>OY776114.1:82972802-84264052 GCA_963675035.1 Allygus modestus | reverse complement strand
ACACAGAGACACAGAGACACAGAGACACAGAGACACAGAGACACAGAGACACAGAGACACAGAGACACAGAGACACAGAGACACAGAGACACAGAGACACAGAGACACAGAGACACAGAGACACAGAGACACAGAGACACAGAGACACAGAGACACAGAGACACAGAGACACAGAGACACAGAGACACAGAGACACAGAGACACAGAGACACAGAGACACAGAGACACAGAGACACAGAGACACAGAGACACAGAGACACAGAGACACAGAGACACAGAGACACAGAGACACAGAGACACAGAGACACAGAGACACAGAGACACAGAGACACAGAGACACAGAGACACAGAGACACAGAGACACAGAGACACAGAGACACAGAGACACAGAGACACAGAGACACAGAGACACAGAGACACAGAGACACAGAGACACAGAGACACAGAGACACAGAGACACAGAGACACAGAGACACAGAGACACAGAGACACAGAGACACAGAGACACAGAGACACAGAGACACAGAGACACAGAGACACAGAGACACAGAGACACAGAGACACAGAGACACAGAGACACAGAGACACAGAGACACAGAGACACAGAGACACAGAGACACAGAGACACAGAGACACAGAGACACAGAGACACAGAGACACAGAGACACAGAGACACAGAGACACAGAGACACAGAGACACAGAGACACAGAGACACAGAGACACAGAGACACAGAGACACAGAGACACAGAGACACAGAGACACAGAGACACAGAGACACAGAGACACAGAGACACAGAGACACAGAGACACAGAGACACAGAGACACAGAGACACAGAGACACAGAGACACAGAGACACAGAGACACAGAGACACAGAGACACAGAGACACAGAGACACAGAGACACAGAGACACAGAGACACAGAGACACAGAGACACAGAGACACAGAGACACAGAGACACAGAGACACAGAGACACAGAGACACAGAGACACAGAGACACAGAGACACAGAGACACAGAGACACAGAGACACAGAGACACAGAGACACAGAGACACAGAGACACAGAGACACAGAGACACAGAGACACAGAGACACAGAGACACAGAGACACAGAGACACAGAGACACAGAGACACAGAGACACAGAGACACAGAGACACAGAGACACAGAGACACAGAGACACAGAGACACAGAGACACAGAGACACAGAGACACACACACACACACACACACACACACACACACACACACACACACACACACACACACACACCATAAAATATCCTATATAATAATAGCGTGTACAAGGCAACGTGTAACTACCTATTCCAAGTTAACTACTAAATGTAGAGGGGCCAGGTTGGTGTCAAAACATATCCCTTAGGCCAAGGATGATGAAAAATATATAATATCCTAAATTTACTCAGTGTTTAGTTTGCAATTAATTGACAAAATATACAGTTTTTATTTTGGCAATTTTTCATCAATTATTTTGTTTACTGTGCCATGTGTTAACTTCCCCTTCTTTGCATCCAAATTCAATACGACAGCTGAGTAAAGATAGCAAGTTCTGCAAGTTGTGTTTGTAAACAAAGCAGACAACTATTCTTAATTAAATGTAGAATTTGGACACATTATAATGAATATTTTAAAATGCAACATGCTTTGTTACAATATAGCATCTTTCAATTTCACACGGTGATTTCTCATTTGATTGATTACATGCATTTCAAAATTAGCGTTTTAGACAACCAACAGATAATTAGTTATAGCATAGAAAAATAAACCAGGTATATACCTGGTTTATTTTTCTATGGTTATAGATTTGTAAAGAACAATTTTGAAGCTCTACATTTATTTTATTACTAATGAAAACTATTTGATTCGAGTTTTAAGCCCGTCATTTTTGACGGGCTAATAACAGCTAGTAAATTATAGTAAAACTCATCATTACAAACAATAAGTGGGATAGCAAAAATACAATATCAAATATTTTGATATTACCGAACCCCTTATAATACCTCGAAATACTTCATAATACTAACTTAAAAAAACAAGTTGTAACAACTAAACAGGATAAAACACTTGAATAAATACTCAAGCTAAAACAGTTTGTTATATCAAATGTAAATTTAACTGGAATAAGGAAAATATTATATACCGTATATATATATATATATATATATATATATATATATATATATATATACACACACACCGTAAAATATAAATTACAGTAAAATACATTAAATGGGATAACAAAAATACAATATCAAATATTTTGATATATCCGAACCTCTTATTACCTCGAAATACGTCATAAAACTATACAACAGCAAGTAGAGAATACAAATTAAATTTCGAAACATAACATTAGAATACGATGCTCATACTACAATAACCGGTTGCTTACTTAAATTAAAGAAATGTACACAATAAAATATATCGGTATGAAATATACACAATTTTCCTATCATCTATCTATAATGTAAAATATTTATAGAGCCTCGTTTATAAAGTTAAACAAACATCACTTTGCACAGACCGCCAAAGGGGCGAGTAAAGCAAATTCAATTGATATCAAAACTGAAAATGTTAAGTAAATTCACTTTACATCTTGAGAAATCATCCGTCATACGAAGAGACTAGCGAAATAAATTAACTCGACTTGCTAATTACGGCAATTGGACTCAAGTGATTATAGTGAACGATTAGCTGCGCTACCATTAATAAACTATTCTATATCTATATCCATCTAATGGATTTAAAAATTAGTTGTCTGTGCCATATGGCAGACATTTTGTTAGGCGTACTGAACAGTGTGACTTTCTCAGAGCAAAGCCTTAGGTATTTTCCAATAATATTTAAATGACGCGACTTTTTAAGAGTTGTTAGATTGATAACAAAACAGGCTCAATTTTAGTATGTAAGTCGTGTTAGTTATGCGACTGGCTTGAAAGGTGGGTTAAAATAACCTTCTTGGGTTAAAATGTGTAAGGGTTTAACTTCAAAAAATATCAAATAAATACATAATAAATAATTGCAAAATGTTGACATTTTGATGCTGAGTTTGAATCATACATTCAATAGTAATAAGTTAAATTTAAAACGAAACGTTCATAATATATTACATAAATAAACCATTTTTACACTGTAGGGGTCAATCCATATAAAATGGTCCAGAAAATAAATAGTTGGTTGCTTGGCCATTTAAAAAAATTATAATATTCCTGTTGTTTCTATTGTATTTTAGGAGTTAAAAACCATTTTTAACATTTTTTATCTTAACTCGTTTAAGTGCGGCAGCCATTTTTGCATTCATAAACACGCAGATGTTTGTGTTTGCAGTCTTTTACGTTAACAAAAATATCTCATAAACTATTTATCCTAAAAAGATAAAACAAAAACCATTTTAAAGTTAAAGTTATTTTCTTTAATGTATGTCATTGACAAATTTTGCCTATTTCTCTTTCTTCCACCAGAAAAGTTGACTTAAAGTTGGATATCAAAATTGTGCGAAATTCACTTTTTAGACATTTTATTCACATGGAAAGAGGCCTATATAGCTTGGTATTTTTTATGGAGAAGGTTACACATCAGAACCGTTACCCCAAAAAATATAATTTGTAAACCTCTTTTCCTTTATTTTTATACATTTTTAAAAATTTAATTTTTCTAAAATTTGTTTTTCCGACCTCTGTATCTCTTATGGGCCTGATGAAAAAATTCTGAAATTTGTACAGGTTGTATTCTTTTTGTTGCCAAAAAATAAAAATAAAAATTCATCTTGTATATTGGGGTAGTATTAAAGTTGCGCATTCCTAAAAATCAAGAAAAAGTTCCGTGGTAGACAGTAGTTTATCTAAGCTTCCATGACTTATTGTTGAGGTATTGGTGATTTTGTTTGGACCTTTGAAGCTCGCAAAGAGCTTAAAGTTGTTTAACTCAACTGTAGAGTATCAATTTGTTAAATAAAATAAGCATTAACATGATTTATGAACCATTTTTAATATCATTTTAGACTACGATCAATTAATTAGTCAATATCAATTTGTATAGGTATTATAAAGGTTCTGATATAGCCTACTTTAAACAACTTCAGAAGCTGATTTCTAAGACAATAAAAAGAAAAAAGTTCATTTAAAGGTATGTCCTAAAATGCTAAGTTTTTCTGTCCACCTGTCCATCTGGAAGAATGAGAAATAGACAAAATTTGTTACTGACTAAAGAGAGAAACTAACTTTAAAATGTTTTTATCTTTTTAGGATAAATTGTTTATGAGATACTTTTGTTGACGTAAAAGACTGCGAACACAAAAATCGGCGTATTTGGGAATACGAAAATGACCGCCACACTTAAACGAGATAAGATACAAAATTTTAAAAATGGTTTTAAACTCCTCAAATACAATAGAAACAACATGTAAAATATCAATTTTGTCAAAAATGGTCAGGCAACCAGCCCTGGACCGCTTGATATGGTTTGACCCCTAGAGACAACGCTACCTTGTACGTTAATGCGTGCTCCATTTTCATACGTTACGCGTTTCTTATTATTTAATTGTATCGAACATTCCAATTAAAAGCAATATAAATATAATTATTCATAAATCAACGTGAATTTATTTGTTTTGTTATTTTCTGTTCTATTCTTATAACAATGGCTTCCGATAAATTAAAATACACATGGATAGTTATTGTAAATCGTATTTATTTTTAGAAACAGTTGCCTACAAACGAATTAGATTTACTCAGTACTTCTTTATAGCATGCAATGCAAATTATACTTAAAAGCGAGCGCGCAATGCGTAGCGCCGCTGTTGCGGGCACGGGTATCAGAGGAGAGATACAAGATACAAGATGCTAAGGGCAAGGAGCGAAGGAGCTGGTGTAGTAAGGTGCTCAGTATAGTAGGGGAGGGGCTTCCGCCGCGCCGGCGATGTCGAATTGGCAACAGCGGGACCGGAAGGTATCGTGGCCCATCGTGGCGGGAACGAAAAATGCCTGAAACATGCCCCCAGCGCCAGTGCGGTGTTTACTGGAACTAACGCTCTAACTCTCTGTATAGATTCGTTTCTCTGTGATGGTACGCAAAACATCGCTATTACATAATTTTGTCATCCTTCTGATTGAAAATAAACCAGAGTTAGCTTTACTTAAAATGTTCTTTACATGACCATCCCAAGATAAATTACTGTCAACCACAATGCCTAAAAATTTTGTTTGTTCAATTAATTCTACCTGTTTATTTTTTACCATGATTAAGGGGTTGATACAATTCTTACTTTGTTTTGTTTTAAAACAGATACCTTTAGTTTTCCTAGGATTTATACTTAAATTATGATTCTTAAAAAAACTTCTAAACTAATGAAATTAATTCAATTTTTGAGAGGATTTCTAAGTCCTCCTGTGATTTACCTGATATTTTTAAGTTAGAGTCATCGGCAAAAAGACATAGGCTGGAGGACGGAAAAACGATTAAGGATTTCCCTATATTGTTTAAATAACTTATAAAAAGAAGAGGGCCCAAATTAGACCCTTGAGGAACACCATTTTCAACTTTATTTAAATGAGATCTGAATTTTTGAATAAGATTAAAATTATTTATTTGAGTTATTTCTACAAATTGCTGTCTATTAAAAACATAGGATTTAAACTATTCAAGTGCAACACCTGTTATACCTAATTCTTGTAGTTTAAAAATTAAAATTGAATGAGAAACACTATCAAAGGCCTTTGTTAAGTCCATAAAAATGCCAACTACTTTTTCACCTTTAGCTATTGAATTTATTATTGACTCAATGAAACTAACTGCTGCTGTAATTGTTGACTTGTTTTTCCGAAAGCCATGCTTAATATGTTCTAATTTGTTGTTATTTTCTAAAAACAATACCAACCTATTATAAGCTATTTTCTCAAGTATTTTAGCTATGGATGGTAATAAAGAAACAGGTCTATAATTAGTAACTTTTTTGGGGTCATTTTTTTGTAAATAGGTATGACTTTTGATATTTTAAGTTTATCAGGAAAATTTCCACAAACAAAAGAGGAATTGATATTTTAAGTTTATCAGGAAAATTTCCACAAACAAAAGAGGAATTTACCAGATGAGCTAACACTCTACACAGCTGATGACCTACCAGTTTAATAATCGTTACAGGAATTTCATCAATTCCGCAGGAAAGTTTTATTTTTGAAGGAGTTAATGACATTTAATACCTCCTCCCCCTCTGTTTCTAAAAACCGGAAATATTCTCTACTATTATGGAAAGTAAATTCACTAGTTTTACTTGTACATTCAGTTTGTGATGCCGTATCAAGAGTTGAATTGTCATCTTCAATAACATTTATAAAATAATCATTAGAAATATTACTAATAATACTGGGATCATTTACAATTTTATTTTTTGTGTGTATACTTATGTTGCCATTTCCAATTTTATTTTTTGACCCAACTTCATATAATACTCCAGGTAGTTTTTACTACATTTTCAGATTTTTAGCGAATTTCCCCTATAGGGAAGAAGCTATTACCGTAGGTCTCATGGTAAGACTTAAGCCCGAGACCATGATAACCTTTTGTTTTGAGGTCCCCAGATGCCAAAAACACTATTCGTTCAAATTTATATATATGTATATATATATATATATATATATATATATGTCCGTGAATGCGATAACTTGAGTAAAAAACGTCCGATTTCGATGAAATTTGGCTCAAATGTGTAAAGTGACATTCATGACTTTAAATTCGAAAACCAGAAAAATCGGACCATGGGAAAGGGGGTTTATGGGGTTTCAAAATTTTCCAAAATCAGTTTTTTGCACTTTTCACGCTGAAATTTTTAAATCACACAATTTTTGTTTTAACCATGTTATAGAGCTTAAAAAAACAAATAATATAATATCCCGAATCATTAACCTAGGTTAAGTGGTTGCGGAGAAAATTCAAAAAAATTTGTTCATAAAATCTCCTATGTTAATCTTATGGGAAAATGGTTTTTAGCTTTTCCTTAATTAATTTTACTGTAAACTTCACATTTGATTTTACCAATCAGTTTAGCTCTACAAAAAAATCATTTTGGTGTTTAACCCTTTCAGTGCTAGACATTTTTTTACATTTGAACTGAAAAGTGCTAGCATTTTTTATATGTTTTCTGAAAAGTGCTAAGCTAAAAATGGCGGTTTTGTAGAGTTTCACTTAAAAAATCATAACTTTTTTTAAAATTTAGATATTGGTCTGATTTTGTTGTTGTTTTGTTCTGCATAGTGTTGCCTTTTAGAAAAAAATATTATGGCTAAGAAATAAAAAATAAAAAAAATAAAAATAAAAAATTACAAAATTTTATTTTCATTTTAAATTTTTTTTTCAATTTTAACCCCAAAAAATATATTTTAATAATTAAAATAATTAAAAATATTTATATACTTCATAAAAGTACATTTATTGTTTACAAGTCCTGAAAATTTCAAGAATATATCTTAACTTTTACAAGAGTTATGAAAAAAAAAAAAAATTAACGTACCTGAATCCGATTTCCGAGCAGGAACTCAAAACTCACTGCATTGTCCATCAAGACTAATCCTTAGTCCTTAATATTATACATGAACACTTTACTGTTGAAATGAATAGGGCTTACTTATTTACACACACACATATATATATATATATATATATATATATATATATATATAGATATATATATATATGTATATATATATATATATATACAATATTTAGTTTTTTTCTTTTTTTACTTGCACACATGACGTACGAGGCATTCTGCATGCACTCCCTCGTCGCACCGTACACATACTGTGCGTGACCTCCGCTTTTTCCCTTTTGGATGATTTTTTCCTGAGCAGGCTCTACACAGTTTTTCCAATTTCTCAGGAAGTTTTGTCAAGCCAAATCCTACTTGTGAACCGTCCCCCCTACCAGCATCATTCTGAGGAACACATTTAGTCGCTAGCCATTCTGTGGACAGAGTCTCAGTCACATCCCTCATGAAATCCGCTCTCTCCATCCTGCCTTCAGTGGTGTTCAGTTTATATAAAATGTATGAATTTAAATTCATTCTTCCAATCACATTAAAAATAACTTTTTTGACATGTTCCATCGTCCTTCTCTCATCCAGGTAAACATAAAGCATTTGATCGGTAGAATCTATGCCACCCATTCCTCGGTTTTGTATTGGAACTGAATTTGTGTTTTATTTTTTACAACTAGTCTACCACTTCTTCTTATGTTGTACCTCACTTTTTTAGCCTGACAGTCAGTGGATATTAAAATGAATTAGAGCTGTTGGTTGGTTTTTCCCTATAGGCCATCATTAGGATTGGTCCTTTTCTAACGAGGTCTTGTCTCCAACATTATATTTTCCTTTTAGCTGCCTGGAGATGCCGACTCTATACCTAACTGTACCTGTTAGAAATGTTTTCTTCTCATACAATTGTTTGGCTAGGGAAATAAATGTGAAAAAATTATCCAGGTACATATGATGTCCTTTATTGAGACATCGAGCCATCTCCAACAATTTCATGACAACCGCGCTTGCCAACCCAGTTTCAACAACTTTTTCATTGGTTTCTTCAGATCTCTGAGCTCCCTTGTAACAATAGAATTGTACACAGTAACGTGTTACTGAAGCACAGAGAACCCAAAGTTTAATCCCCCACTTGTGGTGTTTTTTTTGGGCATATACTGGGTCAAGGCAACACGCTTTTTCGTTCCCACGAGCGATTCATCAACAGAAAGTGCTTGGCTAGGGTAATAATAGAGCTTAAACAGTCTGTTAGCGTGGTCAATGAAACTTAATGCACGGATAATACCCAGGCTCACCTTGTTTCGGTAGCTTGTCAACATCTACAATGTGTAAAAACTTCAAAATGAGTTGGAAACGATCCCTACTCATCATCTTAGCAAAATATGGGGTTGCCTGGCTAAAATGTGTATCCCAGTAGCTCTTGATATGCTTTTGTATCATCCCCATGTTTAAAATAATGGCTATGAAGGCCTTCATCTCGCTAACAGTGGTGTTCACCCATTTACTCGTCCGACTCAATGGTGACAGGGCTTGATTCGCTAAGACTTTGCGTGCGTATCTATTAGTATGGTCTACAAAGGTTTGCAACAGAGACACTGTAAAAAATAAGGAGGAATATTGAATAGGCCTAGAGTTTTTTGGTGGACAGTGTTTTGGGCCACTTGTTTCCATGAATGAGAATTGATGATTGTATGGAATGTCATTCTCCTCATCAACCTCATCCCAGCTACTCTCTTCCGCCTGTACATTTGGCACTCTCCCTACATTTGGCCTTCCAATACCCCCACCTCTATTTCGATTGTTGGCCCTAGGCCCCCTCCTGTTACCTCTACTACCTCTTTGTACTCTAGGCCTAGGCTTAGGAGTAGCTACTTCTTCAGGCTCATTGACTTCTGAGTCTGAACAATGCTGTGGCATAGGCCTAGGTGCTGACAAAACAAAAGGCAAAGGCCTGTTACCTCTTGGCTGGAATCCGGTTGATGTTCCTGGTAATGATGGGTCATAGGTAGGATCCTCATCAGTATCATCCACCACTTCATCAGAACTAGAATCCAGGCTGCTAACATCGTATCTATTGTCAGTGTCACTATCACTAAAATGAATATTCAGTCCAGCTTGTCTGGCGAATTCCGCCACTGTATTCTCACTCACCGGGGATTCTGAGCGTTTGTTTTCAGTCATTTTCGGTAATAGTTTACACCGTACTACTTACGCAAAAACACAAACGATAACATAGTCCAAAACATAAACATAACCACAACAGACAGCTGCTACCCAGCTGCTACTTACTACGCGATCGCAACAACTCGCAGACGCCAGACGTCACGGCCACTTGAATTTCAACGCTTATTATTAAAAGTCATTCTATATGAAATGCCAAACAAATGTTATGTTCTAAAAGGCAGTTTTCCTTTGTTTTAAATGCTGTTAATTCCATTTATAAACAGCGCCGTGATAGAAAAACTACGCAACAACGATATATCGTTCCGTAGCACTTTTCGGCAAAATGACGCACGACGATATATCGTTCCGTAGCACTTTTCGGCCAAATGGCGCACGACGATATATCGTTCCATAGCACTGAAAGGGTTAAATTGTGATTCTACATCCAACCGTTGCCGAGTGCTAAACACAGTACGGTTATCCTTATGGAGTATGTTATCCTTATGGAGAATATTTAAAATTTGATATCTCGATTATTTATGAACATATATTGATGAAACTTGGTATGTGGCTTCACCTAGTACTGGTATATTGATATTTGCACAACAAATTGATTTTTTGTTTAATATCCTCTTAGCACCAAACCTGCATTCTCATCCCTAAAGCTTTATATCTCCCTTAATTATGAACATAAATCATTAAAACCTGGTATGTAGCTTCACCTGGTTGAGTTATATTGATAATTGCAAAAAACCCACATTTTTATCTTCCTCGTTGCAGAAAACCTGCGTTCTCAGCCCTAATGTTATTTTTATGGAGAATAAATAAAATGCTATATACGGTATCACTTATTTATTTAGTATTTTTATGAAACTTGGTAAGTGGCTTTATATGGTAGTGAGAAATATATTCATGCATAGGAAATTAGCTGAGTACGCAGGTTTGCTGCGATGGGTGTATTTAATTTTGTTATCAAAATATTGCTTTTTACTGTGTATTAATTTCTCTCTAAACATCTTATTCCTATTCCGTACAAGTTTTGACGCTGGAGAGTTTCTTATTCTACTACCTTTCAATAAGTTTATAATTTCCTGCTTTTCTTCTTTTAAATCACTGCTTATCCATACCTACTCTTAATTTTAAACCGCTTTTCTGGGAAAGCCAGATTGAAATAATATATCAAGATGTTGTGAAATACATCATACTTCTTAGCAGCTTGTGAAAAATATACATCTTCCCAAGTTTCTTTACTTAATAATGCCTTAAGTAGTACTTGATTTTGCTTTGAAAAATCTCTTCTAAGAACTGTACAATATTTTATTCTAGTTTTACTAAACAAAATATTTTTGAATTCCAGAATTTGACCATCATGGTCGGAGAGCATTGTTATTACCCCACTTACATTAAAATTATCTCTACTAAAGTTTGTCAAAAAATTATCTATAGCTGAAACTGATCCATTAAATACTCTTGTTGGAAAATCGACCAGATAAGTCATGTTGTAGCTTTTTCAAACATTTCTTAATTTTATATATTTATTGTCTTCATTTAAAACATTTATATTTATATCTCCGGCCAAAATAATATGCTTTGATATTTTCAAAGCACCTTCTATCAGGATACTTAATCTATCTAAAAATTCATTCACATCTGGGTGATCTATACAAGCCTATTAAAATAAATGTTACATCTTGTACAGCAAACTTAGTCATACAATATTCAAACACTTTCTCTTCACAGAGCACATTTCTCAAGGGTATTTTCACCCGTCTCCCCTTTAAATGCTCCCTACTCAGAATCATAACCCTACCTTTATTTGATATTTTACGACAAAAACATGAGTTAACTTTAAAGTTATCAATATTGAGCCTTTCAACTTCACTATCTTTCATATTATGCTCAGATAGAACGATGATGCTTGGCTTAATTTCCTCAAGGATAAGCTCTTGGACACTTGGAGGGTTGACACAAGCTACGCATGGGCAGTTCTAGTGTTTGATAATAATGTTTGTTTGTTTTTCTCGTTTTTTCCGTTTGATGATTAACATTGCAACTTTGTAGGCTAATGAGGCAGGGATCCTAAGGGAACTTAATTGTGAAACTCTTTCATAGCGAGCATCTAAAACTTTGATGACTGATGTTATGATGTTTAATTGAAGATTTTAACTGTAATTTTGCAGTCCGAGGTCCAGTAATCAGTTTACAGTACAGTTATACAAATAAAAGGTGATTTGGCTATTAATTGTAACAACAAATTAAAATTAAGATATAAAAAATAGTGAGGAAATTCGTCATTTGTTTAGCTTTGAATCACATAATTTATGTGTGTAGAAAAGAAGGTAGCATCGTTTCACGAGAAAGCAGAGAACGATTCAGTCTTAGCACTCAAAATTCTTCACTTTTGTATGGCTGATGTAACAGTTGTAACTTGTAATGTGAAACGGTTCTTACATAGTAAGGTGTTATGGTCCGTCATATTTGACCAGTACTATGCGGTTTGGTTGATAATTATGGCAAATACTCCTGGTTCTGGTCAAAACTTAATCCTAATATTATGTGACCTGTTGTGGTTTGCAGTATGTACTTTAGTAGGCAGCAGAGGTGTGATTTTGTCCCATTCCAACTTAAAAAGCAGTAAGGCAACCTTTAATTCTTATTACACCATGGACCATGGAACTTAGGAACAACTACTCAATCCATCTGAATATCATAAATCTATCTCCTTCTGCGAGTTTAAAATGTTGTATAGCAATCTTTTTTGACCAGTCCCTGTCATGGCAATATAACATTGATAATCTTGTGCAACACCAATTCTCTACTATTATTTTTCTATACAAATTTGAAAACAATTGTGGAAAAGAAATGGTCATTGATGAGACATATTGTAAGAGTCTAATGCAGTATGAGATTCTAAGGTGGAGGGCATCATATCTGCTTTGTATAAGTTGTTAAAGTCTCAAAAAGAATTTAGAGAGTCTAACTCTCTCTCTCTTTTCTTGGCACCCTTGTAAAAATGTCTCCAAACAAAATAATATTCAAATTTTCAATATACAATCAAGATACTTTGTTCTTAACTTTCAGTAACCTTCATATTTGTTATAATTTGTGATTTTTATGGTTATGTCTCAAGGCGTCTTAGTTTCCTTTGGCATCGTTTGTGAAAAGCCCGATGTGCTTTTGAAGGTTTTTCTACAAGTTGGCCAGCAGACATAAGAGAAAAAACCCTGTGTCAGGGTTTAAACATATGCCTTCCATAACATACTCCTCTCTCCTGCCTTCTTTTACAGAGATTTCAAACAAACAAAAAATCTTGGTTGAGATTAAGTATTTTTAGGTCTACAGCAGTGTAAAAATAGTAGTAATAAAATGGAAGTCAGTGTTGTTTTACTGAAATAATCAATTGGAAAAATGTGTGAATAATTTGTTATACTTATTTGCTAGTTTAGAAAAAAAATTATATTAATTTGAGTTAACTTGGATTAGTTGTAATATCAACAAATTACTAATCAACAAATCAACTAATTTTGTAACATTTTATTGTATAACAATAATGAGATAATAAAGATTTGTTTTGACTTAAAATCTGTACAATTATTGATGAACAAACAATAACTTGTTCCAGGGTTTCCACGAGATCCCCTACAATGTTTTCCTCTCACTCCCATGTGTGCTGGGAGAGAACGGAGTGTCCCATGTTGTCAAACAACCGCTGAACGAAATGGAACAACAGCAGCTGCACAAGTCGGCAGAGACGATAAACGAGGTCCTACAAGGATTGAAGTTTTAAATTTCACAATCACATGTAGTCAAACTATTCCTTAATTAGTAAGGCATTTTAATACTAATTTATGTTTTAAATTATACTTCGTAGAAAGTATACATTTTGTAGTTTATTTAACTAAATGCTTTATTTTTATACTTGTGTAGATGAGTACAATATTTATTTAAAGAGATTGCCTGTAAAACCTGTGAATGTAGGTTCAATTTTCAATCATGGGAGAATAATTTTCAGAACTGTTCTTAAACAAACGTTTTGTTTAGTTATTTTTAAGATATTTTATGCCCATGGATTTATTCAAAGAATATTGAACACAATTAAATGTGAATACTTATCAGCCAAATAAAACTGAGATTGAAGTCAATTAAAAGTTTATTTACTAAGGTAAATAACAGTAATTAATATTTATTGTGTGTGTGAGGTACCTAACCAAATGTTTTGATATTTATAGCTGTCTGTTAAGCATAGTCATAATATTCATTCTTTACCCACTATCATTCATTTAAAATTCACCTAATTATGGATCTGTGAGTTATAATTTGTGTTAATTATTTAATTTACTTTGAATTTTGTTTTGAATTTACTTTGAGTTGATTACTCTTATGTAGCATGAATGAGTATTTTAGCTACATAACAAAAATTGAGTTATTGGTTGTAGTGGCAGATATCACTGGGTTCTTATAATATAGTCTCAGATGTGGCTCATTGTGGTTGCTAGGTGCATTTAAACACAATAAGAACTAAATTACTACCAGAATGAATAAATGTCAGTATTCAATATGTAAGTGTTCCTTACAACTTTAATTGTTGTGTTAATAAAACTTGTCAATCTAAACTTTATTTTCTTATTCCTCACAGAAACAGCTTATCTTAATTAAGTTGGACCAATAAGCTATTGTGCGCAAAGATGCGCAAGTTAGAGGTTACAGCAGAGGTGGGGAAGTGTTCTCCCACTACACCATAGTTCACGAGGACTCTCCCTTTAAAGCCTCGTCCCTTTGAGAGCTACTACCTCAGATAAAACATGGCAACATGTTAATCTATTTATCAAAATATATCCTATACTCTAGTACAAGCAATATCTGTCTGTCTGCAGAAATTATCTCGGAATCCAGCAGAACAATTTTGTTAAAAATTTAGAATTAGGTGCTTTTAGACCTAAAAATATGATTGGTAAAAACTTCAACTCCAGGAAAATCCTATATATTAAAAAACTTTTGTCAAAACTAAAGACAGCGACCCTGACCGTTCTACTGGATCGATTTGCATGATTCTTTTTTTAGATGACAGGTAATTGTGCCTAGATATGTCATCATCCATCCAAACTAACATATCGTAAATGGGCTTTGCCCCAGTGGCTGTTGACACGTTCACTGCGTCACGAGGTCCCGAGGTCTCGTACTATAACCTATATTTGGTGCGGTTGCATAATATAATATTCTTCCCTCAGATACGGTGTCGATAATTCAATGTAAATTGACATAGAGAATATAGAGGAAAAAGGTATATGTGAGGCGGAAAGCAAAAAGGGACCTCTTGCCAGCAATTTCCGATATTGAGTTATTGATATTTTCAAATTAAGCTTTTAATTTCAAACAGTTTGTTCAAAAGATTATGTCTCTACGATTTTTTCAAGTTACAGACATTTTGAGTTTTGTAAAATAAAAATGGGCTTTGTGAGAAAAACACATTTTAAAACTTTGAAACACTACAAAATCTTTATTTTTTTATATTGAAGGAATGAATTTGATATCAAAACAAAGCCTAAAATCTATTCTTTAAAATGATATAAGAAAGTTTTCTTAAGTCTTTCTTTTATTTTTTCAAACTGATTGCTTGCGACGCTTTGTCGAAGGGCCTGGAACAGCTGGCGGGTCGTCAGGCGGAGCCTCATCAGTATCACCCATGGGTAGAAGTTCAGGTTCGATAGCAGGTCCTGGTTGTGGGCAAAGAATATCCTAAAACTCTTCTTTGCAAAACTTTCGGATGTTTTTGAAGAGATATTTTTTTCTTTTCTTATTGTGTAATAGAACGACTGAGACAGAGTGGCTGTGATTCTCTGATTACGACAATGAAAAGTTGTAGATGTGGAGCTCTGTAAGTAATTACAGGAACCTAGGTAAAAACCATAAAACCAGCTTGATTATTGGAAGGACTCAGGGAAGAATGGAGAAACAAATGCTGTGATCGGCTGACTGATAACGCATGGCTGCAAACCTATCTACTTACAAAATTAGATTTACAAACTTACCGCGAATGCTGTAATAGTAATTATTAGTGATTATTAATAGTTATTAACAATATATTATTAGGAAAAATGAATAATATTACTGTAATAGTAATATCAATAACATTGATCGGCTTATATGACCTATGAAGAAAAAAGTACCTGATGTCGGAGCAGGCATTATTATAACCAGATAATGTTCTCCTGTTATGAGAAACCCGTCGTAGTTCCCTCAGTTACCACTAGAGTTCAGGGAAGACTGGTTTTTAAAGTAATGCGAAGTGGACTTGTGTGTTTGAGAAATGGGACCTCATGTCGGCCATGTTATTGCTCCATAAGCGACAATAGGTACCTTTTCCTAGGCAGAAAATGGTCTTCTTTAGTAGTATTTCATCTGTTCGAAACTGTTTTGTAATCGATTGTGTCTTGTAAACAACCTTATAAAGAGCAGTAATAAGCAAAAAACTGAAAATCAATATTTTATACCCGGATGACTTATTTTGATTTTGACTGTACTGAAAAATCTACTTTGCCGACAAGAGGTCCCTTTTTGCTTTCTCCCTTACATATATTGTCCATAAAGCTTGTTGGTTGCTGGATTGATTGGTAACCATGACAACAAACGAGATCTATAGATCTTGTACTGAACGTACTGAAGTAATAAATGATTACTTTTATATGACACGAGACCCCCAGATCTCGCAACGAAGCTTATTTGCTCAGAGCGCCGCTTGGAGGTCTTGAGTACGTTCCGTTCACAACATTGCGGCAAAGGTTGTTTTTTGTTATTTCAATAAACTAAATTGATTTGTGGTGTGTTTTTTCACAGTTTGATGTGTGTTGGCAACAATGTGCTAGTTCACAAAATACACCACAGTGTATTATTCTATTCTCTGTTTCTATTCTTTTCAAAGTTTTGATGCGCAAAAGATCGTCTGCGCAACGAGATCTTAAGGTCTCGTATCGGACAGCTGTAATCACACCAAACGAGAACCATAGGTCTCGTAACGCACCACCGTAATCGCATCTAAATATGCTGTAACGCAGTGAACGTATTAAAGTTCCCATCCCATGTTAATCTTATGGAGCTTTTATATTAAAAACTAAAGACAGCAACCCTGACCGTTCTATTGGGTCAATTTGCACGATTCTTTTTTTAAATGACAGGTAATTATGCCTAGATATGTCATCACCCATCCAAACTAACATATCGTCAATGTGCTTTGCCCAGAGACGTATTTCCCACTAGGCACGTGCCTAGGGGGGGCACGGTCTGGGCGGCGGCAAATTGGGCGAATTGAATTGCTGGCACCGGGCGCGGTGACCGAGAAAATCAGTGAAAGGGAGCTTACTTTGCATTTTCTCACTTATATTTGAAATCTTATAATTCATACCAATGACAGTGAGTGATACACGTCGGAAGCTTAGCCCGTTCAGGCTACCATAAAATTGCAAGTAAAAAATGTGAAAAAGAAACCATCCTTTTAAAAACTATTAGAAGAATGATGACTGATTTTTTAAACCTCTTGGAAAATTCCGTGGGAGTGGAGAGGGCTGCTCATCTTAGGAACAATGATCTAGCAACAAGTGCCCTGAAGCGGATAATTTTATATTTAGTGGTGATAACGGACTTCTGGTAATACACAAACAAGTTCCATTTCAATATAAACTTGTATAATTTGTATTGTTAGTGACAACCCCATTGAGTGGGAAAAAATGACACCTCGATCGAAGGATTATTACACAGAGGAATTAATCAAAATACGGATTGTGAGTTTAAAAATTCTAAAGGATTCTGTCAATGAAGAATCCTTTAAATCCTATTTAAATAAACAAATTTTTAATAGGAAATAGAGGATTTCTCAATTATGAAATCCAGAAGAAAACCTATGTAAAGAAAAAAGACCCCTCTGTAGATATACAGTATAAGATATGTTATTGATTTTCTATGTTTTAACATCTATTTTTTCCTTAATTATAAACACTGAATTATGTTTTAAAAAATTGTAAAGTTGTAATAGACTTGATGTATTATTTATTATAGCTGATATTGTTTCCCCTTGTTTTTAGAAAGACTTAACAATCACTTTAAAACTTTATCAAATGGTAAAGGAAACATTTGTATTACATACATTTAACCTATTAAAAATCTTTCAGTTTGTAAGAATATTCTTAATTCTTAGGTAGTTTTAAATCAATAACTTTGAATTTTTATCAACATCAACCCCACAACATAGATTGAATTCATTATAATATATCTGCAAATACTGTCTAAAATTAAAATGACATGCAACATGTTTCCTATACTCAGCCGCCCAGTGGGGCTTACCCTCCCTCGGACACAAATGTAGCCAACTGGCCCGTGAGATGAGTCATAGATGAGCCGGTCGGCTACATTGATGTGCATGCGTGAGTAAAAGTGGTAAAATGATCACACTTAAGTGCCACCCCTGGACGGCCTACGTAGGGAGGGGGGGCTGTCAGATAGTGCCTAGGGGCGGCACATACAGAAATCCGTCCCTGGCTTTGCCCCAGTGGCTCTTAAAGTTCCCATATCCTATCTTATCTTATACTCTAATATGAGTAAGGTTTGCATGTATGTTTGGTTGCTTGCTTGCTTGCGACACTGATCTCAAAAACGGCTCCAACGATTTCCATAAAATGTTCGAAATAACTAATTTCTGGCGTAAAAATAAGTTATAGACAGGCCTCATCCCCAGGAAAAATCAAATAATGTAAAAAAAACTAAAATGAAAAGTTAACAAAATTAACATTGGGCTTATGGAGTTTCAAATCAAAACAAAAGAATTGCAACAGCTGTTCATAATCAACCAGGGAACTGTCAAAGTAATACTCATGTTGTTTATGATTATTAACAGGTGGTTTCCTGAGAGCAGAGATTAAAATATTTGAGTGAAGATTACATATATAGAGTAGTAAAATAAATCAAAGGGACATTGAGCTATAAATAACAACTGGAGGGACCTTAAAAATGTAGAAAAAAGGCAAATGAGTTATACAAATCTGATTATCAGTAGGGGGAAGTGGTGAAATATTACTCCGAGTGATCTAAACAAACTGACTGGCCTTCCCCCGAGCAAAGCTCGACCCCAGGTACTTAATCTTATGGAGGAAGTTTGTTTACATCAGATGATTACTTAAAACATATGTTCATTAAGTAAGAGGGTTCATTTGGTTTTCCAAAGAATAATGCAGCAAAAGATACTCCATCCCTTTTCTCCTATCTACAGGTGTTTATATTTTTCCTAGTATCATCTTTCTTATATATTAAAAAACTTTTGCCAAAACTAAAGACAGCGACCCTGACCGTTCTATTGGACCGATTTATTTGATATATGTCTAATTTTATTGTAACTACCTCTATATGTGTCATCAGTCATTGAAAAAAGATTTTGTTCACTTGGCTTTTCGTTACGCTTATTTTATTGTTTTTGACAATTTTTTAGAAAGAGATCAAAACAGGGGCGGATCCAAGGGGGGGGCGGTAGGGGCGGTCGCCCCCCCCAAACCTGAGAATTTTTGTGTTTTATTTTATTATTCAGGCATACGATGAATGTTTGAATAAATCCGAATGAAAATGTAAGCATTAAAAGCCTCCCGAAACCCCGTTTTTCGGTTCCGAGAGTCAAATTTTGCTTCTCCCGTCTACAAGGTTACATTAAAATTCAAACTAACGAACCTAAACGTTTCTTTAAATAATGAAATAAAATGCACACCATTAGACAGGTGAAATTTTAAACTTCCAGTTTAGAATATAACACATTACTTAGATCCATGTATTTAACCTAAAAGCGTCTTATAAAAACATGGACATTCCAGAGTACCGCGAAGTTGCTGCAGTTTTGCCAGTTGACAGACCGAAAATGCAGTGTTTTCAACATGGTCTTGGAGGTAAATTTTAGCAGCAAAGGTTGCTACAATTGTATTCGGTGATTATTTTTTACTGGATTTCGCCCGCCTACCGTCGTTTGCTGTAAGCGGTGTTTTGTTTACAGGTTAGGTTTGATTTTTGTTTAAAACCGCGTAATCCGTTGCTAGGCAATAAATATCCAGTGGCTAGGCTAGAAGCAAAAAGTGCTTCGAATTATATGTAATAAAATAATAGGAAATAAAGATTAAATTGCGTGCAAACAGAAACTCATACACCAAGTATTTTATTTTGTAAAAATGTGGTACATTTTCATTTTTTAAGTGGTTGACCTTGGCTGTCAGCCTCATTCCTAATTGTATCTTCGCGTCGTATAGTTCAGTATTGCAGATTTCAATTACGTTATTAAATAGTTTTTCGCGTGGGTAAATACTAAAATAAATTGTTTATTTAGGCATCTTACTTGTTCTTAGACGCCTACAGATGACGTAGAAAAACTTGTAATGCCTAAATATTTTATTTTTATTTACGGTCGGGCGCAGTAGAACTAAAGTTAATTTTTGTTTAGATTGTTTTTTTCTTGGGTACAAGGTTATTGATATATTATGTTAACTTACTTTAATTCGTTGCATAATTTCATATAGTTAAAAACAATAATGGGGGTGCCAGGGACGTGCTACCGGGAAGGGGGAGGGGTAACTTTCGGTGACCGCCCCCCCCAAACATGACCTCTGGATCCGCCCTTGGATCAAAAACAGTCATTCTGGCCGATTTACCCAACCGATTTTACTCCCACATGGCTCATTTTGTTCAGAAATATGTGTAGATTCATTTTGAGGCAATTATGGGCAACTTCTTTGGGGGTGACATAGAGATATACTTATTACAATGACCTAAGTACACACGGGCCAAAAGTTTATGACAGCGAGCCTGACCATACAATGGACCGATTTAGTTTATACATGTCTTATTTTATTTGTAACTACCTCTATATGTGTCATCAGACATTGAAAAAAACGTAATATCTGATTTTCTCTTTTCGATTAAATTCGAAAACATTCAAAATACTATCATTACAATTTTTATTTTGTACAGTGTATTCAAACTATAGAAATTAACATAACTGTTTTCAAAAAATTATATTTAAACTGTCTGATAATTATTATCAGCTGATTATTAGTGAATTTCCTTTGGAAAGTGAACTATTAGCATGACCCGCACGGTGAAACTTAAGCCCGGGATCACCATAGAAGTTCCTAACGTGACCCCCTGAACATGTTTTGGGGGGTCGTTCAAAATTTTATATATATATGTATATATATATATATATATATATATATATATAGACATATATATATATATATATATATATATATATATATATATATATATATATATATATATATATGTGTGTGTGTATGCACTCTAGCGGTCACATTTTTTGTCCGATTTACTTCAAATTTGGTAGGGACGTTCCTTTCTATAATCTGTTGGACAAGTTCGTTGGGCAAAATAATCGGAAAACTCTAAACCCTTTTTTTGGAGATTAATCTTTCAAATTTCGAGTTTTTGGGCCCAAAAAGGGTCAGAAAAGCCCCAGATGTAAAATTAATGCATGTAAAAAGATGGGAATTAGAAAGGCGAAAGTGTTAAGTCCTCTCTGGTCATACTAGCATCAATATTTACCGAGTTATTAAAGAAAATGTGTATCGGCTAAACACAGTACGTTGTCTTATGGGGGTTTTACACTAGAAAAGCCTGTTATTCCTTTGTTCGAGTACTTTTATTACCCCCAGCAACCTAACGCCTACTTTCAAGCCTGACTGGACCTTCTCCTAACCTTATAATGCACAAAATTGTATTCCCAGCTTTGCAAGTAAATGAAACCAGGAGTATCAGAACAGCCAAAAAATCAATGTTTTCAGATTTCGATAAAAATTGGACAAATGTATGTTTTTACACTGATTTTGTGTTTTAAAAGTTGTTATGTGGAAATTCACTTCCCTCACGTCAGCGTGCTGCGTGCAAACTCGTTATTTGTTTTGAAGGTTACTATGGCATACTTTTAAATATCAGCTGATAATTTAGCCATACTAACAAATGTTTTTATCCCAATCTCCCTTCACTAATACTTCATAATCTTCAGATTTATTAAATTAATATTATTTATTAACTAATAAATTCAATATGATGTCCTTCTTATTGTGAGCAAAGCAAGCAAGCGACGCTTTGCGCTGCAGGGGGCACTCTAGTTTGTATTAAAAAAAATCTCATCTGCAAATTGGAAATTTTAACATTGGGCGTATGGAGTTTCAAATAAAAACTAAAGAATCACGACAGCTGTGAATAAACTAACACAAGGTACAACACATGATTTCTTCAAAACAGTAACCATTGAATAAAGATTGCAAATCACACATCTTTATATCTTTTTCACCCCCGAAACGAATCAAATATCACTGAGCATGGCTCAGTCTCACAGGTACTTTTGTATAAAACAAAAGGCCACTATACTTGTTTGGGCCAGCAGCTGATTTACAAATTCACCTGCAAATGTTATCTTGTGGAAAATAAACTAAAAATAAAATTGCTGCAACCAATGAGAAACATCTACAGTAGCAACAGCGAATGTCAGGTAAGAGGGAGGAAAGTAAATATCCTTCTCACTCCCACCATTCATTCCATCTGCCAAAAGCCTGAAATAACGAGACTATCCTGTTCCAAATGGAAATAATGATGACCCTAAAAAATACTAATGTTAAATAATTAATGATTTCTACTGAACAAATTATGCCTTCTAAGAAAATATCAGACTTTTGTACATGGTGTTTTGTAAAACCCTTCCAATAATTTATAAATTATTACTCCTGCAAAAATGAAGAAAATAGTTCCTAAAAATAAATATCATAATATGCTTAGTTTTTTACCTGGTCTGTTTGTAATTTTTAACCGAAATTGTAGCACTCCAGAACCGCTAAGTAAACAAAGTTGAAAATTTGCATATGAATTATCTTTGTTGGAATGGTATTTGAGTAAAAAAGGAAAAAAGTCTAATATTAATATTACAATTTAAATCTATATTTAAAGCATATTTTGGGAATACATCTAATCAAATGGGGAATCCAGCAAACAAAATTTGAAGGTGTTATTTTGACAACAACCTATCCTTTAGAATATAAAATATTTCTATATGAAATACCTACTTTTAGGAATTAGAATTCCTATATGTGTCAAATTTCAGAAAATATTTGAAAATACTTTACCATTGCCTCTATTGCCTTTAAATTTTCAGTACTCATCTTTTGCATACGTTGATTTCATTTGATCTGGTGCTAGACATACCATATGTTAATAGCATGTCTAAAACAAGCTGATACCCTCCAAAACGCTTTTGCGTTCAAAAATTTATTTTGGGGTTCTTTTAGGGGCTCCCTCAAGTTTTTGAAGCCCTCGCAGATTCTTTACCAACTGACCTGGCCAGTCCGTCCCTTCTTGTTTTATAAACCCTGTCCAGTAGTGGGGATACTCAAATTATAATTTTTACAGTTTGGAATGTGCGTCAATGAGGAAACGGTACATTTAAAATAGTACTGATTAAAACTATTTGAATTTTGAATTAAAGAAAAGGAAATTCAATTCCTCCTAAACTTCAACATGGAATGAATAATATTAAAAAATAAACTAAATCCCTAAATATTAAAAGATTACTACCTGAAATAAAATGGGACATTTATTCACGTTCGGAAGCAGTAAGATGGCAGGATTATATCAGAGAGGCTTACCGCGAAATGAGTTTGCACGGAGGATTAGCAAATATTGCGAGGAACATTATCAGTGAAAAACTGTATTTCCCAGATGTTTTACAACTCAATATTATCATAAATCTTCTTATAATTGCATCAATTCATTTTAAGTTGTTGGTATTACAAGGTTTCTATCATATTGTCAACATCTTTTATTTATATTATTACTTTACTTAAAACAGCAAGAGCGAGTTTACAAGATGTCTGATGCTTCTTCTGCACCAGTTCATTTAAGGTTTGTTTCGTGTGAAATGAAAAGTAATAAATCTATTCTTAATAATTTGTATCACGTGCAATTTTCTTTGTTTATAAAATAAGATAAACTTAAAGTCGGACTATAAGGCCAACCTAGCCAATCTGCTTTTTAATTATAGACATGCTAAGTTAAGCAGATACTATATATGCTACTATTTATCCACAGGTCTTTGCATTTCCAATGTTACTCTTATAAAGAAAAGTTTATTCGATCAGTTGATTATTTTAATGTACACTCAGTACCGGTAACAAACAATCTTTGAGTTACTTAGCTTCACCACAGAAAGCAGAACTTTGCTTTGTTCCAGATGTTTTCATTTTTGTTTGTGAGATTTTCGCTATCTAAAAAATACCTCCGTCGCAGAAAACTTGCATACTCAGTGAATTTCCAATGCACATACAGCCATTTACTAAGTTTCAAGATACATATTCACAAATGAGCCGTCTTTAAAATTTGTATTTTTCTCTATAACAATAACATTGAGGATTGAGTACTCAGGTTTTCTATAACAAGGAACCAAAAATATTAGGTTTTAATGGGAAATATGAACAGACCACAATAAAGTGATGTCACATACCAAGTTTCATATGCATCCATTAATAAATAAGCAGCTTATACAATTTTAATTATTCTCCACAAGAAGAACATGGGGGGCTGAGTATGCAGGTTTGCTGCAAAAAGGAACATAAATTATGGCTTTTTATACAAATATGTAACTCAAATAGGTGAAGCTACATATCAAGTTATATTAATTTATGTTCATAATTAAGTGAGGCATAACCTTTTTTTATTCTCCATAAGAATAACATGGGCACTGAGGTTTGCTGCTTCGGGAACCATCGGCAAAATATTGTTTTTTTGGACAATTATCAATAGACCACAACGAAATGAAGCCACACACCAAGTTTCATCCGGATACGTTCATAAATGAACGAGATACAAAATTTGTCTTATTCTCCATAAGAATAACATTGGACAACGTGCGGTGTTTAGCCCTTTGAATATCTCTGTAACCAATTGACGTAGAGAAATGAACAAAACACCAAATTATTTGTTTTATTAAGCCAAATTCAATGGTCCAACCTCAGATTAGATTTCTTAAAATTAGATTTCTTAAAATATTATATGTAAAAACTCAAAAACCTACTTTTAGGGTACAAAACTCCTCTAAAATACTTCTTCGGATAAAGCGATCTGCCTGGTTTCCGATCTTAAAGTCATAAATGTTGCTTTACACGTTTGTCAAATTTCATCAAAATCAGACCATTTTTACAAAAGTTATCGTGCCTACGGACATATATATATATACAGTATTGAACGAATGGTGTTTTCGGCATCTGGGGACAAAAAGTTATCATCGTCCCGGGCCTAGGTCTTACCATGCCGACCACGGTAGTAGCTTCTTCCCTATAGGGGAAATTCGCTAAAAAAAAAAAACAATATATGAATGAAACCATTCAAGAAAATCTTTTCACATTTTACAGACCAGGCCTTATTGAAATATTACTGTATGGTAAAACCTCATCAAGAGTACCAAAGTATACTGTTGAAGCTGTAAAAGAACATTATTAACATTATTATTTATCATTATTAATTATTAATGTAAGAAAACAGCATTATTATTATTTTAAATTTATATACAGAAATATTGTTTTAAATTACATCTGACATGCCAGTAAAGTAGTTTATGAAGAGTGCATGTTAAAGTTTTATGGTTTCCACTGCCCATTAAGAAAGTCTTCGATTAAAAATAAGGCATCTTAATAGAACATTTACAATGCATTTTTATATTTTAGAATAGGTAGAACTCTTACACTTCAAGGTTGTTTATTAAACAATCTTCTTGATATTGTCAATACGTTGCTCTTAGTAATCTCAATTGAGGTAACCTTCCATTGTGGCAAAATGTTATACATTGTGCAAATCAACGGAAATTTAACCTAAACGTTATCTAAAGTATCAAATATGCAGGATGCATTGAAGTTGAAATATTACTGCAACAAAAAAGTTTGTTATTATTGGATAACTGACTGACTAACTGAAATGTTTTTTAAGGTAGTACAACAATAATTATTAATTTGTTTATCTAGCTGGTGGAACAACAAAAAATAAAATTAATTATATTATTAATGGTTATAAACATCGTCGTTTGCCAATGGCCAAGTTTTATTGTCGAAATAAAAGTTTCCTTGATCAACTGTTCAAAATGGAAGCCAGAATTCTTGTTGTTACCCAAGTTAATCAAGATCAAAGGGTATTTTAAAATGGATCTTAACATCTTCTTTTCTTTATTGGATATTTCAAACAATATATTATAAAATATACTGTTTGATTTATAAAATCACATTAATAAATAGACACACAATAGATTATTGAAATGAAATTATTGCAACACCAAGGCTTGTTAGTTTCTTCTAAGTGGAAATGTCGTAGTATTCCTTTATAAAAAATATTTGTAAATATGTCGTAGCTTCCATTACAAAACAACTCCCTCAGGCTATGACCTTTGTTGAAGAGGGATTTATTGTCAAAGAAACCGCAAAAGGCTTTCAATAAAAGGAGTGGTGTGGCAAGGATTATTCTGTAAACATTTGTTGTTGTATTGTCAGAGCTTTTCTGAGGGCAGTTTGCAGGGTTTTATTTTTTTATGAAACCCACAAGAAAAGTAAACTTTACTTTGTTGGAATCACTTGGTAATGTGAAAACAGTTGTTTACAGACTCCTTCCAATACCGATTATATCAGAAAATAAATTTTCACAGACAATTTTTATAATTATCAAATTTTCTTTTAAATAGTGAGCTATCAAGATGACCTGCACGGTGAGATTTAAGCCAATACAGAAGTTCTTAATGTGACCCTGAATATGTTTTGTGGGGTCATCTAAAACTTTATATATATATATTTAGTTTTTTTTTTTAGTATTTCCAATATGTAACAAGCAAACGAGCAATAACGTAAATCATTCCCTATTAGAGAAGCATGGGGATTTAAAAAGTCTGCTTTGTTTATATTAAAACATATAATTAAGTGTTTATTTTATTTACAAACTGACATGTGTTCCTTCTTATATTGTTTTACTTTCCTCAACATGTAAAGGGTGAAATAAAATCGGTTGAGGCAGACTATTGGAGCAAGGTTAGGGACAATGGTCACTTCAAGCCACTAGTACTTTATAATATCAAATAACTTTGATGATATTAAACTTTTATTATTAACAGCTTTTCCAGTTTCACCTAAAAATTATTATTCCACTGTAAGGTTGAACATATTTTGAAGTGTTTACAAGTCTTTAAGAAAATAAACGTGACTCTGGCTAAAATACGTTTGTATAAAGATTTATCATAAAAACAAAAAATATTTTCATAAGCTTGGGACTAACCAAAGGCTTTTCATTTTTAACGTATATAAAGTACTTTGTACCATAGCCATACATATCCTGTGTCCCTGCCAGGCCCGGTATGGCCAGGGCGACTCAAGGGCCCAAAAGCAAATAAAAAATAAATAAAGTAAACAAATTGTTAAAAAATAAGTTTTGTAATTACCAAGATTATTTTATTTTACTGTTTTTCAATGACGTAATCTTGCTAAAAATTATCAAGAATCGTCTTAGGTCTAGTTTAGGCCAAGACTTTGTCTATCCATATTTTTATGAATATAGAAAGAGACTTGTTTTCTGACTTGGATGAAGATGAGATAATTGATGTCGTGGCCAGGAGTAGGGATGAACGAACCAAAAAACTGATAGGATAGTTGAAAACGTTTATTACTAACACTGTGCTGAGAAATGTATTTATATTGTTAACTACAGTATTTATTTTGGCCTACTTCATATAATAATGATTTATTTTATACTTGTACGTGAGTATTACATTAGACCCTATTTCAGTATCAATGAACATGAAAGTTTTGCTTATAACTGTAATGGCAGTGTTTTTTTGCATTGTGTTTTCATTGTAATGTTCGTAGTTGGCCTAAAATTGAACTATCGTTCTATTAACGAATTTCCCATATAGGGAATAAGAAGCTGTAGGTGACATGGTAAGACTTAAGCCCGAGACCATGATAACTTTTCGTTATGAGGTTCCCAGATGCTAAAAACACAATTCGTTCAAATTTATATATATGTGTGTGTGTGTGTGTGTGTGTGTGTGTGTGTGTGTGTGTGTGTGTGTGTGTGTGTGTGTGTGTGTGTGTGTGTGTGTGTGTGTGTGTGTGTGTGTGCGTGCGTGCATGCGTGCGTGTGTGTGTGTGTGTGTGTGTGTGTGTTACCTCAATAAATTTTGAAAGAAACACCCGATTTTGATGAAATTTGGCACAAATGTGGAGAGTAGCATTTATGTCTAAGTTTGAAAACCAGATCAATCGGACTATGGGAAGGGGGTTTTATAGGGGTTTACAATTTTCCAAAAATCAGTTTTTTGCAATTTTTACCACAAAGTGTTAAAAACACTCAAATTTAGTTATGGCCATTTTATAGAGCTTAAAAACCAAATAATTTAGTATTTTAAATCATTAACCTAGGTTAAGTGGTTGCGGAGAAAACCCAAAAAACGTGTTCATAAAATCTCTCATGTTAATCTTATGGGAAAATGGTTTTTAACTTTTCCTCAATAAATTTTTCAATAAATATAACAATTTTGCCATGAGAGGATCCCATTGTTCTCGTTTTATTTCCCAGGGGGGGAAAGCCTCAAATCAGCATCTAGCCGAGGCCACCAATGGAGCCAGACCTGGTCCCTCCCTGCTAATTCTTCGTGGTTCTGTTTTGCGTGCTGCTGTCTTTCTCTCAAATGTCGAAATGATTATATTTATTGGTAAACAAACAGAAGAATAAATAACGCCTCAATATATTCTAGGCTGCTAGCTGTTGGGGAGGTAAAGGATATGTTTTATCTGTAAATGCTTAAAACCAAAACAATACAGTTGATCAGTCCTAACTAGACTACAGTACAATATTCTGTGTGTACATACCCTAGGAATAGTTTTTCTCTGACATGTCCGTACTCAAAACAATATACAGTATATACACATTTGCAGCTGTACCTTTGTAATAGCTTAGGAACCCTCCCCTACAGGTTATAAATCCAGCAGTGACATATCTCAAGATCAACTAGATAACAACAGTATGGAAGTGGGAAATATATTTTTTTAAGCGATTGGCAGCCTTTTTCCCCCTATAATTTGGTAGCTGTGTACCTGTTTGATAATTTAGGAACCACCACAGTTTATAAATCTAGCAGTGACATCTAGATAAACAGTATGGAAATGGAAAATAACTTTTTTTGAGAGGTTGGCAGCCTCTTTTCCCCCCTACACTTTACAGTGAGCACTTTTTCCCTACAAAATTTAGAGGTTGTTTGGTCATATCGAAAAGACGATACCGCAACGTTTCATCAACCGATTGTTCGTTCATTCTACTGGATGATTTGAGATTGCCGACTGCCGAGAAGTTAAACTTGGAAATGGAAACCACTGTGGAAGTTCTAAGCTGACTCGGCTAGGGCCTGTTGAAGTATAAGTTTGGCCATTGGACAATTTGAAATTGAAATACCTTACATCCACTTAATATGGCAAAAGATATACCCAATTTAAATCAACTTTGTAATGCTAAGTTAATTAAGTAATGTATACAAGGTCTTAAACAGATAAGATGCCTTTAAATTTACAAATTGGTTGCAATCATAAATACAAAAACCCCGAGGTAGGGTTAAGATAATTAATCGGTCTCTCTAAATTACTTGTTATAAGAGAAAAATTGCTCATAAATTAAACTAGTATGAAATAAAACCCATTCCTTGCCCAAGTAATAGGCCTAATTATAGCTAAGGATGTGAAAGGCTCAGTTATTATGGGTTATATTAACTTTCCATATCCATAATTTAAAGTACGTATAAACTCTTAAACTCCTATAAACCTATAAACTGCTATAAAATCTTTGAACGTTTCAGCTTCATAAAATGTACCCATGTTCAGCATGTAAAATGTACTCATTTTGTATTCCAACAACCACCATTTTCCTTCCAACTTCGAAAACATCTATCTACTATCGTAGTCAACATTCAATCGATAAAACAACCGGTTGGTAAAATTATTCGATATCGACCAAACAACCTCTAAATTTTGTAGGCGAAAAAGTGCTCACCACACTTTACCCTTGCATATGGGCTTAGGGCCGGTGTGTCGAATATATCAAGCAAAGCAAGGGATGAGCTGCTACAGTACAAGCTAAATAGTATTGATGATATTTACTTGCCAGGAGTTGAACCCATGACAAGGTCATTACTATGGTATGGTACCGGTACCATAGAATAAATACCGGTACCAAAGTCCATCTCTTGCCCACTGCTCTAGAAATTCACCATTGTATGAATAATGTACATGTATTGTACGTTAGTTATAATCTTTTACCCATAACTCTCAACAGAATCCATCTCTGTGTCAACAAACACTTGATGGGCTTGGCATTGGCATACTCAAATAAGAGACTCAACTACATTGGATTGTTGACCAATGAATAGTGCATGTTTGCAAAACACTTCATGTGTATGTAATGGTTATTACTGAATCAAAACTAACCTGTTAAAAATGTTAAAAACTGCAATTGAGTTTTATAATTAATTTTTAGGCTAGAAAATGACTACTAATGGAATTATATTAGGGTCGTTAACAATAAACCTCAAAACCTGGCTTTATGTAGAATAAATAATAATTTTTAGAAATGACCTCCCATAAGGAATATTGCAGTAGTCGGTATAACAGTAATAATACTTATTGCTGGGAACCAATTATAACTTTTCCTTTAGATGTCTCTAAAATGTAAAGTAAAATCAACATTGATTTAAAAGTTTTTACATTTAATTGTCACATACATTATAGAGGTTGCGTTTAATTAATAAAAATATGTATTTGAAGCACGCAGCACGCTGACTTGAGGGAAGTGAATACGTAACAAACTTTAAAAACTCAAAATCAGTGTAAAAACATTAATTCATTCCAATTTTTATTGAAATCTGAAAACATTGATATTTTGGCTGTTTTGATGCTCCTGGTTTCATCTACCTGCAATGCTGGGAATACAATTTTGCACATTATAAGGTTAGGAGAAGTCAGGCTTGAAAGTAGGCATGAGGTTGCTGGGGATGATAAAAGTACACCAACAAATGAATAACAGGCTTTCCTAATGTAAAACCCCCCTAAGACGAACGTACTGTGCTTGGTCGATATACATTTTCTTTAATTACTCCATAAATGTTTATGCTAGAATAACGAGAGAGGGCTTAAAGGTTTCACCACACTAATTCCCATATTTTTATATGCAATTTTACCTCCGAGCTTTTCTGACCCTTTTTGGGCCCAAAAAGTCAAAATTTGAATGATTAATCCCCAAAAAAGGGGTTTAGAATTTTACGATTGTTTTTCCCAATGAATTTGTCCAACTGATTATAGAAAGGAACGTCCCTACCAAATTTTAAGTAAATGGGTCAAAAAATGTTACCACTAGAGTGCAAACACACACACACACACACACATATATATATATATATATATATATATATATATATATATATATATATATAAAATATATAATAATATTTTGAACGACCCCTCAAAACGTATTCAGGGGGTCACGTTAGGAACTTCTATGGTGGCCCCGGGCTTAAGTTTCACCAAACAGGTCATGCTAATAGTTCACTTTCCTTAAAAAATTCACAAAAAACTGAATGATTTCCTTTATGTTGTAAAAATGGCCGGAAATAAAAAGATTAAAACAGAGGGTACCTCAATTTTCAATACAGATACATTTTGATTCTGAAACATCTTTAAACTTAGTTATTATTTTTATTCAAGGCAACGATTTTCAAAATAAAGGGTATCATAGTTTGTCCCATGTGTAGATTTAATGGTAAAGAAGTTGCATTTTATCATCCCTCATCTCCGTATTGGGTAAGGACCCAATAAATTTATGATAAAATATACAAATAATTTTAAGTATAAAAATATCTTAAAATTAAATCTAAAATATAAGAACACCATAACAAGTGGGAGCTCTTGATTAAAATTTTCATGTATATAGATTTATTATAAAGTGAATCTATGTTTTAATGGACACCATCAAGTGTTTATATTTTTTTATGGCCGTTGATCTGCCTACCCCCAGAAGTCTCTTATAATGTGCTACACCAATTCTATTTATACACTTTGTTTTACGTTTATCTGCCCAGATCTCAGCCCCTTTCATGTATATTGATAAAACTTGGTATGTGGCTTCACCTGTGGTATATTAATATTTGCACGGAAAAAAATTTGGTTCATTTTCCTTGTAGCAGCAGACCTTCATGCTCAACCCTAATGTTATTCTTACGGATAATAAGTAAAGTTTGATATCTCCCTTAATTATGAACATAAATTAATACAACTTGGTATTAATACAACCTGGTTGAGTTATATTGACAATTTCATAAAAACTCATTTCTTATCTTCCTTCTTGCAGCAAACCTGTGTACTCAGCCCTAATGTTATTCTTATGGAGAACAAATAAAATGCTATATATCACTTATTCATCAATGCATTTTAAGAAACTTGGTAAGTGGTTTTATGTTGCAGTGAGAAACATATTGGAAAAGTACATAGGTTTGCTGCGATGGGGGTATTTTTATACAACATCTTCTAGATTAACATCGTAACATTTAAAGCCCAGGAGGCTGAGTGCCCTGAATGTGGATGTTTCCCAAACTCCCAAAAAGCACATCCAGACATTAAGGGTTTTCAAATAAAACGTAAACTTTGACTTACCTGTCACTGAGTTGTTTACATTTAATTTCAAGTTTTTACCGAATTTTATTATAAGTGAACAGCATATCGGCTAGTTTTGCTTGGCTAAAAAAATATTGCATGGTTTTGTATTTAAAAAATATTTTACTCTTCCTAAATGTATAATGTTTAAAGGTATAATGAGACCGTCTTGCTTTGAATAAGGAACTCTTTTGATGTAGAAGTAGGCGTGAGTTATTAGTTTGCTCAAAGAACAATTCTGAAGTAATTACTAAATACAAGCGTGCATTACTCCTTTCATTCTTTTTGAGCACTTACCTGCCTTACATAGTTTGGTAGTTTATTTGACAAAACCTTATGAACCAGATGATATTTTTTGCAGAGTGATACTTTAAAAATTATTTTGTAAATTGATTACACCTTTTAATTGGGATTAGTTACATTTTTATAAACTATAATACGTAATAAAGGAAAAAAATACTCGTTAATAAATTACTGTAACAGAAAAGAACTATATCCTTTTACATCATATCATCCATGTTTAGGAAACAAATGAAGCTACGTGCAACAAGGGAGCTTTAAACACATAGGGAATGGAATGAGGAACCCTAAAAGCTGGATATATTTCTTTGCTTCAAAAGGATGGTAAGACTTAAGCCCGAGACCATGATAACTTTTCGTTTTGACGTCCCCAGATGCCACAATCACTATTCGTTCAAATTTTTATGTATGTATATATATATTTAATTCTTCTCTTGAGTCTAATTTGTCACCCTTTTTGGCATATACTCTATTATTTTAAGGTTTTCTCCCATACTCTTATATGTGTGGTTCTTACTTAGCAAGTGCTTGTAATCTTAAAAGCAATAATATAACAACGATTAAATCAAACTTTGCAGAGCACATGCTAAGTAAGAACCACACAATATAAGAGTATTGAAGAAAACCTTAAAATCAGAGTATATGCAAAAGGGTGAAAAATTAAACTCAAAAGAGGAATTAAATATACTCCTAAAATATAAAGAAGAACCAAACAACTTAATTAATAACCAAATTCGAGTGAACAATCCCATATCTGAAAAAAATTAGAAAACTAAATTAACCTACTCAACCAACATTAACTCAGCTGATCAATTTAAATTAGAATTAATATTATGCTATTTACATTAGGTTAGATAATTTTAACTGTGAAAATGACCTAAAGGTACCGAAACATGTCAGTCTTCATTACAAAATAAAAACCAAGGGTACTCAATTTGTATTACTATAATTGTAACATTTATATTAGTAGCCCTATTCAGTGAACTTCAAACCAATTATATATATATATATATATATATATATATATATATATATATATATATATATATATGTATAGTAAATTATGTGTCCGTTACCTCGATAAATTTTGAAAGATATGCCCGATTTTGATGAAATTTGGCACAAATGTGGAGAGTAGCATTTAAGACTTTTAGTTCGAAAACCAAATCGATCGGGGTATGGGGGTTTTCAATTTTCTAAAAATCAGTTTTTTGAATTTTTTACCCCAAAAAAATATCCATTGTTTAAAAAACAAATAATTTAATAATTTGAATCATTAACTTAGTTTAAGTGGTTGTGGAAAAAAGTAAAAAAAACTTGTCCATAAAATTTCCTATGTTAATCTTATGGGAAAATGGTTTTTAGATTTTTCTCATATAATTTTACTAGAAACTTCACATTTCTTTTTACCAATGAGTTTAGAACCCCAGGAATTGAGTCTGTATCTGTATTCAGTCTGTTTGTGTATCTGTGAATTTAGTCTTACATAATGAGTTTAGCTCTACAAAAAATCATTTTGGTAAGTATTTTAGTTGTTGTTCTACGTCCAACCATTGCAGAGATATTGAAAGTGTTAAACACAGTACGTTGTCCAATGTTATCCTCTCCAGTCCCAGCGGGCTATAACTGAGTTGCTTGCATGTTATTTTAAACTATCCACTTCACTTAATATCATATTTAAGAATTTATGAAGTCTTCTTTATTGCGATACTCATATATGCGTATTATTGTTTTATTGTTTAGCACAACAATATTGTTGTTGATTTGACGACGTGACTGTTATAACAGTTAGTAGTTTTTATACCATATTTGGTGATGAACTGGAGAACAAATGAAATTTGATATCTCGATTATTTATGAATGTATATTGATGAAACTTGGTATGTGGCTTTAACTACCGTAGCTTAGTTGTTGCATATTGATTGTTGTACCAAAAAGGTTTTTTGATGATTTTCCTCATAGCAGCAAACCTGCATACTCGGCCCCCATGTTATCCATAAGGAGAATAAGTAGATTTTTATATCTCCCTTAGTTATGAACCTAAATTAATAAAACTTTGTATGTAGCTACACCTGGTTGCATTATATTGATAATTGTATAAAAACACTTATTTTGAGTTTCTTGTTTCAGCAGACTCGCGTACTCAGCTTTCAATGTTATTCTTAAGGAGAATAAATCAAATGATATATATCACTTATTTATGAATGTATTTTTGTGAAACTTGGTAAGTGGCTCTATGTAATAGTGAGGCACATATATATATATATATATATATATATATATATATATATATATATATATATATATATATTGGAAATTCGCTGAGTACACAGGTTTGCTGCGACGGGAGTATTTTAATTGAAGATGTAAAAATGTTTTAAATGACATTGATTATTATATACTTTTTACGAACGTGTTTTATAGTTAATGCTCTTCAAAGTAGGGTAAACTAGGAGGTGGCTTTGCTTAGATCTTTTGATATATTGACCTAAATTTTAAACTGTAGTGGGAGTACATACAGTATTTTGTAGCAATTTTAAGCCCAAAATCACTATTATTTCTATTTTGAATTTATTAGTCGTTAAATTAATTAGTTTTTACTAACTGGAAAACTTAAGTGAAACCTTAAACACCAGAATAAGTTGTAAAGGTGTATATATATTTTTTTGTTATAATTATTTGTAGACTCAAACATCATAACTAAATATATCAAATTGATCCTTCATCCACATTTTATCAAAATTCTGAGGAACACTTTGCCATCTTTTATATTATTATTGAAAATACAGAGCCACCGAAACATTTTGATCAAGGAAAATTACAAGTTAAAAGGGTCCAATAAACGTTAATGCTTTAATAATGATCCTGATATACCATATAGAGGTTTTGCTATTCCAGCAAAAATCAAGACAAGTTAATTTTGTGTAACCTTGTGGACGATGTCTGATGTCAGAGTTTTTAGGCCACACTAGTGCATTTGACATGACCTATCGCCTACGTAGTAGCCGGGGCCAACTGAAGTAGATCTTCCAAAGCGTAAGTTATATAACATATATATTACGGAATTAAATTCATAGAAAAGGTCTGCTATAAGTTAGATGTAAACACATTTGTATTGGTAACCATAAAAAATACCTTGAAATATGTAATAAAATCTGATAATAAAAGTAGATATACAACAACATCGGTTTAATGATGCAGTTTGACCAAATACCTCATAAATCAATATTAACAATGTTTATTATTTATATTCATTGTTCACCAATACATGTAAGTGAGATGGCTACAAAGGATTCTCAAGCCATCACAGAACCAAAGAAAGCAAGCAGAACGAGTTAAGCTCGCCTTGTCTGCATGGGGATGAATTACATTGCCACAAAAACAATTTATAACCCTTTTACAGCATAGTTAGTTGTTTCAATAGGATTTGTATTTATATTTTTGTACAAAATTGTTAATCTAATTTTTAATTTGATTGGGTTTTATATTTTCATCCCTTGAATTTGGGTATCAGAATGTAAATGTAAATAATTTTGATGCAGATTTATGAAATTTAATATTTTTTGAATTAAAATCCAGAATTTCAACAACTTTACCTTTTTTAGTTCCATGCTTTTCTAAAATTACAAAATGACTTTAATTGCTTTTCTTGTTAATCTTTCAAAATATGAAACTTCCAGAACCCATACCGGTTCTGTGTACTACAAAACTAATTTTCACTACTGCCTGGAAAACCACATAATTTATGACACCTAAATTGTCTTTAGAGCTTCCATTGACCATAAAGTTTCTCATATTGATAATGTAGAATATTTTATTACGATCTCATAACTATAAACACTAGAGGACCCGTGATGCTCTGCAGCATCAGTCAATGTTGCACCTTGAGCTCATAAGTAAAGGTTAATCAAGGTTAAATAATACATGTGTTTTAAGGTAAAATATAAAAGTACATTTTGTTAGCGGTAATTCTTTCAAAAGTTATATACATATTTAGTTAAAAGATTTATAGTTTTTGCACTGAAAACACTAACTTGTTTTAACTACGAATAAAAATAATGTTCTCCTTGGCCTTGAAATCATTATACCTAATATTTGTCCCACTAGAGTTCAGCAGTAGGGTTTTTATTTACTGCAACAGCTGTGATTGCTATGGCCAATAATTTATGTGCTTAAAACGGTTATTTTGAGATAATCTATGACCATACTATGATGGTTGTTTTAAAAGAAAATAATAAAAATGATAAATTTTATTAGTTAATACATATGAACATAGTTTAAGAATAATCTTCCTAGCTTTTCTATCCCAAAGCTAACTAACTGAGTATTCATTCCTAGCCACGCTATGTCCAAGAAAATCCAACCTTTCGAAATAATGGCATTTGTAAGCTCATCCCATAATACATGATACATGATAAAATATATACTGGTATACAAATTTGATCGAATGGTGTTTGGCATCTGGAAACCTCATAACGCTAAGTTATCATCGTCCCCGACCTGAATAGGTCTTAGCTATATGTCCTCGATTACGGTAATAGCCTTATTCCATTTGGGAGAAATTCGCTAAAAAGGTAAATATTTTATCATCAATTATTATTTTTCTCATTGTGTGAGTAAATGATAAAGTGTGATGTTGAGTATCTTGTTTTAAGTAAAGTGCAAAGCAATGATGGCTTTAATTTTGTCCCTAAAAAAGTCCCTACGACATATTTTGGCTTTGACGCTAGTTTTGTGATGTCCTGTCAAAGTTGCCTCATTATTTTTGTTCAATGTAGAACTAAATCAATAATGCCTGAGTGCTAAACATTGTCAGATTTAAAATCAATAGCTAAATACATATACACACCTACTTATTCATACACAAATACACACATAGACACCCCTCATTGAGGAACCCCAAAGGTTTATATGGGAAAATATTTTATGAAGTTTGCAGGGAGAATCCAGAAACATATCAGGCACGTAAAAGAAAAGACCATTTTTTAGAAAGGTCCATTAAGGAACGTAATGAATTAGATGATCATGCATAAGTTTTAAGAAAGCTGTAAGCATCAATCGGTTAGAAGTTGTTGAAAGGGCCCTAAAGTTAATAGCAAAACCTGAAATCATAAATTGTCCCTATTTAAATACACATATCAAGCCTTCTTAGCTCATGTAGCAGATTTTCTCAACCTTTTATCTTACAATAATAAACTGGGTTACATGTACATTCTTGACTATATAAACAAGCGAAAATTCAGTATTTGTATTATGTGCTGCATTATTCTTTGGCGAACCAAATGAACTCTCTTGGTTAATAAAAACATGTTTTAAGTAATCATCTGATGTAAACAAACTTCCTCCATAAGATTAACATGGGAACCTTAAGAGCCACTGGGGAAAAGCCCATTGAAGATATGTTAATTTGGATTGGTGATGACATATCTAGACATAATTACCTATCATTCAAAAAAAGAATCATGAAAATCGGCCCAGTAGACAGGGGCGGATCCAAGGGGGGGGGCGGTAGGGGCGGTCGCCCCCCCAAACCTAAGAATTTTTGTGTTTTATTTTATTATTCAGGCATACGATGAAAGTTTGAATAAATCCGAATTAAAATGTAAGCATCAAAAGCCTCCCGAAACCCCGTTTTTCGGTTCCGAGAGTCAAATTTTGCCGCTCCCGTCTACAAGGTTACATTAAAATTCAAACTAACAAACTAAACGTTTCTTTAAATGAAATAAAATACACACCATTAGTCAGGTAAAATTTTAAACGTCCATTTTAGTGTATAACACATTACTTAGATCCATGTATTTAACCTAAAAGCGTCTTACAAAAACATGGATATTCCCGAGTATCGCGAAGTTGTTGCAGTTTTGCCAGTTGACAGACCGAAAATGCAGTGTTTTCAATATGGTCTTGGAGGTAAATTTTAGCAGCAAAGGTTGCTTCAAGTGTATTCGGTGATTATTTTTTACTGGATTTTGCCCGCCTACCGTTGCGTCGTTTGCTATCAGCGGTGCTTTGTTCACAGGTTAGGTTTGATTTTTGTTTAAAACCGCGTAATCCGTTGCTAGACAATAAATATCTAGTGGCTAGGCTAGAAGCAAAAAGTGCCTCGAATTATATGTAATGAAATAAGAGGAAACAAAGATTTAATTGCGTGCAAACCGAAGCTCATACGCAAAGTATTTTATTTCGTAAAAATGTGGTACGACATTTTCATTTTTCAAGTGGTTGACCTTGGCTGTTAGCCTCATTCCTAATTGTATCTTCACGTAGTATAGTTCAGTATTGCAGATTTCAAATACGTTTTGTAAATAATTTTTTGCGTGGGTAAATACTAAAATAAATTGTTTATTTAGGCATCTTACTTGTTATTAGACGCCTACAGATGACGTAGGAAAAAGTGTAATGCCTAAATATTTTATTTTTATTTACGGTCGGGCGCAGTAGAACTTAAGTTAATTTTTGTTTAGCTTGTTTATAAAGTTAAGATTGCTTTTTTCTTGAGTACAAGGTTATTGATATATTATGTTAACTTACTTTCATTCGTTGTATAATTTCATATGGTTAAAAACAATAATGACGGTGTCAGGGACCATCCACACGGAAGCGGGAGAGGTAACTTTCTGTGACCGCCCCCCCCCCAAACTTGACTTCTGGATCCGCCCCTGCCAGTAGAACGGTCTGATGGACTGTCCAGTTTTTCCAATTTTTTAAAATATATATATGTACAGAGTCCATATTTGGTGATGAACTAATTTTGTTCAAATTAAAAGATTGTTATTTCAAAAAGTCAAATATGAATTAATTAAAGAATAATGGTTTGAGTTTTACGCCATTTGTTCATCCGTTACATCACCACCGTTAAAGTCCTATGTCGAGGCTTGGTATTGAGTGTCTGTGCAAACTTTGGGAAAGAGCGTTCGGGTCCGGCTACATGAGATGTGCTCAAGAATTGACCAATAGCCTTGCAGTAATTTCAGGTGGGTACTACTAGAATCGTTTTGATCAATTGTAAATTAACCCTTTTTAATAGGAAATTCATTTTGTTCAGATGAAGAATTTGATAGTTTTCTTTGAACCCTATTCAATAGTTTATAAAATAAATAACAAAAGAAGCAATCGAAAAAAATATTTATTTCAATAGAAAAAACTATCATATTGCTGTGCACAAATTTGTATCTGATTAATGTTACACGTGAGAGTATCCTTTCCATCATGCTATTCCTTTTTGGGGTCATGCAAGTGCTACTAGACATCTTTGCAGTGACATATTTGCCTGGTTTTCACGAATTGGCAAGTTTTTCGATCTTCATCCTGGTTATTTTAGAGCCTGCTGGATTTCGGCAGAGGGTTGCCGCAGAGTTCATCTTTCATCCTCTTCCAGCACCTCTATTATTAAAGTCCATCCTCAATTTGTGTACCATTATTTAGAATTCGATGACAGGCACCACATCCTCCTCCTCCTCTTCTGGCTAGTTACCGTATCTGTTATTTTATTAGAGGCTGCTGGATTTCGGCAGAGGGTTGCCACAAGAATAATCCGTATCGTCCTCTTCCAGCACCTTTATTATTTTAAGTCCATCCTCAATTTTTGTGCCATTATATAGTATTTGATGACAGTCACCTCCTCCTCTTCCCCTTCTGGCTAGTTACCGTATCTGTTATTTAGAAAACAGGACATTAGTTTTATTAGAGGCTGCTGGATTTCGGCAGAGGGTTGCCGCAAGGATCATTCTTATCGTCCTCTTCCAGCACCTTTATTATTTTAAGTCCATCTTCAATTTTTGTGTCATTATTTAGTATTCAATGACAGTCAACACCTCCTCTTCTTCCTCTTCTGGTTAGTTACCATCTGTTCTTTTTATTATAGGCTACTGGATTTCAGCAGAGGGATGCCGCAGAATATCATCCTTATCGTTCTCTTCCAGAACCTCTTTTTTTGTACTCCATCCTCTATTCAGAACCACTCTTTAGTACACTGTGGTAGCCACTCCACCCTCCTCCTTAGTTGTCAGGTGCTACCGATCCCTCTGACAGTATCTCCTAGGATCTTGGAGAATCATCGAACAAATCGGTGCTGCCAACGCTCTCCCGAGACCTCCACCTCCAGTGCCTCTCCACTCGATGGACGCCTTTTCCACCTCCTCTATCCTGCAATCGCAGGTTCATCCAGAAGCAAAGCTTCCACCAATAACTGATAGTTGTTTAAAGAACTGCATTGTGAATAATAGACAAAAATTTAATTTATCTAAATAAATTCGTCAGTATAGTTTCCTAGGTTTTTAAAATTATCTAGAAATTGTTACCACGGCAATTATTTCATTGTAGTTGAGTTTAAAACACTTAATATAATCACAAGATTCGACAGAAAGGAAATCACACTCCCCCCACTCCATCGTAACTGAACTTTCACGAGTACTGATGATGATGCCTTATCGAAGAGCTCCCTATATTTGCTTTTATTTTGACATTTTTACAACATTTTAACTCGTTTTGAAAATGAATTTTTCAACACAATGTAGATCATACTGTAGATTGCACCTTCACTGAAGGTTTTCTTTTATAATGGAAGCTATTATTGCCTCTCAAAATTCGGGGCCTTTTAATTCATTCCTGTAAATTGAGGTTTTTGTAATAAAATGTAAATTTAGCAAAAAAATACAGAATAAATAAACTAAATATGTTTTGGTTAATCATCTTTTAGGGGTTTGAAAATCATCGACCTTCAGGGCTACGCCCCATGGGTTCCAATAATATTATGGTGTTAGATTGTATATTGTCAAACAACTAAATAGAATATGTACATTTCCAAAATATCAGCCCTATGCTAGATTTCCGTCCGGAGAACAGGACATTAGTTAGTTATTTTGAAAGAAAAATAACTGTCGATCTAAATTGTAATTTTAACTTACATTACTAAATCGTTTGCCTATGGGTTAACTCATCTTCTTGTATAGTTTTAAAATATTTATATTACGAATAATAATTAAAAAAATGTTCAATTTTATTTACTTTAATAATTATTTTTATTTTATTTTATTTTATTTATCGTATAATCAATGATCTCTTCTAAACACATCTTAATCAATGGATAAATTCTTCAAACCAGAACGCTTGTGTCTAGACCCAAATGAACATCATGCCGACAGGCAATGGAAACATTGGAAAGCAACATTTGAGAACATTACTGAAGAAATATGTGCTGCTGAAGAAGACAAATTAAAGATTCTAATAAACTTTGTTAACTACAGCATACATGAAATACCCCCGTCGCAGCAAACCTGCCTACTCAGCGAATTTCCAATGCATAATATATGTCTTAATACCATATAAAGCCGCATACCAAGTTTCATAAAAATATATTCATATATAAGCGATATATACAATTTTAACTAGGTGTACGCTCATTCTTCCCGTAAGAGGATGAACGAAGACTGAATTTTTAAAGATATGTAGGCAGGTACTGGATTGGTAACACTCTTCTGTTATCCGTTTTAACTCCACAACAGCAAGAACAGATAATTAATAAACCAAACATTTTACTAATGTAATGTTAACACCATTCCCATATCCGTTTTAACTCCACAACGGCAAGAACAGATAATTTAGGACTAATGTAAATAAAAAATACTACTGACTACTGGAGTGGTAACACCCTTCTCATATCCGTTTTAACACGACAGTACCTGGGGGCCCAGCTTTGCTCGGGGGAGGGCCAGTCAGTCAGTTTAGATGACTTGGAGTAATATTTCATCACTTTCCCCTACTGATAATCAGATTTGTATAACTCATTTGCCTCTTTTATACATTTTTAAGGTTCCTCCAGTTGTTATTTATAGCTCAATGTCCCTTTAATTTATTTTACTACTCTGTATATATATATATAATCTTCAATCAAATCTTTTAATCTCTGTTCTCAGGAAACCACATGTTAATAATCATAAAAAACATGAGTATTACTTTGACAGTTCCCTGGTTGATTATGAACAGCTGATAAAATTCTTTTTTTTTTGTCTTTCATTCTTTATTTGCAACTGTAAAATTACATACAACGAGCAAATGTGCTAATAATTATTCTAACAAAAACATGAACAAATAATATTAAAAAGTAGGCTCAGTAGTCTTCCTTTTTTGAACTGATTTTCAAAGGTTTCTTCTGACACGTATTGTTTTGCTCTTCTGTGCCTACAGTCATCTTAGAAGATCTCGGCTCCAGTTTCTTTTTAATCTTCTCTGAAGGATGCCAGGAAGTGTCGGTGTGTGGAGTTCTTGAATCAAAGGATTTGAGTGACCATCAAGTTTGTTGAAGAATAGTTGATAGCATTTTTTTGCTGTTTCGTGAACAAATTTCAATTTAAAGTCTGTATGAAGTGTCTTGTTACTTACATAGTAGGGAACGCCAGAAATTAAGCGAAGCATTTTAGATTGAAAGGTTTGAATTTCCTTTAAGTGACAAAATTTTGCTGAACCAAAAATTTGAATACCATAAGCCCATATTGGTTTTAGAAGAGTTTTGTACAATAGTAATTTTGATTTAGTAGGTAATTTTGAATTGAAATTGAGTAGTCGATAAAGCTGCTTAGCTCTTGATTTGAGAGCAGTTATCTTTTTTGTTACGTGTGTCTTCCATGTTAATCGCTTGTCTAGATGGAGACCAAGATAACGTGTTTCGTTACTTTGAGGGATTCTGTTGTTGTCAATGTGTACAGGAGGGCATACACCTTTCCTTAGTGTGAATGTGACATGTGACGACTTTGTTGCATTAACTTTTATTCTCCAATTTTTTAACCAATTACTTAAAAATTCTTTTGTGTTGATTTAAAACTCCATAAGCCCAATGTTAATTTTTTTAACCTAACATTTTAGTTTTTTTACATTATTTGATATTTCCTGGGAATGAGGCCAGTCTAGAACTTATTTTTATCCCAGAAATTAGTTATTTTGAACATTTGAAGGAAATCGTTGGAGCCGTTTTTGAGATCAGTGTCGCAAGCAAGCAAACATACAAGCAAACCTTACTCATATTAGAGTATATGATACCTGGGGGCCGAACTTTGCTCGGGGGAAGGCCAGTCATTTTGTTTAGATGACTTGGAGCATATTTCACCACTTCCCCCTACAGATCAGATTTGTATAACTCATTTGTCTCGTTTCTACATTTTTAAGGTCACTCCAGTTGTTATTTATAGCTCAATATCCCTTTGATTTATTTTACTACTCTATATATGTAATCTTCTCTCAAATCTTTTAATCTCTGCTCTCTATTGTTTATGTGGTGTAAGTGTAAACAACTAGCTTAGTTATCTTCTGTGCTAAAATCCGTTTAAAATAATTTTCTAAACTGATTAATATTTCAATTAGTGTGTTTACATCTAAAATTTAATATGTGATTCAATAAATACTAGTTTGTGTTTTTAAAACTTTTATCTTCACAATAACTGCCCAGCCAATTTAAGGCAGTTTTGTTTACCTTTTTTTGTTTGCGTTTTGTTTTGTAAGTTTACGACTAGTTATCATTATGACTTCATCTTTTCAATCGAGTTCGATAAACTTTAAGCCTTCCCTTATACACAGTGACCATGACTACGCTAGGATGAGTGTATCTAAAGATAACATCACGTTAAATGCTAATCCACATGACATTTACACGATACCGGACACACGTGAACCTACTAATATGAACTCTTCTCGTGATAGCAATGAGGAAGAAAAAATATGTACCATTGAAGACAAGGGTGGTTCATGGAAAACAGTACAAAACAAAAGAGGGTCAAGTACGCCAAATGCTCCGCTGCTCAAAAAAGCCAAACCAACAAGCGTATCGCTTCACAACAGCTTTGAAGCACTAGATAACAGCGACGAAATGGACGATTATAACCAAGCACCACATATCATCCAAGCCAAAGATTCAAAACCTCCGCCAATCTTTGTACCTAACATTACAGATGTAAAAACTATGGTCAGCTCAATAGAGTCTGTTATAGCCAAGAACGATTACACTTACAAATGTTCAAATCAGAACAGTATTAAGTTGTGTCCTCTGACAATAGAAGCCTATAGGAAGCTTGTGAAACAACTCACTGATTTGAAAGTAAACTTCCACACATTTCAAATTAAACAGGAAAAGTCCTATAGAGTTGTTTTAAAAAATATGCACTATTCAACTGACATTAGTGAAATAAAGGAGGCAATTGAAAGTTATGGGTTCAAAGTAAGGAACGTAACAAACGCCCCCCAACCCCCTTGGTACTTTGGTACTTTGGTACTTACCTTGGTACAAACTTCAAGCCCCTTGGTACGTCAGCAACCTCACTCTTCATAAAGACACTTGTATACCTTTTGTAGTGGAAGAAATAGAACGCTTCACTGTAAAATATCTTTCAAAATTAGACAGTCATCCTAATCACCTTGCAGTGAACCTTCTGGACAACAGTGACCACATCTACAGACTAAAACGCCATAGTGTCCTGGATTTGACATTACGGTTCAAGACATAGTTTAAATATATATTTATTTTGTTAGATTTGTTGCTGGACAAATACTAACTCATGCCTTTGTAAATTTATCACATTTGCTTATTTTTTTGTAACTAAACAGATTGTAAATAAAGTATGTATGTTAAAAAAAAATATAAAAAATCTCTGCTCTCAGGAAACCACATGTTAATAATCATAAACAACATGAGTTCCATGTGGTTCCATAAAATCAGATAATAAATCCTTTGAATGAAGATTACATGTAGAGTGGTCATGTCCAGAATTACTCAAAGGTGCTTTATAATAACAACTGTTGTGACCTCAAAAATGCTCGTTAGTAGGGTACATGGTGAAAAACAACTCCAAGTCATAAACAAGATTGACCTTTCCCTAGCAAAGCTCAGCCCCAGGTAGTACTTAAACTATATGAGTATAACTTTGAGAGTTCGCTGAAATATTTTGAACAGCTGTTATGACTCTTTTGCTTTTATTTTAATCTCCAAAAGCCCAATGTGATTTTTTTCAAATTTCCATAGCGGCTTTTTACATTATTTGATTTTTTTGTGGATGGGACATGTCTAGAACTTATTTTTAACCCAGATATCAGGTTTTACAACACAAGTAGTTGGAAGGACACATTAGTTATTTTTCAAGAAAATCGTTGGAGCCGTTTTTGAGATAAGAGTTGCAAGCAATCAACCAAGCAAGCGAGCATGCAAACCTTACTAATATTATAGTGTAGGATAGGATTGAGTCAAAATAATTCAGCATTTGTATTGATTGACTATAACATATTTTTACTCTTAGGCACATAGAATGTACACGAGACAGGGACAATGATTCTGGATTCTAGCATGTTTGAAGTTCTGCATACAGACGGCCAGGGCTGAATTTAGGTCTGTACAGGCTCTGGTCTACACCCTAAATGCAAGTGCGGGCCCTTACCAGCCCGGCCAACTTTCCTGTTTGATTTATATAATATAACCTACGCTTATATCAGGCTCTACAGATGGCGTTGTGCAATTACTTAAATTTCAAATTGCTTAAATCCGTATTGCTGCCTAGTGTATATTAACGTTGTCATGGCAAGATATTATTAAGTGATTTTCATTATCTAAATACATAAAACAAAGTCGGGATTGTATGTTAGTTATTTAGTTTCATCAAACAGCTGTTATAAGGATGATATCTAAACATACTTGAAAAGCATATAAACATATGTTTATTATAGAAATAATAAATCTATTTGAATAGCAACTCATTTTCAATACCGAAGCAAGCTCTATATCAGATACGCAAGATAGGCAAGTGAGCGTAGCTAACGAGCTCATCTTGAAAAAGAACGAGAATCTTTGACATAAATCAAATTCAGTGACATTAGGACAGAATAATGTCTGTCTGACCAGCTAGTAGTACTCAACCCGAACGCTGACCCGAACTCCCGAACGCCTACACAAGGATCATCTTTCCTCCATAAATTTAACAAGACAACTTTTAAAGCCAGCGAGGCGGAGCTCCAAGGTCGGGGTTAAAAGAAAATAACAACAATTTTTTGTATAATTGAAAATTTTCTAAAATTACTAAAAAAGGCGTAAATAATAACATAGAAAATTTTCCTGTGCGGTGGAGGTCTATGGTTGAGTAGGGTGGCGTATCAAACGTGGGGACATCTTTCAGGAGATGCTACTTTAACAAAATAAATCCAACGAATCATACGTTAAAATTAAAAGTTGGGAGTGATAGTAAAGGCAGAGCCCTGAGGGAAGAACAAAGAGGTATCCATAATATTTTGGTACCCAACAACGTAGTATATAGGTCTGGAGCAGTTTTGAGGAGCCGCTTTCGAAATCTTTGGATTTTTTTATTTGGTGGTTTATATTAGGTTTCTAATAAAATATACCACCTGATTTTTTTAGAAAAATTTGGGTTTAGAAATTACAGGGCTTAAGAGATCCCAAACTTCAGTTTTTTACCTTTCTTAGTACCATAAACTTTAAATATTTTTAGTAGGTTTCAACAGTTTTATCTCATTGCCATAAAAAGCTCTAAAAGATGAAAAATTAGTACTCCAATACACACACGGTTAAATTAGTATTTCGTTAGTAGGCTATTCGGCTAATGGTTGTGGAGAATATTTCAATTTCCATTCAGCAGTAAACTAAGTATATTGTCCGATGTTATTCTTATAAGAAATAAAAAACATATATCTCTTGTATACTGATTAATTTTATTAAAACTTGGTGTGTTAGCATTGACCAATAGAGAATATTCGTCCTAGGACAACCTTAAAACTGGTCTATACCAGTTTGGATGATGACATTGGGTACAGCAAATGAAATTGTCATTACATATGAAGTTTTTTGGATGTCCATTATGACAAACTTCCTTTTCACCTTTGGTCCCTCCACTTGCAGCGGCTCGGGGCGGAAACTCAGGGGTTGGTCCCCAACCTGAGAATGTATGGTCCCTGGCTGTTGTACATGGATACCCCATCCGTTGAGTTGGCCAGTTGGAGGGCAGAGCGGGTCCACATTGAGCCTGATCACAGCTGTCACAAGGCACGGGAGTTGGTACTCTGAAAGGCCAATTTGGCTGCCTGTGCCACCCCACCCTTTCCTTTCCTGCTATATCCTAACCTTCTGGTAACCTGTGCAAAATTCCCGCTTGTGGAAAACGTGCCTATAGCAGCTATGCTGGGGTTTCCTAATCTAGCAACAATGAATAGAGAATATGCGGAATACGTTTCCATCTAACCCTGGAGAGTGAGGTGTAGAAATTAACCTCTTAAAACCACTGTGTGTACCTAGCAAATTAGATTAAACTGATTGCGTTTATTTGGTCACAGGTCCTAGCTCCTGTTCACGCTTTTTTATGACTCGGCCAATGACTAATATATTGTTGGCACCGGATGGTTTTCGACGAGTTTTATTAAATATATAACCAGAGGGAAAAGTTGCCAATTATTATAAGACCTATTAATTTCCAGCTCCAAAATCAGGGGGTTAAACATACAGAAATATACTTGTTTTAAACCCATTTAATGTAAAAAAAGGTATTCAATGATTTATTTATATAACAGTATCTTATAAAATTCATACCTTAAATTTAAAAATTTTTACATCATTAATATATGTTAGTTTGAATTTAAATACACAAGCTACTGAAATCGGAGCACGAGAGATTTAAAAGCAAAATCCAACATCTACATTAATGACAATTTTTCAGGAGGGCAATCTGTCTACATCGTAATTAGTTGAACAATGTAGACGGTTGGGGTTACGGAGTTTTGGACATCTTGATTGTTTATGAAAATCAATATTAACCACAGAAAATGCAAACAAATATAAACTGTAACCAGACTATTTTACTGACCGGTAGATTACAAAACTTTAATCCCATGTCATTAGGTGACAGTGAGGCTTATTTGGTACATTACATGTAATAAAGATAGTTTGCACGTATGATCGTTTAGTTAGTCTGCCATCAAGTAATTTGTTCACAATGTAAATAAACTACTATAGGTCTACAACACGCTTGATTATCAATCACAGTCAGTCGTGTTACAGAGTTATACTGTCCCAGTAATTCAAAAAATCCAAAACCTATTGTATTAATTTATCATCACTAGTCCAAACACTTAGCTTTTACATCGAAGTTTTCCAGTAAAAAATAAACTGATAATAAATCTAAATAGATACAAGCATTGTTTTAAACACGACAAAACACTATTAATTTACATAACACTCACATTTTAAACTATTTTGAAATAAAAAAAATTGATGGAACAAAACATAACCAAATCCATAGTTGTAATATGTTTACATTTGAGTGATTTATAAACAAATATGCAGTGTTTCCACTCTACGGTAAAAATATGCCACGCACTGATACAAAAAATCCCACTTTATCCCAGACTCTCCCTTATAGTATCCCTCGTCATATCCCACACTTTCCCACAGATTTGTTAAACATTGCAACACAATTAATGTTAAATATTATATGATTATTGAATAATGTATTAGTACAATATTTATACCGTTAGATAGAGCTTATTTAGATCTACTAATTACCTATAGGTATTTTACATTTTAGTACCTCAAAGGATTTTGAGCAATGCGACATAGGTTAAATGATACGGTGAATTAACTAAATTAAATAATTTATTTACGTGAGAGGTACTAATATTTTTAATGGTAGTACTAAAGAGTACGAAGTAGGTACTAAATAATGGCAAATAGTTTGCTTGTTAATTCCAACATGGCTCGGCCAGCGAAATTGACATGATTCAGTGTTCGTTCTGTGACGTTTATAAAATCATAATAGGTGCGGACAGCGAGGTTAAAAAATGGGAAACCCCGCAACTGCCAGTAAGGCGAGAAAATCCACTAGAAGTGCTACTGCTAAGGTGCTCTGGTCGTAAGTTGTAAGCAAACTAGCAGACGTAATGCCGATTTCAAAAAAATCCCACTTTATCCCACAATCCCATTTTATCCCACAAGAAGTCAAAATATCCCATATAGGGGATAAAAATCCCTCAAGTGAAACACAGATAAATCCCAGCTGACATTTCAAAGACAACCATAGTCAATAGCTTACTACGAAAACCAATTCAACTACTGAATATCAAACATTAAAATTAGTTTTAATAATTATTAATAATCCAAAATAAAATACAAATGCTGTGTTAAAACATCCCTTTGGTATCCCAAATGACTCCTTCAAAATTTCATTAAGAAATATTTTACAGTTATTTAGTATTTCGATAACACACCCACACACACACACACCCACACACGGCCACTGAAACTTCTTCATCAATACAGTGATTCACTTCGTTCATCAATTATTCTTCATAAGAATAGCATTGGTGATGAGTACATAGGTTTGCTGAAACAAGGAACACAAACAATTGGTTTTTATGCAAATATAAATATAATTTAACTAGGTGAAACCACATACCAAGTTTAATCAATATTCAATCATAAGTAAGCACTATATAACATTTTAATTATTCTCCATAAGAATAACATGGGAGATGAGTAAGCAGGTTTGCTGCAACAAGAAACTAAAAAAATGGGTTTTTATGCAAATATCAATATAACTCAACAAGGTGAAGTTACCAAGTTTTATTAATTTATGTTCATAATTAAGGGAGTCATTACATTTTACTTATTCTCCATAAGAATAACATGGGGGCTGAGTACGCAGGTTCGCTGCTACGGGGATAATCAACAAAAAAACAATTTTTTGTGCAAATATCAATATACCAGTACTACGTGACACCACGTGCCAAGTTTCATCAATATACATTCATTAATAATGGAGATATCAAATTTTATTTATTCTCCATAAGGATAACATTGGACAACGTACTGTGTTTAGCACTTTAAATATCTCTGCAACGGTTGGACGTAGAATCACAATTTAAACACCAAAATGATTGTTTTGTGGAGCTGAGTTGATTGGTAAAAGCAAACGTGAAGTTTACATTAAAATTAACCTAGGAAAAGCCAAAAACCTTTTTCCCATAAGATTAACATAGGAGATTTTATGAGCAGGTTTTTTGGATTTTCTCCGCAACCACTTAACCTAGCTTAATAATTCAAAATACCATATTATTTGTTTTTTTAGGCTCTATAACATGGTCTAAACCAAAATTAAGTGTTTTAAACATTTTAGGGTAAAAAATGCAAAAAACTGATTTTTGGAAAATTTAAAATCCCCATAAACCCCTCTTCCCATGGCCCGATTTTTCTGGTTTTCGAACTTAAAGTCATAAATGTCACTTTACACATTTGAGCCAAATTTCATCGAAATCGGACGTTTTTTACTCAAGTTATCGCATTCACGGACACACACACACACACACATATATATATATATATATATATAGTTTTCTAGTCCCCTTGATTGTGGTCCTAGCGCGTATCATTTTACCTGTTATTGTAGTCCACGTGGACTACAATTGAGGACCACATTTGGGGTGTCAAATCACATTTAAATGTGGTCCAGTGACGTTTCAAGCATTTTGGTGGGAAACTGTTGATTTTTCGCAGTGTTGTCAGTTTGCTTTAGTTTTATTTACTTAGTACAGTCTCAGTGGTGAGCGCTTGCTGTTAAAATCTTCTACATTGAAAGTGTATGAACTAACTAACATTTAATAAAACTGTTATTATTTTATAATTTTTATTATTTGTATTACTATGTTCTATAATTTAATTTAATACAATCTGTCCTAATGAACTAGTTGAGCGTGTGTGTGTAAAATATTTTAGGTACGTATTTTTTTCCCTACCTAAACCTCAGTGCTACGCCCCAGTGGCACCAAAAGCTGCCATGTTATTCTTATAGAAAGAAAGGTTTTTCCTAAATGGTCCGAAAACGGTTCTTCAAATCTGCTCCCGGGCCATACCACGTTTTTAGGGGACTAAAGGTCTTTGGATACTTATTTTCGCGGCCTCAGGGCTCCGCCCCACTGGCTTTTTCTATCACTTCCCGACGTCCAATTTGGACGTGTGATGGTTCTTTGGATCTTTTTTACAAATCCGCATGTCTTGTATGGTGTCCCAACGTTGGATACATCCCCCCCACCAACCTTAGGGCTCCGCCCCCCTGGCAAAATTATAATGTTATTTTTTCTGGTTTCTTTGCGTGATTTTAGCCAATTGTCATTGATCTATAACATTTGGGTGCCCTAGCTTTTTTATGACCCCGACCTTAGGGTTCCGCCCCAGTCGCTAAAACACTGCCATGGTTATCCTTATTGAAAAATGAGTACTCCAGTTTATTGCGAAAAAGGCTCTTCAAATCTGCTCCCGGACCATAACATGTTGTTAGGGGACTAAAGGTCTTCCAAAAATGTTTTTCGCGACCACAAGGACCCGCCCCACTGGCTCCTTCTACCACTTCCAAACATCCAATTTGGACGTGTTTTTTGGACATGTTTTACAAAGCCGCATGTCTTGAATTATGTCCTGATGTTGGACACGCCCCCCCACAAACCGTAGGGCTCCGCCCCCCTGGTAAAACGCTTGTGTTTTTTTTTCTGTTTTTTTTACGTGATTTTAGCCAATTGTCGTTGATCCATAACATTTGGGTACCCTAGATTTTTTATGACCCCGACCTAAGGGCTCCACCCCAGTCACTAAATATTGCCATGGTTATTGTAATTGAAAAATGAGTACTCAAGGTTATTACAAAAAAGGCTCTTCAAATCTGCTCCCGGGCCATACCATGTTTTTAGGGGACTAAAGGTCTTTGGATACTTATTTTCGCGGCCTCAGGGCTACGCCCCACTGGCTTTTTTTATCACTTCCCAACGTCCAATTCGGACGTGTGATGGTTCTTTGGATCTGTTTTACAAATCCGCATGTCTTGAATGATGTCCCAACGTTGGATACGTCCCCCCCACCAACCTTAGGGCTCCGCCCCAGTCGCTAAAACATTGCCATAGTTATTCTTATTAAAAAATGAGTACTCCATATTATTATGAAAAAGGCTCTTCGAATCTGCTCCCGGACCAAAACATGTTGTTAGGGGACTAAAGGTCTTCCAAAAATGTTTTTCGCGACCACAGGGACCCGCCCCACTGGCTTCTTCTATCACTTCCAAACATCCAATGTGGACGTGTTATGGTTCTTTGGATATGTTTTACAAAGCCGCATGTCTTGAATGATGTCCCGACGTTGAACACACCCTCCCCCACAAACTGTAGGGCTCCGCCCTCCTAGAAAAGTTGTCATGTTATTCATTCAGTTTTTGTTTGCTTGATTTCACCAATTGTCATTGATCCATAACATTTGGGTACCCTATAGGTTTTTAAAGACCCCGACCTTAGGACTCTGCCCCAGTCGCTATAACATTGCCATGTTTTTTTTATGGATTACAGAGTACTCCAGGTGATTGCGAAAAATGCTCCTCAAATCTGTTCCCGGACCTTACCAGGTGGTTGGGAGACTAAAAGACTTCGGATAATCTTTTCCCGATCTCAAGGCTCCGCCCCACTGGCTTCTTTATATTACTCCCAAACATCCAAATTTGTTGTTTGATGGATCTTTGGAATCGTTTTACAAAGATTCATGTCTTGAATGATACCCCAACGTTGGATATGTCCCCCCGCCACCAACCTTAGGGCTATGCTCCTTGGCAAAAATGCTATGTTATTCTTTCCGATGGTTTACGTGATTTTAGCATGTGTCGTTGATCCATAAAATTTGGATACGTTTTTTATAACCCCAAACTTAGGGGTTAAAAATGAAAAAAGCTTAAACAAACTAAAATAGATTTTAAAAGGATATTTAATTAACCAAGCTTTTTATTCAATTGAAGAGTTTTCCACCTCTCTTAGAAGTTAATCTTGTTCCATTCTGTTTATTAAATATGCAGGCTATGTATTTATCATAATTATTAATACAAATATTGATGATATTCTTTGATCACCATGTGCATGTAAATGAATAAAGATATTTGACTATGACTATTCAGAATACATAACAAAAAATGAAATATGAAATTACACTAAAACTGTTTTTATGATTTTAATTAAAATGTGATGGTTAATGGTGCTGTACATAGAACAAATGGAGATGGTTATATCTACAACATAATCTTAATATAAAAACTCAAATACCACTGACTGACTAACTCATCACGAAATCTCAAAAACCACAGAACGGTCTGCAATGAAATTTAAAACATACCTTCCTCTTGGGGTCTTAGGTGCTCACTAAGAAAGGGTTTTAATAAATTCCCATAGGGCTCCACCCCACGGGGAGTCAAATTTCCAATCCTGTGTTATTCTTACGGACACTCTCTTTAAGTTTGAGCTGATGAAAATACAAACAGCTGATCTTGATTCGTAGTAGTTCCATAGAATAACCACAGAATGCAGCACACACAACTGTCATAGTTTTTATAAATTACTAGCTGATGTACCCGTTCTTCGCACAGGTGTTTTCTTTACCCGTTCTTTAGTCAATGCAATTTGCATTTTAGATAGCTTGAAACAGCTGTTCTTGCTTCTGCTCTTTAAGCTGTCAAAAGGAAGTATCCACAGCTGTTCGCAATACAGTTTCTGAATGTTTACTTTATTCTGAAATGTAAACATTGAAACTTAGGACGTTCATAGGGCGTAGCCCGAGGGGATTTTAAGGAAGTGAATAGGCCTTATGTGTTGCATGGATTCAAGATCTACCTTTTTGTAAAGTTTCAGCCCAGTCGGTTCATTAGTTTTTGCGATCACCCGGAACATCAGACAGACAGACAGACAGACAATAACCACCTCTTCTTTATAATATTATAGATTATTTGCGGGGCGAAGCCTGAGGGAACAGCTAGTATAATTATAATAAAAGCTTAACACTACGCTTTAACCAGAAAAAAGTACAATGATAAAATGATTTGTGTATTGTTTGACTATATTGTATATTGTTTGGTAGTTGAATAAAAATCAGATAAACAAATCATTTGGAACATAATTTACTCGTTAAGCAGGATAATTTATAAAACTTTGATAATTTAGCGTTGTACAAATATTTATTTACTAATGAGAGGTCAAAATTTGGATATTATTAATACTATAAATATAGCTGGTTTACCGTTATCATTGCGGGGATCTCACATCTCGCAGGCATAAAGAGTAATTCAGTGGAAACATAATTTAAATAAAATAGCTTTATATACTGTCGCAAAAGAACAAGACGTATAATGCATGGCAAGAATCAAATGATCTTACTATCTAAACTGCTCCTAATTATTCACACACTTAAGCGCACAACAATAAGTCAGCAGCCATACTCTCCATTCAAAAGAAAAAGGGAAACAGCACAGTGACAGTTTTGTTATTATAGTTTGGAGTGACTTATCAAATACCAGCAACAAAGTGTTAAAATACAAAATTTTGCGATGCGCAGTGCGCAGCTAGGAAAACACAACTGCGTAGCACACTGAGTAGCACGGAGTGCATTGCGTAATGCGCAGTGCGCTCCGCACAAAATGCGGTGCTATAAAAACCCAGTTATTCCCTGACAGACAGCTACAAACCTTCCTCCACCATTTAGGATCCCACTGGGATAAACTGAGACTTATATATCATAATCTGTAATAACAGTTTTGCCTCAACAGTACACCCCCTTTCCATAATATATTTAAAATGGCCCAAAAACAATAAATAATATTTGTTGTAAAATATTTAATTATCACTGACGAAATAAAAAAATGTCATACTGCTGTAAACAAATTAAATAATCTCTCATGTACAAAGATAACAAAGTTATACTATACACTCATACTATAATCTTGATAGTATGATGCTCTCACACCTTTTACCATGAAAAAAAACAATAGCCAAACTATAAGTTTGTTTATAATTTACAAGATTAGATGTTTAAATATAAAAACAAACTTATAGGTGAATTATCTGCACAAAAATGAGTTTTATTATGACCAACAAGTCATTAAAGTGATTATAAAGTGTTTAAGAAAAATAAAATTGCTATAGTATGTCACTTCACAAAATTGCTTACACGTTTAAAATATAAAAACAAACCGAATCAATTACAAATTGTAAATGCAAATCTCATACTTAGACTTGATTAGAAGTTTCAAAAACATCTTCAAATAAATGATATCAGGAAACGGATACATACCCTCCCTTTTAGCCCAGCTTCAATAAATAAATTATTGTTGATTTGCTAAACATAGAATATAACGTGGGCCAAGGTAAAATTACATAAAATCTTCTAAAAAACCTTTTTCAGAAATATCCACCCAAATCCCTTTTTTGGAGTCACTACAACTGCAGAATCCTTTGCTACACACAGTGGTTTAAAGAGGGAAATGCAACATGGTTAAGAAGCAACATATTTCGAGTATCCTCTGTTGGTCAGTGCTAACTTGACCTGCATATCAAGTTTTAGAGACAAATACAATTTTATAAAACGAAAATAGGAGGATTAACGAATAAATACATATGTTGATATGTTAATGTAAAAATACAAACGTTAAAGCTTAAGACAATTAATTCAATCTAGTTAACTATTTCAGTTACATATTTTAAGTAGGCCTAAACAAACCCCGACTCTTTTATTATCCCCAACTTTTTTTATCTGAAAATTTAGTTTGATTTCACAGAGAATCTGGTATGTTGGATGAAATTGGGTGAAACTGGCTGAAACTCTGGTAATAAATTGTGATGAAAGGGTAAGAAAACTATGGGCCTATCCCACTATTAGCATTGAATACATACATCTCTATCCGTACAGCTAAGCTCACAAGCTAAGCTGTATAGATAAATCTATGTATTTATTCCATGCCATTCAATACCACAGTGTGATTTTGTTATGGACCGTCTTTGTTGGCTTGTTGACTGTATTTCAGCGGACTAAATACTAATTAAATGTTGGTTAATATGAAGACTTTAACTATCAAAACATTGAAAGCAGTTAACTTTTATAGAATATTTAATCCTGATGGACCAATTTGAAAACATTTAATAAGATTTAACTTAAGTAAAAAAAAGAATTTGGCATGAAGAGACAAAAATCTGATTCTGATTTAATATACAGAACTAAATTAATATCAAAGTTTAAACCAAACTATTAAATCCCCTTTTTAAGTTGTTTTGCATGCAGGCGGTTGAAATTTTACACAAGTTATTATGAATTCTATATAACAATAACGTGTACAAGGAACGTGTAACCACCTATTCAAAGTAAACTACTAAACGTAGAGAGGCCAGTTTGGTGTCAAAAGATTTCCCTTAGGCGAAGGATGATGAAAAAAATACGATATTCTAAATTTACTCAGTTTTACGTTTGCAATCGGCAAAAACACTGTTTTTTGCCTTTTTTCGTCATCCCCATGTATAAGGAACGTGTAACCACCTATTCCAAGTAGACTACTGAATGTAAAGAGGCCAGGTTGGTGTCAAAAGATTTCCCTTAGGCCCAGTATGATGAAAAAATGCGATATCCTATATAGTTGTAAGTTTATAATTGGCAAAAAACACTGTCTTTTTGGCCATGTTTTATTTGCAATCATTTTGTTTACCATGTGTTCCCTAATTTTCTTCCAAATTCAATGCAACAGCTGAGTAAAGTTAAGGTTGTTTTTGTAAACAAAGCAGACAACTATTCCTAACTAATTTTAGGTTTTTGGATTAAAATTTACAAGCAGTAAGGAACAGAAATTCCATGCTGAGTGGGTGTAGAGTTTTTAATACTGTATAAAAAGTCAGCAAAGTTCAATTCAGTTTTAATTATTCTATATTTCCTATTTATATTTCAGATTTTGTTTACTTTTCCTCTTGCAGCGAAATTGGGGTTTATCACTGTTAATGGAACCAGAGTAGATGATTTCCCTTTTATAAATCCTGGGTCTCAGAAAATGTGACAACAGGGTGGCATTCTAGCGATTCAGTGCTTGAATTGTAGTTTTTAAAGTTTTGTGTAAGACTAAATCAAAAGCTTTTTTTAAACATCGATGATAGCCATTATACTCACTAAAGTAGTATAGCGATATGTGTATGAATACATAAAAAACATGACTAAGACACAAATATAGTTAAAAATGGGAGGAAAAAATGTAAAGGTAAAATTAACCACTTAAGGTTTGTGAAGGTTAAGACGATTGATATAATCCAGTAAATTATATTTCAGTTACACATTTCAAGTTTAATATTCCGATTCAGTTTTCTTATCTTAAAAATTTAGTTAGATTTCGATTTCATGTGTGTATTGGATGAAACTCTGGGAAGAAATTCAATGTAATGGATAAGAAAACTAAGGACTATTGACCATTAGCATTGAATACAATGTGAAATAATGTTCTACACATTTTATAGCTAATTTTCTATAAGTAGCTTGCACATTCCATTCTGAGAAGCGAAAATAGTAAATAGTAAACAAAACAATGACAGTCTGTCGATATATGAATAATCATTATAACAGGTATTTATTTAATTGAATTTAATTGAGAAAAATCACACATGTGACATAAACCAAATAAAACTCTCATCCATATGAATAACATGGGGACTTGTAAGTCTCATGGGGCAGAGCCCTGTGGCCTAAATGGAAAATCTAAAGCCCGTTTGCACATCTGCACTCCTAGACGTGCTGTTTAGTGGATAAAATGTGGGAGTAAATCATAAAACAAAAAAGCCTTATTGTTTACAAAGTTTGCATGTAGCGTATTAATAATATAGATTGATTAATTATGTTTTTTTGTTGGTCTGTCTTTAGATAGTTTGTATGTTAGTAGATAAAATACAATTAAATGTTGGTAAATAGGTAGATTGTATTTTATTTTGTACCTATTAGTTATAAAAGCAGTGGCAGTAGTTAGGTTAGTTTGTATTACAAATTTGAACCCGATGAACAAACCTTTAAAGAAAAAGTTTAGTTTTTAAGAAAGAATTTAGCTGGAAGTGACACCAAAATGAGTTTGATTCAACATCCTAAACTTAACTAATAACAAAATTTAAACTGAACCCTTTTGGGCTATTGCATGCAGGCGTAAAATGTATTTCCCAAAAAGTCACTTTTTGAATTTAGACACGTTCTAATTAATATTTTAATAAGCATTATATTTGAGCTATATTACAATAATATCTTTAAATTTTGCACGGCGGATTCCCATTTTGTTACATAAATTAGCTTTTTAAATATAAATTGTTAAGTCATTAAATTTATTTTTTAACTTGTGAAAAATACTTCTTTATTTTGTTTAAACCCGTCATTTTTGACGAGCTAATAACAACTAGTATTTTAACATTAAATATGTTAGGGCTTTGTTACAATAACACCTTAAAATGTTGCAAGGCAGTAATCCCTTTTGATTACAGTGATTTAAAAATAAGAGTTATAAATATATATTTTTAAAAAACAATTATGAATCCACTACATTTATTTCATTACTAATGAACAGTGTTGCATTAGTTGTTTTAACCCTGTAATTTTTTACGAGCTTACAAAAGCTAGTATTGTACATAGTAAAGAAAATTTGGCTAAGCCATTTTTAATATCACTTAATACAACAATAACAAGCTAAATGTTTAAAAGAAACTAGTCCTGTAACATTATCATATCCTATACATTTATAAAGGAAAGGTGGTGTCTGTATGTCTATCTGTCTGATGACTTGTATGTTACTTTTTAACGTAAACACTGCTAAACCAATCGACCTGAAAATTTGCATGTAGGTTGACAATAATTTAGCTTGGCTACATATAGGCATATTCTCAGCCTATATTAAACCTAAGTTTAATCAAAATCGTTAAAGCCTTTTTTGATCAATTTCGATTTTTCATGTTTTTTTTTTATAGCTTTGGGGGGATATTTACCCTTACAAATAAAAAATTTTAAAAAATGATCAAAACGCCTGTAGACATCATGAATTAGTACCTACATACCAAATTTCATTATAATCGGACAACTGATGTCGCCTCTAGCTCTGTACACACACACACACACACACACACACACACACACACACATGCGCTTGCACGAACGCGCGCACGCACGTACGCACACACGCACACACGCATAGACGCACGGGCGCACGGACGGACGGACGGACAGACGGACGGACAGACAGACGGACGGACAGACGGACAGACAGACAGACAGACAGACAGACAGATAGACAGATAGAAAGACAGACAGACGTATTGTAAAAATCACATTTTTGGGTCCAGGGAGCACCAAAACAAAAATGTCCACTAACAACTCAAATTTGAAAATGTTGATGCTAACAATACACCATATACACTATGTATAGGGGGAGAAAGTAAAAGGTGTGTGTGTGTGTGTCTGAGTTTCGAAGTATGCATGCAGGTTGAACAGCTTGGAAGCTCCATGCTAAAAGACTTATGGAAATCTGGCAACGTTGCACGTGGCCACAATTGGGATATATAACTTGGACCACAATCAAATGTAAAGTGATACTCGTACTGGACCACATTCAATGGTGTTTTGCTACCTGCCTTCACATAATGGCCGTGGACTACAATTGAATGTGAAGTGACAGATGCAATTACAGAAAACAGCGTTAATATTTTTGTAATACAAAAGAAATATAAGACAGAAAGGTGTTTTTCCAACTTGTACATGCAAAAAAAATTCTTATATAACATTAGAATTTGAAAATATATGATAATTTCTTATGGACTACAATTGAATGTGGTTTGATGCATGGACTACAGTAGAGGGATCTAGATGAATATATATATACATATATATACTGTATAAATTTGAACGAATAGTGTTTTAGTCATCTGGGGACCTAAATAAAAAATTTGTCATGGTCTCGGGTTTAAATCTTACCATGAGACCTACGGTAATAGCTTCTTCCCTATAGGGGAAATTCACTAATAATTTCAGAAGTCGAATCGTATGTTGAAGCTATATCTATTATCGACAAGCTGTTTATAAAACCAACCAATGAGATATATTCACGTCATCAGTTGACAATAAGTAGACAAGAATCTGGGGAAAATATTGATCAGTATCTGCAGAAACTTAAAGAACTCAGCCAACAATGCAATTTTACCTAACCGAACCTAATTAAAGGACAGATAAAACAGGTTTTATTAATAGCAGTATTTAATAGTTCTGAGTAGTTTAAAAGTCCTTATTTTCCTCCAAAAATCTGTTATTTCCAACAAGAAATCTTCGAGCAGTTTTTGAGATCACAATTGCAAGCAATCAACCAATAAACCCAGCAAGCAAGCAACCAATAAACCAAGCAAGCAAACCTTACTCATACAGTATTAGAATATAGGATTTGACAACTTATATATCGAGATAACAACTAAAATTATGAGATAAAAACCGTATTATTTACTAAGAAAAGTATGTTTTTGTGCAATTATCGATATAACTCAACCAGGTGAAGCTATATACATACACAGTTTTATTAATTTATGTTCATAACTAGGGGAGATATAAAACTGTACTTATTCTCCATATGAATAACATTAGGGCTGAGTATGAGGTTTGCTGCTACGGGTACGATCAACAAAAAAATATTTTTTGAGCTTATATCAATCTACCAGAACTAAGTGAAGCCACATGCCAAAGTTCATCAATATACATTAATAACTAATCGAGATATCAAATTTTATTTATTCTCCATAAAGAAGGCCACACACTATCAGACTTTTCCCCGAACAAGACATATCGGATCGAGCAGGATTTGATGAAAAGGGAGGTCGAAGGGAGAAAATCCGGTAGTTAGTGGGGCCTCCGTACCAGACATCGAACAAGACATCGGACCGAGCACCAAGCGCTCTCGATGCGGTTTTTTGTAGAAAGATCTGAGAAAGATCGATCCGATGTCTTGTTCAGGTCTAGCTCAGGGTTTTGTAGTGTGTGGCACCTCCATCCGCTGTCGCTACACCGCTCGGTGGTTTTCGCACTCAATCTGTCGATCTGATGTCTTGATCGATGAGCCATCGGAACAGAAAGCTCTGTTCGGGGAAAAAATCCGGAAGTGTGTGGCCGCCTTAAGGATAACATTGGACAACGTACTGTGTTAAGCACTTTGAATAATATCTGCAACGGTTGGACGTAGAATCACAATTTAAACACAAAAATGATTGTTTTGTAGAGCTGAAATAATTGGTAAACAAATGTGAAGTTTCAGTAAAATTAACTTAGGACAAGCTAAAAGCCTTTTTCCAATAAGATTAACTTAGGAATTTTTAAGAACACATTTTTTGGATTTTCTCCGCAACCACTTAACCTAGATTAGTGATTCAAAATACTATATTATTTGGGTTTTAAGCTATATAAAATGGTCAAGACCAAAATTGAGTATTTTTAAAATTTTGAAGTGAAAAATGCAAAAAACAGATTTTTGGAAAATGTAAAACCCCCATAAACCTCCCTTTCCATGGTCCGATTTTTCTGGTTTTCGAACTTTAGTGTCATGAATGTCACTTTACACATTTGAGCCAAATTTCATCGAAATCAGACGTTTTTACTGCCCATATAGGTAGTATAAGGAGAAAGTATTGTTTTCGTCAAAATTTTCGAATTTGAGTCGTTAGTGGAAATATTCATTCTGGTGCTCCCTGAACCCAAAAAAGTGGTTTTTACGTGATGTCTGTCTGTGTGTGTGGGTATCCGTGAGGGTGTGTGTGTGTGTGTGTGTGTGTGTGTGTGTGTGTGTGTGTGTGTGTGTGTGTGTGTGTGTGTGTGTGTGTGTGTGTGTGTGTGTGTGTGTGTGTGTGTGTGTGTGTGTGTGTGTGTGTGTGTGTGTGTGTGTGTGTGTGTGTGTGTGTGTGTGTGTGTGTGTGTGTGTGTGTGTGTGTGTGTGTGTATGTGTACAGAGCTAGAGCCCTAACCCGCAATGGACCGATTTTTATGAAATTTGGTATGTAGGTACTAAGCCACGATATCTACAGGTATTTTTTCCTCTTTTTGAATTTTGAATTTTTAAGGGTGATTATCCCCCAAAAATCGCCAAAAAAACATGAAAAATCCAAATTTCTCAAAAACGGCTCTAAAGATTTTCATTAAACTTTAGTGGGTTGTAGAGCTTTAGGTTTTCAACAAAATGACACCACCCGCATATCTGGAAAATTTCGGGTTCAGAAATTACAGGACTTACAGAGGATGTTCCAAATATTTTGCCATCTAACCCGGGGGGGACGAGGGGGCATTTCCCCTCTTTTAACCACTGTGTGGAGGAAAGGATACTGTAGTGCCTCTATAAAAGGGATTTGGGTGGATATTTTTGAAAACAACTTATTTTGAAGATTTTCTGTGCATTCAAGCGTACTTTATATTCTATATTTAGTAAATTAAAAGTTTTTTTTTTTTAATTAAAGTTAGGCTAAAAGGGAGAAAGTATGTGTCAGTTTCCTGATACAGTTTATTTACGCAAGTTATCGCATTCACGGACATATACAGTATAGGCCTATCTATATATATCATGTCAATGATATATATCATATATCATGTATTTGTTGACCATGATGATTGGCTTAGGTCCCGAAACATGTAGTCAGAAAAATAAATAAATTCCTTAAGGGTACTTAGTTTAAATAACGTTTAATTTGATTATTATATATATAAATATATATATATATATATATATATATATATATATATATATATATATACGTTTGAACGAATAGTGTTTTTGGCATCTGCGGGGACCTCAAAACAAAAAGTTATCATAGTCTCGGGATTAAGTATTACAGTACCATGAGACCTACGGTAATAGCTTCTTCCCTATAGGGAAAATTCGAAAAAAAATTAAAAAAATTGATAGCTCTTGGTGGAGTGGCTTGACGGTTGCCCGTGCTGTCCACTGCAGTTATCCGGGCGGTAACCAGTCGGCGCCAGATCACCGGTGGCCTAGTTTGAAAGGAGTGTGAATTCGAGTTTTATCAGCAAAAATCAAATCACGGTTTGTTTACCAACCAAGTGGAAAAATGCATTTTCTGTTACTGATGCCAGTTAACCAAATAGTATTTTTGTAGGAAAAACAGATTATGCTTAGAGACTGCGGTTAGTAAATAATGTAATGAGGTACTGAAATATTACAACCGCCTACTATAACGCCAATCACCCGGACAAGATCCCATGGAACTGTTAATTGATGTAGTCGAAACAAGTTTCGAACACCAAGCGTTGCGTTGGTTTGCACTGATCAAAACCGATATTAAGACCTGTACAGAGTTTGAAACACAGTTTTTCTTAAGTTTTGGAGTACAGTAGGTCAAAGGTCCGTTAAACACCGCATTGAAGCAGAACATTATCGACCAAATGGCAAATTGACGCGGTCAGAATACTTCATAGAACGTGTACTAAGTTTGAAATCCCTAAGTCCCGCCCTATCCGACGACGAAATTGTTTTCATCCTATCAGAACATTTTTGCAGTTTAGTCCAAGATGCTAGGAGGTCTCAGAATGCCAACAGTGTTCACGATTTTGAGGCACTGCTTCAAAGACAGGATTTCCAAGACCTAAAAAAACGAAATAGGCACAACCAACAACCAACACGAAACCAACACGATTCACTCTCACAAAATGACCACACGAAAAATTTGAACCAGCAGAATTTACAAAGACCACCGTATGACCAAATCGAAAATATCCAACGAAGCATGAAATATCTGTCATCAACCAGTTGTAAATACACTCTAAAGTATATATTTTTATGTCTCTCTATACCCTTTATTTCTAACTTAAACTAATAAACAATAAATAAATAAATCTCTGTCTTTCTATTATTTTGCTCCGGCAACTGTCTGCTCAATATGGGTACCTAACTGCTGATTGACTACAATATGTTACAAACTCGTATCGTCATTACCTCTGAATGAATCAAACACAATGTACAAAGATAGACCTAACTTTATTGTGTTAAAATACAAAATGATAATCTTGAAATGTGAAAAAGGGATTTAGAAGAAATGTTTACAAAGAGGTGGATATGTTTTATTACTTATAGTTATTTGATTATTTCTAATGATAGTCTTTAGGCTCAGGCTCACAAGATTCTTTCTCAGGCAAGGGGGGATCGTGCTGGCGTCGAATATATTCTTAAGATTGAAATCATCAATTATACTCATATGCTAGTAATATACTGTAAGATAATTTTGTTAAAGTCTCTGAAAAGTGATAAAATGTTAAAAACGGAAGATAAATACTGTTCACTTCGAAATGCTATGCAGTCCTCCAACAATGCTGCTTGACAACGTGATTTTTGGGCTACTGTTAATTGATTTTAAAACTGTTCAAATAAATTTAAATATTGAAAATAGTCCTTGAATATGTAATTTAGAAGATTGAAAAGGTTCTCTTTATTAATTTATTGATTGTTCAAAGTCTGGTACATTGATTTTTAATACAATTAGGTGATTAATGAAAGTTCTCATCTGGCTACACAATGGAGAATATGGGTTGGTCTCACCAGTCTATATTAATTTATATTCACCACAGGCTTATATTTTCTCACGGCCGTAACAAAGGGTATAAATAATGCCTGTGGCTCTTCTTCTAATAAGAATTTGGGTTTTTGGTACCAAAAATACTAATTTATGGGGTAAAATCACAATTTAAAAATAGATAAAATTTTAGGGGAAGCTATCACTGGGCCGGCTATTTTCAGAGAGAGAGTCTGGTGCATTGTTACAATAATTCACATCTGGCATGGCATACTTAATCACTCCTCAGCTCTTGTAGCTCACTTCACTGGTTGCACTATATTAACTGTTATGGAGCTTAATTTGGATTTTAAAGAAAAGTTAATGGTTTGGAATAAATTAATATAAGGTTTTGAAGCAATTATTTTACATTATGAATTATCTTAAAATTATTTACTAGGCTAATTAACAATTTTATATGATGATTTACACAATATGAGGCCTATCTAAACTGTCTCTGGTGGGGAAATATGATGTAATTTTCCTACCTAAACTTTATTATAACTTGTAACACAGAAAAATACATTTTAAATGAAAAAAGTGATATTAACATGGCAATTATGAGGTTAAATAAAATGAGATATGTTGCACAGTCATGTTTCATCCACACTCGGCCATTGCATTGTTGATATGGATTATAACGGACATAAATATCAGCAAGCAAAACTACTAGTTCTTACTAACTTATGCGCTGATGTCATAATAGGACATGATATCCTTCGCCAACATTCAGCCGTAGAGTTAAAGTTTGGTGGAGAACGCCCTCCCTATGTGTGTAACCTACTTAGTGCCAAAGTAGCACCACCGCCACTGTTCAGTAATCTGATTAATGATGTAAAATCTGTTGCAATTAAGTCCCGTCGCTACTCTGAGAAAGAAAGTAAGTTTATCAAGAATAAAGTTGAATACATTGTTATGAAATGGAAGAGTTTTACCAAATGAATATGGGTTTATTCAACTTTAAAACAAGACTACATTTTAATAAATCCTATACTCTAATATGAGTAAGGTTTGCTTGCTTGCTTGCTTGCTTGATTGCTTGCTTGCTTGCTTGCGACATGGATCTCAAAAACTGCTCCAACGATTTCCTTCAAATGTTCGAAATAACTAATTTCCGGGATAAAAATAAGTTCTAGACAGGCCTCAACCCCAGGAAAAATCAAATAATGTAAACAAACTAAAATGAAAAGTAAAAAAAAATTAACATTGGGCTTATGGAGTTTCAAATCAAAACAAAAGAATTGTAACAGCTGTTCATAATCCACCAGGGAACTGTCAAAGTAATACTCATGTTGTACATGATTATTAACATGTGATTTCCTGAGAGCAGAGATTAAAAGATTTGAGTGTAGATTACATAAATAGAGTATTAAAATAAATCAAAGGGACATTGAGCTATACATAACAACTGGAGTGACCTTAAAAATGTAGAAAAGAGGCAAATGAGTTATACAATTCTGATTATCAGTAGGAGGAAGTGGTGAAATATTACTCCAAGTCATCTAAACAAACTGACTGGCCTTCCCCCGAGCAAAGCTCGGCCCCCCAGGTACTTAGTTTTACAGGAGAAAGAATAGTAAACATAAACATTGAAAATTAATAAACAGCTGTTCTAAATACAGTAAAGAAACATGCTTACACTACAATCGTTAAAGTAGATGTACGGATGTTGTGAAAGGCTGTTGAAGTCACACTGATTCTATGAAATGTCATCTGATAGGAGGCGTTTGAGGTGTTAAAATGTAAATAAAAGTTCCTATTTTAATTTAATTTGTTATGTCCTTTTCAGTTTTATAAAATTAGAGACACAAATGTAACGATTATTTATTTAATAAAAATACCAACATTTTAATGAAGATTACGCTATACACTCCTGGTCCTACAGTGTGGCCGGTTAGAGATGGCGCCCAGCAAAGCGTATCAATTATTAGCACACCCTCAGCTCTCCCTGACATCCCGTCATGGACTCAAAGCAAGACTATTAGCATGCCACTGCTACATTTTACAAACCACAACAAAAAATAAATGCAAAGCTATAATTGAACTTCAAAGTTTCAAAGTGGGATGTGTTGATCTTATTTACGTTGTGCTTAGTGTGGATGTTATAGAACAATTGTAAAAAATCCAAATTTTTGGGAAATATGAACAAAATATAACAAGCTAGCAAACGTTTGGCAAGGTACTGGAGTATCCACTTTGCGACACAGGCAGCAGGTATCGAGTGGCTAGTGGGGCTGGCGTCCATTAACACTGCGTTTGGGGTACCTCGAAAAAAGTTCACTTTATACGGAGGGTAGGTTGTAAAAGGAGTTTATGTTGATCATTTGTGACTATAAAACGGGTGTTGTGAACATTTTCTCTACATCATCTGGTTGGAGCTTAAATGCAGTACATTTTAAGATAAATTTTTATAAAGAAAATAAAAATATAAGAACGTGTCTCAAAAATGGAATTTTTACAGTTATCAATATTTTTTTACATGCAAACCTTTTGACATGTGTTTTAAAACTACCACTATAAATTATAATCGTTTATCCAGCGATTCAAATGTTTTTCCTATGTTATGACTATGTAGACATTTAAATTGGTATATTTCTTGGGTTAAAATATCCAGCCAATAAATCACGTGTTGTTAGTATTTTCCAGAACAATATAAAGTAAATGCAATTTCCCATCAACTTATTTATAAACTTTAACTTGTTTATAAAGGATTATACATATTTTTACAAGTAGGATGTAGAGGTTATTCTGTATGAAATATGTAAACAATATTAAATAAGGATTACACACATTGATTTGATACGAGACCAAGAACGTGCCAACGAAAATAACATTTGGAAACTATATTTCAGGAAATTGAAATACAACAGATTGAATACACATCACGTCAGAGAAAACAGATGTTCTCAGCAAATTTTGAATACAGTAAATAATCATTCAATTTGTAATTTGAAAGAAAGAGTTTATTTTATAAAATACGTTTTTAAGGTTCTCAAGCTCAGTAAAACTATTAATTGAGGGTTCGGCTGCCTGATATCTTCTTACAAATGCATGTAATAGCATTAAGTAATGGATCTAAATACAGTGGAACTTGGATGATTCTAATCTCAAGGAACCGTTAAACAAATTCGAATTATTCCACCATTTGAGCAGTTACAAGTTAAACAGCTGCAGCTACTTCCATAGAGTCCATGGAACTGTTTCAAAAACTAGTAGGCCTACTAGCTGCAACTAGTTTAACCTGTGGGGTGCTACAGTTGTTTTCGGAACGATATGCTGCTGGGGTTTCGGAACGAATCGTTGCAATACTAACAGCATCTGGCTAGCTGAATTCTTGTTTACTTTGGAAGGTTGGAAATGTTTTCACCTTCGGACCTTTGGAACTAAATAGTTAAGGGTGCGCCATACCTCCCTTCCGCACGCTCAAGTAAGGGGTTTGCATCTCCCTCATTGTAGGCTAAATTGTTAACCAATTAAAAATAATTTGATGTTATTTAATTCAATAAATGTTCATCTAGAGATCATACGATTTAAAAATCGTGATTTTAATTCAAAATAAGTGGTAGGCCATTAGTAATGTTCTCAAATTAAGCGTTTTTCTAAAGATTCCTAACGTATGGAGAAAAATTATTTTGGAGAAAAGGAACCGTATGATCCCTAGATTGGAATCTGAAAAGTGTGAAACTGCAAATAGTTTGGTAGAAATCTGTAAAATAACAGTGCGATCGAGGAGAACAAAATGGTCTTCAAGCGTAAATATGCATGGCCCTGCTTATTGGCGGCGCCGGCGCGGCGCTAAACAACAATGAACTCAATCTGGGTAGGGCGCACCCTTAAAGTTTCTGCCACCGCGATACACCTCTAAACGGAGTAGTTTTCAGGCATTCCTAGTTTTGATTGACTGTATTGTGGCCACTTTTTATCTTTCCTAAATAAACAAGTCCGAATTATCCAAAATAAAATTCGAACTAACCATGTTTTTTTAAACATTGTTAATATAGAACATAAGAAAACTGTTCGAATTGAAGAAGATTTCAAATTATAAAAGTTCGAATTAGCCAAGTTCCATTGTATTTTTTATCTTTTGATCATTTTTGAAATGATCGAAATTCTTACCAACAACTTAATCATATATTTGTTGCCAAACTGAGGAAGAATGTGATCTTCATGATCTTTAGTTTATGGGCAAAAAATCTGTAGAGCATTACAAATTGTTTGGTTATGTTTCAATTTTGTTAAGGGACAAGAAAAACGCTTTGAAGGAAAAGTGGTCCGAACCCCTGAACCGTTTTGGATATCCCGGGAATCGAACATGAGACCCCTTGAACCGAAGACTAAGACGCTACCATTAGGCTAACAATATTCACAACAACGAATCGCAAAAATTGAACTTATTAAATATGGTGCCATTTTTTTAATGACATAATTGGCGTTAACGTATTTATTCTTCTTGAGTGCACCATGGGGAAAGTCCAAAAGAGCCCATGCATTTTTCGTTATGTTTTTGTAGTAATTTTCATACATTTTTCTTCAGTATATATTCTACATGCTTTAAATTTACGTTACATTAGTAGTAGGGAAAGGGGACTTTTGGCTCACTTGATTGATGGCTTCCGGTCACATGACCGGAAGCGCTGCGTCATGAAAGACGTCATCTGAGGCTGAGCCAGTGACGTAGGCGGTTTTGTGACGAAATGAGTAAAAGTTCAAAGTTCAAGGTCACGGTGAAGTTTTTTAAAAAAAATCTACCTCGCACTCGTAAAACGATTGTGATTCGATAGTTAATCGATAATAAATATCGAATGAAACAATCGAATGAAGCAATCGAATGATACGAGTGCGAGGTAGTACAATTACAAATATTACTTTATTTTATTTACAATAAGTTATGTTTACAATAATTCATGTTTACAATAGTTCCCCGTTGTTGGTTGTCATCGATGTTGTTGATCCGGACGAGTTGCGGCCATCACTTTGCTTTCTGATGAAAGACGGTAGATACTTCGATCCCTGCGCAGAGTCCATGTTGTGTTTTTGACACCTATCTGTTCTGTTAGGTGTTTGCATTTCATTGCTGTCAGGAGGAAAGAATACGTGACGGCAATGAAATAGAAACATCTATCAGACCTTGAGTGAAATGATATTGTTATTTTGTGAAGAGCGTCTCGGAGAGCTCGATGTTCACCGGTCGAGAGCCGGAGGTGTACTGACTATTCGCTAGCTAGCGTTTTTGGTATCAAACAAAATGGTGGGGGTAAAAGTGTAGTAGAACGAAGCAGATGGTGGACAGCAGATGGGCGGCGGCAGGTGGCAGGTGGCAGGTGGCAAGTGTGCGGCAGATGGTAGTCCCCCACTACACCAGTCCCCCACTACACCAGTCTCCCCACCAAGTTTTACATCGCACAATAACTAGTTTACATGTGTTAGTTAGGGTTTAGCTCTTAGACTGTCAAGACCTTACCTCCGTAACTAAAAACCTCAATAATGTTTGCGCTTCAACGCTGTATAAGTATAACAGCTACTATGATCTAAACCGGTGCATGTATTCATATGGTTCTTTTTGCGTAGCAAACAACTGGTTAAAAGTGTTTCAACCTCAATTATTCTTCGACGAAACCGCTCATTGTCCACTAAAAGTGTAGACCTTCTGTCTTCATCGTCAGGGAAGTAGAAAATAGTGTCAAGGGGACTACTGAAGGTCACCTTCCTCATGTTCCTGTAAAACTGCGACATTTTTCAGACCGTCTAGGTAGATGTTCATACGACAAGAGCTGGAAGAATAATGATGTAGCGTTATCGTGTATAATAGGCATCTACCCCCACCACAACGTTACCTTGTCCTTCAAACCATCGTTTTTACGCCACGGATGCTATACTGTTGGTTAGATTTAAATTTAAATTGCACCTACTTGTTCGCCTTGTCAAGCTGCGTAATTGAAGTACCCACATGTTAGACCTTGAACCAAAAACAAAGAAGTTATTTAGGTTTGTCCTTGAAAATAGTTGTTTTTTCGCTGTTGCTGCTATACCCTTTGTTGGATCTGAATTCTGTTTGCACCAACTTGTTCGGCTGATCAATCCGCGTAATTTGAGTACCCACTTAATATATTTTAAACCGTAAATAAAGAAGTTATTTAGGCTTGCCCTTGAAAATAGTTGTTTTTCGCTGTTGCTGCTATACCCTTTGTCGGATCTGAATTCTGTTTGCGCCAACTTGTTCGTCTGATCAATCCGCGTAATTTGAGTACCCACATGACATACTTTGCACAAACTGTGTACCCCCCCCCTTTTTTGGGTCATGTTCAAGGTCAAGGTCAAGGTCAAGGACCTTGGGACTTAGAAATTTTCACAAAGTGGGCTGCACACAAACATAAGACTAATAGTCTCCTGCCTATGTACAGGCCAAGTCCCTAACTTGAAATGCTTAGGGTGGTCCTGAAAAGGACCGTTTGTGGAGGGAGGGTGGGATGGTAAGGGATTTTACTTTACAGTCCACTTCACTCTACTCTCTTCTTTTACCAAGGACAAGGTCTGTTTGTATGACACTTCTGGTGGTGCCGGAATTGATCGTGGCAATTCCACCTCAAAGAGAACTTCACCGGCAGTTAAGTAGTAGGTGCTTCCGTTCTTCAGCACCGCTCTGTACGGGAAGTTTCTTCTCAAATGTTTGAATTTTGTTTTGGTAACTGCAATGGGAGATACCAATTCGTCTTCCGTCAAGGTCTTCATCTTCTGCAACACGTCCAGATGATCCCGTGTGGCAGAGTGTCGTTCCGTTGTTGATGAAGAAGTCGAACCAGAAGAACCTTGTTTGTAGTAAAGAGGGTGGTTTTTAAAATCCCTCTTTAGCCTCATTCTGAGGGAAGAAGGTTGTTTAAATCCGCTTGTCTTTGGAGCTGTCTTCTTCAAGGATTCCTTAATCCTTTTCAGTTTCTCGTTGGTTATCGGCGAAGTCATTTTGTAAGAAGAGAGAGAGCGAGAGCTGTGAAGTGTACCAGTCAATGGTTGAAGCTGGAATGAGGTGGCGGAAGGAGTAAATCGAGTCGCAAGGTAAAACCTTGCCCTATCCATATATGGTTAGAAAGCTGAGACAGGTTCTAGAACCGGTCCCCCCTTTCCTCAAGGTCTCCCCCCTCAAGGTCTCCCCCCCTTTGGGTCATGTTCAAGGTCCCCCCCCAAGGTCCCCCCCCTTTTTTGGGTCATGTTCAAGGTCGCCCCCCCCCTGACGTCACGGGGCGGAGTCACCTCCCACCACTGACCGCCGCCTTTATAAGCGGAGCAGTCCGCGGTCTCTTCGCAGTAGCTTGCCGCCCTTTACTGACCAACGTCCGACTGGGTTGCATTCTGCTGCAGCGTAGGTCTGTTAAGTGTGCGTTGGGCCCGACGCGCAATTAACAGATCTGCGCCCTTGCATGTGTTTGTTAGTTTGTTATGCATGGTAGATTGTTAGATTAACGCTTGTAGTTTGCTAGTAAATGTAGTTAGTGTTTGTAATTAATGTTTGTGTTGGTGTTGGTGTTTGAAGTGTTTTATTTACTAATATGTACCTTCCCTACAGCTCCCTTTTCTTATGGATATTGATCCAAACTGGGTAAAGTGTCCCTATTTTTATCCGTGGGGTTTAACTTGTAAATATAAAATCGGTCCTTGTAATCCTACCTTGGTCGAAACTTGGGTTCGCAGTAGATTGGCGCCCGTTACTGACCCACGTCCGACTGGGTTCCAGTGTGCTGTTGACCTTTGTACAACCGACCTTGGTTTGATCCTTGAAAAATAACTTGTAAATATAAAATCGGTCCTTGTAATTCTACCTTGGTCAAAACTTGGGTTCGCAGTAGATTGGCGCCCGTTACTGACCCACGTCCGACTGGGTTCCAGTTTGCTGTTGACCTTTGTACAACCGACCTTGGTTGATCTTTGAAAAATAAACTTTAACTTTAACTGTTCAATTTGTTTAAATATTTGCGGGTAAAGTCTTTATTTTTGTTTCAAAGTAACATGTTTCTCCTCCTTTCCTAACCCCTGACAAATAGGTTCGGCCCTGAAAACCGGACTTGTCAATACGGCCATGTAAACCGGTTGACATTACCTTTCTTAGCCTGAGAAACTGTTGTGATTTTTTCTTTTTTGGGTTTTTCTTTATTTTTCGTTATTAAAATCATTGCTTGTAATTCCCTGTCCCCTAATACAGAGCGGGGAATAGAGCACCAATTTGTGCTCTATTCCCCGCTTTGGCAACAAGTTCAGATGACCTTGACCCACTGACAGGACTTATAAACTTTTGTCTGGTCACATATAGAAAGATTAATATTTTAAACCATAGCCTATCTCCATCCCCCCCCCCTTCCACTTATATTGGGTATAAAAGAGGCTTCCCATCACTGGTAAGATCATTCTGCTGCTTGTGCTTGCTCACACTCAGAACTATGGAGTCACACCCGATATCACTGCCGACTTCTGCATCACCCTCGACTTCTGCATCACCCTCGACTTCTGCATCACCCTCGACTTCGGCTGCTGGTTCAATTCTTCGTCAGGCTCTTTTAATGGCCCTGATCATCCCTGAAAAGACAACTTCACCACCCATCATGGATCGTTCAACATCTCGCTCACGTTCAACTTCTCCTTCACCATCATCCTCAAGATCAAGGTCTTCGTCGAGCTCCTCCTCGTCATCCACCTCGAGATCAAGGCCTTCGTCGAGCTCCTCCTCCTCATCATCTACCTCGAGATCAAGGTCTTCTTCGAGCTCCTCCTTATCACCCACCTCAAGATCAAGCTCCACCTCAAGCTCTAAAATATTTACAAGACCCCCAATTGAAATTCCACCTTCCACTAGTTCAACCAGACCTTCAGTAATTTGCACAAATATTCAATCTCCTTCAGAGAAATTCAATAAATTAAAGTCATTGCATAGGAGGTGCATACGTCCTGCACAACTATGTAATTATGTGTTCAAAAAAGGTGCAAAGAAAGGCGAAAGCTGTGCAAAACAGTGTACTTTAAATGAAGAACTGTGCAATCTTCATTTAAAAAATACCGCTTCTCCTTCTTCACCACATCCGACAGTGAAACCAGCTAAGACTCGGATTAATAGGCTAGCTAAAAACAACCAATACGTCTTTGTAAAAATAATGGGATTCCTGAAGGTCATGTTAAAATGTGGAGACCGTCTTTACATTTTAAGATTACCTAAAGGCATGCGTCATCCCAAAAACCCTACGAAAAAGCACTATCTAATCCGAGGCGATTCAGGAACCACTGTGTGGAGAAAATTGTAAAAAAAAAAAAAAAAAACATTCTTTCCAAATTAAATAAAGTTTTTTTCCAAATTAAAAAAAAAAGTGTGGACAACCTATTTACAATTTGTAGCATATGCTGCAGAGTGTAAATAGGTTGTCCACACATTTTTTTACAATGTTACAACGACCTTGACCTAGATAACGGACTTAGATATTTTACACTAAGTCAAAGATAAAACTTAAAAGGAAAAAAAGGAGAAATATTATACTGGAGGGGGAAATGTTTTATATACTGCAACAGCGTGGTAAAAATCATCACATCGCTATGGAAGCTGTAGGTGTAAACACTTGGCTTGTTCCTTCTGAGCTTGCTTTGTCAGAAGCATTTCTCACTATCCTTGCTTTTGAGTATCGAGGGATTAACTTAAAAGTAGAGATGGAGCTTAGACCGTTACACAGAAATGATGTGTATTGTGTTTTGATGATATGGCAATCACCTTCCAACATGGAAATTTTCCATTTTATCAAATCATTGTACAATGAATGTTGTGTAAAACGGATAACTATAACCCTTGTTTGATCTTAGAGCTATCTTGCGTTTCTTAAAAAGTAAAATAGCAAAGGTAAATCCTTTGCTATTTTACAAAACAGTTTACTTGACCTTGACCCAGTTAACGAACTTGGAATATATCAATGTGCACTTTATATCGTCGCGACAATAGTGTACCCCCCCCCTTCCCCCCACCTCCCTTTACCTCCCACCAAGGATCGTCGGCTATAAAAGCGGGGGCTGACCGCAGAGGTCTCACAGTCTCAGGCTGACAGCCTAGCTAGCTGTTCGCCTTAGCTGTCTGTAATAGCATCTTTAGTATATAGGTGGTACCCCTGTATACTAAAGATTCTACCTTAGCATATTAGTATGTTATGCATGTTAGTTTGTTGGATTATAGCTTGTAGTTTGCTGCTAGAAAATGTAGTTAGTGTTGGTGTTTGTAATTATTTGTGGTGTTGGTCTTTGAAGTGTTTTATTTACTAATGAAATATGTACTTTTCTTTCACGCTTTAAAACTGATCTTGGTCAAAACTTTGGTTCGCAGTTGCCTGGCGCCCGTTACTGACCAACGTCCGACTGGGTTTCAGGATGTTGTTGACCTTTGTAAAACCGACCTTGGTTGGTATGTCCTTTTCTTACACGCTATAACTAACCTTGGTCAAAACTTTGGTTCACAGTTGCCTGACGCCCGTTACTGACCAACGTCCGACTGGGTTTCAGGATGCTGTTGACCTTTGTAAAACCGACCTTGGTTGGTCTTTGTAAAATTAACTTTAACTGATCAGTATGTTTCTCATCCTTTTCCTAACCCCTTACAAAAAGGTATGGCACGAAAACCGACCTTTGTCAATACGGCCATGCAAACCGGTTGACATTACCCATCTTACCCTCGAGAAACTTTTGCAAATACTCCCTGCAAACTATCTGTAACTTCCTTTTGTTTGGATAAATTAATAAAAGGTTCTGTTATCAGGTTTATTGCCTATAACTGTGACCTTTCTTCAAAATTCACTTCCCTAATACAGAGCGGGGAATAGAGCAGTTTGTGGTCCAAGTGAGAATCACTTACTGCTCTATTCCCCGTTTTGGCAACATGTTCAGATGACCTTGACCCACTTCGGGACTTAGAAAATCTTTGTTTGGTAAGATATTGGAAAATGTATTTATTTCTTGCGGTCAAAGTGAAACCGCTTACTGCTCTATTCCCCGTTTTGGCAATATGTTTAAGTGACCGTGACCCACTGACGAGACTTGGAAAAAATTTGCGGATAGTAATTGTTAAATAACATATCCTTTCCCTATCACTTACACCCCCCCCACCCCCACCATCTAAATCCTTTGACTTAAATAGTGGGGGTAAACATATATAAGGCGTACAGCTTTAGAGTATAGTTATTCAGCTATGAATAGCCCAGCAGAGTTGATGCAGCCTACAACATCGACGCAGCCTACAACATCGATGCAGCCTACAACAAATAACAAGGAAAAGAATGATGAGGCAAGAAGAAGGAATGCTAGAGAAAGAGGAAGGATTAAAAAAATAAATCAAACATATAAGTTATTACAATCAAAATTACCGTTTATGGATAAAAAAAGTTCAAGGCATGCCATTTTGATACAGGCGATAAAATACATTAATGCGTTAGAAACGTTGTTAGAAGGTGCATCACTTCAACAAGATCTTCCTGAAGACCTTCTAGCATTCGTAATTGACTAAAGATGTTTTGGAAATACTGAACGGGGGGAAAACAGAACGGGGAATAGATCAGTTTGCGGTCAAAGTGAGAATCGCTTACTGCTCTATTCCCCGTTCTGGTAATAAGTTAAAACGACCTTGACCTACTTACAGGACTTAAACATCCTTGTTTCATAAACATTGTTACATATATTTGATACAATAATACCCATTTCTTATCACTAGTTACCCCCACCACTTAAATCGGGGAATATAAAAAGAGATTTCTCATCAGTGCTTATCTCATTCTGCTACTTGTGTTAGCACTAGAATATATAGCAGCTATGTCACCAAAGGATAATATATTTCCTTCTGCAAAATCAATCGTAGGAATTATAAAACATATTGTGATTGAAAGTGAGGATGAAAATGAAGACGAATTGGAAGATTTTGAATTATTAAGTGATATGGATGCAATGGAAGATTTTGAATTATTAAGTGATATAAACAGTGATGATCTTGAAGCAGGATATATGGAACAAATTGAACCGTTAAGTGACGGGGCATCTGAAACCTATAGAATCTATCAGCATCTTCTCTGTTCTGAAGAAATACATGATGAAACTCCAACCACTAGTAGTAGTAGTTTGGATGGGTTATTTTTAGATAGTGCACGAGGGGTATATCATATTCGTCGACGACTATTTCTTTCCGATGCTTCTGATACAACTGATTCCGATTCATCAAATAAGTCTGATTAAGTGTTGTCTTTTTCTTGTCAACTGACAAACTTTAAATACAGAGCGGGGAATAGATCAGTTTGTAGTCAAAGTGAGAACTACTTACTGCTCTATTCCCCGTTTTGGTAATATCGTTGTATAACCTTGACCCAGTTACAAGACAGAAAATATTTACCAGCTTTCAATTTTTTTTTTTTTTTTTTTGCTTTTTTTTTGTTTAGAAAAAGTGGGGGTAACTTATAAATTTAATGGTGGGGAACGTCTATTTAATGTCGATGCAACAGTGTATATTTATCATATCGGCATGATGAACCCACCAGGAAACTCCGTTTGCTACAGCTTTCCCCTCATCGATATCGATGATGTGATAAAACTTACATCAATAACAAAACGGTTTGAACTCGAAAGGCGACTCATAAAAGTCGACGTAATTCCACAAGATCTTCGTTCTGCAATGTTGACCATCGAATATGTTAAAGATGAATCTACAACTGAAGATCCCTATTGTTTTATGAAATTTTTAGTTGATCGAGATGCAATGTGTACAATCCGACTTCACATCCGAGTTTAAAATCTATCAAATGTTCCTGTTGGAGAAAATTGTCTTAGTTAAATACAGAGCGGGGAATAGATCAGTTTATGGTTTGATATGAAATCATTTACTGCTCTATTCCCCGTTTTGGCAAATATGTTCAATGACCTTGACCTAAATACAGAACTTTGTAGCCTTCAGCTACAATAGTAAATATAAAATGCAAAAAAAAATAGTAAACTTAACGTAATACGTACCCCCACCACTTTTGCTAGGGTATAAATAGAGGGGCATTTGCAGTGTTGTTCATTATTGCCTTGACCTTTGTGGAGATCGCACCTACATTATGCATCGCTGCGATATTTGCAAGTCTTCATTTAAAGATGAATTTCTTTTAATGATTCATAATGAACTGAAACATAACAACAACCAAGATGAAAAATATGAAGAAGAAGAATTGAAAGAAATAGATCAAATGTTAGCTCAACACCAACATTCCAGACCAACTGTAATTCAATATGCACCATCAACATCGACTTCTACCTCTGCTCTGTCTACACTTCACCTTCCTTCAACATCATCAGCTGCATCGACTTCTACGCCTGCTCTGTCTACATTTCATCGTCCTTCAACATCATCAGCTGCATCGAGTTCTACGCATGCTCTGTCTACACTTCACCGTCCTTCAGCATCAACAGCAGTAAATGTAGAACTACATGCCCGAGCACTTCCGGGTAATGTAGTAACCCACTTTAAAATTGACAATGCAAAATTACAACTCGAAGAATTTTTAAATAACGCAAAAGGATTGGTAAGTAAAACTCTGCAAAATGAATTAAAAAGATTAAATTTTATCAAATTTGGACTATTAATGGATGCTTTATTTACAAACATTCAAAATGAAACTTCACCGAGAGGGTTTTTAACAAAAAACCGTACCATTATGTTTTCGTCAGATATTGATTCAATCGTATCTGAATGTTTTGAAGAGCTCAAGACAAAAATACAAGAACATGAAGGAAGAGGCTCTGGATGGAGTTTGTTAAGCATCACAGGGCTAGACTTAAGAGTACACAAACACGGCTATGGAATTCGAGGAAGTAGCTACATCCCTCTACCAACAAAGATTAGAAATACCTTATCCTGCGTCAACGTACAAAATCAAGATACTGAATGTTTTAAATATGCCATGTTGGTCAAATATGTAACAGACAATCCGATAAGACCAAGTCACAAATATGAAGAAATACAACATAAGTATAATTTCCAGGGAATGAATTACCCTGTTGCAATTACTGATATATCAAAATTTGAAAAGCAAAATCCTTCAGCTTCTGTCAACATTTTTGGCTTAGATTCGTCAAACAATGCGTACCCCTTGCGCATAACACCTATTGAGCGCAGAGATCATACGGATTTGCTATTGATCACTAAAGGGGAAATATCCCACTATGTCTACATAAAAAACTTTGCAGCTCTTGTATCTAAACAAATATCAAAAAAACACGGAGAGAAAACCATTTGTAAAAGATGTTTTTGTCATGTAGGCAAACCATTAAGAAGGGGAGGCTCAGAATGGTTAGTAGAACATCAAAGGTTATGTAATGGAAACTATGAGGTTAGAATTAAATTGCCACATTCCAGCAGAGCGCAGATAAAATTTGACAAAATAATACAACAATACCGTGTACCTGTTGCTGTTTACGCTGATTTCGAGTCTTCTTTACATCCACTTGAACAACAAGAAGAGGACGTTACAAGAAGAAGCAAATACCAACTTCATTCACCAAACAGTTATTGCATACTAATTAAATCCACGTTGACTGAAGACCATCTTCAAAAATATGGACTATCATCTTCTCCAAAGATTTATCGCGGTGAAGAAGCAGCCAAATACTTTGTCGATGATCTGTATGAAATAGCTGCAAAGGTAGAAGAACTGTATGGAACAAAGGTACCCATGTCACCTATGGAAGAAGAAGAGCTTCAACATTATTATTCAACAACAACGTGTTATTTGTGTAATAACACCTTTACACTGGATAACGTTAAAGTTCGTGACCACGATCATCTTACGGGAGCGTATAGAGGTGCAGCCTGTAACGCTTGCAACTTGAACTACAAACTACCATATTTCATCCCCGTAGTTCTGCACAATCTGAGTGGTTATGATTCGCACTTCATAATCCCCGAACTAGGAAGAGATAATGGAGCAATAGACGTTTTGGCTACTACAATGGAAAAATTTATAAGCTTTTCAAAAAAGGTGGGTAAAATTAAATTAAGGTTTGTTGATTCATTTAGATTTATGCCTTCAAGCCTCATGAAATTATCTGAAAATCTAAGAAGAACAGATTTGATAGAAACAAGCAAAATTGTACCCAATAGTAAAATGGATTTGGTTCTTCGAAAAGGAGTCTTCCCCTATGATTACATCGATGGACTGCATAGATTTGATGAAACATCACTACCTCCACCAGAACACTTCAAAAACAAACTTAATGATTCGGAAATATCACTTGAGGACTATCAACACGCACGTCGAGTATGGAACGAGTTAGATATGAAGACCTTAGGAGATTACTCGGACTTTTATGTCAAACTAGATGTAACTCTTCTTTGTGATGTAATGGAAGAATTCCGAAACACTTGTTTTGCTGCCTACGGTTTGGACCCTCTACATTCGTATACTTCACCAGGATTAGCTTGGCAAGCCATGTTAAAAGAAACAAAATGCAAACTCCAACTTTTAACAGACATTGACATGGTTTTAATGGTTGAAGCTGGAGTAAGAGGCGGATTGACCCAAAGTGTTACCAGACATGTCAAAGCCAACAACAAATACCTACCCGATTATGATGAAACCAAACCGTCAACCTATTTAGGATATTTCGATGCAAATAACCTGTACGGTTGGGCAATGTCAAACCCACTTCCTTTTGATAACTTTAAATGGATTAATCCCGACTTTATTGGCGATATTTTACAAATTCCGAAACATGGTGACACTGGATATATTTTGGATTGCGATTTTGAATACCCAGAAAATTTACATGATCTTCATTATGACCTACCGCTTCTTGCTAAAACAGAAATTTCACCAATTGGAAAACACCCCAAATTAATGATGACATTAAATAATAAACAACGCTACGTGGCTCACTTTTGGGTGGTTCAACAAGCTATCGAATTAGGACTACGTTTAACAAAAATTAATAGAGTTTTGGAATTTTCTCAATCATGCTGGTTGAAACCCTACATTGATTCAAATACCATCAGAAGAGCAGCAGCTACTTTCAAAAAGATTTCTTTAAATTAATGAATAATGCGATATTTGGAAAAACATTGGAAAACAAAAGAAGACATAAAAATGTTAAACTTGTTACCGACGCAAAAAAATTACAGAAACTAGTACAGCAGCCAAATTTTGGAACATCGATAATTATTAATGAAAAACTTGTAGCAGTGTCCATGAAGAAGACGAGTGTGAAGATGGATCGTCCTTTGTATATAGGCATGTCAATCTTGGACATCTCAAAAACACACATGTACGATTTTCACTACAACAAAATGGTGGCGTTCTACGGAAGAGAAAATATATCTATTACATATATGGACACTGACGCTTTTATATATCGCATAGTAACATTGGATATGTATAAAGATTTACGTACATTTATTTACAAGAACGACTTTGATTTCTCCGATTATCCAAAAGATCATCCAAACTACGACAATGACAGACACAAAAAAGTACTAGGCAAATTCAAGGATGAGGCTAATGGTGTTCTACTTGAAGAGATTGTTGCACTGATGTCTAAACTATATTCTTTGAAACTCTATAATGAAAAAGAAAAAGAAGAAAAGAAGAATAGCTATATTAAGAAAGCTAAAGGTGTAAAGAGTTTATATTTAAAGAAGAAAGTGCATTTTGAACACTACAAGCAATGCTTATTTGAGGATAACATCATTACAGCTAAATTCAACACCATCAGAAGTTTTAACCATCAGCTGTACAGCGTGACTGAAGTTAAAAAGGCGCTATCCTGTAATGACGACAAAAGACAAACCCTTCCAGACAACATCCACACTTTACCATTCGGTCACTATTCCCTCAACCCTATTGACTAATAACCCTTTCATCGTCCTAGATCCTCTATCCTTTTCCTTTCCGTAAAAAAAGGGGAAACACAGCAATGTTAAGCTGTGTTTCCCCTTTTTTTACACAAGTTTTGAATGACCTTGAACTATATGTATATATATATATAAGCAGATTTATACAAAAGAATATTTAATACCATATCAGCTGCCTTCGTGAAACCATCATGTCAGACCTGAAGGAGAAGATTATTAATGAACTACACAAACCTGCAAGAATAAAGTTTCCAAGAAGAAATACTGTTATAAAAGGGATAAATGATCTATATCAAGCGGATTTAATTGAAATGCGACCGCATAGCAGAATAAACAAAGGATTTAAATATATACTCACAATTATTAATTGTTTTACAAAAGTTGCAGACGCTTTGCCTCTAAAGGACAAGACTGGTAAAAGCGTAACAGAAGCCATGGAAATAGCCATAAAAAGAGATAAAAACAAAATTAAACATTTACAAACTGATGATGGAACAGAATACTTTAATACAAACTTTGCACAGTTAATGAATAAATATAAAATAAATCATTATTCTACAAATTCAGAGAAAAAAGCTGCTATTGTAGAAAGATTTAATAGAACCTTAAAAGGAGCACTGTATAAACAATTTTCAAAAAGAGGTTCTTACGTATGGTATGATGTTTTACCACAATTAATAAATGATTATAACAACAGGTTTCATAGAACTATTGGTATGAAACCTAACAAAGTAAATAGAAGAAATGCAAAAGATGTATTAAAACGCATAAAGAAAAATACAAAGCCTAAAGTAGAAAAAATGCAGCCAAGAAAATTTAATGTAAGTGATAAAGTACGGATTAGTAAATATAAGGGAGTGTTTACCAAAAAATACCTTCCCAATTGGACGAATGAAGTTTTTACAGTGTATAAAGTGCAACCGACTGTACCTGAAACGTATATCCTAAAAGATAACAAAGGAGATTTGTTGCAAGGTGCATTTTATGGACATGAAATGTTAAAGTCAACAGTAGGTGATGTATATCTTGTTGAAAAAGTGTTACAAAGAAAAAAGGACGCAGTTAAAGTGCGGTGGTTAGGGTTTAACAAAACTGAGGATTCATGGATACCTATAAAGGACTTGGTTTAATACAAGCAACTCATTTCATCGTTAACCTTTGAGCAGGATGGAGATTATTCACCATAAAGATCGATTCAATATTAATAACATAGATGATTTAACTGTGGATAACGTTAAAATCAACAATGGTAAACACGGTAGTTTACTTCCAAACACTGTTCGATGTATAGTAAGTGGCCCCTCAAACTGTGGAAAGACCAATGTTGTCTTTAATTTGATCACTAATCCGCAGGGATTAAGGTTTAGTAACCTATATATTTTTTCAAAGTCTCTACATCAACCAAAGTATCAATTGCTGGATAAAATCCTATCTGATGTGTCTGATGTTAATTTTTACAAATTTAACGCTAGTGATAGCATTATGCAACCAAACGAAGCGAAACCGTATTCTGTATTTATATTTGACGATGTATCTTGTGAAAATCAGGATACTATTAGAAACTACTTTGCCATGGGAAGACATAATAACATCGACAGCATATATATAGGACAAACTTATAGCAAAATCCCAAAACAACTTATCAGAGATAATGCAAATATTCTAATTGTATTCAAACAAGATGATACTAACCTAAAACATATATATAACGATCATGTGAATGCGGATATGCCATTTGAAAAGTTTAAAGAGCTTTGCGGAAAAGCATGGGCGGAAAAGTATGGATTTTTGGTTAATATGAAAGATCAAGCTATAAAAGATGGTCGTTATAGAATAGGTTTTGATAAATTCGTTTTAATACACTGATTAGCGGTATTACTGTACAAGTCGTCAAGGTGTGAAGATGGTTAACCAGGAAAAGCTATTAAAGGAAATAAAATCACTTAGTGATTCTATTAGACAAAAAAACCGAGCTTTAAAATCAGGTATAAATGAAAGAGAGCAATTTTTAGAAACAACATTCAAACCTGTTACTGAACCTTTAAAGCGATTAGCACAAAATATGGAAAGACCTTCAATTCGCTTCGAAGGAGACAAAATGCTACCAATTTCCAAATATGAAGAAGAATTTCAGAATGATGAAAGTTCTGACCAGTTACAAACATCTGAAGAAAGCGACGAGTATGAAGAAAGCGGAGATATAGGAGATTTAAGGGAAAAGAACATTGCAGGAGATACAAGTACAGAAGATACAAGTGCGGAAGATACAAGAGCAGAAGAAGAGGATATCAACCCATCCAACTTAAGCAAATTAGGCACAGATATTATGTTTAAAGGAACACTTGGAAGAAAATATACATTAAAAATGTTACATGGCACACATGCTAATCGAAATTATCATACATATGGAGCTAGAATAGAGGATAAAGGATTAATGATTGGAGATAGAAAGTTAGATATAAACGAAAATGATGATATAGTTATTGGTGATAAGAAATATAAAGGTACAACAGGTTTGTTTGAACTCATCTTTAAAAATAATCCTGGTAAATATACTAAAAAGGATTTACAATTGTTTAAAAATATACTAGAGTATACAAATGCACATAGAAAAAAATATTCCAAAGAACTACCTATTCATAGAAACAGGTCAATAAAATACACAAACATTATATCTAGTCTTTTCCCCTCGAAATCAAATAAAGCTCCAATTAAAAGAAGAGCTTTATCTTCTGCTGAATTAAATGTTTTGCATTAAAAAAGAAAAACAACTGATCCTACTACATCTGGAAGGGGATTATTAAAAAATTTGTATAAAACCAATATAATATATTACAACGATATAAATAAGTTAGTTGATCGAATGAGGTTATTACATGAAGCTATGGAAGCCGGGCACACTGGTTTAGAAAACGAATGGGTAGCTTTGGTTGATGAACTGCGAAAACGAGAAATAATTGTTCAGTAGACGTATATATATATATATATATATATATATATATATATATATATATATATATATAGTAAGAACCTAAACGATAGCGATTCAGTTACATCATGAGTGTGGACAAGTTTGGACGGTATTCCGAGTTTGGAGTAAAATCTGGATATAGTGAAAAAAGAGCTGGGTTTCCGTTAACACCTGATGGTAATTATAATTTTGAAGGAAAAGTAATTCAAAATGTTGGTGATCCGCTTTTGTCTTCTGATGCGGTTACGGTACAATACATGGATAAAAGAACCCCGATTGTACACGAAGACCATTGGGGATTTTCCGGTAAAAGGTTAAGCAATATAAAACATCCCATTTATGATGGTGAAGCAGTAAATTTAGCGACTTTAAAATTGTTAACGATTTACAAAAAGAATGAAACTGATACAAGCTATGATGTAAAAAAATTAAAATTGTCAAATGTAGGTGATTGTGAGCAGGATGGAGACGCTGTAAATAAGAAAATATTTGATATAGTACACAAGAAATGGACTACAGAATATGAAAAACATATGGAAAGGTTTGGTGCAGCTTTATTTAATTATATCCATCGGGCTTCAGGAAGAGCTGTAGCTTCAGATGTTGACAGCCACAATTATTTAGACTGGAAAAAGATACACAATCCAGAAAAACCTAATCAATTAGATAAACCGTCTGAGCCTTCTAAAGTCAAGACATTAGGAAAGGGGGATAAAGTGAATGTGATTAATGAACCAACAGAAAACGATGAAGATTATATAAGAGAAAAAAGAATTTAAATACCCATGATAAGGGATAAAGCATCAGTTATATTCGAGAGATGATACAGAGAGGATGATGGAATCCAATATTACTGCGTGGAGTTTAATATCTCAAGAGCCGAGATTTCCCCAAGGAGTGCTGACAGATGGTTTTGTTCAACGGTTTGATAGATATATGGATTGGGAACAACTTTCCATACACTACCTCTTCACAATGACTATGTTAAGAATTTATTTTCACAGAGTTAACTGGATTCATATTTTACAAAGACAACAGTTTTCAGAAAACTTCCTTGTAGAGATGACATCAAATTTTAATAACTGTTGGGAAGTAATAAGTAAATATCAAAATCTCTCTGAAAATTACATTGACAATTTTAAAGATAAACTAGACTGGAATGTGTTATTTAATTACCAACGATTAAGTGGCAAGTTTCTAAGGGAACATGCCAACTATTTAGATTTTATTCATTTTACCGAAAACAACGATACCATCACCAGCGGAGAAACATTTGAAACATCTTCAATTACACCTTATTTCTATTTTTACTACTTTTATTTATTATGTCTACATTTAATTAATTAATCCATTTCTATATAATAAATGGATTTTAAACAGTATATATAATACAAGAAGCCAAGACTAATATTACATTCATTGTAAAACATTTATAGAGTGCACCTACTGATTGTAAGTTTGGCTATAAATAGTCATGCCGAGGGCTAAACGCATCAGTCATAATCGAGAGAGATTACAGAGAGGAAGGGGAATAGCATCAACAGCATTTTCTCTATTAAGTAAACCGGTTGGAGCTATAGTTAACAAGGCGATTGATTTATTACCTGTGGAATTACATTTACCTGGAGGATATCAATATTGTGGTCCTGGAACCAAATTAGAGAAACGGCTTGCTAGAGGAGATCCTGGAATAAATAAGCTTGATCAGGCTTGTAAACAGCACGATATAGCGTATTCCAAATTTGGTGATACAAAAAATAGATCAATAGCAGATAGAGCACTTTCTGAGAAAGCTTGGCAAAGAGTAAAATCTAGTGACGCGAGTATTGGTGAAAAAGCAGCGTCTTTAGCAGTAACAGCAGCAATGAAAGCAAAAACTACGTTTGGAGGAGGAAAGAGAAGAAGGCGTGGGAAAAGACCCGCTAAGAAACAAGGAGGTAATATCAGAAGAAAACGTCGATCTACTAGTGGTAAAGGTAAAAAGAAACCAACAATATGGTCAATGATAAAAAAGGGAGGAGGACTATACCTAAGACCGTATCGTGTGTATTAAATAAGAAAGAGCAATTAATAATTAAAAACAAAGAATTAACCAATGAAGAACTGATTACATATGCTTCTTGTTTGAAAATCCCATTTTTTAGAGGAGTATTTATGAAAGATGAATTACCGGTTAAAATGTGGAAAAATGAGACTGGTATAGTAAATTTGGATAATAGTGAAGGATTAGGCACTCATTGGGTGTGTTACAAGAAACTTGGTGAAACGATTTATTATTTCGACAGTTTTGGAAACCTTCCACCACCGAAAGAACTTCAACAATACTTTCGTGCGGCAGAAAATGTTTTTTACAATTATACAAGAAAACAACCTGATGATACATCCATTTGCGGTCATTTATGTTTAGACTTTTTAGCTAAAAGTGTTAGTCAACTTTAAGATGTCTTCGTATACAGTGTCATTAACCGGTAACTCATGTACTTTGCGCAGTATTCTGTTTCCAGCGCTACGTTTGCAAAAAGGAAGACTATGGGAAGCCGCATTATTGTATTTAACAACATATAACTCTATTCCAAACGTTAGTGAAGGAATTAATAACAAAATACATTATTACAAGACAAAAGATAATAAAGGAAAATATTCAGCTTTGGAAGAATTCAGTTTACCAACAGGAGCTTATGAAATTGATAATATAAATGAAGTTATACAAAAACATATGGGAAAAGAAAATATAACGATAAAAGGCAATAACAATACAATGAAAGCCGAAATTACTTCTAAGTATTATATTGATTTTGGCCAAGAACGTTCAATTGGTAGTTTATTGGGGTTTTCTAAGGAAACAAAGGTATTAGAACCTAATACAACTCATTCTGGGAATAGAACTGTGACGATCATCAAAGTAAACAGCATAGACATTACATGTAACATTATACAAGGATCCTACAGAGATGGAGAAAATCGGCATATATTACACACATTCTACCCATCAGTCGCACCGGGTTTCAAGATAGTAGAAAAGCCTCAAAACCTTGTGTACCTACCGTTAAACACCAGTTTCATTTCAGACATCGTGCTGAACATAGTGGATCAAGACGGAAACCTTATTGACTTTCGAGGAGAAGCTATTACTGTAAGAATACATATAAAATCATCCGCTTAGATAATGGGGTTATCATTTAAAAAGAGAGAGCCAACCAGCAAAGAGGTCAGTAGCTCATCAGCTGTAGAAGGATTAACAAGTGACAACATTCGTTTTCTAGAAGAAATTGGATTAAAGGTCATTAACAATGGATATACTGGATATAGCGCAGGGCCCAACATTCGACGAGACCTTATGGGAAAAGGAATATCACACGCACAACCCTTACGCTTCGTCCAAATTAAACAATAACGATGAAATTAGGATTCCTATACAACAACAAGACATTTATACTCTTCCATGCGAAAGTTATTTATATATTGAAGGAAAAGTAACAAAAGCTGACGGTACTGTTGGAACCACTGTTCCGTTCATAAATAATCCTATGGCATTTTTGTTTGACGAGATTAGATATGAAATTTCAGGAGTTACAGTCGATTCAACAAAAAAGGTTGGAATTTCCAGTACATTAAAAGGATTAGCGTCTTTAACACCAAATGAGAAGAATCTGTTAGCTGTTGCAGGATGGGTTGCACCAGACAAAAGTATAATTACTCCTGACGCTTCGGGAAACTTTGATTTTTACGTACCTTTAAGATTACTTTTAGGATTTGCTGAAGATTACAGAAGAATAATAATAAATGTAAAACAAGAACTAGTTTTATTAAGGTCATCAAACGATAATGATATTATTAAAGCATCTGCTGGAACAACTGAAGCCAATTTAGACTGGAAACTAACATTAGACAAGATTGTTTGGAGAGTACCACATGTGCGACTAAATGATGAACACAGGATTACATTATTAAGAAAGTTAAAATCAGATCGAGACATTGTAATGCCATTCAGAAGCTGGGAGTTTCATGAATACCCCGTTTTACCTTCAACACAACGGCATACATGGACTGTAAAAACTTCTACTCATTTGGAAAAAGCGAGATATGTAATCTTTGGATTACAAACAAAGAAAAAAAGTATATTAACTGAAAATGCTGGTGAATTTGACCATTGTAAATTAACAAACTGTAAAGTGTTCCTGAATTCACAATTCTTTCCCTACGACAACTTTAATATCTCTTTTGATAAAAAAAGGTACAGTGTTTTATACGATATGTACGCTAGGTTCCAAAATTCATATTACGGCAAAACAAACACACCTCTACTATCTCCCGTACAGTTTGAATCGAAAGCTCCGATTGTTGTAATTGATTGCTCCAAACAAAACGAATCTGTAAAATCGTCTAGTGTTGATATAAAAATAGAAATGGAATTTCAAGAAAACGTACCTGCAAATACATCTGCGTATTGTTTAATTTTGCACGATAAAATTGTTACATACACACCGTTGACTGGTATCGTAAAGACGGTATTGTAAAACGTTGTACCACCACCGGCACCGCCACTGTCGCTAACCTATAAATAGCGGAGCAACAATGCAGGTCTTCAGTTGATCGTCTATCGTCGCATGGGCAACATCTTCTACAAAATGAGTTCTCCATCTGTTGTACAAGGTGATGCAGAGGTAGCACCGTTATTGGAACGTGATAATACTAGTGAAGAAGAAATCATCAAGGAAATAACTGCATTTTTAAAGTTTGGTAAAAGAGATAGAGAGGAGGAAAGTAATGCAGACCCATCAAAGGTAGTACCAAAGAGGAAGAAGAAAGTTGAAGAAAATATTCCTCCTCACATTTTAACTGAAGTTTTTTTGCGAATCTTTTACCCCATCTCAGCATGCATCAGTAAAAGTGTATCAGTTGGATTGATGAAGTCATTGGATTATTCCCCTACAGTAATACTACACCATGGAACAAAAAAGGTTTTATTTTCGCAAAATGCTTGGGAGTCATTTTTGAAACATGTACATTTAATAGAATGTTATTTAACTAACAGTTTGTGTGGAAGGAAAACACATATTCGACTTTTGGATTGTGACAATGAAATCGATATTGTTAAACATCGTGGACAACTACAAGTGCGAATTAGAGACTTGACTCAACATGAAAATAAGATTCTACTGTCACGTGAAGAATTCTACGTTTTAAACTACGCAACAGAACCTATTACAAGGTACATGAGACAGTTGGTATTTGCAAGTGCTATTATTAAAGAATATTTGGTCGATACTTTGGAAAAACAACCTGATAGCACCATCGTGTACGGACCTGTGGATACATCTATTTTTAATAGAATACCTCATGAAGTTTGCATGTGGAGAAAGTTAAAGGATTTTGAACCACTTGTAGAAATCGCTACAGAAGCTACAGAAGAAACAAAACAGGAAGAAGAAACGGAGAAACAAGAAGAAGAAGAAAACGAAACACAAGAAGAAGAAGTTAAAAAAGACTAAAGTTTGACTTAGTAAAGAAGAACACACGTGGGGTAGGCCTATTGGGGACGGTGCCCACGTTAAATATACACCAACGCGCCTGCAACTGTACGGCCTGGTATTTAACCTACCGTGGTGTGGAAAACAGTTTAGTTGATCGCTAGGTGCCATGATGAGCGGAGGGGATGAAGAAGTGAGTGTAAAGCCTTGTGTAATAGAATTTCAAGCATTTCGAAATAATGATGATAGGTTTATTATCAAGGAATTAGTAATTTTAGACTTGCTTACATTTGTAGTTTACCCATTCACGTTTGAAGCTCCTTTTTCTTTTAACAACCTTAACGCCAAAGCAAAAAGTACAAACAAATGGATAACAAACTACTTTCATCACATACATTGGTATGAAGGATTTATAAGCTACAGTAATCTGCACAGTATTATGTTTAACTTTTGCAAACAATATTCACATATATACACAAGAGGATTAGAAAAAAGGAACTGGATACAAAAGTACACGCACGGTGATGTTTTCGATATAACCATCGGTAAGGACTTTAACATTAATCTCGGTAATATTTGTGTTGCTGCAAAAGATCCTAAACACGGACAATTAAACTGCGCATTGCACAACGCATATCGTTTGGCTGCTTACTTGGAACAAACGCAGAAATGTGGTGGGGGTAGCAAAGAACCGGAATGTGGTGGGGGTAGCGGGGCCTATAAATACGAGGAGCCAACACCGCTCCGGCACGAGTATTATTCGAGACTCCGAAGAGGCAACATCACAGAAGACATCGCAACCACCACTGACGAAGATGGCATCACAACAGTTTCTACAAACACTGGTTGATCAATTCAACACTCATTCAAAATCCGACCTTCTGCTAACTAAAAAGTGTTCAGAATTAAAAGAACAAAAACACTACATTATTCATAACATCAAGAAAGTGGAAACCACACATGGAGAAGCAATTCTAGTTTCATTGAGCGAAGCACCTTTAACTTCAGGAGATGAGCCGAAGTTTCAAGTATTTCTTCCAAAACGATTTGTTCAACTGCTACAGAATGAAGATTTGCGAGATATTCAACCGGGGACGTTGTATTTGGTATCACACGGTGTAAGCGGCAACAACTCAACGGAACTCACTCTGCACATCATGCATCCTTGTACATAATGTCTCTGTTTGTATTTCTCTGTTTGTATTTTATTGTTTGTATTTCTAGTCATCAATGTTAAACTTAAGTTTATTGTATTGTAAGATGTTTGTTTAATAAAGAAAAGAAAAAATATAAAAAAATAATATAAAGAAAATAAAGAAAACAGCAACACAGCAGTATATTATTTTATATACTGCTGTGTTGCTTTTTTAAAATTCAAATGGATGACCTTGAACTTTCATTCAGGGTTAACTTATGAAGAGGTATAAAAGAGAGGGAGCAGTGAAGTTAGTCTCAGTCTTGTCTAACACACGCTGCAGCTAACATGTCGGTGCCACCTATGAACAATTTATTTTTCGATAACAATTTGAAGACATATTGTTGCGAGTTACAATGTTTTAAAATACCAGGCGATCAAGTTGACGGGAAAGCTTGTCGTAAGTGCAAGTGTTTCAGCTATTGCATATGTAGATGTAAAACGTATCAAATGAACCGACAAGATAAAATACAAGAATTACGCCGAAGGATTGCATTACTGTGGCGGCGAATGTAGTAGCAACGATCTGCCTCGCACCAGCTGCCACCTGCCACCTGCCGCCTGCCATCTGCTGTCCGCCATCTTCTCCGCCCCACCACACTTTTACCCCCACCATTTCGTTTCATATCAGAACGTTAGCTAGCGAATAGTCAGTACACCTCCGGCTCTCGACTGGTGAACATCGAGTGCTCTCCACAAACGTAAAACATTATATTAAAATGTCCATTAAAATTAGGTGTATTCATTATGACTCTATTCATCTTGCGACTTTCCAAGACCTCGAGGTGTTTAGTGAAGAGTTAAGACTTCTTATTGCGTCCGGTTACGATTTATCTTTGGAACTTTACGCATCAAAAAACAACATGGACTCTGCGCAGGGATCGAAGTATCTACCGTCTTTCATCAGAAAGCAAAGTGATGGCCGCAACTCGTCCGGATCAACAACATCGATGACAACCAACAACGGGGAACTATTGTAAACATGAATTATTGTAAACATAACTTATTGTAAATAAAATAAAGTAATATTTGTAATTGTACTACCTCGCACTCGTATCATTCGATTGCTTCATTCGATTGTTTCATTCGATATTTATTATCGATTAACTATCGAATCACAATCGTTTTACGAGTGCGAGGTAGATTTTTTTAAAAAAACTTCACCGTGACCTTGAACTTTGAACTTTTACTCATTTCGTCACAAAACCGCCTACGTCACTGGCTCAGCCTCAGATGACCTCTTTCATGACGCAGCGCTTCCGGTCATGTGACCGGAAGCCATCAATCAAGTGAGCCAAAAGTCCCCTTTCCCTACTACTTACATTATTACTTGCAACTAGTTATGATTTTGTAACAGAATCATTCAGCTGAAATCAGTAGATTTTATCTATTTTTTTTTTTGAATTTTCTAGGAGCCTTCTTGTCTCTATTTACGAGAGGGTTTGTTGTTTGTAATGGAGAAAAGTTATGCTTAAAAACGTTATATTGTTAGTAAAACGAAGAACCTAAGGCATTTATCATTCCAGAGTCTTCAGCCTCGGCATTTTCTTAAAAGGCATAATAAATTCACTTAACTTATTTACGACCTCGGGCTATACTCTTGGGATCGCAGCCTAAAAAAATCTCTGTTATTTTAATAACACAATATTCCATCTACTTTAAGTATAAACGGCTATGTTTACACATGCAATAAAAATGAAAGGATTTTCCAAAATAATTAAGGGAAAAACAAATTATGAGGGTGGCTCGTATCATTCAAAATAACATTTATGAGCAACTAGGGTAACATATCTCAATTAATAAAATGGGTTTAAAAATACAAAATTGCAGGAATATTATATTCTTTTAAAAACAAATTTACTTTAACATTTTATAAATTCAAAAATAATTTGATGCATTCAAATTCGTATCATTACAATACGAGGAATCTATACAATTTTGTAAGGCGAGTAGAGGAGAACCCACAAAGAGACCCCGTAATCGGCGCTTTTTTCCCATGTTATTCTTATGGGGAGCCGTTTTTGCGCCGACACCAGCTCCCGCCTTACACAAGTTTCCTTGTTAGCCTATACTAATGTCCAACCCTTGCCTATATTAAATATATTTTCCCAATCCCCATCCCTCCTCTATATTTTTTAAAATTAATTTTCAAATTCAGGCTAAAAAACTATCTTTAGTGTTTATAGTCCGATTTGTCTGCAATTTGGATATGTTACTGTCCTAGGCAAGTGTTTTAATAAATTCCACTTACATTTCCCAAATTCACTATAACGGTCAAATTAAAAAATATTTTTGAAAAATGCTATAGTGCCAATTGCCAACTTCTTTATTTACTGCCCGATTTATTTAAAATTTGGATACGTTATTGACCTAGGCAAGTGTTTTAATAAATTCCACTTACATATCCCAAATTCACTATTACGGTTAAATTAAAAAATATTTTTGAAAAATACTGCCAATTGCCAACTTCTTTATTTACTGTCCGATTTGTTTAAAATTTAGATATGTTATTGTCCTAGGCAAGTGTTTTAATAAATTCCACTTACATTTCCCAAATTCACTATTACGGTCAAATTAAAAAATATTTTTGAAAAATACTGCCAATTGCCAACTTCTTTATTTACTGTCCGATTTGTTTAAAATTTAGATATGTTATTGTTATAGGCAAGTGTTTTAATAAATTAGCCTTACATTTCCCAAATTCACTATTACAGTCAAATTAAAAAATATTTTTGAAAAATACTGCCAATTGCCAACTTCTTTATTTACTGTCCGATTTGTTTAAAATTTGGATATGTTATTGTTGTAGGCTAGTGTATATGCACCATCCACATTTTACAAATATTGCGGTTAAATTTTAAAAAATTTGGAAAAATACTGCCAATTGGCAACTTCTTTATTTATGGTCTGATTTGTTTAAAATTTATATATGTCATTATTCTAGGCTAGTGTATATGTACCATCCACATTTGACAAATTAACTATAATGGTCAAATTTAAAAAATATTTTGAAAAATATACTAACAATTTCAAACTTCTTTATTTACTGTCTGATTTATTTTCGGATATGTTATAGCTCTTATATAGGTAACAAGACCACACTACCACACGTTCCACTACCCCCTATAATACAGTATTTTGTCTTTTTTGTTTGTTTATTTTGCTGTAATCCCAAAACTGACTCTGCTGTTTATTGTCCGATTTGCCTACACTTTGGATATTGTCCTAAGCATTTATTGTCTGATTTATTTTTGGATATGTTATAGCCCCCAACTATTATATCTAAAATTACAATATTATTTCCACCTATAATACAGTTGATGTGTTGTTTGTTTTGCCGCAACCTAAAAAGTAACATTGGTATTTGTGTTTTTACAAAACTATATTTTGTAAATTACTACCAATAACTCCTTTATTTACTTTTTGACTTGTTATATCCCCTTATATCTAAATTTACCATATATTTTTTCCCTTTTAGTGCTGTTTTGTCGTAACCAAACTTTGGATATGACTGCAATATATTACTGGCCATTGCATAAGTAAATACCCCATTTCCAAATTCACTATTACGGTTGGATTAAAAAAAATAAATACAAGCTTATTATATACATCCAGCTGATAAGTAATATATATCTACAAAATATTTATGGTCAGAACTGCCTAAATTTTGGATATGTTTTAAGCCAATGCGATAGCAAAAATAAATTTTTAAAACCCAAAACAACTAAACACAAAACACTAATCTTTCTTTGTGCTTGTTTGGAGTAGTCTTTATTTTATCCAACTTAATTTTAATTTTGCAGTTAAAATCAAACTTCCCACATTCTAGCTCCCTTTCCAGCCAGTGGTTGGAGACATAAAGGTTACGAATATTTTCAAACTGTACAATATATCTTTTTCTACCCCTATGTTGGACTTGTTTAATAGCGCTTATTAATAATTCCGCACCATATTCCAAATCCTCCAGTCTACTACATTCTTTAAATTTAACATTGCCTTTAATATCTTGCATCTCTATGTCTTCTTGTCCAACATCATCCCACTCATTGTTACGGAAACTTAGGTTTTCTATTTTTGGAAAGGAATTACCATAAAACGTTGCGGTACCGTTAGTGTTAAAGCTTGCAAGTGGCTCGTTGGTAGGTAGGTAAATAATGTCCAAATCACCAGTATATGGCAACACGCTATAACCTTGCCTATTCTTATTTATCTCTATAAATACAGTTTTACAAACACCTTTAACATAGTATACACCCCTCCGTCCATCCTTTTCTGCCAACACTCCCACAAACTTGTTGTTTACTACAAACGCATACACTATATAATGTCCATAATGCTCTAGATCCTCCCAACGTCGCAGGAAGTAATCTTTTAATTTATCCTCTCTTTCCCTTCTTTCTTGTTCTTTAGCCAACTGTGCTTTGTATTCCTCTGCAACAGTATTTTCCACATATTCCAATTTACGCTTATTACTGTCAATGTCTTCTAATTCCAATTTCCTCTTTTTGGAACAACTCTCTAAGAAAGGCTTGGAAAGTGGCTCTATTTCTTTAATAGTGTATGGGTACAGTTTATTGGTCCGGCTTCTTAAAACGTAGGGAGTAAGGTTAGGACTTTCCACTAAGCCTAATTCTTCTAAATTGATGTGTTTAGGTATAGTGGAGAAAGGTGTATTTGATTTTGTAAAACATGTGCCCCCAGATTTGATGTAACACTTATGCTTTACACTTATGGCATCAGGAAACTCCTCTATTACCTCTACATAGTTAGTTGGTAAACAGTTAAAGCTAAATGCAGATAGAGCATACTTTATTAACTTTTCCCTTTGTGTACTATCTTTTGGCAGTTTTAGTTGTACTCCAGTTATCTTCTTCGTATTACTATTACCCCAATATGCGTATTGTAATAAATCGTTAAACACTAAACAACAACTGTTTTGTAATTGATTGGCAACTTTCACCCACATCTTATGCAGAGGTACAGCATAGAATGGAGCATTTTGAAAGTACCGTTTGTTGTCTTCTATTAGACTTAAACAATCTCTTAAAGGTTCAAACCCTTTACCAAAACCTCTACAATAGTTATAGATTGTTGCCTCTAACCTTGTTATTCCATTCTCTCTAGCTAGTTTAGACGAGAACGTTTCTTTTAGTCTCGCATCTGGACAGTTTACAAAGTTTATTATATGGTTTCCTATACTTTTAATTACTCCAGGGCTTGTAATCTGGCATATAAATTTATTATATATTTTTACCCTGCTATTTACATTAAACCATGTTAAACAGTCTTTACTAACATTATCTACAATAACATTATATCCATTCTTGTACGCCCCTTGGTAGCAAAAGTTAAAGTTTTCTGTAAGATATTGGCACATTTCCTCTTTATTAAATATTCCAGCCAAATCTAGTGTTATATCGAAATCCATAAGATAGTACATTTCTTTTTCCAGATCTTGCAGTATCTTTGGAAGATCTTCCAACAAATCCTTAATTTTAACATTTGCAAGCTCTATTTTATAGGGAATTGCTATAGGATCATCATACTTTTGTTTAATTTGGTCAATATCTTTCTTTATTATTTGTAACACACCCTCGCTTTGGACCCCAGAGGACCTCTCCAAGGAGAATGGTAGTTTGGCCACAACACCATGTCGAGCTAAAGAGAACTTTTTAAATATTCCTCGTAAGTAGCTATTAAACGAGCCACATATTTCCTTCTTAACTTTAAATTTATTCCGAACGTCCCCATCACAATCCGTAACATTGGTTATCTTAACTAACATTATGTTATCACAAAACGCATCCGTTATAGATGTTAAGTTATTTAATTTTGGTTCGCCCTCGCAATAGTTTATATTACCTATGTCTGTAAGAAGGTTATTATTACGTAGATTTTCTAATAAAAACCATATACCAAATCTTTCGTTAGTAGGTTTAATACAATTTCCCAATAAATGGCTAACAGAGTACATTTCTTTTATACAAAAAAAGTAGCGGAAACATGTAAACAGGACAGATTACACTATAGATATATATGTGTTGTAAATATATGGATATTGTATATAAACATAGGCGAGCGGTAAGTGTAACATGTACGTGGACACCCATATGCAAATATGGAATACCCACTATTAATATAATTCCAAATTCGACTAATCCATTACTATTTAGACAAATGTATAAGGTCAGTATTGGTACAACATCCGATATATATGGATTGATATGGATTGAGTAATGGATTGATTACATGCTGCACTATGTGATTTGTCTTACTATTTGGCAATACACTTCCAACACATTTCCTGTCTAATATCTGGCCGGTTGTATCCAGCACAATTTACATTTATGTTTTACTTTACAACAACACAATGGGTGAGACGTCTATTCTGCTGCTTATACAACAGATGTACAGGTCTTGTAGAATGTGCGTATCTGTATTAAATACATATATTACTCTACTGCACAGGATAAGAATGTAGGGTTTAATAGTACAAAACCTAATACAAGGACTAAGAATAGAATTATAGAATTTCGACAATTTGGGTACTAATGCGGAATGGCACCGTTAGTTAATATGTTAATTATATTGAGACTATAAACTTATTTAGTCGAATTTGGAATTATATTAATAGTGGGTATTCCATATTTGCATATGGGTGTCCACGTACATGTTACACTTACCGCTCGCCTATGTTTATATACAATATCCATATATTTACAACACATATATATCTATAGTGTAATCTGTCCTGTTTACATGTTTCCGCTACTTTTTTTGTATAAAAGAAATGTACTCTGTTAGCCATTTATTGGGAAATTGTATTAAACCTACTAACGAAAGATTTGGTATATGGTTTTTATTAGAAAATCTACGTAATAATAACCTTCTTACAGACATAGGTAATATAAACTATTGCGAGGGCGAACCAAAATTAAATAACTTAACATCTATAACGGATGCGTTTTGTGATAACATAATGTTAGTTAAGATAACCAATGTTACGGATTGTGATGGGGACGTTCGGAATAAATTTAAAGTTAAGAAGGAAATATGTGGCTCGTTTAATAGCTACTTACGAGGAATATTTAAAAAGTTCTCTTTAGCTCGACATGGTGTTGTGGCCAAACTACCATTCTCCTTGGAGAGGTCCTCTGGGGTCCAAAGCGAGGGTGTGTTACAAATAATAAAGAAAAATATTGACCAAATTAAACAAAAGTATGATGATCCTATAGCAATTCCCTATAAAATAGAGCTTGCAAATGTTAAAATTAAGGATTTGTTGGAAGATCTTCCAAAGATACTGCAAGATCTGGAAAAAGAAATGTACTATCTTATGGATTTCGATATAACACTAGATTTGGCTGGAATATTTAATAAAGAGGAAATGTGCCAATATCTTACAGAAAACTTTAACTTTTGCTACCAAGGGGCGTACAAGAATGGATATAATGTTATTGTAGATAATGTTAGTAAAGACTGTTTAACATGGTTTAATGTAAATAGCAGGGTAAAAATATATAATAAATTTATATGCCAGATTACAAGCCCTGGAGTAATTAAAAGTATAGGAAACCATATAATAAACTTTGTAAACTGTCCAGATGCGAGACTAAAAGAAACGTTCTCGTCTAAACTAGCTAGAGAGAATGGAATAACAAGGTTAGAGGCAACAATCTATAACTATTGTAGAGGTTTTGGTAAAGGGTTTGAACCTTTAAGAGATTGTTTAAGTCTAATAGAAGACAACAAACGGTACTTTCAAAATGCTCCATTCTATGCTGTACCTCTGCATAAGATGTGGGTGAAAGTTGCCAATCAATTACAAAACAGTTGTTGTTTAGTGTTTAACGATTTATTACAATACGCATATTGGGGTAATAGTAATACGAAGAAGATAACTGGAGTACAACTAAAACTGCCAAAAGATAGTACACAAAGGGAAAAGTTAATAAAGTATGCTCTATCTGCATTTAGCTTTAACTGTTTACCAACTAACTATGTAGAGGTAATAGAGGAGTTTCCTGATGCCATAAGTGTAAAGCATAAGTGTTACATCAAATCTGTGGGCACATGTTTTACAAAATCAAATACACCTTTCTCCACTATACCTAAACACATCAATTTAGAAGAATTAGGCTTAGTGGAAAGTCCTAACCTTACTCCCTACGTTTTAAGAAGCCGGACCAATAAACTGTACCCATACACTATTAAAGAAATAGAGCCACTTTCCAAGCCTTTCTTAGAGAGTTGTTCCAAAAAGAGGAAATTGGAATTAGAAGACATTGACAGTAATAAGCGTAAATTGGAATATGTGGAAAATACTGTTGCAGAGGAATACAAAGCACAGTTGGCTAAAGAACAAGAAAGAAGGGAAAGAGAGGATAAATTAAAAGATTACTTCCTGCGACGTTGGGAGGATCTAGAGCATTATGGACATTATATAGTGTATGCGTTTGTAGTAAACAACAAGTTTGTGGGAGTGTTGGCAGAAAAGGATGGACGGAGGGGTGTATACTATGTTAAAGGTGTTTGTAAAACTGTATTTATAGAGATAAATAAGAATAGGCAAGGTTATAGCGTGTTGCCATATACTGGTGATTTGGACATTATTTACCTACCTACCAACGAGCCACTTGCAAGCTTTAACACTAACGGTACCGCAACGTTTTATGGTAATTCCTTTCCAAAAATAGAAAACCTAAGTTTCCGTAACAATGAGTGGGATGATGTTGGACAAGAAGACATAGAGATGCAAGATATTAAAGGCAATGTTAAATTTAAAGAATGTAGTAGACTGGAGGATTTGGAATATGGTGCGGAATTATTAATAAGCGCTATTAAACAAGTCCAACATAGGGGTAGAAAAAGATATATTGTACAGTTTGAAAATATTCGTAACCTTTATGTCTCCAACCACTGGCTGGAAAGGGAGCTAGAATGTGGGAAGTTTGATTTTAACTGCAAAATTAAAATTAAGTTGGATAAAATAAAGACTACTCCAAACAAGCACAAAGAAAGATTAGTGTTTTGTGTTTAGTTGTTTTGGGTTTTAAAAATTTATTTTTGCTATCGCATTGGCTTAAAACATATCCAAAATTTAGGCAGTTCTGACCATAAATATTTTGTAGATATATATTACTTATCAGCTGGATGTATATAATAAGCTTGTATTTATTTTTTTTAATCCAACCGTAATAGTGAATTTGGAAATGGGGTATTTACTTATGCAATGGCCAGTAATATATTGCAGTCATATCCAAAGTTTGGTTACGACAAAACAGCACTAAAAGGGAAAAAATATATGGTAAATTTAGATATAAGGGGATATAACAAGTCGAAAAGTAAATAAAGGAGTTATTGGTAGTAATTTACAAAATATAGTTTTGTAAAAACACAAATACCAATGTTACTTTTTAGGTTGCGGCAAAACAAACAACACATCAACTGTATTATAGGTGGAAATAATATTGTAATTTTAGATATAATAGTTGGGGGCTATAACATATCCAAAAATAAATCAGACAATAAATGCTTAGGACAATATCCAAAGTGTAGGCAAATCGGACAATAAACAGCAGAGTCAGTTTTGGGATTACAGCAAAATAAACAAACAAAAAAGACAAAATACTGTATTATAGGGGGTAGTGGAACGTGTGGTAGTGTGGTCTTGTTACCTATATAAGAGCTATAACATATCCGAAAATAAATCAGACAGTAAATAAAGACGTTTGAAATTGTTAGTATATTTTTCAAAATATTTTTTAAATTTGACCATTATAGTTAATTTGTCAAATGTGGATGGTACATATACACTAGCCTAGAATAATGACATATATAAATTTTAAACAAATCAGACCATAAATAAAGAAGTTGCCAATTGGCAGTATTTTTCCAAATTTTTTAAAATTTAACCGCAATATTTGTAAAATGTGGATGGTGCATATACACTAGCCTACAACAATAACATATCCAAATTTTAAACAAATCGGACAGTAAATAAAGAAGTTGGCAATTGGCAGTATTTTTCAAAAATATTTTTTAATTTGACTGTAATAGTGAATTTGGGAAATGTAAGGCTAATTTATTAAAACACTTGCCTATAACAATAACATATCTAAATTTTAAACAAATCGGACAGTAAATAAAGAAGTTGGCAATTGGCAGTATTTTTCAAAAATATTTTTTAATTTGACCGTAATAGTGAATTTGGGAAATGTAAGTGGAATTTATTAAAACACTTGCCTAGGACAATAACATATCTAAATTTTAAACAAATCGGACAGTAAATAAAGAAGTTGGCAATTGGCAGTATTTTTCAAAAATATTTTTTTATTTGACCGTAATAGTGAATTTGGGATATGTAAGTGGAATTTATTAAAACACTTGCCTAGGTCAATAACGTATCCAAATTTTAAATAAATCGGGCAGTAAATAAAGAAGTTGGCAATTGGCAGTATTTTTCAAAAATATTTTTTAATTTAACCGTAATAGTGAATTTGGGATATGTAAGTGGAATTTATTAAAACACTTGCCTAGGTCAATAACGTATCCAAATTTTAAATAAATCGGGCAGTAAATAAAGAAGTTGGCAATTGGCACTATAGTATTTTTCAAAAATATTTTTTAATTTGACCGTTATAGTGAATTTGGGAAATGTAAGTGGAATTTATTAAAACACTTGCCTAGGACAGTAACATATCCAAATTGCAGACAAATCGGACTATAAACACTAAAGATAGTTTTTTAGCCTGAATTTGAAAATTAATTTTAAAAAATATAGAGGAGGGATGGGGATTGGGAAAATATATTTAATATAGGCAAGGGTTGGACATTAGTATAGGCTAACAAGGAAACTTGTGTAAGGCGGGAGCTGGTGTCGGCGCAAAAACGGCTCCCCATAAGAATAACATGGGAAAAAAGCGCCGATTACGGGGTCTCTTTGTGGGTTCTCCTCTACTAAGGCGTATGTAATCTTCTTCAACTATAATATTCCATACTATTACTACATAGGGCCTATTCAAAGGAAGTATTGTTTGATATATATGGTGTTAAAAAAAACATTCTTTGGGACATGATAAAAAAGAGAAAGATAAAAGTTCATTTGAAGGTATGTCCTAAAACGCTTAATTTTCCGTCCATCTGTCTGTATGTGTTTTTTACTTAATATGCTGTATCTTGGGAACATCTAAAGATATCGAATTCAAAATTGGTGGAAGTATTACATTCAACAAAACCCATTTTGGTATGGAATATCAAGTTTCTAATTTGTACCATTTTAAAATGGTAGCAATTTTTGTTTTTCCAAGCTAAATATCTTAAAAACTGAAAATTTTATGAAAAAACTGTAAGAATCAAAAGAGTTGTGTAATTTTGTCCTAAAAGTAATGGTATGAACATATTAACTGTAGGATTATAAATAATTAGTTTCTTTGGATTTTTATAAATAAAAACATGATTTTTCAGCCCAGAAATGGTATGTTTTCATTAATAAAAATCATAAAACTCAGTTATTTATTATTCTATATTATTTTTAGGACAAAATGACGTCATATTGTTGACAGTTTTTCATAAATTTTATGGATTTTAAGATATTTAGTTTGGAAAAACAAAAATATCCACCATTTTGAAATGGTACAAATTGGAAACTTGATATTCCATACTAAAATAGGTCTTATTAGATGAAATACATGGACCAAGTTTGAAGTGGATACTTCAAGACGAATTTCCACATAAAAACTTTTAAAACTCCAAATCAGTGTAAAAACATACATTTATTCCAATTTTGATTTAAATCTGAAAACAGTGATTTTTTGGCTGTTCTGATGCTCCTGGTTTCATTTACCTGCAAAGCTGGGAATACAATTTTGTGCATTATAATGTTAGGAGAAGGTCCAGACAGGCTTGAAAGTAGGCGTGAGGTTGCTGGGGATAATAAAAGTACTCTAACGAAGGAATAACAGGCTTTCTAGTGTAAAACCCCCATAAGACAACGTACTGTGTTTAGTCGATACACATTTTCTTTAATAACTCAGTAAATATGTATGCTAGAATGACGAGAGAGGGCTTAAAACTGTTGCCTCACTAATTCCCATCTTTGTGCATGCATTAATTTTACATACGAGGCATTTATGACCCTATTTGGGCCCAAAAACACAAAATTTGAAAGATTAATCCCCAAAAAATGGGCTTAGAGTTTTCCGATTGTTTTGCCCAAAGAACTTGTCCAACTGATTACAGAAAGGACCGTTCCTACCAAATTTGAAGTAAATCGGGCAAACAATGCGACCGTTAGAGTGCAAACATATATATATATATATATACACATATATACATATATATACATATATGTATATATATACATTGTATATACATATACAATGTATATACATATACATTATATATATATATTAATTTTACTATCATTATCAGAACAAAGTACCCTTATTTAGTTTCATAATTTATGTATATACAATTTTGAACGACCCCCCAAAACGTGTTCAGGGGGTCACTTTAGGAACTTGTATGGTGGTCCCGGGCTTAAGTTTCACCGTGCGAGTCATGCTAATAGTTCACTTTCCAAAAGAAATTCACTAATAAACACGGCCATTCTCGGCGGATCGTCCATCATCGACATAGCATTCCTCCCACAACAATGGACCTCACAATGGCTCACAACTCCGAGTTCATCTGGACGCGCTTTAAGATTTAAATGCTGTATAGTAAAGTGAATAAAATAAAGAGAAATACATGAAAACATAAAACAAATATTAGAAAACTTGTTTTACCTTCTGCCAATTAGAAACGAACTATTTAAAAATATTTTGAAATTTATGTTTAATTAATATTTAATATACATTTAAAATACATCCTAATAATTATTTTTGTGAAGCAGATAGGTCATATTTTTGATTGTGATTAATTGTAATCTATCAAGTTAATTCTTAAGGTCAAGTAAATTGCTCTGAATGTATGGAAATGATCGGTGTGTCCGTTCGTGATAATGTACTTTAATGCCGTATGCATTTTCTCAAGAGTAAATAACACTTTTAAGGGAATCCTGTGAAACGCAGCTTTTGAGGATCTCCACGGAATTGGACCTGTGACCTGTGCATGTGCGCGCGCGCGCGCGCGCGTGTGTGTGTGTGTGTGTGTGTGTGGATTTCCAAGGCGGTATGCGTTAGGCTGTTAAGACGTTAAGTGCCTGTATGCATAGTTACCATCTTAGGGTGTCTCGCAGCCATTGAAACAAACTTTAAAATACTAGTTATCAGACCAAACCAGCAATTAATACAATAATGTCACATTTTGTTCCGTTTTCTGTCTGCGAGTGTCAATATGTTTTTATAACAATAACCTTAATATCTAAAAAAAACAAAAAAAAACAGTTAACTATAACATTATGAAACTTTGTATGAATATTTTACTACTAGAATGAGTTCTTACTTTGTAATTCTTTATAAATTTGATATCGATTTCAGGCTCGTAAGCCCATCATCAGTCAAATGCGATGCAAGTCGATCATATTGCTGAAAATCTATCTGTTGGATATCGTAAAGAGAGATAATATTGGTTCTCACAGACACGTACACAAACACAAAGCGTGATTGGAAATGTGTTGAATATTGTATTTTCTTAGGTTAACCATGGTTAACTTCACGTTCACGTTGACTATTCAAATATAACTTCCATTCTAATAAAACACGTTACCGGCAACGGGTTTGTAAGTATGTGTATTTGTGTAAATAGCTTAACGAGTCCTTTCAAATTTATCTATAACATTCCGTTTCAAAATGGCGGCAGTTTAAAATTATAAATTTTAAATGAAAAACAAACTCAAAAGATTATCAATAAAATATAATGAAACCAAATATTTAGACAATTTAAAGAAAATCTAGAGGTATATAATTTTTAAGACTGAGATAATTGGCAACGGAGAAAACTCAAATGTAGTGATTAACAGTAGTGATTCAGCTGGAAAATAACCTTACAGTTTGAGTTTTTTATTTGACCTTATCCAAACCTTAAAATTAATACATGGTTATATTTGTCTTTAAATTATCCTAAAACTTGAAATTTCGTTGTGGTTTCTGTTGATGTAAGAAAATAAAAAAAAAAATAAAATTAGCTAAAATTTAACGGCTCCCATTGAAAAATTAAATCTTACAAAGGAATCAAATTCTAAAGGAATTTGTAAATGATTAAGATAAACATTCATATCATGATAGCAAGTTTCATTATTTTATCTAGAAACATTTTTAAGGACTTAACGTTTTTGTAAAAAGTAACATAGAAAAACTCTCGAACAGAAAACGGAACGAAGTAGGGCATGCACATGTTATGTTGTGTTATTTGCCAATTTTGGCCTGCTAAATAACATGGTAAAGTTTGTTCAAATTAGTTATGAAACACTCTGTCAGTACCGTATTGTGTGTTTACGTTATTGCGTAGGGGGCCTACTGTAGAATGTGATCTCATTACATCCTATAACATTTTTAAAACTCGTATCGCACTAAACAAAATGTGTTACACAAACTAATTTTGTCACATACTCAAATATTGTTTGTGTGTGTCGTAAAGTATAAGAAAATAAGAAAATAAAATTTTAAAAACCATTCCAGGCTATAAATGAACTCATAAGCCTGGAAATGGTATAATTTTATTTAAAAACGACAAATGTTTGATTTGACTGAAAGCCAGGACAATGAGTTATTGTCAACTTGTCATTCTCTACTGTTGACATACCATTCTCTTCATTCAGCAAACTGAAACTAAATGTCAACCTTTGTTTGGGGCTTTAAAACAGGAATTAAACATCTGCTGCGGAGGTAACAGCTCATCCTATACTCTTAACTCAGGCTTAAATGAACTTAGTTTATAAACCTTCTCATCATAATAATTAAATGTTATCGATAGCACTAAATCAACTCTATATTGCAGCAGCTCGTGGTGGCCTCCGTTTTTCGAAAGGACCATTCGTTTGTCCGCTACAAATCAAATAAAACAACACTACACTTTGGTTTTCCAATCCAGGATTGTTTTAGTGTTTTACCCTTCTTCCACATACGCAGTAAATAAAATTACAGTGATGGGTTATGAAAATATTCCATCAATTTCCATTCAAAGTCTCCCAACCTAGGCATAGTTTAATCTCTCTTGTAAAATATACCCTTATTGTTATTACCTGTACAATATACCCTTAATTTATTTTTATTCTGGTATTCCACCACCCCAACAAATAAAAGATAGTTTCCTTTTCCCCCTTTTACACCAAAGCAAGAATTAAAATTGCACTGATCACTGATTGGTTGTGAAAATACCTTAATTTTCCCTAAACGCCCAGACACTGCAGACTTACCATTACTTTCCCCTTTGCATAGTGCCTCTTGGCTTTTAGGTGTATCCTTGCTAATACGTTTACAGTTTTTGTTGTTTTAAATTACAATTTAAATAAAAAAAATCAAAATTTTACTGTATAATTTAAAGTACAGTAGGAAAGTTTTTACACCTAAGGCTAGAAGTCAAGCAAGCAGTAAACCTAAGAAAAATAATAATTGAAAGGAAAATAATTAGATAGTTAATAGGTAATTAAACATAATTCAGCTCAGAAACTGAATGATTAAAATACACTAACATAAGGGGACTCCAGTAATAATATTTTTTAGTTTGTACATTTTTTCTCCTAAAAACCAATGTTAATTCTTCGGTTCCTTAAATCATGTATCATTTAAAATAACATAAAAAATAAATAATATAAGTGAACTAACCCTCAAGAGTTTTGGTAACACAACTTGTGTTATTCTTTAAACAATTTGCTATTGTTGAATATTATACAATTTGATAGAACTGTTTTTGCTTGTGACTTTCTATATTTTTCGATAATTTGTTGTAATAATTGTTAATGACAGTAACTGATTTTGCTTTAGGCTTATCGTTTTTAAATTATATGATAAAAATAACAAAAAAATGTATAAATATATTGATTTCATCAATGGTTTTTGTAGTTAATACCTCTTAGTGAACTAAAGTATCAATCAAACACATAAGGATTAAGACTAAATATGTACAGGATTTTTGTAACAACATGATCAATCCGATCAGTTGTCTAGTTGTGATTGACAGTTTAAAGAAGTTATGTCACCACCGTTAAACTCCTACGATGAGGCTCGGTGTTGTGTCCGTACGAAACGTTAGGCAAGAGTGTTCAGGTCCCGTTACATGAGATGTGTGCAAGAATTGATCAATGGCCTTTCAGTAATTTTAGGTGGGTATTGCTCGAATCATTTGGATTAATAGTAAATTTACCCCAGTTATAATAGGAAAGTAATTTCTTTCAGATGGAGTTTGATAACTTTCTTTGAACCCTGTTCAAGATTTTTAAAATAAAAAAAGAAGTTATAAAAAAATATTTCAATAGAAAAAATATCATATTGTTGTCCACAAATTTGTATCTGATTAAATGTTACACGTAAGAGTACCTTTTTCATCATGCTCTTTTATGTTTGGAGTCTTGCGACTGCTTCTAGACATCTTTGCAGTGACATATTTACCTGGTTTTCACAAATTGGCATGTTTTCGATCTTCATCCTTGTTATCTTAGAGCCTGCTGGATTTCGGCAGAGGGTTGCCGAAGAGTTCATCTTTCATCCTCTTCCAGCACCCCTATTATTAAGTCCATCCTTAATATTTGTACCATTATTTAGTCTTCGATAACAGTAACACCTCCTCCTCTTCTTCTGACTAGTTACCGTATCTGTTATTCTATTAGAGGCTGCTGGATTTCGGCCGAGGGTTGCCGCAAGGATCATTCTTATCGTCCTCTTCCAGCACCTCTATTATTAAGTCCATCCTTAATATTTGTACCATTATTTACTCTTCGATGACAGTCACACCTCCTCCTCTTCTTCTGGCTAGTTACCGTATCTGTTATTCTATTAGAGGCTGCTGGATTTCGGCAGAGGGTTGCCGCAAGGATCATTCTTATCGTCCTCTTTCTTCCAGCACCTCTATTATTAAGTCCATCCTTAATATTTGTACCATTATTTAGTCTTTGATGACAGTCACCTCCTCCTCTTCCTCTTCTGGCTAGTCACCGCATCTGTTCTTTCATTAGAGGCTGCTGGATTTCGGCAGAGGGTTGCCGCAGGGTTCATCTTTCATCCTCTTCCAGCACCTCTTTTTTTGTCCTCCATCCTCTATTTCAGAACCACTCTTCAGTACATGGTGGCAGCCACTTCCCTCTCCTCCTCTGTTATCAGATGCTACCGATCTCTGACACTGTATCCCAGGATATTAGAGAATCATCGACCAAAGTGGTTTACGCCTCTTCCACCTCCTCGCTCCTTCAACCGCAGGTTAACCCAGAAGCAAAGCTCCCATAAATAACTGATAGTCGTTAATAAACTGCATGGCGTATAAAAGAGATGAATTTGATTTCTTTAAAGTAAGCTAATAATAAATTCATCAATTTCGTTTCCTAGGATAAAATGAAATCATTACCATGGCAGTAACAGTTGCGTCAGTCGCAAATGTTGGTGAATTCCTGGCGAATGCTCCGATTATCCTTTGCCCTGGCCACCTCAAAGCTCAGATTTAACATCGCTAGACTTTTTATTTTGGGGACATTTAAAGAATGCGGTATATGCTGAAAATCTGTAATATTGATCATTTATGACAAAGGATTATCGGAACAATTGCTTCAGTCACACCTGCAATGTTGGCGAATACCTGGCGAGAAGTGGAAAATCGTCTTGATCTGTGTAGAGCAACTAATGGTGCGCTCGTCGAAGTTTAATAAGGCAAAACCAAAACTTGAAGTTATTCTCTTTCATACTATATATTCATAAATGTAAGATTTTGTATGTTTCACCATTAAAATCTTTCTCGAAAATAGGGAATTCTTTTTCAAACACCATGTACAGTAAATAATCATTCAATTTGTAATTTAATGAAAGAGTTTATTTTATAAAATATGTTTTTTAAGGTTCTCCAACTCAAAAGAACTATTACTTGAGGGTTCGGTTTCCTGGTATCTTCTTACAAATGCATATAGTAGTATTAAGTATTAGTTCTAAATACATTGGAGTTTGGATGATTCGAATCTCAAGGAACCGTTTAAAAATTCGAATTATTAAAACATTTGAGTGAACTTACGCTAAACAGCTGCAGCTACTTCCACAGAGCCCGCGGAACTGATTCCAAAACTAGTTCTATCTGCAGCTAGCTTAACCACGGTGCTACAGCTACTTTCGGAACGACATGCTAAAAGTTCACGCGGAATATATTGACCTGTGACTTACTCCACTGCTGGAGTGACTGAGATAACCAGCTGGGCCATCTCGAGTTTCAGTTGTGCTGTTGACAGTTATATTACCGCTTGTAATAATCCCCTTATACCCTTATAATAATAACAACATGTTTTTAGTTATTATTTTTTTTGGTTATTGATTTTATTTTAAGCTGTTACACAATGTAACAAATTGTGACTTGTTGTCTATGCTATGTATATAGTCTAATGACAATAAAATGATTTTGATTTGATTTGATTTGATTTGTATTATTTTAATGTCATAGCTTATGTAACAATCTTTTAAACAGTATTCTTAGCCAGGACCTGTGCACAACAGAATAAAGATTAATTGTAATGTTCGTCAATAAATCCTATCTTTAATTAATGAAGTTATAATTTTTTCGGCATTATGAAGCCATCTTAAAACTTACAAAAAAATTTTGCCAATAGGGTGAGGTTAACATCAGATAACAGTCACCCTCAGATAACAACCCGAGGCGTGGTTGTTTTTAGTACCACGACTCGTGTCTGACAGCAACTAATGTGTATGTGTTTGTTGTTTGTGATTTGTGTTTTTAAATGTTAACGACCTTAGATAGTAACAATAGATTTTTTTCAAGCCCAACATTTCGCAAATTATTATCCATGCGTTCCTTCTTCTGCATATAATAAACTAGTGTGTCAGTGGTTTTTACATTTAAAAAATCAAATCCTCTCAATAAGGCTAATTAGTTACTCTGACCTGATCCATTAACTTTGAATTTCACAGTTTGGTCCCTTAATTCCTTCCTGCTGTATACAAACAAATATTTTTCCGAATTTTAATTGGGAATACTATTCTTCTAAAATTTACAATCTTTTGACCGTAAGTACTCCTGAAACCATAGAACATCAAAATATATCTGTGGTATTTTACTTGATTTACTATAAAAAAAAAAAACTCATACAACCAAATTAATATTTATTTTAGTTTATTGCATAAAAATTATAAAAAAAACATTAGCATAGTAGTAAACGATGAAATTAAAAATAGAAGAGTTAAAAAGACTGAACTTTAAAAAAATAAATACAATGTCAGTCGTATTTAAATAACATATTTACAAATCATCAATTCCTGAGATATCGGAATACGTTTCTGTCGAAGCTACACTAACATCACTGCCCGATCACATCACTGTCGATAATCACATCCGTTTCTCAGAGTTAGTCCTCAAACTTCTTCGCACAAGAACAGAAGGATAGCCACTGTTCTTTATCTAAATAGAACAAAAAGAAGACAAATTTTGCCTGTGATGACAAATTTTCGCTACACAAACAGTTTTTCTACGTCACTCAATTTATATGTAATATTCCTAGAGTCTACCCATCCTTTAACAACCCCCCAAATATTTTCATAGGATTTAAGACCGGATGGTAAGGCGGCAGTCTTAAAGGTGTGTGCTGGGATTTCGTTAATCCCATCAATTTCATAATTGTAGTTGGTCGGTTTATGTCGTTTGACAAAGTCGTAAAAGGTCGGCTTCAGCATGTCATCGCTGAATGGAATATTTGTCCTCATGAGCCAGTCTTTCATCTCTTGTTTTAAACTTACACTGTTTGGGGCCCTGTCAACAGAAACATTGTGGTAAGGAGCGTTGTCCAAAACCACCACACTACTAGGAGGTAAATTTGGTATTAATATTTCGTGCATCCACTTTTTGTAGTAAGTTTTGTTCATGTTATTGAGGTAATCACTGGTGCACTTCAACAGAGCACTGGGCATGAATCCCATTTCGCCACCAGTATGAACAATTACTAAGCGATCACCTTTTGGAACTTGTTCTAAGATACCTTGACAAGTATCGTCACTCCAAGATTTGTTTTGGACATGGCCTGGCAAAATATATGTTTCGTCTTCGTCTCTATATTTATGTATTTGTCTTAAGTTATACATTATTTTATTTACAATGTCAGGCTTTAAAATAAGTATCTTGTTGTAACTTTTTGTTCTTTGCCACCTAAAGCATAATTTGTTGAGAATGCGTTTCTGACACTAGTGTATCCCCCTTGGAAATTTATTGCATCTGCTAATTTAAATCTTAGGCTGTTAATCGTTGGGGATCGATTTTCCTCAATATAAAAACTATGTACGACCGTCAACATAAACAATGGGGCGTTTTTCGTCTCTATATTTATGTATTTGTCCTAAGTTATACATTATTTTAGTTACAATGTCAGGCTTTAAAATAAGTATCTTGTTGTAACTTTTTGTTCTTTGCCACCTAAAGCATAATTTGTTGAGAATGCGTTTCTGACACTAGTGTATCCCCCTTGGAAATTTATTGCATCTGCTAATTTCACTTTTAGGCTGTTAATCGTTGGGGATCGATTTTCCTCAATATAAAAACTATGTACGATTATCCTAACAACAGCTAGGTCAAAGTCATCTAGGCCAGTGACGTTTTAGATTTTTTATCTCGGTTCTTATCAGTATAACTGAAACAATGCGCTGGCGCCGGCTTCAATCAATCCATGTTCTTGTTTTACACGCCTTATTGTTCTTAAACATGTTCCAGTAGCTCTTGCTGTTCTTTCTTGAATTTTGTCCACAGGAAGGACAAAAGTTCCAGGGTTAGCTTCTTAACTCATATACGTTAAACATATTTATTTTGCTTTGCTATTTATTTTTATTTTCAATTTTGATAGCAAGTACTGATTTTTGAGTATGAATTTCATTATTTTAGAAGAAATAGTTATTTTTAATAAGAGCAATTCAAGTCAAGTTCAAATGTATAATTAAGTTCATATAACTACTTCATGTTAATTAATTAATTATAAGTATTTCATTATAACTGCTGCAGAACTAAAGAAACAGCTGTTGTCAATGTCATTTAATTCAATTATACTAAATTAGCTCATTAGATGGCTCATTCCCAACATGAAATAATTCTCGTTGACATAGAAAGTTTTAAATCTGTTTTATTATATTTAAATGAGTTTGTAGATAAATAATTTCATTGCCAGATATGTTATTGTTGTTTGTATAGTCAATTTTTGCTAATTTCAGATTAATAATGATGTAAATATGTAATAACCAATTGTCAATTGTCATGATAGTTTTATGTATAACTTTGCACAGAAAGCACATTGTCACAAGATTTTAATAATTTCAATTTTCATAGATAAATGATTTTTCGTCATACTGCTTCAAAAACAACTGTTTTTGACAGATGCGTTGAGATTCAAAAGTTCTTCTTTTTAGTCTTTGGATAATAACATATGTTTTGATGATCATTATCGTACTAGTACTAAAAAGATCATTGTTGATGATATTTTTGATTCGAGGTCGTCATAAATCGATTAAAATTCATTCGATTATAAATAATCGAAACATTTATTGTTGTATTGTTAATATTTTTGCGTTCGTTTCCCGTACACCACTGGTGAGTGACAACTGTGAGTGACACGATGGACGAAGTGATCGACTCAACAACCGATAGATATGAATGAACCGAAGTTATGCATGTGCAACAGCTGATTGTTTCAAGAGACAAGCTGAAAGAAACATTTGAGGTTATGAAGACACAGTACGTAAATTTTACTTTTGTTTTTATTTAAGCCTTAAGTTTTTTGGCAGTATGACGAAAAATATAGTTTGTCACTCGGATCAAAAGTGTCTTTTTAATACTCGCTCATTTCCCAGCCTCGGCTTCGCCTTGGCAGTTAAACTGGAGCTCGTATTAAAAAGATCCACTTTTGATCCTAGTGACGAAATATACTATTAAATGTAACGAAAGATGTTTTATTTGTAAAAATAATTAGATTACCAAATATTATTTAGTTTGGATTTGTTCCAGACGAGTTCAAGTATTATCCGAGTACTACTGAGAATCAGACCGATAATCGGCAAAATATTAAGATCTAGCTAGTTCTGAAATAGTATTAAATTAATAGATTGTATTAATTGGAAATGGCTGTATATTTTCAATTAATAAACAAGATCTACAAACTGTAATGAAACGAGTTCTTCACTGAACTACCCAGTAACCATTGTCTGTCCAAGGTTGCATAACATCCGATGGACCATTTGCTAGGCTATTAAAAGTTGTGCAGTTTTCGAAATTAAAAGTATACCTTAATTTACCACACCAAACCTTAAATTTACCATTCTGCGTAGGGCGTGTTGTAAAACCACAGGGCCATTTTAAAATTTATAAAGGATGTCACTACATGGAATACTGACTAACAGTTATTTTGTTTACATAACAAAAATATTACGATGAATTGACTGAACAGGTGATGGAAACTACAGGTGACAGATTTAGACCGATGTCTAAATTTCGCTCTACTCCAACTGCTTGAACTTAAAACAGTTCCCATAGGCCAAGAAATTTCTTGGAGCCTTCTTGTCTGTTTTTAAAATGGGGTAACTTATTCGTAATGGAGAAAAGTTATGCTTATCAACGTTACATTGTTAATAAAACGAAGATCCTAAGACATTTTTCATTCCGAAGACTTCAGCCTCGGCATTTTCTTAAAAGGCATAATAAATTCACTTAACTTATTTACGACCTCGGGCTATACTCTTGGGATCGCAGCCTAAAAAACAAACATATCTGTTTTTTTAACACAATATTCCATCTACTCTAGGGATAAACAGCTATGTGTGTTGTTGTGTTTACATGCAATAAAAAAAGGATTTTCCAAAATAATCAATGGGACAACAAATTATGAGGGTAACTCGTATCCTTCAAAATAACATTTATGAGCAAATACGTATCAGGGTGATTGTTCATATCTCAATTAATGAAATGGATTTACAAATAGAGGTGGAGTTAAAACAAATTCAAAATTACAGGAATAGTATACCCTCTTTAAACAAATTTACTTTAAAGTCTTATAAATTAACAAATTATATGGCGCATTCAAATTCGTATTATTACAATACGAGTAATCCATAAACATGTATGGCGAGTAAGGCGCATGTAATCTTCTTTAACTGCAATATTCCATACTATTACTTCATATTCAAAGGAAGTATTTTTTATATTTATACGCATATTTGGGTAAACAAATGCCAACCCTTACAGCTTAGAATTTTAAAATTAGTATGTTAATCTTATCAGCAGGATGAATGCATTATCAAACAGTATAAAACGACTATGTATGAGTATAATTTTTCATTCAATTTCACCCATAAATTATAACAAAACATATTTTCTATTGCGGACGTTCCTGCCGTGAATCGTCTGCACGTAATAAACCGTAGGAATGCAATTAAACACGGCCATGTCAGTGCGGGTGGTGACCACCGAGATCGTCATGTCCGAGTTCGTCACATCTATGAAAATCAATGAGCCGTACTTATTAGGGTCGGCTGTCTACCTGCCCCGCCGAGTATGTCATGCCTCCTCCGCCCGAACAGGAACAACTTATCCTAGTCACAGATCACAAGAGAACGGTCAAATACAGTTCTGAATCTTTACGCTCAAAGTTTAATGATGTTGGTTCTTCATGAAGCTAAAAATTATACAAACTAACTCGTGACAAAATTGATGACACAATTGAAGACATACGACTACATATCGCACTGAAAGGATGAATTAGGCCGATTGATGTTTGTTCGTGAGTCCGAAAAACAGCCTTAGTACAAAAGGATTCGTGTTACAAAATTGAAAAGTGTCATACAAAAGGATATCGCACTGAAAGGGGTGCATTCATTATATTATACTAGGATAACAAGATTATTTTGAGAAACTTACTCGTATTTTTAAGCCAAGGGCTTGGTATTCGTGCGGATAAAATAAATACAATAGTACAGCTGTCAGTTTAAATTTACCAAAGTTGTAGTAGTTTTGATATGATATTTTCGCAATTACTTACTTAAAAATATGTTAAATACGTTCTTACAATTTAAGAATTTAATACCATAATAACAACCAAATCCTATCATGGATAAAAGTTTAATTGAACTTATATTCAACACTTTTAATATTGCTCGGCGAAATGTACAGGCTAGTTGTAATTTTCAGCTACATGAAGAACCAACATCAGTAAACTCTGAGCGTAAAGATTCAGAACGGTATTTGACCGTTCTCTTGTGATCTGTGACTAGGATAAGTTGTTCCCGTTCGGGCGGAGGAGGCATGACATACCCGGCGGGGCAGGTAGACGGCCGACCCTAATTAGTACGGCTCATTGATTTTCATAGATGTGACGAACTCGGACATGACGATCTCGGTGGACACGGTGCAGGTCGTCCATAATCGACGGAGCATTCCTCCCCTCGACAATGGACCTCACAATGGCTCACAACGCCGAGTTCATCTGGATGCTCTTTTAGTTTTAAATTCGGTATAGTCAAGTAAATAAAATAAATATAAATAAATAAAAACACAACAAAAATATAATAAAATCTGTTTTACCTTTTGTCAAATAGAAACGAACTCTTTGTTTAAAATTCATTGTTGGTTATGGTAAGTTTATGTTATGTAAGAGATTATTGCGGACATTTTCAATCACTGATTAGTAAAAAAAAATTTCATGACGTTTTGGAATATGGAGTCTGATCCCGCCTACAGGTGAGAAAAATATTTATATTTACCTGAAGCCGGGATCAGATTCCAGATCCCGAAACGTCGTGAACCTTGTTTTTACTAATCAGTGATGGAAAATGTCCGCAATAATCTCTTTAATAACAGGAACGAACTATTTCAAAATGTTCGTAAACATTTTTAGTAAAGTAAAACTCCACTTGGTCACCACCGAGATCGTCATGTCCGAGTTCGTCACATCTATGAAAATCAATGAGCCGTACTAATTAGGGTCGGCTGTCTACCTGCCCCGCCGGGTATGTCATGCCTCCTCCGCCCGAACAGGAACAACTTATCCTAGTCACAGATCACAAGAGAACGGTCAAATACAGTTCTGAATCTTTATGCTCAAAGTTTACTGATGTTGGTTCTTCATGCAGCTAAAAATTATATAAACTAACTCGTGACAAAATTGATGACGAAATTGAAGTCATACGACTACATATCGCACTGAAAGGATGAATTAGGCCGATTGATGTTTGTGCGTGAGTCCGAAAAACAGCCTTAGTACAAAAGGATTCGTGTTACAAAATTGAAAAGTGTCATACAAAAGGATATCGCACTGAAAGGGGTGCATTCATTATATTATACTAGGATAACAAGATTATTTTAAGAAACTTATTCGTAGTTTTAAGCCCAATTTTTCATTTGTTACCAGTAAAAATCACACAACACATTCAAACAATTCCAAATTTTAAAAAACGTTCTTGGATAGAGTATTAATTTTATTTTTTTTAAATTGTTAGTACTGTAAAAAGAATCTAGTTTACTTGAATAAATATAGTTTATGGAGGGGTGTCTAAACTGTGATTTGGAATCTGGAGTGGTCGACCTCTGGAGTAGAGGAATGCAAGGGTGGGAAATGACTCACCGCGGACCACCTTGGATAAGGGTATATAGCCTTGCTGAGATAAACATTCATCTTTTGCAAAGCATAACTTTGCATTTTTATTTGCGTTAATTGTAATAATGTTCTCGCTTATTTTACATTTTCAGGATGTTTACTCCGTCAACTATTATATCATGTGGGCTCTTCATTATTAGAGCAACTATCAACAGATAAAGCGGAATGTTAAAATTGTTAAAGAATATTGCTGTTTACATTTCAAATAGATTAAAAAAAAAATGCAAATGTGCATGTTTGTTCATTAGCAAGGGCTTGGTATTCGTGCGGATAAAATAAATACAATAGTACAGCTGTCAGTTTAAATTGACCAAAGTTGTATTAGTTTTGATATGATATTTTCGCAATTACTTAATTAAAAAAATGTTAAATACATTCTTACAATTTAACAATTTAATAAATATAACATCCAAATCCTATCATGGATAAAAGTTTAATTGAACTTATATTTGACACTTTTAATATTGCTCGGCGAAATGTACAGGCTAGTTGTAATTTTCAGCTACATGAAGAACCAACATCAGTAAAATCTGAGCGTAAAGATTCAGAACGGTATTTGACCGTTCTCTTGTGATCTGTGACTAGGATAAGTTGTTCCCGTTCGGGCAGAGGAGGCATGACATAACCGGCGGGGCAGGTAGACGGCCGACCCTAATTAGTACGGCTCATTGATTTTCGTAGATGTGACGAACTCGGACATGACGATCTCGGTGGACACGCTCCACTTAACCGGACCTCGCTAAACCGAAATCCGGGTTAACCAGAACGGTCTATAAGAAATATTTAATCAATAATAGAGAATATAAGTACGGCGTATAACTCATGGCGGACCGAGAGACCGTCTGCCGCGGCGGTCACTGAACTTAGGGGTTTTGACGGGTTTTGCCACATAACCGATCCGGCCGCGAAGGGGTGGATGGTTGACCCACTGCATTTTCCGCATTCCTACATCGAACTAAGGGATTAGTGTACCATGAACCTCACACCTGCTGAAAACTCCAAGACGTTTGCATATTTTTCCGAAATTAACCTTGAAATATCAATAGTTGATTAACCGATGAATTGGGTTATCCTGAACGGTCCCACCCCCATTATTTCGGTTAAGCGGGGTTTTACTGTACAACAATACTTTAATGAAGATAAATTAAAATACCTTTAAGGGGACGGGAGAGATCTCGAAGAACATAAAATTGGAAAAAAAGCATACCAGTTTTTTAAGCAGATTAGTCATATTTGAATGTGATGAAATAAAATCTAACAAGTTACTTCTTAAGGTCAACTAAATTGCTCTGAATGTCTGACAATGATCGGAGTCTCCGGTCAAGTTTCGTAATTTAACGCCGAAGACACGTTCGTGTTTGAACTTTAACGCCGTATGAATTTTGTTAAGAGCAAATAACACTTTTAAGGTAAACCATTGAAATGCAACTTTTGTGAATGTCCACGGAATTGGACCTGTGACATGCGTGGTGTGTGTGTGTGTGTGTGTGTGTGTGTGTGTGTGTGTGTGTGTGTGTGTGTGTGTGTGTGTGTGTGTGTGTGTGTGTGTGTGTGTGTGTGTGTGTGTGTGTGTGTGTGTGGATTTCCAAGGAAGTAAGCGTTAGGCTATTAAGACGTTAAGTGCCTGTATGCATAGTTACCATCTTAAGGTGTCTCGCAGTCATCTAAACAAACTTTAAAATACTATTTATCAGAGCAAACAAGCAATTAATACAATAATGTCATATTTTTTCCGTTTTCTGTCTGCGAGTGTCAATATGTTTTTTACAACAATAAACTTAATATCTAAAAAAATAGTTCAATGTAAAATGATGAAACTTTTATATTTAGTAATTAGATAGTTTACTATTATAATGGGTTTATAATCCAAATGTCTTTATGAATATGATATCCATATCAGGCTCGTAAGCCCATCATCAGTCAAATGCGATGCAAGTCGATCATATTGCTGAAAATCTATCTGTTAGATATCGTTAAGAGAGATAATATTGGTTTTCACACTCACGTACATAAACTCAAAACGTGAATGGAATTGTGTTGAATATTCTACTTTCATAGGTTAACCATGGTTAACTTCACCTTCACGTTGACTATTCAAATATAACTTCCATTCTAATAAAACACGTTACCGGCAACGGATTTGTAAGTATGTATATTTTTGTAAATAGCTCAACGATTCCTTTCAAATTTCTCTAAAACATTCCGTTTCAAAATAGTGGCAGTTTAAAATTGTAAATGTTAAATGAAAAACAAACTCAAAAGATTATTAATAAAGCATAATGAAACAAAATTTGTAGACAATTTAAAGAAAATCTAAAGGTATATAATTTTTAAGACTGAGATAATTGGCAATGGAGAAAACTCAAATTTAGTGATTAACAGTAGTGATTCAACTGGAAAATAGCCTTACAGTTTGAGTTTTTTAAATTTTACCTTAGCCAAACCTTAAAATTAATTAATAGTTATATTTGTCTTTAAATTATCCTAAAACTTGTAATTTCGTTGTCGTTTCTGTTGATGTAAAAAATAGTAAAATAAAAATATTAGTTAGCTAAAACTTTATGGTTCCCATTGAAAAATTAAATCTTACAAAGGAATAAAATTCAAAAAGGAATTTGTAAATTAGAAAGATAAACATTCATATAATGGTAGCAAGTTTTATCATTTTATCTTGAAACATTTTTAAGGACCTAAAGTTTTTGTAAAAAATAATATAGAACAACTCTCGAACAGAAAACTGAACGAAATAGGGCACATGTTATGTTGTGTTATTTGCCAATGTTGGCCTGCTAAATAACATGAACAAGTTTGTTCAAACAGTTATGAAACACCCTGTAAGTACCGTACTGTGTGTTTACGTTATTGTACTGTAGAATGTGATCTCATTACATCCTATGACATTTTTAAAACTCGTATCGCGCTAAACAAAATATGTTACACAAACTATTTTCGTCACATTTTCAAATATTGTTGGCGTGTGTGGTAAAGTATAATGAAATAAGAAAATAACATTTTAAAAACAATACCAGGCTATAAATGAACTCATAAGCCTGGAAATGGTATATTTTTATTTAAAAAAGACAACTGTTTTATTTGACTGAAAGCCAGGACAATGCGTTATTGTCAACTTGTCATTCTCTACTTTGGGCTTATCATTCAGCAAACTGAAACTAAATGTCAACCTTTGTTTGGGGCTTTAAAACAGGAATTTAAACATGCGGAGATAACAGCTCATCCTACGCAAATATTCTCAATTTGGGCTTTGAACTTAACTGATAAACCTTCTTATCATCAGAATTTAATTATTTTGAATGCTCTAAATTATGATAGTGGTAATAACCATTATCTGTTTACTCCGTATATTAATAATTAAAACACACCAATTGTCAATATCATACAAAATGTTAATGTCGTGTCATACAAATTAGCCCAAATGTTCGGTCTATAAATTAAAATAATCAATGATTAATTTAGATTTGTTATTAAATAAATTATTAATTAACGACTGAACCCAACATGGACTAATATCATCCCAACATTAGCAAACAGGATTATATATTTTAATGTTACTTTGGTCAGAGAATAAAGCCTATTTAATTAAATTATTTTGTTATTTCTGTTTTCCTATTTGAAAATTGTTAATGACAATAACAAAATTAGTTATAAAATAACGGTATTTTTGTTTTGTACAGAGTAGAGAGCCTACACAACATATTGCTTACTTTAGGTCGAGCCTCTAAGGTGCAATTACATCTTGTTTTTTAATTAGCTATTTTTGTGTTGTATTTCTGTATCAAATCTCCGTATTCGATTGCACGACCATTGCCAGCACTTAAAACCCGTTAAACCAACAATATTTATTGCCTTAGACTTCCTCACCTGGAAGTCTTCCGTATAAATATGTCGTTAAGTATTGGAAGGAAAATACAGTTAGGGCCTATTGTAAACCATATATTGAATTTCCGTTAAAACTAATCCAGGCAGAACATTTATTTCAGTGTAATAATGTAATAACAGTGTAAGCAAGACCTCTTGGCCAGTCAGCTGTGGGCGAGAGAATGCGGTCTCATTTCGCTGGAATGCTCATATGTCAAAAGAATGGCATCCCCAATACAGTGGTAAATTTTAGCGTGCACCGCTGCTCCTCTCCGGAGGCAAAAATATCGCTAAACAATCATACAAGTTTTATTCGCAATTTTAACGCTGCCTAAATATACAGAAAAGGTAGATGTAACGTTTCATGATGGAAAGAAATATTCAAATTTGATATAGAAATACATTTTACTAGAAAATTATTTTAATATTGCATTATGTTTAACTTTAAAAATGTCCCTAAAAAGTATATACTTAAAACAATTTTGATTTTATAAACATTTTACCTTCAGTGTGCAATATATATAATACGAGATCGCACGCAGCACGCTGACGTGAGGGAAGTGAATTTCCACATTAAAACCTTTAAAAAATCGAATAAAGGGTTTAAAGCAGCACTGATAAATTTTTTTTGAAAATTGTGAAAAATGTTATTTTTTGGCTGTTTTGATGCTCCTGGTTATATTTAAATTGACTATTATGATGGCAAAGTTGTACATTATAAGGTTAGGAGGAGGTATAGTCAGGATAACAAGTTGGTAGAGGGGTATTGGGGGTGATAAAACTACATCAAGATATGAAAAACAGCCTTTTCCAGTGTAAAATCCCTATAAGATAACGTACTGTGTTAAAGAAATTAACATTTTCTTTAATAACTCGGTAAATAAAAGTGCTAGAATGATGTGCTAAAAAGTTTTGGAACTTTACGTACAATAATTTAATATGCAATTATATTACGTTCAGGGCTTTTCTGACCCTTTTAAGCCCAAAACTCAACATTTTAAGTATTCAAATCCCCCCAAAAAGGGGGTAAGAGTTGTTTGATTGTTTTGCCCAACGAACTTGTCCAACCGTTTACAGAAGAGAAGGTCCCTACCAAATTTAAAGTAAATCGGACAAAAATTGCGACCGCTAGAGTGCGAAAACACACACACACACACACACGAACACACACACACGCACACATTATAAAGTTTTTAGCGACCCTCCAAAACGTGTTCAGGGGGTCACCTTAGGACCTTCTATGGTGGTCCCGGGCTTAAGTTTCACCGTGCGGGTCATGCTAATAGTTCAATTTTCCATAGGAAATTCACTAATAAAGGTAATTTATTTGGTAAACTATCATCCTTTTACATTGCATTGCAATTTTCTAAGTAACAAAGAATACTAAAAGATTAATTTTGAATTTTGAGAAGATAAGTAAGTAATAAGGTTAAAAATACTAATTTTGTTAAGATGACAATTTACTGAAGTTAACACTTTTATTAAATTTAGTATATTATCCTTATCCAAACTGAATTCTTCCCCGAAAGTCTTGACCCTATTTTGGTTTTATACACCATTTGATTTTGACTTGTAACGCTGATGATCTTAGAAAAAAATTTTAAATATATTTATGTTACTGTTTTACAGTTATTATCATACAAAAAAATGCAGCTTTTTCCCTATTGATTTATCAGATAAGAGCATATTTTCAAATACGACTTGCCACAGTACTTCAGTACCTGTATAACTGACGGCTTTAGCACTAGAATTAGAACGATTGGGCGATTTAAAGAGGGATGCGTTAATAGTAGGCAAGAGAGAAACCCATCGAGAAATAGTGGAAGCTGAAGCTCAATTAAAGGTGCACTTAGCATCGGGTAAAGGGGAATTAATTTGAAATCGTTTCACTGTCAGTCGTTCTCCTGTCCCTTGAACGTATCCATTGCAGTCGAATTTTGAAAACTGTATTAACATGATAAATAGGAGAAAGTGCAATTTACAAACGTTAAATAATATGTGTATTGAATTATTGGGGTTTCTATGGTTAATAGATTATATTTCTGAGGGTTGGGCTTGAAATGTGAATATTGAGTGTGATGGGTATTTTACGACTTTTAAAATACCACCATATTAAAATACCATAGATTTACCACAGAAAACTATGAAATACCACCGTAGTAGCAAACCTGCATACTCAGCGAATTTCCAATGAATATATAATATAACACATTAAAACACTTAACAGGATACATCAGATATATATTAAAAAAGAAGCGATATTTGAAATATTAATCATTCTCCATAAGAATAACATTGGGGATGAGTACGCAGGTTTGCTGCAACAAGGAACACAAAATAATGGTATTTATGCAAATATAAATAGAACTCATCTTAGTGAAGCACATACCAAGTTTCATCGATATACATTCAAAAATAAGCGATATATAACATTTGAATTATTTTACACAAGGATAAAATAGGGGCCAAGTACCTAGGTTTGCTACGGGAACCATAGGCGAACAATTGTTTTCTGTGCAAACAACAATAAACCACAACCAGATGAAGCCATATACCAATTTTCGTCAGTTTATGTTCATAAATAAGCGAGATATAGACATTTTTTCCTCCATAAGAATAACATTAGGCAACGTACTGTGTTTAGCAATTTCAATATCTCAGTAACCAATTGACGTAGAGCAATGATAAAAATATAAAATTGTTTGTTTTTTATGCTGCATTCAATAGTAAAAATTAAAACTTGTTTTAAATAAAAATTACACGTGGAAACCCCCCCAAAAAAACCCCTTTGGATAGTTGATTCGTCTGGTTTTCTAACTCGCTAAAATAAATGGTACTTTACACATTTGTGCCAAATTTCATTAGGATCGGACCTTTTTTACGAGAGTTATCGTGCTTACGGACACACACACACACACACACACACACACACACACACACACACACACACACACGTATATATATATATATATATATACATACAGGTACATACAAATTTGAACGAATGATGTTTTTGGCATCTGGGGACCTCAAAATGTAAAGTTATCATGGTCTCGGGCTTAAGTCTTACCATGAGACCTATGGTAATAGCTTCTTCCCTATAGGGGAAATTCGCTATCACTAGTGTGGTATTTCGTTCTGGGCTTTTAGTTTATGATTGATTGCTAAAAAATACTTGTTTTAATATACCTATTACGGCAAAATTAATTTTACCAATTCATATGAAATAACGACTCGTTTAAAAACTTTAAGAATATAAAATACAGAGGTTTATTAGAAATTTTTAATTGCTGAATATATTTATTCGATGTAATCATAACTTTTATATTAAAACATTGATGTTTGTTAAATGTGTATGTTTACTGACTTGTATGTAAATACCGTATAAGTGTAAATGCATTTTACTGTGTTGTGAGACGTCAACTAACAACGCGTATCATGCTAATCAATACATTATTTAAAGTATATGTATGTGATTTTGTAGCCATAAATATAAACACATATGGTAAAATCATTATTTTAACCATTTTACACTGTTTACTAATGCCACCGTAAAAAAATTGGCCTTTAAAATTAGCAAGGGAACTTCTAAGGCCAATGAGGCAAAGCCCTCAAATTAAGATGCCTGATATCATGTTTGGACATAAAGACATATCACAATAAATAATTAAACAACTCTGACGGTTAAAATGGCCAGAACAACTATTTCCTATGTTTTTTCAGCTCTTTATTAGTAAATTATGCAAGTCAATGCAGTAGTTACAATGACCATATTCAAAACCTAAATGAAACGATGGAGAATCAGGCTATCACAAATTTAGGATTTTATTCATATCAGCAATAATTTAATCAAATTGTGTAATTATTTGTCATTCCTCAAGGTTAAGTAAAGCGTAAATCATGTTCTCCATTTTCCCCTCTACTCATAAACATATCACAATTTCTCCACAGTAACCGAATAGACACAAATATATACCAGATATCAAATTGGTAAAGTACTATTAGCCATATTATGTTATGTTAATAACATAACAAATATCATAAATGAACATTAATTAGATATGTAACTAATATATTTACGTTATCAAATGAAAATGTCAATATAAGCCATAAAAATGCATAACGATAAAAATACAATATTTATGTCAAAACAAATTTCCATCATATAATTACTTATAATACAAAATGTGAACAAGTTCTTGACATTCAAACGACGATAACTGTTGTATTTTTATGTTAACTCGTTGCTACACATAAAATACATAAAACAACTGCATATCAAACTCTTTTTTTTTAAATGCGTAAAGCAATGGCAAATTATTTAAAAAATGTAATACTCTATCAGTTTTGAAGAAAATTCTCCAGTTAATTAAAGAGATTTATTTAATTATAAGATATAAGGCGAAATTTACTTTTTTTTGTTTCTCTTATTTTTAATTACGAGGAAAATATTGTATAAAATAAATACAAATATTTTAATGACCATTAAAATATGTATTTGATAAATTATGGAATTTAAAATATTACATATTAATGACTGAATGACTGATTACAATTAAAAATGAATATAGTGTTATGAATGGGTTGGAAAATTTATAATATTAAAACCAATATATTTTTATTTGAAGAATTGAAATCAGTTGTTGACTAATTCATTTTAAAAACGAGTTCGCACGCAGCACGCTGACATGAGGGAAGTGAATTTCCACATAAAAAACTATAAAAACCCAAAAACAGTTAAAAACATACAATTATTTCAATTTTTATTCAAATCTGAAAATATTGATGTTTTGGCTGTTTTGATGCTCCTGGTTCTATTTTCCTGCAATGCTGGGAATGCAATTTTGCACATTATAAGGTTAGGAGAAGGTCCAGTCAGGCTTTAAAGTAGGCGTGAGTTTGTTGGGGATGATAAAAGTACACCAACAAATGAATAACAGGCTTTCCTAAAGTAAAACCCCCATAAGACAACGTACTGTGTTTGTTCAATACATATTTTCTTGAATGACTCAGTAAATATATATGCTAGAATGACGAGAGAGGGCTTAAAAGTTTCACCATACTAATTCCAACAGTTTTTCATTCGTTTATTTTACGTCCGGGGCTTTTCTGACCCTTTTTGGGTCCAAAAACTCAAATTTCTAAATTTAAAATCCCCAAAAAAGGGGGTTAGAGTTTTCTGATTGTTTTGCCCAACGAACTTGTCCAACCGATTACAAAAAGGAATGTCCCTACCAAATTTGAAGTAAATCGGTCAAAAAATGTGACCGCTAGAGTGCATACACACACACACACACACACACACACACACACACACACACATATATATATATATATATATATATATATGTCTATAAATATACATATATATATATACAATTTTGAACGAACCCCCAAAACGTGTTCAGGGGGTCACATTAGCAACTTCTATGGTGGTCCCGGGCTTAAGTTTCACCGTGCGGGTCATGCTAATAGTTCACTTTCCATAGGAAATTCACTAATAAATATTTTGAATACGTATTTTGAATTTATTCATAAAATCTTTAAAATATCAGACCAATAAATACATTAATTTAGCTTTATACAACAGAAAAAAGAATCATCAAGTGGAAAGCAGTTGATATATTATTGCTGTTCATGCAGGAATGTATTGATGTAACGTTGCAATACCACACGCCCAAGGGTGTAATTAACCTTCATTTACACATGAGCTAATGAGTGATTAGAAATGAGATATATGTGCTCTTGAGACGGCACTTAGAACAGTATAAAGTAATTCATTTTAGTTTAAGAGACTATCTTAGTTGAAATATAAAAACACGTTATTATATACTTTGTCATGAACCGAAGTAGATGTGCTAGTTATAACTAAGGGGGTGTTTTACTACAACGAAAGATAATAGGATGATGTAATTAACTTTAACCCTTACCTTGGGGGGAGGCAGTTAAAGAACTAAAGACAATTCGTAAATTTAAAAATTATTTTTGGAACTTATTAAAAGCTCATGGAAAAAGTAGTTCTACAAAAAATGATGGATAACGTACCCAATAGAATAACTTAAATCAATATGTTGTCAAATTATTTTAAGAAAAGTTTTAGAATATGCTCAATGCATGTTCTTGGAGTCGGAATTTTATAATATTTAAAAGTAATCCCTAAATATCGGTTAAGATGGGAAACGAAATGCCTTTATGGTGAATTTTTGTACTAAGCGTTTGGAAACAAACCTCAAAAATTTTACAAAGATTACAAAATGGAAGAACAAATTTCCTAAACAAATTAGAAAAGTCATTAAATTCTTAGTTTTTAATTTATCTGTCCGTATGCAACCTTTTAATTAGAATTGTATTACTCCAGAACCATTGAGATTACAAAGATAACTCTTTGCACATATGTCGTCCTTGTTACGGTACGGGAAAACACATGAAATAAAATATCTTAATTCTTTTCAAAACGGCAGATATTAAAAATCGCAAGATTAAAATTAAATGTATAATCAATAATACTGTAGATGCGATTTATTTGCAGCAATAGAAAATCTGATTATATTGTACTATTTAAACGTTCACGTATTAAATCCTTAACTAAAAATAAATACAAAAATCCATCAAGAAAATTAAAAAAACTTGTACAGCCAATAATGTTACAACATATTTTGTTTAACATTAAATTCATTATAACGTCTCCCTATATTTATATTGTCATAATCAAATTATTTTTGGACATAAATTTGATCATAATTTATGAAATAACTAACATATTATTATTTGTATAAAAATGTATGCGTGTATGTATATAAATGTCAATAGAACTCGACTAGGTGAAGCCACATACTAAATGTCATCAATTTACATTCATAAATAAGCAATATATGCCATTATTCTCCATAAGAATAACATGGCAGCTGAGTCCGCACGTTTGCTAGGACATAAAAAATGGGATTTTTGCAAATACCAATAGAAGTTAACTAGGTGAAGCCACATGTTCATAATTAAAGTAGTCATACTATTTTACTTATTCCATAAGAATAACATGGGGGCTGAGTACGTAGGTTTTCTGCTACGAGAACCATCAGTAAAAGTGTTTTTTGTTGTTCAAATATCAACAGACCACAGCCATATGAAGCCCTATACAAAATTTCGTCGGTATACGTTCATACATAATTGATATATAAAATTGTTCTTATTCTCCATAAGAATACCATTGGACAGCGCACTGTTTAGCACTTTTAATATCTCTGCAACCAATTGACGTAGAGCAATGATCAAAACACAACATTGTGTGTTTTTTAAGCTGAATCCAATGGTGAAAACTCAAATTTGACTTTTTCAAATATTATATGCAAAAAATTAAAAAAAAAAACATTTTTGGGGTAAGAAACCCCCCCCCAAAATACCCCTTCAGACAAAATGATCTGTCTGGTTTTCGAACTTAATAAATGTTGCTTTACACGTGTGTACAAAATTTCATCAAAATCGGAGAATTTTTACGAGAGTTATCGTGCTCACGATATATATATATATATATATATACTATATATATATACTATATATATATATATATATATATATATATATATATATATATATATATATATATATATATATAGGCATAAATATACTACAGTTTTGAACAAATTGTGTTTTTGGGGTCTGAGGACCTCAAAACGAAAAGTAATCATGGTCCCGGGCCTAGGTCTTACCATGCCAACTACGGTAATAGTTTCTTCCCTATAGGGTAAATTCGCTAAAAATAAAATGAAACTATGAAAATTTGATTTTGTACAAGGCATTCCGAAGTATGCTTTCTTGAACATTTCATACTGGATCGTACTTTTGTACGATTCATGAAACCGATTTGTAAATCAATTTGGTCAAGAGACACAATGTAGTAGATTTACTTTTTTTGTTTATGCTCTAAATATTTAATGCACGATTTTATAAAAAGCAGTTGACCTGAAAAAACTATAAATTTATCTTCACATTCTTACACCAATAACTGAAACAAATCTATTTTATTTATAAATACTAGCCCATTCCAAATATTTATGAGGGAGTAAATTTATTGTTTAAGTTATAAAGAAAGCTGTTAAATATACTTTCAAACTCATGAGCACTTTTCCTTACCTGAATTTTCGCGTTATCGTTTATTAACGGTAAAAATCCTGTTTTAGTTTGATAACCATAAACAGACAGTAAATATATATTCATTTTAATTAAAACAGCAAACGTCAAAATATTGTGTTGTTAGACTAGGACCTAAAACTGTTGGTAATGATAAACAGTCATTACATTCACACGGAGTGATCGGCAAATATGCACATCTGATTGGCAAACATCCAAATGCAGCTGAAGTCTTTGTATTTGTAAACTCGCCACCGTGCAGTGTGTACTGATAATCTGATTCTGTATGGAATCAAATCAAACTCGGAACAAATCCGGTAGACAGATGATTTTTCCAGTTATCTACATTTTTATTTAATTATTTTCCTACTTAAAATACAAAATATGGCACAATACAGCTGTTCTTCACAAAGTAAAACTCACTAGTTGTTAGTGTTTTTTTATCCCGAAGAACCATTCTTATTCTTGTACCATAGGACTGCTTGTAATTGCACTGCTTGCTTGAAACAAACGACTGATCTACGGAATAATAGCGTTCCATTTATTACATAATTTAAAGTAACAATATATTTACTAAGCTGAAATGAAGTTGGAGAAATCATTAACAAAGAGCGATAATGTTCTCCGATAGCAAAAATACCCTTGGACTTCACAATATTGAAATTTTTGGTAGTTACATTTTATTTAGTCACTGTATAAACAGAATATAAAACTTAGCGATTGGGTTTATATATTATTATTTGTTTATTTATTTGCATATAAACGATTCTTATGTACCTTTTGGCGGTCTCAATCTAGCCTGTAATATTGTACCGATTATTGTATGGTTATGATTACAAGTAAGATTTTTTAGCGAATTTCCCCTATAGGGAAGAAGCTATTACCGTAGTCAAATTTTTATATATAAATTTATATATAAAAATATAAAATTTAATATTTAAATATAAAAATTTATATATATATATATATAGGTATAATTGCGGGCCGATTTTTGATATTTGTATTGAAACTTACCTACTCGTGCTGATATTTGTTTAGATGTTGATATATCAACAAAACAGCCCTAGGTATCATCTTAACAGTTGCATACTTCCTTGGAAATCTACATAAACTACAGTGTTAGGGTTGATACATAACCAACAACTAATATGGCGGCTTTATTGATTAAATACGGTACATCATATTAGAGATGGGAAATACCGTTACTTTGCAATAATATTCAGGAACGTTCCTTAGCTTTGTGGTAATACACTCGTTACACCCGTGATAACTTTATTTAAATATTTCTCGCCGTAATAGTAAGCCAGACAGACTAGTACTATTATTCCGTGATGATCGCTGTTAATAGGAAGACACCAAGACACTCATCTCAACTTCTCAGCTGGATAGTTATTTCACTCGCTCGTTCAAACAGTTCAGAACACGTTAAACAAATAATAGGGTATTTTCAGTAACCTATTACCAAGGTAATAGGTGACACTTCAGTAATAGTGTTATTTATCCTATTATGTTAAATAACGCCCACCTCTACATCATATTTTGCAATTAAAACACAGTAAGAGTATAGAAGGGCCGATTTTTAATTATTCATATCCATATATATGAATTTGTTTTTGTACTACTGTCAATTCTCCCAGAACATATCTCAAAAAATCTGTGTGCCTTTTACGAAGTGACTGCGTACACGTCCAATATAAGGGCAAATTCACTTCGCTACCGCTTAGGTTATGTTGGGTTAGGTTACGTTACGTTATGTTTCGTTAGGTTGGGATAGGTTAGATTACGTTAGGTTAGGTTAGGAGGTTTTCTGGCTCTCAATTTGTTTTAAAAATCACAGGAAAAGTAACGTACGGTGCATAATTTGGAACGGACGTGAACAGTAGCGGCTCACGTCGGACGTGTACGTAGTCACTGCCTTACTTTTACCTGCCTCCCTGCCTGTGCCGTAGTGATTAACTTCGGAGAAAACTCGGTAAAAACCGATTTGAGAATGATAATTAATTACTGTAATTGTGAATGTGAAGATGTTGAGATGGATGCCGTTGCCGATTGAATGTGTTGTAATAAACTGTTCAATATTACGGTAAGTAGCAAATAACACTTATTAAACGTTCTAACTAATAACAATAGCCTTAGAGATGTCTTTAGGCTTATCGTTAGGAGGCTTGGATCTTTTAACTAACTTACCTGTTAATTTTTAGCCAAACAAAAGTTTGAAGCCTTGCTAGTTCAACATGATACCTATTGATGTGTTAAGGTCTACAAACGTCAAACTAGACGTATATTGTTGAATATCTCATTTAACACAAGAGCAAGTAAGCTTGCCATTTAATAAGTCAAGTAGATAGCAATGTCCAAGTCTTAACCTTAGCGGCAGAAGTAAATATAACCTCTGAGAGCACATATTCATTTCAGTTTTCATTCGTTGTAAAAGCATTTCTGGATTTTAAAGTTCCTTCTGAACTTCCGAAGGTTTAATTAATGTTTCCTTTCTTATTCAGAGCCCTTGGGCCATAAAACAAAGTCTCAAATGTTTCAAGATTTGGCTATCAAGGCATCTTTGCCGGCAAACAACTTTGGTTTATGACCCCGCAGCTAATTTCTTGTGTTATATTACTGTTGTATACATTCCAAATTACATTTCCCTACCACTAGGAGACCTACCGCTTCTTAGGAGACCGCTAAACATTTAATTAAGTTTTCTGCAATACTCTGAAAGTTATCATTCATTCAGTGTTCTCAATTATGTTTTGTACGGTTTTGTAGGCTAAGTTCAAGTAATAGGGTGGGTTTCAAGCTGGGGTTTTGGTAAATTATGTTTCCTGTCAATGTCCCTCAACTATGGGTAAACTGCCTTACCCCACTTTTAACTTTGATTTTCTTGGCGTAGAACATGTTTTAGGATAGTTTACTTTCTTGCATAGGGGATTCTTGGGCTGAGTCCCAAAGGAGATGATTTAAATGAACTGTGGCTTATTATTTAGTTGCAGGGGCCTAAGCTCCTGTTTTTCAGAAAGTTTGGACCAATTCTGTCAATAAACTGAGCCCACAGACCATTTTTCACAAAACTTTGGCCAATTTTGGTTTCCGGTTTAGGTGTAGTTGGCCTGCATTTTGGTGAATAATTTTCCTTACGCATATTAAAATTTAAATGTTCTGGTATCTACATTTAGCTCAGATGTGCCCCCTTGTTTTAAAATGCTTCTTATTAATTTTGGATAAAAAATGCTGTAGTAAATGTTGTGAATAACTGAAAGATTCATCCAGCAATACATCTTAATTATTTTATAATTTGTTGTTTAGATGTTTTCCTACCAGGCTGTTTATTTTATCTAGTCTACTTAATTAGTTCACAACCATTTTCATTAAGCTTCAGTCTTAAAAATATAAATATAAATTTTTTCCTGTTATAAATATTTTTTATTATTTTCAGTATTTTAAATTTATGTTAAGCACTGGGCAAATTAACTCTGGATGGGTATATCAGCAAATTAAAGTGAACTTTGGCATAATTAACCCTTTGCGGTCGAATGGCGAGTATAGGTCGCCGCGTGCCATTTTCCCGAACGCTCGAATGGCGACCTATACTCGCCGTGACGTTTAGCCCGTATGAAGTGCGCTAAAACTAAATATAATGTAATGATTTTATGTCTATTTGCTTCTTATATATTCCTTATTACTTGTAACGTTTATTTTATCTACTCCATGGATTATTTTGTTCTGAAATAAATGTTATTACTCCATGAACTATACTGTCTTGTGTTATCTGCAAGGTCTGATTGTTTAGGTTATGTTTACTCTTTTGTTTAGTTATAATTATGACTAATAAAATTAGTGATGACGATATTTTTGAATGTTTTTTGTGTGTGTCATTTTACTTACAAATAAATATAAATGGGTTTTTACTCTCGTAATCTGTCACATATAGTACATATGTACTAAAAATATATGGAAGAAAAAATAAAACAGGTATACATTTTTATTTTTATTTCATCAATATACAGTATGTAATCAAAGTGCCTTAAAAATAAACCCTCATAAATGCATTTTAAAATTAATTTGGGTAATTAAATGTAACAATAGTAAAATCTATACAAAATAACCAAAATTAATTTCGTCTCAGGGGGTCTGGGTGATTTAATTTAATCGACCTCAAAGGGTTAAAGCTTTTCCAAAACAACACATGAACTTAGAGCTTTTGAGCTACTGAGAATAAATCAATGTACATAGAAATTAGGAATTGGTGTTACATTACAGGGTCCATGAATGTGACGCCTTCTTCGTCTTCCGCCTACCCATGCAATCCAGGCCGGCCCTCTACACCGTGCCGCGGCGGACTACAACTCCTGTTGATGATGAACTGTGATTAGCGTAAGTGTTGTGATTCAGCTGCCCGATATTTGTTGTCCATAGACGGTTTAGAGTTTATTTTTGTTATTTATTTTTAAGTTTAAAGATGGACTAAACGATTACTTTCCAGTACCGATTATACCCGATACTAGTACAGACTAGTACCGAGTAGCGACTACTTTGTATTGCTTTCAGCCAGAAATAGGCTATGGGTTCACAGTGTTGCCCTGTGTTTAAAGCAAAGGATTATGCACCTTCTGTGCTTTGGGTTCATGATTGATCACCTTTTCAGTGTTTCAACTCAGTTGGACTCCGAGCGTTTTCTCTGTTTTCAATGGCCTACGGCCGGTTTGGTCAGACCAAATATTTTGTCATTGTTTTGTAGTAACGATTGCTGTGTTTAGTTTAAGACCACTCCCGAGGTCCTAGTATAGAAATTACCCAAGATATGAGACTTTGAAAACTGCTGTTTGAGGAGTCTATACAAAATGAATTTTGTCCACTGTTTTTGTAATATTAGGCCTAAGGCCTCCAAATAACTTTATTTTGTGTTCTTGGATTGGCCTACACCTTGGCGAGGTCAATCATTCATTTTGGTTCAGTGTAAATGTGTTTTTGTGACTTGTTAAGTTAGGCCATTATGACTCAATTGATTATGTTGAATAAGTGGGCTTCTGGGACTTTCCCAGTGCCAAGTTTGGTCACTTTTAGTTGTAATTAATGCTCATACATGTTCCCTGCAAGTTTCATTTAATTTACTTTATAGATAAGAAAATAATGAGGCATTTTAAGTTTTGCTATTTCTGTAATTTAAGTTACCCCAGGGAACTTAAAGTCCAATTGGCCTCAGGCCAATTTTTAAGTGCTGGGTTGGGATTGGATAGCTGGGGGCACCTTTCCCCCAGCTGTTAAGACCTTTCCCAGCAAATTCGGTCAAGAAATGTTTGAGTTTTTTACAAAAATGCATGTGAATGCACCGCCAAGCTAAAATGTTAAAAATCCTTTAAATACGCTTTTTTGTGTGTTTAAATATGTTTTCTGTAATTGTCTCATTGTTTTATTTTAAGTCTGGCCACTCTGGACCAGATAAGTCTGGATTTTTGTCTTATTTTTAATTTTTAATGAAATTGTCACCTGACCTGCGCGATTGCGAGAAGTTAAAACAATCTAAATGTTCCTTCTCGAGAGGTTCCGCTTATCGATTGTTTCGATTGCTTAGCGAGAGGTTTGTATAATCGAGATGTTTACTCTCGATTGTTGCATTCGTTAAGCAAAATCGTCTGCTGCCGGCGCGCGGCGAGAGGATAAACCCGTTATAGATGTGGATCGCATTTTTATCAGGCACTAAAATCATTTTTTGCAAATAAGCCACCCGTAATTAGTTGTTTTTAGATATACCTTTATTATTTCACCCCACGTCAATATAAACGTCTATTCACTAAATATTTTCAGGCCTCACAAATGTACATAAAAATACAAATGAAATGGATTAACAGGGTGTCCGGCGACCGGGAAAACCGGTAGCAGTAGCAATACATTGTTGGATCCTAGCCGGCGTGGCGCGGTCTATTCACTAAATATTTTCAGGCCTCACAAATGTACATAAAAATACAAATGAAATGGATTAACAGGGTGTCCGGCGACCGGGAAAACCGGTAGCAGTAGCAATACATTGTTGGATCCTAGCCGGCGTGGCGCGGCGCAGCGTGACGTGTAAACACGTCTGTCCCTTGCTGTTTCCCCCTCCCGTTTTCACAACTGTTGTTGTTGTTGTTTCGTGAGGTTCCAGTGAGCGGAAAAATGTCCCTGGCCCACTATGGCTGCTTTAGGGCGCTTGGGCCCTCTTCAGCCGCTAATGCTAACTTCCTAATCTTACGTCGATTTTTGTTTCAAGGATGTCATAAATGAAAAAGACATAAATATAAAAAAATATTACTATTCACCATTAAAAAGAGCTCAAAAAACTAAATAATTTAGTATTTTGAATTACTATTCTACGATTGCTGGTTTCGGAGAAAATTGAAATTTTCATTTAGCGGTAAACGCAGTACGTTGTCCAATGTTATTCTTATGGGGAATACAAAAATTACTATTTCTCTCTTATTTACTGATCAATTTCATTCAAACTTGATATGCTTGTCAATTTAGCATTGACAACAGAGGTAATTCGATATATTTTGCCCCTTAATAACCCTGGGGGGGGGCAATAGGGGGCATTTCCCCTCTTAAAACCACGAGTGTAGCAATGGATTCTGTAGTGCCTCCAAGCAGGGATTTGGGTGGATGTTTTTTAAAACAACTTGTTTACAAGATTTTCTGTACATTCGACCGTGCTTTGTATTCTATATTTAGTAAATAAAAAGTAATTTATTCATTAAAGTTGGGCTAAAAGGGAGAAAGTATGTGTCAGTTTCCTGATACCGTTTATTAATTTTGTTCTCATATTTGTTTTTATGTATCATATTATTAAACTCTATATAGGAGAAAATTACCAAAAAAGTTCTTAATGTTGTAAAATATAGGCTCTTTATACTGGCTTTATTGGGAGTTCAATTTCAATGGGCAATGTTTTCCTTATATCCTATATCGTGTGTAAACAAATTAATTTAATTATTATTAAGTTTAAATTAATTAATGATTCGATCAAATATTTGTTTTTATTTTATTTTAATCGTGTGTTATAATTTTGGCAACGTCTTATATTTTATTTCTACATAATAATTCTAAAAATATCTTTCATTTACAATTTTATAAGTAATAACAAATGTTGAAATGAGAGTACAGTAGAAATCCAATTATCCGAACCCCAATTAACCGAATATCCAATTATCCGAATCGATTTTGAGTGAAATAATAGAAATATTAAAATCAAGAAAGCAACAGCGGAAGCGCGTGTAGCGATAATGCGCCGTGAGTGCTAAAATAAAAGCCTGCGCTGTTACCTTCCGGACGATATTTTCGCAGGGAACAATGAGTCATACCCCCTTCCCGCCCTGCTCATCGTCAGTCGCTACTGTTCTTTCACCGAGATTATCGTTCGAAATGAGTACAAAACGTAAACGTGTTGTCCTTTCGCTAAGTGATAAACTCACTTTGCTCGAGATGTTCAAGTGAAATAACCAACATTGAACAGTGAAATACGTACAGTATGTAGGCCTATTGAAAAGAGCAACTGTATATACTGTATTCAATTTAACTCCTGTAATTTAATTTTTATGACGTATATTCTTGATACAGTTCGCTCACTTTCTGTTCACTACATTTATAATAACGTTGTCGATAAAATTCTGATTTTTTATGTATGGTGATGTTTTTTGCTTAATTCCCGAGGTATACCTGATTATCCGAATTTCTGCATATCCGAATTTCTGTTGGCCCGATCCCCAATTAATTCGGATAATTGGAGTTCTACTGTATATAGTATAAAAAGTGGGAAAGTAGCAGAATTATACTGCTGCCTCAAACGTTCACAAATTCTGTGAGCATTAAAAGTATAATTATGCTTGCCTATATTTAATAATGATTAACATTTGTTTCTACTCTCCATTATTAATTTACGTATTAGATTTTATTTATTTTATTTTTTAATTTTCACGTATCTATGCATGATACGTGAAAATGCACGTGCATGATGCAGTGATTTTCATCGTAATCAATGCATTGTTTTATTTAATAACTCCCAAATGTAGCAATTTGTTAAAACATCTCGGTACAGATGTCGATTGCTCAAATATAACAGAATATAGAATGCAAAAATCTCTTTAAAAATAATTATATTGATCGGCGACATATTTAGTTAACAAAACATCACGCTAACAATTTCGATTGCCCAGTACGAGAATAGCTGCCTCGTCTAAACGAAACATTCCGCTAAAAAACATCTCGGTAAGTTCCTCTCGTTGCCGCGTCTAAACGAAATATTTCGCTAACAACATCTCGGTAAGAACATCTCGGCACGGAGCTCTCGTTGTCACGTCTAAACGAAACGTCTCTACTATTTAGCTCTAAAGATTCATCAACAGAGTAAAATGGGGTTGAAAGTAGCCATTCAAATAGTATTTTCTTAAATGAATTAAATGGAATGTCAAGAGCAGATTGTGGTAATTTGTTATACAGTTTAATTCCTATAATGACATGGCTAGACTGAGTTTTGGACATTCTTCGATAAGGTACATCAATTTTTGACTGATTTTGTTTGTAGTAGGAGTGAGTATTATTTCTTGAATTAAAACTACTCAGATTTTTAAAGATTTATAAAATTAAATCAAAAATGTATAAGTTGTAGACAGACAGAATCTTCAGATCTTTAAATAGAGATTTCCAGTGAGCTTTCCATGATGAGTTTGTGAGTATTCTAACAACTTTTTTCTGAATCAAAAGGATATTGTGCGTTTTAGATGAATTTCCACAAAAAATAAGCCCGTATCTGATAATTGATTGAAAAAATGCGTAGTATGAAGTGATGACATATTTTAATGGAACCACATTTAATAATCTCTTCAACAAAAAAGAAACCCGGGAGATTCTTCTTGTTACGAGATAAACGTGAGGGCCCCAGTTTAGAGTCAAATCAAGAGTTATCCCCAAGTACTTCACAATTACTGTTTTTTGATGAATACCAGGAGGCAGTTTTTTAACCCTTTGCGATCGGAATGCATATTTTCCGCTATTCCTCAGCGGTCGCGCGGCCAGCTCTACTGGCCGCCGCCATTAGCGCGCGGAAGTCGGATTTTTTTCCACAGCAGTTGTCCTTTGCGATCGGACGGCCAGCGGTGCTGGCCAACATGAAATCCAACGAACGCTCGGGCGTCCAGCAGGACTGGCCGACAACAATGATTTCGTTTGTAATATTCCAACTGTGGTATAATGCCTGTAGAGTGCTGCAACCTAGTGAGGAATTGTTAAACTAAACGATCAGCAGGCTTGCAACATTATATCGTCAGAATTGTGGTGTAAACAACTAAAATAAACACCTGTTTTTCTGGCCCAAGTGCTGTCATAATCATCATTGTTTTGGTTCAGTTTTATTTGATTTTAACTGTGTTTTGGTGATTTTCTCGAGAGAGTTGTGTTTATTTGTATTTTTAATTAAGTTTCAAGTTTTAATGTACATGATTATAAGAACACTTGTACGTTTACGTATAGGCCTACACTTATATTATAATTAGGCCTAAAATAAAATTGTTTTATCCCGTATAAACATTTATTAGCAAGAATGGGGTTATGTTTTTTTCCCCCCCGTATATTTAACTAAGTAATAATGAACAATCGTTAAAGATAAGACGAATTGAGAGATGTTTTATTAAAATTTAAATCCCCTATGCTAACATTGAAGGTTTTCAGTGAAAATAATTCCGAGCTGCGGGGAGCGAGCCGCCATGATAAATGCCGAGGTGACGCGTAGTGGGACGTGGCCAGTACAGCTGGCCGCCCGACCGTCGGAACCAAGTTAGTACGGAAAGAATTCCGACTGGCTGCCGACTGCGTTGTGGCCACTCGTGCTGGCCTTCCGATCGCAAAGGGTTAAAAGTAAAAATGACTGGTTGTGTTTTTGTATCGTTTAAAAATAAATTATTTGCATGGAACCAATTGGCTGCTTCTTCCAGAGTGGATTCAGCTACCTTTTTGAGCTCAAAAACATCTGAATTCCAAGAAAACTGTCATCTGCGTACATATATGTAAAGGCATTTAGGTTTGCAGGTAAATCGTTAATAGAAATAAGAAAAAGTAAGGGACCAAGAATCGACCCCTGAGGGATGCCACACGTAATCTCTGTACAGTAGAAATCCAATTATCCGAACCCCAATTATCCGAATATCCAATTATCCGAATCGATTTTGAGTGAAATAATAGAAATAAAAAAATCAAGAAAATAACAGCGGGAGCGCGTGTAGCGATAATGCGCCGTGAGCGCTAAAATAAAAGCCTGCGCTGTTACTTTCCGGACGATATTTTCGCAGGGAACAATGAGTCATACCCCCTTCCCGCCCTGCTCATCATCAGTCGCTACTGTTCTTTCACCAATATTATCGTTCAAAATGAGTACAAAACGTAAACGTGTTGTCCGTTCGCTAAGTGATAAACTCACTTTGCTCGAGATGTTCAAGTGAAATAACCAACATTGAACAGTGAAATACGTACAGTATGTAGGCCTATTGAAAAGAGCAACTGTATATACTGTATTCAATTTAACTCGTGTAATTTAATTTTTATGACGTATATTCTTGATACAGTTTGCTCACTTTCTGTTCACTACATTTATAATAACTTTGTCGATAAAATTCTGATTTTTTATGTATGGTGATGTTTTTTGCTTAATTCCCGAGGTATACCTGATTATCCGAATTTCTGCATATCCGAATTGGCCCGATCCCCAATTAATTTGGATAATTGGAGTTCTACTGTAGTTCTGGACCAATCACCATTAACATAAACAGACTGACTTCGGTTTTGAAGATAGCTCACAAACAAATTCAGCTCACTCCCGCCAATCCCGTAAAACTTTAATTTTTCAAGAAGAATTCTATGAGATACACATTCAGATGCCTTGCTTAGGTCACAAAATGTGGCCCAAGCAAAGGAGTTATTTTCAAAACTGGATAAAATTTGATTTACTATTGTATCAACTGCATCTATTGTAGATTTGCCTTTGCGGAACCCAAATTGGAAGTTACTAAACAATTTATTTTTTTCAAAATACTCATATACTTGGTGGAAGATGATGTATTCAAAAATCTTTGCAAGAACAGGGATTAACGAGATTGGGCGATAACTACTAGGATCCGAGCTATCCCCACTCTTATAAACAGGAATGACTTTACTCAGTTTTAGTTCATCAGGAAAGTAGCCCTGCTGCAAACACATTGAAAAACAAAAAGTTAGAGGTTCTAAATAAGTAAAAATAGTTGTCTTTGCAAAGCTATTTGACATGTCATATATATCAAAACTTTTGGAATTTTTCATGTTTTTATAATTGAAACACTTCCTCTGAAGAAATATTTCTCCACACAAAATTCATACATGTTTTGTTTTGATTTTGAATTAACTGAGCTGAATTATTTGAAGGTTTTGGTATACTGGAAAAAGTTTGTTTGATGGAATCCATGAAGTAGTTATTTAAACATTGCAGTGAAATAGGACAGGAATTATTTTTTGATTCAATCTGACTTGAGTTTTTAATAAGATTCCATGCTGCCACACATTTATTGGAGGATTGTTCAATTTTTAGTGCATTGTGATTAAGTTTAGCATTTTTTAATTCTTTTTACTTTCTCCCCTTATACATAGTACATGGAGAAAGTATTGTTTTCGTAAAAATTTTCGAATTTGAGTTGTTAGTGGAAATATTCGTTTTGGTGCTCCCTGAACCCAAAAAAGTGGTTTTTACGAGATGTCTGTCTGTGTGTGTGTGTGTGTGTGTGTGTGTGTGTGTGTGTGTGTGTGTGTGTGTGTTCGTGTGTTCGTGTGTCCGTGTGTGTGTGTGTGTGTGTGTGTGTGTGTGTGTGTGTGTCTGTGTGGATGTATACAGAGCTAGAGCCCTAACCAATGGGCCGATTTTGATGAAATTTGGTATGTAGGTACTAATCCACGATATCTCCAGGCGTTTTTTTTAATTTTTTTGAATTTTTGATTTTTAAGGGTAATTATCCCCCAAAAACCACCAAAAAACATGAAAAATCAAAATTTCTCAAAAACGGCTCTAACGATTTTGATTAAACTTTAGTCGTTTGTAGAACTTATGTTTTCAAACAAAATGACACCAACCGCATTCCTGTAAAAATTCAGGTTCAGAAATTACAGGACTTAAAACATCAAAAATTCAGTTTTTTGGATTTTTCATAAAAAGAAATAAATATAAATAAATATTACTATTCACCATTAAAAAGAGCTCAAAAAACTTAATAATTTAGTATTTTGAATTACTATTCTACGATTGCTGGTTTCGGAGAAAATTGAAATTTTCATTTTGCGGTAAACGCAGTACGTTGTCCAATGTTATTCTTATGGGGAATACAAAAATTATTATTTCTCCCTTATTTACTGATAAATTTAATTCAAACTTGATATGCTTGTCAAGTTAGCATTGACCAACAGAGGAAATTCGAAATATGGTGCCCCTTAATAACCCTGGGGGGGAATAGGGGGCATTACCCCTCTTAAAACCACGAGTGTAGCAATGGATTCTGTCGTGCCTCCAAAGCAGGGATTTGGGTGAATGTTTTTAAAACAACTTGTTAACAAGATTTTCTGTACATTCGACCGTGCTTTGTATTCTATATTTAGTAAATAAAAAGTAATTTATTCATTAAAGTTGGGCTAAAAGGGAGAAAGTATGTGTCAGTTTCCTGATACCGTTTATTTATATTTTGATCGTAAAACAGGTAGTAATTTTTTGGCTGCATCAGACATACATTACTAATAGCTAATACATTCTGCACTTGGCCGGTTTTGGCCAAAAATATTTTTCATTTGGAGTTTCCTCAAACAAATTTATTTGTGAAGGTGGATATGTTTTTTGACTGGTACAATTGTATTTTCATGTATTGATTAACTGCTGTGAACATTAATTTCAATTTTGGAAAGGTGGCAGGGACAGATTGTTTAGTGTGGACTATGACTAGCGGGTTTCTGGGTTGTGTTAATCCAGGGTCCCGGAGGAGAAGGATTATCTTACAATACTGGTTTTGGGCGATTCATTTGCCGTCCGATTCAACAATTTTTTCTACTGCAACCCAGGATTATCTGGGAGTTTAAGTAATTAAATATTTCTGACTTGCAGCAGCACATCCCACTATGCAAGCCATACGATACGGCAGTACGTATTTAATCGATACGATATTTAAAGAGAATCGGGATATTCATAGTTCAACTACTATGCAATGCATCGCTCGGATATATCATATGATCGTGCGGCTCCAATCAGTGACGTTACATTGTCTGTTTTTGATTCTACCAACCATCCAATTGAGCCGTCTTTTGCTTGGTTTGTTTAGAAATATTATATAAAAAAATTAAAAACCCTATTACGCGATGCATCACCAGGCATTGTCTGTTAAATGCAAGTCTGCTACGAGCAAAATTATTGGAATAGTATATTTCGTTACTAGTCTGGAAAAGCGCTCTTTGCCAGTGCGAGATCGTGTCAACGTGCGAGACGAAGTCGAGCACGGAATTTAGATCAAGCACTGGCAAAGAGCTTTTTGGACGAGTATTGAACGATACTTTTCGTCATACTACAAAAAAGTCATTTAATTACAAACCAAGAAATAATTTTACTCTAGAATCAAGGTTTATTTTACTCAAAAAACACATAGGCCTGATTATTATTTTACTATAGGCTATTTACATATTTTATGAAACAAAAACCATAAGCCTAGGCTACTTAGCTTTAAAAAGATTTCTTCGAAGCTATTTTTTATCAAAATTCAAATTGATATTTATGGTGCAATTTTCATTGTTACATTATTTTATAAATGACAAAAACCATGGAAGTAAGTGCGTATTTTAGACATTGGTTGATTATACTGTACTAGCTGATTAATATTATTGTTATTATTATAGATATTAGTTGAATATGTTCAAGCTAATCAGGCTATTGTTGTAATTTTTGCTATTAAATTACTTTTCTTTTGGATTGCCAAAATTTGGAGTTTTCCAATAAGATGATTTATTTAAATAATTTTCGTACTTATTAGTTTTTTACAAGGGGCTTTATAATATGATTCCAATGGTTGCGGTAGGCGCATGAAAAATCGCTTTAGGCTTGCAGAAAGTTTTGGGATTTTACATATTCCGTTACAGAAAGAATGAAAACATTCTGTCTTGGGGCCTGGGGGTCCGCAGACCACCTTTCGGGAAGCACTGCTATTTTAGGCTGGTAATATGTGTCTCGGGGGTGTCCCTTAAAATCGTTTAAAATCGCCGTATCTCGGCCGATCAAATTTGTTTCGATCTTAGTTTAGGTAAAATCTTTGTTTTCAACGATAACATACTTTGAGACTTCCGCTGGCATGTTGGCCTTTAAATTGCGTTTTGGATATAAACTGTTGCGGTTTTTTTGGCCGATAAACTATGTTCACTTGTCGTTTACGGTTTAAAAGTTACAGCGAACATGAAATGTGGTAAAATTGCCATTTTTAATCCGAAAAACAGGTCAAATTGCTGATTTTGGTCCATGAATTCAATACAGTCGTCTTTTTAGGCCGATAACTCACACTTTGGTCTATAAAACGCGTTCGGCTATTTTGTCAGCTGATAAAATTATTGATATGAAGTTTTTAACAAATTTCCGGGGGTGGACTCCCAGACCCCCTACCCCGGGGGGGGATTCCATAACCCCCCTAACCCCTGGCATTCCCCCCCCACCAGTGTGACTCCCTGGATCCGCCCCTCGTTCTGACAAGTCAGTGGGAACTACGTATAGGGAATATTGAACTCTCGTGCTAAAAGTTTCCTTTAGCTCGACCACACCCCAATGGCAAATGTACTTGCATGAAAATAAAATAGGTAACCAATTCAGTTATTCTTAATGAAATTATGGATAAGTTACTTAGTTATCTGGAATACGACTTCTGAGAATTTAAGAGGTTTCGGAAGCTTTTGGTCACGCCCAGAATGCAATGATGCATGAAAATATTTAACTATATATAGATTAATTTAAATATAGGCTAATTCCCATTTCATCCATGCGTGTAGCACGGTTTACCGAATGTACAGTGTGATAGTTATTAACTTGTAAAGAAATAATTGAATTTGAATACTTGCTTACAGATTTGTTAATATGAAGAATTGTTTGCGATGGTGCCTCGTACTAGAGACACATATACCTGTCGCCTAAAGCAAGTGTATTAATTTTGCTTGTTATGTTGCATTAAATCTATTTAACATAAGTTTTAACATCTGTTTTGGTTTTTGATTTTAGTGGCAGTGCAGAAGAAGTTTCCTGGATGAACTGGAGGGCGCTTTGAAAATAATAAAGTTAGCAATTTATGACATAAAATTTAATCAATTAAAACAACAGTAGAATGCAGTGTTTTTTTAGATTACTTTTCTATTCATATAAGGTATTCAATAAAATTTGTAATTTTATCAATAATTTGAGTTTTATTTAAGCTACTTCCTTTGCTAGTAAGTAAAGTAATACAATTTCATTAACTTGCTATACAAAATCACGTGAAAATGTTATAAAGTAGGCCTGATCACTTTAGTATTAATTTTTTATCAGGCAAATGAATTTAAACTTTATTACCTCTAAGAGACTGAATATTTCAATAGCAATTTATATTTCTAAAACAAGTGGGATGATCAGCGTTGGAGGGGAAGTTAACAATACTATCTGTCATAATAATATCCCTGCGGAAAACATTTGGCTACTCGGTATATTAAATATATTTTACTGGGTGAACGTATGGTAATAAGTTTTTATGGTAGTCTTTATAAACACGAGGATGGTATTCTAACCAAAATTGACAATATATCATTTATGTTTTTTAATATTGTATTTTAAATTATGTCTTAACAAATAGGTACTAAATTATTACATTAGGTTTCTTGGTTTTTTCAAATGGAATGGTCAACACAAGCCATTGAACTGTGTCACTATTGTAAGCAGTATATTTGGAACATTTGTTCTTGTAGACTTAGCAATTTTTTACTCTTAAAAAAGTTTATTTTCTTTTGCTGATTTAAAATTTATTTGCTGTTATTTAAATATTTGTTTGCCTATAAAACTAATGTTTAAACATATGGGTGCAGCAAACTCGTTAGGTTGAAGGTAAATTAAAATAATTTGTGTTAGGCCTAATCAATAAAGGCTGTCCCACACTTCTCGCAAATATGCTTGATCATTTGGCCTAACTACAAATGTTCGGTAGTCGCAAGAAGTGTGGGAGCTGCACGAAATATTTTGTATCAGTACACTATCGCCGAATGATTCTCTCGATGTTTGGAACGAGTCTTGCACCAAATCAACCAAATGTGTACAACAAACTAATCAAGTACACGCTCGCCCAATACCAATGCAATACCATGCTCGCCCATTCACTTCCGCTCGTCTCCTTTGATTTGTGCCAAAACCCGACAAAAACAGCACAGGTGAACACGAATTATGGTGAGGCGAACTATCCCGAACATTTGAGAACATTTAATCATTTGAGATGATTTAAGTTTTATTTAAGAAACAACAAATTAATGAGTGCTAAACTCTGTTAATTTTTGTTGACCAAACTATATTTGAAATTAACCTTCGCACTGTAAAAAATAATCGTGTTAATTCGACCCAAATTTAATACCAAGATGTCCCAGTAAGACCTCACACACTCTTGTGTCGAAATAACACTCAGCTGCTTGTGTTGAAGTTCACCCACTTACCTGAGTTGGAAACCATCACAATTCCTTGTGTCACTCGGTAACACATATTTATTCCGTGTTAAATGTTTAACACATTTTTGTGTGTGAAAAAAATTACTCTATGATTAAGCAACACAGAAATACTGTGTTAAAATACTTACCCAAATTTGTATTAATATAACCATTTTATTGTAAATAACACGCAGCATAATAAGTCAACACATAACATTTGTGTTATATTTGTTACACAAATTTGAGTGAAATATTAACCAAAATACCTGTCAGGTAAGTTTGTATTTTTTCTGTGTAAAGAAAAACAGTGAACAGCTTATTTCTTGTGCAAAATTAAATGTCTGTAATGGTATACATCACTTGAGAAAGGTTAAATCACCGGGAAATATTGCACAGACAAATTCAACTCGACATCACCTGTCCACCAACAATTTTATACACCAAGTTTCAGTAAAAATTTATATATCACATTAAGATGGGTCCAAATTTAAAACTTTATACTAATAAAGGTAACCCACCGTAAAGTTGCTTTTGAAACACTTATACTCTACATAGTTTAAAATTACACCAGATATTCGTCTTCACATTACAGGTTTGATCTTGAGTGACCAAAACAGTAAAAAAATATTTTTAAACTGTTAAACATAATCTTTAAACTGGACAAATTTTGAGGGGTTATTCAAATTTTATAGTTTGTTCATATATTTAATATATAATATTGCAAAAAATATTTCATCTGTAAATAAATTAAGCATTCCTATTAAGTTACGTTAAAAACGGTTAATTGAAAAAATTAACCTGGATTAAAAGTTATCACTTTTCACAACCGTACCAAAAGATACAATGAAATTTTCAAGATTCTAAATCACTGGATCTTCCAACTTTATATGTAAATAGGTATATTCAAAAATACTAAACATTTAAAGATAAAACACTTTATTGCACACATTGTTTAATGCAATGATTTTATCGTGAAGGCTTCAACGGCCCTTTAAATCTAACTCTAACAGGTACGGGGAGACACTTCTTCTGTTGCACAGGTCAAAAGATTTGGCTGGGGATCACTTGAACTCTGTCTTTTGTTGGTCCACGGCTGAAAGATATGGCTGAAGATCACTTGAACTGCTTACTAGCTCTTCCAGAATGGCCATTCTGAAAAATATTTTTCAATACTATATATCTGGTCAGCAATGATATACCAATAGTTATTGGGTACTTCATCAAGAGAAGCCCATAAAACTTTTGAGGGCAGTACATATACAAAGCAAGGACAACTAAAGGCATCCAGTGGCTGTGTCTCTTTTGGTTCAAGAGCCAGTGGCGTAACTGCTGGGCCCGCGAGCCGAGGTAAGCGCTCTGGCAGGCCCGCATTTTGGGATGAAATAGTTCAACTTAATTTTGATAAATGTTAATAACTTTAGCCATTCTGAATTAGTTATGCTGCTTTTCACTGTATAAGTCGTCTAAAAAAAAAAAAAATACAGCAATGTTCATTTTGCCGCCCACACTTTAAACTTTTTTTTAGGTTACCGGTATACTTTTTCAAATATTCCAAAAAACATAATTGTTTTGGTGTAGTTCTTTTAGTCAAAGTATTACAAGGTATGACGTTTTAAGTTAAAATACTTACACTTAAAAATTAAAAAAAAGTTGCCCAACACGCTGGTCATCTCGAATTGATTCTTTGAAACTGTGCGATTATGCTACATGGGGGCTAAAAATAAGTTTGCGGGGGGGGCCCAAAAAATCAGTTACGCCACTGTCAAGAGCCAATGAAACTTTATTGCACACCATTAAAATAGCTAACAATTTAGCATTTTGAATAATTGCTATATGTCAATCGGTAACTGACATATTGAAAGTTCTAAATACAGTATGTGAATCTTATGGAGAACTAGCTGATGTACCCGTTCTTCGCACAGGTGTTTTCTTTACCCAATATATAGTCAATGCAATCTGCAATTAAGTTAGCATGAAACAGCTGTTCTTGCTTCTGCTCTTTAAAGCTGTCAAATGGAAGTATCCACAGCTGTTCGCATTACAGTTTCTGAATGTTTACTTTCTTCTGAAATGTAAACATTGAAACTTAGGACGTTCACGGGGCTTAGCCCCGAGGGGATTTTAAGGAAGTGAATAGGCCTATATGTTGCATGGGTTCAAGATCTACCTTTATGTAAAATTTCAGCCCAGTCAGTTCAGTAGTTTTTGTGTTCACCCAGAACATCAGACAGACAGACAAAAACCATCTCTTCTTTATAATATTATAACAAACTAGCAAATCCAGCTGCTCACAAATTCAAGCAAATACGGTTGTGACTTTAAATTGTGTTGCCATTCTAAAAGTTAGCCTGAAGCAGCTGATCTTTCTTCTGTACTGTGTTTTGTTACCTTCAACAGCTATCAAATTCTCAATTTCAATGATTACTGTTCTTCCATAAGATCAGTGTCTCCAGTTGTACGATTATTATCGTTTTGTACGATAATTCAGCCCGTTGTACCATGTACGATAGGTCACGTACGATACGGTAAATTGTATAATAATTTGGGATCAGCCTAAACTATACATGATTATGACCTACTAATTAATTGAATGATTACTAATGATGAACTAATTACTGACTACTTCATGAATTAAATTCTAAAAATACATAAATAGGCTCTCAGAACATATTTTAAAAGTACTAAATACAATTTTTTGTTGGATTCTTTGCCATTTATTTTTATAAATACCCTACATAGGCTTTGTAAAATATCGTGAGTTTTGTTAAGCATTTGTTTATTTATTCGAACCTTTATTTCGTTTGGAAATTTACAGCTGTTCTACTTAAAAAAATTGAATGTTTGTCTATTTTAACGTTTGAGTGTAAGTTTTAGGTGTCTTTGCAAACGTGCAATAATTTTACCTACAATACAATAATATTTAACTACTTGTATGGTATTTGTCCCTGGCCGAACTGGAGACACTGCATAAGATTAACATTGCAACTTTGAAGGCCTTTGGGGCCTGAGGGCCGATGTAGATTTTAATGATTTTCTGCAGACCTACGCATTGAGACATTTCCGCATAGATACTTCAATCATAACAATCGGTACAGTGGATCCTGATATCTCAGCGTGACACAAAATCTGCTTGTGTATTAAATATTAGGTTTGCTGCAGCAAGGGTATTTTTGTTTGGCTACTTAGCTTGCCGGCAAACTAAATATCCCCTGACACTGTAATAGGCCTGGAAAAAGGGTTTATAATTTAAATCTTAAGATAGGAGGGAGGCACCTCACTGTCGGTAGCGTATGTTAGATGGGGTTAGATGGGGACTGTAACTTTCTTTTTTTTTTATTCGGATTGTTATATTGGATTTTACCTTGTAGAACTGCCACTCCCACTCTCACTCTGTCCAGTTTTCTTTCTACTTGCTGTTGGAGGTAAGTAGGTGAACCGTTGAAATCATTGAATTTCTCGTCTGGTTCCATTCTATAAATAAAAGTTACAAATTACCTTTTCTGAACTAAAATACCTAAACGTTTAAACGGGTGCAGTTCCGGATCTGGGCTACCATACTATCGAATGAAAATATCAAAAGTTTTAACAGTTGATATATCGATTACTCTTATTCTTCAAATTTTCTGTCGATGTAGCTCTCTACAAAACGACATCCAATCAGCGATAGTTTTCCTGCTGGTTTTAGATGTTGATGTGCTTGTTTTTCTTATTAAAAAATCATAATTTACAACATGTATACAAAAAATTAAACTAAAGTTAGAATGTTAATCAATCCAAACTTGGCATTTTAGAAAAAAGTGTTTTCTAAAGCGTTCTTTCTTACATCGTGTTCGTCATTGACCTTTTTTTTGCATCAAAGTTTGACCGAATTTTCACCACGTATTAGTGTTTTTTGTTTTGCCTCCACACACATCACAATTTGGATTATTAAGTACCTATTAGTTCTTTGTCTTGAAGAAAACTAACACATTTTTCTATTGGATTAAACACATGTTTACAGAAACATGTAAAATTCACAAACTCACAATCACTTTCTACTTCTATTTTTATTTACTTTATTTTAAAATGTAAATAAACAATTTTAATTAAAAATGTTTAAAAACATCTGATTATTAAAAATAGAATACAGTTTAATTATTCGATATATATATCGATTGTTAAAACTTCGATATTTTCATGCGATATTTGAATGTCACAAAATTAATGTTCTCCTGTAAGTTAATTTGAAAGTTTCCACCACCCTACGTATGTAAAAGAATTCTCCCACCTTTATGCTGTGTGTATTCCGTAATGGGTAATGTTAACAGTTTGACTAACATCAATATTTTCTCTATCTTATGTTAAGCAAATATTCGTTTGCTAGCGATATCGCAATATGGCGATAAGTCTTGCCATCAACAATTTTACTCACTGTCATTGTGTATTGCGAGTTGCAAGTTGCGTATCAGCAAGTATACTTTCTGGCATGGTTGGTTGGTCAGGTTGACAAGGGGCTTAATAGGTTAAGGAGCTACGGAGGTACGGTAGGCCTACTCAGAACAGTACAGTCGGCACGACTCTTATTCGATAAATTGAGGTTAGGTGAGATGTAAACTACTCTCAAAGCGAGGTGTTAATATGACAGAAGTTTAGTTATGTTATGTTATTGTTGATAATAAAAAGTTGGCATCACTCACGTCTTCATATATGTGGAGGCGGACCGGAAACTACTTTATTTAAGCCCTGAATTGTTTACTTGAGCTAACAATAAAATTAAGTAGGTATTTGATTACAGGGTTCTTATGGAGTATACATGACCCCAACTATATTGAGTTAAATTTGCATTTTTCTTAAAGATATTTACCTCTAGAATCCAGAAATAACATTTATTTTGCACGGGAACCATTATTAATTATAGAAAATATTACTTAAAATTATTATTTTCGATGCAAGCAGACAATACTTACAAACCACAGATTAGAACACAACTTTCAATGTTTCTAGTTTCTACAGACTATCAGGAAAACGTCCATAGAGTATATAATATATATAAATGAAATGTCGTAGATAATATGTATCTAATAAAAAGTTATGTTTTGTGCTTTATTTACCCCTTACCCATTATAAGTGACTAAGTGTTGAGAGGTGAGTGAGCAAAGTGAACAAGCTCATTCTGAAAGTAAATGAGCGTAGCGAACTAAGTCACCATGGAGGCAAGTGAGCGCGATGGTTAGTAAAAAACACTACATCTTCGTAGGGTACGTGACAGCAAACGAGGTCACCATGGAGGCAAGTGAGCGCGGAGCGCGTAAGCTCATCCTGTAGGAAGTGAGCTGGCGAAGAAGCTTGATCCGAAAATGAATGGTTAATAAAAAACGCTACATCTTCGTACGGTATGTGACATTAAAGCGTACACTTAGTACTGGCATGGTTTGTTGGTGGGCTTGCCACGGGTGCTTATTAGGTTAACTAGCTTGGGTTAGGTTAAGTGCCACCGTACCTGGATGGCAAAACGAACAAAAACAAACCACACCTAACCTAACCCAACGCTAGTTAACCTAATAAGTACCCGTGGCAAGCCCACCAACCAACAATCCGAATATAAGTATACTTTGGTACCTATTATACTCCTAATTAGGTTGGGTTAGGTAATACAGGTGCAGTCGAGCAATATTCAAGGGTTCGAGTTGGCAAACCTGCTCCAAGTAGAAAAATCAGCTCCGAAGCAGAAAAAATAACAAAATGGACGTTAACACCGTTTATTTAATTTCGTACTGTTAATTTTCATCTTAAAAGTTGTTATTTACTGACGTATAGTTATTTTAAGAACATATTATGATTATCTCTAGTGGATGATGATTGATCAAACGGTATTTATGTGTTTTCTTTATTAACAAGTTCTTAGATTGGAAATCTCTTGCAGACAGTTCCATGTTGCAATTTGAACGTTCCTCCCCTCAAACCACTAGTCAGCAGAAGAAATTGGAACCGTCCAAGTTTTTTTTACTATTTTCACCATTAAAACGGTCTTTCCGCAGAAAAAGAATACTTTTATCGTGTTTTTCAGGTCAAAATCTATAAGAAAAGTGTAAATTTACCTCGATTTTGTTGGGGTCATGTATACTCCATAATTACCTACAGGTTCTTATCCTCTAATCAATAGATTGCCAAGCATACATAGCGTAATCCATCTTACGTTTAAGAAAGGTTATCTGAATTTCAAAGTAGGTACGCCTAGCTCACAAACTTAACTTGTCTATAGTAAACTCACTAAAGCTGGAGCAGTCAAAATACTAGAGGAGTTATAACATGTTTGTATAAAATTAGCAAATTAAGTTCTCAGACCCCTTCAAAGTTTTTATGTAAGGAGTACAAAAGTGTGATTTAACCTCGAGTCGTACAGGCTTTGGAGAGTAGGCTAGGCCTGTAATCGGTAATTATGACCCCAACAAAATCGAGCCAAGTTAAGTTTGTGAGCTAGGCATACCTACTTTGAAATTCAGATAACCTTACTTGAACGTAAGATGGATTACACTATGTATGCATGGCAATCTATTGAGTAGAGGATAAGTAGGCAAAATTGACAAGGCCTAAGTTATTTTGTCAAACAAAATTGTTTTTCCTAGGATGTCCTTCTAACATCAATCACCCTAATAACTCAAGCACGCCGCTTCCTTCACGGAGTTGTAGGGGTTACTTACAGCCTACAATAACACTTATCACTACCTTTACAGCTAAATCTTCACTTACCTTATCACCCATCTTGACGACATGTAGTAACAGTAGTATTTGGCTACTGCATTGCAGTTCCACATTCGCAATTTAAAACTCAAAGAACGTAAACTGACAAACTAACAAAAATAATGCTGCCGGGTGTCGTCTGTCGCTGTCAAGGAGTTCTATTGGTATTACTGGAGGTAACACTGATGAACAAAACTACGAGCCGTTCTTTCCAAATTTTGGTGAGGCAAAGAACTACTCGCTGAAATCGAACTAGTTGGCAAAGTAACTCAAACAAATACCTACTAATGATTTTAACATTAATAAACTTGTATTCGTTTGTTTGCTCATGATTTATCATATTTCACGGCAAGATTAGATGCATAAATAGAGTGAAAAAATGAATTTGCTCCAACTTGTATTACTTTTACTCCAGTGATTTTCACGAGTAGAATCACTTATAGGAGTAAACAACGAATCATGATAGTTCAAAGAACGATAAATTTGCCTCACCAGTGTACCAACAGTAGGATTTATTCATAATTATTCTCAGTAATAAGTTGATAATTTCATTCATCTGCAACTGCAACTACATTAAAAAATTTACTTCTACTTCTACTTTTTAGGTGGAAATATTTGTTCATGGATCCTTTTTGAAAGAGTTTTTCTGCCAATTTAAATACATATCATAGTGTTAAAAACCTAATCTTGAGTTGCTTTATTAGTTTATTACATACCCGAAGCCCTACCCAAACTTAGACTAAATGTAATAGTACTAATAGTGTAATACAGATTTTTATCTTTCACCGTTGATCATTTGTGCTATTTAAATAATTGTTTTGTATTTTTAATAAACAAAATTGTATTAATTTACTATAACTACCGTCAACATATACAAAATTACACTTAATCGCATATTTTTCCTGGCTTTTTGTGAATTACGGCCAATCCCGGGTGCAACGCACATTAATTACCCACAATTCCACACAAAATTACCGTGTTTAAAATATATTTTAGAAGACCAACACGCTTTCGTGTCACAAATGCCAAATTGACACAGCATAGTTTTACCACGAATGCGAATTGGTTACTCAAGCCTCTAGTAAACCAATTTCAGTGTCTATTTTCACACAATCAGTTTAACCAACATCTTTGTGTTTAAAATACCCCAGCATTTTTTTACAGTGCAATATGTTTTGCAAATAACAATGTTCAAAGCAAACAATGAAATTAGTTGTCCATACACAAATTAGATTGTTTAGTTTATTATATTTTTGGTAGTTTCAACAATTATTCATTTTTCTCTGTGAACCGTACGTGTCACCTTGACACTGCTCACTGCTCTCTAAATGTTTTAAGCCAAGTACGCAGTTAATATTTGGGTAGTATCAACCCAATGCTGGTTTAAAACTGTATAACTGTGATATACACTGCTGTATCAAGAAAATTTAAGTTTTATAAAGATGGCGGTTTGACAGTTTCCCCAGTATCTACTTGAAGAGAGACATTTAGAAGTATCATCTAAATATGGGATTTCTTAAATGTATTATACGATTAAACATGGCGGATCTCTGGGGTTTTCTATATCAGCTTGATGTGGTAACCTGTAAGAGTATCAGCTTTTCTTTAAAATCTGTTATAAGTGAAAAAATACTAGTGTATACAACTATATATCAATCTGAAATTTTATAAAACACATTAATAAATCATTTTCAGTGACTTAGTCTTTGAACTGAACGAATATATACAGTAACAAGTTGGACCACAAGGGATGGACTACTCATAAAACCAACTGTAAGAGTGATTTTATGTATATATATATATATATATATATATATATGTCCGTAAGCACGATAGCTCTCGTAAAAAGGTCCGATCTTAATGAAATTTGGTACAAATGTTTAAAGTACCATTTGTTTGAACGAGTTTGAAAACCAGACGAATCGCACCATCCGAAGGGGGGTTTTGGGGGGGTTTTTGGGGTTTCCACAAATAATTTGTATTTTATTTTTACCATTGAATTCAGCATAAAAAAACAAACAATTTGGTGTTTTGATCATTGCTCTACGTCAATTGGTTACTGGGATATTGAAAGTGCTAAACACAGTACGTTGTCTAATGTTATTCTTATGGAGAAAGAAAATTTATGTATCTCGCTTATTTATGAACATAAACTGACGAAATTTGGTATATGACTTCATCTGGTTGTGGTTTATTGTTGTTTGTAAAAAAAATTTTTCGCCTATGGTTCCCGTTGCAGCAAACCTAGGTACTTGATCCCCATGTTATTCTTATGGAAAATAATTAAAATGTTATACATCGCTTATTTATGAATGTATATGGATGAAACTTGGTATGTGACTTCACTAAGATGAGTTCTATTGATATATTGCATAGAAACCCATTATTTTGTGTTCCTTGTTGCAGCAAACCTGCGTACTCATCCCCAATGTTATTCTTATGGAGAATAATTAATTAAAATCCATTTTTCTAGCCCCTGAGCTGCTTCTATGACTAAATTTAAATATTACCTTCGTCAATCAGCTCATAAAGTACTTATACTTTATGAGCTGATTGACGAAAGTATTATTTAAGTTTATAAAAATTAATATTTTAAATATCGCTTGTTTGTGGATATATTTCTTATGAATCCTGTTAAGTGTTTTAATGTGTTATGTTATATACTCATTGGAAATTCGCTGAGTATGCAGGTTTGCTGCGACAGGGGTATTTCATTTTTGCCATAGTCAGTATTTAAGCGAATTTCCCCTATAGGGAAGAAGCTATTACCGTAGGACTCATGGAAAGACTTAAGCCCAAGACCATGATAACTTTTCATTTTGAGGTCCAAAGATGCCAAAAACACCATTCGTTCAAATTTGTATATATTTATATATATATATATATTATATTATATTTATATTTATATATTATATATATATATATATATATATATATATATATATATATATATATGTCCGTAAGCACGATAACTCTCGTACAAAAGGTCCGATCTTAATGAAATATGGTACAAATGTGTAAAGCACCATTTATTTGAACGAGTTCGAAAACCAGACAAATCGCACCATCAGAAGGGGGGTTTTATACCCCAAAAATGTGCTTTTTGGGGGTTTCACATGTAATTTGTATTTAAATCCAATTTTAATTTTTACCATTAAATTCAGCTTAAAAAAACGAACAATTTGATATTTAGATCATTGCTCTACGTCAATTGGTTACTGAGATATTGAAAGTGATAAACTCAGTACGTTGTCTAATGTTATTCTTATGGAGAAAAATCAAAATTGTATATCTCGCTTATTTATGAACATAATCTGACGAAATTTGTTATATGGCTTCATCTGGTTGTCGTTCGTTGTTGTTAGCACAAAAAAAACAAGTTTTCCGCCATGGTTCCCGTAGCAGCAAACCTAGGTACTTGGTCCCCATGTTATTCTTATGGAAAATAATTAAAATGTTATATATCGCTTATTTATTAATGTATATGGATGAAACTTGGTATGTGACTTCACTAAGATGAGTTCTATTGATATTTGCATAAAAACCCATTATTTTGTGTTCCTTGTTGCAGCAAACCTGTATACTCATCCCCTATGTTATTCTTATGGAGAATAATTAATATTTTAAATATCGCTTGTTTGTGACTATATTTCTTATGAATCCTGTTAAGTGTTTTAATGTGTTATGTTATATATTCATTGGAAATTCGCTGAGTATGCAGGTTTGCTGTGACGGGGGTATTTTATGTTTCAGCTCAAAATTAAACTAAAGGGCAACTGTCGCAAGCAATTATGTAGTTCCACTTTGAGTAAAAAGTTTGAAATCAATGTTCAAGTTCGGCGGGTTAAAGTTCAATACTCTATATGATTAACTACCTCATTGGTCGATTAGTTCAATTTCCATCTCTTGGCCAACAAGATCCCCTAACGTCTCTGATTTCAACTTTTGGCAGTTTCGTAAGAATTCTATGTGCAAAACCAAGATAGACGACACCAAGGACCAACAATGCAGCTCGACAGATTCAAGCACCATTTTGTTAACTACAATCTCCAAAAGCTTCTTAACATGCCAATTTATAGAATAACACTTTGCAATTATTTATATTTCCGAATTAATTGTACAATATATATATATATATGTATTTATATATCTGTTAATTAAGATTAATAATTATTTTTAGCGGTATTTATGTTAAGCTACCATTGTCCAATTAACAGCTGTGGAAAGAACAACCAACCTCGTAAAAAACTAGTTCTAGAAGGGCTCAGCCCCATTTGCCAAATCCCTCTAAGGTAGTTTACGACTTGGCTTCTTTGTCTAAAGGGGTAAGTGAGCAAAGTGAATGCGCTCTTCAAAATGGGATAGCCAAGTGATCTAAGTAATTTTTTTCTCAGAAAAATTTACTTCGTACTTGGACTTAAATATTTCGTTAAACCAGTACATTGCTATTTATTGATGATTTATTATTTGTCGTTTAGTTAAGTTATAGTCAAAAATTATATTTTTCACTTCTTTAGTTTTACACGTATAATATACTCTACAGATTGCGTGCACTTACCATATACGTTCCTGCAATGTTTAGAAGGACAAATTACTGGGACATTTCATGTTTAATCTAAGATATGGGCCATCAACGTTAATGAAGCTTGTCTGCTCGCAGCCGCCCTCCGACCACCGGAAATGGAAGGGTGTAATCAGCTTTCTTCCCGTCCTTAAGCCGCCACAATCCCTTATCAAACAACACAGCGTGTATAAAATGACAAATAATACAAATACAAATATAAAATAATACAAATATACAAATGAATACAAATATCAGTTCACCATCTATGCTGCAGATATAATTGAATAACACTAATTAGTCTTATTCATACATATTTTTATGTTTCCAATAGTGTATGCAATATTTCTATTTGAGAAAAATAAACGAGTTCTCACGCAGCACGCTGACGTGAGGGAAGTGAATTTCCACATAAAAACTTTTAAAACTCCAAATCAGTGTAATAAAATACATTTATTCAAATTTTTATTGAAATCTGAAAACAGTAATTTTTGGCTGTTCTGATGCTCCTGGTTTCATTTAGCCTGCAAAGCTGGGAATACAATTTTGTGCATTATAATGTTCGGAGAAGGTCCAGACAGGCTTGAAAGTAGGCGTGAGGTTGCTGGGGATGATAAAAGTACTCTAACAAAGGAATAACAGGCTTTTCTTGTGTAAAATCCCCATAAGACAACGTACTGTGTTTAGTCGATACACATTTTCTTTAATAACTCGGTAAATATGTATGCTAGAATGACGAGAGAGGGCTTAAGACTTTTGCCTAACTAATTACCATCTTTTTAAATGCATTAATTTTACATACGGGGCATTTCTGACCCTTTTTGGGACCAAAAACTGGAAATTTGAAAGATTAATCCCCAAAAAAGGGGTTTAGAGTTTTCCGATTGTTTTGCTCAACGAACTTGTCCAACTGATTACAGAAAGTAATGTCCCTACCAAATTTGATGTGAATCGGACAAAAATGCGACCGCTAGAGTGCAAACACACACATATATATATATATATATACATATATATACATATATATATGTATATATATATATATATATAATTTTGAACGACCCCCAAAACGTGTTCAGGGGGTCACGTTAGGAACTTCTATGGTGGTCCCGGGCTTAAGTTTCACCGAGCGGGTCATGCTAATAGTTCACCTTCCAAAGGAAATTCACTAACAAGAAAAAGAATATTCCAAAGCATACAAACATATCAGTATATTTGAGCAGGCTCTGTTGTGACATTCAAGGAAACACCGTCCCCAGCAGTCGGCTTAAATAATCAACCTGTCACAATCTGAATGTGTTTTGCCAAATCCTTGTACCTGACATTGTTCTTTTCTTCGAGACTCTTTGTTATATTGTTACATTTATAAAGCTCCCGGGTAAATAAAGAGCGGCCAAAGAACTTTTGGTGTTTTAAAATTCGTATAATGGGATCGTTGAGAACAATCCAATCATTTTGCCTATTAGTGAATTTCCTATGGAAAGTGAACTATTAGCATGACCCGCACGGTGAAACGTAAGCCCGGGACCACCATAGAAGTTCCTAACGTGACCCCCTGAACACGTTTTGGGGGTTCGTTCAAAATTTTATATATATATATGTATATATATATAATACATATAATATAATATATTTATGTGTAGGCACTCTAGCGGTCGCATTTTTGTCCGATTTACTTCAAATTTGGTAGGGACGTTCTTTTCTATAATCAGTTGGACAAATTCGTTGGGAAAAACAATCGGAAAACTCTAAACCTCTTTTTTGGGGATTAATCTTTAAAATTTAGAGTTTTTGGGCCCAAAAAGGGTCAGAAAAGCCCCTGATGTGAAATTAATGGATGTAAAAAGATGGGAATTAGTGTGGCGAAACTTTTAAGCCCTCTCTCGTCATTATAGCATATATATTCACCGAGTTATTAAAGGAAATGTGTATTGACCAAACACAGTACTGTACGTTGTCTTAAGGGAGTTTTACTTTAGAAAAGCTTGTTAATCATTTTTTGGTGTACTTTTATCATCCCCAACAACCTTATGCCTACTTTAAAGCCTGACTGGACCTTCTCCTATCCTTACAATGCGCAAAATTGTATTCCCAGCATTGCAGGTAAATAGAACCAGGAGTATCAGAACAGCCAAAAAAATCAATATTTTCAGATTTGAATAACAATTTGAGTATGTTTTTAACTGATTTTGAGTTTTTATAGTTTTTTATGTGGAAATTCACTTCCCTCACGTCAGCGTGCTGCGTGGGAACTCGTTTTAATTTAACACTCTTAACACTGAGAATTGTGTAAACATTTTAGTTTATAAAATTGGATTAAATGTAAAAAAATACAATTCTGCCCATAGTATTTATTTAGTAAATTAATTATTCAAAATCGTAACCTTATATTTTGCAATTTAACTACTAATATGACTTTAAAAAACCTAGAATATTTTGAAACTTGTAATTTTATTTACCTAAAATGACTTAGGAGCTGAATTGATATCACTATGTGAGAGTGATATAACTCTTACGTTATTGGACAGAAGTATCGAAAGATTTATTAATATTAGTTACTTAAAAAAAGAAACCATAATTGTTAGTAAAAAACCGTTCATGGAGAATTGAAGTACCGGAAAGATGCAAAGTGAAATGTGGGGAAGCCAACGGCAGGACAACGAAATCATCTTGTGACACACGAACATCTTCTCGTGATACAGATTGTCACAAATTTCTTTCTTCTTTTATGTGACATTCAAAAAGACTTCTCAAAGGTTTTAAGTATTTCCTGGAATTTAGGTTATTATAGTTATTTCACCAATAATAAGCTAACAAATTTGCGGTTTTGGTATTGCAATACTATTCAATATGCAATATTATATATTAAGTCGGAATATCATGTATTTATCCGATATACTTTGATACATTTTAAACCATATTATATAATTAAAATAAAAACGAATGTTAGCCAATACTATAGTTGATGTAATACTATTCACAATAGCAAAACAAGTATTTTATGTATGATTATTTAATCTACTGTATCAACTAACAGGTTAGATTACACAAATATCTAGCTATTTTAATATTGAATTTAATTTTAAACAAAATCTGTTTTAATATTTTCTTTGGTTTATTGTATTGAGTTTATTCAGTTATTGGTCGCTTGCACTCGGTATACCGACCTTTATAACAAATGGAAATAAAATCTAACATTACATTCCTTAATATGTATGTGATTCAAAATATTATGAAAAAAAGCAATACAAATTATCTGTGGCCATTACAACTTTACTTACTTGTTATTTACATTTAATACTAATTTTACAGCTGTTATGCTTACGATAAAACAAAATTGAACAATCTTTATTTAACATTGCTTTACACGAACTAACAGTTCACTTGACCCTAGAATTAAGGAATGTGAAGTAAGGTCTAAGGCCAAAGATCCAAGTAAGATTGAATTTAATGATTCGCTCAAAGTTATTTATACTTTTAAGGTTGACTAGTAACTTATTACTAAAACACAGAAAATTAAGTATCTGTAACAAAGTTAAATGCGAAATGCTTGTTTATGTGAAACCCGAATTAATGAATACTAATGAGAGCTATGCTAAACCATCTGTGGTTAACGATTTCGTTCTACAATTTGACAGCGGTAATTTACTGTAAAGTTATAACTATTACTCCTGGTTTAATCATGGTTGAATAGTCTCCAATGCCGATAAACAGTACTTTTAGCGTACACGAAGTGCATTGATGTTTGCACACTTTCTGAAACCTTCGTCCTCATACAACATAAAGGAGAAAATATGGATTCGTGTGAAATAAAACGGGGTTTATGTGAGTAGAGATTAACTTAATTTCATAATGGATTAAACCAAATATATATGTTAATGAATGAGACAATTTAACAAATCTTTGTGTATTTGTTTAACATTTTTGCAGTTTAAAATTGTACAACATCTAATTACTAATTTACTAGGTTTGGTTTTGAAGCTAAATATTAGAATAACGGATCTTGCTCCAAAACTGCGGTAGCCCTTCAACCGCACTATTAATTTTTAATGTGTAGGTAATTATACAATATATTTTAAACAAGTTATGTGACTTATAATAAATAATACATTTATTAATAATTATCACGTAGCATTTTATTTTTTAAAGTTAATACTGACACTTTTTATATTTTTACCACGACACTGTTATAATACATCCTAGAAGTAATGAAAACAAAGAACTTTTAGTCGGCAGATAATTAATAGAATTCTTTAATAATAGCTGTGCAATTGAGTTCTCACAGCGGAATTGCATGTATTGTTACCACAGTACTCGTAATTTGAGTGGGAGTGACATTTAATTTAAAAACTGTCAAAATCAGGGATTCCAAAGATAAGGCGGACGAAACTCACTTTCACATTTCCTTAGCAATAAACAATAGTAATCCTTGAAAGACATTTTATAAAGCAAATATTGCACGTTTTAGATTAAATATAATCAAACAATATTTTACTGATATTTTAGTGATAAATTACTTGGTTAATGGCTTAAAATATATGATATGTGTACAAACCGCAAATACTGTAAAAGTGGTTTTAATTTAGTTGAAATCAAAGAGAGAAAAACTAGACAATACCAGACACGTTAAATTTTACTGGACTAAGCTGAAAAAAATTCGTTGAATTTACAGTGAAATAAATTTAATTAGTCTTGGTTGAAAATTACCTAGAAGCGATTATAGAGCGTTCTAGAACACAACGTGCCCCTGAACACTCATGGTTAATATTTTATAGCTGATTTGGGGTTAACTTAACAAATTACTTTGTACAACGTGATATTACTTATAAATAATTAATGAAAAGAATGATTCCTGGCCGACTCATGCAGAAAGTCGGAAACACATTTTAAATAAGAAAAAAGGCAATTTTAATAAATGAGGAAAAAATTTATAGCTAACCAAAACTTCAAACCAAATGTTGGTTTGGCACTGTCAAAATATTAGCTATAATGAGATAAAGTAGAAAGAGCTAGGCATACTGTATTTAAAAGGTACACAATGATACGGTACAGATATAGTACTGATGTACAGACACAGACCGACACCGAACTTAAATGTAAAGAAATAGCATGACTTATCCTCCGGAACTAGTTTTTATAAGAGGACAATATAATTTTCTGTTATTTCCAGAAACAGCCAACAGTTGAAACTGAACAATTATCAAACGACCTTCAACTTGTTATCGCGGATTGTCATGAATGGCTTGGTCACGTGACACATACTTTTACATTTATTATCCATTCTAAAATTATATTTTTATCTCAATTAGCAGTAGATATAGGAATGAAATTTCAGGTTGCTAACGTAACGTAAGTAATTTACATTTCAAAATTATTGTTAAATTTGATTTTAATATTACTGTATTTTCAAAGAGACTTTTTAAGGAATATTATTAGAAATGGGAATTGTATTTATTATTTATTTATTTTACTTCATCAACGACAGAGCCTTTTTTAAAATGAGATACAAATTCATTTTACAGTACTACAAATATTTACACAAAAATCAAACCAATAATGTCATTTGAAAGGTAATTCATTATATTTTGTAAGATGACTAGATTGTTAAGACATATATATTATTATTCAATAAATAACTTAATCAACAACTGAATCATTAGGTGATCAAAATTACATAATTCTACCAAACATAATATACAGTACATGATAATATGAAATTCTGAGTTTTGATTGGTACAGAAAAACAATATATATAATAAAAAACAAGACTTCATGAGGATTGATTTGGTTTCACGGAAGAGGTTTGGAGGATCAGTCGTGGTGGAGAAGAGCAGACGACATAAGCTTGTGACGGAATGTGAATAATGAGTCATTGAAAAAGTCTACTTCTTCTGTTACTAAATTCCCGAGAATTTGAATCCTACACATTGGAGTGTTTCAGATAATTTGTCCTGTGCCACCGACGTGCAAACAGCTCGCAGGACATAGTTCTGACAGGAACTCTAATCTCAATGCTGGCCAACATATACATATGTATTCAAATACATAAATAATTACATCGCAGAAACCACATCACACAAAGTTCACTGGACATAAAATGATTTTGAAACTGTACATATGTTATATTTTAACATAACATGTGAAATACAATACGTTAGGTCAAGGATTAAAGTGGTACTTATTTTCCATTGCGGCCGTTCCTGCCATGAATCGTCTGCTCGTGATAAACCGTAGGAATGCAATTAAACACGGCCATGTCAGGGCGGGTCGTTCATCATCGACGCGACGGAGCATTCCTCCCGACGACAATGGACTGGAGTTCATTTGGAACAAAGCCGATATTTTTTGAAGTGATGTAACTTCAATAGCAACACCATTTACGCAGAATATTGTGCAATAACAACCATACCTGAATATTAATTGTGTGTATTTAATTTACAAAGAAGAATGTCTTCAGACGTTAAAGACGTTCGTGCGTGTTTTTGATTGATTGAGAGATTAATAGAATCTCACATATGATAATGATAAATAGTTAAGTTGTTATTTAAATGAAAACTAAAAGGCATTCACTGTTGTTTAGTTTTCTTCATTAATCACTTATTGTATGAACAAGACAGAGCGTAATGTATATTGATTGCTTCAAAGTAATGGAGAAGCGAACTAGCGAAAGGTAAATGGTAATACGAAAAATATAAGCAAAAGCAAACTTGCTCTTGATTTTAAGTCGCGTAAGGTTGATTTAAGTTACTCGTTGGACTGCGCATAACGGATAATGTTAAACTCTAATTAGCATCTGGGGAATGGAAACATAAGTACTCAAAAATTAATGTTCTATTGTTTTAATATTAGGGCGGTCGATGACAATTAGTCCTTTAAGAACAAATAATAATAATTATTGCATTTACACATTTATGTAGGATAAACTAATATCATGTGAACAGAAAAAACAATTAAATTGAGATAAAATTGTATATTTACTTGTCGTTCGTCAATGTTCGTTTCAGGGCAGTGCTAGGAAAAAGAGAATGAAAAGAAACACTGCAATGAACTGTTATCATCTCAGATGAAAAATTAATCCTAGCTTACGTTATTAAAATTAATTTATCCGTGGTTCACAGTTATATTTTGACTCCAACACACTTACTGACACAAAGGGCATGGATAAAACCTTAACGTATTTAATAACATCTTTATATCTTTAAACATGGCTTTGGATTTACAATGCGTGTAAGCCCTTTTAGCAATAAACACTGAAAGTGGTTTGATATAATACTCGCTCTTTCATGCTTTAAAGGATTCCTCTCTCTTTCTTGTGGCATGTGTTAACTGCTAATGAAAATACAAACAGAAGATGATGAAATTATCGTAACTAAATTAATAACTATAACTCAAGCTCAAACTCTTTATTGTCGTAAACAAGTAAATGGATGACAATTGTCACATACACAAAAGCTCCCTCATAAAAGATGTAAATAAAACAATAAACAAATTAATATTATAATTTTCTATCGCAAATTAAGCTTTGCATTGTATTTTTTACTTTTCATTGTTTACTTAATAATCCGTACGGCCCATTAAATATTTTTTGAAATTTATGTTTAAAAATAGAATGTACCGGATTCAAAATATTGGTGCTCTAAAATTGGTTTGCCGACGTGTCAGCCTGACTGACCACGTTGTTTCAATGTAGTTATTACTTCGTTTCATTGCCTGGTTTGCTTCATGTTTCAATACTATCACTTCATGTTCTCATGTTCGCCGCAGTATTAGTCTGTCTGTAGATCCTCCGCTTCTCAGCATACCGCCCAGGGTATATCCCCACACCTTATTGCTTCAAACTGGAAAAAAACTGGCTCGTAGGCTGGGACATTTCTGCAATGATTTCCTTTTAATTTTCTCACTCAAAAGATGATCTATTGCAAACGTGCAGATATATTTCAGTAACTGGCAATAAAGAGATTTTACACTCATTTAGCAGCTACTGTATTTTAATTGTACACTCGCAATATAATTTCAAGGGAATTTCTTTTCCAATGCACCAAAAGGTTTCATTCCTGTAGTATATATAATTGTACTACGCTTATTTAACAATAGTATTTCTAAAAATAAAAGTAAATTATGCTTTTTTGTTGATGATTTAAACACTCATTGGTATGGATAATAATGTTCTACAGATTATTTGCATTGGACAATTTGTCTTGATGGACTCGTATTTCAGTAATGCGTTTAGAGTGACTGGACAAAATGTTATTTAAAGATGAAATATTACAGCGGTGTAGAATTTGGTCGCAGAACGATAGACACCTAACGCAAGCCTTAATGTAGTTCATCCTATAAACCAGGAAATGTACAAAATATTTACACATACATGAAATAATCTTATAGATTAACAAAAGCTTGTAGATCTTTATTTTTAAAGATTTCTCAGATACATGATGAAGTTATTACTACAAATCCTGACAAAGGTTATCTGAATTGCAAGTAAATTGTTGCCACAAGTTTTGTCATAATGTAAATATTCTTCACATCTGGACACGGGATCAGATTCCAGATCCCAAAACGTCGTGAACCAGTTTCCCTGTAATCATCGATGACGACTAATACCCAATCGTACTTCATACAACTTAAAAATAAAACAACAACGATGAATTTCAAGCAAGGAAAGAATTGCTGCAGCAAAATGCATAAATCAATACGGAGAAGCAAAAGGTCATAGCTTTGCAGAACGACTTATGGGGTTCATTAGTTCCAAACTCTGATGTTATAATGTTTGGAATAAATTTGCCTTATTTCCATTGTTTATTCCTTCCTTTTTCAACCTAAACTTTAATTCTTGATAAACGTGTTCTGGAATATCCAATTACTAGAAATAAACTTCTTAATTACTCATAGAATTGTGTGTTATAATGATTATTTGTATGCTTATATGTATCGAGCCCGTAATGTTGTCTTTGTGAAATCTAAAATTCTTATCATTAATCAACTCATTTTAAAGTAATTAAGTTAGAGTAAAAACGAATTGTAGATATAAGAAATAATAAAATAAAATAATGTAATTGGATTGAGTGAAACGATATCCTTATACTCAGTTTGGAATTCGAAGTAGTGTGACGCTATCTACATTTTAACGGTTTGATGGATTGTCATGAAATTTTTAGGATAACGTTTTTACGGTTTAATGCTTTAAATAAACTATAATTGGCGAATTATTATTACATTTTAATAATTATCAGTTTTTTCATTGAACATTATTTCAGTACATATTTTGAGCTTTGTAGTACCGTGTTGTTTGAAGTTTGAACTGTCAAAATACATCAGCTCAGCTGCTGTAATTTTGTTGATTGAAGTTTGTGTTCAGGTCAGAGCGGTTTATTTATTTAATTTGTTCTAAAACTTAGTGGTTCTACCTACCTAGACACCTTTCTGTTAGAAATTCAAAACGTGTCATTCTTTTGAGTTCAATAATAATTTCATTAATGTTATACCGTAGCAATAATCAAATGTAAATCTTATTTCCTTGCGAGTTCCATACACATAACCTATGTGAAGCACTTTGGTTCAAGTTGGATTTAATACGATTAAAAGTGTTTTCGGCGAGAATGCCAACATTATACATCAGTACTAAACACAAACATACATTTTGGAGGTTTTGTCTGTGTTCTTTTGTAGATAGTTTGTGTTCGAATAATACTCAGGTTTTGTATATTAGCTTACAGTCGTAGCCATAACATGGATGATTATAGCACAAGGTGTGACTAAAAACGAACTTTTTATGTTATTAATAAACTTTAAATACTGTCTACAAAGTTTTAATCGCCAAAACAGACAGTATCCTTTTGACTAATTTAGGTAGGCCAATGATACTGTAGTTTCTCAACCATCCCAAGTTGGTCAATCATCATACTATTTAAATTTTAGCCTTGCTGTAAGTTTATTCTAACCATAAGTCTGTCTTGGTAGTCTATACAGTGGGAATGTTATGATAGGCCTAGCTTATATTTATATTTGCGAGTTACTAAATGTCCATTTACTTTTCGTGAGAAAATTAAGTTTGCTGAGGCAAACTGTAGGCCTACTTTGAATGGCCAAACATACTTAAATGAATCCAACAGACCAAACCGTCATATAAACCTTACCTAACCCAAGGTATCTACTTAATGTGATAAGCACCCAGTGCCGTCCTTAGGGCGGCGCGACAGGTGCACCCACACAAGGGCCTTGCGCCTATGAAGGCCTCGCACTTGAGGGTTTTTGTATGTGGAAGCTAGAGGTGTCATGGCCATGAATGGGATCAGAAATGTGGACTTTTGATGATTAACTTATCAATTGAACAACTGAAGACAATGTACAAACAGTTAGTGGTACGTACACATTTTGCTAATCTGTGTCGGGACTATACAGGGGCGTAATTTTATTTTTATATTACATCAGAATGAGTTTCAGATATTTTTCAGTGTATCCTAGCTATTTTGTCTATATTTTATAACTCATTGATTTTTTCCCAAGAGTGGTAAGACTGACCTCTGATGGTGAAATGGTATCGTTTGTTTTTTACGACCCATCTTGTACAGCGTGCTGCGGCAGTTAGGTTAGGTTATGTTACGTTATTTTGAAATAACAAATCCTATCTTATCCAACGAGGATGTCTATAGAGGTCTCGTCTGGGATAAAAAACTCTGCTTACATGCTGACCGCCATTTTGACCCTTTATAACCTCCGGTCTCCATGGCAACAAATAAGTTAACCAATTAAATACCCTCTTCACAACTTATGTTAGTCTTTATTACTCTTTGGCTAGATGTTTTGTTTACAAAAATGTCCTCCAATGAGGCTTCACTTTTTTAACAAGAGCTCTATAATCATTTAAACTTCGTTATCTTATCCTGAACTGTTGCATACTTATTCATAATTGGTTGAAATAGAAAGTATTGGACCAATAACTTATACGTTGCCTGTTTTATTTTTTCTGAAAGATTTTTTACTGTAGAATTCACAAATAAGGTTAGTGTTTATCAGAAACTTTCCTTTTGGGTACCTACACTTTCATAAATGATGAATGAATGATATGAAGCGATAATATAAAATACCCCCGTCGCAGCAAACCTGCGTACTCAGCAAATTTCCAATGAATATATATGTTTCTCACTACCACATAAAGGCACTTACCAAGTTTTATAAAAATAAATTACTAACTAAATGATCTATAGCATTTTATTTATTCTCCATAAGAATAACATAGGACTGAGTATGCAGGTTTGCTGCAACAAGGAGCAAAAAATATGTGTTTTATGCAATTATCAATTTAACTCAACCAGGTGAAGCTACATACTAAGTTTTATTAATTTATGTTAATAATTAAGGGAGATATAAAACTTTACTTATTCTCCATAAGAATAACATTAGGGCTGAGTATGCAGGTTAGCTGCTACGGGGACAACAAACAAAATATTTGTTTTTTGTTCAAATATCAATATACCAGTACAACATGAAGCCACATACCAAGTTTCATCAATATACATTCATAAATAATCGAGATATCAAATTTTATTTATTCTCCATAAGGATAACATTGGACAACGTACTGTGTTTAGTACTTTGAATATCTCTGCAACGGTTGGACGTAGAATCACAATTTAAACACCAAAATGATTGTTTTGTGGAGCTGAAGTGATTGGTAAAAGCAAATGTGAAGTTTAAAGTAAAACTAACTGAGGAAAAGCCAAAAACCTTTTTCCCATAAGATTAACATGGGAGATTTTATGAGCATGTTTTTTTGGATTTTTTTCGCAACCACTTAACCTAGGTTAATAAATCAAAATACCATATTATTTGTTTTTTTAAGCTCTATAACATGGTCAAAACCAAAATTAACTGTTTCAAAAACTTTAGGGTGAAAAATGCAAAAAACTGATTTTTGGAAAATTTAAAACCCCCATAAACCCCCCTTCGCATAGTCCGATTTTTCTGGTTTTCGATCTTAAAGTCATAAATGTCACTTTACACATTTGAGCCAAATTTCATCAAAATCGGACGTCTTTTTACTCAAGTTATCGCATTCACGGACATATATATATATATATATATATATATATATATATATATATATATATATATATATAGATATATATATTCATATATATATAAATTTGAACGAATAGTGTTTTAGTCATCTTGGGACCTTAAAAAAAAATTGTCATGGTCTCGGGCTTAAGTCTTAGCATGAGACCTACGGTAATAGCTTCTTCCCTATAGGGGAAATTCGCTAAAACTGAATGAAATTGTTCGTTACGGTTTAGCTATTATTTAGGTTATTTGGTTTTGGTTTCGGTTGTGTTCAGTCTCAAAGATGTGAACGATTTTGTCTTGGAATTTGTCCAGATAAGAAACATTGATTCCATTAATACTTAAATATGTATTCTCGGTACGGTATATCAGAAAGCTGTATCCTGGAAACCTTTTAAATTTGTTACGTTTTGTAGTTTTATGTTTTGTAAATAAATCATTTTGTTAATACTGGTAGGGTAACATTTATTTCATTTTTATTTTAAGTTTATTTGACAAAAAAACTAAAAAACAAAAAGGTTGTGCTGGTTAATTAACGGAAATGATACAAATATTCTTTTGATAGTTGTTATTAATGCACTTATAATCTAAATTAAATGAAAATAGAGTATAAACACTGATTACAGGCTTAACTGAACTGATTTTAGGTGTATAGTATGTATAGGCCTATATGCTGATGACATTTTTAACAAATAGGTATGCCACTTGAGAAGAATATGGAGTAGTGATGTGCAATATGGTCACATTTCACGATATGGCTGAAGTGGTATCGCGTCACTGTTGAAACGTTGTGTTATCATGTTATCATGGTCCCGGACCTAGGTCTTACCATGCCGACTACGGTAATAGCTTCTTCCCTATTGGGGAAATTCGCTAAAAAGAGCTGAATATTTTGAACACAAGTTAACGGAGGGGGAAAATACCTAATTTAATTTAATATGATTGGGATTTATTTATTTCAAAGGATCACACCATTTTTACAGATCGAAACACGCAGTTTTACAAGATGGCTTGTAATATGTTTGGCATGTGATAGGGTTGCCATGATTTTTAGAACCACATACTAAATACCCACGTCGCAGCAAACCTGCATACTCAGCGAATTTTCAATGGAGATATAAGTGTCCTAATACTACATAAAGCCACTTACCAAGTTTCATAACAATATATTCACAAATAAGCGATATATCCAATTTTAACTATACTCCATAAGAATAAAATTGGGGCTGAGTACGCAGGTGTGCTGCAACAAGGAATACAAAAAATGGGTTTTTATGCTAATATCAATATAACTCACCTAGGAGAAGTCGTATACCAGTTTTTATTCATTTATGTTCATAATTAAGGGAGACAGAGCATTTAATTGATCTCCATAAGAATAACATGGGAGCTGAGTACGCAGGTTTGCTGCTAGGGGAGCCGTTGGCAAAAAATATTTTTTTTTTAGCAAATATCAATAGACCCCAACGAGATGAAGCTGTATACCAAGTTTCGTCAGTATACGTTCACAAATAAGCGAGATATAACAATTTTCTTTTCCTCCATAATAATAACATTAGACGACGTACTGTGTTTAGCACTTTCAATCTATCGGTAACCAATTGACGTAGAGAAATGATCAAAATACCAAATTGTGTATTTTTTAAGCTGAATCCAATGGGAAAAACTAAAATTTGACGATTTAGAAAATTATATGTAAACAATTCAAAAAACACATTTTTTGGGGTACAAAACCCCCATAAAATACCCCTTCCAATGGAGCGATCTGGCTGGTTTTCGATATTAAAGTCATAAATGTTGCTTTACACGTTTAAACCAAATTTCATCAAAATCGGATCTTTTTTACGAGAGTTATCGTGCTCACGGACACACACACACACACACAGCAAACAGTTTGCTGGACTTTTAATCAAAAAAAGTTTGTTTTACAAAGTTTTCAAAGAAAGTAATTCAGGCTTTTTTTATAATGAAAACTATAGCCAGGCTATCTTTGCCGCTTCAAATAAAGGGTCTTTTAAGTCCCTTATATGAGGAAATAAGTTAAATTCTAATTATACGGTGCACCTAAAATGATACAGTATAAGGTGACGCGATACACATCATATTGCCATAGCCTATCGTGATATGTGACTGTATTGCACACCAAATTTGTTAAAAATGTATTCTTAAATATTAAATCTCACATAAAAACGATTCAGTTGAGCACTTTAAGCCTGTAAGTAGATTTTTCATTTAGGCCTACATTTCTCGCTGGACTTCATTCCTGTTTTCAAGTGTAATTAACTAGGTGCTATCACTAATGCAACTAGGTACATGTAATACAATGGAAGTCATGCTCTAGGTGAGACAATGGAAAGTCCTCAGTCAAAAACTGTCACAGCGACGACTACGCGCAGTAGAAATGTTTGGCAGGAGAATTGTCACAGCCCCCCACCCTGCAGCTGAGGGGGGGGGGGTTGTTCTCACTCTGCACATATTAACAGCAGGTCCGCTAACTTCCAGCATACAGTTTAAAATTATGGGTCCCTTATAAATTATGTGTTATGGACGTAAAATTAGAGTAACCTAATGTAACCCAACCGCCGCAGCGCGCTACATAAGTTTTAGTCCTGCATAAAACTGTTATTGTTTACTTTTCATTTATAATTCAATAAGTTATGTTCAACTTTTATTCAATCAATGCTTTTCAGTTTACAAGGTCATGAAAAAAATTTAAATGTACTCTTTGAATTACTTAATTAGTTACGTAAGAACGTAAAATTATGTTCAAAGCGTCCAAAGAATGGCAAGGTTATGGTTTAAAATGGTCATATTTTATGAGTATACGACAATTTTCTTATATGTCTGTTGGCATCACTGATGGGGAGGGAGCAACCTTAGTCAAAGGGCGTGGTGTAATAGTACAGTAATGGTGGTGGCAGGGGTATGAACTCCATGAATGTACCACTCCACCAAATCTTTAGGACTGCTTGGAGTCGTCGCTGCAACACTTTCTGACGTGTCCAATTCTGCGCTCCCCTCTGGGTCATGCATGTGGCGTTTTTAGAATGGAAAAGTCTCAAAACTTTTTGCATTTCTAACTGCTTCCCCCATAAGGCCAATACTTTCAAAATCCGTCCTGTGTTATTTGTGAATATATATTTTTAAAATTTAGAAGAAATGGTGTGCTGGTGGTTATCTAGCAATTTCAGTGACAACATTTTCGATTTGCATTTTTAAATTCGATAGAAAAATAGAAATAAAAAATAAATTTGAAACTTTGCTCACTGAAATCGGTTTGTTATTTTTTTTCCTCCTGCAAAAAGCTATAAATCAACAACATCCGACCACCCATTGAGGCTGGATGGAACTTGAAAGAATCATTGCTCTTATGGGTTTAGGAATATACATGGATTAACTGGTACCCCCTCTTAAAAGATCTTGAATTTGAATTGTCAATGATAGCCTTGCTGTAGTTTCCATTTTAATAAAAAACCATTGCCGCAGGCAGTGATTTGTTTTGTGGCTTACACAAAACAACTTAAAAAACTAAAGATGTGGGTAGCACTGCGCAGTACTGTATCAAGTCATGATTTTACGCTCTAAAATAACAAAAAACATAGGTTTAAAGCAAACTTACTCAAAATACGCTATGTATTTATTAGTGAATTTCCTATGGAAAGTGAACTATTAGCATGACCCGCACGGTGAAACTTAAGCCCGGGACCACCATAGAAGTTCCTAACGTGACCCCCTGAACACGTTTTGGGGGGTCGTTCAAAATGTTATATTTATATATATGTATATATATACGTTTGCACTCTAGCGGTCACACTTTTGGTCCAATTTACTTCAAATTTGGTAGGGGCGTTTCTTTCTATAATTAGTTGGACAAGTTCATTGGGCAAAACAATCGGAAAACTCTAAACCCCTTTTTTGGCGATTAATCTTTTGAATTTCTAGTTTTTGGGCCCAGAAAGGGTTAGAAAGCCTCGGATGTAAATTTAAGGCATGTAAAAATATGGGAATTAATGAGGCGAAAGTTTTAAGCCCTCTCTCGTCATTCTAGTTAAATAATTGTTGTTTAGTTTCACAAGGTCATACTAGAATATAACAAGATATCATGTTATATTCACTTAAATAGTAGCGTTTACACAATTGATTTATTATGACTACTGGGTTTTAAGCTAACACAATAACTGATAATGCAGGGTGTTCATAAAAGAATGGTGCGGTTTTGACTGCTTATAAAAAACTACTAAGCAAATTAGAAAATCCAGGTTGGTAGCAAATCACTTACAAGGAAAGCTTCTGCAATCAAAGGACCTAAAACACGACATTTCTCATGACTATGAAGCTATTTGTTATTAATATACGTTTGAAAATAACTAAGATTGATAATTTTAAGTTGGCAGTAGTTAACCAGATGTGGAACGGTTGGGTGAAAGCGGAGCGGTCACGTAAGCAATAAAAAATGTACTTCTTCGAAATGCTTTCATGACTTTCAAGCTATGGTTGTCACAGGCCAAGAAATATTTTCAATCTATTTGAATTATTACCCAAGTACTGTTCACATAACTTCAATCAGTCTTTCAACAGCAGTTCACAGAAAGTATATAACCAATTATCTCATGTGTAAAAATGCAGGTTAATTTTCGTCGCAGATAGGAGTTATACCACAGCCCTGCGTTAAACAGTATTTTCGTTTCATTAATAAAACACACATAATATCACATAACATAATTTCTTTCAGTTTCATCCTAATAGTATTTTAAATTGTGGTAAAGAGTTAACTAGAAGAGTGGTATTGTCTTGAATAATACATATGCAAAAAATGTATTTACCATGCACATTCATGTTAAAACATTCTTTGCCACAATTAAACATACAATACTTATAGACTTAAACTACAGTACTGAAAACAATTTTTAAAATGGATCTGGTACATTACGTATATAATAATAAATAATAGAACCTCCAGGGTCAAATTGTCTTTTATTTGTACACGAACCGGGTTTATTTTTTGACAAAACAACAAGATGCAACTTGAACGGAGTCCTCCGCTGCCGCTGCCTTCTGAACCTTTCATTTCTTGTACCTGGTAATAGCCATGTCATCGAAGACTTCTTTAGATCCTTCTGTGACAACCTCAAGGACATTATTTCTGAAATAAATCCGCTTAAAAAGATACAAAACTTCAGTTTCCCTAAATGTTTGTCAAGGGCCCTGATAAACTTTGTCACTGAGAAGAATATTGCCCACAAGAGATTTAAATAGTCTGGCAGCCTCATTGAACTTGAACGTTTTCACAGGTTGGGTCGTATATGTAAAGATCTTGCCATTAAATGCCATCTATACTTTCCGCCTTCATGAATGCTGATCAAGTTGACGTATTTTGATTTTTCTAAGGCGTTTGACTAAGTTCATTATTGTCTTCATTCGTCAAGATTGCTGGTTATGGTGTTTTTGGGTGACCTTTTAGATGGTTGCAGATATATTTGTGTGATCGTCAACTCTGTATCAAATGTGAAGGTGCACTCTCCAGACCTTTACTAGTGACGACTGGAGTTCCCCAAGGGCCACATCTGGGTACTCTACTTTTCAAAATTTGTACAAACGATATTAGCAACGTCACAACTGCGAACTTACTTATCTTTTCTGCCGATGTTAAGGTCTTATCTACGATTAACCAAGAGAAACTTAAAAGATCCTTAAAGATCCTTAGATAACATTGTCATCTAGTGTAAAAATAATGCTACGTCTCTCAACATCACTACATGTCAATTCATTTAAATCAAACGTGGAAGAAATGAATATATTTGTTACTATTCTATTGAATACTCAAAACTTACAAAAGTTGATAAATTTAGAGATCCGAGGATTATCTTGAAACCTATATTCAGTCCTGAGGAGCATATTGCCAACTTCGTCAACAAGGCGAGCTCACTTCTTGGTTTTATATGAAGATAAACCAAGAACATAAGTAGTCCCTACTCTCTTGTGATCCTTTATAAATTCCTGATTAGACTCATTCTTGAGTACGTCTCCGTAATATGGACACCATACCAAATCGACCAAATGGACAAGCTGTCAAGGATCCAGGATCGCTTTATCAGGATGCTGGGTCCTACTTGGATTCCAGTACTCTGAGTCCCCTGTTCGTGATTTTGAGATGCAGCTTTATTTGTATTCCTTCCATTTAAAACGCAAAATACTCGACCTCCTTTTGATGTACAGACCCAAACTTGTCAATGGCCTTCTCGACTGTCCGGAGCTTCTAAGGCCTGTCAGCTTCACTGAACCAAGAGGCACGCGTTCCAGATACGTGAGTCAACGGCGATATCAGCCCAGCTACTACACACATAAAAATGACCTATATTTAGTTAAAGTCGAGACTCCATCGGGCTGAAAGTGAAATTTCTGCTAATGTTGACTTCTTTGGTGACTTAATTTCTGTCTTCAAGCCCAGAGCAAAAAAGTTGATATTGTTTCAGAGTGTCTAAATTGCGTGTGTTTTGCTTTTCTTCTAAAAAAGGTTTATTCATTATTGTAATTGTACATTTAAATTCTATTGTTATTGTTATTGTTGTTATCTTAGTTAGATCTAATGCATGTAACTTTTGTTAATCTATACTACAAATACTACTACTACTTTTGACTTATTTTATGTATACTTACAAATATTATGTAATACATACATGTTGTTCAAAATTGATTGTTCCTTTCAGCCTGCATTGCATTATTTATGATTGATGTTTGAATTTGAGCTTGTTAAGTTATTGATTATAGTATATTTATTGGTTATTGTTGATTGTTTTTTATGTATAATACATCTTGTACACTTTTAAATGGTGGAACCATGGAGAGAACCCTCCTTAGTTAAAAATAAATAATTACAAATTGTATTTTATAATTTGTTATGTTAACAAGTTAATAGTTTTGTTTAGTGTATTTGACAAATTGTACTCCCGATGAAGACGTAAGCCGAAAATTTGAGTTCATTGATTAAAAATAATGTGTATTGAGGTTGTTTTTGTTAATTAAAAACTAGAAGGACATTGTTTTATTTAGAAGGAGAGTTTTGGTAAAAATATCCCTAGAATATTTATACATCTTCGTAATATAGAAACAATTTGAGGCTGAGGGTATATACTTGATGAAAATTAAAACTAATAGTAGACTGTTTATGTAACAAAGTAAAAGCTATCTTCTTTGGTAACTCTAATAAAAATGTTAATCGAGCTCATTTGTAAAACTGCGGTTGTTTTTAATTAGCAAGGAAAAGAGTTTTGTAATCATGTAATAATTATGAAAATTAACTAAAACTATCTTTAACTAGGGGGTAAATATTACTATTTACTTAATAAAGCAACGTAGATTGAAGTGTACCTCCTGAGTTATTAACAACGTACTACCATATTTAAAGTTTATTGCTTTATATTAGGGATTGCTTTAATCCAATGAATAGTTAAAATACGAGCGATATGGCTTTTATTATAATTGTTATTCGTTCATTTATTTGTCTTCGTCACCCTTATACAAGATTTTATTATTATTTTATTGTAGTGGCTGTTATGTTTTTAAAATACTAATGCATTATTTTAAACATATATAATTGCTCCAGTGGTGTATCAATTGATTTTTGATGACTGAAATTATAAATATTGGTGTAATTAGCATCTCGCTACCCTGAATCGACGTAAAAATATGATTTAACATTGTAAGTTGTGTAATAAATGTAGTTAGTGTATGACTTAGTTAATTTTGCATACGGTTATCCCCAAAAAAACCTTACGTGACTTGCGAGGTCATTTTACATCAAGAATTGAAGATGTCCTTTGAATTACGTATACAAAAATGATATAGGAACTGTAGAATGGGTGCTCAATTACTCCTAAATTACTCGGCCAATGAGCCGAAATATATTTGAACGGTCGTATCCTCTCAGTAACACAACTGTTAAAGTTGGTCCAGCTTGTATATTTTTTCATCTTTTAGGATTCCTTGACTTTTGAAATTCAGAATTTGGTATGAATCTACTCTATATTTTATGGGGAGAGTAATTTTCACCAAGGAGGGGTAATGCACTGCCCAGTAACAACAGAGAGGAGGGACTCTGGTCTTTGTCAGGGATGTTAAATCATCACCGCATTGTTGTATGGTGGTTATTCAGCCACAACTTATCTTTTAATGCGATCAGAGATATAACAATACCACGTTGACTCTGAAATAACTTTACACTGTCCCGTACGGAGCTGTATTCTCAATGGCAGTTGATAAAGCTTGTCACAGTCTAACACAGGGAACGATTCATTGCTAAATATTTTAGTTATAACTTGAATAATGTTTGACAAAGTGTATTTAAAGTGATTCAAAAGTAATAAAGATAAGTGTCTTCCATATGGGAATGTATTCCTGTGTACATCACAGGGTTATGTAACAATAAAAAACAGAATCCCGAACGTATAAGCCTAGAATAGAACTTTTGTATATCAAAGGTTGTTATCAAATGGTCGAAGTTTAACTATTGATAATACACAAACAAACCCATCAGCTAATAACATCTGCCGGTACAGTTTAACTCCGTTGCACCATATGGATCACACTGATTGCTCTACTAATAACTGTGGAAAACAAATTTGATATTTACACTAGGTATATAATGAATATATATAACCTTTCCACAAATTGACATATGTTTTTGAAATTAAGTTAAACCAAAATTCTTGTGACAGTAATTAATGATTGTAATTATTTTCGGTTATATCAAACTATATATTCATGACATATATATTATATACACTTCATATTCATTACTAATTAAAATAGAAGTACCCTGCTTTACATCCCAATATCAAAATATTGATTTGCCTAGTACATTTGATACACAGCGATACATGCTATATATGCATAGTGATGTGGCGAATTTGCATAGCAATATTGTAATGCTAGCAGAACCGTTGCGGCTTCGTCCACGTAAACTAGGATTTAAACAGACTGAAACATAAAGTTACTTGTGTGTGCTGCTAGTGTCCTGCTCGTAGCAATATGATCTAAAAATCACATATGTTTTTGACCTGTTTCCTGAATAACAATAAAACACGCAATTTTGAAACAACAACAGTTACAATAAAACAATAATATCGCAAAAACGCAAAATGCAATATCCGTAAGAGTATACTTGAAATTTAGAGGCCTGGGGGGCGTAGCCTTATGGAATTTTCAAACGCGAATAAGCCTATCTGTAACCCATATACATTAACTGATTTCGTGTGAAATTTTGGGTGCCTACCTGTTGATCGATATGTAATTTTAGTCGCAGGGACAAGTGGTCGAATTTTTAAAAATAAATATTAATAATTCAATAAAGTACTGAAATCCACTGATTGATATGTTAGTTGTTCGTAGGGACAGTTGGTAGAGTTTTAGAAAATAAGAATAAATAATTAAATAAAGTCCCGAAACCTACTGATTGACATGTTAGTTGCTCTCATGGGCAGTTGGTGGACTTTTAAATAAATAAATGTAATAACAGATGGGCTACTTGCTCAAACTAATAGTTGCTCGCGCCCCCCACTCCTTGTTTCGATGAGAGGGGATAGGTGAAATTACACGCGAATACGCGCGGAATTACAGGAACAGTCCACTTTGTTCATAGCTGTAGGCTGTCTTAGTAGCGGTGTAACAAAGCGTGGAGCTGATAGTCACTGAGCAGAGATACCAACACTTAAACCAAAATTTCCTATGATAACAATTTACCCGTTAATGTGACTGTAGTTACATGACACTAAATAAAAATAGGAACGAAATGGTATTATTTCTTTCCCATAATATGTTATTATTGTATAACAAAAAATATAGATATATATAATATATACGTCGATGAGTGTTTCGACAAAAAAATCCTCCGTTATTTATGAATATATTATAACGATTGAGCTATAGAAATGTTTGCCCTCATTCGTAGCCACAGCCGGATTTAGGCTTAGGCTACATAGACAATTGCTTATTATCCCGATGCACAAAGAAGCCCGCACTACACATAAACCATAACAACCTAAAACCATACTCCAAAAATGTAGTTTACCTTGGTGGTGGACGGCAAGGGGGGCCGCACCACATGTTGAGCCTAGGGGGTCTACAGACGCTAAATCTGGCTCTGAACGTAGCTGGGCATTAAGGGTTTCGTCAGTTACTTTGTGAAGGGTACTGGCCGCCCCTAAAGTTCAATATCTGTCTATCCTATAATCTAATATGAGTAAGGTTAGCTTGCTTACAAATCTGATTTAAAAAATACCCCCAAACCTGCGTACTCAGCGAATTTTCAATGCATAGACAATTTTCAATGTATCTTAATTCCACATAAAGCTACATACCAAGTTTCATCAATGTACATTCATAAATAAACTATTTATCACATTTTAATTTTTTTCTCCATAAGAATAACATGGGGGCTGAGTATGCAGGTTTGCTGAAAAAAAGGAACACAAAAAATGGGTTTTTATACAAATATTAATACAACTCAACTAGGTAAAGCCACATACCAAGTTTTATTAATTTATGTTTATAATTAAGGAGCATAACATTTTTCTTATTCCCCATAAGAATAACATGGGGGCTGAGTATGCAGGTTTGCTGCTACGGGTACTTTCGGTAAAACAATTGTTATTTGTACAAATATCAATAGACCACAACGATATAAAGCAATATACCAATTTTTGTCAGGATAAGTTGATAATTATGCAAGATATAAAATTTGTATTATTCTCCATAAGAATAACATTGGACAACGTACTGTGTTTAGTACTTTCAATATCTCTGTAACAAATTGACGTAGAGAAATGATAACACCAAATTGTTCGTATATTTAAGCCAAATCCAGCGGTGAAAAGTAAAATTTGATTTACTTAAGTATTATATTTAAAAAACTCAAAAACCCATTTTTGGGGTACAAAACCCCCCCTTTGGACAAAGCGATCTGGCTGGTTTTCGAATGTAATGTCATAAATGTTGCTTTACATGTTTGTACCAAATTTCGTCAAAATCGGACCATTTTTACGAGAGTAATCGCACCCACGGACACACACACGCACACAAACACACACACACACACACACACACACACACACACACACACACACACACACACACACACACACACACAGACAAACACACACACACACACACACACACACACACACACACACACACACACACACACACACACACACATATATATATTCAGTTTTGAACAACTGGTGTTTTTGACATCTGGGGACCTCAAAACAAAAAGTTATCATGGTCCCGGGCGTAGGTCTTACCATGCCGACTACGGTAATAGCTTCTTCCCTATAAGGGAAATTCGCTAAAAACGGCTCCAGTGATGGCCTATTATATTGAAAATATCTATTTTCTGGGATAGAAATAAGTTCCAGGCAGGTGTCATTTTATTGGTACACTCGAATAATATAATAAAAGTAATATGAAAACTAAAATATTTAAAATCTACCTTTAATCAAAACCAAAAGAATCACAATGTCTGTTTGTAATCAATCAGTGTATATTGTAAAAACCATTGAATGAAGAATACATATAAAGCGTTCATGTACCAAATTAATCAAAGGGATATTGAGTTATAAAATAACTGGAGTTACCTTAAACATGCAGACAAGAGACAAATATAAGCTAAGCAAATTTGCTCGCCATTAGGGGGACGTAGTGTAAAATTACTCCATTCATATAAACAAACTGTCTGACATGGACCGAGCAAAGCTTGGCCTCCCATTACATTGACAGATGCAATGTATTATAATTGCAGCTGTCAATACAGTATTGTCAGGTTTTAGGTTACATGCAAAGAATATAGCTAAAATCTGTCAATCTTTCCGAACGCCGCTTATAGAGCCATGAAAATTGGATTTTTTGGGGGTTATTCATGTGAAAACTGGAAATGGTGTTAAACAATATGAGCCTGTATGACATTTACTCTGATGGGCTAGCTGTCCGCACCTAAAAATAAACAAAAAACGGCTGTACTTTAATTAGAAAATAATTTTTCCCTTTGCCGTGCGGAGGTACGAGAATATTTTGAGTGATTTCATTTCATCGTGAGGACTTCCACAAGACAATTAGGGGACTGGGCAAAAATTCTGCTGGGGTCCCAGAGACTCCTATTTAAATATATTGCTACATTTTATGAATTTACTGAAAATTGAGGGCCCCTGTTGTACCCCCTCGAGGCGGCCCTGTTCATCGCTTAACTGATTGTGCTGAAATTATGTAGGACGTTTGGTAATGTACCTCTTCCAAATATGAGCTACTGATTTTTGGAAATCCTCTTAGATTCCACCCCAATAGTCATCAAAACTATCATGTTTACCATCACGCAGAAAAAAAGACAAACCCGTTCGGGCACAGACTCAATAGCCTTAAAATTCTTTGTTAAGTAATTCTCAAATGAACCTGAAATATCGTGAGAAGATCTTAAATACTGGAACACTATAATTAACATATGCCTTTTCCTATTGCAAGAATCTTTTTAGGCTCTGACCCTATTGGGCATAATAATTCCCACGCCAAGTAGCGGTATAAACCAAATATAAGTTTGAATATTTTAGTAATTCCCACCAGTCAATACAGATAAGCAAGGGCGTAGCCAGGGGGTGTGCTGAAGGTGCTCCAGCACCCCCCGAAATTCTCATCAAATTACGTTTTTAACAATGACTAACAGAGGCTCATGATGAACCTCATTAGTGATCATCAGTGTTGCTGCCTTGCTGGTTAGTTTATCGAACGAGTGAGCGAGGTTAGTTGGCACGGACTGTACGCAACGCGACACTCAAAAGGACAGTAGATTTTTAACCAATCTACAGTTATACGACTCAGAATCACAATTACTGCTTTAATTCCACATTATTTGTTAAGTAATTTTAAATAAACAATTGTTGGAAACAGGGCCGGATTTAAGCATAGGCTACACAGGCGCTCGCTTAGGGGCCCGCACCACACTAATCCCACATACAGCAACATCAAACAAGCAAAAAAAAGTCGCCAGCTTGCTGGCTGGTAAGGGTCCAAAAACACTGGCTGCGCCTAGGGGCCCACAGCTCCTAAATCCGGCGCTTGTTGCAAATAAAAATGGGATGGACATAAATTGTAACCTAGTTGCTTTTTAAGAGGATTTCACAATCTTACATGTATATGAAATTTTTGTCACTTTATAGGTATTTCGTAGCCTATATATAGTATATAGGCCCTATTCTCATCTACAAATTATTATTCTTTAGTTTATTAATATCAGTACTGGATGTAATGGCGAGCGTACCCAGGAAGCTGGTTCCCTTGTAGTTGTTGATGCCATCAAAGCAATCTTAACTTTAACTATACAGTTAATTATATATTATATTAATTATAAGTTTTCTGTTTCAAGCAATAATAAAACTCACTTTTTTGTTATTTTGTCTCTTGCTCGTTTTTTATCCTAATACATTTGAATTTAGTTACTATCTGTTACATCCTTATAAACCTTTCCCCCTGGTTCAACACTCCCCAAAATAAAATCCTGGCTTCGCCCTTGCAGATAAGAAAACCCTATGTGTAGGATAATAAGACTTCCCCAACTTGAAGCATTTTCCTAAGATTTCATCCAGTACTCCATTTTACACTAGGGTAAATAAATAGGCAGGTACCGAGAGCGCCAAATTGTAAGGGGCGCAAATTCAAAAATAACACACTGACTAAACTACAACAGTGTGCAGCAACTAAAAACTAATACCCCCGTCGCAGCAATCCTGCATACTCTGCAAATTTCCACTGAATATATAACATAACACATTTAGACACGTAACACGATTCATAAGAAATACATTCACAAACAAGCGATATTTAAAATATTAATTTTTCTCCATAAGAATAACATTGGGGATGAGTACGCAGGTTTGCTGCAACAAGGAACAAAAAATAATGGATTTTTATGCAAATATCAATAGAAATAATCTTAGTGAAGTTTCATACCAAGTTTAATCCATATACATTAATAAATAAGCGATATATAACATTTTAACTATTTTCCATAAGAATAACATGGGGACCAAGTACCTAGGTTTCCTGCAACGGGAACCATAGACGAAAAATTGTTTTTTTTGTAAAAACAACAATAAACCACAACCAGATGAAGCCATATATACCAAATTTCGTCAGTTTATGTTCATATATACAATTTTGATTTTTCTCCATAAGAATAACATTAGACAATGCACTGTGTTTAGCACTTTCAATATCTCAGTAACCAATTGACGTAGAGCAATGATTAAATTACCACATTTTTTTATGCTGAATCCAATGGTAAAAATTAAAATTTGATTTAAATAAAAATTACATGTGGAAACAAAAAAATGTTGGGGTACAAAACCCCCCCAAAACCCCCCTTCGGATGGTGCAATTCGTCTGGTTTTCGAACTGGTTCAAATAAATGGTACTTTACACGTTTGTACCAAATTTCATTAAGAACGGACCTTTTTTACAAGAGTTATCGTGCTTACGGACACACACACACACACACACACTCACACACACACACACACACACACACACACACACACACACACACCACACACACATATATATATATATATATACATATATATAAATTTAAACGAATGGTGTTTTGGCATCTAGGGACCTCAAAATAACAAGTTATTATGGTTTTGGGCTTAAGTCTTACCAGGAGACCTACGGTAATAGCTTCTTCCCTATAGGGGAAATTCGCTAAAAAGAGACACGCGCACCTCGTAAAGTGGGGACTTTGTAGATGTGGTGGGGGAGAAAAAGCGATATTCGACAATCATCGACCTGTCTATGTAGTAACACGATTCAATATTGAAAGCGAATGTGATAAATCGAAACTATTTATATTTATTCCAAGCAAGTCTTATTTAAAAATTTTGGTGTTAAGCGCCTGAACTGGAATTGAACTTAAAATATGGTTATATTGTGGTTTAAGGTTTATTATGGTTATGGTTTATGTTTTTTATGGTTTGCATATTAATGTCGAAACTGCAGTAGGCTAATCTTATGATTATTCATATGAACTGGACAGAACAAGTATTGTAAAACCATATTTCAAGTCTTATTGTTCTTGTAGCTCTTTCATAAACATAACTCATTACTTTTATAACCGAGCAGACGCTACAAAACACAGCAGATTTGGTAATAATTTTAAATTGAGTTTATAAGTGTTTATTTTTGTTGAACGGTAATCCATTTAAACCAATAGTTGCCTCTAGTATCACCTTGGTCAAAACCAAATTAAGGGACTTGCCAAATAGTATCAAAATATATTAGTTGTCCTGTTCCGAGCAAGTTTGTACCCAACGAAAATTTACTTCAGTTATAAACAAACATAACAAAACATCTGATATTAAAACGGATGACAACATCCGAGATTAATGCGGATAACGTACTTCCAATCATCACGTAGTTTAGACTTCCAACACCGGATAGCGCCACAGTTAAGACAATTCAGCCCATTACTGTATTAAAGTGATGTCCTTTCTTAAAATTCTGAGACGTATTGGCAATTCTACGTAAAAATACCTTTAATTTGACACCTCAAACGTTAAAATCCATCCAACCAATATCAAGTTAAGACTGTGAAGAAAAAAACCCTAGCGTATTAATATATAGAAAATAAGCGAGACAAAAAACTAATATTTACTCTAATAAGAACAACATCGGGTACCGATTGGCTGTTGTGGATATCAATATACAGTGTTCGTATAATATCTAAATGATATTGGTATTTCAGTTCGGTATCAAAACATCTATATTTTCCTCCCACCACATCTACAAAGTCTCCTCTTCAGAAGGTGCGTGTCGATTTTTAGCTGTTAGTGTGTGCAGCAAATGGTTCAATGGCGCGGTCAAATTTTGAAATCACAACTAACCAATACAAATAATGCCATATGGTGTTGTACTGCGTAACAAGTTAGTTGGACGTAGTTCTCCAAAGCGCCAAAAAGTAGGAACACAATCCATAACATCAGGGAAATTTGGTTACAAGGTTCAGCAAATTTCTTGCCGCACCTGCGTCCTGTGTGGTCCCGCATGCGGCCGGTCAAACATTGGCCGGTGGCGGTGGTGGGGCTATGCACTTCCGCTAGAAACTCCACCTCACCCCTCTTCTTTGGAAGGCAGAGTGGGGGGCGCGAGCAAATGGTACATCCAGCAAGCAGCAAATCTGTTATTACATTCGTTTATTTAAAAGTCGACCAACTCATGCGAGCAACTAACATGTCGATCAGTGGGTTTCAGGGCTTTATTTAATTATTTATACTTATTTCATAAAACCCTACCAACTGTTCCTGCGAGCAACTAACACGTTGATCAGTGGGTTTCAGGGCTTTATTTAATTATTTATACTTATTTTCTAAAACCCTACCAACTGTTCCTGCGAGCAACTAACACGTCGATCAACTAGTGGGCCCCCGAAATGTCAGCTCGATCGGTTTAGTAATTATCAATTTAGAACGGGCCATACATGACGACGGATACCTCCTTCAGTATACCGTAAAAGCATTGACTATAAATATTTATAGTCAATGGTAAAAGTCAAGAGGCGGAGCCTTAACATATTTACGGAACGGGGAATAAGTTTATATTTTATTGTGGGATATACAATATATTTTCATAAGTAACACTGTTCAAGCTACCATTTCAATGACCATAAGAATAACATAAGTTCTTTGAAAACCCGTGGGGCAGAGCCCTACGACCCTACAGTATCAAAACCATATGATTTTCTTATTTTAGATCTAAAGAATTAATTAGTACCAAAGTTCAGCAGGCTGGCTAGATCGTAAGATTGGGAATTAGTGGCGAGTAACTGTAAGTTTCCAGGTGGGTGGATGGAGTTCTAAACAATTAAAAACGGGGGCTTTTCTTATTCTGGCATATTGGCTTTTCAAAAAAGTAAAATTTTGTTGTGCAACTATTTTATTTAAAAATTCAGTGTCCATAAGAATAAAATAGGAAATTTGGCAACTCGTGGGGCAAAGGCCCGAAAGAACTTCGGAAAACCCAGCCTTATTGAATATCTGCAGCGTAAGATAAACCGCCATGCCAAGTTTCATAACCATTAAGATTTTTGAGAGTGATTATCAGTGAGTGGTATTTACTTATATAGGTATAGATTAAATCTGGACTTGAATAATTACGTTGATTACGGCAATGTTTAAGTAAAACAACAACACTTACAAAAAACACCCGTTAACATCATAAAACCGTTAACGGTGTAAAACGTGAAGTAAAAAACTGCAATCTTTAGGTTTTTTAATTTTTTATTTAGGTTGGGGATGAAATAACTATGCCACTACTCATACGCCAGGTTTTATAATGATAAGTTATTTTACAGTATTTAGAAAATATAACATTTATTTGGTATGAACATTTAACAAAATACTTATATGCGTACCTTGGCTGTTTTCAAAATTTCAGTAACTATAATCCTAATAAAATTAAAAATATTTTATAGACTTTAAAATTTCTTAAACCCAATTGACTAAACAAAATCAGATAAAGTATACTATACCAATTAAACATTATTAAGAAAAACTTACCAGTTTAAAACTAAACAGTTTTTACAACCAAGCCATTTGGATGACGCAGAGATTAATGATTTTGATTCAATCATTACGAATTGCAAGTTTTAAATGCATTTATGTTAAAACATATTTATTTACTTGCTTATAATTAATCAATTTCAATATTTTTAAACTCTGCAAAATATGTAGGCCTACAGATGCATGTTGTTATACAGATTTTACACGGATTTTTCAGGTTGTTTGTCAAAAATATAACTAATCCTCGGTCATTAGATTACTAGTGTTCACAAATGGTTCAAACGTGGTAAACGATTATAAATTTTTAAGTTGAAAAATTACTCTTTACAACAATAGTGGGTGGCGGCTGAAAGCTTGTAGTATTTGTGATAAAATGTAAAACTTACTCGCGATATGAAAACCCTTTGTGGGTGTTACATCCAAGGGGCTCGCCATCAAAATTAACGAAGCCAATCTTCTAACAGGCTTTACTGCTTTTGCCGGAACAAGAGGATGAGATCAGCCTTCGTCCTGCTCTAGCTATCACCGTCTCATTGTCATCACAGAGAACATACTTTGTCCCTGTTATTTATTTCGTCTCTATCTGAAGCTGATACAAATTATTAAATACTAATACACATACATAATAAATACAGAAAAACTTTAGAACACCAAGGAATAAACAGGATTAATAAAATACGTCTTACAACACTATAAAGTATATTTACACTTATACTGTACTTACATACAAGACGGTAAAATATACGCAAAAGATGGTACAAGGTGATCGATTTCAACTAGTTACACCGGTCATCATCAGGCCCAAGGGAATAGATTCTCTAATTGGGCCTGATGATGACCGGTGTAACTGGTTGAAATCGATCGCCTCGTACCATCTTTTATGAATATTTTACCGTCTTGTATGTAGGTACAGTATAAGTGTAAATATACTTTATAGTGTTGTAAGACGTATTTTATTTATCCTGTTTATTTGTAACAGAACGTATAATGCTAATAAAGAAATTATTTACCCAGAAATACAAACAAATTGAGCACAGTGGAGAGAGTTTTTTAAAAGAGAGATTACTCATTGCCTCAGCATTTATAACTTAAGATTGGCTCTGAACTAGTGGCATTATAATATAGCCACTGATGATTCGTGAAGTTCAAATAGGGACCTTGCAGGTCAATCAACATGCTCTAACTAATACACAGGATAGTTCCCAATCAATATTATTACCAATAAAAAAAGTATGTACTTAGTATAGTAAACCATTTAAACCACCCCGTGTGGTAAATACTTCTGTTATGTTGTGCACATCTATAAACTGGGTATATTTAAGTAGAGGGTGTTATGTATATTTGTAATATTAAATATTTAGCAAGGAAAAGTGTTACATTATAATAAACAAGACTGAAACTCCTGGAAAATAAACTCAAATTAAAACTTGCCATTTTTACAACAAATCATTAGTTTAACCATAATTATAGTTTTGGTCATCTTCATCACAGACGAATTCCATTACATTTAAAGTGAATATATAACATATCCCACCTTTATAATTATAGGTTAAACCCCTTGGACCGCCGCCAAGTCCTAGTTGACCACCTGAGTTAAGGTTTTGGTTTTATGAGGTAACACTTGAGGCTCTTCAAAAAATACATTTACTACAGCTTGACGTTCAGCTTGAGAGCTTGTTTGTAGAGAATCCGCTGGAAAATCTTGCTCGGTTAGGCGTCGTATTGGGAGGCGACCTAGTAAACGACTCAGTCTACATGAGACAGACTTAGAGACATACTCACTGACCCTTGATGAGCCAATAAGAGGATATTAGGAGGAACGTCATAGGTTTCTGTCACCTGGTCCCCAACACTTTAACATGGTGTCTCCAGAGACCTCAATTTCTAGTAGTCTGACTCACCATCTCTACGTATTACATACCCCATTATCCACTTATAATTTAATGAGATGTAATTTATGAAACTTTCTAGCCTTCAGTGAAACTTCTTTTGTAGAGCAAATAGGTGTCACACAATCGTGCAAACTGTATCTTGTATAGCCTAAATTAGGTATTACTACTGGGATCTAATTTCCCTCTTAAAGAACAGCTCCGCTGGGCGCCTACCGGTGATAGAATATGGTGCTCTTCTACTGTACACCATCAATCAACTGTCTAGATTCCACTGCATTAACCAATTTTTAATTGTTTTTTTTTTTTTGGTTGCTTGAGTGGTTGTAGATAAAATGATTTGTGCTTCAGGTCTCTTTGCATTTTTGTTAGCAAGGAGTAAGAATGAATGGACGAAAAATGTACCAGCAAAATCTATGGGGACCCTATCCCACCTATGACGTTTATTTTTAGAACGTGCCTTACATTTTTTAACTTAATTTGGACTTAAATATACAAAGGGCAATTTTTATTTGTTTCTCAATGTCCAATTAAATTGGGATATTCTAGCGCAAAAAACTTGACAACTTAACTGCACTAAGGTGCCCAAAATGTAATTCTTCCAAAACTATATTTCAATATATAGTACAATATTCAGCCTTACTGTAAGTAAGGTCATTTTACAATGTGCAAAACTTTGGATGCTCATGTAAGCGGCTTACTGAGGAGCTGCTTTACGCAGGAGATAAGCAAACACAGTGGAGACGAATGTGAAAACTAAAAGTGACACATTCATGAGCTGATATTATATTTTAAATGTGGTAAATCTTTGTTTAGTAAATTAGGTTCGATCAAAATACTAAAATATCTAAAAAATGTTTAAAAAATGTAGTTTAAATTGTAGCATATATAGCATATAACAAATTAAATCACATGAGTTTTTAAACATTAACTAGTCAAAAAAAGATAATGAGAATTTAAAGAAACAGTTTTGCGATTATCATTTTTGTGATTAGTTCATTAAAACAGATTTTGTGTAGAGAGCTATTTTATAAGACTATATATACAGAATACAAACATTCATAAATGGTTATTGAGAAACACAACAAAATATCAGATTAGGCCCAATTATTTATAATCAATGGAACATTAAAAGCTGTAAGGCTGACAAAGCTGCGAAGTTCTTCAATTTTCAACCGTTTGGTTAGTTATTCAGTTACCAAGTAAATAACGGGACGTAAAGTAAAATTCCTTGGCTGGACCGGAGATTTAATTGACCGATTATGACTGAAAATTATATTTTGATTGTACGATGCCGTTAAAATGTCATTATCCCTGTCATGGCCTACATCTTAAAACAACTAAAAACAAAAACAAGCAAAAAATTATACAAAAATAGAACGAAAACAAAAAACAGTTGGATTTGTAAATAGTTTAACTTAACAATTACTTTACCCTACACTGTATCATGTTAAAATTCTAATTTTAGAGTTTCAAGAAATATCTTTCTCAAAAAATATATTTCTTAAAGGAAAATATTTAATTTAAACTTATTCTTTTAATTTTATACATTTATGTCTCAAAAGTAAATTTGTGTAAGCTGAAAATGACCATAATTAATTCATAAAGTAACCACTAGTTAGTAGGTATTAGTCGTTCCCATTTACCTATAAAAAGGTACACATTAAATTTTACCGGGATTAATTTCCGTAAGTCCTCAAAGTTCTGAGAACTGGGAAGAATGTCTCTCAACAATAAAGCATCCACAAGGCTCAATTATGGGGCTGGGAATGCTCCACTAAATGATGAACGGCCAACGCCTCAGCTGTGTCGACGCTTAATTGCATTCTTCTATTATTATTGCAGAGTATTATCCTAATTAAATTATCTATTTAAATTTGTCTTTTGTGCATAATTTTGTATCAGAAAGAGACCACATCAATAAATAACCTGCATACTCAGCAAATTTTCAATGAATATATAACATAACACATTAAAACACAGGATTCATAAGTAAGACATTCACAAACAAGCGATATTTAAATTATTAATTATTCTCCATAAGAATAACATGGGGACCAAGTACCTAGGTTTGCTGCAACGGGAACCATAGGCGAAAATTTTTTTGTACAAACAACAATAAACCACAACCAAATGAATCCTTAGAATGAAGCAATAGACCACCAAATCTCGTCAGTTTATGTTAATAAAAAGCGAGACATATAATTTTTCTTTTTCTCCATAAGAATAACATTAGACAACGTACTGTGTCTATCACTTTCAATATCTCAATAACCAATTGACGTAGAGCAATGATCAAAATACCAAATCTTTTGTTTTTCTAATGATGAATTCAATGGTAAAAATTAAAATTTGGTTTAAAAAAATTACATGTGCAAACCCCAAAACCCCATTTTGGGGTTACCAAACTCTCCCAAAACCCCCCTTCTGATGGTGCTATTTATCTGGTTTTCGAACTCGTTCAAATAAATGGTACTTTACACATTTGTACCAAATTTAATTAAGATCGAACCTTTTTTACGAGAGTTATCGTGCTTACCGTCACATATATATACATATAAATATATATATTTTATATATATATATATTTATAACAATTTGAGGGGATGGTGTTTTGGCATATGCGGACCTCAAAATGAAAAGTTATCATGGTCTCGGGCTTAAGTCTTATCATGAGACCTACGGTAATAGCTTCTTCCCTAAAGGGATAATTCGCTAAAACAGCCAAACCTGCCAGGAATCACTGTAACTAATCACTTAATCACTGTGTAAGACGCCCTCGCAACTACAGGACGTATTTTAAGGCGAGTTTGAATGAATAATGAGTGTAGAACACTACGATAATTTAGGATTGTTTCATCGAAGGTGAGTACTTCCTTAATCTAACAGAATTAATACATTTATACATCTACTCCAACCGTAGCTAACAACAGTTCGAAAAAAAGTACCACTTCCTAATTGTTTATGACTTCGAGCGATGTGAAATGTTGACTCCAACCTCTCTGTCCGCTGATAACGCATTCTGGCAGGCCAAGGCGGCGCCGGCGCTGCCGGTATTAAGTGCTCCTTTAGTTCAGCGTTTGTGGTGGGAAGCGTACCGCCCCTTCCGTTACCCCCGTCAGAATCTAAAAGAGGGAAGTAAAACAGATGAGACAAGTATTTATATGTCGATGGTCCAACGATCAACAGGTAGGCACCCGGCCCGGCCATGTCGGAATTTCCAGATAACAAATATGCCACTATTTCCCCCCACGACACAAGTGCAGTGTCAATGTCCCCACGGATACAACACTGCTCTGCCTGGTGGCAACAATTCCCTCAGTGCACTTACTGTATTAACCAACGTGTCTGATAACATTCCTGGCCGGAGTTTGTTGTTTTCTGCTAATATTTTTCTTATTTAAGTTTATTCAGTTGTACTGTATTTTTTAATGGCGATGCCATTAGATACATTAAGTTGTTTTGTTTAATTAGTATGTATTAATTTTAGAAAAGAACAAATATTCAACATACTAAAAAAACTATATCAAATTGTATATTTAATTTTATAAATTATATATACATAAATCATATTTTACCCACTAACCTTTGAAGAAACTACATTTCACACCCCTTTGAAGCGCAAATTGAAAGTGATCGCATTAAGGGCACAATTACTTTTAAAATGGAAATATTCATACAACCAATATTATTCTTTATATCACATGTTTATATCCTTATATTTACCCATGAATCAAGTTAATACTTCCTATTTAACATATACATTTACATATTTAACAGGCAACTTGGTTTTAGTCAGTCATAACTCGACACAGGATGATTTTAACAGATTTGAACGATTATGAATTAAATTAAAGGATTTTGGTTGTAGATTTCCTAACTTTTAAATAGAACATGAACAAAGCACCATAAACGGTTATTTTCAAGCGACAACGGTGCTCTCATAAAGTGATAGGATAAACATAGTTTATTCTATCACTAATAATCATAGTTTCAAGACATTTTTAAGCTGACCAGTTATTAAAAGAGTACAAGAATTTACCACTGTAAATTCGGATTGATGTCAGCAACTTATCTACTGGTTATCAGTAACTTTTTACAGTGATTGTTACTGCGCCGATGTAAATGTGGTTAATTGTAGGTACATTATCAGATGCCCGCGTTAAATAATTCACAAACATATAAAAAGTTGAAGGTCGACATCCCTGAAGCACTTTCAATTATTAAGTAACGTTATTTTGAAATCTGGTTCATTACTCTTACACTACCTCTTCAAAATCAACCTTTACCTAAAATTGATCAGTGGAATGCACAAAATAATATTCATAATATATTTTCTAATAATCTAAATTCCAGGCACAGTACTAAGCATATGATACACTAGCTGATGTACCCGTTCTTCGCACAGGTGTTTTCTTTACCCGTTCTTTAGTCAATGCAATTTGCATTTTAGATAGCTTGAAACAGCTGTTCTTGCTTCTGCTCTTTAAGCTGTCAAAAGGAAGTATCCACAGCTGTTCGCAATACAGTTTCTGAATGTTTACCTTTTTCTGAAATGTAAACATTGAAACTTAGGACGTTCATGGGGTGTAGCCCGAGGGTATTTTAAGGAAGTGAATAGACCTACGTGTTGCATGGGTTCAAGATATACCTTTTTGTAAAGTTTCAGCCCAGTCGGTTAAGTATTTTTTGCGTTCACCCGGAACATCAGACAGACAGAAAGACAGACAGAAAGATACCACCTCTTCTTTATAATATTATAGATTACACGGTGAAAATGGTGGTAGCACGGTCATCCTAAAGGTTAACAAATCATTCACAAAATAGAGCTTATTACGTGTCATATTTTATCATAACAAATAAGTAGCAGTTGAGTGTTAATGTAGTGAGAGCAATAAAATTTTAATTAATAGAGTAATTAGTATTCGAGATTAATCAACCAATTATTACTACCGATCTATAACCATAAAAGACCCACTGATAACCTCAGAGATGCACAACTATCGTCACTTACAACAAGTCCTTTGTCTACTGTAATAAGTCGGTAAGTACAATTTATTCATGAACAATATTACAAATTATTTCCTATTCAGGATCCGTACATAAATCCCTTTTTAAAGGTGCACCGGCTATTTTGGAAACCCTGGAATGCCGGGGCGTTAATTTGAAAAAAAAAATACATTTGTCAGTCATGTTAACTACACTTAGGGACACTTTTTTGTGGCATTAAAAAACCCTTATTTCCTAAAATTACAATAGCAGGTGTTGTATGAGCGTCCTATTCCAATCATTTCATGGGCAATATGTAAAATAAAAGTTTTTTAACCCCATTTTCCATCATTTAGCTGAACAAAACATGTCAAAAAGAAAACCCATTATTGATGTATCATAAATATAATAGAATTTGTTTTAAAACTTATGCCGCTGTTGTTCTTCTATTTCTAAAAAACGTAAGTTTACAACTAATATGCCTACCTCTATAAAAAAATATAAAATATTTCAAGAAATTTGATCTGACGGGTATAAAGAAAAATATGCTATTAAGTGAAGGCAAGTCGTGTTTGGATTTAAACTTGTCCTTATAAAGGGAAAATACAAATAACATTGCCCTCCAACGCTCTTTTAGTTTTACTATTATAAAATACTTTAATTAGCATTAATGTTAATTTTCGTTTCACAAATACTTTTATTTTTAGGTATAAATCATTAAACAGCAAAAAATTATTAAATACCCCGTCGCAGCAAACCTGCGTACTCAGCGAATTTACAATGAATATATATGTCTTAATATTACATTAAGCCTCTTACCAGAATTCATAAGAAATATATTCATAAATAAGCGATATTTAAAATATTCATTATTCTCCATAAGAATAACATTATGCATGCGTACGCAGGTTTGCTGCAACAAGGAACACAAAATAATGGATCTTTATACAAATATCAATAGAAATCATCTTAGTGAAGTCACATACCATGTTTCATCCATATACATTCATAAATAAGCGATATATAACATTTTTATTATTCTCCATAACATAACATGGGGACCGAGTACCTAGGTTTGCTGCTTTGGGGACCATAGGCGAAAAATTGGTTTTTTGTTCAAACAACAACAAACCACAACCAGATGAAGCGATATACCAGGACAGTTTCGTCAGTTTATGTTCATAAATAACTGAGATATAAAATTTGTCTTTTTCTCCATAAGAATAACATTGGACAACGTACTGTGTTTAGCACTTGTAATATCTCAGTAACCAATTGACGTAGAGCAATGATTAAAAAATACCAAATTGTTTGTTTTTTTAAGCTGAATTCAATGGTATAGATTAAAATTTAATTTAAATAACAATTACATGTGAAAACCCCAAAAACCCCATTTTTGGGGTAAAAAACCCCCCAAAACCCCCTTCGGATGGTGCGATTTGTCTGGTTTTTGAACTCGTTCAAATAAATGGTACTTGACATATTTGTAACAAATTGTATTAAGATTAAGATTATTTTACGAGAGTTATCGTGCTTACGGACACACACACACACACACACACACACATATATATATATATATATATAAATTTGAACGAATGGTGTTTTTGGAATCTGGGGACCTCAAAACGAAAAGTTATCATGGTCTCGGGCTTAAGTCTTACCATGAGACCTACGGTAATAGCTTCTTCCCTATAGGGGAAATTCACTAAAACGTAAAATATAAACGCAATAGTATTTTTATTATTCAGAAGTTTTAAAATACAACAAAAATTAAAGGCAGGCAATTTTATTAACCCATCCAGAATATAGGATTATGAATTTCTTGGTAGCATATTTTTCAAATTAGATTGTAAGGACCGCAAAACGACTTGGATGTTAATACTTACTAATAACAAGAATTTCACTAATACCGTTTCCCCAAAGACTAAGATCCCGGTAAGAAAACAGACACCGAAGTCATGAATTTGTTCATAGTCATAATCCGAGACTCTTCAACCTAGAGACTCTCACTATTCTGAACAATGGCATTGAACTGATGTCATCAGACCTCTGCTTCTTGTCTTTTAGTCATGTATTTCAGAATACAGCACACTTCAGTCACAGAGGAAGAGAACACCTGTTACCATCTTTATATATAGTTCTGTAAGCGACATTTTTAAGTAAAAATTATGGGAGTTTGGAAAATTGAAGGATGATGGAAGAGGGCTCAAATTAAAAGTATTGATCCCAGAGTCTCGGGAAAAACAACAGTATTTCTAAAAAGTTACCAGCAAACGATAAATAACGTAAAACATCCCTCAAAAGAAAATCATAGAGATTTAAAATCGTCTGCTTTGTTTAAATTAAAACATGTGATTAAGTGTCTGAAGTGTTTACGAATTGACATGTGTTCTTACTTTCATCGTTTTATTTTCCTCAGGATGTTTTAAATCCGATGATACAGAGTATTAGGGCAAGGTTAGGGGCTATGGCTCCTTCAAGCCATTAGTTAAATAATTCCAAACTCGTATTTTGTTTGGTATTTATTGCACCATTTTCAACTTTACACTCCAAACTTGTTTATTCTCCATCCACAAAGTAAATAATGAAATGCTTATTCTGAAACCCCGTTTTCTGTCTTTTCACTTCAATCTACAGATCATTTCACCAGTCTCGTTTTGAATTAATGTAAATGAATATGACTACGTTTACTCAAATAAAAAATATAGGTTTTAATTTTCAAATCAAATTAACCCCACAATTGATAAAGCAATTATACGTGTTAAGACTTTATTGCTGAAAAATTCAAACAATACAGACAGACAGGTAATTGTTAATGCAATTTATGAGCAATCAAGTAAACATTCTGATCTAATCAACTTCTAATGACATCTAAAATTATTGGGGACTAATTTTTAATATGGCTCCGGATGCCATTTTATTGTTAAACCAATTTGAGATTTAGTTAGTTAAAAAAACAACAACAACGAAAAATTGGATAGTGAAATTACCACATGCCACTTTTGGGAAATTCTCTAGCTTAACGGTAGCGTCTTGGTCTACGTCAATGGGTAATGGGGTTCGATTCCAGTTATGTCGACATAAGTTGAGCGGCTTGGACAGCCGCTTACTTAAAGGAATTTAGTGCTCTTAAAGTAAGGTCTCTGGCGTTGAAATATTAATACAAAATAGATACATACCTTGAATTTCCTTGATGGAAGAAGGTTGGTGAAAACACATTGAAATACAGTATTTCCATAAACAAAAAGTCAGGTACACAGACAAAATATAATTCTTAGTTACTACCTAACTGTGACGCAATCACTAACATTTTACAAATTACATCCAATAAAACATGTTTAATGTTAGAATAATGGACTCCTAATTTAACGTATTAAAACAAGTAGAGTAAATCATTAAATCAATGTACTTGCCATACTTTACTACACTACTTTTCAACCCTACAACTTATGTTGTTGTTATGCAATACGGTTGATTCTCAATCAGTACTACATTTTAGTGAATCTCCCCTATAGGGAAGAAGCTATTACCGTAGGTGGCATGGTAAGACTCAAGCCCGAGACCATGATAACTTTTTGTTTTGAGGTCCCCAGATGCCAAAAACACTATTCGTTCAAATTTATATGTATATGTGTGTGTGTGTGTATATATATATACATATATATATATATATATATATACATATATACATATATATATATATATATATATATATATATATATACATGTGTGTGCCTGTTACCGCGATAACTTTTGAAAGAAACGCCCAATTTTGATTAAATTTGCCACAAATGTGTAGAGTAACATTTATGACTTTAAATTCGAAAACTAGATCGATCGAAAAATGGGAAGGGGGTTTTATGGGGGTTTTAAATTTTCCAAAAATCAGTTTATTGAATTTTTCCCCCTAAAATAGTAAAAACATTTAATTTTGGTTATAGTCATTTTATAGAGCTTTAAAAAAAACAAATAATTTGGTATTTTGAATCATTAACCTAGGTTAGGTGGTTGTAGAGAAAAGTCAAAAAACGCGTCCATAAAATTTCCCATGTTAATCTTATGGGAAAACGGTTTTTGGATTTTCCTCAGATAATCTTACTAAAAACTTCACGTTCATTTTTAACAATCAGTTTAGGTTTACAAAACAATCATTTTAGTGTTTTCATTGTTGTTATACGTCCAACCGTTGCAGAGATATTCAAAGTGCTAAACACAGTACGTTGTCCAATGTTATTCTTATGGAGGATAAATAAAATTTGATATCTCGATTATTTATGAATGTATATTGATGAAACTTGGTATGTGGCTTCAAATAGTTGTGTTATATTGATATTTGTACAAAAAAGGTTTTTGTTGAGTTTCCCCGTAGCAGCAAACCTGTATACTCGGCCCCCACGTAATTCATATGGAGAATAAGTAAAGTTGTATATCTCTCTTAGTTATGAACCTAAATTAATAAAACTTGGTATGTAGCTTCACCTGGGTGAGATATATTAATAATAAAAAAAAAACACATTTCTTATCTTCCTCTGTGCAGCAAACCTGCGTACTCAGCCCTAATGTTATTCTTATGGAGAATAAATTAAATTCTACATATCACTTATTACTTATGAATGTATTTTTGTGAAACTTGGTAAGTGGCTTGTATGTAGTAGTGAGACACATACATATGCATTGGAAATTCGCTGAGTACGCAGGTTTGCTGCGACGGGGGTATTATTTAGTTTTAATCATTCTAGATTATTTATTTGCAATAATTGAACATTTGTTCTACAGCAGGTTGGAATGGGACTAATATTTATTTTCGTTGTCTTATTCATCTTCGGAACAAAGGCCGATCCTGACAAAACAGAGGTTTGTACAACTTACTCCGGTACTTAGAACAAAACCGTATTGTTCCTATTTACAAACAAATAATATAAATAAATGACGTCAATGAACCAATTTTAACAAGTGGTTTTGCTCCCTTTCTATCTGTCAAATATTATATTTCTTACTCGTCACTTTTCTTGACAAATAATAATTCCTAATTTCTACTTTACTTGTTAGTCATGAGTTACACTCAGAACGGATTACTCTATCGTTTCGCCATTTTTATGTGTGAATAAAAACAAAAGAGTTCATATTTGACTTAGTGACGTAATTACTTTAAGTTTATAATCTTACCGTTTCTGATTAGATATCCGTGCAGCACAACACAGGTTTGTAAAAAACTAAATTCGTTTAATTTTTGACTTTAAAGTATATATTTCATATTTTTAATGCTTATTACAATCCATATTTTAATTGCTGGATTTTAAATGCGTTCATATGTGGACTGTAACCTAAATTGGAGGTGTATACCAGGCAAACATAACTAACAATACAATAGTCATGATTCCTACCTGTATTAAAAACACTCTAATGACTTAATCCCAAATGCCTTGAAAAAGTTTCAATATTTATTTAATAGGGATGAGAATTTTACAGCATCAGATGATTATTTAAATATATGACTGTTAGCTGTAAAAAATCATTACTTCAACCACCAGAGAGTTTATTTGTTTTGTTTTTGTTTTTGTTTTTACTTAGGGGGAATGCACTTACGTGCGGTGTGTAGTACTCGCCCTGCTTAGGCAGGGCATACCCACTAAACCCCCTACGGGCCGTGGGGATCCAGGCCGGAACCCTTCCGGATGACTTCATGCCTGGCCGCGTGTCTTGCATCGCTGACGGATCACACTACTGTATTACCGATTCCTAAGGGTCAGCCAGGTATCCCTCGTCGCGCTTCGCACGAAGTACTGAGTGGGCGTGGGAAGAAACTGCTCCAGACGCCGATCCAGGTACTGAGAACACTGATGAGGCGAGACGTCCAATGACCATCGGTGCCCTCATCCCACCTGAGCTGCCAGGCTTGCAGGGTGTTGGCTCTTGCAACTGCCGCTGCTGTACTTCTGCCCTGCTCAGAGGCTTGCCGAAAAATGGCCTGTCTTTTAACGGCGAGCAGGTCGAGGGGATCACTCCAGCCACTAACATGACCGCTGCACGGGAAACCGTGCGGTAGGAGCAGGCGACCCTGAGAGCTGCTGTGCGCTGAACTGACAGCAAGCGCTTGCTGCTTTTCTTCATCCTCATGACACCCACCCATACTTCTGCACCGTAAAGAAGGATGGCGTTCACGGTGGATATGAGGAGTCACCTTTTCCTAGTTCTCGGGCCGCCCACGTTCCCCATCAACCTGCTGAGAGACCCAACCACCCTCGCCCCCTTGTCACACACCATTTGGACGTGCTCCCAGTACCTGAGACGGCACTCGAGCATCACACCCAAGCACCTGGCCGCAGTTCTCGCTTGGACCTTGATGGTTCCAACAGTCACGGGAATCAGTGTTGGGATTCTCCGTCAGGTGAGCATGGCGATCTCAGTCTTGGCGATTGCCAGCTCGAGTCCGTGGCTCTTGGGCATCCAAGAGCTGACCCAGATCATCACCTGATTTAGGCGAAGTTGAGCCAAATCCGTAGTCCTAGCCGTGATGACCGCAGCCACGTCATCAGCGTAGCCCACCAGGAACACATAATGGGGCATCTCGAGACGAAGCAGGCCGTCATACGAAACATTCAAGAGGTCGGGGCCATGGATAGACCCCTGCACCGCACCGGTGGTGACCACCTTGTGTCTCCTGCCTTCTTCGGTTTCGTACGATAGGCGACGATCCTTCAGGTAATTCTGCACAACAACCAGAATATAGTCGGGCACTCTGAAGTTCCGCTGCAACGCCTTCATGTTCACCCAACGAGCAGAGTTGAAGGCGTTCTTTCCGTCTAGGGTAACCAACAGTACTATTGGCCGTGCCTGATGACAAGCTGTATCGGCTTGCTGGACGGCACTGACGATTTATGTGATAAAATTCAAGGTTGAGTAACCTTTCCGAAAGCCATGCTGCCGGGAAGAGAATCCTCCGGTGGCTTAGATGGCTAACTGAAACCTTTGCTTTAGCGATTTCTCCAAGAGTTTCCCTGCCATACCAAGCATGCAGAGCGGCCTGTACGCCGACGGAGAGTCCGGATTGCCTTTGCCCTTGCTGATCAGCACCAGCCCAGCTGTCTTCCAGCGTGATGGGAACACTCCTGCTACTATGCCAGCGTTGAAGATGCGCAGCAACAATAGAGGATGACTTCCCACCACGACCTTCAGAACCTCAGCTCGTATGCCACCAGGCCCTGGAGCTTTGTTATTCCTCATGGCGATCGTTCCCACCACAAGCTTCTCTTCCGAAAACTCCGGAACATCTGGAACCGGCCTCGCTACTCCCTCCTCCCTCCTCTAAGGGTGATTTGGAAAGAGAGCATCCATGATTGCCGTGACTGTTCCGGCCAGTATGTCAGTACTATTAGTCCCTATTCCTCCCAGCTTCCTGATCACAAGCTTGTAGCCTTTCTCCAGGGGTCAGAGTTCACATAATTGAACAGCTCCTTCCAAAAACGCTCTTTGCTCAGGCGGATCGCGATACTGAGTGATTTCGTGGAGCCTTAGCTCCGCGGTCTCGTTGGTCCACCAGTAAGTTTGGCGACGGCCTCGGTGTGGTTTCTTCTGAGGCATTGACGAATCACATGCTCGCGGAATCAGCTGCATTGTAGAATCAACAAGCGATTCTACCTCCGCTATGGCTGGGGACTCTAGATGTACTGTTGGACTAGCCTCGAACTGACGGTTCAGCTGCTCCACGAATTGTTCTCTGTCCAGCTTGGATACATTCCAACCCACTGGGATTCGGGTACTCGTTTGTCGAGCTAACCCGTTTTCATGCAATCGGAAAGAGATTAAATCGTGGTCACTCGCGATGTACACGTCCATCACACCCCAGTCCAACAACAGAGGGATCAAATCACCCGATACCAGCGTGATATCTGGTATGGACTCGCCAAAACCAGGTATACGGTAAGTCGGTGTTGATCCCCTGTTCACAACTTCCAGGTCAAGTCTCGAGGCCATCTCCAGGATGAGTCTTCCCGTAGTGTTTGTGACGGGCATGCCCCATTCAATAGCACGTGACTACTATAGAAGCCCCCCGAGGTGAAACTCAACTCCTTGAGCAAAGCTCGGTCCCCTTTTCCTCCCCTCCCTCCACCTCCCTCCCCCTCCCCTCCCCCTCCCCCACCCCACCCCTCCCCCTCCCCCCTTCCCACCCGGCCTCTCATATCACCTTACCTACATTAGGACCGTGTTGCCAACCTGGTTTTTTTCTGTTTAGCGCTGCCAACCTATTTTTTCTTGCAATACTAGGTCACGCTAGATTATACTGATTGTTATATGTATATATTTATTACGTCACGCTACTTTCATTTGCTGCGCTCGGCCCCCTCACACTGTTGATATATATTTTAATACCTTTCTTCTGTTAAAATATATTAGTAAAATATGAAGTAGTACAAGGTGTATCAGAACAGACTAAAAACTATGCATTTATAAAATAAAAGTTGATATTTGTAGTGATTTCTCTTTACGGTGGAAATCATACCTAGTAGATAATGTTATACCCTTATCAGGTTCATCGCTCCTGTTTCAACTTGTTTAGATCTGTCACTATTTTTTCAGTAGATATGACCCCTATAGAGCTCTATAACTTATTTGCTATGCCAAACCTTTTAACTTGTAATACTGTTTCATTATATGCTTTTTAAAACTAATATCGCTCGTGGTGCACTCTAGTAGCGAATTTAATAACTAACAGCACACCCTATAGTGGCCATATTGTAAACCACTTTCCACCCAATCAGAATAATGTAAAACTAGATCTCTTAATAAAAATTTGCATTACAATAAGACGGAGTTTTGCAACATTTTATTTAACCTTAAATATTGGTTTATTTTGACTCACATGAGTTGTATTCCTAAAGCCCTACATAAAGGGATGGGGAAGTAGTCAAACACCAGTAATAGTTCCACACATTTTATTTTCGACTGACATAGACGTAGTTTACATGGTCCGAAGGAAATATTTTTGTTCTAAAACGATATTCATCCGGTGTGTCTTGCTTTAGATCCATAAGTAGGTATCCGTGAGGTTCAGACGTCGAATCGGTATAAGCGTCCTGGATAAATTTTGGATTGTACGGGCAAATTTGATGTGCAAGATGCCTGATCTGAGCCTTGTCTCGTGAATTCTTGAAACACACAATGTATTGGGCGTTCAGTGAAATGTCACGCTGTCCTCTTCCTTGGTGGAAAATATTTTGAGTAATATAAAACACGCTGATATTGCAGTGATGACAGCCTTTGGTAAACAAATCTGCTACTTTCTTATCCGTACGGTTCATCATATCGTCGATGACAACAAGTTTGGACGATCCAATATCTTCCAACTCTTCAATGTCGGGCAATCCTTGTTTGAAATGGACAGAGCATTGATATTTTAATGTTTACAAGCTCCATAAAACCAATAAACGTTATCAAATACTGCATCACACATTCTGTTCATATTATTTATAAAACTTTTAACAAACCGTGTCTTGCCGGCCATACTGGGGCCACTAATGATGGCTGAAAAAGGATGTATCCATCTCGGATCCATGATTGCGACTGATCCGGATCTATTAAACGAGACGTCATTTATACCTTTCGGGCTCCTCAAACTGAACCTTCACAGTGACTAACCGTACGATAGCACTTTATATAGTATACATTCACCTTCGAATAACTGTTCGCACATATTAATACGATTACAAATTACCCACAGCTATGAGTCGTACACTCTCATTTTCCATGTACTGGTTTATTATTTCCAGGGGGTTATCATTCGACTAATTTCATTCGGCTGTTCCATTCGGTTGTTTCATTCGGTTGTTCATATCGAATGAGTTTATCTACTACTTTTATTAATTGTACTGTTGGTTCTCATGGGAAAACCACATCGTTATTCGGTTGTTCCATTCGGTTGTTCATATCGAATGAGCTTATCGATTATTTTAGGCAATTTTACTGTTGGTTCTAATGAAAAAAAAACACATCGGTATTTGGTTTTTTCATTCGATTATTCCATTCGGTTGTTGTTCGATTCGATCCGATAAATTGTCAACTTTTATATTTCACAGTATTGTCATACTTACGTTTTTCTCTCACAAAGATCCAACATAACTGTTTGAATATTCTTTAAAGGGGTTTCAAACCTATTTTTTGTATCTTTCATTCTCAATACTACCAGCATTCTCAACATATTTGGAATTTGTCATTTACAATGTTGCCAAACTAACTTTTTCCTGCTTGTTGCCAATTTTACTCTTTTCCTAAACTTGTTGCCAACCTAAAATTTTTTTTTTATTTCTCAGTGTCTTTAAGTACTTTTTCCTTAACAGAATTGCCAAAATAACTTTCTTAGTATTCTCTTCACATTTTCACTAACCCAACTTTATGTTGTGCAGTGTTTGCCAACCTAAATATTTTGTGATCTTTCTTTCACGAAGTTGCCAACCTAGATTTTTGAAATTTTTCATGGTTGCTAACCAAGGTTTTGTATTGAGTTTTTGTGTGCATAGTTTCCTACCTATCTTCTGAATCTTTCGTTGTGTCGCCAAGAAGTTAGTTATCTTTCCGGTAGTGAACAGATAGTTTTGGGTAGTGAATATTTGTATTTTAATATGTTTTTCCTACCAGCTTAACGTTTTTATTTTCACAGCAGCAGGACTTTAACTTTAGGGTTCAAATACTAACTAAAGTCTATAACGGGTTATTTTTTTCTGAAATAATATTTTAGAAATATTTTAAAAACTATTTTTAAAAGTAAGTTTTATAATTTCTACAATTAGTTTAGTTTTTCGTTTATAAACTTTGTAAATTTCATTGCAAATTAGATTGTTGCGTTTAGGTTCGGAAAGCTACTTAACGGTCTTTGTTTTCTATCGAACTTCTAGGCTATCTGATCTGACTGTATTTTGCCGATTTTAAACATTTTATGTAAGAGTTTAACACTTAAAAGAGATTTACCTGAAATGGAACATTTTAATGCAATACATAAACAATTTATAATACCGATGGTATAGTTTTCATAAATAAATATTTTTGTTTGTAAGCTTATTTTTTTTTATAAATGACATTGGAAATTAGATCTTAAGCGTATTTTAAGGTGGAATTTGATTTAATTCTCAGATATGGTTCCATGAGTTATCTTAGTAGATTCTTATTTGACTGATCGAAAAAACATATGATACAGAGAATTATTAGTGGTAGATATTAACTTGAATTATTAAAATGTGTCAGATTCATCAAAATCGAAAAAAGTTACCCTACAGATATAACACGTACGCTAATATTTGTTCAAACAATTGAAAATTGTGTGGGTTAGTTGAATTTATGATAACCAGATTTATCAAAACGACTAAAATCAAACACAATACCCTTACATCTAAAGCAAAGTATAATTATTTTAAAAGGTGTACTGTCGAAACAGAACCAGGTGCTTCAGACCAGCCAAAAATATAAACATTTGACTCAGTTTATTTTATTGTTTTTACAACAAAGTACTTAGAGTGTTGACAGTTAAATATTCGCCCCTAGTAAATAATTGACTTTGTATCCAGCCCTATTCGAATCTCCGTATTTCCCTTGTTGTGATAAACGGGTTTTCCTTTCAAATTCCAAATAGCAAAAATTGAATGTAAGAAATAATTATCATCATTTATAAATGAGGCTCTGAAAGCTAACTTGTTCTATTCTCATTTTCAATTAACCAACATGAAATTAGATTGCAACATATTTTGTTGATGAATTATAAAGATTCGCCTTAATTATAGATGAGCAGGGCCGTTGCTAATGTTATTTTATACTTAAACTTCACATATTTACAAATGAACATTTTAGTTTACAAACTAAAAATAATATTTACAACAAAGTGTCTATTTGAATTGAAAATAACCAGGTACATAAGAACAGTAAAAATATAAAACTTGGACAACATCTCTTATATAAATTGCTACTTAAGGCAATGTATTATTATTTTTACTAATACAGTCTTATAGGGTCATTAGTAAAAACTTAATATGTACATTTCTGAAATTAGTGATTTTCTGTCGAGTCCATCAACTAATATTTCTTTGAACTGTAAAATTGTTTAATCTTATAGATTAAGTCCAGTGTACTAATACTCTTTAACACAAGTTATTTTAGTATTTTGCGATTTTTCATTATTTTCCACTACACATTTAGTAATTATATCGTGACCATTAATCTGAAAAGCTATTAAAGTAGAAAAACTAAAATAATTTCTTTACTGCGATTATTCATCTAATGTGGTAAAGGCCAAATCTCCAAATCTGTGATAGCTCCATTACTACAACATTTTATTTCTAGATGTAGGGATTTTCACTAACCGATTGAACTGTATTTTGGCTGACAATTTTTCTACTTAAAAATCAGTCAGTTCTGCGGAATGTCTCGCACTGTGCGGATCAATTTCCAGCTCCTACAGGCCATAGTCAAGTTGAAGCCTTGTCCACGTCTGCAGTTGCTACGTATAGCTGACGAGAGTTTGGTTACCACTATTTGTGAGTGTTTTTTGAACATTCTAAACACCAACATACCTCTTACTTCTGAGGTGAGACGGAAACTCGAAAGATTCAAGCAAACTATTCGTTCCGTAGTGTCTTCGAAAGGCTCTTGGAAATATAAACGAGCATTGTTAGTGAAACACAGTGAAGTACTGGTCCCTATAGTTATTACTACGGCCCTGGACTATTTCAAGGATTAATCACGCTAAGAAGATGGTGTTGATTTCACCCGACGTCTTGCAACGGTTGAACGCTGCTACACCGAAAAACGAAACGTTGAACGTTCTGGAAGAGGATATGAATAAAGTGCTTCACGCTTCGGACCTCGAAGACAGGGCTAAATGGGCGCAGTACCAGCAGATGCTTCAACGGAGACAGTATTTTCACGATGAAATGCGCAAACCTATGGAAATTCCTATTGTAGAAGCATCACACAGCGGCACCCGAAACTTTAGAGACGATATCTTATGCACGATTCCCAAGGCGTTTAAAACAAAAGGAGAACTCCTTTTTGAACGGCTTTGTGACAACGAACTAATTTCATGGGACAGACACGGAACCGTCAGTATAAATGGAGCCGCAATCCCCAACTCGAACATTGTCGATCTGGTCTGTGATGTGATAAGGTGCAAGAAGACAGCTTCCGGCCCCGTCGGTTGGGAGCAGTTTGTGGAAGCTCTACGCCAGATTAACGTTCCTCAAGAATTCATCGGCAACCCTCAGCACAGACATCAGCAAGCCGGACCCTCCTCGCCGAGACGACCATTTCCTTCACCACGACCAGCATTTCCCACACTCACCGCTAGAAGGCGGAAAACAATTACACCACCACTCCCAGACAGAAGAAGAAGATTAGTGTCTAAGGCGTGGGCTCGTATAAACCCGCAACAACCATGAACAAGACTCTGGAAAAAATATACTACGACCCGGCAAGTTCTGCTTGCTACACAGGAAGTCGCCCCCTTATTACAACAACCAAAAATAAAATTAGGACCCGAAAAACTAAAGATTGGCTTCTCACTCAGGACCCCTACACACTGCATACGCAAAAAAGAAGAAACTTTTCCAGAAACAGGTATATCGTCAGTAATATCGACGATTTATGGCAAGCGGATTTGGCCATTTTTAAAAACATTTCCAAATACAACGACGGTGTCAAGTATCTGCTTGTGGTGGTGGACGTTTTCTCAAAATACGGTTGGTTGCGCCCGTTGAAAAACAAGACTGCTAAAATGGTTAATGAGGCTTTTGAGTCTATTTTAAAAACCGACGGACGAAAGCCACGCGATATCCAGTGTGACAAAGGTAGAGAGTTTGTTTCCGTAGCCTCTGCAAAGTTTTTCAAGCAGCGTGGAATACATTTTTACACGACCCGCAATCCCGATACCAAAGCGGCAGTGGTGGAGCGGTTTATAAAAACTATAAAATCAAGATTGTGGCGCTACTTTACTCACAAAAACACTTTACGCTATGTAGACATTATTCAAGATTTGGTACGCGCCTACAATAATACAGTACATTCGACAATCAAGATGGCACCAGCTGACGTCAATGACGAAAACGTTCTGCGAGTCTGGAAGACGCTCTATTCCAAGAAGGAAACGTATATCGCCCCCCAAACTCAATTTCGGTAACACAGTGCGTATAGCAAAGGAGAAGAAACATTTTGCTAAAGGATACGAAAGCAACTGGACAGAGGAAATCTTTAAAGTCATACGCGTCATAAGGCATCCAATTCCAGTGTACCAAGTTCAAGACCTGGCCGGAGAAGTTATTGACGGTGCCTTTTACGAAGTGGAACTTCAAAAAGTAATAGTTCCTAAAAACAAGGTTTACAAAATTGAGAAAATACTGGAAATGAAAGGTGGGGGAAAAGGGAGGAAGGTGTTAGTCAAGTGGAAAGGCTACCCTACAAAGTTCAACTCCTGGATTCCCGCCTCCGACCTTTTGGATTTAACGCAGTGAATACTGGTGCTGCTGTCAGTCTGGTCCGAGACACCGTCGAGTGAACATGTCAGGTGTCGGCGGAATGTTTGGTGCTGCCGACCGCGCTCCCATGCCTATATCTGGTGGTACTATAAAAACCGAGGCTCAGTCTTTGCCCAAGCGTCGCAGCGTGAACATCAGTCCTGATTCTACGTCATCAACCAAGAAGAGGACGAAAACAATACGGAAACCTCGCACGGAAGAAAAACAGAGAAGAAGCAGTTACGCAAGAAGACCAAAGTGTCAATAAATAAGAAGAAGGCGACAAAGAAGACTTCAAAGAGGAAATTACCCATCGACATTTTTACATAATGGCCTACGTATATAACCTCTCTGCCGATTGTTCTAAAACCGAGATGGACTTGTTTTCTCTACCACCTACTCAGACCAGCATCGATGGAGGTCAATGGATCCAATACAAGCCATTGTCCTCGCTCACTAACGACTCGCCTATCGAGTTTGTAGTGCCTGGCCATGGTGACGAATATTTGGACTTGTCTCAAACCTTAATTGCTGCAAAAGTGAGAATTTTGCAAGAGGACGGTAATGTTTTGGACGCAACCTGCGATAAAGTTGGACCTGTAAACTATTTTCTGCATTCGCTGTTTAGCCAAGTGGAGGTATACTTTAACCAAAAACTGGTATCGGCAAATGGAAACACTTACCCTTACCGAGCGTACATTGAAACTCTCTTGAATTACGATGATGCCGCTAAAGAAACCCACCAATCATTAGCCCTTTGGGTGAGCGATACAGCTGGTCAAATGGACAAAACTGAAGATGAAAACGACGGACTAAAGAAAAGACGAAGTTACTTTGCCAATAGCCACCCTGGAGAAAGGGGATAGTAGTGTGGAAAGGGGACTTTTGGCTCACTTGATTTATGGCTTCCGGTCACGTGACCGGAAGCGGTGCGTCATGAAAGACGTCATCTGAGGCTGAGCCAGTGACGTAGGTGGTTTCGTGACGTAATGAGTGAAAGGTTAAAGTTCAAGGTCACGGGAGATGTAATTTAAAAAAAGTACTAACTCGCACGCGTAAAATCCGATTGTGATTCGATAGTTAATCGATAAGAAATATCGAATGAAAACAATCGAATGGAGCAATCGAATGATACGAGTGCGAGGTAGTACTATTACAAATATTACTTTATTTTATTTACAATAATTCATGTTTACAATAGTTCCCCGTTGTTCGTTGTCATCGATGTTGTTGATCCGGACGAGTTGCGGCCATCACTTCGCTTTCTGATGAAAGACGGTAGATATTTCGATTCCTGCGCAGAGTCCATGTTGTTTTTTGATGCGTAAAGTTCCAAAGATAAATCGTAACCGGACGCAATGAGAAGTCTTAACTCTTCATTAAAAACCTCGAGGTCTTGGAAAGTCGCCAGATGAATAGAGTCATAATGAATACACCTAATTTTGATGGACATTTTAACAGAGAGCTCGATGTACACTGGTCAAGAGCCGGAGGTGTACTGACTATTCGCTAGCTAGCGTTTTGGTATCAAACAAAATGGTGGGGGTAAAAGTGTGGTGGGGCGGAGCAGATGGCGGACGGCAGATGGCAGGCGGCAGGTGGCAGCTGGTGCGAGGCAGATGGTTGCTACTACCTTCACCGCCACAGTAATGCAATCCTTCGGCGTAATTCTTGTATTTTATCTTGTCGGTTCATTTGATACGTTTTACATCTACATATGCAATAGCTGAAACACTTGCACTTACGACAAGCTTTCCCGTCAACTTGATCGCCTGGTATTTTAAAACATTGTAACTCGCAACAATATGTCTTCAAATTGTTATCGAAAAATAAATTGTTCATAGGTGGCACCGACATGTTAGCTGCAGCGTGTGTTAGACAAGACTGAGACTAACTTCACTGCTTCCTCTCTTTTATACCTCTGCATAAGTCAACCCTGAATGAAAGTTCAAGGTCACCCATTTGAATTTTAATAAAAGCAACACAGCAGTATATCAAATAATATACTGCTGTGTTGCTGTTTTCTTTTTTTCTTTTTTTTCTTTTCTTTACTAAACAAACATCTTACAATACAATAAGCTTAAGTCTAACATTAATGACTAGAAATACAAACAGAGAAATACAGAGACATTATGTACAAATATGCGTGATGTGCAGAGTGAGTTCCGTAGAGTTGTTGCCGCTTACACCGTGTGATACCAAATACAACGTCCCCGGTTGAATATCTCGCAAATCTTCATTTTGTAGCAGTTGAACAAATCGTTTTAGAAGAAATACTTGAAACTTCGGCTCATCTCCTGGAGTGAAAGGTCCTTCGCTCAATGAAACTAGAATTGCTTCTCCATGTGTGGATTCCACTTTCTTGATGTTATGAATAATGTAGTGTTTTTGTTCTTTTAGTTCTGAACACTTTTTAGTTAGCAGAAGGTCGGATTTTGAATGAGTGTTGAATTGATCAACCAGTGTTTGAAGAAACTGTTGTGATGCCATCTTCGTCAGTGGTGGTTGTGGTGTCTTCTGTGATGTTGCCTCTTCGGAGTCTCGAATAATACTCGTGCTGGAGCGGTGCTGTCTCCTCGTATTTATAGGCCCCGCTACCCCCACCACATTTCTGTTCTCCGCTACCCCCACCACATTCCTGCGTTTGTTTCAAGTAAGCAGCCAAACGATATGCGTTGTACAATGCACAGTTTGTTTGGCCGTGTTTAAGATCTTTTGCAGCGACGCAAATATTACCGAGATTAATGTTAAAGTCCTTACTGATAGTTATATCGAAAACATCACCGTGCGTGTACTTTTGTATCCAGTTCTTTTTTTCTAATCCTCTTGTGTATATATGTGAATATTGTTTGCAAAAGTTAAACATAATGCTGTGCAGATTACTGTAGCTTATAAATCCTTCATACCAATGTATGTGATGAAAGTAGTTTGTTATCCATTTGTTTGTACTTTTTGCTTTGGTGTTAAGTTTGTTAAAAGAAAAAGGAGCTTCAAACGTGAATGGGTAGGCTACAAATGTAAGCAAGTCTAAAATTACTAATTCCTTGATAATAAACCTATCATCATTATTTCGAAATGCTTGAAATTCTATTACACAAGGCTTTACACTCACTTCTTCATCCCCTCCGCTCATCATGACACCTAGCGATCAACTAAACTGTTTTCCACACCATGGTAGGTTAAATACCAGGCCGTACAGTTGCAGGCGCGTTGGTGTATATTTAACGTGGGCACCGTCCCCAATAGGCCTACCCCACGTGTGTTCTTCTTTACTAAGTCAAACTTTAGTCTTTTTTAACTTCTTCTTCTTGTGTTTCGTTTTCTTCTTCTTCTTGTTTCTCCGTTTCTTCTTCTTCCTGTGTTGTTTCTTCTGTAGCTTCTGTAGCGATTTCTACAAGTGGTTCAAAATCCTTTAACTTTCTCCACATGCAAACTTCATGAGGTATTCTATTAAAAATAGATGTATCCACAGGTCCGTACACGATGGTGCTATCAGGTTGTTTTTCCAAAGTATCGACCAAATATTCTTTAATAATAGCGCTTGCAAATACCAACTGTCTCATGTACCTTGTAATAGGTTCTGTTGCGTAGTTTAAAACGTAGAATTCTTCACGTGACAGTAGAATCTTATTTTCATGTTGAGTCAAGTCTCTAATTCACACTTGTAGTTGTCCGCGATGTTTAACAATATCGATTTCATTGTCACAATCCAAAAGTCGAATATGTGTTTTCTTTCCACACAAACTGTTAGTTAAATAACATTCTATTAAATGTACATGTTTCAAAAATGACTCCCAAGCATTTTGCGAAAATAAAACCTTTTTTGTTCCATGGTGTAGTATTACTGTAGGGGAATAATCCAATGACTTCATCAATCCAACTGATACACTTTTACTGATGCATGCTGAGATGGGGTAAAAGATTCGCAAAAAAACTTCAGTTAAAATGTGAGGAGGAATATTTTCTTCAACTTTCTTCTTCCTCTCTGGTACTACCTTTGATGGGTCTGCATTACTTTCCTCCTCTCTATCTCTTTTACCAAACTTTAAAAATGTAGTTATTTCCTTGATGATTTCTGCTTCACTAGTATTATCACGTTCCAATAACGGTGCTACCTCTGCATCACCTTGTACAACAGATGGAGAACTCATTTTGTAGAAGATGTTACCCATGCGACTATAGACGATCAACTGAAGACCTGCATTGTTGCTCCGCTATTTATAGGTTAGCGACAGTGGTGGTGCCGGTGGTGTAACAACGTTTTACAATACTGTCTTTTCAATACCAGTCAACGGTATGTATGTAACAATTTTATCGTGCAAAATTAAACAATACGCAGATGTATTTGCAGGTACGTTTTCTTGAAATTCCATTTCTATTTTTATATCAACACTAGACGATTTTACAGATTCATTTTGTTTGGAACAATCAATTACAACAATCGGAGCTTTCGATTCAAACTGTACGGGAGATAGTAGAGGTGTATTTGTTTTGCCGTAATATGAATTTTGGAACCTAGCGTACATATCGTATAAAACACTGTACCTTTTTTTATCAAAAGAAATATTAAAGTTGTCGTAGGGAAAGAATTGTGAATTCAGGAACACTTTACAGTTTGTTAATTTACAATGGTCAAATTCACCAGCATTTTCAGTTATTATACTTTTCTTCTTCGTTTGTAATCCAAATATTACATATCTCGCTTTTTCCAAATGAGTAGAAGTTTTTACAGTCCATGTATGCCGTTGTGTTGTAGGTAAAACGGGGTATTCATGAAACTCCCAGCTTCTGAATGGCATTACAATGTCTCGATCTGATTTTAACTTTCTTGATGTAATCCTGTGTTCATCATTTAGTCGCACATGTGGTACTCTCCAAACAATCTTGTCTAATGTTAATTTCCAGTCTAAATTGGCATCAGTTGTTCCAGCAGCTGCTTTAAGAATATCATTATCGTTTGATGATCTTAATAAAACTAGTTCTTGTTTTACATTTATTATTATTCTTCTGTAGTCTTCAGCAAATCCTAGGAGTAATCTTAAAGGTACGTAGAAATCAAAGTTTCCCGAAGAGTCAGGAGCGATTGTAATTTTGTCTGGAGCAACCCATCCTGCAACAGCTAACAGATTCTTCTCATTTGGTGTTAAAGACGCTAATCCTTTCAATGTACTGGAAATTCCAACCTTTTTTGTTGAATCGACTGTAACTCCTGAAATTTCATATCTAATCTCGTCAAACAAAAATGCCATAGGATTATTTATGAACGGAACAGTGGTTCCAGCAGTACCATCAGTTTTTGTTACTTTTCCTTCAATATATAAATAACTTTCACATGGAAGAGTATAAATGTCTTGTTGCTGTATAGGAATCCTAATTTCATCGTTATTGTTTAATTTGGACGAAGCGTAAGGGTTGTGCGTGTGATATTCCTTTTCCCATAAGGTCTCGTCGAATGTTGGACCCTGCGCTATATCCAGTATATCCATTGTTAATGACCTTTAATCCAATTTCTTCTAGAAAACGAATGTTGTCACTTGTTAATCCTTCTACAGCTGATGAGCTACTGACCTCTTTGCTGGTTGGCTCTCTCTTTTTAAATGATAACCCCATTGTCTAAGCGGATGATTTTATATGTATTCTTACAGTAATAGCTTCTCCTCTAAAGTCAATAAGGTTTCCGTCTTGATCCACTATGTTCAGCACGATGTCTGAAATGAAACTGGTGTTTAACGGTAGGTACACAAGGTTTTGAGGCTTTTCTACTATCTTGAAACCCGGTGAAACTGATGGGTAGAATGTGTGTAATATATGACGATTCTCTCCATCTCTGTAGGATCCTTGTATAATGTTACATGTAATGTCTATGCTATTAACTTTGATGATCGTCACAGTTTTATTCCCAGAATGAGTTTTATTAGGTTCTAATACTTTTGTTTCCTTAGAAAACCCCAATAAACTACCAATTGAATGTTCTTGACTAAAATCAATATAATACTTAGAAGTAATTTCGGCTTTCATTGTATTGTTATTGCCTTTTATCGTTATATTTTCTTTTCCCATATGTTTTTGTATAACTTCATTTATATTATCAATTTTATAAGCTCCTGTTGGTAAACTGAATTCTTCCAAAGCTGAATACTTTCCTTTATCATCTTTTGTCTTGTAATAATGTATTTTATTATTAATTCCTTCACTAACGTTTGGAATAGAGTTATATGTTGTTAAATCCAATAATGCGGCTTCCCATAGTCTTCCTTTTTGCAAACGCAGTGCTGGAAACAGAATACTGCGCAAAGTACATGAGTTACCGGTTAATGACACTGTATACGAGGACATCTTAAAGTTGACTAACACTTTTAGCTAAAAAGTCTAAACATAAATGACCACAAATGGATGTATCATCAGGTTGTTTTCTTGTATGATTGTAAAAAACATTTTCTGCCGCACGAAAGTATCGTTGAAGTTCTTTCGGTGGTGGAAGGTCTCCAAAACTGTCAAACTAATAAATGGTTTTACCAAGTTTCTTGTAACACACCCAATGAGTGCCTAATCCTTCACTATTATCCAAATTTACAATACCAGTCTCATTTTTCCACATTTTAACCGGTAATTCATCTTTCATAAATACTCCTCTAAAAAATGGGATTTTCAAACAAGAAGCATATGTAATCAGTTCTTCATTGGTTAATTCTTTGTTTTTAATTATTAATTGCTCTTTCTTATTTAATACACACGATACGGTCTTAGGTATAATCCTCCTCCCTTTTTTATCATTGACCATATTGTTGGTTTCTTTTTAGCTTTACCACTGGTAGATCGACGTTTTCTTCTGATATTACCTCCTTGTTTCTTAGCGGGTTTTTTCCCACGCCTTCTTCTCTTTCCTCCTCCAAACGTAGTTTTTGCTTTCATTGCTGCTGTTACTGCTAAAGACGCTGCTTTTTCACCAATACTCGCGTCACTAGATTTTACTCTTTGCCAAGCTTTCTCAGCAAGTGCTCTATCTGCTATTGATCTATTTTTAGTATCACCAAATTTGGAATACGCTATATCGTGCTGTTTACAAGCCTGATCAAGCTTATTTATTCCAGGATCTCCTCTAGCAAGACGTTTCTTTAATTTGGTTCCAGGACCACAATATTAATATCTTCAGGTAAATGTAATTCCACAGGTAATAAATCAATCGCCTTGATAACTCCAACCGGTTTACTCAATAAAGAAAATGCTGTTGATGGTATTCCCCTTCCTCTCTGTAATCTCTCTCGATTATGACTGATGCGTTTAACCCTCGACATGACTATTTATAGCAAAACCTACAATCAGTAGGTGCACTCTATAAATGTTTTACAATGAATGTAATATCAGTTTTGGTTTCTTGTATTATATACTGTTTTAAAATCCATTTATTATATACAAATGGATTTATTAATTAAATGTAGACATATTAAATAGAAGTAGTAAAAATTGAAATTAGGTGTAATTGAAGATGTTCCAGATGTTTCTCCGGTGGTGATGGTATCGTTGTCTTCGGTAAAATGAATAAACTTTAAATAGTTGTCATGTTTCCCTAAAAACTTGCCACTGAATCGTTGGTAATTGAATAACACATCCCAGTCTAGTTTATCTTTAAAATTGACAATGTAATTCTCAGAGAGATTTTGATATTTACTTATTAATTCCCAACAGTTATTAAAATTTGAAGTCATCTCTACGAGGAAGTCTTCTGAAAACTGTTGTCTTTGTAAAATATGGATCCAGTTAACTCTGTGAAAATAAATTCTTAACATAGTCATTGTAAAGAGGTAGTGTATGGAAAGTTGTTCCCAATCCATATATCTATCAAACCGTTGAACAAAACCATCTGTCAACACTCCTTGGGGAAATCTCGGCTCTTGAGATATTAAACTCCACGCAGTAATATTGGATTCCATCATCCTCTCGTATCGTCTCTCGAATATGACCGATGCTTTATCCCTTATCATGGGTATTTTAAATTCTTTTTTCTCTTATGTAATCTTCATTGTTTTCTGTTGGTTCATTAATCACATTCACTTTATCCTCCTTTCCTAATGTCTTGACTTTAGAAAGCTCAGACGGTTTATTTCGTTGATTAGATTTCTCTGGATTGTGTATATTTTTCCAGTCTAAATAATTGTGACTGTCAACATCTGAAGCTGCCTCTCTTCCTCAAGCCCGATGGATATAATGGAATAGAGCTGCACCAAACCTTTCTAAATGTTTTTCATATTCCGTAGTCCATTTCTTGTGTACAATATCAAACATTTTCTTATTTACAGCGTCTCCATCCTGCTCACAATCACCTACATTTCATAATTTTAATTTTTTTACATCATAGCTTGTATCAGTTTTATTCGTTTTGTAAATCGTTAACAATTTTAGAGTAGCTAAATTTACTGCTTCACCATCATAAATGGGATATTGTATATCGCTTAACCTTTTACCGGAAAACCCCCAATGATCTTCGTGTACAGTTGGGGTTCTTTTTTTCATGTACTGTACCGTAACCGCATCAGACGACATAAGCGGATCACCAAGATTTTGAATTACTTTTCCTTCAAAATTATAGTTGCCGTCAGGTGTTAACGGAAACCCAGCTCTTTTTTCACTATATCCAGATTTTACTCCAAACTCGGAATACCGTCCAAACTTGTCCACACTCATGATGTAACTGAATCGCTATCGTTTAGGTTCTTATTATATATACGTCTACTGAACAATTATTCCTTGTTTTCGCAGTTCATCAACCAAAGCTACCCATTCGTTTTCTAAACCAGTGTGCCCGGCTTCCATAGCTTCATGTAATAACCTCATTCGATCAACTAACTTATTTATATCGTTGTAATATATTATATTAGTTTTATACACATTTTTCAATAATCCCCTTCCAGATGTGGTAGGATCAGTTGTTTTTCTCTTTTTATGCAAAACATTTAATTCAGCAGAAGATAAAGCTCTTCTTTTAATTTGAGCTTTTTTTGATTTCGAGGGGAAAAGACTAGATATAATACTTGTATATTTTATTGACCGATTTCTATGAATAGGTAGGTCTTTGGAATACTTCTTTCTATGTGCATTTGTATACTCTAATATATTTTTAAACAATTGTAAATCCCTTTTAGTATATTTACCAGGATTATTTTTAAAGATAAGTTCAAACAAACCTTTTGTACCTTTATATTTCTTATCTCCAATAACTATATCATCATTTTCGTTTATATCTAACTTGCTATCTCCAATCATTAATCCTTTATCCTCTATTCTAGCTCCATAGGTATGAAAATTTCGATTAGCATGTGCGGCGTGTAACATTTTTAACGTATATGTTCTTCCAAGAGTTCCTTTAAACATATTATCCGTGTCTAATTTGCTTAAGTTGGATGGGTTAATATCCTCTTCTTCTGCTCTTGTATCTTATACACTTGTATCTTCTGTACTTGTATCTTCTGCAATGTCCTTTTCCTTTAAATCCTCTATATCTCCGCTTTCTTCATACTCGTCGCTTTCTTCAGATGTTTGTAACTGACCAAAACTTTCATCATTCTGAAATTCTTCTTCATATTTGGAAATTGGTAGCATTTTGTCTCCTTCGAAGCAAATTGAAGGTTTTTCCATATTTTGTGCTAATCGCTTTAAAGGTTCAGTAACAGGTTTGAATGTTGTTTCTAAAAATTGCTCTCTTTCATTTATACCTGATTTTAAAGCTCGGTTTTTTTGTCTAATAGAATCACTAAGTGATTTTATTTCCTTTAATAGCTTTTCCTGGTTAACCATCTTCACACCTTGACGACTTGTACAGTAATACCACTAATCAGTGTATTAAAACAAATTTATCAAAACCTATTCTATAACGACCATCTTTTATAGCTTGATCTTTCATAATAACCAAAAATCCATACTTTTCCGCCCATGCTTTTCCGCAAAGCCCTTTAAACTTTTCAAATGGCATATCCGCATTCACATGATCGTTATATATATGTTTTAGGTTAGTATCATCTTGTTTGAATACAATTAGAATATTTACATTATCTCTGATAAGTTGTTTTGGGATTTTGCTATAAGTTTGTCCTATATATATGCTGTCGATGTTATTATGTCTTCCCATGGCAAAGTAGTTTCTAATAGTATCCTGATTTTCACAAGATACATCGTCAAATATAAATACAGAATACGGTTTCGCTTCGTTTGGTTGCATAATACTATCACTAGCGTTAAATTTGTAAAAATTAACATCAGACACATCAGATAGGATTTTATCCAGCAATTGATACTTTGGTTGATGTAGAGACTTTGAAAAAATATATAGGTTATTAAACCTTAATCCCTGCGGATTAGTGATCAAATTAAAGACAACATTGGTCTTTCCGCAGTTTGAGGGGCCACTTACTATACATCGAACAGTGTTTGGAAGTAAACTACCGTGTTTACCATTGTTGATTTTAACGTTATCCACAGTTAAATCATCTATGTTATTAATATTGAATCGATCTTTATGGTGAATAATCTCCATCCTGCTCAAAGGTTAACGATGAAATGAGTTGCTTGCATTAAACCAAGTCCTTTATAGGTATCCATGAATCCTCAGTTTTGTTAAACCCTATCCACCGCACTTTAACTGCGTCCTTTTTTCTTTGTAACACTTTTTCATCAAGATATACATCACCTACTGTTGACTTTAACATTTCATGTCCATAAAATGCACCTTGCAACAAATCTCCTTTGTTATCTTTTAGGATATACGTTTCAGGTACAGTCGGTTGCACTTTATACACTGTAAAAACTTCATTCGTCCAATTGGGAAGGTATTTCTTGGTAAACACTCCCTTATCTAATCCGTACTTTATCACTTACATAAAATTTTCTTGGCCGCATTTTTTTTACTTTAGGCTTTGTATTTTTCTTTATGCGTTTTAATACATCTTTTGCATTTCTTCTATTTACTTTGTTAGGTTTCATACCAATAGTTCTATGAAACCTGTTGTTATAATCATTTATTAATTGTGCTAAAACATCATACCATACGTAAGAACCTCTTTTTGAAAATTGTTTATACAGTGCTCCTTTTAAGGTTCTATTAAATCTTTCTGCAATAGCTGCTTTTTTCTCTAAATTTGTAGAATAATGATTTATTTTATATTTATTCATTAACTGTGCAAAGTTTGTATTAAAGTATTCTGTTCCATCATCAGTTTGTAAATGTTTAATTTTGTTTTTATCTCTTTTTATGGCTATTTCCATGGCTTCTGTTACGCTTTTACCAGTCTTGTCCTTTAGAGGCAAAGCGTCTGCAACTTTTGTAAAACAATTAATAATTGTGAGTATATATTTAAATCCTTTGTTTATTCTGCTATGCGGTCGCATTTCAATTAAATCCGCTTGATATAGATCATTTATCCCTTTTATAACAGTATTTCTTCTTGGAAACTTTATTCTTGCAGGTTTGTGTAGTTCATTAATAATCTTCTCCTTCAGGTCTGACATGATGGTTTCACGAAGGCAGCTGATATGGTATTAAATATTCTATGGTATAAATCTGCTTATATATATACATATAGTTCAAGGTCATTCAAAACTTGTGTAAAAAAAGGGGAAACACAGCTTAACATTGCTGTGTTTCCCCTTTTTTTACGGAAAGGAAAAGGATAAAGGATCTAGGACGATGAAGAGGTTACTCGTCAATAGAGTTGAGGGAGTAGTGGCCGAATGGCAATGTGTTGATTTTGTCTGGAAGGGTTTGTCTTTTGTCGTCATTACAGGATAGCGCCTTTTTAACTTCAGTCACGCTGTACAGCTGATGGTTAAAACTTCTGATGGTGTTGGATTTAGCTGTAATAATGTTATCCTCAAATAAGCATTGCTTGTAGTGTTCAAAATGCACTTTCTTCTTTAAATATAAACTCTTCACACCTTTAGCTTTCTTAATATAGCTATTGTTCTTTTCTTATTCTTTTCCTTTTTCATTATAGAGTTTCAAAGAATATAGTTTAGACATCAGTGCAACAATCTCTTCAAGTAGAACACCATTAGCCTCATCCTTGAATTTGCCTAGTACTTTTTTGTGTCTGCCATTGTCGTTGTTTGGATGATCTTTTGGATAATTGGAGAAATCAAAGTCGTTCTTGTAAATAAATGTACGTAAGTCTTTATACATGTCCAATGTTACTATGCGATATATGAAATCGTCAGTGTCCATATATGTAATAGATATATTTTCTCTTCCGTAGAACGCCACCATTTTGTTGTAGTGAAAGTCGTACATGTGTGTTTTTGAGATGTCCAAGATATGCCTATATACAAAGGACGATCCATCTTCACACTTGTCTTCTTCATGGACACTGCTACAAGTTTTTCATTAATAATTATAGATGTTCCAATATTTGGCTGCTGTACTAGTTACTGTAATTTTTTTGCGTTGGTAACAAGTTTAACATTTTTATGTCTTCTTTTGTTTTCCAATGTTTTTCCAAATATCGCATTATTCATTAATTTAAAGAAATCTTTTTGAAAGTCTGATGTAGCTGCTGCTCTTCTGATGGTATTTGAATCAATGTAGGGTTTCAACCAGCATGATTGAGAAAATTCCAAAACTCTATTAATTTTTGTTAGACGTAGTCCTAATTCGATAGCTTGTTGAACCACCCAAAAGTGAGCCACGTAGCGTTGTTTATTATTTAATGTCATCATTAATTTGGGGTGTTTTCCAATTGGTGAAATTTCTGTTTTAGCAAAAAGTGGAAGGTCATAATGAAGATCATGTAAATTTTCTTGGTATTCAAAATCGCAATCCAAAATATATCCAGTGTCACCATGTTTCGGAATTTGTAAAATATCGCCAATAGAGTCGGGATTAATCCATTTAAAGTTATCAAAAGGAAGTGGGCTTGACATTGCCCATCCGTACAGGTTATTTGCATCGAAATATCCTAAATAGGTTGACGGTGTGGTTTCATCGTAATCGGGAAGGTATTTGTTGTTGGCTTTGACATGTCTGGTAACACTTTGGGTTAATCCGCCTCTCACTCCAGCTTCAACCATTAAAACCATGTAAATATCTGTTAAAAGTTGGAGTTTGCATTTTGTTTCTTTTAACATGGCTTGCCAAGCTAATCCTGGTGAAGTATACGAATGTAGAGGGTCCAAACCGTATGCAGCAAAACAGGTGTTTCGGAATTCTTCCATTACATCACAAAGAAGAGTTACATCTAGTTTGACATAAAAGTCCGAGTAATCTCCTAAGGTCTTCATATCTAACTCGTTCCATACTCGACGTGCGTGTTGATAGTCCTCAAGTGATATTTCCGAATCATTAAGTTTGTTTTTGAAGTGTTCTGGTGGAGGTAGTGATGTTTCATCAAATCTATGCAGTCCATCGATGTAATCATAGGGGAAGACTCCTTTTCGAAGAACCAAATCCATTTTACTATTGGGTACAATTTTGCTTGTTTCTATCAAATCTGTTCTTCTTAGATTTTCAGATAATTTCATGAGGCTTGAAGGCATAAATCTAAATGAATCAATGAAACTTAATTTAATTCTACCCACTTTTTTTGAAAAGCTTATAAATTTTTCCATTGTAGTAGCCAAAACGTCTATTGCTCCATTATCTCTTCCTAGTTCGGGGATTATGAAGTGCGAATCATAACCACTCAGATTGTGCAAAACTACGGGGATGAAATATGGTAGTTTGTAGTTCAAGTTGCAAGCGTTACAGGCTGCACCTCTGTACGCTCCCGTAAGATGATCGTGGTCACGAACTTTAACGTTATCCAGTGTAAAGGTGTTATTACACAGATAACACGTTGTTGTTGAATCATAATGTTGAAGCTCTTCTTCTTCCATAGGTGACATGGGTACCTTTGTTCTATACAGTTCTTCTACCTTTGCAGCTATGTCATACAGATCATCGACAAAGTATTTGGCTGCTTCTTCACCGCGATAAATCTTTGGAGAAGATGATAGTCCATATTTTTGAAGATGGTCTTCAGTCAACGTGGATTTAATTAGTATGCAATAACTGTTTGGTGAATGAAGTTGGTATTTGATTCTTCTTGTAACGTCCTCTTCTTGTTGTTCAAGCAGATGTAAAGAAGACTCGAAATCAGCGTAAACAGCAACAGGTACATGGTATTGTTGTATTACTTTGTCAAATTTTATCTGCGCTCTGCTGGAATGTGGCAATTTAATTCTAACCTCATAGTTTCCATTACATAACCTTTGATGTTCTACTAACCATTCTGAACCTCCCCTTCTTAATGGTTTGCCTACATGACAAAAACATCTTTTACAAATGGTTTTCTCTCCGTGTTTTTTTGATATTTGTTTAGATACAAGAGCTCCAAAGTTTCTTATGTAGACATAGTGGGATATGTCCCCTTTAGTGATCAATAGCAAATCCGTATGATCTCTGCGCTCAATAGGTGTTATGCGCAAGGGGTACGCATTGTTTGACGAATCTAAGCCGAAAATGTTGACAGAAGCTGAAGGATTTTGCTTTTAAAATTTTGAAATGTCTGTTATAGCAACAGGGTAAGTCATCCCTTGAAAATTATATCTATGTTGTACTTCGTCATATTTGCGGCTTGGTCTTATCGGATTGTCTGTTACATATTTGACCAACATGGCATATTTAAAACATTCAGTATCTTGATTTTGTACGTTGACGCAGGATAAGGTATTTCTAATCTTTGTTGGTAGAGGGATGTAGCTACTTCCTCGAATTCCATAGCCGTGTTTGTGTACTCTTAAGTCTAGCCCTGTGATGCTTAACAAACTCCATCCAGAGCCTCTTCCTTCATGTTCTTGTATTTTTGTCATTAGCTCTTCAAAACATTCAGATACGATTGAATCAATATCTGACGAAAACATAATAGTTCGGTTTTTTGTTAAGAACCCTCTCGGTGAAGTTTCATTTTGAATGTTTGTAAATAAAGTATCCAGTAATAGTCCAAATTTAATAAAATTTAATCTTTTTAATTCATTTTTCAGAGTTTTGCTAACCAATCCTTTTGCGTTATTTAAAAATTCTTCAAGTTTCAATTTCGTATTGTCAATTTTAAAGTGGGTTACAACATTACCCGGAAGTGCTCGGGCGTGTAGTTCCACATTTACTGATGGTCCAGGCGCATAATGAATGACACTTGTTCTTGAAACTTCATTTTCTTCTTTTTCTTCATTTTCTTCTTTTTCTTCGTTGTGTTCTTCTTCATTTTGTTCTTCTTGATGTTTTGCTAATTGTTGGTCGATTGAATCTAATTCTTCTTCATTTGGTTCTTCTGTATTTGTATTGGTGTTATGTTTCAATTCTTTATGAATGGTTAAAAGCCATTCATCTCTGAAAGAAGCTTTACAAATATCGCAGCGAATCATAATGTATGTGTGCTCTTCACAAGGGTCAACGTAATAATGAAAAAACACTGCAAATGCACCTCTATTTATACCCTAGAAAAAGTGGTGGGGGTACGTTTTAGGTTAAGTTTAAGTTTGTAGCTGGAGGCTACAAAATTCTGTATTTGGGTCAAGGACATTGAGCATATTTGCCAAAACGGGGAATAGAGCAGTAAATGATTTCATTTTAAACCATAAACTGATCTATTCCCCGCTTTGTATTTAACAAGGACAATTTTATCCAACAGGAAAATTTAATATATTTTAAACTGGTAAATATTTTCTGTCTTGTAACTGGGTCAAGGTTATACAACGATATTACCAAAACGGGGAATAGAGCAGTAAGTAGTTCTCACTTTGACTACAAACTGATCTATTCCCCGCTCTGTATTTAAAGTTTGACAGTTGACAAGAAAAAACAACACTTAATCAGACTCATTTGATGAATCGGAATCAGTTGTATCAGAATCATCGGAAAGAAATAGTCGTCGACGAATATGATATACCCCTCGTGCGCTATCTAAAAATAACCCATCCAAACTACTACTACTAGTGGTTGGAGTTTTATCATGTATTTCTTCAGAACAGAGAAGATGCTGATAGATTCTATAGGTTTCAGATTCCACGTCATTTAACGGTTCAATTTGTTCCATATATCCTGCTTCAAGATCATCACTGTCCATATCACTTAATAATTCAAGATCTTCCATTGCATCCATATTACTTAATAATTTAACATCTCCCAATTCGTCTTGATTTTCATCCTCACTTTTAATCACAATATGTTTTATATTTCCCACGATTGATTTTGCAGAAGGAAATATATTATCCTTTGGTGACATAGCTGCTATATATCCTAGTGCTAACACAAGTAGCAGAATGAGATAAGCACTGATGAAAAACCTCTTTTTATACGCCCCGATTTAAGTGGTGGGGGTAATTAGTGATAGGGAAGGGGTATTGTAGGCCTTGTATGTAGTTTATGAGGTTGTGTAATAAAGACACAGGATGTAGCCTTCTTGTAATAATTGGTAAATTTTGTTCTTCAAAGGAATTGGTTTCACATCTATTTTTACTTCTTCTGTTCCACGAATACCCAATCCTTTGATCTGAACATGTTGATACTCCATTAACAGTTGGTACACACACTGGGTAAAAGTATCCGCTTTAGCAGTAGAGTCAATATAGTGGAGGTATACCATGGCAGATGCTCTCTTGATGCAATTCACAACCAAAGTGATAACCGACTCTGCAACATCGCGCTTATATACCCGCGCCTATCTAGGTCAAGGTCGTTTTAAGATTATAAAAAAAGTGTGGACAACCTATTTACCTTCTGCAGCATGCTATAGAATTTAAATAGGTTGTCCACACTTTTTAATTTGGAAAAGAAACAAATATTTACTTAAATTTGGAAGATAGGTTTTTGAACTTTGATTTTACGGTAATGATTTCCACACAGTGACTCCCTTTTCGTTTCGAATTAAATAGTCTCGTCTGGTAGGGTTTTCAGGGTGGAACATACCCTTAGGTAATGCTAAAGAGAACAGTTGGTCTGCGCATTTTAGAATCACCTTTAGAAAACCTTTCTTTTTAACGAAAAAGTAACGTTCGTTTTTACGAAGCCTATTAATTCGAAGTTTTTTGGGGTTCACTGTTGATATTGGTGAAGATCGAGAAACGCTAGTCTTATGTTTCAGTTTTAAATGATACCCGCATATTTCCTCATTTGAAACACAAGACCTGTGACAGCGTTCACCTTTCTTCGGACCTTTTTTGAAGATATATATACATTGACATTTTAATTGTTTTAAATTCTCAGAAGGAGATTGCGGGTTATTAAAAATTACAGACGGACGTGTAGAAGAGCCTGATGTAGAAGGTGGGTTCTCATCTCTGATTGGCTTCGGCTCCAGTGGAAGAATGTCTGCCAGCGCCTGCTGAAGAATGGAAGGAGCTGGTGAAGCCAGAGATGAAGTAGGTAGTGTTTGTCCAACCTTCCTCGGCGATGTAGATAATTTGGAAGAACTTGAACTAGCCGGAGAAGGTGGGCGTGAAGTAGCCGGAGAGGATGAAGAAGATGACGATGAAGACGATGAAGAAGATGAAGACGATGAAGAAGATGAAGAAGCAGACGGGGGAGCAACAGGGTTTGCTTGAAGTGGTGGCGATACGTTAAGAGCTGGCATCGAACGTGGTGCTGGCTCCGCAGGAACAACGCATGCCAGCATCAACGCCTGCCGAAGGATGGAAAGAGCTGGCGGAGCAGGTGGAGAATGTTCAACCTTCCTCGGTGAAGATTGTTTCCTACGGCTGGACATGTCGGAAACTGAACTGCGCTCGGAAAGTGTAAGCAGCAGAATGATTTTACCACTGGTGGAAGCCCTCCTATATACCTGTTTTACGGGGGGGGGGGGTGTTAGTGATAGGGAAGGGGTATTATTGTAAGAGTAAATGTTTTTACCAAACAATAATTTTCTCTAAGTCCCGAAGTGGGTCAAGGTCATCTGAACATGTTGCCAAAACGGGGAATAGAGCAGTAAGTGATTCTCACTTGGACCACAAACTGCTCTATTCCCCGCTCTGTATTAGGAGAAGAGGACTAGTTTAAAGCTCGCAATTATAGGCAATAAACCTGATAACGGAACACTAACCTCTCCCCCGAAAAATTATTCACCCAACAAACAAACGATATGGTCAGTTTACAACAGTCTCGCACTCTGAAACCGCAAGGACGTTCATCACTGTCTAGGCGTCAGAGTACTACGAACCGAAGTACAATAATACCTGACCAAGGTCCCCTTAAGTTTATTTCCCCGAAGATGTATCCCCCAAGATAAGCAAAATGGTCAGTTAACAACAGTCGCGCACTCTGAAACCGCAAGGACGTTCATCACTGTGTAGGCGCCAGAGTACTACGAACCGAAGTACAATAATCACCTGACCAAGATCCCCTTAAATTTTACAGATATTTAAACAAGATTCCCTTAAATTTTATAAATATTTAACCAAGATCCCTTTAGATTTAACCAAGATAAGCAAACTAATCTGTTTCTCGTGAGTGAGGGCTAAGATAGGTAAAAAAAGTCATCCGGTTTTCATGCCGTAATGACTCAAGGTCGGTTTTCGTGCCGTACGCCAGAGTACTACGAACCGAAGTACAATAATCACCTGACCAAGGTCCCCTTAAATTTAACCAAAAATAAGCAAACTGACTGAATCTGCTTCTCGTGAGTAAGGGCTAAGATAGGTAAAGTCATCCGGTTTGCGCGCCGTAATGACTTAAGGTCGGTTTTCGTGCCACACCTTTTTGTAAGGGGTTAGGAAAGGTGTTTATTTGAGAAACATAATCCCCCCTGAGATATTTAAAGACATAAGGTCGGTTTTCGTGCCATACCTTTTTGAATGGGAGCGTGAAAGAAAAGTACATATTTCATTAGTAAATAAAAACACTTCAAAGACACTTTAAAACCAACACCAAACTAACTACAGTTAAACTAACTACATTTACTAGCAGCAAACTACAAGCGTTATTCTAACAAGCTTAATAATACACAGAGATGCCTTAAGCTAAGGTAGCATCTCTAATATATAGTGGTACCAACTGTATACTAGAGATACTATTGCGGACAGCGCGGGCAAACAGCTAGCTAGGCTGTCGGCCTGCGACTGCGAACCCTCTGCGGGCTGCTCCCGCTTTTATAGGAATATATCATGGGGGGGGGGGACTTCGACAGTAGTTTGTTCTAACGCTGTATCGCACACTCTGAATTGCTCCGGTAACTGGGTCAAGGACACGTTAAAATATTTTGTAAAATAACGTTTAAACAAGGGAGACTGTTATCCGTTTTACACAAAACTCCTTGCACGATCTTTTGATAAAATGGAAAAGATTAATGCCGGAGGGCGATTCCCATTCCACCAAAATACAATGCATATTATTCTATGCAACGGTCTCAGCTCTATTTTTACTTTTAATTTAATGCCACGGAACTCATAAGTAAGGATGGACAGAAAGGCTTCTGAAATAGCAAGCTCGGAAGGAACAAGCCAAGTGTTTACACCTACAGCTTCCATAGCGATATGATGATTTTTACCACGCTGTTGCAGTATATATTAAATTTCCCCTTCCATAAATTTTGTGCTAAAACGTGGTTGTGTACATTGAATGTTTCTTGAATATTTTCTAAGTCCTAATCTGGGTCAAGGTCACGTTGAAAATAAAAGCATTAAGTGTTAAGCAAACTACAAAACATTAAGTGTTAAGGAAACACATTCCATCTACAATGTTATTATAAAGCATTAGGTGTTATAAAACATCAAGATATGGTCAGTTTACAACAGTCGTGCACTCTGAAACCGCAAGGACGTTCATCACTGTGTAGGCTTCAGAATACTACGAACCGAAGTACAATAATCCCCTGACCAAGATCCCCTTAAATATATTTAACTACACATGCAAATGCGCATGGTCTCTCAATTGCGCGTTGGGCCCACACACACTCAAGAGACCTACGCTGCAGCAGGCACTGCAACCCAGTGGGACGTTCATCCTAAAGGGCGGCAGGCTACTGCGAGGAGACGCTCGAAATCTCGGCTTATATAGACGGAGAATGGGAAATAGGGATATTTAGGGGAAAGCGGGATAAGGGATAACCCTACTTCGTTGCGGGATTTTGTCGGGAATTTATCCCTCTCTTCCAAAAAGTTTATCCCTCGACCTTGATCTTGACCTTGAACTTGACCCAAAAAAGGGGGGGGGTGACCTTGAACATGACCCAAAAAGGGGGGGGGTGACCTTGAACATGACCCAAAAGGGGGGGGTCCCGGATGTAAACCGGTTCTAATTAGTACCCAGCTTTCTACCTATATATGGATAGGGCAAGGTTAGCCTTTGCGACCTGCTTTACTCTGTCTGGCACCTCATTCCAGCTTTGGTTCTCAGCCAGTATACACGTGCTCTATCCATTTTCCCTTCCATCCAACAACTCCATGTCTTCTCCTCTGACTCCCGAAAAACTTCAACGTTTGAAGGAGTCCTTGAAGAAGTCGACGGAAAGAAGAAGCGGATTTAAGAAACCTTCGGCTTTTAAGTCTGCTCTTAGACGTGATTTTCGGTGTCACCCATTATATTTTCACCAGCAACCCTCAACTCAGCCTCAGCCTTCTACGTCCACAGCTCGACCTTCAACTCCACCACTAACTGTAGATGAGGTGATGGAGCGGACAAGAGTGATGGGGATCGATGATTTGGTGACGCCGATCGACACCTCCAAGGCCGAGTTCCGGAATCTGAAGCGGTTGACGGAGTACAAGTTTGTGGCTAGGAACGGGGACCACATGTTCCTCTTCCAACACACCGACTACTACGTCGAGGTGCGTCTGCCGCAGACTTGTCCACCACCACCCCCTCTGATACCCGACACCCAGGAGTTGTACTTCATGAGACAAGATGGGAGGGTAAAGTGGGTTTTAAAAAATAAAGTTTAAACCGAGCAGCGATCCCTAGACCAACCATTCCTAACCAAACCATCCCTCAGCACGCAAACGGTCCTTTTCAGGACCATCCTAAGCATTTCAAGTTAGGGACTTGGCCTGTACATAGGTAGGAGACTGTTAGTCTTATGTTTGTGTGCAGCCCACTTTGTGAAAATTTCTAAGTCCCAAGGTCCTTGAACTTGACCTTGACCTTGAACATGACCCAAAAAAGGGGGGGTTACAAAGTTTGTGCAAAGTATGTCATGTGGGTACTCAAATTACGCGGATTTATCAGACGAACAATTTGGTGCAAACAGAATTCAGATCCGACCAAGGGTATACCGGTAATAGCTAAAAACAACTAATTCGAGGGTCAAACCTAAATTACTTCTTTATTTACGGTTTAAAATATATTAAGTGGGTACTCAAATTACGCGGATTGATCAGACGAACAAGGTGGTCCAAACAGAATTTAGATCCGACAAAGGGTATAGCAGTAATAGCTAAAAAACAACTATTTTCAAGGACAACCCTATATAATGTCTTTATTTTTGGTTTAAGGTATAACATGTGGGTACTTCAATTACGCGGCTTGACAAGACGAACACGAAGGTGCAATCTAAATTTAAATCTAACCAACAGTATAGCATCCGTAGCGTAAAAACAATGGTTTGAAGGACAAGGTAACGTTGTGGTGGGGGGTAGGTGGCTATCATACACAATAACGCTACACCATTATTCTTCCAGCTCTTGACGGATGAACATCTACCTAGAGGGTCTGAAAAATGTCGCGGTTTTACAGGAACATGAGGAAGGTGACCTTCAGTAGTCCCCTTGACACTAATTTCTACTTCCCTGACAATGAAGACAGAAGGTCTACGCTTTTAATGTACAATGAGCGGTTTCGTCGAAGAATAATCGGGGTTGAAACACTTTTAGCCAGTTGTTTGCTACGCAAAAAGCACCATATGAATACATGCACCGGTTTAGATCATAGTAGCTGTTATACTTATACAGCGTTGAGCAAACATTATTAAAGTTTTCAGTTACGGAGCTAAGGTCTTGACAGTCTAAGAGCTAAACCCTAACTAACACATGTAAACTAGTTATTGTGCAATGTAAAACTTGGTGGGGAGACTAATGTAGTGGGGGACTGGTGTAGTGGGGGGACTGCCATCTGCCGCGCACTTGCCACCTGCCGCCTGCCACCTGCCGCCTGCCATCTGCCGTCCGCCATCTGCTCCGCCCCACCTCACTTTTACCCCCACCGTTTTGTTTGATACCAGAACGCTAGCTAGCGAATAGTCAGTTTACCTCCGGCTCTCGACCGGTGAACATCGAGCTTTCCGAGACGCTCTTCACACAATAATAATAATATTATGTCACTCAAGGTCTGATAGATGTTTCTACTTCATTACCGTCAGGTACTATTTCTACCTAACGGTAATGAAATGGAAATGGCTATCAGAACAGATCGGTGTCAAAAAAAAAACAACATGGACTCTGCGCAGGGATCAAAGTATCTACCTTCTTTCATCAGGAAAAAACACGATGACCGCGACTCGCTGGGATCATCAACTTCGATTATAACCAACAACGGCGGAAGATTCGTATTGTAATTAAGAACAAACATTGTAAATAAAATAAAGTAATATTTGTAATAGTACTACCTCGCACTCGTATCATTCGATTGCTTCATTCGATTGTTTTCATTCGATATTTCTTATCGATTAACTATCGAATCACAATCGGATTTTACGCGTGCGAGGTAGTACTTTTTTAAAATTACCTCCTCGTGACCTTGAACTTTAACCTTTCACTCATTACGTCACGAAACCGCCTACATCACTGGCTCAGCCTCAGATGACGTCTTTCATGACGCAGCGCTTCCGGTCACGTGACCGGAAGCCATAAATCAAGTGAGCCAAAAGTCCCCTTTCCACACTACTCATGATGGGATATATACACGCTGACGTATTCCACCAAGGAAAGTATCTGCTGAACGGAGTCGAGCTTAAAGTTAAATTTACGAGGTCCCGCGATAACTTTAGTCTAATATCCAAGTCTGGGTTCGTGATAAACGTGATGGAAGCCAGCCTGATGGTGAGAAAAGTGAAGATTAACCCCACACTGTTGATTGAACACGCCAAAATGCTGGAAACATGCACTGCAAAGTATCCCATAACGCGCGTGGACGTTAAGGCCTTTACTATTCCAAGTGATGTGCTCAGCAAAACTATAGACAATGTTTACCTGGGACAGTTGCCTAAAAGGATCGTGTTGGGGCTAGTGAGTAACAAAGCTTATAACGGCAGTTTTAAACACAACCCTTTGAATTTTGCCCACTACAACGTAAACTTTCTGGCCCTCTACGTTGAAGGACAGCAAGTACCTGCTAAAGCGCTTCAGCCAGACTTTACAAATCATCAGTTATACATCAGTTGCTACAACACGTTATTTTCCGGATGTGGTATTCACAACAAAAACCCCGGGAACGGAATTTCACGAAGCATGTACCCCAACGGCTATTGTCTGTACGCGTTCGATTTGACATCGGATTCGGCGGCAGCTGCGTCCCATTGGAACCTTGTCAGAAGAGGCAGTCTTCGCATCGAAATCAAGTTTGGCGTCGCCCTCACGGAAGCGGTCAACTGCATCGTTTTTGGAGAGTTTTGCAACATCAACGAAATGGACAAGTACAGAAACGTTACTGTAGACTACAACTAAGCACTACATTGTGGTTAACAAGACAGTTGCCTAACATGATTACGTTTCATTAAAATGTACATATTTTAGAAGTGTAAATGTTTTTAGTTTTCCAAAAGAGTTGAAAGTAGTTTCTGAAAGACATTGTAGCGACAGGAAAAATGGTATTTTGTTTAGTAGATTCTTTAATTGATAAAATGTTTATATTATTAGTTCACATGTTTGATATTTATTTACTTAATTGCGTATCACTTGTGTACATAAGCGTATTTGATGTGGATACAAGTGTGTGTCTTTCTTAAATTGTTGTTATTTCTTGTTCCTGCAATTGATGTCTGAAAAGGTACTATGTAGTGGGGGTAGCTACCACCTGCTCATTCTAGTGCTGGCCTTGGGCGGTGGCGGTCTTTGAGCTGTTTGCCGACTTCCAGGGGTTTAAAGACTCGCACAACGAGTTTGTAATTAAGGAGTTTGCTGTCGCCACGGCTGACGGTACAGTTCTACAACACTGGACAGTGAGATCCCCGTGTCCATACGCTACTCTAGACTTAAAAACTAAGAAACAGTGCACATGGGTCACCAACCATTATCACGGCATACTGTGGCAGGACGGTGATGTCACCATTAAAGTGCTACACAGACAATTGTGTCTCATTTTCAAAGATTCAGTGGTGTATGTGAAGGGACAAGAAAAGGTAAAATACATTAGTGAATTTTTTAAAACGTGTCTGGTGCAGGACTTGGAAAACTACCCGTCCTTAAAGACTCTCGCCAATTCGCCAGTGTTCTGTTTTTACCATGGGAAAACAAAAAAGATTTGTGCCCTGAATAACGTATTGAAACTTGTTCAGTATCATAATCAATAATTCCTAAGAGACATTCCTTTAATGCTTGGGGGATGGGTTTTTCCTCCACTTTACTGGTATAAAAGGATTACTCGCAGAAGTTCTTCATTCTATCAGCGACAGTGGTAGCAGCACCATCTCGAACCTACAGCTACAATGGACATGAGCAATTTGAAAGAACGCCTCAACAACTGTAACGCTCCTCGATTCACCAGACTTAACGATCTCCAGCCTGGTACTCTGTACGAGATTACCAATTTTGCAAAAACAAATTCACGCTACGGTGAGGCTGTCTGCGCAACCGTGAAAGGAATAGAAGGCGACGATGTACAATTGAACGTCTATCTACCACGGCGATTCCTCATCATCCTCACAGAAGCCGCCATCGAGAGTTACAACAAAGGAGATGCTGCCAAGATGTCTCTAGTGTACCGCGGCAACGGTAAAGGAATAGAATTTGTTTAAGAAGAATATCATTTTGTTAATAGTTCTAGTAGAAAATGTATAAATAAACGTTTTGGTTTGTAATTTATTACTTATTATTTTCCCTTGTCTGCATATTTTGGACTTACACAAGGTACAATTTAGATTAAATTAGTTTTAAAAAGCGTATAATAAAACAGTAGTATTACAAGTGAAAAAGGTTTGGCATAGCAAATAAGTTATAGAGCTCTATAGGGGTCATATCTACTGAACAAGTAGTGACAGCTCTAGACAAGTTGAAACAGGAACGATGAACCTGCTAAGGGTATAACATTATCTACTAGGTATGATTTCCACTGTAAAGAGAAATCACTACATACAAATATCAACTTTTATTTTATAAATGGATAGTTTTCAGTCTGTTCTGATACACCTTGAACTACTTCATATTTTACTAATATATTTTAACAGAAGAAAGGTATTAAAAGATATATAAACAGTGTGAGGGGGCCGAGCGCAGCAAATGAAAGTAGCGTGACGTAATAAATATATACATATAACAATCAGTATAATTTAGCGTGACCTAGTATTGCAAGAAAAAAATAGGTTGGCAGCGCTACACAGAAAAAAAAACCAGGTTGGCAACACGGTCCTAATGTAGGTTAGGTAAGGTGGTATGAGAGGCCGGGTGTGAAGGGGGGAGGGGGAGGGGGAGTGGGAGGGGGAAGGGGTGGGGTGGGGGAGGGGTGGTGGTGTTGAGGGGAGGGAGAGGGGAGGGGTGGGAGGGGAGGGGGAGGGGGAGGAAAAGGGGACCGAGCTTTGCTCAAGGAGTTGAGTTTCGCCTCGGGGGGCTTCTATAGTAGTCACGTGCGTTGAAGTCACCAGCCACTGCGATGCGTCCTGGGACATTTCGAAGACTGTCTTCCAGCAATTCCAACTTCTCCCCTGCATTCCTGAGGGGATTAGTGATGAGGGGGACAGCTGCAGTACCGAGCCGGTCATAATATCAAGATGGAGTGGTTTTGATCCGGTATGGCTCACTGATTATCACTATTTGGGCCCTGGTCTCACACACTAGCTGCTCAAGGATAGCACCACCAGAGAGTGCATCAAAATTAAATCAAATAATTAAAATTATTTTCAAATTAAATTTGATTAGTAAAAAAAACCACAAAAACATATTCATTACTAATCGACCACTTTAAACTTCGTTGAACAACGACATGGACACTTGTTACAAATACAAGTTCTCTTTGTACAATAATTCGTCGTTCGTTACACTGGAAAAGATTTGTTCAATACCAAACAAACTTTATTGTTAAATTTTGATAATGTAATATGACTTATAGTCTAGCTCTTAAAATAAACGGTATCAGAAAACTGACTATTACTTTCTCCCTTGCCTATTTTAAACAACACATTTCTTTATACTTACGCAATATAAAGTATAGCTACATGCAAGAGGAGTTTAATGCAGGGAGTGTTTTTTCAAGGAATGCTTTTTCATCACTGCAATGTATCAACAAATACGATTTATTTCACCAGCTATCAATTTGGTAAAAAACTGTTATAATATATAAGTAATTTGCACAACGATGGTAACGCATTTTTCTAGTTCATCATTTCATTAGGGTTACTTTTAAAAGTTTTCTAGCCACACGTTTAAAAGTTGAAAATACATTATGAAAGTACCTCTAAATTAGATATATATTGAGAAACGGAGCACAATTTCCTCAAACACATAAATTGCATTTAATAAATGTAATAATTATTTTTAATTTACAGGAAATTAAAAAACTCAAGGAAGAGCTATCGGAAGAACTTAAAGCGGAGGTGATACGTCAGTTAAATGCACTGGCAGAAGCTGGTCAGAAGGTTTCTATGAAGAAAGCTTTTGTGATACTACACACAATATCGATGAAAGAAGCGCAGAAACTGACACGAAAAATTGTAAAGCTCGCCAAACTTCTTAGAGATCCTAAAAACCCTAAGGCTCCCAGGACGATCAAGTTTAACTTAAAGTCCCATGAATTGAGGACGGCGTTCTTCGCTATCGTGAGGCAGGAGGAGGGAGGACTCGCGGTGAGGGTGGCGGCGCTGATCAACGAGCAGCTGGAGTTGGCGTCCCGGGCCACCTCTGCCTTTATCAACAGGATGCTGAACTCTCACTGATATTGTCAAATAAAACTCCTTCAAATTCGAGGCTGATTATTAATTATCTGCTTATGCAAAGTAATTCAAATTGTGTGCAAGTCTCTCTAGGTTTTTAGTGAATTTATCCTAAGGAAACTTTAGCTATTACCACCTAGGTTATATGGTTATATGGCTCCTCCGATGATCCTTAGTCGTAAATGGTCAATGTCACAGATATTTTCGGCATATACCATATTCTTATTTACTATTCTAATATCCCTAAAAGAAAAAGAAAAAAAAACCCAGTGGGGTTAAATTTGGGCTTTTGAGGTGGCCATGACAAAGTATCGTCGGAACAGTTGCGTCAGTCACATCTGCAATGTTGGCGAATACCTGGCGGGGAGAGGAAAATCTTATTGATCTGTGTAGAACAACTAATGGTGCGCTCATCGAAGTTAACCATGACAAAAAAAATTAAGATATTCTCTTCCACACCATGTGTTCATAAATTTAAGAATATGTATTTGTCACCAATAACATTTTTCTCGAAAATAGGGAGTTATTTTTCAAACACTCGGTATTTTTGGGACTTGGAAACCCGTCAACACTTTGTGTTTTTCGCTATGCTATCCTTGTTTTTTTTAAAAATTATATTATAGATTTTTATATATAAGACATAATGTCGAAATTAAACTAAATATATGTCAAGGAACAATTTCATATAATATAAATTTAATTTTTTTGCCCATTTTTGTGCGAATACTTTTGAACATACCCAATTATCTTTAAAAACAAAATTTATAGATAGTAGCTCTATAACTTCTATACAGAAATTTAGTATATAGTATATATTTTAATTAATTTTAATAGTAGCCATACTTGGATATGGCGGCCAACTTAAAAATTGCTGGTACTTTTCCTTTAGCTCGACCACACCCCTATAGAAGATGTACCGGTATGAAAATAATAAAACCAATTATTTTGAATAAAAGTAGAGATATTTACCTATTTATAATACGACTTTCAAGTGTTTAAGGTGAAAATCCACTGCCTCAAGCTCATCTGTTTTGAAGGCCCCAACATTCCAAAATAATAATACTTCCTGGTTCTATATGTTGTTTACATTTTTCCATTGAATTTCTATTTGACACTTTAAGTAGGAATCGGTCAGTGGGTATAACCTGTACGCAGTAAACAATCAGGTGAAATAACAACAATCGAGTATTTACCGACGCGACGCCGGCGCGCGGCGCCGCGATGCACTGAGTGAGTGACGAGAGTGACTGCGCGACCTTGGCTCAGTTAGAAGATGGTTGGAAGGGGGTAGGGAGTGTTATTGGGATCAGACAGACGATTTCTCTCTCTCTCTCTCTCTCTCTCTATATATATATATATATATGTATATATATATACATATATACATATACTATATGCTATATGCTATATGCATATACTATATATATACATACATATATATATGTATATATATATATATAAGACAAGTATGTTTTATATAAATACTTTAACCTGTATAAATTACTTATGAAACATCCTGTTTTTATTTGTGACAAAATGTTTGTTTAGGAGCTATGACATGCAATAATTTTGAAACACCATGTTTTGCCCATGTTTAATTAAGCACCATTGTGGAGGTAATTTAATTTAATTAAAAAGGCTACTGACGTTATTATTCAGTGTTTATATTTAAACTGTTTTATTATTTAGAAAAAATAAAGACCTTACAGCACTATATATTTTTCTTCAATAATTTGATTCGAATTTGTATTACATTTGAGTTACACATTGGTGTTAAAAGGTAAGCAAGACATGAGATTTTCCAAACGTAGACATTCAATAGCCGTTCAAATTTAAAAGAGTTAGTTACAAAATTGGCATGTATAGTTTTGTTTATGTTGAGATTTTGTTGAAAATGAAGGAAAAACAGGGTGTTCTGTAATAAAATTTAAAATTGTCGACGGCTGTTATTGCTTCTGTACTATGTTTTTTTATACTAGGAGTACGCTCTTATATCGCGTATAAGGATTGAGCTCACAGTTAAAAATACAAAAAAAAGGTTTCAATTGACAATATACCTCATGGGCCCTCCATTATAACTGCAGCTTGACATACAAATCCAGAACATGACAAACAATGAGGCCTGAAATCTGTCAATCAGTCAGACAAAGTGCATATGAAGTAGTTATTCACCCCTCAGTCTCACTGAGGGCTGTATCATGTAGGCCCTCATAATATTAGCTGAAGATTTTGATAAAATATAATATGTTGGCGGCAATAAAGGTCCCCAATCAGTGAGAGCACGTGGTTTAAAAGTAGTTAAGTTTATTTACACTTTGGTTCCACTGGAGGGCCCATCAGGATATTTATTTTATTGTAGCTTAATATTGCTGTAAAAATCTATAAGTATAAATACAGACCTTGATGAGCAATACGTTTTAAAATCAGTCGATTGGTTTTGAATGCCTAAATATTTTAAAATCTAACCCAGAGGTTTTAATGTAACACATTAACCTTACTGTGGGGAGGGGGGCTGTGCCCCCAGGCCTCTCATTGTTATTGTAGCTTGATACGGTTGTTCAAATACATAGGTAACCTATAAATGCAGAACTTAAAAAACAGTAAGGCTTAAATCATTCAATTTGTTTTTAAGAAGAATAAATTGCCTCATTTCAGAAAGAAAGGAAAAGTAGTATCTTATGTTAAATATAATACAGGAAGAAATTAAAACTCTTTGACCCACTTAGAATCCACGAGTCATTGTGTCAAGGTCCAAGATTTTGTATACATCTTAATATATAAATACCCCCGTAGCAGCAAACCTGCGTACTCAGCAAATTTCCAATGCATATATATGTATCTTAATGCCACATGAAGCCACATATCAAGTTTCATCAATATACATTCAAAAATAAACGATTTATGACATTTTAATTATTCTCCATAAGAATAACATGGCGGCTGAGTGTGCAGGTTTGCTGAAGCAAGGAACTCCAAAAATGGGGTTTTACACAAATATCAATATAACTCAAGTAGGTAAAGCCACATACCAAATGTGAATAATTTATGTTCATAATTAAGGGGGATAACATGTTACTTATTCTGCATAAGAATAACATGGGACTGAGTACACAGGTTTGCTGCTACGGGAACTATTGGCCGAAAAATGTTTTTTAGTGCAAATATCAATAGACCACAACGATATGAAGTAATATACCAAGTTTCATCAGCAAAAGTATATAAATAAGCCAGATATACAATTTATCTTATTCTCCGTAAGAATAACATTGGACAACATACTGGGTTTAGCACTTTCGATATCTCTGTAACCATTTGACGTAGAGCAATGATAAAAAAACTAAATTGTGCGTCTTTCTAAGCTGATACCAATGGGAAAAACTAAAATTTGACTTTTTCAACAATTATATGTAAAAAGCTCAAAAAACCCACTTTTGGGATAAAAATCCCCCCAAAATACCTCTTCGGATAGGTCGATCCGTCCGGTTTTCGAACTTAAAGTCATAAATGCTGCTTTACACGTTTATACCAAATTTTGTCAAAATCGGATAAATTTTACGACAGTCATCGTGCTCACGGACACACACACACACACACACATATTATATATATAAAGTTTTTGAACGAATGGTGTTTTTGGCATCTGGGGACCTCAAAATGAAAAGTTATCATGGTCATGGGCCTAGGTCTTGCCATGCCGACTACGGTAAAAGCTTCTTCCCTATATGGGAAATTCGTTCAAATGGATCCCTATTTCCCTTGGTCAGGCCATTACTTGAGAATTAGTGGACCAAATTGAATAATTATTTCTTGTTGAGTTTGTTTATGTCAGGACAAGGTTCTTATAAAAGACAATTTTTAATCCGACCTAAGAGCTCTGCCCCACAGGCCTTCAAAGTTCCTATTGATTTGATCTAAGTTAGTTAGTTACACCAAGCAGCTGTAAACATACTTGAAAGGCATACACATATGTTGATTACAGAAATAAAAAGCTACTTGAATGGAAACTCTCATTTGGAAATAAAAAGAGTACTTGAATGGCAACTCAAACTCTTTTTAGCGAATTTCCCCTATAGGGAAGAAGCTATTACCGTAGGTCTCATGGTAAGACTTAAGCCCGAGACCATGATAACTTTTCATTTTGAGGTCCCCAGATGCCAAAAACACCATTCGTTCAAATTTTTATATATGTATATATATATATATATATATATATATATTTATATATATATATTTATATATATATTTATATATATATGTGTCCGTAAGCACGATAACTCTCATAAAAAAGGTCCGATCTTAATGAAATTTGGTACAAATGTGTAAAGTACCATTTATTTGAACGAGTTCGAAAACCAGATGAATCGCACCATCCGAAGGGGGGTTTTTGAGGGGTTTTGTACCCCAAAAATGTGTTTTTTGGGGTTTTCACATGTAATTTTAATTTACATCAAATTTTAATTTACACCATTGAATTCAGCTTAAAAAAACAAACAATTTGGTATTTTGATCATTGCTCTACGTCAATTGGTTACCGAGATATTGAAAGTGCTAAACACAGTACGTTGTCTAATGTTATTCTTATGGAGAAAAAGAAAAATTGTATATCTCGCTTATTTATGAACATAAACTGGCAAAATTTGGTATATGGCTTGATCTGGTTATGGTTTATTGTTGTTTGCACAAAAAAACAATTTTTCGCCTATGGTTCCTGTAGCAGCAAACCTAGGTACTTGGTCTCCATGTTATTCTTATGGAAAATACTTCAAATGTTATATATTGCTTATTTATGAATGTATATGGATGAAACTTGGTATGTGACTTCACTAAGATGAGTTCTATTGATATTTGCATAAAAACCCATTATTTTGTGTGCCTTGTTGCAGCAAACCTGCGTACTCATCCCCAATGTTATTCTTATTGAGAATAATTAATATTTTAAATATCGCTTGTTTGTGAATACATTTCTTATGAATCCTGTTAAGTGTTATGTTATATATTCATTGGAAATTCGCTGAGTATGCAGGTTTGCTGCGACGGGTGTATTTTTATATTCAAGTGAGCATAGCGCATGAGCTAATCCGGGAAGCGAGTGAGCGAAGCGAACATGCTTATCTTGAAAATGAACGAGTATTTGAAATAAAACAAATCCAATGACATTAGGACAGGACTGTTGGGCAAGCTAGTTATACATATTAATGATTACAGACGCTGTGTAGCATTTAAGTATCCAAAAACATTATGATCACATCCTTTTTAAGTAACGGTGTATTATAATCCCACTTATGTTTTATATTATTGACTATCTCAAGTTTAAGTTATGCAAAATTTCTTTGCAGTACAAAATAATACGGGGACTTCTGCTTGAAACAATAATTATTTGTGTATTAAGGGAGTAAAGTGCAACTTTGTTCCCAAAGGGAAATTGTTGGCGCCCGACGCCGTAGGCCAGGGCAATAAATTTACACACAACATTTTTCCCACACCTCAAAAGCCACAAGTATTGATAAGTATTCACATTCACAATCGCTTTCCATTTTGGTTGCGTAATGCGTAATAACTAAACTCGGAACGTTAACTGCAGCTGGAGCAAAATATCAATCAGCTGATCCGATTCCCTTATAGCTGAAGCATTAATGATTGCAGCGAAATGTCAGCTGATTCTGTTCCGGGAGACAAAGTAGCACTATACTCCTTCAATACAAGGAGTAAAATTTGACTTTACTAAGTAGGTGGGGGGAAACAAAATTTATTATACAAGATAGGAACGACGTTTCCTTCCATTTTTAAAATGGATTGTATTAGTTCACACATACGCAAAAAGTAAGGGAAAACTTAATAAACAAATTTCTGAATCAGCCTGGAAGGACAAGTCCTGCACAGTCCATTAACATATATATAATTCCAATTTCTGGTAAATAGTTCAACTAAATTTGATCAAAATGTTAAACAGGAGCATCTCTTTTACTTGTTAAACATTAAAAGTAATTTTTCGCTGAGAAAAACATGTTTTCTAGAAATCTCTTTAGGACAGGAGCTTCAATTTCAGATCAAAACTGTTTAAATCGGTCCTTTAGTTTTTGTTAGTGTATTTACAAAAGGAATGTTGTTGATATTTGAACATGTGCTCTTATGAGAGATAAAATGAAAATAAATTTATCATTAGAAACAACACATCTAAACTAAACAAAGATATTGATGACATTAGTGTATGTCAAAACCTATTATAAGTTATATAGGTTAAGTTATTATAACCTATGTAAGTATTATATTTAATAGATTTTGCTAGTAATGAACCGTAAGAGATTTATTGAAAGTTGAACAATATTTGTTATGGGAATAATAAACGCAAACATTGTGCGTTAAAAACACCTAAAAAAAAGAAATGTAACTATGACAAACTGCAGGCCAAAATCTTTAATTTAATACTAAAACAGTTAAAATTGGCACAGTAGTTTTTGCTAATAGATTTACGTAAAGAATTAAAAAAAAATGTTAATCGGGCTGTTTCGGGAGCTAAAAGTATTTTGTATTGAGAAAAATCTATACTTATAATGTAATGGTTGTGCATTTGCGTGTATGTCCCAGGGGATTTTGAAAACGCCAACTCAAAACTGCTCCGGACCATAATGTTGTAGATGATCAAAAAATTGCAGATAGGTACATTTTTGTTTTTCCTCAAGACCTCAGGACTCTGCCCCAGTGGCATAAAAAGCCACCATGTTATTCTTATTGAGAAAATGTTTTGTTCTAACGGCTCCTCAAACTTGCTCAAACCGTAACACATTGTTGGGGGGACTAAAAGACTGGATATTCTTATCAGTGCTTAGTGTGATTTCCATAAATCCCTTACAATGGTTGTTCCCGGCAAAACATGTTTAAGATGAAAAACATGATTAGTGGAATCAACATTTGTTAGCTGGACAAATTATAAGACAATATCTTTTGAGATCGAATTATAACTGAAATCTAAAAAACCGAAACCAGGGTAGACTTTCATAAGTGGAACGATATAAAAAACCGAATGAAATTGTTCCATATGGTATAACGATTATTTAGGTTATTCGGTTATGGTTTCAGTTAGGCCTATTAAGGTTTTGGTTATTTAGTTTCAGTTATGCCTACCGTAAAAAAGGCTTGACCCGGACACTTTTTTACTATTTTTAGGTTATAGTGCCTTCCCATTAACATGTCACCATAAAAACCAGACCATTTGAAAGTGTGTGTACTATTTACAATATCCATTTACCTTTAGCCTAACTTATATATTATTATGTTGGATGTTATTATAACAAAAATAAATACCCCCGTAGCAGCCAACCTGCGTACTCAGAGAATTTCCAAAGCACATATATATATATATATATATGTACCTTAATACCAGATAAAGCCAAATACCAAGTTTCAGCAATATACATTTTTAAATAAACGATTTATGACATTTTAATTATTCCCCTTAAGAATAACATGGCGGCTGAGTATGCAGGGTTGCTGAAGCAAGTAACACAAAAATGGGGTTTTATACAAATATCAACATAACTCAAGAAGGTAAAGCCACATTCCAAATTTTATTAATTTATGTTCATAATTAAGGGAGATAACACGTTACTTATTCTCCATAAGAATAACATGGAAGCTGAGTATGTAGGTTTGCTGCTACGGGAACTATCAGCCGAAAAATGTTTCTTAGTGAAAATATCAATATACCACAACGATATGAAGCAATATACCAAGTTTCATCAGGAAAGTTAATAAATAAGCGAGAAATACAATTTTTCTTATTCTCCATAAGAATAAAATCGGATAACGTACTGTCTTTAGCACTTTCAATATCTCTGTAACCATTGGACGTAGAGCAATGATAAAAACACCAAATTGTGCGTATTTTTAAGCTGATTCCAATGGGAAAAACTAAAATTTGACTTTTTCAATGATTATTTGTAAAAAAACTAAAAAAACTTATTTTTAGGTTACAAACCCCCCCCCCCAAAAAAAAATACCACTTCGGATAGGTTGATCTGTCTGGTTTTTGAACTTAAAGTCATAAATGCTGCTTTAAACAATTATACCAAATTTTGTCAAAAATCGTACTATTTTTACGAGAGTTATCGTGCTCATGGACAAATATATATATATAGGTATTTACAGTTTTGAACGAATGGTGTTTTTTGGCATCTGGGGACCTCAAAATGAAAAGTTAATCATGGTCCTGGGCCTAGGTCTTACCATGCCGACTACAGTAATAGCTTCTTCCCTATAGGAGAAATTCGCTAATCCCTAAAGGGTAAATTCGCTAAAAATAAATAAAAGTGTCCGGCAAAAAAATCAACAACTTATAAAATATAGACAAAACAGCTAGGATAAACTGAAAAATACCTGAAACTCATTCCATTGTAATATTAAAATAAAATTACAGCCACATTATAGTCCCGACACAGACTTGCTTGCTACGTTGAGAAATACACTCGCTATTGGCTAAATACAACGGCTAATTCATGTACTTCAGAACTTGCCATTAAATTAAAACATGTAGGCAATATTAGCAAAATATGTACGTACCACTAACTGTTTAAAGTACGTTGTATTCAGCTGTTCAATTGTTAATCATCGAAAGTTCACATTTCTGATCCCATTCATGGCCACGACGCCTCTACCTTCCACAAAAAAAACCCTCAAGTGCGAGGCCTTCGTAAGCGCGAGGCCTTTGTGCGTCTGCACCTGTCGCACCACCCTAAAGACGGCACTGGGTGCTTATCACGGGTAGACTTTCATAAGCGGAACAATATAAATAACCAAATGAAATTGTTTGATACAGTATATGGATTAGTTTGATATTTTTATCGATTGCAAAATATTTTATCGTTTGTATCTTGGTTATTACACATCATGTTTGGTTTGTTTTTCAACTAACATTTGTTATCCAGCAAACATAACATAACCGAAACCTAAAGAACCGAATAGCCTACATAATCGAAATACCGTATCGAACAATTTCATTCGGTTGTCATATCGTTCCGCTTATGAAAGTGTACCCCTTATCACATTAAGTAGATACCTTGAGTTAGGTAAGGCTTATTAACGGTTTGGTCTGTTGGATTCATTTTAGTATGTTTGGCCATTCCAAGTAGGCTTACAGTTTGCGTCAGCGAACTTAAGTTTCTCACGGAAAACAAGTGGACATTTAGTAACACGCAAATATAAATATAAGCTAGGACTATCATAAAATTCCCCCTGTATAGACTACCAAGACCGACTTATGGTTAAAATAAATTTACAGAAAGGCTAAAATTAAAATATGATGATTGACCAACTTGGGATGGTTGAGAAACAACAAAAGCGATGGCCTACCTAAATTAGCCTAATGAAAGGTAAATAGTCAAAGGATACTGTTTGTTATGGTTTGTTATGGTTACTTTGTAGACAATATTTCAAGTTTATTAATAACATAAAAAGTGAGTTTTTAGTCCCACCTTGTGTTATAATCATCCATGTTATGGCTACAACTGTAGGCTAATATACAAAACCTGAGTATTATTCGAACACAAACTATCTGCACAACAAAACAACACAAATACAAAACCACCAAGATGTATGGTTGTTTTTTAGTAGTGCTGTATAATGTTGGTATTCTCGCCGATAACACTTTTATCGTATTAAATCTAACTTGAACCACAGTGCTTAACATAAGTTACGTGTGTGGAACTCACAAGGAAACATCGGTTACAGAAGGATTACATTTGATTATTGCTACGGTATAACATAAATTAAATTGTTATTGAACTCAAAATAAAGTCACTTTTCGAATTTCTAACAGAAAGGTGTAGGTACGTGGAGCCATTAGAACAAATTAAATAAATAAACTGGTCGTAACTTAACCTCTAAGCTTAACACAAACGGTTATAATTTTGTCGTCTGGAGTCTGGACTGGCCAAAGTCCCATAATAGTGCAGCGCTCAGCCTGCATTTCTTTGCATAGAGTACGGTACCAATAAAGTTATTTATTATAATAGTATTTAAAATAATAATGCATCTTTTAATTAGTATAAAATAAAATACACGTGCAACTTTTAAAAGCTAATAATATTTATACCTTAGTTTTTGTGTTTCAAGGTACGAAAAGAAGTATTTTTTTCCTAGTCAACATGAACATGAATAACTATAGTTCTGTAGTGAATCTATGGCACTGTGACGTTACTCTATAGTTGAAACATAGACGTTGGCTAAATATCAACGATTCAAGTACCACTAAAATGGCTCCCAATGTTAATCTTATGGGATAAAAAATAGATTTGTTTTAAAGATAATTTTATTATCACTTAACCAAATATTCCCAATAACGAACTTGACCGAGATTTCGTACTATAGAATCTATCTCTAAAGTTTGAAGTGGATCTGTAGAGGCGTTTTTGAGTTATTTATGTCATAGACACGCCAGTTCGAGTTGATTCTCTTACCAGTGTAAGCAGTAAAGTTATGTATAAGGATTTCGTTTCACTCAATCCAATTATTAACAGCTGTTGTTAAATGTTCATAATGACATATAATATAAGGAGTATTTTCTATTATCGTAGAAATAGATGCTCTCAAGTAAATACCGTTACAAAAATGTTATACTCACTATATACCGCGACACCCTGGTCACAACCCATTAACATCCAATAATTCCTTTGTTATTGCAGATTGACAATATGTTTCAAAAACACATAAATAATGACGTTGAGAAAAAATGAGGTCTAAAAACGGATAGGTCAGTCAAGCAGTTATAGAGAATACTCGTCCACTCAGTCAATTACGGGCTGGGTTTCCTCATACAAAGACATACGCCATTCATGGGACAATCAGCCATTCAGAAAAAGAACTACCGAAGTAGTTAATGGCGCCTTCATCTAACTGGGGGGCTGCGCCCCCAACCCCCTCCCCTCGCTATTATTGTACTTCTATGATTTTGTTAAAATGTATATAAATACAGAACTGGAAGAACAACAATCTTGGATTGGTCACTCAAACTAAGAGATTCAGGTTTACAGTCACTCCAGGTTTTATTATAACCCAATGTGCCTTCAGGTAGACCATTCTATATGCAATCTTCATTCAATGGTTTTAGTCACTAATCTCGGAAAACATCATAAAGATGTTTGAGTATTGCTTTGATAGCTCACTGCTTGATTATAACATTTGATTTCCCTGGGGATGAGACCTGTCTAGAACTTATGTTTACCCCAGAAATTAGTCATTTCCAACATTTTAAGGAAATCTTTGGAGCCGTTTTTGATATCATAGTTGCAAGCAAGCAACCAACCAAACAACAAACCTTACTCATATTAGAGTATACCATCAAGTACGCATTGACTATACTACAGTATTTATAGTCAGTGGTATAGGATATTACCATGTGGTTTCCTAAGATCAGAGAATAAAACCTTTGAATGAAGATTACATGTAGAGTGGTCATATCCAGAATGAATCCAAGGTACATTGAGCTACAACTGTTGTGTATAACAACTGTTGTGACCTCAAACATGCTCGTTAGTAGGGGACATGGTGAAAACTACTCCAAGTCATAAACAAACTGATTGTCCATCGCCTAGCAAAGCTCAGCCCCAGGTAGTACTTAAACTATATGAGTATAACTTTGAGAGTTCGCTGATTGATTTTAAACAGCTGATATGACTATTTTGTTTTTATTTTAATCTCCATAAGCCCAATGTGATTTTTTTACTTTCCACAGTGGCTTTTCACATTATTTGATTTTTCCTGGGTATGGAACATGTCTGGAACTTATTTGTACACCAGATATCAGTATTTACAATACAAGTAGTTGGAAGGAAGCATTAGTTATTTTTCAAGAAAATCGTTGGAGCCGTTTTTGAGATCAGAGTTTCAAGCAATCAACCAAGCAAGCGAGCGTGCAAACCTTACTCATATTATAGTATAGGATAGTATTGAGTAAAAATAATTCAGTATTTGTATTGATTGACTGTAACATATTCTTACTCTTAGGCTCATATAATGTACACGAGACAGGGACAATGATTCTGGATTTTAGCATGTTTGAAGTTCTGCATACAGACGGCCAGGGCTGAATTTAGGATCTGTATAGGCCTACTCCCTATATGCAAGTGCGGGGTATTACCAGCCCGGCCACTTTTCCTGTTTGATTTGTATAATATAGCCTATGATTTTATCAGGCTCTACAGATGGCGTTGTGCAATTACTTAAATTTTAAATTGCGAAAATCCGTATTGCTGCCTAGTGTATATTATCGTCGTCGTGGCGAGATATTATTAAGTAATTTTCATTATCTAAATACATAAAACAAATTCGGGTTTGTATGTAAGTTATTTAGTTACATCAATCAGCTGTTGCAAGGATGATATCTAAACATACTTGAAAAGCAAATAAAGATATGTTTATTATGGAAATAACAAATCTTCTTGAATGGCAACTCTTTTTCAATACCTAAGCAAGCTCTATATAAAAATAGGCGAGTGAGCGTACCTAAAGAGCTCATCCTGGAGGCGAGTGAGTGAAGCGAACGACCTCATCTTAAAGAACGAGAATCTTTGACATCAAACAAATTCAATGACATTAGGACAGAAGAACGTCTGCCCTACCAGCTCAACCCGAACTCCCGAACGCTGACCCAAGGATCATCTTTCCTCCATAAATTTAACATGACAAATTTTAAAGCCAGTGAGGCGGAGCTCTAAGGCCGGGGTTAAACAAAAGTAACAACAATTTTTGGTATCATTGAACATTTTCTAAAATTGCTAAAAAAGGCGTAAATAATAACATAGAAAATTTGCCGGTGTGGTGGAGGTCTATGGTTGAGGAGGGCGGCGTATCAAACGTAAAGACATCTTTCAGGAGATGCTGCTTTAAAAAACGAAATCCAACGAATAATCAAACATTAAAATTAAACGTCTGGGAGTGATAGTAAAGGCAGAGCCCTGAGGTAAAAACAAAGATGTATCCACAATATTTTGGTACCCTACAACGTAGTATATAGGTCTGGAGCAGTTTTGAGAAGCCGCTTTCGAAATATTTGGATTTTTATTTGGTGGTTTGTATTAGGTTTCTAATAAAATGTACCACCTCTGATTTTTTATAAAAATTCGGGTTCAGAAATTACAGGGCTTAAGAGGTCCCAAAATTTAGTTTTTTTACCTTTCTTAACACCATAAACTTTAAATATTTTTAACAGGTTTCAACAGTTTTAACTCATTGCCATAACAAGCTCAAAAATCTAAACAAATAGTACTCCAATCCACACACGGCTAAATTAGTATATTGTTAGTAGGTTATTCGGCTAATGGTTGCGGAGAATATTTCAATTTCCATTTAGCAGTAAACCAAGTACATTGTCAGATGTTATTCTTATAAGAAATAAAAAACATATCTCTCTTATATACTGATTAATTTTATTAAAACTTGGTGTGTTAGCATTGACCAATAGAGAATATTCGTCCCAGGACAACCTTAAAACTGGTCTTTACCAGTTTTGAGGCTGACATTGGGTACAGCAAATGAAGTTGTCATTACATATGGTAAGTTTTTTGGCTATCCATTATGACAGACTTCCCTTTCACCTTGGCCCAACCTTTGGATCCCAACCTGAGAATGTATGGTCCCTGGCTGCTGTACATGGATATACCCCATCCGTTGAGTTGGCCAGTTGGAGGGCAGAGCGGGTCTACCTGTTTAAGCCTGATCATAGCTGACATAGGAGCACGGGAGTTGGTACTCTGGAAGGCCAATTTGGCTGCCTGTCCCATCCCACTCTTTCCTTACCTGCTATATCCTAACCTTCCGGTAACTTGCGCAAAATTCCTGCTTGTGGAAGACGTGCCTATAGCAGCTGTGCTGGGGTTTTCTAATCAAGCAACAATGATAGAGAATATTCGGAATACGTTTCCATCTAATCCTGGATGGGGAGGTGGAGCAATTAACCTCTTAAAACCACTGTGTGTACCTAGCAAATTAGATTAAAGTGATTGCGTTTATTTGGTCACAGGTCCTAGCTGTGGCCATTAGGCCTGATCACGCTTTTTATGACTCGGCCAATGACTTTAATATATTTTTGGCACCGGATAGTTTTCGACGAGTTTTAAATATATCACCTGAGGGAAAAGTTGCCAATTAATTGATTATTATTATTAGACCTATACATTTCCAGCTGCAAAATCAGGGGGTTAAACATACAGAAATATACTTGTTTTAAACCCATTGAATGTAAAAAAGGTATTCAATGATTTATTTATAAAACAGTATCTTATAAACTTCAGTCCTTAAATTTAAAAATGTTTACATCATTAATATGTAGTTTGAATTTAATCACACAAGCTACTGAAATCGCAGTACGAGAGGTTTAAAAGCAAAAACCAACATCTACATTAATGACAATTTTTCATGAGGGCAATCTGTCTATAACGTAACTACTTCAACAATGTAGACGGTTGGGATTACGGAGTTTTGGACATCTTGATTGTTTATGAAAATCAATATTATTTACAGAAAATGCCAACAAATATAAACTGTAACCAGACTATTTTACTGACCGGTAGATTACAAAACTTTAATTCCATGTCATTAGGAGACAGTGGGGCTTATTTGGTACATTACATGTAATAAAGATAGTTTGCACGTATGATCGTTTAGTAAGTCTGCCATCGAGTAATTTATTCACGATGAAAAGAAATCACTATAGGTCTACAACACTCTTGATTATCAATCACAGTCAGCCGTGTTACGGAGTTATACTGTCCCAGTAATTCAAAAATTCCAAAACTTAGTGTATTAATTTATCATCACTAGTCCAAACACTTAGCTTTTACATCGAAGTTTTCCAGTAAAAAATAAACTAATAATAAATCTAAATAGATATAGGCCAAGTATTGTTTTAAACACGACAAAACACTATTAATTTACATAACACTCACATTTTATACTATTTCAAAATAACAAAATTGATGGAACAAAACATAACAAACATAACATAACTTCATAGTTGAAAACGTGTTTACATTTTTGTGATTTATAAACAAAGATTCAGTGTTTCCACTCAGCAGTAAAAATATCCCACGCGCTGATACAAAAATCTCGCTTTATCCCACACTCTCCCTTATAATATACCTCGTCATATCCCACACTTTCCCACTGATTTGTTAAACAATGCAACACAATTAATGTTAAATATTATATGATTATTGAATAATGTATTAGTACAATATTTATACCGTTGGATAGAGCTTATTTATATCTAATTACCTATACGTATTTTACATTTTAGTACCTCAAAGGATTTTGAGCAATGCGACATAGGCTAAATGATACGGTGAACTAACTAAATTAAATAATTTATCTACGTGAGAGGTTAATATTTTTAATGGTAGTACTAAATAATGGCAAGTATATTGCTTGTTAATTCCAACATGGCTCAGCCAGCGAAATTGACGTGATTCAGTGTTCCTTATGTGACGTTTATAAAATCATAATAGGGTCGGACAGCGAGGTAAAAAAATGGGAAACCCCGCAACTGCTAGTACGGCGAGAAAATCCACTAGAAGTGCTACTGCTAAGGTGCTCTGGTCGTAAGTTGTAAGCAAACTAGCGAACGTAATGCCGATTTACAAAAAATCCCACTTTATCCCACAATCCCATTTTATCCCACAAGCAGTCAAAATATCCCATATATGGGATAAAAATCCCTCAAGTGAAACGCAGATAAATTCCAGCTGACATTTTAAAGACAACCATAGTCAATAGGTTACTACGAAAACCAATTCAACTACTGAATATCAAACATTAAAATTAGTTTTAATAATTATTAATAATCCAAAATAAAGTACAAATGCTGTGTTAAAACATCCCTTTGGTATCCCAAATGACACCTTCAAAATTTCATTAAGAAATGTTTTATAGTTATGTAGTATTTCGATAACACACCCACACACACACACACCCACACACACACACACACACACACACACACACACACACATACACACACACACACACACACACACACACACACACACACACACACACACACACACACACACACACACACACACACACATATATATATATATATATATATATACATATATATAAATTTAAACGAATGGTGTTTTTGGCATCTAGGGACCTCAAAATAACAAGTTATTATGGTTTCGGGCTTAAGTCTTACCACGAGACTTACGGTAATAGCTTCTTCCCTATAGGGGAAATTCGCTAAAAAGAAACACGCGCACCTCGTAAACTGGGGACTTTGTAGATGTGGTGGGGGAGAAAAAGCGATTATCGACAATCATCGACCTGTCTATGTAGTAACACGATTCAATATTGAAAGCGAATGTGATAAATCGAAACTATTTATATTTATTCCAAGCAAGTCTTATTTAAAAACTTTGGTGTCAAGCGCCTGAACTGGAATTGACCTTAAAATATTGTTTAACATATGGTTATGGTGTGGTTTAAGGTTTATTATGGTTATGGTTTATGTTTTTTATGGTTTGCATATTAATTTCGAAACTGCAGTAGGCTAATCTTATCATTATTCATATGAACTGGACAGAACAAGTATTGTAAAACCATATTTCAAGTGTTATTGTTCTTGGAGCTCTTTCATAAACATAATTCCTTACTTTTATAACCGAGCTGACGCTGCAAAACACAGCAGATTTGGTAATATATTTAAATTTAGTTTATAAGTGTTTATTTTTTTTAACGGTAATCCATTTAAACCAATAGTTGTCTCCAGTATCACCTTGGCCAAAACCAAATTAAAGGACTTGCCAAATAGTATTAAAATATACTAGTTGTCCTGTACCGAGCAAGTTTGTACCCGACGAAAATTTACTTCAGTTGTAAACAAACATAACAAAACATCTGATATTAAAACGGATGATAAAATCTGAGATTAATGCGGATAACGTACTTCCAATCATCACGTAGTTTAGACTTCCACCACCGGGTAGCGCCACAGTTAAGAAAATTCAGCCCATTACAGTATTTAACTGATGTCCTTTCTTAAAATTCTGAGACGTATTGGCAATTCTACGTAAAAATACCATTAATTTGACACCTCTAACGTAAAAATCCATCCAACCGTTATCAAGTTAAGACTGTGAAGAAAAAAACCCTAGCGTATTAATATATATAAAATAAGCGAGACAACAAACTAATATTTACTCTAATAAGAACAACATCGGGTACCGATTGGCTGTTGTGGATATCAATATACAGTGTTCGTATAATATCTAAATGATATTGGTATATCAGTTCGGTATCAAAACATCGATATTTTCCTCCCACAACATCTACAAAGTCTCCTCCTCAGAAGGTGCGTGTCGCTTTTTAGCTGCTAGTGTGTGCAGCAAACGGTTCAATGGGCGCGGTCAAATTTTGAAATCACAACTAACCAATACAAATTATGCCATATGGTGTTGTACTGTGTAACAAGTTAGTTGGACGTAGTTCTCCAAAGCGCCAAAATGTAGGAACACAATCCATAACATCAGGGAAATTTGGTTACAAGGTTCAGCAAATTTCTTGCCGCACCTGCGTCCTGTGTGGTCCCGTATGCGGCCGGTCAAACATTGGCCGGTGGTGGGGCTATGCACTTCCGCTAGAAACTCCACCTCACCCCTCTTCTTTGGAAGACAGAGTGGGGGGCGCGAGCAAATGGTACATCCAGGAAGTAGCAAATCTGTTATTACATTCGTTTATTTAAAAGTCGACCAACTGTCCATGCGAGCAACTAACATGTCGATCAGTGGGTTTCAGGGCTTTATTTAATTATTTATACTTATTTCCTAAAACCCTACCAACTGTTCCTGCGAGCAACAAACACGTTGATCAGTGGTTTTCAGGGCTTTATTTAATTATTTATACTTATTTTCTAAAACCCTACCAACGGTTCCTGCGAGCAACTAACACGTCGATCAACTAGTGGGCTCCCGAAATGTCAGCTCGATCGGTTTAGTAATTATAAATTTAGACCGGGCCATACATGACGACGGATACCTCCTTCAATATACCGTAAAAGCATTGACTATAAATATTTGTAGTCAATGGTAAAAGTCAAGAGGCGGAGCCTTAACATATTTACAGAACGGGGAATAAGTTTATATTTTATTGTGGTATATAAAATATATTTTCATAAGTAACACTGTTCAAGCTACCATTTCAATTACCATAAGAATAACATAAGTTCTTTGAAAACCCGTGGGGCAGAGCCCTACGGCCCTACAGTATCAAAACCATATGATTTTCTTATTTTAGATCTAAAGAATTAATTAGTACCAAAGTTCAGCAGGCTGGCTAGATCGTAAGATTGGGAATTAGTGGCGAGTAAGTAAGTTTACAGGTGGGTGGATGGAGTTCTAAACAATTAAAAACGGGGGCTTTTCTTACTCTGGCATATTGGCTTTTCAAAAAAGTAAAATTTTGTTGTGCAACTATTTGATTTAAAAATTCAGTGCCCATAAGAATAAAATGGGAAATTTGGCAACTCGTGGGGCAAAGGCCCGAAAGAACTTCGGAAAACCCAGCCTTATTGCATATCTGCAGCGTAAGATAAACCGCCATGCCAAGTTTCATAACCATTAAGATTTTTGAGAGTGATTATGAGTGAGTGGTATTTACTTATATAGGTATAGATTAAATCTGGACTTGAATAATTACGTTGATTACGACAATGTTTAAGTAAAAAAACAACACTTACAAAAAACACCCGTTAACATCATAAAACCGTTAACGGTGTAAAACGTGAAGTAAAAAACTGCAATCTTTAGGTTTTTTAATTTTTTATTTAGGTTGGGGATGAAATAACTATGCCACTACTCATACGCCAGGTTTTATAATGATAAGTTATTTTACAGTATTTAGAAAATATAACATTTATTTGGTATGAACATTTATTTGGTATGAACATTTATTATAAATACATTTAATAAAATACTTATATTCGTACCTTGGCTGTTTTCAAAATTTCAGTAACTATAATCCTAATAAAATAAAAATATTTTATATACTTTAAAATTTCTGAAACCCAATTAACTAAACAAAATCAGATACTCTACCAATTAAGCATTATTAAGAAAAGCTTACCAGTTTAAAACTGAACAGTTTTTACAACCAAGCCATTTGGATGACGCAGAGATTAATGATTTTGATTCAATCATTACGAATTGCAAGTTTTAAATGCATTTATGTTAAAACATAATTATTTACTTGCTTATAATTAATCAATTTCAATATTTTTAAACTCTGCAAAATATGTAGGCCTACAGATGCATGTTGTTATACAGATTTTACACGGATTTTTCAGGTTGTTTGTCAAAAATATAACTAATCCTTGGTCATTAGATTACTAGTGTTAACAAATGGTTCAAACGTGGTAAACGATTATAAATTTTTAAATTGAAAAATTACTCTTTACAACAATAGTGGATGGCGGCTGAAAGCTTGTAGTATTTGTGATAAAATGTAAAACTTACTCGCAGTATGAAAACCCTTTGTGGGTGTTACATCCAAGGGGCTCGCCATCAAAATTAACGAAGCCAATCTTCTAACAGGCTTTACTGCTTTTGCCGGAACAATAGGATGAGATCAGCCTTCGTCCTGCTCTAGCTATCACCGTCTCATTGTCATCACAGAGAACATACTTTGTCCCTGTTATTTATTTCGTTTCTATCTGAAGCTGATACAAATTATTAAATACTAATACACATACATAATAAATACAGAAAAACTTTAGAACACCCAGGAATAAACCGGATTAATAAAATACGTCTTACAACACTATAAAGTATATTTACACTTATACTGTACTTACATACAAGACGGTAAAATATACGCAAAAGATGGTACAAGGTGATCGATTTCAACTAGTTACACCGGTCATCATCAGGCCCAAGGGAATAGATTCTCTAATTGGGCCTGATGATGACGGATGTAACTGGTTGAAATCGATCGCCTCGTACCATCTTTTATGAATATTTTACCGTCTTGTATGTAAGTACAGTATAAGTGTAAATATACTTTATAGTGTTGTAAGACGTATTTTATTTATCCTGTTTATTTGTAACAGAACGTATAAGCTAATAAAGTAATTATTTACCCAGAAATACAAACAAATTGAGCACAGTGGAGAGAGTTTTTTAAAAGAGAGATTACTCATTGCCTCAGCATTTATAACTTAAGATTGGCTCTGAACTAGTGGCATTATAATATAGCCACTGATGATTCGTGAAGTTCAAATAGGGACCTTGCAGGTCAATCAACATGCTCTAACTAATACACAGGATAGTTCCCAATAAATATTATTACCAATAAAAAAAGTATGTACTTAGTATAGTAAACCATTTAAACCACCCCGTGTGGTAAATACTTCTGTTATGTTGTGCACATCTATAAACTGGGTATATTTCAGTAGAGGGTGTTATGTATATTTGTAATATTAAATATTAAGCAAGGAAAAGTGTTACATTATAATAAACAAGACTGAAACTCCTGGAAAATAAACTCAAATTAAAACTTGCCATTTTTACAACAAATCATTAGTTTAACCATAATTATAGTTTTGTTCATCTGCATCACAGACGAATTCCATTACATTTAAAGTGAATATATAACATATCCCACCTAGTTGACCACCTGAGTTAAGGTTTTAGTTTTATGAGGTAACACTTGAGGCTCTTCAAAAAATACATTTACTACAGCTTGACGTTCAGCTTGAGAGCTTGTTTGTAGAGAATCCGCTGGAAAATCTTGCTCGGTTAGGCGTCGTATTGGGAGGCGCCCTAGTAAACGACTCAGTCTACATGAGACAGACTTAGAGACATACTCACTGACCCTTGATGAGCCAATAAGAGGATGTTAGGAGGAACGTCATAGGTTTCTGTCACCTGGTCCCCAACACTTTAACATGGTGTCTCCAGAGACCTCAATTTCTAGTAGTCTGACTCACCATCTCTACGTATTGCATACCCCATTATCCACTTATAATTTGATGAGATGTAATTTATGAAACTTTCTAGCCTTCAGTGAAACTTATTTTGTAGAGCTAATAGGTGTCATACAATCTTGCAAACTGTATCTTGTATGGCCTAAATTAAGTATTACTACTGAGATCTAATTTCTCTCTTAAAGAACAGCTTGGCTGGGCGCCTACCGGTGATAGAATATGGTGCTCTTCTGTATACCATCAATCAACTGTCTAGATTCCCCTGTATTAACCAATTTTTAATTGTTTTTTTTGGTTGCTTGAATGGTTGTAGATAAAATGATTTGTGCTTCAGGTCTCTTTGCATTTTTGTTAGCAAGGAGTAAGAATGCATGGACGAAAAACGTACTAGCAAAATCTATGGGGACCCTATCCCACCTATAACGTTTATTTTTAGAATGTGCCTTACATTTTTTAACTTAATTTTGACTTAAATATACAAAGGACAATTTTTATTTGTTTCTCAATGTCCAATGAAATTGGCCTATTCTAGCGCAAAAAACTTGACAACTTAACTGCACTAAGGTGCCCAAAATGTAATTCTTCCAAAACTATATTTCAATATATAGTACAATATTCAGCCTTACTGTAAGTAAGGTCATTTTACAATGTGCAAAACTTTGGATGCTCATGTAAGCGGCTTACTGAGGAGCTGCTTTACGCAGGAGATAAGCAAACACAGTGGAGACGAATGTGAAAACTAAAAGTGACACATTCATGAGCTGATATTATATTTTAAATGTGGTAAATCTTTGTTTAGTAAATTAGGTTCGATCAAAATACTAAAATATCTAAAAAATGTTTAAAAAATGTAGTTGAAATTGTAGCATATATAGCATATAACAAATTAAATCACATGAGTTTTTAAACATTAACTAGTCAAAAAAAGATAATGAGAATTTAAAGAAACAGTTTTGCGATTATCATTAACTGTATTTAAACATGTAACAATGAAAACCGATAAAATGGGAGAAAATGTGTATTATTTTGTTTGAAATGATATCACAACAAATTATTAGCGTTCATTAAAACAGATTTTTTGTAGAGAGCTATTTTATAAGACTATATATACAGAATACAAACATTCATAAATGGTTATTGAGAAACACAACAAAATATCAGATTAGGCACAATTATTTATAATTAATGGAACATTAAAGGCTGTAAGGCTGACAAAGCTGCGAAGTTCTTCAATTTTCAACCGTTTGGTTAGTTATTCAGTTACTAAGTAAATAACGGGACGTAAAGTAAAATTCCTTGGCTGGACCGGAGATTTAACTAACCAATTATGACTGAAAATTATATTTTGATTGTACGATACCGTTAAAATGTCATTATCTGTCATGGCCTACAACTTAAAACAACTAACAACAAAAACAAGCAAAAAATTATACAAAAAGAGAACGAAAACAAAAAACAGTTGGATTTGTAAATAGTTTAACTTAACAATTACTTTACCTTACACTGTATCATGTTAAAATTCTAATTTTAGAGTTTCAAGAAATATCTTTCTCAAAAAATATATTTCTTAAAGAAACATATTTAATTTAAACTTATTCTTATAATTTTATACATTTATGTCTCAAAAGTAAATTTGTGTAAGCTGAAAATGACCATAATTAATTCATAAAGTAACCACTAATTAGGTATTAGTCATTCCCATTTACCAATAAAAAGGTACACATTGAATTTTACCGGGATTAATTTCCGTAAGTCCTCAAAGTTCTGAGAACTGGGAAGAATGTCTCTCAACAATAGAGCATCCACAAGGCTCAATTATGGGGCTGGGAATGCTCCACTAAATGATGAACGGCCAACGCCTCAGCTGTGTCGACGCTTAATTGCATTCTATATATTATTGCAGAGTATTATCCTAATTAAATTAACCATTTAAATTTGTCTTTTGTGCATAATTTTGTATCAGAAAGAGACCACGTCAATAAATAATTATTTTGGTAAATAGGGTTAAAAGATTTGTTGTAATGTATAATACGGTAATCAATAAAAACGAGTTCACACGCAGCACGCTGACGTGAGGGAAGTGAATTTCAACATAAAAAACTTTTAAAACTCAAAATCAGTGTAAATACAAACAGTTGTTCCAATTTTTATTGAAATCTGAAAACATTGATTTTTTGGCTGTTCTGATGCTCCTGGTTTCATTTACCTGCAATGCTGGGAATACAATTTTGCGCGTTACAAGGTTAGCAGAGGGTCCAGTCAGGCTTGAAAGTAGGCGTGAGGTGGCTGGGGACGATAAAAGTAAGCCAAAAAATGAATAACAGGTTTTTCTAATGTAAAACCCCCATAAGACAACGTACTGTGTTTAGTCGATACACATTTTCCTTGATAACTCTATAAATAATGGTGATAGAATGACGAGAGAGGGCTTAAAACATTCGCATCACTAATATACATCTTATTACGTACATTAAATTTACATCCGGGTCTTTTCTAAGCATTTTTGGGCCCAAAAACTCAAAATTTGAAAGATTAATTCCCAAAAAAGGGGTTTATAGTTTTCCGATTGTTTTGTCCAACGATCTTGTCCAACTGATTATAGAAAGGAACGTCCCTACCAAATTTGAAGTAAATCGGACAAAAAATGCGACCGCTAGAGTGCATACACACACACATATATATACATATATATATAAAATTTTGAACGACCCCCCAAAACGTGTTCAGGGGGTCACGTTAGGAACTTCTATGGTGGTCCCGGGCTTAAGTTTTGCCGTGCGGGTCATGCTAATAGTTCACTTTCCATAGGAAATTCACTAATAAAGGTACCATAGTTTTAATGTTTATTTGAATCAGCGTAAGAGAATTAATACCCTCGTCGCATCAAACCTGCATACTCAGCGAATTTTCAATGAATATATAACATAACACATTAAAACACTTAACAGGATTCATAAGAAAGACATTCACAAACAAGTGATATTTAAAATATTAATAATATCCTCCATAAGAATAACATGGAGACCAAGTACCTAGGTTTGCTGCAACGGGAACCATAGGCGAAACATTTTTTTTGAACAAACAGCAATAAACCACAACCAAATGAAGCCTTAAAATGAAGCCATAAACCACCAAATTACGTCAGTTTATGTTAATAAATAAGCGAGATATACAATTTTTCTTTTTCTCCATAAGAATAACATTAGACAACGTACTGTGTCTAGCACTTTCAATATCTCAATAACCAATTGACGTAGAGCAATGATCAAAATACCAAATTCTTTGTTTTTCTAATGATGAATTCAATGGTAACCCCCCAAAACCCTCTTCTGATGGTGCGATTTATCTGGTTTTCGAACTCGTTCAAATAAATGGTAATTTACACATTTGTACCAAATTTAATTAAGATCGAACCTTTTTTACGAGAGTTATCGTGCTTACGGACACATATATATATATATATTTATAAAAATTTGAACGGATGGTGTTTTTGGCATCTGCGGACCTCAAAATGAAAAGTTATCATGGTCTTGGGCTTAAGTCTTATCATGAGACCTACGGTAATAGCTTCTTCCCTATAGGGAAAATTAACTAAAACATCCAAGCCTGCCAGGAATCACTGTAACTAATAAGACGCCGTCGCAACTACAGGACGTATTTTAAGGCGAGTTTGAATGAATGAATGAATGAGTGCAGAACACTACGATAATTTAGGATTTTTTCATCGACGGTGAGTACTTCCTTAATCTAACAGAATTAATACATTTATACATCTACTCCAACCGTAGCTAACAACAGTTCGAAATAAAAGTACCACTTCCTAATTGTTTATCACTTCGAGCGATGTGAAATGTTGAGTCCGACCTCTCTGTCCGCTGATAACGCATTCTGGCAGGCCAAGGCGGCGCCGGCGCTGCCGGTATTAACTGCTCCTTTAGTTCAGCGTTTGTGGTGGGAAGCGTACCGCCCCTTCCGTTACCCCCGTCAGAATCTAAACAAGGGAAGTACAACAGATAAACAGATGAGACAAGTATTTATATGTCGATGGCCCAACGATCAACAGGTAGGCACCCGGCCCGGCCATGTCGGAATTTCCATATAACAAATATGCCACTATTTCCCACCACGACACAAGTGCAGTGTCCATGTCCCCACAGATACAACACTGCTCTGCCTGGTGGCAACAATTCCCTCAGTGCACTCACTGTATTAACCAACGTGTCTGATAACATTCCTGGCCGGAGTTTGTTGTTTTCTGCTAATATTTTTCTTATTTAAGTTTATTCAGTTGTATTTTTAACGGCGATGCCATTAGATGCATTAAGTTATATTTGTTTAATTAGTATGTATTAATTTTAGAAAAGAACAAATATTCAACATACTAAAAAAAACTATATCAAATTGTATATTTAATTATATCAATTATATATACGTAAATCATATTTTACCCACTAACCTTTGAAGAAACTACATTTCACACCCCTTTGAAGCGCAAATTGAAAGTGATCGCATTAAGGGCACAATTACTTTTAAAATGGAAATATTCATACAACCAATATTATTCTTTATATCACATGTTTATATCCTTATATTTACCCATGAATCAAGTTAATACTTCCTATTTAACATATACATTTACATATTTAACAGGCAACTTGGTTTTAGTAAGTCATAACTCGACACAGGATGATTTTAACAGATTTGAACGATTATGAATTAAATTAAAGGATATTGGTTGTAGATTTCCTAACTTTTAAATAGAACATGAACAAAGCACCATAAACGGTTATTTTCAAGCGACAACGGTGCTCTCATAAAGTGATAGGATAAACATAGTTTATTCTATCACTAATAATCATAGTTTCAAGACATTTTTAAGCTGACCAGCTATTACCAGAGCTGACCACTGTAAATTCGGATTGATGTCAGCAACTGGTCTACTGGTTATCAGTAACTTTTTACAGTGATTGTTACTGCGCCGATGTAAATGTGGTTAACTGTAGGTACATTATCAGGTGCCCGCGTTATATAATTCACAAACATATAAAAAGTTGAAGGTCGACATCCCTGAAGCACTTTCAATTATTAAGTAAGGTTATTTTTAAATCTGGTTCATTACTCTTACACTACCTCTTCAAAATCAACCTTTACCTAAAATTGATCAGTGGAATGCACAAAACAATATTCATAATATATTTTCTAATAATCTAAATTCCAGGCACAGTACTAAGTATATGATACATTACATGGTGAAAATGGTGGTAGCACGGTCATCCTAAAGGTTAACAAATCATTTAGAAAATAGAGCTTATTACGTGTCATATTTTATCATAACAAATAAGTAGCAGTTGAGTGTTAATGTAGTGAGAGCAATAAAATTTTAATTAATAGAGTAATTAGTATTCGAGATTAATCAACCAATTATTACTACCTATCTATAACCATAAAAGACCCACTGATAACCTCAGAGATGCACAACTATCGTCACTTACAACAAGTCCTTTGTCTACTGTAATAAGTCGGTAAGTACAATTTATTCATGAACAATATTACAAATTATTTCCTATTCAGGATCCGTACATAAATCCCTTTTTAAAGGTGCACCGGCTATTTTGGAAACCCTGGAATGCCGGGGCGTTAATTTGAAAAAAAAAATACATTTGTCAGTCATGTTAACTACACTTAGGGACACTTTTTTGTGGCATTAAAAAACCCTTATTTCCTAAAATTACAATAGCAGGTGTTTTATGAGCGTCCTATTCCAATCATTTCATGGGCGATATGTAAAATAAAAGTTTTTTAACCCCATTTTCCATCATTTAGCTGAACAAAACATGTCAAAAAGAAAACACATTATTCATTTATCATAAATATAATAGAATTTGTTTTAAAACTTATGCCGCTGTTGTTATTTTATTTCTCAAAAATGTAAGTTTACAACTAATATGCCTACCTCTATAAAAAAATTATAAAATATTTCAACAAATTTGATCTGACGGGTATAAAGAAAAAATATGCTGTTAAGTGAAAGCAAGTCGTGTTTGGATTTAAACTTGTCCTTATAAAGGGAAAATACAAATAACATTGCCCTCCAACGCTCTTTTAGTTTTACTATTATATACTTTAATTAGCTTTAAAGTTAATTTTCGTTTCACAAATACTTTTGTTTTTAGGTATAAATCATTAAACAGTAAAAAATTATTAAATACCCCGTCGCAGCAAACCTGCGTACTCAGCGAATTTACAATGAATATATATGTCTTAATATTACATTAAGCCTCTTACCAGAATTCATAAGAAATATATTCATAAATAAGCGATATTTAAAATATTCATTATTCTCCATAAGAATAACATTAGGCATGATTACGCAGGTTTGCCACAACAAGGAACACAAAATAATGGATTTTTATACAAATATCAATAGAACTCATCTTAGTGAAGTCATATACCAAGTTTCATCCATATACATTCATAAATAAGCGATATATAACATTTTTATTATCCTCCATAACATAACATGGGGACTGAGTACCTAGGTTTGCTGCTTCGGGGACCATAGGCGAAAAATTGGTTTTTTGTTCAAACAACAACAAACCACAACCAGATGAAGCGATATACCAGGTCAGTTTCGTCAGTTTATGTTCATAAATAACTGAGATATAAAATTTGTCTTTTTCTCCATAAGAATAACATTGGACAACGTACTGTGTTTAGCACTTGTAATATCTCAGTAACCAATTAACGTAGAGCAATGATTAAAATACCAAATTGTTTGTTTCAAGCTGAATTCAATGGTATAGATTAAATAGGATTTAAATAACAATTACATGTGAAAACCCCAAAAACCCATTTTTGGGGTACAAAACCCCCCTTCGGATGGTGCGATTTGTCTGGTTTTTGAACTCAATCAAATAAATGGTACTTTACATATTTGTAACAAATTGTATTAAGATCGGAATTATGTTACGAGAGTTATCGTGCTTACGGACATATATATATATATATATATATATATAAATTTGAACGAATGGTGTTTTTGGAATCTGGGGACCTCAAAACGAAAAGTTATCATGGTCTCGGGCTTAAGTCTTACCATGAGACCTACGGTAATAGCTTCTTCCCTATAGGGGAGATTTACTAAAACGTAAAATATAAACGCAATAGTATTTTTATTATTCAGAAGTTTTAAAATACAACAAAAATTAAAGGCAGGTAATTTTATTAACCCATCCAGAATATAGGAGTATGAATTTCTTGGTAGCATATTTTTCAAATTAGATTGTAAGGACCGCAAAACGACTTGGATATTAATACTTACTAATAACAAGAATTTCACTAATACCGTTTCCCCAAAGACTAAGATCCCGGTAAGAAAACAGACACCGAAGTCATGAATTTGTTCATAGTCATAATCCGAGACTCTTTAACCTAGAGACTCTCACTATACTGAACAATGACATTGAACTGATGTCATCAGCCCTCTGCTTCTTGTCTTTCAATCATGTATTTCAAAAAACAGCACACTTCAGTCACAGAGGAAGAGAACACCTGTTACCATCTTTATATATAGTTCTGTAAGCGACATTTTTAAGTAAAAATTATGGGAGTTTGGAAAATTGAAGGATGATAGAAGAGGGCTCAAATTAAAAGTATTGATCCCATAAACTCGGGAAAAACAACAGTATTTCTAAAAAGTTACCAGCAAACGATAAATAACGTAAAACATCCCTCAAAAGAAAATCATGGAGATTTAAAATCGTCTGCTTTGTTTACATTAAAACATGTGATTAAGTATCTGAAGTGTTTACGAATTGACATGTGTTCTTACTTTTATAGTTTTATTTTCCTCAGGATGTTTTAAATCCGATGATACAGAGTATTAGGGCAAGGTTAGGGGCTATGGCTCCTTCAAGCCATTAGTTAAATAATTCCAAACTCGTATTATGTTTGGTATTTATTGAACCATTTTCGACTTTACACTCCAAACTTGTTTATTCTCCATCCACAAAGTAAATAATGAAATGCTTATTCTGAAACCCCGTTTTCTGTCTTTTCACTTCAGTCTACAGATAATTTCACCAGTCTCGTTTTGAATTAATGTAAATGAATATGACTACGTTTACTCAAATAAAAAATATAGGTTTTAATTTTCAAATCAAATTAACCCCACAGTTGATAACACACACAGTTGATACGTGTTAAGACTTTATTGCTGAAAAATTCAAACAATACAGACAGACAGGTAATTGTTAATGCAATTTATGAGCAATCAAGTAAACATTCTGATCTAATCAACTTCTAATGACATCTAAAATTATTGGGGACTAACTTTTAATTTGGCTCCGGATGCCATTTTTTTGTTAAACCAATTTGAGAGTTAGTTAAAAAAAAAAACAACAACAACGAAAAATTGGATAGTGAAATTACCACATGCCACTTTTAGGAAATTCTCTAGCTCAACGGTAGCGTCTTGGTCTACGTCAATGGGTAATAGGTTCGATTCCAGTTATGTCGACATAAGTTGAGCGGCTTGGACAGCCGCTTACTTAAAGGAATTTACGTGCTCTTAAAGTAAGGTCTCTGGCGTTGAAATATTAATACAAAATAGATACATACCTTGAATTTCCTTGATGGAAGAAGGTTGGTGAAAACACATTGAAATACAGTATTTCCATAAACAAAAAGTCAGGTACACAGACAAAATATAATTCTTATAATTCTTAGTTACTACCTAACTGTGACGCAATCACTAATATTTTACAAATTACATCCAATAAAACTGTTTAATGTTAGAATAATGGACTCCTAATTTAACGTATTAAAACAAGTAGAGCAAATCATTAAATCAATGTACTTGCCATACTATACTACACTACTTTTCAACCCTACAACTTATGTTGTTGTTATGCAATACGGTTGATTCACAATCAGTACTACATTTTAGCGAATCTCCCCTATAGGGAAGAAGCTGCTATTACCGTAGGTGGCATGGTAAGACTCAAGCCCGAGACCATGATAACTTTTTGTTTTGAGGTCCCCAGATGCCAAAAACACTATTCGTTCAAATTTACATGTATATGTGTGTGTGTGTGTGTGTATATATATATACATATATATATACATATATATATATATATATGTGTGTGTGCCTGTTACCGCGATAACTTTTGAAAGAAACGCCCAATTTTGATTAAATTTGCCACAAATGTGTAGAGTAACATTTATGACTTTAAATTCGAAAACCAGATCGATCGAAAAATGGGAAGGGGGTTTTATGGGGGTTTTAAATTTTCCAAAAATCAGTTTTTTGAATTTTTCCCCCCAAAATTGTAAAAACATTTAATTTTGGTTATAGTCATTTTATAGAGCTTTAAAAAAACAAATAATTTGGTATTTTGAATCATTAACCTAGGTTAGGTGGTTGTAGAGAAAAGTAAAAAAAACGCGTCCATAAAATTTCCCATGTTAATCTTATGGGAAAATGGTTTTTGGATTTTCCTCAGATAATCTTACTAAAAACTTCACATTCATTTTTAACAATCAGTTTAGGTTTACAAAACAATCATTTTAGTGTTTTCATTGTTGTTATACGTCCAACCGTTGCAGAGAAATTCAAAGTGCTATACACAGTACGTTGTCCAATGTTATTCTTATGGAGGATAAATAAAATTTGATATCTCGATTATTTATGAGTGTATATTGATGAAACTTGGTATGTGGCTTCAAATAGTTGTGTTATATTGATATTTGCACAAAAAAGGTTTTTGTTGAGTTTCCCCGTAGCAGCAAACCTGTATACTCGGCCCCCACGTAATTCATATGGAGAATAAGTAAAGTTGTATATCTCTCTTAGTTATGAACCTAAATTAATAAAACTTGGTATGTAGCTTCACCTGGGTGAGATATATTAATAATTACAAAAAAAAAACACATTTCGTATCTTCCTCCGTGCAGCAAACCTGCGTACTCAGCCCTAATGTTATTCTTATGGAGAATAAATAAAATTCTACATATCACTTATTACTTATGAATGTATTTTTGTGAAACTTGGTAAGTGGCTTGTATGTAGTAGTGAGACATATACATATGCATTGGAAATTCGGTGAGTACGCAGGTTTGCTGCGACGGGGGTATTATTTAGTTTGAATCATTCTAGATTATTTATTTGCAATAATTGAACATTTGTTCTACAGCAGGTTGGAATGGGACTAATATTTATTTTCGTTGTCTTATTCATCTTCGGAACAAAGGCCGATCCTGACAAAACAGAGGTTTGTACAACTTACTCCGATACTGTACTTAGAACAAAACCGTATTGTTCCTATTTACAAACAAATAATATAAATAAATGACGTCAATGAACCAATTTTAACAAGTGGTTTTGCTCCCTTTCTATCTGTCAAATATTATATTTCTTACTCGTCACTTTTCTTGACAAATAATAATTCCTAATTTCTACTTTACTTGTTAGTCATGAGTTACACTCAGAACGGATTACTCTATCGTTTCGCCATTTTTATGTGTGAATAAAAACAAAAGAGTTCATATTTGACTTAGTGACGTAATTAATTTAAGTTTATAATCTTACCGTTTCTGATTAGATATCCGTGCAGCACAACACAGGTTTGCAAAAAACTAAATTCGTTTAATTTTTGACTTTAAAGTATATATTTCATATTTTTAATGCTTATTACAATCCATATTTTAATTGCTGGTTTTTAAATGCGTTCATATGTGGACTGTAACCTAAATTGGAGGTGTATACCAGGCAAACATAACTAACAATACAATAGTCGTGATTCCTACCTGTATTAAAAACACTCTAATGACTTAATCCCAAATGCCTTGAAAAAGTTTCAATATTTATTTAATAGGGATGAGAATTTTACAGCATCAGATGATTATTTAAATATATGACTGTTAGCTGTAAAAAATCATTACTTCAACCACCAGAGAGTTTCTTTGTTTTGTTTTTGTTTTTGTTTTTACTTAGGGGGAATGCACTTACGCGCGGTGTGTAGTACTCGCCCGGCTTAGGCAGGGCATACCCACTAAACCCCCTACGGGCCGCGGGGATCCAGGCTGGAACCCTTCCGGATGATTTCATGCCTGGCCGCGTGTCTTGCATCGCTGACGGATCACACTACTGTATTACCGATTCCTAAGGGTCAGCCAGGTATCCCTCGTCGCGCTTCGCACGAAGTATTGAGTGGGCGTGGGAAGAAACTGCTCCAGACGCCGATCCAGGTGCTGAGAACACTGATGAGGCGAGACGTCCAACGACCATCGGTGCCCTCATCCCACCTGAGCTGCCAGGCTTGCAAGGTGTTGGCTCTTGCAACTGCCGCTGCTGCACTTCTCGCTACTCCCTCCTCCCTCCTCTCAGGGTGATTTGGAAAGAGAGCATCCATGACTGCCGTGACTGTTCCGGCCGGTATGTCAGTACTATCAGTCCCTATTCCTCCCAGCTTCCTGATCACAAGCTTGTAGCCTTTCTCCAGGGGTCAGAGTTCACATAATTGCACAGCTCCTTCCAAAAACGCTCTTTGCTAAGGCGGATCGCGATACTGAGTGATTTCGCGGAGCCTTAGCTCCGCGGTCTCGTTGGTCCACCAGTAAGTTTGGCGACGGCCTCGGTGTGGTTTCTTCTGAGGCATTGACGAATCACATGCTCGCGGAATCAGCTGTATTGTAGAATCAACAAGTGATTCTACCTCCGCTATGGCTGTGGACTCTAGATGTACTGTTGGACTAGCCTCGAACTGACGGTTCAGCTGCTCCACGAATTTTTCTCTGTCCAGCTTGGATACATTCCAACCCACTGGGATTCGGGTACTCGTTTGTCGAGCTAACCCGTTTTCATGCAATCGGAAAGAGATTAAATCGTGGTCTTTCGCGATGTACACGTCCATTACACCCCAGTCCAACAACAGAGGGATTAAATCACCCGATACCAGCGTGATATCTGGTATGGACTCGCAAAAACCAGGTATACGGTAAGACGGTGTTGATCCCCTGTTCACAACTTCCAGGTCAAGTCTCGAGGTCATCTCCAGGATGAGTCTTCCCCTAGTGTTTGTGACGGGCATGCCCCATTCAATAGCACGTGACTACTATAGAAGCCCCCCGAGGCGAAACTCAACTCCTTGAGCAAAGCTCGGTCCCCTTTTCCTCCCCTCCCCCCCCCTCCCCTCACATCCCCCTCCCCGCCCCTTCCCGCCCCTCCCCACCCCACCCCTCCCCCACCCAACCTCCTCCCCTCCCCCTACCCCCTTCCCTCCCGGCCTCTCATACCACCTTACCTACATTAGGGCCGTGTTGCCAACCTGGTTTTTTCTGTGTAGCGCTGCCATCCTATTTTGTCTTGCAATACTAGGTCACGCTAGATTATACTGATTGTTATATGTATATATTTATTACGTCACGCTACTTTCATTTGCTGCGCTCGGCCCCCTCACACTGTTGATATATATTTTAATACCTTTCTTCTGTTAAAATATATTAGTAAAATATGAAGTAGTACAAGGTGTATCAGAACAGACTAAAAACTATGCATTTATAAAATAAAAGTTGATATTTGTAGTGATTTCTCTTTACGGTGGAAATCATACCTAGTAGATAATGTTATACCCTTATCAAGTGGTTCATCGCTCCTGTTTCAACTTGTTTAGATCTGTCACTATTTTTTCAGTAGATATGACCCCTATAGAGCTCTATAACTTATTTGCTATGCCAAACCTTTTAACTTGTAATACTGTTTCATTATATGCTTTTTAAAACTAATATCGCTCGTGGTGCACTCTAGTAGCGAATTTAATAACTAACAGCACACCCTATAGTGGCCATATTGTAAACCACTTTCCACCCAATCAGAATAATGTAAAACTAGATCTCTTAATACAAATTTGCATTACAATAAGACGGAGTTTTGCAACATTTTATTTAACCTTAAATATTGGTTTATTTTGACTCACATGAGTTGTATTCCTAAAGCCCTACATAAAGAGATGGGGAAGTAGTCAACCACCAGTAATAGTTCCACACATTTTATTTTCGACTAACATAGACGTAGTTTACAGGGTCCGAAGGAAATATTTTTGTTCTAAAACGATATTCATCCGGTGTGTCTTGCTTTAGATCCATAAGTAGGTATCCGTGAGGTTCAGACGTCGAATCGGTATAAGCGTCCTGGATAAATTTTGGATTGTACGGGCAAATTTGATGTGCAAGATGCCTGATCTGAGCCTTGTATCGTGGATTCTTGAAACACACAATGTATTGGGCGTTCAGTGAAATGTCACGCTGTCCTCTTCCTTGGTGGAAAATATTTTGAGTAATATAAAACACGCTGATATTGCAGTGATGACAGCCTTTGGTAAACAAATCTGCTACTTTCTGATCCATACGGTTCATCATATCGTCGATGACAACAAGTTTGGACGATCCAATATCTTCCAACTCTTCAATGTCGGGCAATCCTTGTTTGAAATGGACAGAGCATTGATATTTTAAGGTTTACAAGCTCCTTAAAACCAATAAACGTTATCAAATACTGCATCACACATTCTGTTCATATTATTTATAAAACTTTTAACAAACCGTGTCTTGCCGGCCATACTGGGGCCACTAATGATGGCTGAAAAAGGATGTTTCCATCTCGGATCCATGATTGCGACTGATCCGGATCTATTAAACGAGACGTCATTTATACCTTTCGGGCTCCTCAAACTGAACCTTCACAGTGACTAACCGTACGATAGCACTTTATATAGTATACATTCACCTTCGAATAACTGTTCGCACATATTAATAAGATTACAAATTACCCACAGATATGAGTCGGCATGTACACTTCATATAGTACACTCTCATTTTCCATTTACTGGTTTATTATTTCCAGGGGGTTATCATTCGACTACTTTCATTCGGTTGTTTCATTCGGTTGTTTCATTCGGTTGTTCATATCGAATGAGTTTATCTACTACTTTTATTAATTGTACTGTTGGTTCTCATGGGAAAACCACATCGGTATTCGGTTGTTCCATTCGGTTGTTCATATCAAATGAGCTTATCGATTATTTTAGGCAATTTTACTGTTTGTTCTAATGGAAAAAAAAACACATCGGTATACGGTTTTTTCATTCGATTATTCCATTAGGTTGTTGTTCGATTCGATCCGATAAATTGTCAACTTTTATATTTCACAGTATTGTCATACTTACATTTTTCTCTCACAAAGATCCAACATAACTGTTTGAATATTCTTTAAAGGGGTTTCAAACCTATTTTTTGTATCTTTCATTCTCAATACTACCAGCATTCTCAACATATTTGGAATTTGTCATTTACAATGTTGCCAAACTAACTTTTTCCTGCTTGTTGCCAATTTTACTCTTTTCCTAAACTTGTTGTCAACCTAAATGTTTTATTTTTATTTCTCAGTGTCTTTAAGTACTTTTTCCTTAACAGGATTGCCAAAATAACTTTCTGAGTATTCCCTTCACATTTTCACTAACCCAACTTTATGTTGTGCAGTGTTTGCCAACCTAAATATTTTGTGATCTTTCTTTCACGAAGTTGCCAACCTAGATTTTTGAAATTTTGCATGGTTGCTAACCAAGCTTTTGTATTGAGTTTTTTTGTGCATAGTTTCCTACCTAACTTCTGAATCTTTCCTTGTGTCGCCAACCTAACATTCTAAAATTTTCTTTCTCGGAGTTGCCGAACTAGCTTTTCGTAACTTTGTTGTAGTGTTTCCAACCTTTTAATGTTTTTTGCAGGCATTGGCAAGTTTATCTTTCACAAAGTTTCCAACTTAACAGTTTGTATTTTCTTTAAGATTGGATTTCAAACATATTTTTTTATCTTTCATTCTCAATGTTGCTAGCTTATATTTTGTAATTTTTCTTTCCCAATGTTGCCAACCTAAGTATTTTGTGATCTTTCTTTCAAGAAGTTACCAACCTAGATTTTTGAGATTTTGCAGGGCTGCTAACCAAGCTTTTGTATAGTTTTTTTTTGTGTGCATAGTTTCCTACCTAACTTCTGAATCTTTCGCTGTGTTGCCAACCTAACATTCTAAAATTTTCGTTCTCGGAGTTGGCAAACTAGCTTTTTGTAACTTTGCTGTAGTGTTTCCATCCTTTTAATGTTTTTTTGCAGGCATTGGCAAGTTTGTCTTTCACAAAGTTTCCAACTTAACAGTTTGTATTTTCTTTAAGATTGGATTTCAAACATATTTTTTTATCTTTCATTCTCAATGTTGCTAGCTTATATTTTGTAATTTTTCTTTCCCAATGTTGCCAACCTAAGTATTTTGTGATCTTTCTTTCAAGAAGTTACCAACCTAGATTTTTGAGATTTTGCAGGGCTGCTAACCAAGCTTTTGTATAGTTTTTTTTGTGTGCATAGTTTCCTACCTAACTTCTGAATCTTTCGCTGTGTTGCCAACCTAACATTCTAAAATTTTCTTTCTCGGAGTTGGCAAACTAGCTTTTTGTAACTTTGCTGTAGTGTTTCCATCCTTTTAATGTTTTTTTGCAGGCATTGGCAAGTTTGTCTTTCACAAAGTTTCCAACTTAACAGTTTGTATTTTCTTTAAGATTGGATTTCAAACATATATTTTTTTTTATCTTCCATTCTCAATGTTGCTAAGTTAATTTTTTGTTTTTGTTTTTTCTCCTTTCTAATGTTGCCGAGCTAACTTTTGATGGTTTACTGTGACATTGTAGCCAACCTAACTTTTTTCCTACTTGTTGTTGACAACATAAATGTATTTTTACTTTGCAGTGTATTTCTGTACTTTTTCTTTTAAGGAATGGCCAACAAAACTTTCTCTACATTCTCTTTCACACCTTTACTTACATAATTTTATTTTATGCATTGTTTGCCAACCTAAGTACTTTGTGTTCTTTCTTTCTCAAAGTGGTCAACCTAGATGTTGTATGTTTTCGTTCTTAATGCCGCCAATACAATTTCTAATTTTTGGTCATAATGTTGCCAACATAACTTCTCAATCTTTTTTGCAGTGTTGCTAAAATAGCTTTTTGAAATTTTGTTTCGTAGAGTTGTTAACCTAGCTTTATTTTTTTCGGTTTTTGTGCAGAGTTTCCGACTTAACTTCTGGATCTTTCACAGCGTCGCCAACCTTACTTTGTGAAATTTTCTTTTGCAGAGTTGTCAACCTTTATTTTTAGTGACTTTAGTATAGTGTTTCCAACCTTTTAATATTGGTTACATCCATTGGCAAACTGGTTTTTACATATTTATTTCACAGAGTTGGTAGTTTAACTATTATTTTGAACTTGTCATTTCTACTTCTTGATAATGATCACTACTTCCAGATTGGCAGATTATTATTTCTATTACGCAATTAATACGATTTTAACATACATTTAGTAGTTTGGGCATGAGTATTTATTGAATGAGAGTATTTTAGGGTATACACACTAAAATGTCTTATAATCTATTCTTATATTTTCCCATCATTTAGTTATCTTTCCGGTAGTGAACAGATCGTTTTTGGGTAGTGAATATTTGTCTTTTTATATGTTTTTCCTACCAGCTTAACGTTTTTATTTTCACAGCAGCAGGACTTTAACTTTAGGGTTCAAATACTAACTAAAATCTATAACGGGTTATTTTTTTCTGAAATAATATTTTAGAAATATTTTAAAAACTATTTTTAATAGCAAGTTTTATAATTTCTACAATTAGTTTAGTTTTTCGTTTATAAACTTTGTAAATTTCATTGCAAATTAGATTGTTGCGTTTAGGTTCGGAAAGCTACTTAACGGTCTTTGTTTTCTATTGAACTTCTAGGCTATCTGATCTGACTGTATTTTGCTGATTTTAAACATTTTATGTAAGAGTTTAACACTTAAATGAGATTTACCTGAAATGGAACATTTTAATGCAAGACATAAACAATTTATAATACCGATGGTATAGTTTTCATAAATAAATATTTTTGTTTGTAAGCTTATTTTTTTTATAAATGGCATTGGAAATTTGATTTTAAGCGTATTTTAAGGTGGAATTTGATATTTCCAAGTGAGATACCATTCATAACCTCACAGATCGTGTTCTCATTGGGCTTATTTTAAATTTGTTGATAACTTAGTAAACCTAAAACCGGATTTACTTAAAAAAGTATTTAGAGTCTTGTGACAAAACTGTCTGATGCATAAACTTACAGGTAATATACATTTCCAGTCGTAAACTTTAATTAACGTGTATTTACTATAGCCTTTTATTTTTAAGGTTTGGTATCTTGCCTTATATATTTGTATTTACATGTTGAACTTGTCATTTAATTCTCAGATATGGTTCCATGAGTTATCTTAGTAGATTCTTATTTGACTGATCGAAAAAACATATGATACGGAGAATTATTAGTGGTAGATATTAACTTGAATTATTAAAATGTGTCAGATTCATCAAAATCGAAAAAAGGTATCCTACAGATATAACACGTACGCTAATATTTGTTCAAACAATTGAAAATTGTGTGGGTTAGTTGAATTTATGATAACTAGGTTTATCAAAACGACTAAAATCAAACACAATACCCTTACATCTAAAGCAAAGTATAATTATTTTAAAAGGTGTACTGTCGAAACAGAACCAGGTGCTTCAGACCAGCCAAAAAATATAAACATTTGACTCAGTTTATTTTATTGTTTTTACAACAAAGTACTTAGAGTGTTGACAGTTAAATATTCGCCCCTAGTAAATTATTGACTTTGTATCCAGCCCTATTCGAATCTCCGTATTTCCCTTGTTGTGATAAACGTGTTTTCCTTTCAAATTCCAAATAGCAAAAATTGAATGTAAGAAATAATTATCATCATTTATAAATGAGGCTCCGAAAGCTAACTTGTTCTATTCTCATTTCCTATTAACCAACATGAAATTAGATTGCAACATATTTTGTTAATGAATTATAAAGATTCGCCTTAATTATAGATGAGCAGGGCCGTTGCTAATGTTATTTTATACTTAAACTTCACATATTTACAAATGAACATTTTTTCTAATGTGGTAAAGGCCAAATCTCCAAATCTGTGATAGCTCAATTACTACAACATTTTATTTCTAGATGTAGGGATTTTCACTAACCGATTGAACTGTCTTTTGGCTGACAATTTTTCTACTTAAAAATCAGTCAGTTCTGCGGAATGTCTCGCACTGTGCGGATCAATTTCCAGCTCCTACAGGCCATAGTCAAGTTGAAGCCTTGTCCACGTCTGCAGTTGCTACGGATAGCTGACGAGAGTTTGGTTACCACTATTTGTGAGTGTTTTTTGAACATTCTAAACGCCAGCATACCTCTTACTTCTGAGGTGAGACGGAAATCGAAAGATTCAAGCAAACTATTCGTTCCGTAGTGTCTTCGAAAGGCTCTTGGAAATATAAACGAGCATTGTTGGTGAAACACAGTGAAGTACTGGTCCCTCTAGTTATTACTACGGCCCTGGACTATTTCAAGGATTAATCACGCTAAGAAGATGGTGTTGATTTCACCCGACGTCTTGCAACGGTTGAACGCTGCTACACCGAAAAACGAAACGTTGAACGTTCTGGAAGAGGATATGAATAAAGTGCTTCACGCTTCGGACCTCGAAGACAGGGCTAAATGGGCGCAGTACCAGCAGATGCTTTAACGGAGACAGTATTTTCACGATGAAATGCGCAAACCTATGGAAATTCCTATTGTAGAAGCATCACACAGCGGCACCCGAAACTTTAGAGACGATATCTTACGCACGATTCCCAAGGCGTTTAAAACAAAAGGAGAACTCCTTTTTGAACGGCTTTGTGACAACGAACTAATTTCATGGGACAGACACGGAACCGTCAGTATAAATGGAGCCGCAATCCCCAACTCGAACATTGTCGATCTGGTCTGTGATGTGATAAGGTGCAAGAAAACAGCTGCCGGCCCCGTAGGTTGGGAGCAGTTTGTGGAAGCTCTACGTCAGATTAACGTTCCTCAAGAATTCATCGGCAACCCTCGGCGCAGACATCAGCAAGCCGGACCCTCCTCGCCAAGACGACCATTTCCTTCACCACGACCAGCATTTCCTACACTCACCGCTAGAAGGCGGAAAACAATTACACCACCACTCCCAGACAGAAGAAGAAGATTAGTGTCTAAGGCGTGGGCTCGTATAAACCCGCAACAACCATGAACAAGACTCTGGAAAAAATATACTACGACCCGGCAAGTTCTGCTTGCTACACAGGAAGCCGCCCCCTTATTACAACAACCAAAAATAAAATTAGGACCCGAAAAACTAAAGATTGGCTTCTCACTCAGGACCCCTACACACTGCATACGCAAAAAAGAAGAATAGTTACCAGAAATAGGTATATCGTCAGTAATATCGACGATTTATGGCAAGCGGATTTGGCCATTTTTAAAAACATTTCCAAATACAACGACGGTGTCAAGTATCTGCTTGTGGTGGTGGACGTTTTCTCAAAATACGGTTGGTTGCGCCCGTTGAAAAACAAGACTGCTAAAACGGTTAATGAGGCTTTTGAGTCTATTTTAAAAACCGACGGACGAAAGCCACGCGATATCCAGTGTGACAAAGGTAGAGAGTTTGTTTCCGTAGCCTCTGCAAAGTTTTTCAAGCAGCGTGGAATACATTTTTACACGACCCACAATCCCGATACCAAAGCGGCAGTGGTGGAGTGGTTTATAAAAACTATAAAATCAAGATTGTGGCGCTACTTTACTCACAAAAACACTTTACGCTATGTGGACATTATTCAAGATTTGGTACGCGACTACAATAATACAGTGCATTCGACAATCAAGATGGCACCAGCTGACGTCAATGACGAAAACGTTCTGCGAGTCTGGAAGACGCTCTATTCCAAGAAGGAAACGTATATCGCCCCCAAACTCAATGTCGGTGACACAGTGCGTATAGCAAAGGAGAAGAAACATTTTGCTAAAGGATACGAAAGCAACTGGACAGAGGAAATCTTTAAAGTCATACGCGTCATAAGGCATCCAATTCCAGTGTACCAAGTTCAAGACCTGGCCGGAGAAGTTATTGACGGTGCCTTTTACGAAGTGGAACTTCAAAAAGTAATAGTTCCGAAAAACAAGGTTTACAAAATTGAGAAAATACTGGAAATGAAAGGTGGGGGAAAAGGGAGGAAGGTGTTAGTCAAGTGGAAAGGCTACCCTGCAAAGTTCAACTCCTGGATTCCCGCCTCCGGCCTTTTGGATTTAACGCAGTGAATACTGGTGCTGCTGTCAGTCTGGTCTGAGACGCCGTCGAGTGAACATGTCAGGTGTCGGTGGAATGTTTGGTGCTGCCGACCGCGCTCCCATGCCTATATCTGGTGGTACTATAAAAACCGAGGCTCAGTCTTTGCCCAAGCGTCGCAGCGTGAACATCAGTCCTGATTCTACGTCATAAACCAAGAAGAGGACGAAAACAATATGGAAACCTCGCACGGAAGAATATACCCCCGTAGCAGCAAACCTGCATACTCAGCGAATTTCCAATGCATATTAATTTATCTTAATACCACATAAAGCCACATACCAAGTTTCATCAATATACATTCATAAATAAACGATTTATGACATTTTAATTATTCTCCATAAGAATAACATGGCGGCTGAGTATGCAGGTTTGCTGAAATAAGGAACACTAAAAATGGGCTTTTATACAAATATCATTATAACTCAAATAGGTAAAGCCACATACCAAGTTCTATTAATTTATGTTCATAATTAAAGGAGATAACACGTTAATTATTCTCCATAAGAATAACATGGGGCTGAGTATGCAGGTTTGCTGCTACGGGAACTATCGGGCAAAAAATGGATTTTTGTGCAAATATCAATAGACCTCAACCAAATAAAGCCATGTACCAAATTTTGCCAGTTTACGTTCATAAATAAGCGAGATATACAATTTTTCTTTTTCTCCATAAGAATAACATTAGACAACGTACTGTGTTTAGCACTTTCAATATCTCGGTAACCAATTGACGTAGAGCAATGATCAAGATACCAAATTGTTTGTTTTTTTAAGCTGAATTTAATGGTATAAATTAAATTGTTTTAAATTAAAATTGCATGTGAAAACCCCAAAAAACACATTTTTGGGGTATAAAACCCCCCAAAAACCCCCCTTCGGATGGTGCGATTCATCTGGTTTTCGAACTCGTTCAAATAAATGGTACTTTACACATTTGTACCAAATTTCATTAAGATCGGACCTTTTTTACGAGAGTTATCGTGCTTACGGACACATATATAAATATATATATATATATATATACATATATATATATAAATATATGTATATATATATATATACATATATAAAAATTTGAACGAATGGTGTTTTTGGCATCTGGGGACCTCAAAAAGAAAAGTTACCATGGTCTCGGGCTTAAGTCTTACCATGATACCTACGGTAATAGCTTCTTCCCTATAGGGGAAATTCGCTAAAAACAGAGAAGAAGCAGATACGCAAGAAGACCAAAGTGTCAATAAATAAGAAGAAGGCGACAAAGAAGACTTCAAAGAGGAAATTACCCACCGACATTTTTACATAATGGCCTACGTACATAACCTCTCTGCCGATTGTTCTAAAACCTAACTGGACTTGTTTTCTCTACCACCTACTCAGACCAGCATCGATGGAGGTCAATGGATCCAATACAAGCCATTGTCCTCGCTCACTGACGACTCGCCTATCGAGTTTGTAGTGCCTGGCCATGGTGACGAATATTTGGACTTGTCTCAAACCTTAATTGCTGCAAAAGTGAGAATTATGCAAGAGGACGGTAATGTTTTGGACGCAACCTGCGATAAAGTTGGACCTGTAAACTATTTTCTGCATTCGCTGTTTAGCCAAGTGGAGGTATACTTTAACCAAAAACTGGTATCGGCAAATGGAAACACTTACCCTTACCGAGCGTACATTGAAACTCTCTTGAATTACGATGATGCCGCTAAAGAAACCCACCAATCATCAGCCCTTTGGGTGAGCGATACAGCTGGTCAAATGGACAAAACTAAAGATGAAAACGACGGACTAAAGAAAATACGAAGTTTCCAATAGCCACCCTGTGGACATGATGGGATATATACACGCTGACGTATTCCACCAAGGAAAGTATCTGCTGAACGGAGTCGAGCTTAAAGTTAAATTTACGAGATCCCGCGATAACTTTAGTCTAATATCCAAGTCTGGGTTCGTGATAAACGTGATGGAAGCCAGCCTGATGGTGAGAAGAGTGAAAATTAACCCCACACTGTTGATTGAACGCGCCAAAAAGCTGGAAACATGCACTGCAAAGTATCCCATAACGCGCGTGGACGTTAAGGCCTTTACTATTCCAAGTGATGTGCTCGGCAAAACTATAGACAATGTTTACCTGGGACAGTTGCCTAAAAGGATCGTGTTGGGGCTAGTGAGTAACAACGCTTATAACGGCCGCTCTGCCAGTCACTTTCTTTCGATAATCGTAGAGCTTATTAGCAATAACTTAGCTCGGTTTGTAGCTAAAGGAGTCATTATTAATTAATTTTCCAGTAAACCGCAGATAAAATGCAGGCTAAACAGAAGGTTAGAAGTTATAACCTCTACAAGTTACTAGTGTTTTATATCCTGACTATAGCAACAAAGTCCGTTCGAACAAAAATACAACGGTCTAAAGAAAATATATCACAAATTGTGTTAATGCAAATTGCCAAACTCGACTATAAATAAGTGAAAAGTGATATTCTTAAAGTTTATGCAATTTTCTTACGGGATATAATAAAAGACGTCTTACAACACTTAAGCATATATTTACACTTTCTTTAAAAGATATTCTTTAAATCGATATAAGGCGGTGACTACAAAACTGATACTACAAAAACAAATTTAGACCAGAGAAATTAATAAACAAATGTCTAATGTATTTCTTATAACTTAATACTGTTGCTAGTAATTATTATCAGACATAAGATTTAGACGAAGTCACGAAGTTGCAAAATATTTGATCAGACTTCACACCAAACAGTCTTGACAAGAATTTTGGGTTTAGTCCCTTGTATGCGGGGCGTGCGAGAAGCCGCCAGTGACAGTGAACCCGTCATTCTAGGTGTTGTAAATCACACTAGACAATACCGATCCTTTGACTGAAGGCCGAGCCTTCGCACGCTGCCGGTCGGTAAGGAAGAATTATTTGAAAAACTGCTAGCGCTGTAGTGGCCAAACTCCAAACGAAAAGGCGGAATTCTATCTGACTCCTGCCCCCTCTTAAACACAACCCTTTTAATTTTGCCCACTACAACGTAAACTTTCTGGCCCTCTACGTTGACGGACAGCAAGTACCTGCTAAAGCGCTTCAGCCAGACTTTACAAATCATCAGTTATACATCAGTTGCTACAACACGTTATTTTCCGGATGTGGTATTCACAACAAAAACCACGGGAACGGAATTTCACGTACTCCAACGGCTATTGTCTGTACGCGTTCGATTTGACATCGGATTTGGCGGCAGCTGCGTCCCATTGGAACCTTGTCAGAAGAGGCAGTCTTCGCATCGAAATCAAGTTTGGCGTCGCCCTCACGGAAGCGGTCAACTGCATCGTCTTTGGAGAGTTTTGCAACATCATCGAAGTGGACAAGTACAGAAACGTTACTGTAGACTACAACTAAGCACTACATTGTGGTTGACAAGACTGTTGCCTAACATGATTACGTTTTATTAAAATGTACATATTTTAGAAGTGTAAATGTTTTTAGTTTTCCAAAAGGGTTGAAAGTAGTTTCTGAAAGACATTGTAGCGACAGGAAAAATGGTATTTAGTAGATTCTTTAATTGATAAAATGTTTATATTATTAGTTCACATGTTTGATATTTATTTACTTAATTGCGTATCACTTGTGTACATAAGCGTATTTGATGTGGATAAAAGTGTGTGTCTTTCTTAAATTGTTGTTATTTCTTGTTCCTGCAATTGATGTCTGAAAAGGTACTATGTAGTGGGGGTAGCTACCACCTGCTCATTCTAGTGCTGGCCTTGGGCGGTGGCGGTCATGGAGCTGTTTGCCGACTTCCAGGGGTTTAAAGACTCGCACAACGAGTTTGAAATTAAGGAGTTTGCTGTCGCCACGGCTGACGGTACAGTTCTACAACACTGGACAGTGAGATCCCCGTGTCCATACGCTACTCTAGACTTAAAAACCAAGAAACAGTGCACATGGGTCACCAACCATTATCACGGCATACTGTGGCAGGACGGTGATGTCACCATTCAAGCGCTACACAGACAATTGTGTCTCATTTTCAAAGATTAAGTGGTGTATGTGAAGGGACTAGAAAAGGTAAAATACATTAGTGAATTTTTTAAAACGTGTCTGGTGCAGGACTTGGAAAACTACCCGTCCTTAAAGACTCTCGCCAATTCGCCAGTGTTCTGTTTTTACCATGGGAAAACAAAAAAGGTTTGTGTCCTGAATAACGTGTTGAAACTTGTTCAGTATCATAATCAATAATTCCTAAGAGACATTCCTTTAATGCTTGGGGGATGGGTTTTCCCCCCACTTTACTGGTATAAAAGGCTTACTCGCAGAAGTTCTTCATTCTATCAGCGACAGTGGTAGCAGCACCATCTCGAACCTACAGCTACAATGGACATGAGCAATTTGAAAGAACGCCTCAACAACTGTAACGCTCCTCGATTCACCAGACTTAACGATCTCCAGCCTGGTACTCTATACGAGATTACCAATTTTGCAAAAACAAATTCACGCTACGGCGAGGCTGTCTGCGCAACCGTGAAAGGAATAGAAGGCGACGATGTACAATTGAACGTCTATCTACCACGGCGATTCCTCATCATCCTCACAGAAGCCGCCATTGAGAGTTACAACAAAGGAGATGCTGCCAGGATGTCTCTAGTGTACCACGGCAACCGTAAAGGAATAGAATTTGTTTAAGAAGAATATCATTTTGTTAATAGTTCTAGTAGAAAATGTATAAATAAACGTTTTGGTTTGTAATTTATTACTTATTATTTTCCCTTGTCTGCATATTTTGGACTTACACAAGGTACAATTTAGATTAAATTAGTTTTAAAAAGCATACAATAAAACAGTAGTATACAAGTGAAAAAGGTTTGGCATAGCAAATAAGTTAAGAGCTCTATAGGGGTCATATCTACTGAACAAGTAGTGACAGCTCTAGACAAGTTGAAACAGGAGTAATGAACCTGATAAGGGTATAACATTATCTACTAGGTATGATTTCTACCGTAAAGAGAAATCACTACATACAAATATCAACTTTTATTTTATAAATGCATAGTTTTCAGTCTGTTCTGATACACCTTGTACTACTTCATATTTTACTAATATATTTTCACAGAAGAAAGGTATTAAAAGATATATAAACAGTGTGAGGGGGCCGAGCGCCGCAAATGAAAGTAGCGTGACGTATTAAATATATACATATAACAATCAGTATAATTTAGCGTGACCTAGTATTGCAAGAAAAAAAATAGGTTGGCAGCGCTACACAGAAAAAAAACCAGGTTGGCAACACGGTCCTAATGTAGGTTAGGTAAGGTGGTATGAGAGGCCGGGAGGGAGGGGTTGAGGGGGAGGGGAGGGGAGGGGAGGGTTGAGTGAGGGGAGGGGGAGGAGGGGAGGAAAAGGGGACCGAGCTTTGCTCAAGGAGTTGAGTTTCGCCTCGGGGGGCTTCTATAGTAGTCACGTGCGTTGAAGTCACCAGCCACTGCGATGCGTCCTGGGACATTTCGAAGACAGTCTTCCAGCAATTCCAACTTCTCCTCTGTATTCCTGAGGGGATTAGTGATGAGGGGGACAGCTGCAGTACCGAGCCGGTCATAATATCAAGATGGAGTGGTTTTGATCCGGTATGGCTCACTGATTATCACTATTTGGGCCCTGGTCTCACACACTAGCTGCTCAAGGATAGCACCACCAGAGAGTGCATCAAAATTAAATCAAATAATTAAAATTATTTTCAAATTAAATTTGATTAGTAAAAAAAAAACACAAAAAACATATTCATTACTAATCGACCACTTTAAACTTCGTTGAACAACGACATGGACACTTGTTACAAATACAAGTTCTCTTTGTACAATAATTCGTCGTTCGTTACACTGGAAAAGATTTGTTCAATACCAAACAAACTTTATTGTTAAATTTTGATAATGTAATACGACTTATAGTCTAGCTCTTAAAATAAACGGTATCAGAAAACTGACTATTACTTTCTCCCTTGCCTATTTTAAACAACACATTTCTTTATACTTACGCAATATAAGGTATAGCCACATGCAAGAGGAGTTTAATGCAGGAAGTGTTTTTTCAATGAATGCTTTTTCATCACTGCAATGTATCAACAAATACGATTTATTTCACCAGCTATCAATTTAGTAAAAAACTGTTATAATATATAAGTAATTTGCACAACGATGGTAACGCACTTTTCTAGTTCATCATTTCATTAGGGTTACTTTTAAAAGTTTTCTAGCCACACTTTTAAAAGTTGAAAATACACTATGAAAGTACCTCTAAATTAGATATACATGGAGAAACGGAGCACAATTTCCTCAAACACATAAATTGCATTTAATAAATGTAATAATTATTTTTAATTTACAGGAAATTAAAAAACTCAAGGAAGAGCTATCGGAAGAACTTAAAGCGGAGGTGATACGTCAGTTAAATGCACTGGCAGAAGCTGGTCAGAAGGTTTCTATGAAGAAAGCTTTTGTAATACTAAAGACGATATCGATTAAAGAAGCGCAGAAACTGACACGAAAAATTGTAAAGCTCGCCAAACTTCTTAGAGATCCTAAAAACCCTAAGGCTCCCAGGACGATCAAGTTTGACTTGAAGTCCCATGAAGTGAGGACGGCGTTCTTCGCTATCGTGAGGCAGGAGGAGGGAGGACTCGCGGTGAGGGTGGCGGCGCTGATCAACGAGCAGCTGGAGTTGGCGTCCCGGGCCACCTCTGCCTTTATCAACAGGATGCTGAACTCTCACTGATATTGTCAAATAAAACTCCTTCAAATTCGAGGCTGATTATTAATTATCTGCTTATGCAAAGTAATTCAAATTGTGTGGAAGTCTCTTTAGGTTTTTAGTGAATTTATCCTAAGGAAACTTTAGCTATTACCACCTAGGTTATATGGTTATATGGCTCCTCCGATGATCCTTAGTCGTAAATGGTCAATGTCACAGATATTTTCGGCATATACCATATTCTTATTTACTATTCTAATATCCCTAAAAGAAAAAGAAAAAGAAACCCAGTGGGGTTAAATTTGGGCTTTTGAGGTGGCCATGACAAAGTATCGTCGGAGCAGTTGCGTCAGTCACATCTGCAATGTTGGCGAATACCTGGCGGGGAGTGGAAAATCTTATTGATCTGTGTAGAACAACTAATGGTTAACAGCTCATCGAAGTTAACAATGACAAAAAAAAATTGAAGATATTCTCTTCCACACCATGTGTTCATAAATGTAAGAATATGTATTTGTCACCAATACAATTTTTCTTGAAAATAGGGAGTTATTTTTCAAACACTCGGTATTTTTGGGACTTGAAAACCCGTCAACACTTTGTGTTTTTCGCTATGCTATCCTTGTTTTTTTTTAAATTATATTATAGATTTTTATATATAAGACATAATGTCGAAATTAAACTAAATATATGTCAAGGAACAATTTCATATAATATAAATTTAATTTTTTTGCCCATTTTTGTGCGAATACTTTTGAACATACCTAATTATCTTTAAAAACAAAATTTATAGATAGTAGCTCTATAACTTCTATACAGAAATTTAGTATATAGTATATATTTTAATTAATTTTAATAGTAGCCATACTTGGATATGGTGGCCAACTTAAAAATTGCTGGTACTTTTCCTTTAGCTCGACCACACCCCTATAGAAGATGTACCGGTATGAAAATAATAAAACCAATTATTTTGAATAAAAGTAGAGATATTTACCTATTTATAATACGACTTTCAATTGTTTACGGTGAAAATCCACTGCCTCAAGCTCATCTGTTTTGAAGGCGTTCCAAAATAATGATACTTCCTGGTTCTATATGTTGTTTAAATTTTTCCATTGCATTTCTATTTGACACTTTAAGTAGGAATCGGTCAGTGGGTATAACCTGTACGCAGTAAACAATCAGGTGAAATAACAACAATCGAGTATTTACCGACGCGACGCCGACGATTTCTCTCTCTCTCTCTCTCTCTCTCTCTCTCTCTCTCTCTCTCTCTCTCTCTCTCTCTCTCTCTCTCTCTCTCTCTCTCTCTCTCTCTCTCTCTCTCTCTCTCTCTCTCTCTGTCTCTCTCTCTCTCTCTCTCTCTCTCTCTCTCTCTCTCTCTATATATATATATATATATATATATATCTATATATATGACAAGTTTGTTTTATATAAATACTTTAACCTGTATAAATTGCTTATGAAACACCCTGTTTTTATTTCTGACAAAATGTTTGTTTAGGAGCTATGACATGCAATAATTTTGAAAACACCATGTTTTGCCCATGTTTAATTAAGCACCATTGTGGAGGTAATTGTAATTTAATTAAAAAGGCTACTGACGTTATTATTCAGTGTTTATATTTAAACTGTTTTATTATTTAGAAAAAATAAAGACCTTACAGCACTATATATTTTTCTTCAATAATTTGATTCGAATTTGTATTACATTTGAGTTACACATTGGTGTTAAAAGGTAAGCAAGACATGAGATTTTCCAAACGTAGACATTCAATAGCCGTTCAAATTTAAAAGAGTTAGTTACAAAATTGGCATGTATAGTTTTGTTTATGTTGAGATTTTGTTGAAAATGAAGGAAAAACAGGGTGTTCTGTAATAAAATTTAAAATTGGTCGACGGCCAAACCTGACTTCCTCTTTAAAGATTCCTGTAAACCTTATAGTTTCTGAGATACCGATAGTGACAACGAAATTAATTACATTCTGTATATTTTACTAAAAAATATGTTATTCCTAAAGCAAATAGTATAAATTAACTCTAGTGGTTCACTTCAATTGATCCAGTTTACATCATATTTGGTAGATACACATTCCTTTCTTTAATCAGTCAGACACGTTCGTTGGAAAAGCAATCGGGTAACTCTTAGCCACCTCTATTTAGGTTCGAACATGGAAATTTGCAGTTTTCGGACCAAAAAAGGGTAATAAAGGCCCGGATGTAAAATTAATACATATAAAATAACGTAACTATATAAATTTTAACGAATAGTGTTTTTGGCATCGGGGGACCTCAATATAAAAAGTTATCATGGTCTCGGGCTTAAATCTTACCATGCCACCTACGGTAATAGCTTCTTCCCAATAGGAGAGATTCGCTAACACGTACATAATACATAAAAACAACGTACGAACACATTTAACTTTGGCCAATACGGTAATGCTTAAAAGCAAACGACACGGCACGGGCGAGATGCGAGTCAAGATGTGACGTCGCTTACTTTTTAAAATTAGTTTTGGCCAAAATTACATGTTTTCATACGTTGTTTTATGCATTGTGTCCGTGTTTTTAAATCACGATGACCTCATATGAGTGATACGTTCTAGTGACCTGAAGATGAAGCTAAATAGCTTTGCAATTTATACTAAAAGAGGTAGATACCTTGTCGTCAACAGTTCAAATGTTGTAGGGAATCAATCCACTACATATTTCGCTGTAAATACGGGATTTTCAAGTGGAATACAAAAACGCATTTATCCAAACAGGATATGTCAAAAGTTAAAATCAGGGACAAACACAATTACGAACAAATACAAAACAAGGCCTACCACACGCATATTAATCATCACGCCACGGCACCGGCAGGAAGCTGTGATTTGCGTGCGGTTCCTGATATTTGAATACGTAATTTCAGACAGTTTCGCATTAGATATTTTGTACATTTGTTCTTCTGTTACAAAATTAACCTTTGCAGAATGAAAAAAATTATGGTAATGAGGTGTAATATATTTAAAAAGAGTTCTATATTTTCAAATATTAACTTAAATCTGTGTTTAATAACTTAACTGTATCAGAATAAATTGCATTCAAAAATTACCCAAACTGTGTAACATTTCAAATGATTAAATACATTTGTTCATATAAAAATCTACTTTCAGCAATTGCTTCACAAAATGTATTAGTATTATTGATTTCAACATTACTTTGTTTAGATACAGTCAAAGGGAGTGCTGAACGAGTTCACTAACTTCATTATCAGATTCAAAAGGTAAAATCATTTTAACTTAAATTTTAGGAATTAAGAGTACAGTGAAATGATCCATACACCCTTTCACAGTCCAATATAGCTACACAATAAAGCAAAATGTTAAATGAAATATAATAATTATATAATTATTAGCTGTTCTACTAAAAATTATGCCACTGTTACCACGTACAAACTTCACAAAAATGAATATCCCACATCATTTAGTCTAAAAATACATCACTGCCCCGTGTATTATTTAACTTAATTTATATTTAATGTCATAACTTATGTACTTTTTACCTATTTTTACCAAACTTGTAATATAGGGTGATAATATATTAACATATGGTTCTGCTTATATTAAGATAGTTTCATCCCATATTTTATGTTTTATTGCTAGCAATTCTAAAAATTATCTGAAACTATCGGGACTTATAATACATTTAGTATAATGCGTAAATAAGAGTAATCTAATGTTTTCAATGTTTTTAGCGAATCTCCCCTACAGGGAAGAAGCTATTACCGTAGGTGGCATGGTAAGACTTAAGCCCAAGACCATGATAACTTTTTGTTTTGAGGTCCCCAGATGCCAAAAACATCATTCGTTCAAATATATATATATATATATATATATATATGTGTGTGTCCGTTACCGTGATAACTTTTGAAAGAAACGCCCGATTTTGATGAAATTTGGCACAAATGTGTAGAGTAACATTCATGACTTTAAGTTCGAAAACCAGATTGATCGGACTATGGGAAGGGGGTTTTATGGGGGTTTTAAATTTTTCAAAAATCAGTTTTTGGAATTTTTCCCCCTAAAATTTTAAAAACACTCAATTTTAGTTTTAGCCATTTTATAGTGCTTAAAAAAACAAATAATTTGGTATTTTGAATCATTAACCTAGGTTAAGTGGTTGCAGAGAAAATCCAAAAAACGTGTTCATAAAATCTCCCATGTTAATCTTATGGGAAAATGGTTTTTAACTTTTCCTCAATTAATTTTACTGTAAACTTCACATTTACTTTTACCAATCAGTTTAGCTCTACAAAACAATCATTTTGGTGTTTAAATTGTGATTCTACGTCCAACCGTTGCCGAGTAATTCAAAGTGCTAAACACAGTACGTTGTCCAATGTTATCCTTACGGAGAATATTTAAAATTTTATATCTCTATTGTTAATTAATGAATATTGATGAAACTTGGTATGTGGCATCAACTAGTACTGTTATATTGATATTTGTACAAAAAATAGATTTTTTGTTGATTATCCTCTTAGCAGCAAACCTGCATCCTCATCCCTAATGTTATTCTTATGGAGAATACGTAAAGCTTTATATCTCCCTTAATTATGAACATAAACCATTAAAACTTGGTATGTAGCTTCACCTGGTTGAGTTATATTGATAATTGCAAAAAAAACATATTTTCATCTTCCTTGTTGCAGCAAACCTGCGTTCTCAGCCCTAATGTTATTCTTAAGGAGAATAAATAAAATGCTATATATCACTTAGTTATTTATGTATTTTTATAAAACTTGGTAAGTGGCTTTATGTGGTAGTAAGAAATATATTTATGCATAGGAAATTCGCTGAGTACGCAGGTTTGCTGCGACGGGGGTATTACAATTTAAGGGTGGTCAGCCTTAAATCTTAGTTATTTTTCAAAATATAATTAAATTATATTTGGTATGTTACATCTACGATGTGCCTACTAACTAATTATATAATCAAATACAAATATCAGCTTCCGGTAACCTTGAAACTAATAATTTTCTATTTATTAATATTTTTAATCAAAAAAGTGGTAAAGGATTTAGCATGGTACAAACATTAATGAGAACCGGGTCTTGGAAGGAACTTGATACTCTATTTGGAACATTTTATATGACTATTCGGCAACCTGAAGAGGAATCAGACATCAGAGATTATGGCGAATGTCAAGCTTAAAAAGGCTAGATTCGGATTACATAGTGTTGGCCGGCACTCGAAGGCATGAAAATCCACTCCAGTATTTCCCGGTGAAAATCATATTAAGACCACATTAATGAGAAAATTTGAGAGTCTGTCGCTCAAACGAATTAAATACCCCCGTAGCAGCAAACCTGTGTACTTAGCAAATTTCCAATGCATGCATATTTATCTTAATACCACATAAAGCTACAAACCAAGTTTCATCAATATACATTCATAAATAAACAATTTATGACATTTTAATTATTCTCCATAAGAATAACATGGCGGCTTAGTATGCAGGTTTGCTGAAGCAAGGAACACAAAAAATGGGGTTTTATGCTAATATCATTACAACTCAACTAGGTGAAGTCACATTCCAAATTTCATTAATTTATTTTCATAATTAAGGGAGATAACACTTACTTATTCTCCATAAGAATAACATGGGGCTGAGTACGCAGGTTTGCTGCTACGGGAGCCTTTGGCAAAAATTGTTTTTTTTGAGCAAATATCAATGGTTCACAACCAGATGAAGTCGTATACCAAGTTTCGTCAGTATACGTTCATAAATAAGCGAGATATAAAATTTTTATTTTCCTCCATAAGAATAACATTAGACAACGTACTGTGTTTATCACTTTCAATATCTCGGTAACCAATTGACGTAGAGAAATTATCAAAATACCAAATTGTGTGTTTTTTTAAGCTGAATCGAATGGGAAAAACTAAAATTTGACTATTTCCAAAATTACATGTAAAACATTCGAAAAACCCATTTTTGGGGTACAAAACCCCCCCCAAAATACCCCTTCGGATAGAGCGATCTGGCTGGTTTTCGAACTTAAAGTCATAAATGTTGCTTTACACGTTTATACCAAATTTCATCAAAATCGGATAATTTTTACGAGAGTTATCGTGCTCACGGACACACACACACACACACACACACACACACACACATATATATATATATATATATATATATATATATATATATATATATATATATATATATATATATATATACAGTTTCGAACGAATGGTGTTTTTGGGGTCTGGGGACCTCAAAACGAAAAGTTATCATGGTCCCGGGCCTAGGTCTTACCATGCCGACTACGGTAATAGCTTCTTCCCTATAGGGGAAATTCGCTAATATATATATATATATATATATATATATATATATATATATACAGTTTCGAACGAATGGTGTTTTTGGGGTCTGGGGACCTCAAAACGAAAAGTTATCATGGTCCCGGGCCTAGGTCTTACCATGCCGACTATGGTAATAGCTTCTTCCCTATAGGGGAAATTCGCTAAAAGGGGTGCAGGGTGATTTTGGTAAAGCTAAGATAGTTTTATCAATTTAGCATTAGTATGGATTCATGATGATGATGGTATGAGTTGCATATCCCGTGCAGACAACCAGTAAAAACAGGAATAGCCAGTGTGAATACATTAGCTATACCATTATTCTTTATCCTAAATCTTGGCCTCTGAAAATTTCTAGTCGCTTTGTAAAATAGTAGGCAACGTTTACACTTATTCTTAATAAAGGTCCATTTACTCCCAAAAGGGGAATCATAAAAGTCATGAAAGTTTAAAATATATATTTGGGACTTCCACCGATGACTGTGGAAATAATCCGTGGGAAAAAGTATTAAGGGTTTTTTTTTATTCGGGTGTCAAGTTTGTAGCATAAACTAATGTTAACTGTATAACGTGTAGGCCACTACATTCTCAAAGTGTAAACTTATGTCGACATTTAAATCAACCTCCTGGTAAAGAAAGAAAAGTATTTAAGAGGAATACAAAACTCATTTGTTAAAAATTGCATGGTAAAAATATATCACAATTTGCTTTATAACATTAGAAAGGACGGGTTCTTATCCTGGAAGATTCAAAGTAGCTTCGCTTTCTTTCAAATACACTTAAGAGATTACCTGATTTTGACAGTTTTGAAATTAAACGTCACTTGCACTCAAATTACATGCATTATGATGAACGATGGGCTCTCCACTTAACTGTTAATAATTCGGCTACACTTTACAAAGTAAACTCTAAATGGCAGTAAGTATTTTAAACCCTTTATAATATTGAGTTGGAATTTTTATCGCATCACAAACTTTGCTGTATTCTGTCCATCAAATAAAAATCTCTATCCTCATCATACTAGTGCCTTATAGTCTTAAGTAAGATTATTTTACCTACATAATTCATTTCATAATAATACATTTTTGTGTATATTTTATCGTTTTGTATGTAAGTACAGTATAAGTGTAAATATACTTTATGGTGTTGTCAGACGTATTTTATTCATCCTGTCTACATAATTCATATATTGAGGAAATGATTAATTCTAATAAATTTGTAAGTGTCCTGATATGTTAAAAGTATTTAGCAATGTACTACTCACATTTTATGCCAGACTTTTCTTTGTAAAGAAATAGACATTTGGCCGAATAAATACCTTCATTAATATTTCATTAATATTTATGGTGTTGTATTGGTAGTTTTCAGAAATACTTTTAAATTGGGGTTAGTGAGTCCGAACAAACATTATACATTCTAAATTATAGACACCATGTTAGTTCCTACATCTTCTTTGTTTTGAAACAGTAAAACACAGTAGTTATGAAACATGAATATATACAATTTTTGTAATAGGTATATTGATATAGTTGCTATAGTGTATTGCTATAGTTGCGTTGGTTGAACAGTAAGATAGACAAAATAAGTAACTATCTTCAGCTTTATTAAAGCACAGACAGTGTTACAACTTTTTAGAAAATGTATGATGATATATGTATGATTTATGGCAGAATTATGTCATATTTATGTAATTTATGTCATCAGAAACACATATAAAAAATGTGCCATTTATGGCAAAATTATGTCATCTTTATGCCATTTATGCAATCTCTTAAGATAGTTTACGATTTTAAAGGTCGTACAACTCAATGCTTTGTAGTTGTTATATTAAAACCGTAAACATTCTATTTAGTTCTACAATAACTGAGAAAGTTTTTATCTAAAACAAATAATTTAATCAGCTTTTGTTGTTCGATCTTCTGATGTATAACATCATTATTAATACCACATTTTTCTAGAACTATATATTTATACGCAACTGTATTGTATCTTGTGGCAATTTAAAAACCCGAGGCTTTAAAGAAATTGGTGACAAACCGGGTTCAAATAATATCTGCGAATATTATAAAGTGAACGTGGAGTTCAATATTTAAAAATGGTACGAGATAGACCATATGTTTGAATTTTGTTGCTATGGCTCAAAAATATTTTTTGAAATTACAAAAAAGTTTAGAAACCTCCTCACAACGATGAAACCCTCCTTATGAAAAGCGATGAAAACCACGAGGAAGATGTGTGGATTGCCATATTTGATAGATGTCTTGAAATCGGGAGTTTTGGATGTTTTAGATAGCTGTTTCCATAATAGTGAATCCCGTAGACTATAAGTATAACAAAGAAATACACAAAAGTATTATGTTGAAAACTTCTAATTTGAAAAATATATTTCGTAACAAACCAATTGAAAAACGGTATAAGAAATTCCTTAAAACAAAAAAAAAACTTATTTAATACTACATATGTATTTGTATGGATAACATATCTACCTGCTTCATTTACTGGTCTTTTAATGTTTACTGTATATTAATTTCTAATTGAGGGTTTCAGATTTGGAATCGCATTCCATGAAAGTTCAAGTTAAATAAAAGTACTGACCAACAAATAAAAATAGTAGTATATAGTTTAAAATATTTGACAGATATAAACGAGATTTTTTCATTTTTTGTTTTATAATTCTTTATTATGTTTAATTTTATTTTCAGAAAGGAATACCACTTTTCCTTAGATTTAGCAATGATATTTCTTAAAACAAAACATAAAGTTGCTGTTGTTACTTAGCCCCCTATTTTTGATACCTTCTCTCTACGTACACAACAGGATCACCTTTGCAGATGGGATCTCCCAAAATGCCTAAACATATTTGAATCCCTTTTTGGGGTGAGAGGGTTTCTTAAAGTCTCGTTATTGATTGATCATCATACCAAAAACACATCCTCAACACATTCCACATTTTTGCAACGTTTCCGGCTAACATAAATTGATTATGATTCCTAATATTAGTCCAAGTTATGGCACACTAGAATTATAAGAATTATAGTATTACATGTCATCCATTCATTATTTAGTGATAATTTTCCCATTACGTGTTATATGTATTTAAGTTTCCCTATCAATGTGTTAATTAATTAATTTCCCCTAAATGTGTTATTTGTATTAATTGCCCTATTTTCATGCCCAATAATAATCATCCTTATCAACACTCCTCAGAAAATCATTCCCCTCTATGTATTTAATGTTTATTTATCTATGCAATTGTAAAATAATATGTATTTCATTAATTAATCACCAATAATTATCCACAGCCTATCCAAATCTAATAGCCTACTCACTTAATTTAATATGTTTGCTAATAATAATATTTTAGATATAATTTATGTGAGAGGATTGCAATAGAATTAAAATTTAATATAATATACTTTTCAAAAATAGTCCTTAAGGAATCTAAATTACAGTGACCAGTGTTAACAATTGTGTGACCATGTGCTTCTCAACAATGGACCATGCTTTCAGACCTCATCTCTGCTAGATCTTCCTTCTTGTTCCAGATGCCATAGTGCTAAGACCTAAAATCTGTGCAGGACACAGTTCCTATTTAAATTCACCCAGTATGGCCTAAGTTTTGAATTGCTTAGTGCTCATTTATTAGGGACTCACTGCTCAGTATAATACCATTTTAAATTCACTCCCTTTTCTTTGTTTTATCCCCAAAATTGATATTGAGCGAAGAACATTGTAAGCTGATTGGTAAACCACTTCCATTGTGTATTCTATTAGGGACTTGAAAGAATACAGACATTTAATAGAACAAGTCTAATGTTCTGAAAGTTAAATTAACATCAAGAGTATATTATTCCATTGAACTATCTTTTCTAAATTTAATTTGAGTATTTTAATCATCAGTAAATTCAGTGAAAACCATTGGACTTTCCTTTTGGGAACACCAAAATTTATCATTTTTGCAATTTGTAAACAGCATAAGCCTAATTGGACTAAATATTCTTTCACCTATAATTTCAACGTTATTCAAGTCAGCACGATACTTCCCCCCTGAGAAAAAGAGCCCTCATTTATAAAAGAACCCATTTAGAATCAAAATATGAACTTTTTAGTTTTAAGCCTACATGTATTATTGCCATCCATCTTCTAGCCTAGGCCACTCACTGTAACTTTCCCCTGAATTGTAGATTATTTGTAAATCCCCTTTTGATTGATAACTTTTAAAGCATAATTGTTATTACTAGATAAATAAAGATTATATTGTTCCTCTGTAACTTTGTGTTTCATTTAAATAGTTCAAAGATATTCTAGAAATTGTACACCTACCTTCTGTTGATATCCAAGTTAATTACAAAACACATTTTACTCACTACAATAAACCAAAGAAGACCATAGGTAGAAATATATTTATTGATAAGTCAAGTAAGAGCATTTGTGAGCTATATTTAAATAGCCTAGTGAATTTTGTAGGTAGTAACACTCATTATTGTGAAGACAAGCTAGGCTTAGCACATGGTAGCCATTGTCACCGACCAGATAGCGTCACTTTTATATCCACATTTCCCGAGCACATCCGAGCAAACAATTAGTCAAGAGCTAATAATTTAGAATCATAAGTAAATAAGTAATTAAGTAACAAGAGAAGTACATAAGAATTTGGCGACCCAACGTACTGGCTTGAATAACGAGTGATAAATATTGCAATCCTCAACTAGAATAAGCCTAGAATAAGATTGTCATATTTAATATTAATTTCCCGTAATTGTTCCCCTCCCCACCAATAATAACTGTGTATAACATTATCGCATATTTAATAATCTCGCACGTTATAACTAAAACGAACTCACAATGGCCGAAAACAAGTATAATTTACGAAAAACACGCAACTACCCGGTACCAGACGCAATGTCGAGTGACGACGAAACGAGCAGCCGCCATGTTGGACCAAATCAACAAGAAGTCTCCAAAACCACCGACCGCCAAGTGTACACGAACCCCATCAGCCAATCAGAAAGCACCGATCTCGCAGCCTCGACCCAAGATTTCTCCCTCAGTCTGCCTGTAGACGATAAAACTACTTATTCATCACCTGAACGAAGTAATTCCAGTCGACCGACCCGAGCGCTGACGAACTTGCCCGAAGTTTCCCGAACCGTATCCATTGATCTAAACGAATGAGAGAGTACCGGCAATCCATCCATTGAGTCGGCGCTTATTCATTCGTTGCGTCCTATGACAGACGCGCACACGGATTATATGACTAGCGAAGTAAATACTGCAAATCCAATTACTCCAACACCCGCAATTGACATTAATATGCTAGTTAGCCTCATGACCAATTTAGGCAATAAAATTGAACAAACTAGTATTGACTTAAATAACAAATTTGAACAAACCAATACGAAGATCGAACAAACCAATACGAAAATCGAACAAACAAGTGCTAAAATCGAACAAAATAATGCTGAATTAAAATCTGAACTAAAATCTGAAATACGAGAAACTAAATCTGAAATACGAGAAACTAAATCTGAAATACAAACAATCAATGCAAATTTTCAACAGCAGATCAATCAAACAAAAGCTGAATTAACCCGAATCATCAACGATAAAACCAATGAAACCCAACAAGAAATTCAAGCCTGTCGAAACGCTTTTGAATCACAAATGCAAGAAACTAGGGAAAACCAAATTGAAATTAGATTAGAAATTAACGCTATTAAACTGACACAAAATACACAAGCCGAAGAAACCGCTAAATTAAATGATAAACTCATGCTCAGAATCGAAAACTCCCAGACTCAAATGAGACAGTTTGTGATAGACAGCATTTCACAACAACAAATCGCTTCTGAATTCGAAAACAAACAATGCCAGGAAAATATCATCTCTACTGTCAAATCTCAACTTGAAGAACATAAGCAAAATTTTGATCAGAAAATAGAAGAATTAACAACCAAAACACAACTTGATAATGAGCGTAACTCAAAAGCAAACTTAACGGCACTGCAAAATGAAGTCATACCCAAAATTACACTGCAGACAAAACTAATTGAAGCACAACAACTCGAAATTCAAACCTTGAACCAAAACCTAAATAAGTGTGAAGCCGAAGTAACCAACCTGAAAAAATCCAATCAACTAAGCGGAATGACAGGACAAATTAAAGTAATCTGTAATGCTAGCGAAGCCAATGACCGACTAATGCCAAAATTTAATGGACGTAGCAGCAATCCAAATGAGTACCTATACAAACTAAGACGATACTATGAACGAGGCATCGAACGAAACCAATATTGCGATTCAACTGAGTATTTAAAAGACCTGCTAGAAACGTCATTTGAAGGACCTGCATCCCGATGGTTACAACTAATAAAAACTGAGATCACCGATTGGGAACGATTTGCGAAAGAATTTGAACTAAAATATTGGAGTCAGGCAGTCCAACGCGGAATCAAAGCTAAAATCGAGTCTGAGAAATATAGAGCCAATGGGACGTTAAGCCGAACGGAATACTTAACAGAATGAGTATTGTTACTACAGTCGATGACGCCTAGTCTGAGTGAAGAGGAGATAGTTACCCTCATGGCAGAACGTTTTGACACGATAATACAAGACAGTATTAGTGTACAAAATATCACCACGATCCGAGCGATGGAGAGACTATTACAAAAAGAAGACATCAAGGACGGACCAAAGAAAGCTAGGAGCCATAACAACCAACAAAACAGCAGACCAGCCAGCCCGACTACTCAAAACCAACAAAATTACAACGATAGGTATGCCAACCAACGAGCCTATCAACCAAAAATGAACACACACCATATTTATCAGCAAAACAAATATACTCCGAACAACTCTTCATACCGAAACCAACAAAATTATCGGAATAATAATGGTAACAACCACCAACAATATCATAGAAGCCATCATGATAACAAACCATATCAACGTGAACAATATCATCACAGAAATTATGATCAAAATTACAAACACGATCGCAACCACCCTACCAACGAACAGAACCAACTCTGTGCAATATTTAGGCAAAATCTTAATCCGCCTAATGCACCAACTGCATCTCCGATGAGTCCACACTCAAGTAACAATAATGCTAGTCCACGTTCCTCATCGTCTCCGACGAGACAGGGAAACAACTCGGCGCTGTAAACCACGGCCGAGAAAGAGTTATGTTGTCTAGTGATCACCCATTGAATACAGCGCCTACTTACAATATCCTCGGTAAAACTATTAACCATTCTATAAATCTCATGCAGACTAATAATATAATGTGTGATAAAAATTTCCTCTAAAGAAGATGAATACGAAAATGATGTCAATTCAAACTATACACAAATTAACTGTCCAGAAATCAATATAACATTAAATAATATCAGCACTAGTGCCTTAATTGATTCCGGTTCTTCAGTAACTTGTATAGCCGAAGCTTGGTTTAATGAAAATAAGATAAAACTACTACCATTTGAAGAATTACCAGTGAATAATACCGTTATCAAGACAGCTGTTGGAGAAAAATCTAAACGTGTTTCCCGTACAATATATGTTCCCACCACCATTGATAAACATACGATGTTAACTGAATATTTGATAGTACCACACTTAATAAAACCTATAATTCTCGGAGTCGATGTTCTATCTGCCCTCAAAATGAATTTGAATTTCAGCACAAATGAAATAAATATGAAAATCAATAATGATAATGTTACAATGAAGTTTAATATGTGTCATCATGAAGGACAGTTATGTCAAATAATAGTTAATAATAGCCATAGGCCAAATAATAATATGAATAATAATTTTGATAATATGATGTACGATGAGTACAATGATGATTTAATATATGATAAATATGATAGCACAGCACACAACTTTAGTGAGTTACAAACAAATCCAATAAACGACAGCACATTGACACAAGAAGAAATTAATACATCTTTAGCATCAAATGATTACATCAAGAAAGAAGAACAAACAATTTTAAGTCAGTTATTAAATAAGTACAAACATGTTTTCTCCGAAAAACCAGGCATATGCAATAAATATTCTCACGAATTACGAGTAGACAATCCACAACATTTTAAAAGAACAACTTATCCTGTACCACAACAATATCAAGATGCAGTACAACAAGAGATCGACAGAATGGAATCCTTAGGTGTAATTGAGAGGAGTAAAAGCACTTTTATCAACCCGATAATTCCAGTCATTAAGAAAAAGGGAGAAATACAATTATGCCTTGACGCCCGAAAAGCAAACGAAATTATCATACCTGATTTTGAATGTAATAGAAGCGTAAATGAGATCCTCGAAAAATGCAAAAATGCAAAATTTATAAGTAGTATCGACCTGACCGCATCGTATTGGCAAATACCATTAACTGAAAATTCCAAACAATATACGGCATTCCAATTCAGAGGCAAGATATACCAGTACACTGTGACACCATTTGGTATCTCTACGTCACAAGCTGCTTTAGTTCGAGCGCTAGACAATGTATTCGATTCAGAAGCTGAGAATTTTACCGCAATCTACGTTGACGACATCTGCATAATTTCACCCGATTTTGAGTCTCACATGAAACATTTAGAGTACATATTCAGCAAGTTAGAAGAAGCCAACATGACCATTCGATTCAACAAATCAAAGTTTTGCCAAAATTCTGTACCATTCCTAGGGTACACCTTAACTAATGATGGACTCCACATGGACCAGAGCAAAGTAGAACCGATACTAAATTTCCCTACACCAAAAAACAGGACTCAACTAAAAGCTTTCCTTGGCAGCATAAATTACTATAATAAATTCATAGATAAATTCTCTGCAACCACACAACCATTGATGCGATTAACTTCAAAGAAAAATAAATTTATCTGGACTAATGAAGATGATGTCACCTTTCTGAAGATTAAACAACTATTTCTGGAAACCAACGTCTTAAAACACCCAGACCCATCTAAAGAATTCTTCTTACAAACTGACGCTTCTGACTATGCTATAGGCGGACATTTATATCAATTACGAGAAAATGGTGAGAAAGCTGCCATAATGTTTATGTCGAGAACGCTACAACCAGTTGAACAAAGGTACACCACCACTGAAAAGGAACTCCTTGCCATCATTTATTGCCTACAAAAATCTCGATACATTGTCCTGAGAACAAAATTAACCATCATCACAGATAACCACGCACTCACCTTCTTAAAAACGTGCCGGTTATTAAATAATCGATTGGCCAGATGGATACTCACCATACAGGAATATAACTTTAAAATTGTCCACTGTAAAGGTACAGAGAACATCACTGCAGACACGCTAAGCCGCATCTCCATCGATCAATCCGCTATTTCATACAACAATCCAAAAGAATTAACTATCCATTACATTGAGAATATCCCCGATCAAAATCTAAAGAGCGCATTACGAAACTTACCCCAACTCCAGCGAGAAGACACCAAACTCCAACCCATAATTGAAACATTAGAAAAACAACCAGATTCAGAAATCGCACAAAAGTTATCAAACAATTTCCGCATTCATAACAATACCCTTTACCAAAAATTGAAAAATAAATGGTTAATTGCTGTACCTCATTGAACGATTCAAGACCTCATATGGGAATGTCACCTATTCTACCTACATTGCGGAGCTAAGAAATGCTTTCAGTTATTACAAGAAACCTTCATATTTCGAAACATGAATCGAACCATAAGAAAACATTTATCTACGTGCGATACCTGCCAGAAATGTAAGATCAGCAACCGACCGCTGGTGGCCACAGCGAAAGGAGTGCTATGTACAGGAAAGAATGAACAGCTAGCCGTTGATGTCAACGGACCTCTTCCTACCAGTGTATCAAACGTTAAATATGTACTTATTGTCTTCGATATCTTCACCAAATTCATCAAGTTATACCCTAATCAAAAAGCCACCACTAAAACAATATTAAATAAACTATTTACTCAACACTTCCCAAATTATGGATACCCTAAAAGAATCCAATCTGATAATGGAACACAATTCAAGAGCGGAGAAAACATCCAGAAGATGGAACAGAATAATATTGAATTAATTTTTAACCCAGTGTACCACCCATGCTACAACCTTGCCGAGAGACCTATTCGAGAAATTAAGAGATGTTTACGTACTTATTGCTCCCGTCAACACAAGAAGTGGGCAAAATATATTCCTGATATTAACGCATGTCTCAATGAATTATATCATGAATCGACCGGATTCACTCCTAACGAACTACAATTCGGCGTTCGAGATCACCGCTTTTGGGAAAAATATTTGTCTGAAAATCCATTCATAATCGATACTCCAATAGAACAGAAGTTACTTATCGCTAAACGCAGGTTAGATGCCAAACGAATTAAAAGATCAGCAAAATTAAATCAGAATCGAAAACCACAAACCACATTAAAAATAAATGATAAAGTGCTAATCAAATCACATCCCCTCTCCCGAGCTATTTATGGAGAAACTGCAAAACTTTTCGAGGTTTACGAAGGACCATTCATCATTAAGCAAATATTAGGAAAATCTACTTTTCATGTAACCAGAGAAAACGAAGACATCTTATTTGGACCATACCACATATCTGCATTAAAAAGATACATAGAAACCATAGTAGAAGAGGATACTGTAAATAGTGAAGAAGACCCTGAAAACATAAACTCTTAAAAACAGTGTATATAGTTCATCATCATCATATCATCAAGTGTAATAAATTTTAAATGAGGAGATCGTCATGAACCTTAACCGCGAGTGCGTGCCCCTTCCCATATTCCCCCAAGTGTGAACAGTGCGATTATTCCCCGAAAACAGTGTTGAATACCGATTTATTTATTAAATGCGATGATTATAAACAGTGATTTTGCCCTTGTAATAAACAATGTAAAAATCGAAAGTGTTGTTATGCAAGTGAAGAATTTCATCCCCATACCAATAAACAATTGTTATATGAAATGTTCCCTTAATCCCAATTCCCCTTGTGTCCGGTCATGAACTATCCTAATCCCTCATCCCATATTTCCCCATTTATGTATTGTTCCTATGTTTATGTAAATTTAGAATAAGAAGTGTATTATCACCAACCAACATCAATCATTTAATGTACCTCATAACTAGCTGTAAATATGTTTCATATTAAATAATTCATGTATTCCATTTCATACTTGATCGAAATCTGTCTTTAATTCCATATCATACAGATTTCTGAGGAGATAATTATAGTATTACATGTCATCCATTCATTATTTAGTGATAATTTTCCCATTACGTGTTATATTGATTTTAAAAAAGCGTTTGATCTTGTTGATCACGATATTTTGATTTCTAAATTAAACACAGCAGGCGTAAGAGGATTGGCACTTGATTGGTTTAGCAGCTTTTTAAAAAATAGAATACAGCAAACAAAAATTTTGAATCAGTTGAGCTCTGCCTTGCCTGTCAGGGCAGGAGTCCCACAGGGATCAGTGGTATCTGCAACTCTGTTCCTCATTTTTATCAATGACCTCCTTGAATGTCCTTTCCACGGCCAAATCAGTGCTTTTGCTGATGATATAGCACTATTCTATACAAACAAAGATACAAATGTGTTGTATGAGCAAATTAAAGATGATTTGAGTTTACTAAATTCCTGGTGTGTAGCTAATAAAATGCAAGTGAATGTAGATAAGACGAAGTACATTAATTTTGGTTTAGCAAATAGTTTCAATTTTCAGTTTAATGTGGCCTACCATAGCTCAAACTGTAATTTAAATATGTGTAATTGTGAAACTATAGAAAAGGTCAGCAGTTTTCGATATCTTGGGGTAGTATTAGACGAAAATCTAAATTGGAGTAAACATGTTTTTGCTTTGCATTCTAAAATTCGATCTTCTATAAGAATATTTTACTTTTAAAAAAATATCTGTAACGCCTTTTTATTAAGAATACTTTATTTCGCTTTGATTAATTCAAGATTGGAATATGCTATCAGTTGTTGGGGAGGAACATATAAATGCTACACTGAAAAAGTAAGAATCACACAAAATCATTTTTTAAGGTTAATTACTAACAGTCGTAAGACAGATAGTTCTTTTCCTTTATTTGTTGAATTAAAAATACTTCCTGTCCAACATTTGTATGCGTATAAAGTGCTCAGACTTTTTTATTTTAGAAGTGGAAATACCGGTACACAAAATCTTTTATACAATACAAGAAGTAGTAATCAAGCCGTATTTAGATTACCCAAAGTAAACAAAACATTATTTAGACACTCTTATCAGTACAACGGACCTAAATACTTCAACCAGCTCCCACAAGAAGTTAAAAACTGCTCGAGTCTTAAATCTTTTTCTGTGCAATTAAAAAAATGGCTTTTCAAAATTTCGAATGTTGATTTCATGAATAATGTATTAATTTAACCTATATTTGCTTATTGCACTACTTAAAACTTATATTGAAACTATTTTTTGATGTCATTTATATACTAAGTGTGTTAAAGTTTACTATTATTTGGAGAGATAAATATTAAGTTGATGTATGTCAGACGCCACGGAGAGCGGCAAGATGTGTTTGTGCATAGAAGGACTGGACTCAGTTGTTAATGTAAAGTTTATTTTGTTTGTTTTTTTTCAACGTTGTCACAATAACTGGTTGATGTGACAACGTAATTCCAAGAAAATTAATGTGTTTGAGTGTTGTAAGTTTGGGTGGAATAAATCATTATTTCATTATTTCATTATTTCATATGTATTTAAGTTTCCCTATCAATGTGTTAATTAATTAATTTCCCCTAAATGTGTTATTTGTATTAATTGCCCTATTTTCATGCCCAATAATAATCATCCTTATCAACACTCCTCAGAAAATCATTCCCCTCTATGTATTTAATGTTTATTTATCCGTGCAATTGTAAAATAATATGTATTTCATTAACTAATCACCAATAATTATCCACAGCCTATCCAAATCTAATAGCCTACTCACTTAATTTAATATGTTTGCTAATAATAATATTTTAGATATAATTTATGTGAGAGGATTGCAATAGAATTAAAATTTAATATAATATACTTTTCAAAAATAGTCCTTAAGGAATCTAAATTACAGTGACCAGTGTTAACAATTGTGTGACCATGTGCTTCTCAACAATGGACCATGCTTCCAGACCTCATCTCTGCTAGATCTTCCTTCTTGTTCCAGATGCCATAGTGTTAAGACCTAAAATCTGTGCAGGACACAGTTCCTATTTAAATTCACCCAGTATGGCCTAAGTTTTGAATTGCTTAGTGCTCATTTATTAGGGATTCACTGCTCAGCATAATACCATTTTAAATTCACTCCCTTTTCTTTGTTTTATCCCCAAAATTGATATTGAGCGAAGAACATTGTAAGCTGATTGGTAAACCACTTCCATTGTGTATTCTATTAGGGACTTGAAAGAATACAGACATTTAATAGAACAAGTCTAATGTTCTGAAAGTTAAATTAACATCAAGAGTATATTATTCCATTGAACTATATTTTCTAAATTTAATTTGAGTATTTTAATCATCAGTAAATTCAGTGAAAACCATTGGACTTTCCTTTTGGACAACACCAAAATTTATCATTGTTGCAATTTGTAAACAGCATAAGCCTAATTGGACTAAATATTCTTTCACCTATAATTTCAACGTTATTCAAGTCAGCACGATACTTCCCCCCTGAGAAAAAGAGCCCTCATTTATAAAAGAACCCATTTAGAATCAAAATATGAACATTTTAGTTTTAAGCCTACATGTATTATTGCCATCCATCTTCTAGCCTAGGCCACTCACTGTAACTTTCCCCTGAATTGTAGATTATTTGTAAATCCCCTTTTGATTGATAACTTTTAAAGCATAATTGTTATTACTAGATAAATAAATATTATATTGTTCCTCTGTACTTTGTATTTCATTTAAATAGTTCAAAGATATTCTAGAAATTGTACACCTACCTTCTGTTGATATCCAAGTTAATTAAAAAACACATTCTACTCACTACAATAAACCAAAGAAGACCATAGGTAGAAATATATTTATTGATAAGTCAAGTAAGAGCATTTGTGAGCTATATTTAAATAGCCTAGTGAATTTTGTAGGTAGTAACACTCATTATTGTGAAGACAAGCTAGGCTTAGCACATGGTAGCCATTGTCACCGACCAGATAGCGTCACTTTTGTATCCACATTTCCCGAGCACATCCGAGCAAACAATTAGTCAAGAGCTAATAATTTAGAATCATAAGTAAATAAGTAATTAAGTAACAAGAGAAGTACATCAGAGATTATTCTAAGCAGTAGGCTCCTAAGGGACATTTCTAATAAATTCAGCTTATAATTTTTCTTAATGTTGCAATGCATGTGTTTCTACTTATTTTATGGTCCATAAAATAAATATATGCCTTTACAAAAATATATTCATGAATTGTATTCCAACTCATCCAAAAATATAAAAACATCAGCAAGATTTGTATTAGCTTACAATTGATAATGATTAAGTATCATAAATGTGTCATGTGTCTCATAAATAGAATTAAATGAGGAAACACTTCAAAGAAATTGGGAATTCCAATAAGGAAAGACGTCAATCAATCAATAGACAAGCAATCAATAGTCACGCCTCTCCAGCCAATCGGCATGGAGCAGGCACTGCTTCTCTTACAACTACTATAAGTCCGGCTTATTATCTTTAGTTTATCTTTTAGACGATAACAAACTGTTTAAAGATATAGAACATCGCGTAGGTAATTCATGCCAATGAAAACCAAAGACGCAATAATAGTTCCTTTAAAAAATATGAGCTGTTTAAAAAAATGTTATGTTGATGTAAATCAAGTTTGCGAGTCATTTTACAAGAGGAAAACAAAAAATAGAATACAAATTATGTTATAGCTTAAATAGCAGAGATAAACTCGATATTGTGAATTCAAAGACGTTGAAAGTGAGCATTAATAAGCCTGGGCGTTATTTCAAGAATTGTATTTCAACTCATACTGAGCTTCAGAAAAGAGATTTTAGAACGGACATAACTGCCAAGATTTAATTTAACATATTTATTTTACTGATCCACATAATTAACTTCACACGAACCAAAAATAATTTTCAAAATTTGAAAAATTTGCTGTACCGTAGCAACATTGGTAATATTATGATTGTTTCAGCTTTAATATTAATTTCATACATTTTCTTGCATTTATCAGTTTTGTCTCTATAACAAGATATTTATTACATCTTCTATCCCTGATAGGTTTAATATTGGAAAACTAACGTAAAACTTTATTTTAGAAACTAATTGGGTTAAATTATAGCTAAAGGGTTTCACTTCATCTCAATTTGACAGAGCAAATGTTGTGATGCATGACTGTGGGAATGAGGTTACACAATATCTGCCTCTGACAGTTGGGGGAAATAAGAAAACAGCTCGTACCAGTTCGAGCAGATCCAACCACTGCCCATGCATATATTGTAATATGACACGTGACATATCGTGTATGCAAGAAAGCATAAATATCAGCAGCTTTTGGTCAATAGATGATTGATAATGTTCAAGGTCATTCGGTCGAAGAGCACTTATCGTTTCAATAAAAGCTGTATCCTTTGAAACTCACATTAAAATACATTACTTCTGGCTTCCCGCTGAAAGGGTAAAAACGTTGTCAAATCAAAAACTTAGTTATTTACACATACAATATTAACTTGTGAACACTTTCGCCATCGTACAAAACGTAAGTTTTTATACTACTTCGTGTTTGTTTTTTCAGTTAACTATTATAGAATTCTAAAATATTTAGAAAGATCTTCGTCTTTATGATTTTTAGTAACGTATGCTTATAAGTTAAATAATAATGAGATGTGTTGGTATTGAATTGTATGTAAATAGGTGCATACTATATTTTAGTAACCTTCCATATAACACACACCTCCATTTTATAAAAGTGTGTTTTTAATCACAATTAATAAGAACTATAATTGTATTATAATAAAATTAGTAAAATTGTATTCTCTGATCTAAAGCCAAAGTTCTCACTGACAATTTTGCAAATTTCTTTACTAAAATCTTTAATCGAGAACAAGTTTGATGGGTTTTGGTAAGTACAGTCTCTGCTTGGAAAAAAAACTATGCAATACTATTCTTAAATTACACTAGGTGTACGCTCATTCTTCCCGTAAGAGGATGAACGAAGACTGAATTTTTAATTATATATTTAAATAGACATGTTACATATTTAGCTTTTGTTAACTTACACCTTGTTTAGCCAAATACTTTTACAATAGGTCAAAAAATATCTAGACCATATGCAACATATCTAAATAATTATAATTTCTTTACATTGTATTCTGACAGAGAAAGATTACAAATGTGTGAATGTACGAGAACAAATACTAAAGATTTCAACAGATGATTACTTGTATTTAAAAATACTTAGAGAAAATTTGAATTGATATGTTATAAAACTAAGGAGCTTTGCAAAGGTCCGCAAGCATACGTTAACGTGTCTACTAAAATATGTTACAAATTTAAGATATAGGAGACAACCGACAAGATTTGAAGTACCAGCTATCATACTAATCATTCTAATATTATAAACCTGAAAGTTTGTGAATTTGTTTGTTTGTTTGTTTGTTTTTTAGTTTGTGGCTCAATCACGCTCTAACTACTAAATCGATTGAGGTGATTTGGTAGGAAGATTGCTCATATCCTAAAGTAACAATAGGCTTATTCACGTTTTAAAATTCCTTTACGATTTAGCCCCAATGGCTACTAAACTTCCCATGTTAATCTTATGAGCATTAAAATTGACTGGATCAGATTATAAATAAAACAGATGTTCTGCACTTTATATTTTGAGTTCCTTTATTTGTTTATATTTTGGTTTACATTTTTTTTGCTCCTTTAACCACGAAGGTACCTGTATCACAATAATGCTGGGGAAACGTAAATAAAGTTTTATTAGTTACCTGATTAACCGATTTATTAATGGTTAGAAGTCAAGAAACTTTAAACACAAATGGAAAGCTTTACGGTAGGTAGCATACAGAGCAAAAGAAACGCCAGAAGAATAGCAACTTCAACGTGAAGAGCAAGCTCAGTGGCAGGCTCAATTTGATTGAAATGGCACTATGGCAGAACAGTGATCTACAGAAACTATTGAGGAAGCTGAAGCTCGCACACGAGCTCCTGCTGTAAGGTCTGTGTCCAAAGGCAGCAAACGATCACCAGAAATACGTAGGGCGTCTTTAAAATTGCTGCCTTGACGCGACTCTTATTTGGCTAACATATATCTTACTAACGCTATTTAGTGGGCGTGGAATCCGCGATGGGTAACGCTAGTTATACTATAGTTGAATTAAAGTAGCTTTAGGATTGTCTCTAGTGACCCCTGTTAGGGCTAGTGGAAACCCATAGAGCAGTAGCGCCTTGCCTGGCCAATGACGGGGCAGCTTTGACCAAACATTGCTTTATAGCAACAAACCACATGTGCCCTAAAGTACCAGTTTGCTTTTTGTTTACTGGTCACCCTATTTTAGGCGTCTGCTAGAAAAAAATAAATGTTTGTTTTTATTTACTCATGGAATTACAGCGAATTCGCAAATGCAAGTTTGTGTAGATTTTGATTCTTCAAATGTTTTGTTAAAATATGTTAGGTATTTAATGTATATTTCCCGTTGTTTTGGAAAACTGAGTAAAGTGATCCCCTTGATGTTTTTCACCGTTTGTTATTTCGTACCTGTCGAATATAGATCTATATATTAATCGGCTAAGTACATTTTTGTGGTACCGATTTCTCGGATGTGCGGCATCGTAGAATTATAATACTTAGCACACTTATTTAGTACTATTAGGAGATGTGTCGAATTTAAATAGTTTTGTATTTGGGCGTGTAGGGCTGTGCCCTTTTGGCTTTCAAAGTTTACATGTTATCCTTATGAACACATGAATTTTGCTTTTTGTATTTGTTTATAATTTTCATTTCCATTAATAAGCAACTGCGTTATGCAAATAAATATGTAGGACAACACCAAGACCAGATGATTCATATATAAAACATTTACTGACTACTGGAATGGTAACACAATTTTCTTATCGGTTTTAACTCCACATTGTGCCGATTTAAATTCAAACCAGCCGCCAAACCGCAAATACGCCGAAATTTAAATCACCCAATCAGTGCAAAGGATCACTGGGAGGGGGTCGCGGAAGGATTTAACTCGAACAAAATCATCCAACGGCCACGAGGCAACGCCGACATAGCGTCAGTCGGTGGAAAGAGTCTACAAGGACAGGGCGTGCTGCTAATTTTGTTTCGGGACTCATTCTAAATTCCGTCGATGGTCATTTAAAATTTATAAATTCGCTACATTCAGACGTACATCCCGCAGGGAGGTAATTGTCAAATTCGAGTGGTTTATAAGATTTGAGAAACACGTGAAAAAAGCCGCGATACGCGAACTTGGCCAAATCAGACAGATTACAGATAGTTTCGTACAAAATAACCGTTAAACGATAAATTTTTCGATCGGTAGAAAAATAGCAGCAGCCGGTCCACCGACCAAGTCAAGTCATTATATGTTGTGTGAATGTGTATGTTGTATGGGTCGACCCGAAAATGTAAGTTGGTAATTATTTATTTTGTACTTTGTAAATTAGTTATAGTTTAAGGTCAGCCAGGCCGCACATTGCTCAAAAGATATCTTTAACATAGTACTCTCGCATTATTATTTGCTGCATTATTTTGTGAAATCAACGAATTTATTATTTAAACTTAAATTATTGAACATTAATTATTGTTAGGGTTAGGGTGTAAAAAACCGTCTGTATTTTTAGAACGCTTAAATTATTTAAACAAGGAGAGAAATTTAATTCCATTGGGCTTTACTAAAACTGTTTACATAGTTGTTATATTTTTTTATAACTTTTAGAATGCAACCCTTGTTTCTTTTGTAAGAAAACACTGTATCGTTTCCATAATCAATTGCATTTTTTTTGGAAGGGTGTCTGAATATATTTTTGAATATATATTTTGTATTGAGATAAAGTTGGGGTGGCCAAACGCCATAACATCCAGGAGTTAAATCGAATAAATGCAGGGAGCTATTTACTTTATAGGCTACAAGGAAAAGCGTCTTTAGAGTCATAATATTAGTTTAAATAAACCTATATCCCAAACAGGCTTGGCTCAGAGTCGGCCCTTACTGTAATATATAGATATTAATAAGGTGTGATTATTATCACCACCTCACAGTCACCCAATTGCCCACTTAACCGACTGGCCAGTCGTGTCTATGCTGATGTTTGACGCTTGGTAGCTTTAAAAATAATATATTAATAACCGTATTACATTCAAGAGTTAGGAGATACTCCGTTGGACAAGGCCTCCGCCCCATTTTATTAGTTGCATTGTATTAAAAGTAGAGTCCATATATTCAGACACTAACACCATAGAAATATTGTTGTCAAACTGTTCTTAAACCCAGTAATAGCCTGTTTCATGTGTAACCAACGTATCTCTTATACTACATTTTGAAGCTCAATACAGTTCATTTGCAATATATTGTTGTCTTTATTTGCCTGTATATTATAACCATTCAAGTACACAATTTTTACAAGAGATGGCATTTTAATTAATCTTTAGTAACTGTAAAGTAACAGCTCATTTGATACTGGTTTATTAAGTTAATTTAAATTGTATTAATATTTGCTGCCCAGACATTAGTCAGTAACTTAATATTTGCAACAATTTCCATATATTTAAAGATTTCTTGGAGATAACTCATTCTAGTACATTCATTCAGTTACAGCAATACATTTGTCAGTGGCATAATTTCTCATGTTTCATTTCACCTTTCATATATAAAATAAAACCAGTAAGTAATTAGAGTATTTGTTCGTAGTTCACTCAGTTTTTATCACATGCCATTTTGAAGTTTCTTCCAAAATAGTAAATATATAAGTAGATTCAGTGCCTAATTTAGTGTTGATAGGGGTTGTGTATCCACCAAACATTTCCCCCAGATCCCCAAGTGCCTCTGGGCATATTGCTCTCGTCTCCAGGGTCCACGCCAACATTTAAAAAACATCAAGGCTTCCACTGCGTATTCCTGCTGCGAGCTGTGGTGTGCTCAGACTTTTTCTCCAACCCCAGGGTAACCAAGTATTTGTAAGGAGTATATATATATATATATATATATATATATATATATATAGTACGTATTTTTTTTTCTCCTTAGAACATTAAACAAATTAAACCTGTTTGTGAGGGGAGGGAGGATGAGAGACTTGGTGAGGATAAGGTGGAGAGGTTTCGGGCATAAATAAAAAGGCTACTGATTACTGGAATGGTAACACCTTTCTCTTATCCGTTTTAGCACTAGATTAAACACGCCCCAAAAATAGATGCAATATTTAGAGAGGACAATGAAGTCTGTCAGTCCAGGTGATCTTGAAATAGTTATTTGAACTTTTATATTACTGGGGGGCTACGCCCCCTAGACCCCCCATTGTTATTGTAGCTTTATTTTGTTTTTAAAAATTTTATAAATACGGAACTTGAAGAATAATTAGGTTTAAATTAGTTTTGAAATCCTTCAAACAACACACAGTAAGTATAACTGCTCCATCCATCGGATGGGCCACACCACCCAGAACCGACCTTTTTGTAGCACTTTCAAAATAATGTTAAAATACAAACATATAAATCATTTGGAGGACAATGACGTCCAGAATCCGTCAGTCAGTCAGGTCACATAAATCAGTCCGACCAAGAACTATTGATTTAGTATTTAGTATTGATTTAGTATTTGTACATTGGTCTCACTGCGGGGCTGTGCCCCCCAGGCCCCGCGTTTTTATAGTAAGTTGTTTTGAACGCTTAACATTGAAAATGATAAAATCACGTTCTTTAAGCCGATTACTTCAAGGACAGTTACTCGTACCCAGACTCTCTGACTTAAATTATAATGTTTTGACATTTCTTTTCGAGGGGGGGGGGTACAAAACAATACAGCATATTATGGAGAACAACGAGGTCCACATGATTCAAACAGTCAGGATATTTTAGCGAATTTCCCCTATAGAGAAGGAGCTATTACCGTAGCCGGCATGGTAAGACCGAGGCCCGGGATCATGATAAATTTTCGTTTTGAGGTCCCCAGACCCCAAAAACACCATTTGTTCAAACTGTATATATATATTTATATATGTGTCCGTGAGGAAGATAACTCTCGTAAAAATGATCCGATTTTGATGAAATTTAGTATAAAAGTGTAAAGCAACATTTATGACTTTACATAGTTCGAAAACTAGCCAGATCGCTCCATCCGAAGGGGTATTTTAGGGGGGGGGGGGGTTTGTGCCCCAAAAATGATTTTTTTTTAAATTTGTTACATATAATTTTTTAAATAGTCAAATTTTAGTTTTCCCCATTGGACTCAGCTTCAAAAAACGCTCAATTTTGTATTTTGATCCCTCTAAGTCAATTGGTTACCGAGATATTGAAAGTGTTAAACACAGTACGTTTTCTAATGTTATTTGTATGGAGGAAAAAAACAAAATTATATCTCGCTTATTTATGAACGTACACTGACGAAACTTAGTATATGGCTTCATCTGGTTGAGGTCTATTGATATTTGCACAAAAAACTATCTTTTGCAATTAGTACCCGTAGCAGCAAACCTGCGTACTCAGCCCCCATGTTATTCTTACGGAGAATATGTAAAATGTTATCTCCGTTAACTATGAACATAAATTAATAAAACTTGGTATAAGGCTTTACCTAGTTGAGTTATATTGCGTATAAAAACCCATTTTTGTGCTCCTTGTTTCAGCAAACCTGCATACTCAGCCGCCATGTTATTCTTATGGAAAATAATTAAAATGTCATAAATCGTTTATTTATGAATGTATATTGATGAAACTTGGTATGTGGCTTTATATGGTATTAATATACATATATATGCATTGAAAATCCGCTGAGTACGCAGGTTTGCTGCTACGGAGTATTTTATATTACCGTATTAATTTGAACTTTGGTCCAATAAAGGGCTATGCCAATGCCTATGTTATTGTAACTTGAAAACATAGTTTAAAAACAAAAAGCTTGGTAATATTTTTAGATTTACGAGGGAATCTGGTTGCTCGAATCGAGCAATTATCTTATTTGGTCATTATCCAACTCATATTTGGTTCTATTAGTTTATATAGTGATTCCCTTCTAGATGTTACCTTGAAACAGCTGTTATTGCTTCTGTGCTATGTTTTTTATATTATTAACAGCTGTTGTTAAATGTTCATAATGACATATAACATAAGGAGTATTTTCTATTATCGCAGAAATGGATGCTCTCAAGTAAATACCGTTAAAAAAATGTTATACTCACTATATACCGCGACACCTTGGTCACAACCCATTAACATCCAATAATTCCTTTGTTATTGCAGATTGACAATATGTTTCAAATACACATAAATAATGACGTTGAGAAAAAATGAGGTCTAAAAACGGATAGGTCAGTCAAGCAGTTATAGAGAATATAAAGCCACATACCAAGTTTCATCAATGTACATTCATAAATAAACTATTTATCACATTTTAAATTTTTCTCCATAAGAATAACATGGCGGCTGAGTATGTAGGTTTGCTGAAAAAAGGAACACAAAAAATGGGTTTTTATACAAATATTAATACAACTCAACTAGGTAAAGCCACATACCAAGTTTTATTAATTTGTGTTTATAATTAAGGGGGATAACATTTTTCTTATTCCCCAGAAGAATAAAATGGGGGCTGAGTATGCAGGTTTGCTACTACGGGAACTTTCGGCAAACAATCGTTATTTGTACAAATATCAATAGACCACAACGATATAAAGCAATATACCAATTTTTGTCAGGATAAGTTGATAATTAAGCAAGATATAAAATTTGTATTATTCTCCATAAGAATAACATTGGACAACGTACTGTGTTTAGTACTTTCAATATCTCTGTAAACAATTGACGTAGAGAAATGATAAAAACACCAAATTGTTCGTATATTTAAGCCAAATCCAACGGTGAAAAGTAAAATTTGATTGACTAAAGTATTATATTAAAAAAACTCAAAAAACATTTTTGGGGTACAAAACCCCCCCCAAAACACCCTTTTGGATAAAGCGATCTGGCTGGTTTTCGAACTTAATGTCATAAATGTTGCTTTACATGTTTGTACCAAATTTCGTCAAAATCGGACCATTTTGACGGGGGTGCGAGAGTAATCGCACCCCCCCCCCCACACACACACACACACACACACACATATATATATATATATTCAGTTTTGAACAAATGGTGTTTTTGACATCTGGGGACCTCAAAACAAAAAGTTATCATGGTCCCGGGCCTAGGTCTTACCATGCCGACTACGGTAATAGCTTCTTCCCTATAAGGGAAATTCGCTAAAGACGGCTCCAGTGATAGCCTAATATATTGGAAATATCTATTTTCTGGGATAGAAATAAGTTCCAGGCAGGTGTCATTTTATTGGTACACTCGAATAATATAATAAAAGTAATATAAAAACTAAAATATTTAAAATCTACCTTTAATCAAAGCCAAAAGAATCACACCGTCTGTTTGTAATCAATCAGTGTATATTGTAAAAACCATTGAATGAAGAATACATATAAAGCGTTCATGTACCAAATTAATCAAAGGCATATTGAGCTATAAAAATAACTGGAGTTACCTTAAACATGCAGACAAGAGACAAATATAAGTTAAGCAAATATGCTCGCCATTAGGGGGACGTAGTGTAAAATTACTTCATTCATATAAACAAACTGTCTGACATGGACCGAGCAAAGCTTGGCCTCCCAGTGACTTAGAAAAATATTGTAATATTTGTATTATAATTGCAGCTGTCAATACAGTATTGTCAGGTTTTAGGTTACATGCAAAGAATATACCTAAAATCTGTCAATCTTTCTGAACGCCGCTTATAGAGCCATGAAAATTGAATTTTTTTTGGTGTTATTCATGTGAAAACTGGAAATGGTGTTAAACAATATGAGCCTGTATGACTTTTACTCTGATGGGCTAGCTGTCCGCACCTAAAAATAAACAAAAAACGGCTGTACTTTAATTAGAAAATAATTTTCCCTTTGCCGTGTGGAGGTACGAGAATCTTTTGAGTGATTTCATTTCATCGTGAGGACTTCCACAAGACAATTAGGGGACTGGGCAAAAATTCTGCTGGGGTCCCAGAGACTCCTATTTAAATATATTGCTAAATTTGATGAATTTACTGAAAATTGAGGGCCCCTGTTGTACCCCCTCGAGGCGGCCCTGTTCATCGCTTAACTGATTGTGCTGAAATTATGTAGGACGTTTAGTAATGTACCTCTTCCAAATATAGCCTACTGCTTTTTGGAAATCCTCTTAGATTCCACCCCACTAGTCATCAAAACTATCATGTTTACCATCACGCAGAAAAAAAGACAAACCCGTTCGGGCACAGACTCAATAGCCTTAAAATTCTTTGTTAAGTAATTCTGAAATGAACCTGAAATATCGTGAGAAGATCTTAAATACTGGAACACTATAATTAACATATGCCTTTTCCTATTACAAGAATCTTTTTAGGCTCTGACCCTATTGGGCATAATAATTCCCACGCCAAGTAGCGGTATAAACCAAATATAAGTTTGAATATTTTAGTAATTACCACCAGCCAATACAGACAAGCAAGGGCGTAGCCAGGGGGTGTGCTGAAGGTGCTCCAGCACCTGCCGAAATTCTCATCAAATTACGTTTTTAACAATGACTAACAGAGGCTTATTTAAACTCATTAGTAATCATCAGTGTTTCCGCCTTGCTGGTTAGTTTATCGAACGAGTGAGCGAGGTTAGTTGGCACGGACTGTACGCAACGCGACACTCAAAAGGACAGTAGATTTTTAACCAATCTACAGTTATACGACTCAGAATCACAATTACTGCTTTAATCCAACATTATTTGTTAAGTAAATTCTAATAAACAATTTTTGGAAACGGGGCCGGATTTAAGCATAGGCTACACAGGCACTCGCTTAGGGGCCCGCACCACACTAATCCCACATACAGCAACATCAAACAAGCAAAAAAAAGTCGCCAGCTTGCTGGCTGGTAAGGGTCCAAAAACACTGGCTGCGCCTAGGGGCCCACAGCTCCTAAATCCGGCGCTTGTTGCAAATAAAAATGGGATGGACATAGATTGTAACCTAGTTGCTTTTTAAGAGGATTTCACAATCTTACATGTATATGAAATTTTCGTCACCTTATAGGTATTTCGTAGCCTATATATAGTATATAGACCCTATTCTCATCTACAAATTATTATTCTTTAGTTTATTAATATCAGTACTGGATGTAATGGTGAGCGTACCCAGAAAGCTGGTTCCCTTGTAGTTGTTGATGCCATCAAAGCAATCTTAACTTTAACTATACAGTTAATTATATATTATATTAATTATAAGTTTTCTGTTTCAAGCAATAATAAAACTAACTTTTTTGTTATTTTGTCTCTTGCTAGTTTTTTTTATCCTAATACATTTGAATTTAGTTACTATCTGTTACATCCTTATAAACCAATCCCCCTGGTTCAACACACCCCAAAATAAAATCCTGGCTTCGACTTGCAGATAAGAAAACCCTATGTGTAGGAGACTTCCCCAACTTGAAGCTTTTTACTAAGACTTCATCCAGTACTCCATTTTACACTAGGCCAAATAAATAGGCAGGTACCGAGAGCGCCAAATTGTAAGGGGCGCAAATTCAAAAATAACACACTGACTAAAATGCCCCAGTGTGCAGCAACTAAAAACTAATACCCCCGTCGCAGCAAACCTGCATACTCAGCAAATTTCCAATGAATATATAACATAACACATTTAAACACTTAACTCGATTCATAAGAAATACATTCACAAACAAGCGATATTTAAAATATTAATTTTTCTCCATAAGAATAACATTGGGGATGAGTACGCAGATTTGCTGCAACAAGGAACACAAAATTATGGATTTTTATGCAAATATCAATAGAAATAATCTTAGTGAAGTTACATACCAAGTTTAATCCATATATATTCATAAATAAGCGATATATAACATTTTAACTATTTTCCATAAGAATAACATGGGGACCAAGTACCTAGGTTTCCTGCAACTGGAACGATAGACAACAATTTGTTTTTTTTTGTAAAAACAACAATAAACCACAGCCAGATGAAGCCATATATACCAAATTTCGTCAGTTTATGTTCATAAATAAGCGAGATATACAATTTTGATTTTTCTCCATAAGAATAAAATTAGACAACGTACTGTGTTTAGCACTTTCCATATCTCAGTAACCAATTGACGTAGAGCAATGATCAAAATACCAAATTGTTTTTTTATGCTGAATCCAATGGTAAAAATTAAAATTTGATTAAAATAAAAATTACATGTCGAAACCCCAAAAAAACATTTTTGGGGTACAAAACCCCCCCAAAACCCCCCTTCGGATGGTGCAATTCGTCTGGCTTTCGAACTCGTTCATATAAATGGTACTTTACACGTTTGTACCAAATTTCATTAATAACGGACCTTTTTTACGAGAGTTATCGTGGTTACGGACACACACACACACACACACACACACACACACATATATATAAATTTAAACAAATGGTGTTTTTGGCATCTAGGGACCTCAAAATAACAAGTTATTATGGTTTCGGGCTTAAGTATTACCAGGAGACCTACGGTATTAGCTTCTTCCCTATAGGGGAAATTCGCTAAAAAGAGACACGCGCACCTCGTAAACTGGGGACTTTGTAGATGTGGTGGGGGAGAAAAAGCGATATTCGACAATCATCGACCTGTCTATGTAGTAACACGATTTAATATTGAAAGCGAATGTGATAAATCGAAACTATTTATATTTATTCCAAGCAAGTCTTATTTAAAAATTTTGGTGTCAAGCGCCTGAACTGGAATTGAACAAAAAATATTGTTTAACATATGGTTATAGTGTGGTTTAAGGTTTATTATGGTTATGGTTTGCATATTAATTTCGAAACTGCAGTAGGCTAATCTTATCATTATTCATATGAACTGGACAGAACAAGTATTGTAAAACCATGTTTCAAGTTTTATTGTTCTTGGAGCTCTTTCATAAACATAATTCCTTACTTTTATAACCGAGTTGATGCTGCAAAACACAGCAGATTTGGTAATATATTTAAATTGAGTTTATAAGTGTTTATTTTTTTTAAAACGGTAATCCATTTAAACCAATAGTTGTCTCCAGTATCACCTCGGCCAAAACCAAATTAAGGGACTTGCCAAGTAGTATTAAAATATACTAGTTGTCCTGTTCCGAGCAAGTTTGTACCCGACGAAAATTTACTTCAGTTGTAAACAAACATAACAAAACATCTGATATTAAAACGGATGATAAAATCTGAGATTAATGCGGATAACGTACTTCCAATCATCACGTAGTTTAGACTTCCACCACCGGGTAGCGCCACAGTTAAGAAAATTCAGCCCATTACAGTATTTAACTGATGTCCTTTCTTAAAATTCTGAGACGTATTGGCAATTCTATGTAAAAATACCTTTAATTTGACACCTCAAACGTTAAAATCCATCCAACCGTTATCAAGTTAAGACTGTGAAGAAAAAAACCCTAGCGTATTAATATATATAAAATAAGCGAGACAACAAACTAATATTTACTCTAATAAGAACAACATCGGGTACCGATTGGTTGTTGTGGATATCAATATACAGTGTTCGTATAATATCTAAATGATATTGGTATTTCAGATCGGTATCAAAACATCGATATTTTCCTCTCACCACATCTACAAAGTCTCCTCCTCAGAAGGTGCGTGTCGCTTTTTAGCTGCTAGTGTGTGCATCAAACGGTTCAATGGGCGCGGTCAAATTTTGAAATCACAACTAACCAATACAAATTATGCCATATGGTGTTGTACTACGTAACAAGTTAGTTGGACGTAGTTCTCCAAAGCGCCAAAATGTAGGAACACAATCCATAACATCAGGGAAATTTGGTTACAAGGTTCAGAAAATTTCTTGCCGCACCTGCGTGTGGTCCCTTATGCGGCCGGTCAAACATTGGCCGGTGGTGGGGCTATGCACTTCCGCTAGAAACTCCACCTCACCCCTCTTCTTTGGAAGGCAGAGTGGGGGGCGCGAGCAAATGGTACATCCAGCAAGTAGAAAATCTGTTATTACATTCGTTTATTTAAAAGTAGACCAACTGTCCATGAGAGCATCTAACATGTCGATCAGTGGGTTTCAGGGCTTTATTTAATTATTTATACTTATTTCCTAAAACCCTACCAACTGTTCCTGTGAGCAACAAACACTTTGATCAGTGGGTTTCAGGGCTTTATTTAATTATTTATACTTATTTTCTAAAACCCTACCAACTGTTCCTGCGAGCAACTAACACGTCGATCAACTAGTGGGCCCCCGAAATGTCAGCTCGATCGGTTTAGTAATTATCAATTTAGACCGGGCCATACATGACGACGGATACCTCCTTCAGTATACCGTAAAAGCATTGACTATAAATATTTATAGTCAATGGTAAAAGTCAAGAGGCGGAGCCTTAACATATTTACGGAACGGGGAATAAGTTTATATTTTATTGTGGTATATACAATATATTTTCATAAGTAACACTGTTCAAGCTACCATTTCAATGACCATAAGAATAACATAAGTTCTTTGAAAACCCGTGGGGCAGAGCCCTACGGCCCTACAGTATCAAAACCATATGATTTTCTTATTTTAGATCTAAAGAATTAATTAGTACCAAATTTCAGCAGGCTGGCTAGATCGTAAGATTGGGAATTAGTGGCGAGTAAGTAAGTTTCCAGGTGGGTGGATGGAGTTCTAAACAATTAAAAACGGGGGCTTTTCTTACTCTGGCAAAAAAAAAATTTTGTTGTGCAACTATTTGATTTAAAAATTCAGTGCCCATAAGAATAAAATGGGAAATTTGGCAACTCGTGGGGCAAAGGCCCGAAAGAACTTCGGAAAACCCAGCCTTATTGCATATCTGCAGCGTAAGATAAACCGCCATGCCAAGTTTCATAACCATTAAGATTTTTGAGAGTGATTATGAGTGAGTGGTATTTACTTATATAGGTATAGATTAAATCTGGACTTGAATAATTACGTTGATTACGACAATGTTTAAGTAAAACAACAACACTTACAAAAAACACCCGTTAACATCATAAAACCGTTAACGGTGTAAAACGTGAAGTAAAAAACTGCAATCTTTAGGTTTTTTAATTTTTTATTTAGGTTGGGGATGAAATAACTATGCCACTACTCATACGCCAGGTTTTATAATGATAAGTTATTTTACAGTATTTAGAAAATATAACATTTATTTGTTATGAACATTTATTATAAATACATTTAACAAAATACTTATATGCGTACCTTGGCTGTTTTCAAAATTTCAAAAACTATAATCCTAATAAAATTAAAAATATTTTATATACTTTAAAATTTCTTAAACCCAATTAACTAAACAAAATCAGATACTCTACCAATTAAGCATTATTAAGAAAAGCTTACCAGTTTAAAACTGAACAGTTTTTACAACCAAGCCAATTGGATGACGCAGAGATTAATGATTTTGATTCAATCATTACGAATTGCAAGTTTTAAATGCATTTATGTTAAAACATATTTATTTACTTGCTTATAATTAATCAATTTCAATATTTTTAAACTCTGCGAAATATTTAGGCCTACAGATGCATGTTGTTATACAGATTTTATACGGATTTTTCAGGTTGTTTGTTAAAAATATAACTAATCCTCGGTCATTAGATTACTAGTGTTCACAAATGGTTCAAACGTGGTAAACGATTATAAATTTTTAAATTGAAAAATTACTCTTTACATTAATAGTGATTGGCGGCTGAAAGCTTGTAGTATTTGTGATAAAATGTAAAACTTACTCGCGATATGAAAACCCTTTGTGGGTGTTACATCCAAGGGGCTCGCCATCAAAATTAACGAAGCCAATCTTCTAACAGGCTTTACTGCTTTTGCCGGAACAAGAGGATGAGATCAGCCTTCGTCCTGCTCTAGCTATCACCGTCTCATTGTCATCACAGAGAAAATACTTTGTCCCTGTTATTTATTTCGTCTCTATCTGAAGCTGATACAAATTATTAAATACTAATACACATACATAATAAATACAGAAAAACTTTAGAACACCCAGGAATAAACCGGATTAATAAAATACGTCTTACAACACTATAAAGTATATTTACACTTATACTGTACTTACATACAAGACGGTAAAATATACGCAAAAGATGGTACAAGGTGATCGATTTCAACTAGTTACACCGGTCATCATCAGGCCCAAGGGAATAGATTCTCTAATTGGGCCTGATGATGACGGATGTAACTGGTTGAAATCGATCGCCTCGTACCATCTTTTATGAATATTTTACCGTCTTGTATGTAAGTACAGTATAAGTGTAAATATACTTTATAGTGTTGTAAGGCGTATTTTATTTATCCTGTTTATTTGTAACAGAACATATAATGCTAATAAAGAAATTATTTACCCAGAAATACAAACAAATTGAGCACAGTGGAGAGAGTTTTTTAAAAGAGAGATTACTCATTGCCTCAGCATTTATAACTTAAGATTGGCTCTGAACTAGTGGCATTATAATATAGCCACTGATGATTCGTGAAGTTCAAATAGGGACCTTGCAGGTCAATCAACATGCTCTAACTAATACACAGGATAGTTCCCAATCAATATTATTACCAATAAAAAAAGTATGTACTTAGTATAGTAAACCATTTAAACCACCCCGTGTGGTAAATACTTCTGTTATGTTGTGCACATCTATAAACTGGGTATATTTAAGTAGAGGGTGTTATGTATATTTGTAATATTAAATATTTAGCAAGGAAAAGTGTTACATTATAATAAACAAGACTGAAACTCCTGGAAAATAAACTCAAATTAAAACTTGCCATTTTTACAACAAATCGTTAGTTTAACCATAGTTATAGTTTTGGTCATCTGCATCACAGACGAATTCCATTACATTTAAAGTGAATATATAACATATCCCACCTTTATAATTATAGGTTAAACCCCTTGGACGGCCTCCAAGTCCTAGTTGACCACCTGAGTTAAGGTTTTAGTTTTATGAGGTAACACTTGAGGCTCTTCAAAAAATACATTTACTACAGCTTGACGTTCAGCTTGAGAGCTTGTTTGTAGAGAATCCGCTGGAAAACCTTGCTCGGTTAGGCGTCGTATTGGGAGGTGACCTAGTAAACGACTCAGTCTACATGAGACAGACTTAGAGACATACTCACTGACCCTTGATGAGCCAATAAGAGGATGTTAGGAGGAACGTCATAGGTTTCTGTCACCTGGTCCCCAACACTTTAGCATGGTGTCTCCAGAGACCTCAATTTCTAGTAGACTGACTCACCATCTCTACGGATCACATTCCCCATTATCCACTTATAATTTGATGAGATGTAATTTATGAAACTTTCTAGCCTTCAGTGAAACTTCTTTTGTTGAGCTAATAGGTGTCACACAATCTTGCAAACTATATCTTGTATGGCCTAAATTAAGTATTACTACTGAGATCTAATTTCCCTCTTGAAGAACGGCTTGGCTGGGCGCCTACCGGTGATAGAATATGGTGCTCTTCTGTATACCATCAATCAACTGTCTAGATTCCCCTGCATTAACCAATTTTTAATTGTTTTTTTGTTGGTTGCTTGAGTGGTTGTAGATAAAACGATTTGTGCTTCAGGTCTCTTTGCATTTTCGTTAGCAAGGAGTACGAATGCATGGACGAAAAACGTACCAGCAAAATCTATGGGACCCTATCCCACCTATGACGGTTATTTTTATAATGTGCCTTACATTTTTTAACTTCATTTAGACTTAAATATACAAAGGACAATTTTTAGTTGTTTCTCAATGTCCAATTAAATTGGGATATTCTAGCGCAAAAAACTTGACAACTTAACTGCACTAAGGTGCCCAAAATGTAATTCTTCCAAAACTATATTTCAATATATAGTAAAATATTCAGCCTTACTGTAAGTAAGGTCATTTTACAATGTGCAAAACGTTGAATGCTCATGTAAGCGGCTTACTGAGGAGCTGCTTTACGCAGGAGATAAGCAAACACAGTGGAGACGAATGTGAAAACTAAAAGTGACACATTCATGAGCTGATATTATATTTTAAATGTGGTAAATCTTTGTTTAGTAAATTAGGTTCGATCAAAATACTAAAATATCTAAAAAATGTTAAAAAAATGTAGTTGAAATTGTAGCATATATAGCATATAACAAATTAAATCACATGAGTTTTTAAACAATAACTAGTCAAAAAAATGAGAATTTAAAGAAACAGTTTTGCGATTATCATTAACTGTATGTAACAATAAAAACCGATAAAATGGGAGAAAATGTGTATTATTAGTGAATTTCCTTTGGAAAGTGAACTATTAGCATGACCCGCACGGTGAAACTTAAGCCCGGGACCACCATAGAAGTTCCTAACGTGACCCCCTGAACACGTTTTGGGGGGTCGTTCAAAATTTTATATATATATATATATATAATATATACAGCCGCATGTGTAACTCACTCACTCACTCACTCACTCACTCACTCACTCACTCACTCACTGAGGTATACGAATTCTAGACCACTTCTAGACTAGCTAGAAACCTGAAATTTTGCATGCAGGTAGCTTATAGCTTGTAACCACCAGAAAAATTGCCGAAACTGACAATTTTTTATTTTAACCCCCCTAAAAAAATATTTAAACCCCCCCAAAAAAGGCTTATTTTAAAATTACAGTTTTTGAGCTCTAGCGGCCGAACGGATTGACCTATCGAAAAACGGACACCACCACGTGCCACGGATTTTGCAAGATCTACAACTTTGTTCCTATGACTTTTTGTCGTATCTCACTCCCTTCACCCTTAGGTAGCGCTAGATTTTTCAAATTTTAGTCAATTTCGACGTTTATTTTCGTGGTTTTTAATTTCTTATCACTTTAATTTAGTATTTAAAGGCTTGATATTTGGCACTCAATATGTAGACACATTACCCTTCACGAAACACTCGATAAACTAACATGTTTTAATAATTAAACATCCCAAAAAAATTAAAAACCCTAATTATTCCATAAATGACAAACTGCATTATCGACTTACTCAGGTAATTCTAGATAAGCTAGAAATATGGAATTAGGCCTACATGTAGCTTGACCATTGAAACCCCCAGAAAAATTGCAAAAAGGTATAATTTTTTATTTTAACCTCCTCAAAAAAAATCAAAATGGAGGAATTTTTGAACATCTCCAAAATAGTGCATTTTTTGTGGCTGTGGCGGCCGAACGGTTGGTCCTATCGAGAAACAGAGACCACCACGAATAACGGATTTTAGACGATCTACAAATTTGGCCCTATGACATTTTGTCGTATCTCGTCTCCTTCACCCTTAGGTAGCGCTAGATTTCTCTAATTTCGGCATATTTTCTATATTTTGTGGCAGTTTTTTATTTCCTATCACGTTAGTATACTTGATGGAGGCCTAATATTGGGCACGCAGTATGTCTACATCACACTTAGTAAATAGCAGCAGTCATATGACCAGTTTTAATGAATTAAACTTGTCGAAAAATGAAAAACTCTAAATATCTTAAGATATGACCGTTTTCTTGGTATAAGTAGTAATGCATTGGGGGTTCTGTGCAAATTTATATTATTGGACATGCACGTGACACCAATAATACTTGAGCTAGAGACGTGAGATTTGGCATGCATGTGCTTTGCACCATTTAATCTCACAGAAAATTCCCAAGCATTATTTTTTTGTTTTAACTACCTCAAAACAATTCATAATAACGGTTATAAACAATCAGAATGTAGTGTTGTTTAAACAGTTCTAGCAGCCAAACGGATGGTATTATACTTAAATATCTGCTGATTTGTCTGTTTTCTTAGTATAAGTAGTGGTCTTATTGGGCTTCTGGGCCATTTGAAACTACACCACTTCAACATGAGGCCAAACAGCGACCTGGGGGCGAAGCCCCCCACAGGGGTCTGGGGGCGGAGCCCCCAGCGAGCGAAGCGAGTATATATATATATATATATATAGACATATAAATATATGTGTTTGCACTCTAGCGGTCGCATTTTTTGTCCGATTAACTTCAAATTTGGTAGGGACGTTCCTTTCTGAAATCAGTTGGACAAGTTCGTTGGGCAAAAGAATCGTAAAACTCCAAACCCCTTTTTTGGGGGTTAAGTTTTTGGGCCCAAAAAGGGTCTAAAAAGCCCCAAATGTAAAATTAATGCATGTAAAAAGATGGGAATTAGTGAGACGAACGTTTTAAGCCCTCTTTCGTCGTTCTAGCATAAATATTTACCGAGTTATTAAAGAAAATGTGTTTTGACTAAACACAGTACGTTGTCTTATGGGGGTTTTACACTAGAAAAGCCTGCTACTCCTTTGTAAGAGTACTTTTATCATCCCCAGCAACCTCACGCCTACTTTCAAGCCTGACTGGACCTTCTCCTAACATTATAATGCACAAAATTGTATTCCCAGCTTTGCAGGTAAATGAAACCAGGAGCATCAGAACAGCCAAAAAATCTATGTTTTCAGATTTGAATAAAAATTGGAATACAAGTATGTTTTTACACTAATTTTAAGTTTTAAAAGTTTTTATGTGGAAATTCACTTCCCTCACGTCAGCGTGCTGCGTCCGAACTCGTTTTGTTTCAAATTATATCAGAACAAATTATTACCGTTCGTAAAAACAGATTTTTTGTAGAGAGCTATTTTACAAGACTATATATACCGAATACAAACATTCATAAATGGTTATTGAGAAACACAACAAAATATCATATTAGGCACAATTATTTATAATCAATGGAACATTAAAGGCTGTAAGGCTGACAAAGCTGCGAAGTTCTTCAATTTTCAACCGTTTGGTTAGTTATTCAGTTACCAAGTTAATAACAGGACGTAAAGTAAAATTCCGTGGCTGGACCGGAGATTTAACTGACCGATTATGACTGAAAATTATATTTTGACTGTACGATGCCGTTAAAATGTCATTATCTGTCATGGCCTACAACTTAAAACAACTAACAACAAAAACAAGCAAAAAATTATAAAAAAAGAGAACGAAAACAATAAACGGTATCAGGAAACTGACACATAATTTCTCCCTTTTAGCCAAACTTTAATGACAAAAATATTTGTTATTTACTAAATATAGAATATGAAGTATAGATAAATGTACAGAAAATTGTCTAAAATAGTTGTTTTCAGAAATATCCACCCAAATCCCTTTTTGGGAGGCACTATAGAGTCCGTTGCTACACACAGTGGTTTTGAGAGGGGAAATGCCCCCTTCCCTCCCCAGGGTTAAATAGCAACACATTTCGAACATCATCTGTTGGTCAATGCTAACTTGACCTGCATATCAAATTTTAATGAAATTGATCAGTAAATAAGAGAGAAATAGTTATATTTGTATTCCCCATAAGAATAACATTGGACAACGTACTGTTTTTACTGCTAAATGAAAATTTCAATTTTCTCCGTAACTAGCAATCGTAGAATAGTAATTCAAAATACTAATTTATTTAGTTTTTTGAGCTCTTTTTAATGGTGAATAGTAATCTTTTTTAACATTTATGATTTTTTATAAAAAATCCAAAAAATTGAATTTTGGATTTTTTAAGTCCTGTAATTTCTGAACCCGAATTTTTCAAGAAATGCCGGTGGTGTCATTTTGTTGCAAACCTAAAGTTCTACAAACCACGAAAGTTTAATCAAAATCGTTAGAGCCGTTTTTGAGAAATTTGGATTTTTCATGTTTTTTGGTGGTTTTTGGGGGATAATTACCCTTAAAAATCAAAAATCCAAAAAAATTAAAAAAATGCCTGGAGATATCGTGGATTAGTACCTACATACCAAATTTCATAAAAATCAGCCCATAGGTTAGGGCTCTAGCTCTGTAAACATCCACACAGACACACACACACACACACACACACACACACACACACACACACACACACACACACACACACACACAGACAGACATCACGTAAAAACCACTTTTTTGGGTTCAGGGAGCACCAAAACGAATATTTCCACTAACTACTCAAATTCGAAAATTTTTACGAAAACAATACTTTCTCCATATACTATGTATAGGGGGAGAAAGTAAAAAACAGTTGGATTTGTAAATAGTTTAACTTAACAATTACTTTACCTTACGCTGTATCATGTTAAAATTCTAATTTTAGAGTTTCAAGAAATATCTTTCTCAAAAAATATATTTTGTAAAGAAACATATTTAATTTAAACTTATTCTCATAATTTTATGCATTTATGTCTCAAAAGTAAATTTGTGTAAGCTGAAAATGACCATAATTAATTCATAAAGTAACCACTAATTAGGTATTAGTCATTCCCATTTACCAATAAAAAGGTACACATTGAATTTTACCGGGATTAATTTCCGTAAGTCCTCAAAGTTCTGACAACTGGGAAGAATGTCTCTCAACAATAGAGCATCCACAAGGCTCAATTATGGGGCTGGGAATGCTCCACTAAATGATGAACGGCCAACGCCTCAGCTGTGTCGACGCTTAATTGCATTCTTCTACTATTATTGCAGAGTATTATCCTAATTAAATTAACTATTTAAATTTGTCTTTTGTGCAGAATATTGTATCAGAAAGAGACCACGTCAATAAATAATTATTTTGGTAAATAGGGTTAAAAAATTGGTTGTAATGTATGATACGGTATTCAATAAAAATAAAGGTACCATAGTTTTTATGTTTATTTGAATCAGCGTAAGAGAATTAATACCCCCGTCACAGCAAACCTGCATACTCAGCGAATTTTCAATGAATATATAACATAACACATTAAAACACAGGATTCATAAGTAAGACATTCACAAACAAGCGATATTTAAAATATTAATTATTCTCTATAAGAATAACATGGGGACCTAGGTTTGCTGCAACGGGAACCATAGGCGAAAATTTTGTTGTACAAACAACAATAAACCACAACCAAATGAAGCCATAAACCACCAAATTTCGTCAGTTTATGTTAATAAATAAGCGAGATATACAATTTTTCTTTTTCTCCATAAGAATAACATTAGACAACGTAATGTGTTTAGCACTTTCAATATCTCAATAACCAACTGACGTAGAGCAATGATCAAAATACCAAATTTGTTGTTTTTCTAATGATGAATTCAATGGTAAAAATTAAAATTTGGTTTAAAAAAATTACATGTGGAAACCCCAAAAACCCCATTTTTGGGGTACCAAACTCCCCCAAAACCCCCCTTGTGATGGTGCGATTTATATGGTTTTCGAACTCGTTCAAATAAATAATACTTTACACATTTGTACCAAATTTAATTAAGATGGAACCTTTTTTACGTGAGTTATCGTGCTTACTGACACATATATACATATAAATATATATATATATATTTATATAAAGATAATATATATATATTTATATGTATATAGGAATTTATATGTATATATTATATTTATATATATATTTATAACAATTTGAGCGGATGGTGTTTTGGCATATGCGGACCTCAAAATGAAAAGTTATCATGGTCTCGGGCTTAAGTCTTATCATGAGACCTACGGTAATAGCTTCTTCCCTAAAGGGATAATTCGCTAAAACAGCCAAACCTGCCAGGAATCACTGTAACCAATCACTTAATCACTGTGTAAGACGCCGTCGCAACTACAGGACGTATTTTAAGGCGAGTTTGAATCAATGACGAATGTAGAACACTATGATAATTTAGGATTGTTTCATCAACAGTGACTTCCTTAATCTAACAGAATTTATACATATATACATCTACTCCAACCGTAGCTAACAACAGTTCGAAATAAAAGTACCACTTCCTAATTGTTTATGACTTCGAGCGATGTGAAATGTTGACTCCGACCTCTCTGTCCGCTGATAACGCATTCTGGCAGGCCAAGGCGGCGCCGGCGCTGCCGGTATTAAGTGCTCCTTTAGTTCAGCGTTTGTGGTGGGAAGCGTACCGCCCCTTCCGTTACCCCCGTCAGAATCTAAACAAGGGAAGTAAAACAGATGAGACAAGTATTTATATGTCGATGGCCCAACGATCAACAGGTAGGCACCCGGCCCGGCCATGTCGGAATTTCCATATAACAAATATGCCACTATTTCCCACCACGCAGTGTCCATGTCCCCACGGATACAACACTGCTCTGCCTGGTGGCAACAATTCCCTCAGTGCACTTACTGTATTAACCAACGTGTCTGATAACATTCCTGGCCGGAGTTTGTTGTTTTCTGCTAATTTTTTTCTTATTTAAGTTTATTCAGTTGTACTGTATTTTTTAATGGCGATGCCATTAAATGCATTAAGTTGTATTGTTTAATTAGTATGTATTAATTTTAGAAAAGAACAAATATTCAACATACTAAAAAAAAACTATATCAAATTGTATATTTAATTTTATCAATTATACAGTATATACATAAATCATATTTTACCCACTAACCTTTGAAGAAACTAAATTTCACACCCCTTTGAAGCGCAAATTGAAAGTGATCGCATTAAGGGCTCAATTACTTTTAAAATGGAATTATTCATATAACCAATATTATTCTTTATATCACATGTTTATATCCTTATATTTACCCATGAATCAAGTTAATACTTCCTATTTAACATATAAATTTACATATTTAACAGGCAACTTGGTTTTAGTCAGTCATAACTCGACACAGGATGATTTTAACAGATTCGAAAGATTATGAATTAAATTAAAGGATTTTGGTTGTGGATTTCCTAACTTTTAAATAGCACATGAACAAAGCACCATAAACGGTATTATTTTCAAGCGACAACGGTGCTCTTATTCGAGATCAATCAACCAATTATTACTATCGATCTATAACCATAAAAGACCCACTGATAACCTCAGAGATGCAAAATTATCGTCACTTACAATAAGTCCTTTGTCTACTGTAATAAGTCGGTAAGTACAATTTATTCATGACCAATATTACAAATTATTTCCTATTCAGGATCCGTACATAAATCCCTTTTTAAAGGTGCACCGGCTATTTTGGAAACCCTGGAATACCGGGGCGTTAATTTGAAAAAAATATTACATTTGTCAGTCATGTTAACTACACTTAGGGACACTTTTTTGTGGCATTAAAAAACCCTTATTTCCTAAAATTACAATAGCAGGTGTTGTATGAGCGTCCTATTCCAATCATTACTTGGGCAATATGTAAAATAAAAGTTTTTCAACCCCATTTTCCATCATTTAGCTGAACAAAACATGTCAAAAAGAAAACCCATTATTGATGTATCATATGTAAATATAATAGAATTTGTTTTAAAACGTATGCCGCTGTTGTTATTCTATTTCTAAAAAACGTAAGTTTACAACTAATATGCCTACCTCTATAAAAAAATTATAAAGTATTTCAACAAATTCAACTAATCAACTTCTAATGACATCTAAAATAATTGGGGACTAATTTTTAATTTGGCTCCGGATGTCATTTTATTGTTAAACCAATTTGAGATTTAGTTAGTTAAAAAAACAACAACAACGAAAAATTGGATAGTGAAATTACCACATGCCACTTTTGGGAAATTCTCTAGCTTAACGGTAGCGTCTTGGTCGACGTCAATGGGTAATGGGTTCGATTCCAGTTATGTCGACATAAGTTGAGCGGCTTGGACAGCCGCTTACTTAAAGGAATTTACGTGCTCTTAAAGTAAGGTCTCTGGCGTTGAAATATTAATACAAAATAGATACATACCTTGAATTTCCTTGATGGAAGAAGGTTGGTGAAAACACATTGAAATACAGTATTTCCATAAACAAAAAGTCAGGTACACAGACAAAATATAATTCTTATAATTCTTAGTTACTACCTAACTGTGACGCAATCACTAATATTTTACAAATTACATCCAATAAAACATGTTTAATGTTAGAATAATGGACTCCTAATTTAACGTATTAAAACAAGTAGAGCAAATCATTAAATCAATGTACTTGCCATACTATACTACACTACTTTTCAACCCTACAACTTATGTTGTTGTTATGCAATACGTTTGATTGATTCTCAATCAGTACTACATTTTAGCGAATCTCCCCTATAGGGAAGAAGCTATTACCGTAGGTGGCATGGTAAGACTCAAGCCCGAGACCATGATAACTTTTTGTTTTGAGGTCCCCAGATGCCAAAAACACTATTCGTTCAAATTTACATGTATGTGTGTGCCTGTTACCGCGATAACTTTTGAAAGAAACGCCCAATTTTGATTAAATTTGGCACAAATGTGTAGAGTAACATTTATGACTTTCAATTCGAAAACCGGATCGATCGAAAAATGGGAAGGGGGTTTTATGGGGGTTTTAAATTTTCCAAAAATCAGTTTTTGGAATTTTTCCCCCTAAAATTGTAAAAACATTTAATTTTGGTTATAGTCATTTATAGAGCTTTAAAAAAACAAATAATTTGGTATATTGAATCATTAACCCAGGTTAAGTGGTTGTAGAGAAAAGTCAAAAAACGCGTCCATAAAATTTCCCATGTTAATCTTATGGGAAAATGTTTTTTGGATTTTCCTCAGATAATCTTACTAAAACCTTCACATTCATTTTTACCAATCAGTTTAGGTTTACGAAACAATCATTTTAGTGTTTTAATTGTTGTTCTACGGCCAACCGTTGCAGAGATATTCAATGTGCTAAACACAGTACGTTGTCCAATGTTATTATTATGGAGGATAAATAAAATTTGATATCTCGATTATTTATGAATGTATATGATGAAAATTGGTATGTAGCTTCAAATAGTTGCGTTATATTGATATTTGCACAAAAAAGGTTTTTGTTGAGTTTCCCCGTAGCAGCAAACCTGTATACTTGGCTCCCACGTAATTCATATGGAGAATAAGTAAAGTTGTATATCTCTTTTAGTTAAGAACCTAAATTAATAAAACTTGGTATGTAGCTTCACCTGGGTGAGATATATTAATAATTACAAAAAAAACATATTTATAATCTACCTCTTTGCAGCAAACCTGCGTACTCAGCCCTAATGTTATTCTTATGGAAAATAAATAAAATGCTACATATCACTTATTTATGAATGTATTTTTGTGAAACTTGGTAAGTGGCTTGTATGTAGTAGTGAGACACATACATATGCATTGGAAATTCGCTGAGTACGCAGGTTTGCTGCGACGGGGGTATTATTTAGTTTTAATCATTCTAGATTATTTATTTGCAATAATTGAACATTTGTTCTACAGCAGGTTGGAATGGGACTAATATTTATTTTCGTTGTCTTATTCATCTTCGGGACAAAGGCCGATCCTGACAAAACAGAGGTTTGTACAACTTACTCCGGTACTTAGAACAAAACCGTATTGTTCCTATTTACAAACAAATAATATAAATAAATTACGTCAATGAACCAATTTTAACAAGTGGTTTTGCTCCCTTTCTATCTGTCAAATATTATATTTCTTACTCGTCACTTTTCTTGACAAATAATAATTCCTAATTTCTACTTTACTTGTTAGTCATGAGTTACACTCAGAACGGATTACTCTATCGTTCCGCCATTTTTATGTGTGAATAAAAACAAAAGAGTTCATATTTGACTTAGTGACGTAATTACTTTAAGTTTATAATCTTACCGTTTCTGATTAGATATCCGTGCAGCACACGGAAAACCTGTGTTTTGATTACACAGGTTTGTAAAAAACTAAATTCGTTTAATTTTTGACTTTAAAGTATATATTTCATATTTTTAATGCTTATTACAATCCATATTTTAATTGCTGGTTTTTAAATGCGTTCATATGTGGACTGTAACCTAAATTGGAGGTGTATACCAGGCAAACATAACTAACAATACAATAGTCGTGATTCCTACCTGTATTAAAAACACTCTAATGACTTAATCCCAAATGCCTTGAAAAAGTTTCAATATTTATTTAATAGGGATGAGAATTTTACAGCATCAGATGATTATTTAAATATATGACTGTTAGCTGTAAAAAATCATTACTTCAACCACCAGAGAGTTTCTTTGTTTTGTTTTTGTTTTTGTTTTTACTTAGGGAGAATACACTTACGCGCGGTGTGTAGTACTCGCCCTGCTTAGGCAGGGCATACCCACTAAACCCCCTACGGGCCGCGGGGATCTAGGCCGGAACCCTTCCGGATGACTTCATGCCTGGCCGCGTGTCTTGCATCGCTGCCGGATCACACTACTGTATTACCGATTCCTAAGGGTCAGCCAGGTATCCCTCGTCGCGCTTCGCACGAAGTACTGAGTGGGCGTGGGAAGAAACTGCTCCAGACGCCGATCCAGGTGCTGAGAACACTGATGAGGCGAGACGTCCAACGACCATCGGTGCCCTCATCCCACCTGAGCTGCCAGGCTTGCAGGATGTTGGCTCTTGCAACTGCCGCTGCTGCACTTCTGCCCTGCTCAGAGGCTTGCCGAAAAATGGCCTGTCTCTCAACGGCGAGCAGGTCGAGGGGATCACTCCAGCCACTAACATGACCGCTGCACGGGAAACCGTGTGGTAGGAGCAGGCGACCCTGAGAGCTGCTGTGCGCTGAACTGACAGCAAGCGCTTGCTGCTTTTCTTCATTCTCATGACACCCAACCATACTTCTGCGCCGTAAAGAAGGATGGTGTTCACGGTGGACATGAGGAGTCACCTTTTCCTAGTTCTCGGGCCGCCCACGTTCCCCATTAACCTGCTGAGAGACCCAACCACCCTCGCCCCCTTGTCACACACCATTTGGACGTGCTCCCAGTACCTGAGACGGCACTCGAGCATCACACCCAAGCACCTGGCCGCAGTTCTCGCTTGGACCTTGATGGTTCCAACAGTCACGGGAATCAGTGTTGGGATTCTCCGTCAAGTGAGCATGACGATCTCAGTCTTGGCGATTGCCAGCTCGAGTCCGTGGCTGCTCATCCAAGAGTTGGCCCAGATCATTACCTGATTTAGGCAAAGTTGAGCCAAATCCGTAGTCCTAGCCGTGATGACCACAGCCACGTCATCAGCGTAGCCCACCACATAATGGGGCATCTCGAGACGAAGCAGGCCGTCATACGAAACATTCAAGAGGTCGGGGCCAAGGGTAGACCCCTGCGCCGCACCGGTGGTGACCACCTTGTGTCTCCTGCCTTCTTCGGTTTCGTACGATAGGTGACGATCCTTCAGGTAATTCTGCACAACAACCAGAAGATAGTCGGGCACTCTGAAGTTCCGCTGCAACGCCTTCATGTTCACCCAACGAGCAGAGTTGAAGGCGTTCTTTCCGTCTAGGGTAACCAATAGTACTATTGGCCGTGCCTGATGACAAGCTGTATCGGCTTGCTGGACGGCGCTGACGATTTATGTGATAAAATTCAAGGTTGAGTAACCTTTCCGAAAGCCATGCTGCCGGGAAGAGAATCCTCCGGTGGTTTAGATGGCTAACTGAAACCTTTGCTTTAGCGATTTCTCCAAGAGTTTCCCTGCCATACCAAGCATGCAGAGCGGCCTGTACGCCGACGGAGAGTCCGGATTGCCTTTGCCCTTGCTGATCAGCACCAGCCCAGCTGTCTTCCAGCGTGATGGGAACACTCCTGCTACTATGCCAGCGTTGAAGATGCGCAGCAACAATAGAGGATGACTTCCCACCACGACCTTCAGAACCTCAGCTCGTATGCCATCAGGCCCTGGAGCTTTGTTATTTCTCATGGCGATCGTTCCCACCACAAGCTTCTCTTCCGAAAACTCCGGAACATCTGGAACCGGCCTCGCTACTCCCTCCTCCCTCCTTTCAGGGTGATTTGGAAAGAGATCATCCATGATTGCCGTGACTGTTCCGGCCGGTATGTCAGTACTATTAGTCCCTATTCATCCCAGCTTCCTGATCACAAGCTTGTAGCCTTTCTCCAGGGGTCAGAGTTCACATAATTGCACAGCTCCTTCCAAAAACGCTCTTTGCTAAGGCGGATCGCGATACTGAGTGATTTCGCGGAGCCTTAGCTCCGCGGTCTCGTTGGTCCACCAGTAAGTTTGGCGACGGCCTCGGTGTGGTTTCTTCTGAGGCTTTGACGAATCACATGCTCGCGGAATCAGCTGCATTGTAGAATCAACAAGCGATTCTACCTCCGCTATGACTGTGGACTCTAGATGTACTGTTGGACTAGCCTCGAACTGACGGTTCAGCTGCTCCACAAGTTTTTCTCTGTCCAGCTTGGATACATTCCAACCCACTGGGATTCGGGTACTTGTTTGTCGAGCTAACCCGTTTTCATGCAATCGGAAAGAGATTAAATCGTAGTCACTCGCGATGTACAAGTCCATCACACCCCAGTCCAACAACAGAGGGATCAAATCACCCGATACCAGCGTGATATCTGGTATGGACTCGCCAAAACCAGGTATACGGTAAGACGGTGTTGATCCCCTGTTCAAAACTTCCAGGTCAAGTCTCGAGGCCATCTCCAGGATGAGTCTTCCCGTAGTGTTTGTGAAGGGCATGCCCCATTCAATAGCACGTGCGTTGAAGTCACCAGCCACTGCGATGCGTCCTGGGACATTTCGAAGACTGTCTTCCAGCAATTCCAACTTCTCCCCTGTATTCCTGAGGGGATTAGTGATGAGGGGGACAGCTGCAGTACCGAGCCGGTCATAATATCAAGATGGAGTGGTTTTGATCCGGTATGGCTCACTGATTATCACTATTTGGACCCTAGTCAAACACACTAGCTGCTCAAGGATAGCACCACCAGAGTGCATCAAAATTTAATCAAATAATTAAAATTATTTTCAAATTAAATTTGATTAGTAAAAAAAACAAAAAACAAAAAAAACATATTTATTACTAATCGACCACTTTAAACTTCGTTGAACAACGACATGGACACTTGTTACAAATACAAGTTCTCTTTGTACAATAATTCGTCGTTCTTTACACTGGAAAAGATTTGTTCAATTCCAAACAATCTTTATATTATTAAATTTTGATAATGTAATATGTCGTTATAGTCTAGCTCTTAAAATAAACGGTATCAGAAAACTGACTATTACTTTCTCCCTTGCCAATTTTAAACAACACATTTCTTTATACTTACGCAATATAAAGTATAGCCACATGCAAGAGGAGTTTAATGCAGGAAGTGTTTCTTCAATGAATGCTTTTTCATCACTGCAATGTATGAACAAATACGATTTATTTCACCAGCTATCAATTTGGTAAAAAACTGTTATAATATATAAGTAATTTGCACAACGATGGTAACGCATTTTTCTAGTTCATCATTTCATTAGGTTTACTTTTAAAAGTTTTCTAGCCACACGTTTAAAAGTTGAAAATACATTATGAAAGCATGAATTAGTTATATATGGAGAAACGGAGCACAATTTCCTCAAACACATAAATTGCGTTTAATAAATGTAATAATTATTTTTAATTTACAGCAAATTAAAAAACTCAAGGAAGAGCTATCGGAAGAACTTAAAGCGGAGGTGATACGTCAGTTAAATGCACTGGCAGAAGATGGTCAGAAGGTTTCTATGAATAAAGCTTTTGTGATACTTCAGACAATATCGATGAAAGAAGCGCAGAAACTGACACGAAAAATTGTAAAGCTCGCCAATCTTCTTAGAGATCCTAAAAACCCTAAGGCTCCCAGGAATATCAAGTTTGACATGAAGTCCGATGAAGTGAGGACGGCGTTCTTCGCTATCGTGAGGCAGGAGGAGGGAGGACTCGCGGTGAGGGCGGCGGCGCTGATCAACGAGCAGCTGGAGTTGGCGTCCCGGGCCACCTCTGCCTTTATCAACAGGATGCTGAACTCTCACTGATATTGTCAAATAAAACTCCTTCAAATTCGAGGCTGATTATTAATTATCTGCTTATGCAAAGTAATTCAAATTGTGTGCAAGTCTCTCTAGGTTTTTAGTGAATTTATCCTAAGGAAACTTTAGCTATTACCACCTAGGTTATGTGGTTATATGGCTCCGATGATCCTTAGTCGTAAATGGTCAATGTCACAAATATTTTCGGCATATACCATATTCTTATTTACTATTCTAATCTCCCTAAAAGAAAAAGAAAAAAACCCAGTGGGGTTAAATTTGGGCTTTTGAGGTTGCCATGACAAAGTATCGTCGGAGCAGTTGCGTCAGTCACATCTGCAATGTTGGCGAATACCTGGCGGGAGTGGAAAATCTTATTGATCTGTGTAGAACAACTAATGGTGCGCTCATAGAAGTTTACCATGACAAAAAAAATTGAAGATATTCTCTTCCACACCATGTGTTCATAAATGTAAGAATATGTATTTGTCACCAATAACATTTTTCTCGAAAATAGGGAGTTATTTTTCAAACACTCGGTATTTTTGGGACTTGGAAACCCGTCAACACTTTGTGTTTTTCGCTATGCTATTCTTGTTTTTTTAAAATTATATTATAGATTTTTATATATAAGACATAATGTCGAAATTAAACTAAATATGTCAAGGAACAATTTCATATAATATAAATTTAAATTTTTTTGCCCATTTTTGTGCGAATCCTTTTGAACATACCCAATTATCTTTAAAAACAAAATTTATAGATAGTAGCTCTATAACTTCTATACAGAAATTTAGTATATAGTATATATTTTAATTAATTTTAATAGTAACCATACTTGGATATACCGAAAGTTAAAAAGGGCATGTAAATTATAGTTTTAAATCTACCAAAACATAATGATGGTTTTATTATTAAAAACTTGACAACAACAAGTCGTCCAATAAAACACTCGTGGCAAGATAATCCATCGCCACCAGGATAACGGCGAGATTAACTCTAGCCGAGGTCTTTGTTTTGGCCAGTTTAACGGAATGACCTTATATTACGTTAATCTCATACTGGAAAACTAGCAAAACCATCACGAATATCACGTCATATTGTAACTTCCCTGCTTTTAAAATCCAATATTTTTCTACATGAAATGGTAAATAAATCATTTTAAATGTTCGTAGTTGGAGCTACCCTGTGAATCATTGCTTACTGAATTATTACCAAAACATGTTTGCTGTAAAATTAACAAAGGAATCTTTATAGAATGTGTATACTATCCCATAAATAACTTAACCACCTTAAAATTACTCTTAAAAACAAAACAAATCAAAAATATTGTACTATTCTTAGATCTCGGATCTTGAATGTAATTTAGATGTCTTGAAATCGGGAGTTTTGGATGTTTTAGATAGCTGTTTCCATAATAGTGAATCCCGTAGACTATAAGTATAACAAAGAAATACACAAAAGTATTATGTTGAAAACTTCTAATTTGAAAAATATATTTCGTAACAAACCAATTGAAAAACGGTATAAGAAATTCCTTAAAACAAAACAAAACTTATTTAATACTACATATGTATTTGTATGGATAACATATCTACCTGCTTCATTTACTGGTCTTTTAATGTTTACTGTATATTAATTTCTAATTGAGGGTTTCAGATTTGGAGTCGCATTCCATGAAAGTTCAAGTTAAATAAAAGTACTGGCCAACAAATAAAAATAGTAGTATCTAGTTTAAAATATTTGACAGATATAAACGAGATTTTTTTATTTTTGGTTTTATAATTCTTTATTATGTTTAATTTTATTTTCAGAAAGGAATACCACTTTTCCTTAGATTTAGCAATGATATTTCTTAAAACAAAACATAAAGTTGCTGATGTTACTTAGCCCCCTATTTTTGATACCTTCTCTGTACGTACACAACAGGATCACTCTGCAGATGGGATCTCCCAAAATGCCTAAACATATTTGAATCCCTTTTTGGGGTGAGAGGGTTTCTTAAAGTCTCGTTATTGATTGATCATCATACCAAAAAACACATCCTCAACACATTCCACATTTTTGCAACGTTTCCGGCTAACATAAATTGATTATGATTCCTAATATTAGTTCACGAATCAACACCAACAAGTTATGGCACACTAGATTTATAAGATTATTCTAAGCAGTAGGCTCCTAAGGGACATTTCTAATCAATTCAGCTCATCATTTTTCTTAATGTTTCAGTGCATATGTTTCTACTTATTTTATGGTCCATAAAATAAATATATGCCTTTACAAAAATATATTCATGAATTGTATTCCAACTCATCCAAAAATATAAAAACATCAGCAAGATTTGTATTAGCTTACAATTGATAATGATTAAGTATCATAAATGTGTCATGTGTCTCATAAATATAATTAAATGGGGAAATACTTCAAAGAAATTGGGAATTCCAATAAGGAAAGACGTCAATCAATCAATAGACAAGCAATCAATAGTCACGCCTCTCCAGCCAATCGGCATAGAGCAGGCGCTGCTTCTCTTACAACTACTATAAGTCCGGCTTATTATCTTTAGTTATCTTTTAGACGATAACAAACTGTTTAAAGATATAGAACATCGCGTAGGTAATTCATGCCAATGAATACCAAAGACGCAATAAGAGTTACTTTAAAAAAATATGAGCTGTTAAAAAAAAATGTTATGTTGATGTAAATCAAGTTTGCGAGTCATTTTACAAGAGGAAAACAAAAAATAGAATACAAATTATGTTATAGCTTAAATAGCAGAGATAAACTCGATATTGTGAATTCAAAGACGTTGAAAGTGAGCATTAATAAGCCTGGGCGTGATTTCAAGAATTGTATTTCAACTCATACTGAGCTTCAGAAAAGAGATTTTAGAACGGACATAACTGCCAAGATTTAATTTAACATATTTATTTTACTGATCCACATAATTAACTTCACACGAACCAAAAATAATTTTCAAAATTTGAAAAATTTGCTGTACCGTAGCAACATTGGTAATATTATGATTGTCTCAGCTTTAATATTAATTGCATACATTTTCGTGCATTTATCAGTTTTGTCTCTATAACAAGATATTTATTACTCCTTCTATCCCTGATAGGTTACAAACTGATAGGTTTAATATTGGAAAACTAACGTAAAACTTTATTTTAGAAACTAATTGGGTTAAATTATAGCTAAAGGGTTTCACTTCATCTCAATTTGACAGAGCAAATGTTGTGATGCATGACTGTGGGAATGAGGTTACACAATATCTGCCTCTGACAGTTGGGGGAAATAAGAAAACAGCTCGTACCAGTTCGAGCAGATCCAACCACTGCCCATGCATATATTGTAATATGACACGTGACATATCGTGTATGCAAGAAAGCATAAATATCAGCAGCTTTTGGCCAATAGATGATTGATAATGTTCAAGGTCATTCGGTCGAAGAGCACTTATCGTTTCAATAAAAGCTGTATCCTTTGAAACTCACATTAAAATACATTACTTCTGGCTTCCCGCTGAAAGGGTAAAAACGTTGTCAAATCAAAAACTTAGTTATTTACACATACAATATTAACTTGTTAACACTTTCGCCATCGTACAAAAGTAAGTTTTTATACTACTTCGTGTTTGTTTTTTCAGTTAACTATTATAGAATTCTAAAATATTTAGAAAGATCTTCGTCTTTATGATTTTCAGTAACGTATGCTTATAAGTTAAATAATAATGAGATGTGTTGGTATTAAATTGTATGTAAATAGATGCATAATATATTGTAGTAACACATATGTGTAGTTGTTCCATATAACACACACCTCCATTTTATAAAAGTGCGTTTAAATCACAATTAATAAGAACTATAATTGTCGTTATAATGAAAATAGTTATATTCTCTGATCTAAAGCCAAAGTTCTCACTGACAATTTTGCAAATTTCTTTACTAAAATCTTTAATCGAGTTTTTTTTTTGGAAAAATAACAAACTATGCAATACTATTCTTAAATTACATTATATACCTTAATCATAAATTCTTGAATTTTGCTCGGCATTTGTAGGCCGACCTCTAAAACAATTAGTTTCTATATTTGAAAAATAATCAGTTTTGGGACTCCCCCCATCGACATTAATAGTTCCAGTGTTATCTTATTTTATGTAGATATTCAGTTGATTAGATTGTGCAATGATAAAAGCTTCTGGCTCTATTTCTGAATTCCGTGTGGAGAACGTATCACCATCTAATTTAATAAACAGTATACTTTTGAAACAATGTTGCGATAGTATTATTATTTGGTATAGTTTCCATAGGGATGATTAAGTCCAAAAAGTACATAAAAAACGTTTCTTATTTATCTTGAACAGGATATATTTGGAAAAATCTCAAACATACCACACGTATATTTGAGTTAGTTGATAATGGATATTACCTTAGCATAAGTATCCTGTCACTTAACGTAACTACAAGCTTTGGCTAATTCGTTGATTGCAAAACGCTTTGGGGGGCTTAAATTATATTTCATATCTATTTCATGCACATTGAACTTTGAGGGGATGATATATGAAATGTACAGTTAATGTAATTAATTTAAGCGTATTTAGTCCTTAAATATTTTTTGCCATAAGATAACATAATTGAGGAAAATTAAAATTATCGATTAAGAGAAATAAAACGGTGATTGCTAAATAGTGAGGAGCTATTTTACTATATATCAAAGTTTAGCAAAACACGTGTGTTTAAGTTTAATCTGGCTTTAACTAGCGTGAATTTCCCTCACTTTTATGAGGTAATGGTATTATGTTGCAAAGCTTTTCTTACGATCGTGTTTTACAAAGTGCTGAGTGTCTTGGGGTATTTGCATGAAACCTTATTAGCCTATCCCTAAAAGCTTGGAGGTATTATGCATTTCTTTTCGTAGGGAAGTTTATAAAAAATAAAAGTCTATGATGATGAAGATAGCAAGTAGATCCTGAGAATTAAAACACTTTTAAAATGCTAAATTTTAAACTAAATAACATATGCTGCTGCAAAATTGTTTATTTATAATTTATGATTTAACTAGCTGGCCCGACAGACTTTTCCATTCCTAATGTCAATAAATTTGTTTTATGTCAAATACTTGTTCATTTTCAAGTTTCATGTTTCATTAACTAGTCCGCTTCGCTCACTCGCCTCCCGGATGACCTCGTTTGCTACGCTCACTCGCCTATCGAAAAAAGTTTGAGTTGCCGTTTAAGTAGTTTTTTTATTCCCATAATGAGTGTTGGTATTCAAGTAGTTTTTTATTTCCATAATGAACATATGTTTATGCCTTTCAAGTATGTTTAGTTAGAATCCTTGTTAACAGCTGTTTGGTGTAACTAACTTAACTTTACTCAAATTTAATGGGAACTTTGAAGACCAGTAGGACAGAGCATTAGGTCGTATTAAAATTAACAATTTTCTTTTATAAGAACCTTGTCCTAACTTTAATGAACACAACAAAAAAATAATTATTCAATTTGGTGTCCTATTCTCAAGTTATGGAATGACAAAGGGAAATAGGTGTAATGTCTTTAGGTGGTACGGTGGTTTTACGCGTTTCTTAACCAGGAATTAAATAATAAGAAAACTAAATTTGAGTTTAACAATGATTAGCGGATGCGGAACATCAGGTCGGGAGTTTTGTAGTGGACTGACGCTAGGTATTGTCTAGAGAATTACTGAAAAGGAATCGCTCCGCCAATCAGATAGCTTTATTTGACATCATACGATATCGGACCAATGGGCCGATCACCTGGTACATGGCATAATTTATGTTTTTGCGACTGCTTGGTTTACCATTATGTAAAAACAAGATTAGTGCTAAATCGATCAATACATTACAATATGATTTACATCTTTCTCCCCCTTTGGTATATGGAGAAAGTATTGTTTTCGTCAACATTTTCAAATTTGAGTTGTTAGTGGAAATATTCGTTTTGGTGCTCCCTGAACCCAAAAAATTGATTTTTACGTGATGACTGTTTGTCTGCATGTCTGTTTGTCTGTTTGTATGGATGTGTAAAGAGCTAGAGCCCTAACCAACGGGCTGATTTTTATGAAATTTGGTATGTAGGTACTAATCCACGATATCTCCAGATATTTTTCATATTTTTTGGAATTTTTAATTTTTAAGGGTAATTATCCGCAAAAACCGTAAAAAAACATGACAAATTCAAATTTCTCAAAAACGGCTCTAACGATTTTGATTAAACTTTAGTCGTTTGTAGAACTTTAGTTTTCCAACAAAATGAAACCACCCGCATTTCTATAAAAATTCGGGTTCAGAAACTACAGGACTTTAAACCTAAAAATAAAGTTTTTAGGATTTATTCATAAAAAATAAATATAAAAAATATTACTATTCATCATTAAAAAGAGCTCAACAAACTAAATAATTTAGTATTCTGAATTACTATTCTACGATTGCTGGTTGTGGAGAAAATTGAAATTTTAAATTTGCGGTAAACGCAATACGTTGTCCAATGTTATTCTTATGGGGAATACAAAAATTACTATTTATCTCTTATTTACTGATCAATTTCATTCAAACTTGATATGCCTGACAAGATAGCATTGACCAACAGAGGAAATTTGAAATATGTTGCGCCTAATAACCCTGTGTGGGGGAATAGGGGGCATTTCCCCTCTTAAAACCACGTGTGTAGAAATGGATTCTGTAGCAGGGATTTGGGTGGATGTTTTGGAAAAAAACTTGTTTACAAGATTTTCTGTAAATTTGACCGTGCTTTGTATTCTATATTTAGTAAATAAAAAGTAATTTGTTCAGTTGGGCTAAAAGGGAGAAAGTATGTGTCAGTTTCCTGATACCCTTTATGTTTATATATTAAGATGGCCACCTTTTCTCATTAATCCTTTTTCGATCTACCAATGGATGGTGGATTTATTTTCCTGATTAGCTTTTCTAAACAATTAGCGTAAGAATTACGTTTGTATAACGTCCTGCAAGAAGGGATTATCTCAATCATTTACCTTTATTTTTCTTTTAAACCCGTCGGACATTTACTTTACACACCCGCCTTTTATTGACTGTTGTTATTAATTTAAATTTTAGGTGAATTTTATGATGTATCTTTTCTTTGAATCATGTGGGGTTAAGAATTTGCGAAAATTAATCCGTTATACGCATTTTAATTTAAAAACAATGATAGAACTATATATCTAGTTTATAATATAAATAAATTTTACAGTTTATGAAACTAACAACATGTTTTTTCAAAATAAAGCAGTTGAAATGCGCACCCTATCACGTTGTTTGAGTTAATTGCTATATTATACTACTACAGATTACACTAAATGGTTATTTGTGCCTAAAACCGATGATACCTAACCTTAGAAACAAATTGTCTAACATTGTTACCCTAAGATAGTGGAAAGGAATTAATGCGTAACAGATATTTCAAACAAGCTGTATAGACTGTGCCCTACAAATAGAACACTTCGCTTCCATGATGATACCTATTGGCCGCAGTGAGTGACATTACAATCACAAACGAGTGATCCGTCACCGCTGTCCAATGTCAACGTATCGTAATTGCTTATCTATCAAACACTAACGTGTGATACTAGTTAGCCACTGTTACAGCTCATTGCACAAAATATTTGTCCAAATACTAACTGGTCAACATACTATAATGCTTTTGACGACCATAACTCTCACATATCTCTTTATCCTTTAAGAAAAGGTAAGGTTTGAACCTTCATCGAAAGGAGCGAAGGATTCTCAACCTGCTTGGCCTAACGTCATCAGCAGTAACCACTCCTGAAATGAAATGGTGTTAGACTGTTGATTAATCATTCGGCTGTGGACGCAACAGAGAAAGTGAAACATTTAGTTTACGGCTGGCCTTTTCAATATTTTCTAGGAGGCCTTGCATGCGGATTTTTGCCCAGAAAAGCTTGACTGGCTTGACGGGTTACAACTTGACCCTTCAAATCATGGTATACTAAACTTCCAATGTTGGAAGTACGTTTGGAACATTTTAAGTTATACCCTTATACTGTGCTCACATTCAGGAAGGTAAATATATATTAAAGATATAAGAAGGTAATGTCTTAAAGATATATGAAGGTAAAGATATAAGGCTAATGTATATATCGGTTACAATGCTTATAATTAGACCCAATAAAAAAATGAGGTAGTACGTACAATATATTTTTCCTGCCGACGATGTAGGACTGTATAAGAGAGAAACAACCATGGGATGTACTTACGGCAAAGGAATAATTTGACATTCTGCCACAAGTTATCCTTCACAACTGTACAATGTCAACGAACAATGGTTTCTCCACAAGCGTATGATACTAGCGGCCAAAGTGAGTGACGTCACCGTCACAAACCAGTAATCTGTCACAACTGTCTAATTCCAACGTTTCGTGGTTGTTAACTATCACGCCTCTAGCACATGATGCTAGTGGCTACAGTGAGTGACGTCACCGTCACAAACAAGTAATCCGTCACAACTGTCTAATTCCAACGTGTCGTGGTTGTTAACTATCACGCCTCTAACACATGATACTAGCGACCAAACTGAGTGAGTCATCGTCACAAACAAGTAATCCGTCACAAGTGGCTAATTCCACCGTGTCGTGGTTGGTAACTATCACACCTTTAACAGATGATGCTAGTGGCCAAAGTGAGTGACCTCACCGTCACAAACGAGTAATCCGTCACAGCTATACAATGTCAACGAATCTTACCACAAGCGTATGATAATAGCGGCCGAAGTGAGTGATGTCACCGTCACAAACAAGTGATGACCACAACTGTCCAATGCCAGCGTATCGTAGTTGCTTATCCATTACAACTCTAGCACATCATACTATCTATTAGCTACGGAGTGGGACGTCACCGCCACAAATAACTTATCCACCACAAATGTTAATGTCTAGTGGTGTCATCAGATTACGAGCATACGTTATCAGTAAGTGACATTACCGTCACAAACAAGTAACCCTTTACTAATAGCCAATGTAAATTTGTCGTTACCGAACAATGTAATTTTTATGGAGATAGTAACTATTTTGTTTATCGCAGAACTTTTTATATTACTGTGTAATGTAGTTATTTTTAAACATAGTTTTAATAAAAAAAGAGTTCCATGTGAAAATAATCTAGTCATTAATGATAATTAAAAAACGCTGTATAGTTTTATACATTTATAATAAATAAAAATTAATGTTTTTCCAATGTGTTATTTTGGGTTTGCCTCCAGTTTATTTGTTTTTATGCAATAAAGTATTTAGTAATATTACCCAGAAGCATGAGAAAATTACTTTTTATAAACAATAAAACAACCGTTTTATTTTGAAATTACTATGACTACAAAATACTATTTTTTTACCGTGGCATTAATGACACTAAAATGAAGAATATGAGTACAGATTTAGTTCTGTAATATGTAATCGCTTAATTTTTAAACTTTTAAACCTCATGATAATTTATTTTGTATTTGTACCAGAATAATCGCTCTCCCAGAAGAGTGTTACTTAAAACAATGTTTTAAGTTGCTTTATGTTTATAGCAGGTCACCTACCTACTGAGGTTTAAGGTTAGTACCTCTCTTGAAGCGGACATTGCTTACACCACCTGTAAGACCAATTAGTGAAAACTAAACTCATCCAAAACTTATTAAATTTAACGAAAACCCACAAACAATAACTAGAGCAGTGTTAACATTATTGGGATGTTAAAGTCATAACAATATATCGTAATTTTAGTTAATTAAGTTTCTTTTAGCGAATTTCCTCTAAAGAGAAGAAGCTATTACCGTCGGTCTCATGGTAAGACTTAAGCCGGAGACCATGATAATTTTTTTTGTTTTGAGGTCCCCAGATGCTAAAACACTATTCGTTCAAATATATATATTACGGATGTGTGTCCGTGAATGCGATAACTTGAGTAAACAACGTCCGATTTAGATGAAATTTGGCTCAAATGTGTAAAGTGACATTCATGACTCTAAGTTCGAAAAACAGAAAAATCGGACGATGGGAAGAGGGGTTTATGGGGGTTTTAATTTTTCAAAAATCTGTGTTTTGCATTTTTCACCCTAAAATAAAAAAAATTAATTTTGGTTGTGACCATGTTATAGAGCTTGAAAAAAACAAATAATATAGTATTTTTAATTATTAACCTCGGTTAAGTGGTTGCGGAGAAAATCTAAAAAACTTACTCATAAAATCTCCCATGTTAATCTAGTGGGAAAAAGGGTTTTGGCTTTTCCTCAGTTAATTTTAATGTAAACTTCACATTTGCTTTTACCAATCACTTCAGCTCCCTAAAAACAATCATTTTGGTGTTTAATTTGTGATTCTACACCCAACCGTTGCAGAGATATTCAAAGTGGTGAACACAGTACGTTGTCCAATGTTATCCTTATGGAGAATAAATAAAATTTGATACATTTATAGATGTATATTGATGAAACTTGGTATGTGGATTCACGTAGTACTGGTATATTGATTTTTGCACAAAAAATAGATTTTTATGTTGATTATCCTCGTAGCAGCAAACCTGCGTACTCAGCCCTAATGTTATTCTTATGGAGAATAAGTAAAATGTTATATAGCGCTTATTTATGATTGAATATTGTTAAACTTGGTATGTTGCTTCGCCTAGTTAAATTCTATTTATATTTGCATAAAAAACAACTGTTTGTGTTCCTTGTTTCAGCATACCTACGTACTCATCACCAATGTTATTCTTATGGAGAATAATTAAAATTGTATATATCGCTTATATGTGAATATATTTTTAAGAAACTTTGTATGTGGCTTTATGTGGTATTAAGACATATATTATGCATTGGAAATTCGCTGAATATGCAGGTTTGATGCAACGGGGGTATTTACAATGTTACGAGAAACCCCCTGCAGAAATTTCATATCAAAATATAAGTAACGCACGAGAATAAACCACTTATGTTCTACATTATGTGGTGATCATTCGTTATCACCTGGTAAAACTAAATATTTTACATAAAAGGGATGTAATAAAAGACGTATTGCAACACTTAAGAATATGTTTACACGTATACTGATTCACATACAGACGGTAAAGATATATATATATATATATATTAGATGGTACAAGGCTATCGATTTCGACTAGTGACACCGGTCAAAATCCGGCCAATGTCATTCATGAAGTGTGTTGCAAATGATGACCGGTGTGACTGGTCGAAATCGATAGCCTTGTACCATCTTTTATTTATGTTTACCGTCTGTATGTGAATCAGTATAAGTGTAAATATATTCTTAAGTGTTGAAAGACGTCTTTTATTACAGCCCGTAAGTAATAACAACACGTAATATGCTAATCAAAAAGTTGCTTCCATAAACTTAACTTAGAACCGGTGAAGGGTAACACAGCAAAGACATGAAACAATAATTTAGACATAAATACACAATTATGACATATTGGCATATTTAACTATCATTAAAACAAGTATGCAGCTTGGCCTGATAAAAACGGATGAAAACTAGTTGTTCTAGGTTTTCATAAGATTGTTTAATAATGTATGGTGATTGTTATGTTTCGGGTATACTACTAAATTATACCTAATAGTATATTGACATATTCTACATCAATGAAGATAGTATCATGCATTATAATTTTGGTATTAAAAGACAAAATATGTTTGAATATAACTAAAAAAGTGCAGTTGTTATCATGCCATACGCAATGAATACCGTAAGACCTCCACGTCTTTTACTAGGTGGTTTAAGCTTATTTATACTTCCTTCCACCTTCATACTTCCCTCATCCAGGTAAACTATGTGTTACTGCCTAGAAGGTGACTTATCCTCCACTGTTTATCTACTTAAAAGGAGATTTAAAGGTCTCAACCAAAAATTGTTCACCGTATATCGTTTTAATTGCAATTAACACTATGTAATTCAATTTAATAATTTTGAAATGTAGTAACTCGTAAAGAAATAATTGATAAAATAATTTTGTGTAGAAAAAAAATTTTGTAAAATAAAATTTGTAAAACAATCAAGCAGGAAAAACTAAGAATTGCTGGTGCTAGTTGGTTTTGCAAGTCTGGGAAAACTCGCGATTTTCATGTCCCAGGAGGTCGGAAAGGAGGTGGAGTTGTTGACTTTAATTGTTCTCTTAGACTGGAGGGACAAGCGCCTGGTCACGTGACGGCTGGCATGCTCGGATTCTAGAACTTTCTGTCCAAGGTTATAAATTCATCTTCGTCGGGAGCCTGCGGCATTTTTACGTGCTTCTCTAGTGCTGTCAGTGTCGAGAGGCTACCCTGCGAGACGTGAATCTCTTCAGACTGGAAAGTACAAATTGGTTTTTAAAATTTAGAGTAATGTTCAAATTATCACTCAATTTTTGATTTTGTTTTTAAAAAGAGGGTATCACTCTGGAAAACAATTAATTTTGTATGGATTCGAAGCGTTATCTATTTCTTATTGCGTAGAAGATAAAATTATAGTAGAATGATTAAGTATTGAGAGAATATATTTGTGTTAGTAGAGTTAAATCCAAAAATCGAAGAATTTAATTTAATTTTGAAAATTTTTAGATATACAATATAAACCAAGTTTTAATATTGAAAGTTTAATATTTTAATTATGTTTTTTAAATTGAAAAGGAAGATATTTTTTGTTTTGAATAAAAGGAAGACAATTTATTTCAATTTTTTGATTTTAATAAAGACCAATTCTTTGATCTCAAGACAAATATTATAGCCTGCTAAACAGCGCTATAACTGGTAATCTTAATTTTATTTATAAACTCAAGATGTGCATGAATGAGAGCGATTGACATAAAATTACACCATTTAATCTTTTAACTACACAGAATATCTGGTTGTGAAATTAAACATGTGTCTCCAGAAAAATGACGTAGAAGTTAATACGTCATTGAATATTCCACTGAGTATTCAATCTATTCCTCATTTTAAATCAATCCTACATCAATAATAGTCATATTATTGACTATTTTATTGCACTTCCCTTACAAATTAGTTGGTAAAATGCTATTAATTTTATTATTGTCATAGCTTTCAAGTTGTTAAATGTAATCAAGTAAGGCTAAAGGTTCTTTACTTACAATTTTTAAGAGCAATTACGTCTGATTGTTAAAACCAGTGGAGGGGAAATCAATCACAAAGAGCTGTCTTGTTATCTCTATTATCTTCTAAACTGAGTCTTCTGTTCGCCATTGACAAGTCCCGGAAACAACCGGACCTTTAACGAACCAACTAGCGTCCTTTGATAACAATCATACCAGGTAAACCAATTTCCTAAAGGAAGTTTTACAAGTATGTTTCCAAAACGTTCATTAGAGGTAAAATAGTTTAGTCTGTCTTACATGCCGATATCAAGGAGGTAACGAGAAATTAAATTTTGTATAATATCTTTATATTGAGTGATTGGTTGAATGCGAAATGTATATATACAGTATATAAATATATAGGCTATAATACATTGCATGAGATTGATTAAAGTCTCCAGGTCCAACGCGCCGTTGTTCAAATGGAAGACTCTTGTAGCTCGCACTTCCCATTGACAAGAAATGATTCCAGACGTCGTGTCGTGTCGTATTGGCTTTAAAATCATTCTAGTGACACTTTTTAGTGAATAATACGCAACAGTTTATTCTGAAGTCAACATATTATTTATCTTTTGGGAAAACTGATAGATATGTTATTAATATCTTTCAGTTAGTATTAAAATCAAGAGCTTATAAAGTATTTCAAATATGAGTTGTTTATGCTCCTAATTTTGTGCTAGAAGTTGAGTAATTCTTTGGTTACTAGCACTTGGTTACCTACGGATATTTTATTTCGATTTATTAATTGTTAAGCTAGCCTGAAGAGAGCTCCACTGTAAAGCCCAATAAACTAGTCTAACGTTGGTCTCAGCTTCAAAGCTGAATTTTAGTTTTGGTAATATCCGTGCTGTTTTAATGGTAATTCAATATCGTATTTGGATCTTTAAATAACTTTTAGTGTAAATTATAAAAAAATCATCTACATATGTAAAATCAAATACCCCCGTAGCAGAAATCCTGCGTACTCAGCGAATTTCCAATGCACATATATGTAACTTAATACCACATAAAACCACATATCAAGTTTCATCAATATACATTCATAAATAAACGATTTATGACATTTTAATTATTCCCCATAAGAATAACATGGCGGCTAAGTACGCAGGTTTGCTGAAGCAAGGAACACGAAAAATGGGGTTTTAAACAAATATCAATATAACTCAAGTGGGTAAAGCCACATTCCAAATTTTATTAATTTATGTTCATAATTATGGGAGATAACACGTTACTTATTCTCCATAAGATTAACATGGGGGACGAGAACGCAGGTTTGCTGCTACGGGAACTATCGGTAAAAAAATATTTTTGAGTGCAAATATCAATAGACCACAATGATATGAAGCAATATACTAAGTTTCATCAGGATCAGTTGATAAACAAGCGAGATATACAAATTGTCTTATTCTCCATAAGAATAACACTGGACGACGTACTGTGTTTAGCACTTTCAATATCTCTGTAACCATTTGACGTAGAGCAATGATCCAAACACCAAATTGTGCGTATTTTTATGTTAATTGTAATGGAAAAAACTAAAATTTGACTTTTTCAAACATTACGTGTAAATATCAAAAACCCCATTTTTGGGGTACAAAACCCCCCAAAATACCCCTTCGGATAGGTCGATATGTCTGGTTTTCGAACTTAAAGACATAAATGCTACTTTACACTTTTATACCAAATTTATTCAAAATTGGATCGTTTTTACGAGAGTTATCGCCCTCACGGACACAGCTATATATGTGTTATATATTTACACAGTTTTGAACGAATGGTGTTTTTGGCATCTGCGGACCTCAAAACGAAAAGTTATCATGGTCCTGGGATTAGGTCTTACCATGCCGACTACGGTAATAGATTCTTCCCTATAGGAGAAATTCGCTAGCAATATTTTCTAAGGTTTCAAATATTAAGTAAAACGTTTTAATTGTAAAATAGATAGAGATCAGGTACGATTTAAAAATAACCAGAATAAGATAAACCATTACGGTTAAAAATGCAGCATCGTTACTTTTACATGATTCATTACTTTAACCATAACTCCAGTGCTAAGCCGGTTTTTCTTGTAGTTTTGGAAAAAATGTGTGTTCTGTAGCTTAGCCCCACGAGTAAATGGTTTGGCTGATGTAGGCTCTTTGTTTGTATTGGTTTCGATATTTTATTTAGTCTTTTAGTAATCTTATTTTGATGCACTTTTGGGTGTTAAATTAATATATTCATTTCCAATATTGGCTATTAAGTTATTGTTTCTTTTCGATATTGGATGAAAACATAGCTGATCTTAGTAGCAATATTACGCGAGGAATAACACTCATCATAATCTCATATATCATTCGTATTTGCCTAAAAATAAACACGAGAGTGTCGCATAATATACCACTGCTATTTAGAGATTCAGTATTTTTATTCTACTAATTACACAAAAATTATTAGGATTCCCTGCAGGGGGAAATTTCTTTGGGTAGTCGGGTTTTCATTAAAGGTTAATATATTTATTTGCACCTTTCAATTTTGAATTAATTTGATAATCTTTGCCATCAATTGCCTGAAACAAGTTCGATAGTTCCACATTGACTGATTTTTCTCTTATTACCTGTTTACACGTATTTGACATAATTTTATATTAAACATATATTTTATGCTTAGAAACAAGTTTTCAATTTCAAAGAAAACCATACAGTTAAAGAGGTTCTTGGGCAGTTTGGTTGTAGAATTAAATTCCAGTAATTTACAACAACACCCACAAAGCTTCAAAGTTAGTGTTACAATGGTACATGTCAAACTTCTAGCTTACTCTGTGTTAGCAGATGGTGCAGACAAGTTTGTAATTTCTCTGATATGTATATCAGTTTGCTGAAGTGCGTCAAAGCATAATTATCTATCGGATTAAATTTGTTTTCTCATTGGCTATCTCCTTCAACCTTTTATATCAGGAAGGAATCAACATATTAGTTATAGAAATGTCTTTGTAAATGATCAGTACATAACTATTCTATGCAGTTTTTGTAGTAATAATTAACTAGAATCATTATAAGTAATCAAATAATTATGACAATAACAATTATTAGTAAATTATGTGTAGATGCAAGAGAAGTAATTTAATATATATTCCATACATATTTCTAAAGATTTGTTCCAAAATATTCATTATTAATCCCTTCGATTGATTACATCTAAGAGGATAGCAAATCATGATATAGTGTAATACGTATAGAATGGTACTTAAATACAATATCTGTATCGGTTATTTTAGTAATCAGATAAAATTGAGATGTTAGCTTTGCCGCTTGTGAATGAAATGAATAAACAGGTATAATCTAATAAAGAAAGCTGACGATAAAAAAAAGAACATTGAGGTTGGACAGGAAGTTCATGATGAACTTGCCTGAAGTCGTTAAATATCCAACTGTCATGTTAAGCTGGGATCTTTCGCTGCAATATAACGTGATTCAGACTTAATTCTCCTGTAAAGTACCATCAAACACACAGAACAACGAAAAACTGAATACTTGACATCTAGAGGCACAATGGAAAGATAGAAAACTTCTATTAGTATTAGCTAAAAAGAAATATACAATTTATGTTAACAATTAAAACTGTGATAATTATTTTTGGTTTCTCGATGTATTACCCCAAAAGCGTTGACAGTGATCTGCAAGTGGGCCACAAATGAGCTGTTTTATGAATGAGCTTCACTGATAAATAATGCAACAGCTCAAACGCGACCAACTGCCACCTCGGCAAATTACATTCATTTGTTCTGGTTTTGCTGAAAGCTTTTGTAATTTTTGTTTAAGCAAAATGATTTAATTTACTTTTCAACACCTTATGTGTCCCTACTGCATATGAACGATATACTGTATATCAATGTTTCGCTGCTTTGTTGGCTTAGCCGGACTTTCCTAATCCATCTCTAACAGTACCGTGGTATTCATATGTACTGCCAAGAGAATAGAGACAGTATGATGAGTGTGAAGCTAAAATCATTTCAAGAACTCTACCCCTCGTTTTTAGCAGATTTACCCTATAGGGAAGAAGCTATTACGGTACCGCAGTCGGCATGGCAAGACCTAGGCCTGGGACCATGACAACTTTTCGTTTTGAGGCCCCCAAATGCCAAAAATATCATTCGTTCAAATTCATATATAAATGCAGGGTGTTCAGAAAGGGTCATTACAAACTTCGGGGGCTGGTAGTACTGATCAATGTGAACAAAAAGTTTGATATAAACATAGGTCGAAAAATTGTCCGCTTAGCCGCTAGCCGCCATTTTGTATTTTTAACAAACAAATTAATGTCTCGAGAACTGTTCAAGCAACAGAAACTAAACCTTGCACGTACGTTAAATAAACAAAGAAGCAAATAATACAAATTATTATTAAGTTGTCTTAAATAATTTCAAAATGGCGTCTTTTAATATTTTAAAGCCGAATAACAAACAAACCATTAATTTGATTAAAAGTTTAAAAGATACAAAAAATATAAACATTCTTATAACAAATCTATTGGCACTTTATTCAACGCAATTCGTCAACGAGAAAATCACATCATCATCAGCGAGAAAATGCACATTTAAGGTTTTCTTGCACAAATCGGGGACAAGAAGCAGTGCATTTGACCGCTCATTGTTGTCCCCGACTTGTGCAAACAAACCTTAAAAGTGCATTTTCTCGCTGATGCGTTGACGGATCGCGTTGAATAAAGGGTCATTAGATTTGTTTAAGAATGTTTATCTCTTTTGTATCTTGTAATTTGTTTATAAAATTAATGGTTTGTTTGCTATTTGGCTTTAAAATATTAAAACAGACGCCATTTTTAAAATATTGAATTCAACTTAATAATTATTGATTCTTTGGTTATGTTAAATAACGTGCAAAATTTAGTTACTGTTGCTTAAATAGTTCTCAAGATATTAATTTTGTTGTTAAAAATACAAAATGGTGGCTAGCGGCTAAACGGAAAATATTTCGACCTATGTTTATATAAAATTTGTTGTTCAAATTGATCAGCACTACCAGGCCCCGAAGTTTGTAATTACACTTTCTGAATACCCTGTATATATATGTGTCCGTAACGATAACTTTCTTAAAAATGATCCTATCTTCATGAAATTTGGTATAAACGTGTAAGGCAGCATCTATTTTTATGAGCTCGAGAACCAGGCAGGTTGCTCAATTTTTAGGGGGTGTTTTGGGGAGATGTTGTACCCAAAAAATGGGGTTTTTGAACTTTATACATATAATTCTTTTTTAATCCAAATTTTGGTTTACACAAATAAATTCAGCTTTAAAAAAATTGGTATTTTTATCATCGCTCTACGTCAATTGGTCACCGAGACATTGAAATGCTAAACACAGTAGTTGTCAAATGTTAATCTTATTTAGAATAAGTAACATTTTATATCTCGCTTATTAATGAACATTTATTAACGAAACTTGGTATGTGGCTTTATATGGTTGAGGTTTACTGATATTTGGATACAAAAACAATTTGTTATGGTCCTTATGGCAGCAAACCTGCGTACTCAGCAGCTATAATGTTATTCTTAAGGGGGATAAGAAACACGTCATATCTTACAAACATACAAATTGGTAAGGCTAAGACTGTTACTTCACCTAGTGATGATCCATTGGTATCTTAATAAAAACCTGATTTCTTTTGGTCCTTGATGCAGCAAACCTGCATACTCAGTCCTAATGTTTTTATTATGGGGAATAAATCAAATGCCATCTCGCTTGTTTATGAGTATGCTTTGATGAAAGTTGGTGAGTGTCTTCATGACGTAGTGAAGTACCATTTGAAATTCGCTGAGTATGCAGGTTTGCTGTAACAGGGGTATTTCTTATTAATGGTTTGTTATTCATGAAATTAATAAAGCATGAATTAACAAAATTAAAGATAATAGTCTTCGGAGCTTTTGGATCCCTGACTGAAGTTAACTTTAACTAAATAGTGATTAAATAATGTCTCAGCCAATGCGTCAACGAAGAGAGGTTCGTATAGTTGGATGGAGAGGTTTATAAAAAGTCCGGAAGGTTCAATAGGGCGAAGTGAAACCTGAACGGAGGGTTCATGTAAATATAGAGGAGATCCCTTACCACTATGTGATTTTAAAATCTTGATAACATGTTAATTCAATGAACATGTTAAACAAATTTACGTGCGAATTGTTGGATATACAACTGAATTACTCTTTTTACCAGTGCTAATTGATATTACTGAGTCGTCATGAATTTACAACGTAATACAATTCCGCGAATAATAAACATTTAAAGGAATTTGAAGAGTCTAATAAAAAATCTGAAAATCCTGTATACAACTGTAAATAACCTAAATACAAAACTTGACCTTTTGAGCCCTGCACAATTTTACCACTGAGAAAATATAGTTTGCTAGAAAAATGTACTATTATTATTTTATAAGTAAACGAATGGCTTAGTAAAGTAGTGGTTTGTTTAACACAAACATTCATTACTTGTAAAACAAATAACTGGAGGGCATTGGAACGAGGCAATCTTACAGTGATGGAGGTTACTTTTCGTCGGTAAAAGGTTGGTTTCTCTCGCTTTGAAAAAAAAAACAACTAAGCATTTTTATAAGTGGTAGTAATATAAAAACTCTTTAAAAATTATTAAGGAGAAAACCGTCAAGATTTCAGGTGTTAGTATATTTAAAAATACCCCTGTTGCAGCAAGCCTGCACACTCAGCAAATTTCAAATGGTACTTTACTAAGTCATGAAGCCAGTTACCAACTTTCATCAAAGCATATTCATAAACAAGCGAGATGACATTTTTTTTATTCTCCATAAGAAAAACATTGGGACTGAGTATGCAGGTTTGCTGCATCAGGGACCACAAAAATCTGATTTTATGCAAATACCAATGAATCACCACTAGATAAAGCAAAATACCAAGTTTTACCATTTTATGTTCATAAACAAGCAAGATATCACATGTTTCTTATTCTCCATAAGAATAACATTATTGCTGCTGAGTATGCAGGTTTGCTGCCATGGGGACCACTAAAAATTGGTTTTGTATGCAAATATCAGTAAACCTAAGCATATGAAGATACCAAGTTTCATTAATATAAGGTGATTAGTAAGCGAGGTATAAAATTTTACTTATTCTCCATAAGATTATCATTGGACAACGTACTGTGTTTTGTACTTTCAATATCTTGATAACCAATTGACGTGGAGCGATGATCAAAATACAAAATCTTTTGTTTACGCTGAATGCAAAATTGTAAACTCAAGTTTGGCTTGAAATGTAGTTATATATAAAAAGTTCAAAAAACCCATTTTTTACAAAATCCCTCCAAAAGTACCATACAAGTAAGTAACATACCCATTATAACTTGTTGAGGCAAAGAACTAATCTTGCGCCGCTTGAAAAAAAACACATTGTAATATAGAGGAATGTTGCCTTGCAGAGGCCTATCGGCTTAAGGTGGACAACACTTAATATATACAATTCTCTATACATATAAATAAATATTTATTTGTTTGTCTCTTATGTAAACCTATACCATTCATTTGGTTACGATGAATCTTTGCATGGCAATTCATATTAACTCTGGAATATGTCAAGCCATCAATCGAAGTTTTAAACTTCAGGGCTATGCCCTACTGGAATTTGAAGTTATCAGTTCAACCTTATGGAGAAATGATTTTGTTTTGGTTTCCATGGTAACAACATTTTGATGAACAGGAAAAGAGACGGGAATCAACGGCTATGAAGAAAGACCACGTGTAGCACGTTACAAATACCAGCTAGTTAAATAAAAAACATGTCTAAGTTTATTTTGTTATTAATTTGTAATTAATAAAACAAATTAAAATTACGTATCCATCATAAACTATTGTTGTTTGCAAAAGTCCCTTAATCAACAGTTAAAAAGGGTTTTAATAGTGCTCACAACAATTTATACAGATGTAGTAAAACGGTCTATTCTATTACACAACCATAATAAATTCAGTTCTAATGAATCGTGACCTAAGAACCTAAACTACAAATACATCAGAACATTGCATGACAGGGAGTGCCAGGAGACCACAGCCTTAGTTTAAGGTAAATGAGGTCAACAAAAACAAACTGGTATAATATATCTCATTTTATCCTTATTTGCAGCTGAGAGCTTGATGTTCCACTACATATTCCAACCATCACTTTACTTGTATTATTAGTATTCATTCCTAAATCTTACACAAAGCATATATTTCTTTTGTTGTTTTCGTTTGTTTTCGCGAATTTCCCCTATAGGGAAGAAGCTATTGCCGTAGGTCTCATGGTAAGACTTAAGCCCGAGACCATGATAACTTTTTGTTTTGAGGTCCCCAGATGACAAAAACACTATTCGTTCAAATTGATATATATATATGTATCTGGTACACATCAAAACAGATAGATATAAAATATTAAAAATAAGTATTTTGGGAATTTTCGTTTATAATACAAACGTTTTCAAGCAATAAAGGAGAAAGAATGGAATTAGAACAGTAAATAAATAAAAATAAACAGATATTTTACATCTGACTTTTAAAAACTAAAACATGTGATTTTAGGTACAGGTAAAAAAATACAATTTAAATTAAAGTAAAACATCAGCTGAGTTGATCATTTTAGACTTAAGAAAATTACCTGAGATTTAACCCAGAAGGAACCTTGTCTTCAATACCAACTGATGTGCCAATTCAGAATTTCTTAATATCAGCTCGTTATATTTGGGATTTTGATGTGGTTTAATTTTGTGAAGTGCTTTTAGTTCATAGCATCCTCCAAAATTTTGGTTGTGGTGAGTTGCATGATTATAAATTTGTTTTCGTTTGCCTTTATGTACCACATAAAAACGGTTGCCAGTCATACGTACTCGCAAGGAATTCGATGTCTGGCCAACATAATCTTTTGGGCAGTGTTTACACGATAGTTGGTAAATCACATTGCGGGTGTCACAGGTTGATTTACCAACTATTGGGTAAGTCTTGTTTGTGACACTGCTTTTAAATTCAGGTGTATTACACATAATTTTGCAAATGCCACACCGAGGTTTGTGACAAGGTTCGCAGCCGTGATTGATTTCCACATTTTTTCAGGCCCAGAATTTTGAATTTTGGGTCTCACAAACATAGTTTTCAAATTTTGTGGCCGTTTAAACACGACACGTGGTGGTCTGGGAAACAAATTGTCTGTGGTAGGGGATGATTTTAAAACATTGAACGCTGCTTTCATTATATTGTTAATTTTTTGAAGCCCAAGAAAATATTCTGTGATAAACTTGGGATCGTTTGAAAAATTTGTGTTTTGAACAATAATATTTGGTTTTCTCATCTTATTATCTAAAAGTTTTTGAGGATAACCTCGGTCAAGAAGAGCAGAGTTCAATTTAGATATGTATTTTTCAAAGTCAGAGCTGTCACTACAAAGAGATTTTGCACGAATTGATAAACCTTTTGAAATAGACTTTTTCATATACACAGGATGGCAGTATGGTAATGTAAATACTGCATTTGATATTATGAAAATATACTGAAGTATATTTTACATGGATTTTAGTTTTAAATTTGTTGTTATCAATCAAAACGTTTACATCTAAGAAGGTGACAATTTAAAAGTAAAAGTAAAATCTAAGCAACAACATTGATTTAAATTTTGCAAAAACTGTTTTAAGGATTCTATGCCATGCTGCCAAATAATACAAATATCACCAATGTATCTGAACCAAACAAGAGGAGATAAAGGACAGTTTGATAGCAAATTTTGTTCAACTAGACCCAAGAACAGATTAGGGTAAGATGGGGCCATATGAGTACCCATCGCTGTACCTTTAATTTGTAAAAAGTGTTTGTCAAAAAACTTAAAATTATTCGTGGTCAATATCATATGCATGAGAAAGGTTAAAAAATTAGTTGATGGCTTAGAGTTAGTGGGTCTAGAATTAAGGAAGAATTTGGCAGCCTTCAGACCATCATCGTGAGGAATATTTGTTTACAGCGATTCAACATCAGCTGGTACAAGTATTATTTCAGAGGTTTGAGGCTGTTTTACATTGGAAATGTTATTTAGAAAGTAATTTGTGTCTTTAATATAAGATGGCAGATTTTTTACCAGTGCTTGTAAGTGATCATCAACGAAGGCAGAAATCCTCTCGGTTGGTGACCCGATACTCGACACAATTGGTCTTCCTGATGGTAGTCTTGAAGGCTTATGAGTGTAGAACATTGGAGTTTTTGGAGAACTTGGAGTTAATAGGTATAAGGTTTTCACAGACAGATCTTCATTAGGGCCACAGTTGTTTAAAAATTCTTGAATTTCTTCATTAAAGTCCACAGTACGGTCTTCGTCTAGTCTTTGATAGGTGGAACGATCATTCAGCTGGCATTCACATTCGGCAATGTAATCATTTTTGTTAAGAAGAACAATACTGTTTCCTTTGTCTGCAGGTAATAAAACAAGATTTTCATTGTTTTTTAGTTATTTAATTGCTCTCTATTCTTTACTAGTTAGGTTTTTAGTTTTTGGCATATTATCAGGGAATAAGGGATCGGATAAATATTGTTTATATATTACGTTTATATATTGTTAAATAGGATGGTCTGGCGGCAAGATTTCCGGTTCCCAGCTATTTTCCTTAAATTTGACTAGGGATGGTGTTATATAACTCAGTGATGGAGGTGGGTTTTGTTCATAGTAATATTTCTTTATAATTTGTTGGGCAAATGTCAAAGAGTCAGACACTAATTTAATATGGTTAAATGAAGGCGTTGGAGAGAAGGTTAACCATTTAGACAATATGGACTGTTCTTCTTTAGTCGGTATATAATTGGACAAATTTTCAATATGTGTTTCAGGTGAAGATGAAACGTTAGTTGATGTATTATTAGAGACAAAATTAGATTGGGGATTACTGGGTTATATTAGTGTATTTTCACCCTAAAATTTTTAAAATACTTAATTTTAGTGTAGACCATGATATAGAGCTTAAAAAAATATGGTATTTTGAATTATTAACCTAGTGAATTTTGAGTTATAAACCTCAGTGGTTGCGGAGAAAATCCAAAAATCCTGCTCATAAATTTCCCATGTTAATCTTATGGAAAAAAGGTTTTTGGCTTTTCATCAGTTAATTTTAATGTAAACTTCACATTTGCTTTTACCAATCAACTCAGCTCCACAAAACAATCATTTTGGTGTTTAAATTTTGATTCTAAGTCCAACCATTGCAGATATATTCAAAGTGCTAAACACAGTATGTTGTCCAATGTTATGCTTATGGAGAATAAATAAAATGTGATATCTCCATTATTTATGAATGTACATTGATGATACTTGGTATGTGTCTTCACGCAGTATTGTTATATTGATATTGGCTCCAAAAATTGATTTTTGGTTGATTATCCCCGCAGCAGCAAACCTGCATACTCAGCCCTAATGTTATTCTTATGGAGAATAAGCAACGTTTTATAACTCCTTTAATTATGAACATAAATTAATTCAACTTAGTATGTAAATTCACCTGTTTGAGTTATATTTATAATTGCCCAAAAATATGTTTCTTCTCTTTTTTTGCAGCAAACCTGGGCACTCAGCCCGAATGTAATTCTTATGGAGAATAAATAAAATGCTATAGATCACTTATTTATTTATGTATTTTTATGAAACTTGGTAAGTGGCTTTATGTGGTAGTGAGAAACATATGTATGCATTGGAAATTCGCTGAGTACGCAGGTTTGCTGCGACGGGGTATTTAACAATTGCAAAAGTTAATGCGTTTGAGCTGACATTTCCACTGAATCACAGATTATATACGTCACGTTGTTAGGCATTAACTCACATGTTAGGCCTATTTTTATATACATGTATTTAGGAAAGCTGCTAGTACTAACTCAATATTATCCAATAGTAGGCCTCTCATTTGTAAAATTGCCGTAATATAAAAGAGTTCCACGCAGCACGCTGACGTGAGGAAAAATAATTTCAACGTACAAAACTTTTAAAATTCAAAACCAGTGTAAAAACATACATTTATTCCAATTTCATTGAAACCATAAAACATTGATTTTTTGGCTGTTCTGATGCTCCTGGTTTAATTTACCTGCAATGCTGGGATTACAATTTTGTGCATTATAAGGTTAGGATAAGATCCAGTCAGGCTTGAAAGTAGGCGTGAGGTTGCTGGGAATGATAAAAGTACACAAAAAAATGTGTCACAGTGTTTTCTAATGAGAAACCCCCATAAGACAACGTACTGTGTTTAGCCGATATACATTTTCTTTAATAACTCTGTAAATATTTATGCTAGAATGACGACAGAGGGCTTAAAACTTTCCTCTCACTAATTCCTATCTTAATACATGCATCGAAATTTGAAAGATTAATCCCCAAAAAAGGGGTTTAGAGTTTTCCGATTGTTTTGCCGTACGAACTTGTCCAACTGATTACACAAAGGAACATGCGACCGCTAGAGTGCATACACCACATATATAAATCATTTTGAATGACCCACCAAAACGTGTTCAGGGGGTCACGTTAGGAACTTCTATGGTGGTCCCGGGCTTAAGTTTCACCGTGCGGGTCATGCTAATGGTTCACTTTCCACAGGAAATTCGCTAATAACGACTCCAGTTACAGTGAATAGTCGTCCACAAGTGTTGTTATATCAACGGTTCATATCAACGTGACACGTAATAATATACCTCAAACAAACAAAGCAAAACACATTGTTTAGATTTATCACTGTATTGGAGATGCCATTCTTTTCTCATATGAACATTCCAGCAAAATGAGAGCACATTCTCTATGCCATATCCCATAAAAGTTCTCATTCTATCCAAAATCTAGTTCCCGTGACAGAAGGCTTTCTTTATCATATTTATACTTTCTCATTTACTAATAAATGTTTATCAAACGATTACCTCAAACTTACATAGAAATTTCTTAATATTTAGAGGCTTGAGACTAAAATAAAATATACTGTTTTATTCTACAATACACCTTAAATAACATAAATATTAATTATCTATGGTTTGATAAATAATTTTACCATAAAATAAACTATTTAAATACCATCTATCGTGAATAGAAGTCACATTAAACGACATTTAACTGTTTAAGAAAATACAGGTCGTATAATATGAGTAAATAATTTAAAATTAGTTTCATTTCACAAGCAAATAATGTTTTTCTTTGTACATGTTTTGCATATTATTAGAACAATTAGAACAAAGAAGAAATTACCTTCACTAACAATGAGTTTGGAAAATACTAACATTGTTAATATGCAAAATTATTTAGAAATAGTTAAAAAAAAATCTATTCAATAATAATAAAATGCAAACCTTGAAATCTAAGGTAAATTTGAAATATCACAAGACTTAAACATTATTTTCATCATGTGAGATGATTTAGAAACAAAATGTATATACTAAATTCAGATATTAGAATGAAAATAAAACTTATAAATATGTTGTTTAACACCTTTTTGAAAGAGTTAATACTTTGCAAAATATCACAAAAGTTCCACAATACCTTTTGGGAAATGTGCCGGGACGGAGAATTTACTACATTAAGACAAATGACCGAAGGCCCTTAAGTGAAGCCATCTGGAGATGGTGATGTCTTTCAATTTATCTCTCTTCTCTAAATATTATTCATGCTTTTTATTTTATAGTCATTGTTTCCTCTTTGCAGACCAGAAATTCAATTTCTATGTTCTATTTACTATAAATGCGTTTTTATACAAGTTATTTTGGTTTAGTTATTCTTGTAACTCATATAAGATTTTATAGGAACTTTGCAGGGTAGTAAAAACATAAAGACTTAATTAATAAGTTCTTACATTTATAATATAATTCATCAGTGGAACAACATAAAAATAATACCAGGGTGGAGACAAATATTCAATAATATTCAAATAATTAGATCATACAAATGAGTTTAATCAGGGTGTACAAGTGAAATTCGTGGATGAAATATGAACCTTGCCAGCTAAAAAGTATAACACTCACTCGTCACTTTTAAAAAGAAGCATTTTTATAGTTGTGGATCAATACCTTGAACATTAACAAACAAATCAATAAATTTATTATACATAACTGGGTTTAAATTCCTGTTACAGTATGCATTTATTAATTATCATTTTGTAGAAAACATAATTTCGAGCACACTTGAAATGAATTTAGAATTAAAACTGTTAAATTAAATCTATTCTGATAAAATGTTACTCGCTTGTATTTCAATGGTCACAAAAAATATCGATATATTTATTTTGTTGTATAACAACTTTACGGTATTCTTTGTCTATACATGTCCATATAGTAGAACAAAATGAGAATATTATTTATATTATAATTACATATTTTTACATTTAAGAAAAACTGTAAGGAATATATTTTGGTAACACAAACTCATTTATACCTGCAATATTTTGTACTATTATTACATAGCAGAAAACACCGGCTTTACTTCATTCTATTGCCAGCAATGATCGTTTTCGCTTTCGCAACAGTCACAAAGAGAACGTGGCCTCATTTTGTAAAATTCCGCTCTTTTCAAACGAATTGCATTTCCAATAAATTATATTTTCAAAGCCTGGAAAAACCTTTCAACCAGTGAAGTGTGTAATTTTTTATTACTCGATGTTATAATATAAAACATTTATCTTGAAAGTAATTGAGCGGTTTAATTGTTTAATTATTTAAACAGTTTATTATATGTTGGTTATGACAAGTGACTTATACTCTAAGAATAAAAGCTGTTCCTTGATGATTTTGAATATTATAATCTAATAATAAACATTGAAAGAGCAAGCTCACTAAAGTGTACCAAGCAAACTATTGCATTAGGAGGATTCGCTTACACTGCAGCTACCCTAAAGATCAAGCCAAGATATGTTTTTTTTTAACTACGATAACAACTTGGTTTATTAATATAACTGTTAAGGTTTCTATAATATCACAGTGTTTGATTAATATCCGACCTCGGGACCTTGCCGACAGTCAGCTGTGACGGATCACTGTGGGGGAGGCAACACTGACTGTGGCTCTACGGTGGCTATAACCTATAAACTAAGTTAATACCTTTCAAGTGTTTCTTACAATTAAAGAAATTTACTGTAAAATTATTTTTAAAAAACGCAACCGAGTGAGGTAGCAATTACTGCACCTCACTTTCGGAAGGTCTCCAACTTTCAAAATAAAAAGCCAACAACAATAAAGATTTTTCAACATTAATATAATATGTAAACGAAGGAGGGCTAAAATTCGGTAATAGGCTACCAATTATTTATAACATGAGGCAATAAAACCTGCTTGTTTTTTCAAAGATGACGTTTGTAAGGTTTAAGTTTAACTACTTTAATAAATAACTACTAAGACATTTATAAATTGGTAAAGCTAACATAAACATACCACATCTTGATACCATCATAAACAAGGTTTTTAATGTTTTAATGGGATTGGTAATGTTTTTATAAATTTAAATGTTAGCGTTACTATTAACATTAAAATCTAATATTTAAGTTGGAATATTGAGTAAAAATGCACTATTTTATACAATACTATCAAGCCATTGAGCGGATTTCTGAAAAGAATCTCTAGAGAACAAGTAGCCTGTCTCACAGTCTGGTGGTGTTGATCCATTCCACATCACCGCATCCCCTCGAGGCCTGTGTTAACCATCACTTACACCCGATCTAATGAGTGATTACCATATAGGCTGCAGGCGGTTTCGTGCCCTATTGTCGGTAGACGCAACGTGAATCGACTTACGACAGGATGCTAATTGAACATAATACTATGCTAACAGATGCACTACGTTTCAGGAACACCAGAAAATCATATTCAAGTTGGTAAACATGTTAACAAATGTGTGTAAAACAAATTTAGTTCAGATGAAGGAGGAACCCGCCTTCTATTGCTACTCCCATCTACTAAAAGATTGGGGACAACGAATTAAAATATTTTAATTTAATTAATGATATATTTAATTCTTCCGCATTTAATGATTAATTTCAATATTTTATTACTCTTTATAACCTATCCCTCTAGCGAATTTATTTCAATTATTGTCAACAAGATTGACATGAGAATCACTACAGCCAGTGGGGCAGAGCCATAAATTACTTTCGCAATAGAAGAAGGACTACGAATGTTGTGCACAATATTTGAGCACAATTGATTCAGTATATTCATAACTGATTACTACTAAATTAGGTAAGTTATAAGCCAATATATTACCTGAATCTCCAAACATGATTTATTTCATTTCTGGTACTAGCAAGCCGTGTAGATAAAAATATTAATACGTTATAGTGTATTTTAGCCAGTTTAAATTTCCTATAAACCTTTGGTTAGTTAGTTAGTTAAATTAATCGTTATTGATCACAGTAAAATTACAAATTCTCAAGGCAAGGAGTTGCATTCAGAGCAATTTATTCATTTAAAATTGGCAACAAATCATTTTATATCCAACGTTTTTAACCTCATTCAAAATATATTTAGCCACCATACTACAAAATATGTTGGCTATATGAAAAATATGAATAATAACAAACTTACGATGAAAATGTTGAAAAATTGTTTGGCGAAACTAAGGTAACTTTTGATTTGTGAATAATAAAAGATAAAGCCTTTTAATGGTGGGATTTAACAATGCCATTATACACGGATATGATGAGTTTTCTGTAAGGAATTCAAACAATAAATAACCATTAGTGGAGTGATATCTGTTGCTCTTGAATGCCATTTCCAGGACCGAGTGTGACGCTGCATACTAATGGGCTGTATATGAACACTCCATTACTTCAATCGTCGAAAGCATTGCCGTCTTTTTTAAAAATTTATTCCTCAGTATTTCAGAATTTTGTACATAAATAAAGACTCATCTATTTAAACTGTTTTATTCTGAAGTATACCAAAGAACAATAAACAACTGGTTGAACAATTCTTACTTAATTATTGAATATAAACATGTTTTCTGAAAGGTTTAACATCAATTGTTTTAATCTTAAACCATAGTGCATGATTAAATATGATACAATCGTAGGCCTACGAAAGGAATCCGAGTTGAAAAATGAGTTTTCCTCGATTATTATGGAAACGACCTCTTGTCTGCGATACCAGGATAAGGGCTTTAGAACCTTAGAATGCACTACCTTAAATTATAGTAAGCTTACGATTTAAAATAGCAAGTAGTTCTTAAAGTAATTCAGGAAAAATAATTTCGGGAAACACCTTTTCTTTTTGCAAACCTATGATGTATGTTTGAAGAAATCTATAAAAAAAGCTATGATGGCGTGTTTGATATCAATTATCTTAGAGTGCAGGTTTGTGACAATTATGTTTTTACAGGCTTGCACACACAACACAAATTGCGTGTATTTTCGTTCAAAATGTATTGAAGTTTTGTAAAATAAATTTCAAAACACGGGCCAAACTTTGCACGAATTATAAAAACCTAAGCTTATTCATTTATTTTACAAAGTATAATTTGCTTAAAATTGATTATTGTCAACCTTTTTTCCCCTGGGGTAGTGCCACTTTTACTTTTATGACGAAGTTTAATGGTTTTCCTATTAATACTAACAATATTTTTTAAGAGCATTATGATTAGGAATTTAGAATCAGGTTACTGGAAAGGAAAGGGAGTGCTGAGAGAGTAGTTAGTGAGTAAACAAGGTTAAAGAATTGAGTAGAAAAGGCAGGAGGAAGTGGCGCGGACCTCCGATGCATCATGGTGATAGCTTCTTTCCGCAAATCGCAACGACACCATGTTGCACGTAGTTTCCGATGTTCAAAATGAAACCGAAATCCATGTTGAACGAATCCGTTTGATGAATTGTGTTTGGCATTTTCATGTAAGTTGGTGGGAAAGTAAAATTTTAAATTTCTGAGTGTGTGCTAGACCATACAGAGCAAACACAAATAAAAACACATGACTGTTATTCACTAAAAGTTTCTTGTCTATAAATTAAACAAAGAAACAATCAAAACGATTGCCAAAAACTGGCGCTTCAGTTAAAATAAAATAAGTTACAACACAAAACCAAAAATATTATTTTGAAAGGAAAATACGCTTAGAAGGAAGGTCATCACGGCTGCATTTAGTCATTGCTTTAGAAGTTTGTTATAGACTTTTTTGGAAAAGCGGTGGCCAGTTGGTCATGTCAATAACAATTAATGACTCAGCGTGGATTGAAACCTGCAGGACGCCATTGGCTAAATGGAAGTCCCTTGTAGTTCCTTGACCCCAATTTCCAGCTAATGCATCTTCGCTTAACATAATTAAATTCAAGTGTTTATGTGTGCAGAAAATATGCTTAGACATTTAGCTAAGCCAAACACAGTACGTCAATGAATCAAACGTAAAATTTCGGGATTAAAGCTTAATTTTAATTTTGGCTTGCTATTATGAAGCGAAATACACTGTGTATTGATTCCTTAAAGTTATCCTTGCTATAATTATATATACAGTTCAACAAAGTTCTAACTAATAATTAGATAGTTTAAATACGCATAAAAAGATAGTTTAAATTTAGTTTATCACAAATAAATGAAACATATATTTTGTGCTATTGAGTTAAAACTGTGTTTAAATCGGTTAATAGTTTAGCTATTATTCTTTAGCTTTGTAATTAACAAAACTTCCAAATACCTTTAAGTTGATTTTCAGTCAGTATCCAGCAATACTATTATTTTTAGGTTCCGTTTTTATTTAAATGGTAATACTGGTTATTTCACACGGTCTTACCTTTTTCTTTTTCTCTTCAGAGCAATGATTGAGACCTGGAATGACTCGGAGCCTACTCATTGACATCTGTATGTTTCTCTGTGAAAAATGAGTTTTACTTTATTTAAGGAATGTTAGGATTTTTCAATTTTGAGTTACTAAATAGTTGAATTAAATTTCCCTTTACTTGGGAAATAAATATATTGCCTAAATGTTTAATCCTTACTTAAAATGTTACAAATTTGTAGTAGATCCTACTGCTTCTAACTCAGCAGTAAAATAAATTAACGTTTATACAACTTAATATATCATGAACATACAAATTTATGTTATCCTAAATATTTGTCTACAAAACAGCATTAAAACACAATGGAAAGTCGATTAAAGGAAAAAACTCAAATCCGACTACATTCATTTTATTGCTCCAAAAACTGTAAAGTCGAACGAAGTATAGACAAATATTGGCTGAGTTTGTTAGTTGAGGCGTTATTTTTATATTCTAAGTCCATGTTGTTAATTACCTTTGACATCATTACAATTTATTGGTTATCAACTAATATTGACGATAATTTAGAAAATAAACCACCCTAATCATTGATTAAAGTCCTTTTTATTAAAAAAAAAAAATAGCACAAGAATCACCTTTAGCATTTAAAAAATATTAAAATAAATTATCCTATAACCTTTTTATAATTTACGAAACTAATTACTTATGCTATTTTCAGTTAAAGACTTAAGGGAGCTAACGCTTTGCTATTTTTGAATTTTAATACATTATCTCGGACACAAAATAAAACAATGAAGGAAGGTTAACTTTTTACAGTTGAATAGTTAAAAAAGGCTATCGAATCTTTTAGTTGATCGTAACACAATCTATTTAAGATTCGGGACGTTAATGGCATGACTGCGTAATTAACAAGAGAATGCAATTAAACGATGCTTGGGCGGTGATCTTTCATCATTTGACAAGGCATTCCTTCCCTCACAATTAGACCATATTGCGCAGTTCGCTATTCATTGTTGGACATTCTTTTTATTTCTAAATTTACGTTTTGCATCTAAAAATAAATCATATTTCAGGTTAAAATAAAGTAAATACCTTTGTAAAATCGAACAAAGACAAGACGGCTCACTGATCTGTGAAATTGTGATTACATGTTATAGTGATGGATAACCTAAGAAAGGAAGATAATTAGCTGTGCATATGGAAGACAGTAATTTGTATCTATATGACATGAAGAGAACAAGTGATGATAACCTATTATTTTTGTATATCAATTTCATTAAATTCAACTTAACCTCATACCTAGGTTTAAATCTATATATCGCCTAATAAACGTAAAAACGGAAAAAACTATTTTTTCAGTTATATTTGATAATACAAAAATGTTAATACATGAGTCACATGGCAATTTATTAGCTTTTGTTACTTATAGTATGTATTGTGTGAGTGTGAGTAAGCATGATAGGAGGCCGAGCTAAAGAACAATGCAATTGATAGGTGCCTCCACAGTATTCATCTAGGATAACGTGTAAACAATCCTACGACAGTACTACAGTAACTAGTTCTGTCCTGGAATTTATACCTAGAAGCCATTTATTTTGAGAAATCAAAGGGACTTCTGGGAAAGTGTATAAACCAATCACGAGTTAAACTAAATAAGGCATGAGGAACACGGTCACGGTTCTAAGGCTGTATTAAATATTGGAGTTTTGGATAATAGAGTGACATAATTACCCAACACTTCAAGTAACATTAATACTAGTGAATTTACGAGTGGTTAAAAATAATTATTTTCTCAGCCCGATTGCAATTTTTCATGTATTTCAAAGTTTATGAATTGCTTTTCCATTACAGAATTTACATTATGCTTGTAACATTCGTATTTGCTGTATTTTTGTGTTTTGTGTTTGATTTTTTTGTTTACGAGCAGCTGATAAGTAAAAAGGTTCTAATAGTTTTTTAATAGTTTCTGTTAAATGTTTAAGAATTTATGCTATTGGGAAAAACAATGAAGAAAGATCGATTGAAATTATAAATTATTTCTTCAAATCTGTCTTTTAATTGGTATACGAAGCTTGATAATTGGGCCATGTGGCTCTAACTTTGCCTGATGAAATAAATAATTTTTCATATAATTTCATTTTGTTTGTTTACACTGCACCAACTGTAATTAAAAACCTTTCCTCTAAAACAACCCCTTCTTGGAAAATGCTAAAGTCTCTCTGCTCTTGTTCGATAGACAGCAATCACAGGCCCCGTTGATTGCTAATTGCGGATCCAGACGATTAAGTCAAGATCTCAGTTTAATTTGATTGCTAATGGAGATTCAAGTAACGCTATGTATATTAAAGGAGGTTGACCTGTAAGGAAACAGCTGAACTGAAACTGTAAATACTAAATAGATGGATATAAATTTATTTATTTATTTGTTATTGCCTCCAAGAACTTTGATTCGAAATGAAATCAAATTATGTACCATTTTAGTTAAACAGCTTGGACTTTACGGTAAAAATATTAATCCTTCACGTCGTCCGAAAACGGGAATTAATCTCTCTGATAACTCCGTAAGGTATAAATACAAAAATTCACAGTTTTTACCCATGATTACGTTTATTTAGTCACAATTAACCGGAGGTTTATTTTAATTTAAGGTGTGATATATACCCTCAAAACCGAAAATGTTTACCACGCTGAATGTTTACTAGATAAAATGCCTGTACATGTTTTATGTCAGCCGTATATCAATCATTATTAGCTGTCAACTCGTCATGTATGTTTCGTACGAACAAGGAGAAGTTTGAATTATCATGAACGACTAAGATAAACTAAACAACAGAGTACATTTAATTATCAGATGTAGTCTTGCGCGTTACTTAGTTTATAGTTTATAAGAGCCAAGCTATATCTAGTCTGCAGAAATATATATATATATATATATATATTTGTCAGGAAGGGGGTGTGGGAACCCAAACCTTGTATTACATTAAGAATTTACAGTTCTAAATACGCTGGTTATAAATTTAAGTGGTTAAAAGCCTTTTAGCGAATTTCCCCTATAGGGAAGAAGCTATTACCGTAGTCGGCATGGTAAGACCTAGGCCCGGGACCATGATAACTTTTCGTTTTGAGGTCCCCAGACCCCAAAAACACCATTCGAACGAAACTGTATATATATATATATATATATATATATATATATATATATATATATATATGTATATATATGTGTCTGTGAGCACGATAACTCTCGTAAGAATTATCCGATTTTGATGAAATTTGGTATAAACGTGTAAAGCAACATTTATGACTTTAAGTTCGAAAACCAGCCAGATCGCTCTATCCGAAGGGGTATTTTGGGGGGGTTTTGTACCCCAAAAATGGGTTTTTCAAATTTTTTACATGTAATTTTGGAAATAGTCAAATTTTAGTTTTTCCCATTCGATTCAGCTTAAAAAAACACACAATTTGGTATTTTGATCATTTCTCTACGTCAATTGGTTACCGAGATATTGAAAGTGCTAAACACAGTACGTTGTCTAATGTTATTCTTATGGAGGAAAAGAAAAATTTTATATCTCGCTTATTTATGAACGTATACTGACGAAACTTGGTATACGACTTCATCTGGTTGTGGACCATTGATATTTGCTCAAAAAAACAATTTTTTACCAATGGCTCCCGTAGCAGCAAACCTGCGTACTCAGCCCCATGTTATTCTTATGGAGAATAAGTAACGTGTTATCTCCCTTCATTATGAAAATAAATTAATGAAATTTGGTATGTGGCTTTACCTACATGAGTTATATTGATATTTGTATAAAACGCCGTTTGTTGTGCTCCTTGCTTCAGCAAACCTGCATACTCAGCCGCCATGTTATTCTTATGGAGAATAATTAAAATGTCATAAATCGTTTATTTATGAATGTATATTGATGAAACTTGGTATATGGCTTTATGTGGTAGTAAGATACATATATATGCATTGGAAATCCGCTGAGTACGCAGGTTTGCTGCTACGGGGGTATTTTACCTAACAGTAGTCATCGGACATCAATTGGGGCGTTAATTAACTTCCCCATTCCTACTACCTTTAGCAATCGCACCTTTCCTACTTCGTAAAGGCAACTATATTACAAAATCATATCCATAAATTCATTGGGATACGAATTGTCCTAGATTAAAAATGCATTATTTATCCAGCATCTCCTACATAATTACATAATTAAAGTTCGAATATTAACTAATTTTGAGTTATTTTAAGAGGTAGTTATAGTGCTACTTTACTGATAGTGCTTTAATTTACTTATAGTGTATCTTTTAACTAGAGTTGTTGATTCCGTAAAAGTGAGTGGTTTAAAGGTTACTTATAACTACGAGATGAGTATCAATCCCCTTAGATGTTTTTAGAAACCGTTTCAATAACATAATTTAAGAAATTTACAAGGAACATACATCTAATTAATGCAAACGTATGATAAATAAAAGGCAACACACGTGTGCAGACGGTACTCTGTAAAGTTACTATATAATAATTATTGAACGTGTCGTCCCCACTAAGTTCCCGTTATGCAGGAGCGACATGTATAGCACGTACTCTCAGTGGGTAATAACCCTAACCCTTAACGTAGGAGATGGGTCAACCCCTATTAACATACACTCTTGTAACATACAACATTGTGTTTAGTGTTCCCAGTTCTGCATACTACTTAATAATAGGAAAGTGGATTGTAACCTCAAATATTCTGTTTAAAATTTATTAAAATAATGTTGAAGTAAATACAGTTAATAAGTAAAATGTAAACAAAATGCATTTGAGCGCCTCGCTAGCCTACGCTTAGCGTCTTGGATTCCGGTTCAACAAGTCACGGATTCGATGCCCGGGGCACCCACATGAACGTTTAAACGTCCCAAGCTTTTATTGTAAGGAAACATCTTTTTATTTCTTTATTAAGGGACGCTTCTAAATCTAAATACAGAAAATAAGGTCGGGTTAGTGTGTTAGTTAGTTAAACCAAAGTTAGTTTGTTTTAAGGGTTATATCTAAACAAACTTGAAAGGCATAAACGTATGTCCATTATGGAAATAACAAATCGATTTGAATGGCAACTGAAACTATTTTTTCGATGCTGAAGTTAGCTCTAAAGCTAAAAATAAGTGAGTGAGCCTAGCGAACGAGCTCATCTTGGAGTTGAGTGAGCGAAGCGAACGAGCTCATCTTGAAAATGAACGAGCATTGGACATATAAAGAATGCAATGACATTAGGACAGGACAACGTCTGTCGGGCCAGCTAGTAAATAACTATAATGTACTTGCAATTACGCTTTTAGACATGCAAATAACTCTATTTTTCCCGAGCCACTAGCACCTTTAAATTGAGCCAACTCTCTTCCTGTACCAATTTACCAAATATTCATAATTAGTGAATTTCCTTTGGAAAAGTGAACTATCGGCATGACCCGCACGGTGAAACATAAGCCGGGACCACCATAGAAGTTCCTAACGTGACCCCCTGAACACGTTTTGGGGTGTCGCTAAAAACGTTATATATATATATATATATATATATATTTTTTTTTTTATATATATATATGTTCGCACTCTAGCGGTCGTAATTTTGGTCCGGTTTTTTATATTTTGTAGGAACCTTCTTTTCTGTAAACAGTTGGACAAGTTCGTTGGACTAAACAATCGAACAAAACTCCGTTTTTTGGGTTTTAAATTTGTTAAATTTTGAGTTTTCGGGCCCAAAAAGGGTTAGGAAAGCCCCGAATGTAAAATTATTGCATATTAAATTATTGTACGTAAAATGCCAAACATTATTAGCCCTCCCTCATCATTCTAGCAGAAGTATTTACCAAGTTATTAAAGAAAATGTTTATTGTCTTAACACACTACGTTGTCTTATGGGGATTTTACACTGGAAAAGGCTGTTTTTCATATCTTGATGTAGTTTTATCACCCCCAATATCCCAAATTGTTATCCTGACTATACCTCCTCCTAACCTTACAATGAACAACATTCCCCTCCTAATAGTGTATTTAAATATAACCAGGAGCATCAGAACATCCAAAAAATAACATTTTTCAATTTTCCAAAAAAAAAACATGTTACCAGTGTTGTTTAAAATCCTTTATTCGATTTTTTAAAATATTTAAATGCGGAAATTCACTTCCCTCTCGTCAGCGTGCTGCGTGCGAACTCGTTTTTATTTCAAAATATCTCTTACAGAATTAATTAGTAAAATATATTTGCAGAAATATTGCTGTCCAGAATCCCTTAGAATAACATAAGTTATACAAAATCACGTTTGGCTTCTAAAACATAATATAAACAATAGTTGTATGAACGAAGATAATCATATTAATGTGGGTGACTTATATTGATACTATCAGCTCGGATCTAATTTCGTCTATTATTTTATTTAGTACTACAAAACCCACTGGTACTACAAATACAGAGGTTAAAATATGCAAGAACATGTCTCTTAATCCTACTAATCCTCAGTTAACTGTCCATTTTAGAGTAAAAATAGCAACAAAAAATGAATTTTAATTTTTAATCTACATCTCTTATTTACTTATAATCCATATCCAAAATTTGTATACCGTTATCTTGGGGCAAAAAAATAAAACCTTTTTAACTTGTCGCTTTTAAAGTTTATGTACTTTTAAGTTTATGGTTTCCTTATAATATTTATTTATTAACCTAATAATTTCAATATTATTTAATATTATTATATTTATTTATCAAAATATTTACCTTATAATAATAAAAATGCCCGTCATAATATTAATGTTAGAAACAATAAGTTTATCTAAAATACCATTTGAAATTTTCATAACGTATGCTAAAAAAAGATTTCCCTTGGTTTTAAGTATATTACTTATTCAGTAAAAATTTACATACAGACTGGCCAACAATAAACGGACAGGATAAAAATAACGTACTCTACAGTTTTTGTTCCATTTTAGGCGTAGAATCCGAAAGATGTACAGCAGTGTTCCTTTTTCGTCACACCTGTATATTTTTTATACGCATTTGGCTGTAAAATATATTTCTGTAGTAAATTAAAGTCGTAGCCAGTACAACTATCGCAGGTCATGCATAGTTATGAGCAGTCACACATGGTGTAACTTGGAGTTGCTAAGCTGTCAACTGTGACAATTCAAAGCAGTCCCCTTGCCTTGGATTAAACTTGCACATTTAGTAGAAGCTATATTAATGTTGCACTTAGTCTGCAATAGGATAACGAATTTAAAAGAAATATTAAGCATAAAAAGTAAATGAAACTTAGAATAACTTGAAAGAATGGCTTACTTATTTTATGAAGGTAAAAACTGTTTTGCTAAGTCCGGAAAGTGCATACATTATTTTAAAGTATTGTATATGGTTTAGCGGACATAATACCAAGGGAGTGTCAAGGATAACTGGACATCAAGAGTAAAAACATAACATAATACGATTATATCAGTAAAGTTTACTGTTTGGACAAAACTGTAGATAAATTGGAGTCAATTTTAATTTAATTGTACATTTAAGTTCTTGATAAGTTTTTGATTCATTGTTTATTATCTTTGTTCCTGAAATATATATTAAGTTTAAGAAGGCCTAATAAAATCGAGGCATATTACAAAATGACGTAAAAATGCAGATTTCATTAAATATTTTACAACTAAAGTATACTATATATATATATTATTAGAGTATGTTGCACGACAGACTATTTCATATAAATTTCTTTATAGTTTCGGGGATGCTAAATATTTTCACTAAGTTAAGAAAATGAATGTTTTATGAAAATGATTACGCATTTATACGATATTGGAAACTAATTAATCGACGGCAAAATAACATATTAATTATTATCATACTGAATAAATGTTCAAGCTGATTCTCCATCTGAATGAATTTTGGTTTGGTTAAGAAAAACTGAAATTGATAAATCATCAGTTCAGTTCCACTTGCGGTTGACTGAATGGATTTGAAACCGAGTAATTCATGAGCATGCCCCGGAAAATTGATACATAATATATTACACAATGTTTTCCAGTGCATCTGAAGAAAACATGCTTGGGTTTTAAATTTGCATACAATGTTATTCTTCTTAAACAATGTTTAGTTTATCACACTACTAGTGAAGTTTTTCGTTCTTGCAAGATTCATGAATGATTACGATCTGATTTTTCGTGACATATTTCCCTTACCTACAACCCCTCCCCCTCTACGGTGGTTACGGAATGTGTACTGGTTTATAACTCTTATGTTATCAATGATTGTATTTCTCCTATCAATTTGGACGTAATAAATATGAAAGCTTAAGTGAAGTAGATGGTATTTCTGTTCATAAGTTCGAGATCGGGTCCATAATAATCCATATAGATTTTCTTTTCGTTTTTTTTAGTTACATAGCATTTTAGTTAATTATTTCAAATTAAAAAGTTAAAATAAAATCCAATCTTTAATATTTTCTACTAGTTATACAACATTATTTCACACCACATTTAAACTAGGTACAAAACAATTACCGAAAAATATAACTCAAAGTTCACGTCTGAGGGTTATTGAACAAATAAGCAGGATGAAATCCATTAAAAACCGACACCCTTAAGGTATTGTCTGTATAGTTTTATTGAAAAAATATGTTCATCCAATATTCAAACGTTATTCTTTATTAAGCTTCAATAGAGATGTGCCCAGGTTTATAGTAAAAAGTATTAAAATAATGTAAAGAGATGCGCTTATGTTCCCAATGGATTTTAGATAGTTTGATAGTTTGAATACGCTATAACATAGCACTGCTATTAAAATACATAATCGTCCTACTTTCTGAAATGGCTCTCAATAGATTTTTAAATTAAATCTAAAAGTTGTCATTCACGTTAATTTTGTTTGGATTTAATTTCCTACAACAGTATAAATTATATGAGTCAGAACACTTTACTAAATAAGTATTCGTCAGTCCGAGCTTTGTTTAGGAGAATGAGTGAACGAAATACCGAGTAACCTTACAAAACCACGTGTAAGTCTATGCATTATTTATCACCTGTTAATACCCTAAAAGGCAGTCCATTTATCTATCTTGGTTAGTGCCTAAGACAATGATTCAGGCCTATTCATGTTTGAGAATCAATGTTGTGTAAAGGAGAGGGAATTGGGGAAGGGGTTTTTATTTTCTGTCCGTTCGTCTGTCCGTTTACTTCAGGTGGAAAAAAACGACATATTATACGAATGAGCAATACGCATATCAAACAGACTCATCCTCACGCACGGGTTTTACCTATGTGAGGATTTCGTTTTATAAATAAGAAACAGTCTCATATTGTTGTAATTGTGTATTTTTTGGAAATAAAATGGTTTTGATTTGATTTGATTGATGTATTTACAGAATGTATTGACCCAAGTGACATATGTTCCTAATTTAGTTACTCTAAGATTTAGCAATACTAAATTTAGTTACTAAATTTGCGTAAAAGCAATTATTAACTAAAATGTATTCTAAATATCTAATAACATTAGCATTGGGTTATCTACCAGAAGGGAATCGCGATGCTAATTACTGTTAGAGATTTGTCGACGTAGTCCCATCTTACGCCGCCAGGGATCGTTGCGGTTTTGTTCTGCATATTTTTGTAAGGAATGTTTTTATAGAGATTTTAAAATGTTTAAACAAACCTTTTTTTGTGAAGATCATCAAACTGATATCTTGTTTACACGGGTCGGGCACGGCGGACGAGTTAACTCGGCCTAACGAGGCTGCAGATATCGTTGGTTACTTAATATGACGCTAGATCGCAGCACTGCTTTTACTATCTCCGGCTCCCATAAGGTGTCCTCTCTAGTAGATATAAACCCAATACTAATAGTTAACATGTACGAATTACAGCCTGTGATTGAAAACGATCCTGTATTTTTACGCCATAAAAACCTCTGTTATCTTTCCGCAAGAGGTTTTACATCAGGGTCCATATATACTTCGTTAGGGTTTGTGCAGTCGATATATTTAAGGTTTTCTAACTACCCGGAAGAGACCGCGTAAAAACAACTGTAAGGTCACGTGATCACCAATCCAATCTCCAGTGTCGTGGAAACACGATATTTATCGTACGCGTACCATATTTTCAACAACAACAAATTAGTAACATGTTTTCTAATGCAAAAACCCCATAAGACAACGTACTGTGTTTAGTCGATAAACATTTTCTTTAGTAACTTGGTAATTATGTATGCTAGAATGACGAGAGAGGGATTAAAACTTTCGCTTCACTAATTACCATCTTAATACATGCATTACGTTTACGTCCGGGGCTTGTCTGACCCTTTTTGGGCCCAAAAACTCGAAATTTAAAAGTATAATCCCCCAAAAAGGGGTTTAGAGTTTTCCGATTGTTTTGCCCAACAAACTTGTCCAACTGATTATAGAAAGAAACGTCCCTACCCAATTTGAAGTAAATCGGATAAAAAATGCGACCGCTAGAGCGCATATATATAAATATATATATAATTTTGAGCGACCCCCAAAAACGTGTTCAGGGGGTCACGTTAGGAACTTCTATAGTGGTCCCGGGCTTAAGATTCACCATGCGGGTCATGCTAATAGTTCACTTTCCACAGGAAATTCACTAATAAACATTGTTTAACTACTTACATACTTTGATCATCTGTTATTTTTATAAAACTAATATGTTGTTTTCATTTATTTGTATTATTAGATTAATGGATTAAGGTTTATACTGCATGTCCAATGGCAATTTAAAAATAACTGTAACATTATTATCCCCTGTAAGGTTGGCAACACTTATAGTATGCTGTTGATAGTATAGTTGCATCAGTTGAGCGACCTCGCAAGACATCTTTGCTGCGAACATTACTCTTACGAAATGATCATACCTGGGCTAAAAGCTCTACGAACCTTGGTTTTACATGACACTTGAAACTTTGCCAGTAAAATCGGGTTATTTCATCATGTATCGGCCAACACAATATTACATATTATTAGCATATTACGGAGGATTATTATACAAGACAAATTTATTTGATTTTTATTTATTTTAAAAGTAAGTAAGTAAAGATAACAAGTAATCAGTCAAGGACACAGTAAAATGCTATCAAGTGTCTTCATCACCGGAAGTTGCCGGACGCCATCTTGGTGTTTTGTTCCATAAGGCCAATGTTAACTTTGTGCCTCCGTTACTTATCCCCTGATAGTCACAAACAATTAATTTTGGCGTCAAATTAAAGGTTTCGTCGTCCTCTAGGGAAATACAATAATCGAATTTGGATTTTGTTACAAATTAATGAGAACATATTGTGCAGAGTATCAGTTCAAATTAAACTATTTACTATGCAACTATGGTACCCAAATAAAAAAAAATCCACGTTGTATTTCCCTAGAGGACGGCGAAACCTTTAATTTGACACCAAAATTAATTGTATGTGACGATCAGGTGAGGAGTAATGGAGGCACAAAGTTAACATTGGCCTTATGGAGCAAAACTCTAAGATGGCGTCTTGCAACTTCCGGTGATGAAGACTCTAACAAAGTAAAAATCTACAAAAATGTATGAAAAGTATTTTTGAAGCCCGTTCTCTTTAACCTATACTTATTTTTAATATAGAACTATTAAATAGGACTGTAGAATATATAACCACCATGTGTAATGTATTCTAAATGAAAATATGAAGATCAATTAAAATAAATATAAAAAAAATCACAGAAGACGAGATTCTATTTGTGTAAAATATTCCAGGATTCTTAAGCCATAAAGAAAGTGCATAAGAGGCTTCTTTAGCATGACAAAAGAGAAAGTTTTTGTTATTGCTGAGAGTCTTGAGTATAAGAATGCTTCGTACTGTGCTCAACAATCTCGAAAATATTTTCACAGGTGTATGGCTATATTTATTTATCTCCAGTTCCATCTTAAAGCTTATGCAAATTCATATTAAAACAATAGTTAAAGAAAGAAAGTATTTATTTCTATTCAAGCACATAACACAACATGGAATTCACTTATTACATAAATAAATTACAAATCAATAAAAAACAATGATTCAACATAGAGTCTTAACCTAACCAAACAAAGATAATTAAGTGCAAGTTAATAAATAAACAAAGTACCTAAACAGAAATTAGGTCCCCCAAAGGCGAATCTGTGTCGGGGTGACCATCATTTTAAAAAGAATGGGATGCAGGCCGGTCCATTACACAAACTGAATTAACATAAGTAACAGTAATGACAATAAATAAAAAGTGCTAATTATCGTAAATAAAGAAACATATATCATAGAAATAATAAAACAGTATCAGGCATAATGACATAATACCGAACAATTTTAACAAACTAAACTTACTTGGCCAAAGCGCTATACTCAAAACATTGAATTCAAAAAGAATATTTATATTTGAAATATCAAATCGCCAAATAATTATTAATTTTGGAAACTTCTTTAAAATAAACCAACTCCTTATGTGATTTGGTATTTTACTGAACAAAGTTGGACCAATGTATTCAAAAGAATGTCTAGAAAATTCTAAGTAGGCAATGGTATAAAGAGAGAGTTAGATCTTTGGTGCCTTAATTCATAACCTCTTTCAATTGAAATCCATTTTTGAGATTTAAGAAAAAAAGTGCTTACTATTCTAAAAACGTATAAGTATTTTAAGGGGAGTATGTTTAACGATTTAAAAAGAGTAAAATAAGGTTCCATCATAGTTTTTTTTAAATGCAACGAACAATTCTCTTTTGTACATTTGCAACTGGTTTTAATAAATTTGAATAAGTATAGCCCCAGCATACTATTCTATATTGAGTTTTAGAAGCTATTAGACCAAAATACACATTTTTTTCAATATCAATCGAACAAAATGATCTTAATAAATATATCTTCCTAGCATCATCAAAAGAGACTTTTTCAGATTTTCCAGATGAAATTCCCATTTTAATTTATAATCATAAGTAACTCTTTAATACTTCATATAAGATACCTGTTCAATTTTGAGACAATTAACATTACACAAAGAATCTGTTTTTAGGCAGTTTGAGCATTTATATACGGGGTGACTTACGGAAACCGGACGTTTTTTAAATGAGGAGTACAAAGTTATTTTTCGAAAAATAATTACTTTATTGCTATACAAAATAAGTTAATAACATACCATTTGATAAAAAATATTCATAATGTTACAGTTGTTGGTGACGTGTTGTTGCAGCTTTCACTTTTTGAAGATTATGTCATGCATATGCTGGCCGTTCACTTGAATACAGGTGTCCAGTCTGTTCTGGAATTCATTTGAAACTTTTGTTAGCAGGTCTTGCTCGATTGGGTGCACCTCATCAGTGATTGAAAGTTTTAAGTCAACTAACCTAAGAGGTTTGCGAACGTAAACACGTTCCTTCAAAAATCCCCATAGGAAGAAGTCACAGCTGGACAAATCCGGTGACCTTGCTGGCCACGGTATGTCACCAAAGCGCGAAATTACCTTCCTTCGAAACATGTTTCTCAAAGTTGCCATCGACGGGTCGGCTGTATGGGCTGTTGGGCCATCTTGTTGAAAATAAACCCGTCTTTTGTTTATTCGTCGTCTATGAAGTTCTGGTTGGAGAAATGTATTCAACATGTGAACATAACTTGTGAATTTACTGTCACCGTAACACCGTTTTCCTCGAAAAAGTAAGGTCCGATTATCTCAAAACGAGAAACCACACACCAAACGGTTACCTTAGGAGAGTGGAGAGGTTTTTCATGCACGTTACCCGGATTTTCACTCGCCCAGTAACGGAGGTTTTGCTTATTTACTGAGCCGTTGAGGTGAAAATGAGCTTCATCGCTCATCAATAATATTGCATTTGGCTCTCTATCAAACAATAATTGCATACGCGATGCAAACTCTACCCTTTTTCTGTAATCCGTCACTTTCAGTTATTGGACAACCTACATTTTATATGAATGAAACTGGAGATCTTTCTTTAAAATCCTCCTCACAGAATCCCGACTTATGTTAGGCTCTTGGGCGTGTCTTCGTGCTGATCTGCCTGGACTCCTGTTTACTGCCGCTCTCACTCTCTCGATGTTTTCGGGCGTCCTCGCAGTTCTAGCAGGGCCTGGGGGCTTCTTTTTGGTTATTTTTCCAGTTGTTCTAAGCTCTTCAACCCACCTTAATAACGTATTTCGGCTTGGAACTGAATCATTTCTATCGATATTGAAGTGACGACGAAAAATCCACTGTGTTGAAATGACAGACTGATTATTTTTAGTAAAAGTGTCGTATGCAAAAATAAGGTGATTAATTGTCCACTGATCCATTGTAACTTAAATGGTGGACTACACCGAAAAAGTAAACCTAACCTCAATCTCCCTAGCACGTGTAGCAACAATGTAACAGCTGTTGCAAATTCGTCCGGTTCCTGTAAGTCACCCTGTATAAGGTGGTTGTCAAACGTGATTTTATTTCGCAAACTAAAGGTCATAAATTTATTTTTAGAGCAAATATATTGCATTTAATATCGGATGTATAATTTTTGTAGCTGAACTAATGTAAGGGATTTTTATAATTTAACTAGCTGTTACCCACGGCTTCGCTCGCGTAACGTTTAAAATTAAAAAAGTTTATTATTATACAGTATAACATTATGGATTTTTGTCATGACTAATATATGAACAGAATCTTAACAACAATATTTTCTTTACTTGGAATAAAAATTGAAAAGTTTAAGAGAGAAAATCAACCTGCTATAAAAATATCCTAAAAGATAGAATGAATTCAGTACATTTGAGGGAAGAACTGTAGATATGTTGAGCAATGTATACAACAGCATCTGACACAGAGGATCATAAAATACTTTTAAATAACATGTCGTTAGCTGGAGTTCCTGGGTGCATTTGAAGGTAACTCAAGGTATCTCAAGGTAACTGGAAAACAGAACATAACGGGTAAACAAACGTTATGAGGTATATTTAATAAAGAAAGTTCAATCAATTGTGGAATTCCTCAAGGTTCAGTTTCATTCTTTTACAAATTTACCAAAACTTTATTTGTAATGATAAATTCGATTGTAGAGTTACATAATTTGCTGTTGATTAGCATAAAGCTATTCTTGCAATGAGACTAATAACTATTTTATCAAAATGCATAAAGGTTTCACATGTTTGGAGTTTTGCTTTAGTAAACATTTGTAACACATGATATTCTAAGTTAAGAAAGAATGATGCTAATAAGAAAATAGTTTACCATAATTATGAATGCTTACGGGGTGCCAATAATACAATTGGTGCTAAGAGATCGAGAAAGGAAATAAAAATATAAACAAATATTAAATCTGATCCTTCATTCTTCGTGGAAGATCCAAGTAAACAAACTAAAATGATAAATGAATAAATAAAGTAATAACTTAACTATCTATAATCAAGAGAATTATTAAGTTACAAAAGAGCAATGTGAGAGTTATAAACGAAGAAATCCAGATCAAAGCACAACATTTCTCTGTTAAACGGTTGTGATTTTTTTCTTTTCGAAATATGTTTATTTATAAGGTTATAAAGTTATATTTTTCACTAGACGTGTTGAGAACCATACAACTCGTCCGAAAAACTTGAAATTGCACTTCAACCATACTGTATCACTTCTAAAGCCTCATAAAGCCATATCTAACAGTTTATACATACGGAGTCCTAATACACAGTGATCCAATAAAATAACATCACTTCACGAGAAGTTGTATCAAATAATGATATAACAATACATTTGAAAAAGTGTATATTAATTTGAATCGTTTAATTTGACAATATTGAATGATTAGCAAAACCCCAAATTTTGAATTATTTTAGTAAATAAAATAAAGTTACACTTTATTTTATTTTTGATTGTTTTATCTTAGTTTGGTGTTTTTAATTAAATTAAACATTTGCTTATTTGTATACCTTAATGGAGTACTTATGTTTATGAGATTACTCGAAGCTTTTTTAAGCTTATGTTTTATAATATTAAGCGAATTTATTAGCCTTATACATGTATTGTTACATTATGTAAATATTTATAATTTATATTGCACAGCGGTTGTGCGCACAGTTTTGTTGTCCTTTCTTAAAATGGTAATTACGTTTTATAATAGTTCGAGCTTCAGTCTAGGGGCAAAGACGTTTACTCGCGATTTTAATTAAAGTCGCTATTATTAATTAAAGTTGTGTGCTATTTTTATGAGTTTATATAGGGTTCTCATTACTCATGCACGTATTGACTTGTATAATTTTGTGTCTCGTTTAATGTCATTAATTATTCATAAATACGTATTGTAATTTTGAAATTTTGAAATTTTAGTGAATAAAGATGTATTATTGTCACCAGTATTATAAAGTTTCGGCTTAGAGAGGTATTGGTGTTTACTTATAATGATCTAGAGGAATTCAATTAAATCCTGACGTTGGCTCGCCAATCGTTCATCATTTGACGGGGAGTTTTTTGCCTCCCAATATCTTTATATATAATTCTGTAAGCGAAATTTTTAAGTAAAATTTACGGGAGTTTGGAAAATCGATAATGGGGGACTGCTTAAATTAAAGGTCTCTATCCCAGGGACTCGGGAAAAATAGCAGTATTTCCATAAAGTTACCAGCAAACAGGCAATAACGTAAAACATCCCCCATAAGAAAAGCATGGGGTTTTAGAAGCGTCTGTTTTGTTTACATTAAAACATGTGATTAAGTGTCTAATTTGGTTAGGAACACATGGTGACATGTGTTCCTACTTAGAGTAAGTTTAGGGGCTATCTCCCCTTCAAGCCACTAATATATACTATATGGATAATATCATGATAAGAATTTTGAGTAGACTTTCTTAAGAGGAACGATTTAAAAAACAGGATGAAATTTTTTGTTAGTATAACGATTATATAGGTTATTCGGCTATGGTTTTGGTTATGTTACGTTTTAGTTTAGGTGTCTTGAAGCCTTTCCATATAACATTGATTCCACTATTACTTAAACATCTATTGCCAGGAACAACATTATTATGTAATGTCATTGCCATGTTTGTTTATTTCATTTTTATTTTCAGTTTAGTTGAAAAACAAACCAAACAACACCAACATGACGTAATAACTAAGATAAAAACGATAACATATTTTGCAATCAATAATAATATTGTCCTAATCGATATATTGCATCGAGAAATGTCATTCGGTTATTTATATCGTTCCGCTTATGAAAGTCTACCCGGTATTTTGTGAGTTTACTTCATTTATTGGGCACTGATATCATCTTATACTTAAGTTTAGAATCACCTTTTGAGATGTAAAAGTCGCAGGTATATTTTATCGACTAAATGACTATAATACGTGGAAACACTTGACTTATTAGTTATATCGTATTTACCTAGAACCTGTAAATTATCACCCTTTTGATTTGTAGAGAATTTTTTATCGAAGACCTTGAGAGCATTAAATAACCAGTTTCATTTTCCTTTCTAAGCAAGCTTGTAAAGTATTTTAACGGATCAGATATTACTAAGCTCTAACACCAAACAGTTTCGTTTTTCTATACGTTAGACAGAAGGTACAAATAAATGCGTCTTTTATAGGATATTGTTTACATTTTAATACTATTAATAAAGCTTAATACTGTCAGTATTAAAGTATTCTGGAAGCTCACTCATCTATTCCCACCAAGAAATGTTAGAAAGCAAAGTTAATTGATGTATTTATAAAAAATATATTATTTTATTGAGATGAACACATTTCATTTTGATCTACCTATAACTCATTGTATCTCATCTCAATTAAGTTCTTACATATGTATTACCTTATTCTTGATGCCCCTCATGTAGTTTTAAATATTCATTTTAATATTATATAAGCTTCATGCTATGCACTGGTAGTTATGACTAATTTTGATTCCAAGGGAGGAACAATCGTATGGTATTAACTTATAGTTTTAAATAAAAGAAGTCACTGATAGCTGTCAGCAAGAAGATGTTCAATAAGAAAATTAAATTAACAATCGTAACAGTGAGTAAAATTTACAGTGAAACACCTTGGATGAAACGAGTTAATGTTCTTACCTTTTGAAGTCTTGTTACTGACTAAGCCCGACTGGTTCTTTTGGCAGGATCATTAATTATAACCCAACGGTCAATGACAGCTCGGTCCAGTTTCGAACATGCACAAACTTAGTAAAAAGATAAACACAATAAGAACTTGAGACTTAGATAAGATCAAAAACCGTCTTATATATAATCAGATCCAATCTAATATTATAGTAAATCATGATTTAAATAAATAATAAATCAATAATTATTTATATACAAAATAACTCAGTATTTTAGAGACACTTTCAAACATTTTTCAAAATCATGAATATACTTACTCTATCTATTTACATTTTGGAAATCACTAATATTACACGTCAAAACTTTACATTAAAAAGGGAAGTGATTTTTATAATTAGTTATTATTTATAATAATCTAAATCCCACGATTAAATTAATATTTCAGACCAACACAACGTAGACTACCGTAAATATGTTTGAAAAATTACTGTCCGACTCTGGACGGTAAATTCTCTAAATTCTTTGACAAATTTATCTCGTACATGTTTGCGCGGTTAAAACTAGTCTAGTGAAAAATTTGTAAGATATTTTAATATATCTTGTCAGGAAGGATAAAAGGAAGATAAACCTACAGTATTATTAGCTTGGCCACCCCTGGGAATGGTCCATGCGATTAAGACGCCGAAGCAACTTTTACAGTAATGGAAAAGTATAAAATATAATGTAAGTAAATAGGATGTGGGTTGCATTAATTATAAAAATTAAAATAAAATAAAATTTTTAAAGTTTGCTATATATTTTTTTGACAGTGCACGTTACAAAGAAATGTTATTATTTTAAAATTGACCCTTATAATAAATTTGGCTAAACCCATATAAACTGTGAATTTAAATGACGTTGTGTAAAGAGATTACGATGATATTAATTGGGAATAAAACCGAAAGATTCAAAGTATAATTAAATTACTTTCAAATAACATACACTCCGTGAATCAGTGTGTTTGTTGATGTTTTAACGTGTGTTTTGGAACTACTGGAAAAGCTGTAAAACTCTTTGGTAAGTTGGTTAAGCTGTCGATATTCAATCGTTGCGTCGGTGCAACTTCACATTATAATGTTGTTAAAATATATCCAAAGTAATATTTAACTGTGTTCATTCAGCTTAGAATACTGTGGGAATAATTCACTTTTGCTCTTGTCAAATATGCCAAGTAAAAATTAGGCAGTTTCTCAAATATTGTGGAAGACTATTCTTAAGTGGTATTTCCATATTTTACTAGTGTTTAATAAAAACTAATACGATTAACCTCGTGACTAATATGATAGCACGGTGTATTTACGTATACAACCAATATTTCGAATAACCCTTGTTTGTTTTGAATTAACTATTACAATTGAATTGTTTAGATACATAAAATGTAGGATTCAAATTAGAATGGATTTGAAATTTGATATAACGGCGAGGTTTTATTGAGCCAGCCATTAGTATGCGGCACGGCGTCTCTTAAACGCTGACATCCAAGTGCATATTTAACACGTGTCAAACCAATATTACTTTTCCCCCAAACTTTTACACCCAAAAAAGTTGTCTCGTATGCGAATAAAATATGTTAATTTTTTAACTGACATAGACGTGCATACGTATATCACCAGACAGTGGCACCAACACCTTTGATAATCATTAGGTTGGTCACTTTCAAAAAGTAAAAATTAAACTGCCAAATATACAACAAAACACACCCGGACTACCCATAGACGGCCTAGTGGCATCTCTTCCTTAATTTATTTGGCCTTAGTTATTTACTAAGCTCTCTGAGCAAATAACTGCTTTTGATTGATGTTATAGTATACTGTCGAAATTAGTAAATAAACCTACAATTTAGTATCAATATACATTTTTGACGTATAAAATGTCAAAATCTATTATGATATTACTATAATTAATTGCCATTTGGAAATAAATAATGTATAAATATAATTTGGTAATGTACATGATACTAATATAATAATAATTTCATCTTATTAATCAAAAAAGGTAAGGTCTGAAGTTAGCTGTAAGATCTGCTTACGATACTTTTCTTTGTATAGTGAAAGGAAATTGAGTTCATTCATGAATGTTATCGATATTGGATAACGGTTTTATCTTTTAATCATCTTCCTTCCATAAGCAGAAATCTTACACTCTATGAAACATTGAGGACGAATTCAATATGAATTCGATAACTCATATTCCTCATATATTAATATGAGCACCGTATTTATACATTATATGTATCATATGTATTACCAGGGTACCTCAGAGATAATAATAAACAACACATTTTGCATGCAACTTTTAAATTTTAAGTAATGTTTCCTCACTTTCTTTGGCCTAAACATCTCATCTAGATATTCAGTATTGAATTACGCAAACCTTTAAGTAATCAATGTTCTTGTCATCAATCCTCGTGTCCTATTTTTCTATTATGTCCAAATTTACTACTAAATACTTGGAGATATATTATTTGAAACCCTTTTTTAACAACCAAATAAGTGTGGTGATCCTAATAACGTAGATATTAACTTCATGATATAGTTTTAGGATCCTTAAGGTGTTTATTTTGATAATGTTACTAAGTAAATTTAAAAACATTTGACAGTCTGCTATACTTAGACAAGTTGTAAGAAAGGCCGAGGTAAAAACAGACATACAAGTCGAATTGCATATTTGAATACCCTTTCAATTACACTTATAAGTTTAAAACTTACATTTTTGATTTTAAGGTATGTTTCAGAGTATTGAGTCTGGAATAGTGTATTTACAGATAAATCAAATATTTTTTTAACATAATTTCTTAGGTTAAACAAGAATAGTTTTAGAGAAATGGTTCAATAAAATATTTGTTTGTTTATAAGTAATTTAATTGACTAATTTATAAGCATTAAATGAAAAGAAGTTAAACGTTCAAATTAGTTTACACTATATTAATCCAAAGTAAAACAATATTTTTAAATAAATAAATCTATAAAAAATTGATTTTATCATAAACGAATTCTTTGTTAAAAAACGGAGGATTTTATACTTACTTTAATTAAAAGTTTCAACTCCAGGATCGTAGAAGTTAAATAGACACGACCCTGTTAAGCCGTTCACTGAGCGTAGCCTTCCTGTAGCTGCGTTGATGTCCCACTTAGAGCTGGTTTTGATTATAATCTCAGGAATAACTTTCGTTAAAAAATTGGATAAAACAATTACGTGTAGTAAATAAGAAAATAAACAAAATTGTTACGGTTAATTTGAGTAACATCGTTCATTAGCCTACTCTTAAAAGAGTAAAAAAAACAAATTCTTAAAAGGAAATTCCCTGTACCACGAGAGGCATTTTTTTTAAATGTATGTAAATAATAGAATGCAACAATTTTAATTCTGATATTAAGGGTATGCAAAAAAAAAGAAAAATATAAGCTTGAAAATTTTATAACCCTGTATACTCAGTACAATTACATTGAATTCCACAATTACATGAGAGGTATTTGTTTTGTGCTAGCAATGTAATCTGAAGCCACGCTGAAACAAGCTCCTTAAATCTTAGAATTCACTACTTTTAGTCATTAATTAATTGTTATTATTTAAAAATATAAATACCCCATCGCAGCAAACCTGAATACTCAGCGAATGTCCAATGGAGATATAAATGTCTTAATACTACATAAAGCCACTTACCAAGTTTCATAAAACAATATTCACAAATAAGCGTTATATACAATTTTAATTACTCTCCATAAGAATAAAATTGGGGCTGAATATGCAGGTTTGCTGCAACAAGGATCACAAAAATGGGTTTTTATGCTAATATCAATATAACTCAACTAGGTGAAGTCGTATACCAGTTTTTATTCATTTATGTTCATAATTAAGGGAAGCAGAGCATTTAATTATTCTCTATAAGAATAAAATGGGGGGTGAGTAGGCAGGTTTGCTGCTACGGGAGCCTTTGGTAACAATTATTTATTTGAGCAAATATCAATAGACCACAACGAGATGAAGATGTATACCAAGTTTCGTCAGTATACGTTCCTAAATAAGCGAGATATAAAAGCGAGATATAAAAATTTATTTTCCTCCATAAGAATAACATTAGACAACGTACTGTGTTTAGCACATTCAATACCTCGGTAACTAATTGACGTAGAGGAATGATCAAAATACCAATCTGTGTGTTTTTTAAGCTGAATCCAATGGTGAAAACTAAAATTTGACTATTTCAAAAATTATATGAAACAAATTCAAAAAACCCATTTTTGGGGTACAAAACCCCTCCAAAATACCCCTTCGGATAGAGCGATCCAGCTGGTTTTTGAACTTATCATAAATGTTGCTTTACACGTTTATACCAAGTTTCATCAAAATTTGATCATTTTTACGAGAGTTATCGTGCTCACGGACACACACACACACACACACACACACACACACACACACACACACACACACACACACACACACACACACACACACACACACACACACACACACACACACACACATATATATATATATACAGTTTCGAACAAATGGTGTTTTTCGGGTCTGGGGACCTCAAAACGATAAGTTATCATGGTCCCGGGCCTAGGTCTTACCATGCCGACTACGGTTACAGCTTCTTCCCTATAGGGGAAATTCGCTAATATATATTTGTAGGTGGTTTTGATTATTGATTAAGTAATACCGATCATTTTACAATCAAATAAAGTTGACCAAATAACTATTTATGAAAACAACCAACTAATTAATGACTAGATAAGTAACCGAACAATAAACAGAATTCCTTTTATGGACAAATCTACATCAAAGTCCATTTTTAATCTAGTTATCCCTAGTAAATCTAGTTCTATGAAAATAAGTCTTGGCTAACGAACTGACCAGTGTAATTTGATAAAAACCTCGCACGTATTTTGTTTGCAAACAAACCAATCTTCTAACAAAAATTGTATAGTATACAGGAGAATGATTTTGTGATTACAAGTTTTCAAAATTAATTTTGGTTTGATGGCGTGCCCAAACTTTTCCTTAATGTTAGGAAAAGTTATTACTCAGTCAATCAAACATATGAATGTGAATTGTGATTGAATTATTTCGTAAACTGAGTTGAACTCAAAGAAAAGTAAAATCTGAAGAAAATATTTGTTAAAATTTTTATATCAGTAAATTTTTGAGGTACTGCATTCAAGGACTGTCTCAAAAAGAGTTCAAAGGGGTAGGAATGATTATATATCAATTACTAAAGCTGTCTAATCATGGGTTTGTAAAAAAGTTGTTAGGAATAGAAAGTGCTGACAACATGAAGATTTTTAAAGTGCTGCATATCTTACTCGACCATTAAAAGATAAACCCCGACATTTCACATAGAATATAATCTACATGGGGGAAGAGGAGCTCTTACCTTACATTTATTGAAAATATTGATCTTACAAAATTAAAACCGGTACAGGCAAATTACTTACGAGAGGTAAACTTATCATAGGAAATCTAAAAATTGTCATGTAAAGATTTTAATAATATAAAGTGAAGCCAGTTTGCCCAACAAACATACAACCCAAACTAATTAAGTCTCCGTTCGGCATCATACAAGACAACGAGCGTTCATTAGCTGAATCACAAAGCAAGGGCATACAAACTATTATATTTATTTATTTTCTTCTCTTAATGGAATGAACATGAAAGCTCAAAATCTAGGTAATCTTTGAGAGTCAACCAATGTTGATTGGTAGGGCATTTAAGAAAAAAGGTTATTTAAAATAACAGAAAGTCAATCCAAGAATTTGTTTAAGCCTAAACTCGTTTAAGATTAATATTATAAAAGTAAATTTTAACTTTGATTGAAATTCATTACGTTTACTTGACGTTTACTATTTACGTTTACTTGATTTTAATTCAAAGTGATATTATTTTGTTACTTTATAATTATATTTTCACGTAAATTACATAAACACTATAATATGATTTGATGCATATTGTTAAACGCCTTGGTTCATAAGTATTAGTTTCCTATAATATGCATATCCTTTAAGTATTGTTTAGTATAATTACCATTTACATTTACATATTATTTACATATTACCATTTATAATATTTACATCCCACATTTTTTAAATCTCAAAATTTGAAAATATATATATTCTTAAGTAATTAGCCTACAGTAAATCTGATAACTGTAATGAGTATTAAAAAACTAAGCGTAAACTTATTCTAATTTATTAAAATCATCACTAATAAACGCAAAACAATTATGAGTATTTAAAATATTGCAAACATTTTAAATTTAGTAAAAGAATATCTCCCAGATATACTAACAATATTTTACAGATACATGTTTGAGGTGTAAAATCTGTCAAGTATTTTATATGAGTAAATCTGGTTTAGTTAATAATTGAACCAAAGCTTGGTAACAGCATGGTACCATGACGTCACTCAACAATATGCACTTCATTTGGTGTCAGCTGTTTCCTTCACAATCATATGTTGCTGACCTAATAATACAAGGAGGTTTGTTGTATAACTGGAGGTAACACTGCTTCACTATTTTTGTCGAAAAAGCGAGCCGGTGATTTTGTCAGGTTGGTGAGGCAAACTGGTGAGGCAAATTTCTCGTTTTTAAAGTATCATAATTGGTTATTTTATTCCTATAAGTGAATCTACTCATGCAAATCACTGGAATAAAAGTAATACAATTTGGAACAAATTAATTTTTTAGTTTGATTTATGTATCTAATCTTGCCATGAAATGTGATTGATTATGAGCAAATAAAGAAATACAAGTTTATTAATTTTAAAATCATAATAGCTATTTGTTTGATTTACTTTGTCGACTCGCTCGATTCCAGCGAGTAGTTCTTTGCCTCACCAAGATTTGGCAAAGAAAGGTTCGCAATTTTTTTGTCTCCAGTATTACCAATAGAACTCCTTGTAATAATATCATTGTCTCCGATCAAGGTTTAAAAATAATCTACATAAAAAATATAAAAAAATACATAATAATAAAAAAGATAGTGTGGAACAGAAAAACCGTATAGTAAGTGTATTAGTATAATGTGATATTCACATTTATAAGTGGAAGTGATTGAGGCGTAAGTGCGAGATATTGAAATTTCCAAAATGTAGCGTTTCCACTGATTTTCATTATGCTTGATTTCGAATATTTTTTGATTGTATATTCGGATGAATTCATTCCTATATCTGAACAACTGTAGGCTTTTGAAATGTAGATACAATAATATCCACGTTGTTCATGTTAACTGTAAGAAGTAATTTACTATGTAGTGTTTTCATATTTTAGCTGCAATAAAGTAAATAACGCAGCATAACGTATATGAATAAATTAATTTTATTACTTTTAACTCATTTTTCAATTTAGTTTGTGAAAAAAATGCTGTTATATGTAACTGTGTTGTGTAAGTTTATAAATCCGAACAAATAAGACCATTTTGAATGCGCCATTCGAATGTAAACTCAAGCATTCGATAACATTTTGAGTAATTGCAGCAGTCGAAACGTTGGAATGATGCATCTCGCAATCGTGCATCACAGAACCAGCAATCCACCACCTCTGAGTTGTGACAGTACCCGCACTATTTGTGACAAACAATTTAATTTTGAAACTTACATTTTCAAACAATTAATAACAATTTAAGTATAACTGAAACACCCCCGTTGCAGCAAACCTGCATACTCAACGAATTTCAAATGGAACTTCACCAAGTGATGAAGCCAATTACCATCTTTCATCAAAGCATATTCATAAATAAGCGAGATATATGCCATTTTATTTACTCTCCATAAGAAAAACATTATGACTGAGTATGCAGGCTTGCTGCATCAAGGACAAAAAATCTGGTTTGTATGCAAACACCAATGGATCACCACTAGATGATGCAACATACCAAGTTTTACCAATTTATGTTCAAAAACAAGCAAGATATCAATCACATGTTTCTTATTCTCCACAACAATAACATTATAGCTGGTGAGTACGCAGGTTTGCTGCCATGGGGACCACAATAAATAGGTTTATTATGCAAATATCAGTAAACCCCATATGAAGCTACATACCAAGTTTAATTAATATATGTTCATTAATAAGCGAGATATAAAATTGTCATTATTATTATTATTATCATCACTAATATTATAAAAATGGGGCGGTGTCTGTCTGTCTGTGTATTGTTCCATCACGCCAAAACCACTGGACCAATTCTGCTGAAATTTTGCACAAATGTATCCTATGTACCGAGGAGTGTCATAAGCCTATCGCCGTTTAGAAATGTCCTCAGGGCCCTGCCCCTCGGGACTTCCAAGATCCCATTATATTCTTATGGATGTGAGTTTTATTTGGTTTATGTCACATGTGTACTTTCCTAATTCAATTCATTTAAATAAACAGCTGTTATAAGGATCATATAACTACAGACTGTCATTGTTTTGTTTACAATTGTTCTACTCTGAATATACACCCCGTTGCGAAGCACGGGCATAGCAGCTAGTTACTTATAAGATTAACATTGTACTGTGTATAGCACTTTCAATATCTCGGTAACCAATTGACGTAGAACGATGAACAAAATACCAAATTGTTTGTTTTTTAAAGCTGAATCCAATAGTGTAAACTGAAATTTGGCTTTAATAGTATATTTCGTCACTAGGATCAAAAGTGGATCTTTTTAATACGAGCTCCAGTTTAACTGCCGAGGCGAAGCCGAGGTTGGGAAATGAGCGAGTATTAAAAAGACACTTTTGATCCGAGTGACGAACTATATTTTTCGTCATACTGCCAAAAAACTTAAGGTTTAAACAAAAACAAAAGTCAAATTTACGTACTGTGTCTTCAAAACCTCAAATGTTTCTTTCAGCTTGTCTCTTGAAACAATCAGCTGTTGCACATGCATAACTTCGGTTCATTCATATCTATCGGTTGTTGAGTCGATCATTCAAACCAATCATTGTGGTTCGAATCAATCGGTTGTTCTTCAAATAACAATACAACAATGAATGTTTCGATAATAACAATAAATGTTTCGATTATTTATAATCGAATGAATTTTAATCGATTTATGACGACCTCGAATCAAAAGTATCATCAACAATGATCATTTTAGTCCTAGTACGATAATGATCATCAAAACATATGTTATTATCCAAAGACTAAAAAGAAGAACTTTTGAATCTCAACGCATCTGTCAAAAACAGATGTTTTTGAAGCAGTATGACGAAAAAATAATTATACGTAAAAAGGTCAAAAACCAATTTTTTACAAATCCCCGCCCCAAATCCCCCCTTATAATGGTGCGATCTTTCTGGTTTTTGAACTCATGAAAATAGATGCTACCTTTCTAGGTCATACCATGCCACCTACGATAAAAGCTTCTTCCCTATATGGGACATTCACTAAAACATATTGCACTATAGTTGTTGACGAGGGTATTTAAATTTATTTACCGAAAATAACAAATGCTTTTAGGGAAAACAGAACGAATAAATGTAAATAACGGGAGTTGAAGCTAGTTGGCCAGAGTTGTTGCATTATTTATCAGAGGTGCTTGTTTATAAAACATCTCATTTTCGACCCATTTGCGGGTTACAGTCAACACTTTCACTGTTTAGTTCATTTACGATAGTTCTATAAATAATTAACAATTTGATATCCCGTACACTTCAATACCCCCGTCGCAGCAAACCTGCGTACTCAGCGAATTTCCAATGCATTGATATGTTTCTCACTAGTACATAAAGCCACTCACCAAGTTTGACAAAAATACATTCATAAATAAGTGATTTATTACATTTTATTTATTCCCCATAAGAATAACATTAGGACTGAGTACGCAGGTTTGCTGCAACGAGGAAGATAAGAAATGAGTGTTTATGCAATTATCAATATAACTGAACCAGGTGAAGCTACTTACCATGTTTTATTAATTTATGTTCATAATTAAGGGAGATATAAAACTTTACTTATTCTCCATAAGAATAACATTAGGGCTGAGTATGCAGGTTAGCTGCTACGGGGACAGTCAACAAAACATTTATTTTTTGTGCAATTATCAATATACCAGTACAACATGAAGCCACATACCAAATTTCATCAATATACATTCATAAATAATCAAGATATAAAATTTTATTTATTCTCCATATGGATAACATTGGAAAACGTACTGTGTTTAGCACTTTGAATATCTCTGCAACGGTTTGACGTAGAATCACAATTTAAACACCAAAATGATTGTTTTGTGGAGCTGAAGTGATTGGTAAAAGAAAATGTGAAGTTTAAAGTAAAATTAACTGAGGAAAAGCCAAAAACCTTTTTCCCATAAGATTAACATGGGAGATTTTATGAGCATGTTTTTTGGATTTTTCCGCAACCACTTAACCTAGGTTAATAATTCAAAATACCATATTATTTGTATTTTTAAGCTCTATAACATGGTCTAAACCTAAATTAAGTGTTTTAAAAATTTTAGGGTAAAAAATGCAAAAAACTGATTTTTGGAAAATTTAAAACCCCCATAAACCCCCCTTCCCATAGTCCGATTTTTCTGGTATTCGAACTTAAAGTCATAAATGTCAGTTTACACATTTGAGCCAAATTTCATCGAAATCGGACGTTTTTTACTCAAGTTATCGCATTCACGGACACATATATATATATATATCTATCTATCTATATATATATATATATATGTATATATATATATATAGATAGATATATACATATATATAAATTTGAACGAATAGTGTTTTGGACATCTGGGGACCTCAAAACAAAAAGTTATCATGGTCTCGGGCTTAAGTCTTACCATGAGACCTACGGTAATAGCTTCTTCCCTATAGGGGAAATTCGCTAAAAATACATAATAAGTTACATCACTTAAAACTATTTGTATGACTTTTATTAAACTATACTGGCCTTTAACATTTAACTAAACAAACTAGAATTCTTCTGTAGAAAACCTACTTTTAGCGAATTTCCCCTATAGGGAAGAAGCTATTACCGTAGGTCTCATGGTAAGACTTAAGCCCGAGACCATGATAACTTTTTGTTTTGAAGTCCCCAGATGTCCAAAACACTATTTTTTCAAATTTATATATATGTATATATATATATATATATATATATGTGTGTGTCCGTGAATGCGATAACTTGAGTAAAAAACGTCCGATTTCGATGAAATTTGGCTCAAATGTGTAAACTGACATTTATGACTTTAAGTTCGAAAACCAGAAAAATCAGACTATGGGAAGGGGGGTTTATGGGGGTTTTAAATTTTCCAAAAATCAGTTTTTTGAATTTTTTACCCTAAAATTTTTAAAACACTTAATTTAGGTTTAGACCATGTTATAGAGCTTAAAAAAACAAATAATATGGTATTTTGAATTATTAACCTAGGTTAAGTGGTTGCGGAAAAAATCCAAAAAACATGCTCATAAAATCTCCCATGTTAATCTTATGGGAAAAAGGTTTTTGGCTTTTCCTCAGTTAATTTTACTTTAAACTTCACATTTTCTTTTACCAATCACTTCAGCTCCACAAAACAATCATTTTGGTGTTTAAATTGTGATTCTACGTCAAACCGTTGCAGAGATATTCAAAGTGCTAAACACAGTACGTTGTCCAATGTTATCCTTATGGAGAATAAATAAAATTTGATATCTTGATTATTTATGAATGTATATTGATGAAATTTGGTATTTGGCTTCATGTTGTACTGGTATATTGATAATTGCACAAAAAATAAATGTTTTGTTGACTGTCCCCGTAGCAGCTAACCTGCATACTCAGCCCTAATGTTATTCTTATGGAGAATAAGTAAAGTTTTATATCTCCCTTAATTATGAACATAAATTAATAAAACATGGTAAGTAGCTTCACCTGGTTCAGTTATATTGATAATTGCATAAAAACTCATTTCTTATCTTCCTCGTTGCAGCAAACCTGCGTACTCAGTCCTAATGTTATTATTATGGGGAATAAATAAAATGTAATAAATCACTTATTTATGAATGTATTTTTGTCAAACTTGGTGAGTGGCTTTATGTACTAGTGAGAAACATATCAATGCATTGGAAATTCGCTGAGTACGCAGGTTTGCTGCGACGGGGGGTATTAACTTTATTGTTTGAATGTCAAAGAAAACTTCAGTTACTCTGTGAAATTAGCAAAAATGCTGTGTTTGTTTGTCACATGATTGTCTGCATGTGGTTGTAAAATAAAAAATGCAATGGTACATTTCATAAAATTGAATTATATTTCAATTATTAAATTTGAAAGAGCTTTACAATATGCTCATCCGCAATTTTCAAGCTTCAATACTACATGATCCCCTTGTGCTATCTTTGCTGTATAGTTACCGTATCTTATGTAAGTACAGTGTAAGTGTAAATATATTTTGTAGTGTTGTGAGACACAGTTTAATTATCATGTTTATCCTGATTATATGATCATAAAGGAAGAAAATTACAAACCATTGAAGTCAATAAATGTTTAACTTTTTTGAGTACCCCCTGATAGACCCTTAATAATAAAGCATATTAATTATTAATTATCATATTAATTAGTGGAGATTGCTAAAGGGTGATTAAGTTATCCATCACATATGAAAAACAGATAAGCTGTTGCCTGTTTAATGTGTGTTACACATTTTAAAAGTATTATTTTAGTTACACTATATACGTTTATTAATTGAGTTCAGTGAGGGGTCGTTTTAATGGTACACAATAAAGTAGGTTTTGTTTTAGATGTTATTTCATTTCTAAAATCTCGAGTGTTTGCAATTTATAAAAACATTCCACCCCTAACGTGAAGTGTTTTTCAAAGTTATTGTAGTATGTCACGCTTTGGATGGATTTCAAAACGTGAGAAAGACAGGTCCCTTTAATCAACGATGTTAGGAGAAAGACAATTTAAGTGTCACGTGTCTTGTTAGTGAACGAGCCTGACACGCCGCTCAGCTTTGCCTATAATCTTCTCTGAAATGAGAAAATATTGCTTGGGGAAAAATATATAATTAACAGTCAAGTATTATACTTAATAAATTGAACAAAACTCTGCTAATGTATGATTTAATACGATGAATGAAGGGGTCGAACCGTTTAATGCGTCTTTGTTTAAAATGCTTTGTTGGTGATGGTGGGTTTATGTTTTTTAATACTTTTTTCAGCTTTTTGTGTTTTTTTCTAGCTTTTCCTGGATTCTGCAACTAATATTTTGTGTATTTTTGTTTTGTGTATTTCTCTCACCTGAAGACGGGATCAGATTCCAAATCCCAAAATTTCGTGAGACTGGTTTTTAATAATTAGTGATGGAAAAAGTCCGCAAACGATTCTTAAAAAAACGGGTTAAAGTTTGTACGAAGACGCTTGTAAAATTATGTCCATGAATACATTTTTTTAATGGAAACATTTTATATGGACGATTATTACGCCAGTTCAATTTCAAATTTAAATACAGATTCACATCAGAACATCGGAACTCTAAAATTTTTAATTGGTCTTGTTTTAGTCAATTTTTAATCAACCTCTTTTTTATGTCTCTATCTTATTAATAATTACTAGCTGTGTACCCGTGCTTCGCAACGGACGATTTGTGGTACTTGCATAGCACTTTAATTTTTCATTATCAATATATTTATTTCAGGAAACGAAATTCCCAAGAAACCGGTGTGCTGGTAACGATGCTCGTTTCCCATAGAAAGTTTTTTTTTCAGGCACCCTTGCCTCATTAACTTAACAAATTTTAGCAGATATTTACAGATTATTCACACTCTATTTACATGCAATCAAAACTATCTTTCAGTACTGTACAGGGCTTATGCTCGACAGATGAAGCTCTTAGGTGCTAAGAACCTCTCTGTACACTACATTCTTTGTTCTTCTTTCTGGTTGCAAAATAACCAAGCTGCCAGGAGAGCTCACCCTTGAACACGCCACATACAGTTGGCCATGAGCGAAACAATCACTTCTCAGATCCACACCAGCTACTCTGCCCCTGAGCCTTGTTGATTGTCATAGCATAACAGACCCTCACAGGGAATTGCAGACGTTTAAACTGAAAAGGGTAGTATGATGGAATAAGAGGAATTCGGGGTATGAATACAGTTTCGCCTTGGCGCCATCACCAGGTATAATATTAACCCTATGAGGGTTTAAAGTGCTACAAACAAATGCACAGACAAACGCTAGATGAGAGAAAAGAGCCAATAATGTAGTCAATCCTTGGGAAAATATGTATGATTGTTGTAATTTGCTCGCTGGTGAGAACTAAATATAAATATTACAAATTTTACTTTTCAAAACGAATTAAAAGTATATTTTTAGTTATAAATCAAATTATGACCAGACACAGAGATTTTTCGTCAGCAAATAATATCAAAATTAGCAATTAATTTAATTTTAATAGCTAAAAGTCTGCACACTGCAATGTGGACAGCGATTAAACTTATATGGACTACATTATCGGCACTGTTTTCAATTCCGGCCGCCGCCGCACGCTCACGTTGTCACGTTTTGCTAAATAACTCGGAAACTATAAGAGATAGACAAAAAATTTATAGGACAACAAATTTTTAAAATTTATTTCCACACTGACATTATTCAATCAGATTGAAGGTAGGTTCACTTGTTTAGGCGCTAGAGGCGATAGTGTACAGGAAGTACAGTCCTATTTTTCCTAAAAGTTCAACCCCCCGAAAACCACCCTAAAATTTTTAATTTTCTAAAACCCGTTCTTAGCGGGTGCCTACACCCTAAAAGGAACGTCCATGCAAAATTTCAAGGTTTTAGGTCAAGTAGTTTAGGCTGTGCGATGATATGTGAGTGAGTGAGTGAGTGAGTGAGTGAGTCAGTGGATTTGACAAATATATAGTAGATTAGACCCGATATCATGCTAGCAAATACGCAAAAGCGCACAAAGTGAATGGAATCATCTAAGGCACACGCATATTTTAAATAAAAGTTCACACATTTTTGTAAGATAATACCTTACCCGCTTGAAATTAAGATTTGTTTTGTAGAAATATTCAGTAACTTTATACAGCTGATGTACATTTAAGGCTTTACAACTTATAATCCCTTTTTCATTGTATATGTATTGTCCACAGAGATAACAAATGTTTATAATGTTGTGTATGTCACTTAAAATTGGTTTCCAGTACCTACATTATATTTGGTTATTATATTGGTAATTATGTTTGCTTTAATTACTTAAATAATAGAATAAAACTAACTTTAAAATCTGGTTACCATAACTAACTAAGCACAGTCAATACGTAAGTTATACAACAAAACATCTGATTATAAAGGGACCTGTAGGCATCACAGAACATCTGCAAGAGTCATTTCTACTAGATTGTGGAGATCTGACCTGCGTAGGGCTTGTATCCTGTAGGGCCCTTCTCTCCTCTAAACTTTAAAAAAAAATTGAACTGATTAACGAACTGTACTTACTGAAACATATCATATTACTCTAAAAACGTTCATACATTTCCCGACTGTTTTAGAACCTTTTTTAGTAAACTATACAAGTTATTTAGCCATAATCCTTAAACAAATTCCCACATTGTTAAACTTTTGATTATCTGCATGTTCACCAGTGGCATTTTATATTAAAAAATTTTCGTAGATCAATGGTCCAAACCTCTCAAAGTCATATGGGCGCCCCAGGGATCGAGCCCGTGACCTCTTGAAACGAAATCTTAGACGCTAACCGTTAGGCTATTAGGTACAGTTTTCATATCATGAAAAAAGTTTTAATATCATGAGAGAAAAAGGTGACATTTAAAAACATATTGTGGCATTGGTTATATGCTTATATTTAAACGTTTCTTTCAACCTACAGCGGGCTGTTCACCCTTGAATAGTGTATTTACTGTGCAGTAATATAAATAAATGGTTAGCATGGTTAGCAGCTGGTGAAGGGAGGAAACAATTAATTTTACTATCCGATCTCGTTTTAATCATGAGATATGTTTTACCGACTCCAGAATTTTCAGCACCCTTGTATAATATACAGTAATGTGTGTTTGAGTAATGCCATGTTTTAGCGAATTTCCCCTATAGGGAAGAAGCTATTACCGTAGGTGGTATGATAAGACCTAGGCCTGGGAGCATGACAACTTTTCGTTTTGAGGCTCCCAGATGCCAAAAACCCCATTCGTTCAAATTCATATATACAGGGTGTCTCAAAAGTCGACGACCAAAGTTCACAGGCTTTTTATATAGCCTATTTACAACAAGAAATTACATATCATTTGTTATCATATTCCTCATAATTTACAAGCTATTGATGTTTTTAATATTTTTTATATGTGAATTGCAATCTTATAAATTATTTTTAAGCAGTAAAATATACACGTAGGACCATACAACTTTTACACTGCATAAAACTGAACGGTATTTATAAAAAATACAGTTTTTAGGTGTTTAATAAAATAAAATAACAAAATTAACGCAATTTAAATTTAAATTTTACAATTCAAACAAATTTTTGTTTTGAAACGGTGTTGCCATTTACATTTTCTGCCTTGGAGAGTGATAATATATCTTAAAAGCTTTGCCATGTAATGCAGATAATAATATTACTAGGATATTAAAATATTTATTTCCCTAATCTCAGTAATGGCGTATTTTTTAAATTAATACACTTTTTCTGAAATAAGCCATTAGTTCAAAGTAAAACAATAGGTATTAAAATAAAAATTGCCTTAATTTGTTTTTTAGTTATATTAAACTCCTAAAAGCTGCATTTATTTATAATTACTGTCTATTTTTGTACGCTGTAAACGTTTTATGGTCCTACATGCATATTTTTTAGTCTAAAAATTATTTATGAGATGGCATTAAGTAGATTTAAAAAATTTAAAAACGTCAATAGCTCATAAATTATGAAGAATATGATAAAAGATTATATGAAATTTTGTTGGAACTAGTCCATTAAATAAGCATGTGAAGTTTGGTCGTCGACTTTTGAGACATCATGTATATGTGTGTCCGTAGGCAAGATAACTTTCGTAAAAATGGTCCGAACTTAATGAAATTTGGTATAAACGTGTAAGGTATCATCTACTTTCATCAGTTCGAAAACTAGAAATATCGCATAATTATAAGAAGGGTTTTGGGGGCGATTTATACCCAAAAAATGGGTTTTTTGAACTTTTTATATTTAATTCTGTTTAAAGCCAAACTTCAGTTTACACTATTAGATTCAGCTAGACAAAATTTTTGTACTTTGTTCATCGCAAATTGTTCTCTACGTCAATTGGTTAGCGAGATATTGAGAGTGCTAAACACAGTACGTTGTCCAATGTTAATCTTATGGAGGATAAGTAAAATTTTATATCTCGCTTATTAATGTGCATATATCAATGAAACTTGGTATGTGGCTTCATATGGTTGTGGTTTACTGATATTTACATACTAAACCTATTTCTTGTGGTCACCATGGCAGCAAACCTGCGTACTCAGCAGCTATAATGTTATTATTTAGGAGAATAAGAAACAAGTGATATCTTGCTTTTTTATAACATAAATTGGTAAATTTTTGTATGTTGCTTCATCTATTCGTGGTCCATTGGTATTTGCATACAAACCAGATTTTTGTGATCCTTGATACACCAAACCTGCATAATCAGTCCTAATATTTTTCTTATGGAGGATAAATAAAATGTCATATCTCGCTTATTGATGAATGTGCTTTGATGAAAGTTGGCTTCATCACTTAGTGAAGTACCATTTTAAATTCGCTCAGTATGCAGGTTTGCTGCAACGGGGGGATTTTAAATTGTTGAGCCAAACCAGGATTTCCTAATTATTGCCCAAGCTTACCGTCGATATAGCAATCTAATCGTCTTTCAAGTATCAGACGTACGTTTCATAGTCCTAGGTTGCATAGATATTTAGAGATTTTTTTACTCAATTTGGTACAGCATAGTATAAATAACAAAAAAACTTGTTCCATTCAGAGGTAATAAACAGACCTGACAATATTTAAATCGAATGCAGTGTCTGTTACTATATAATGTACCAATATACTGACAAGAACAACTGTCTTACTTTCTCCCCTTATACATAGTATATGGAGAAAGTATTGTTTTCGTCAAAATTTTCGAATTTCGATGGAAATATTCGTTTTGGTGCTCTCTGAACCCAAAAATGTGGTTTTTATGTGATGTCTGTGTGTGTGTGTGTGTGTGTGTGTGTGTGTGTGTGTGTGTGTGTGTGTGTGTGTGTGTGTGCAGAGCTAGAGCCCTAACCAATGGACCGATTTTATGAAATTTGGTATGTAGATACTAATCCTCGATATCTCCAGGCGATTTTTCATTTTTTTTATTTTGGATTTTTAAGGGTAATTATCCCCCAAATTCGCCAAAAAACATGAAAAATCCAAATTTCTTAAAAACGGCTTTAACGATTTTGATTAAACTTGAGTGGTTTGTATAGCTTTAGGTTTACAACAAATTGACACCACCCGCATTTCTGTAAAAATTCGGATTCAGAACTTACTGGACTTAAAACCTAAAAAATTAAGTTTTTTCGATTTTTCATAAAAAACATAAATGTTAAAAAATATTACTATTCACCATTCAAAATAGCTCAAAAAACTAAATAAATTAGTAATTTGAATTACTATTATACGATTGCTAGTTGCGGGGAAAATTGAAATTTTCATTTAGCGGTAAACGCAGTACGTTGTCCAATGTTATTCTTATGGGAGAAAAACAAATTTCTCTCTTATTTACTGATCAATTATATTAAAACTTGATATGCAGGTCAAGTTAGCATTGACCAACAGAGGATGTTCGAAATATGTTGCCATTTAACCCTGGGGGGGACAAAGGGGCATTTCCCCTCTCAAAACCACTGTGTGTAGTAATGGATTCTATAGTGCCACCCAAAAAGGGATTTGGGTGGATATTTCTAAAAATTATTATTTCAGACAATTTTCTGTACATTTATCTGTACTTTATATTCTATATTTAGTAAATAAAATTAATGTTTTCATTAAAGTTTGGCTCAAAGGAAGAAAGTATGTGTCAGTTTCCTGATACCGTTTATTTGACTTATGATTGGTGTGATTACGTATACCATGAGAAAAAGATATTACAACTCTTTATTCAAAATGTGAAATAACAATACTTTGGTTCCAACAATTTGAGCCAGTTGTTAGTGCCTGTGTGTTGTTAATTTTCCACTTCCCAATTCAAACTATTTATAACTTTGAGGATCTCCCTCGCCGATTTTCCAAGCTTTTCAAGCTCTTCGTTTTTCAGAGGTTGTTTGATAATGCGAGTAACTCCATTCTCTCCAAGAACGCATGGAAGTGACATGAAAATATCATCTTCGATGCCGTGAAACCCCTGGATTCAAAGACGGACGTAAGGTAAAAGAAGTTTCATCACCTACCGATACGAAACAAAGTAAAATGTCGTAAACGATATAATATGATTAGTTAAGAGAAAATTGGGATCAACAAATTACATTTTTTCATATGTTCTCAATCTCTTTCATGATAAATGCTGCTAATTTTGTCCTGCAACGGACCACACTAGCACATCATTGTGTTTTGATTAAATCACATTCTGCTGTACCTTTGGAACTAAGGGAAGTCCTCTATTTTAAATCTTCTTATAATTTCTTTGGTTTCTGAGATACCAAAGGTCGCTTGGTTAGTAGAATAAACACACCCTACATTCACAGCATTACACGTCAGACAACCTTTGCAATCGGTCATACGCAACAAATGATAAACACAAATATTGTAGATAATTACAAGATTAAAAATTACATAAGTACACATTTTCTATCGAGCCAACGGTTAAACAGATATAGCCTACACTCCATTTGTGTAGCCATTTTTCAGAATGACGTCTGTATTGTAGCTCACACAAATACAAACCTAACGTAAAAGCTGTAGAGTATTATAAGAAAACAAGATTTTATTCTCAAACTCAAATTCATTATATTCGTAAACAAACACATGCATGCAAATTTTCAGAAACACCAAAGTTCTCTCATAACATTTGTAAACTGATTTATAGTTTATAAAAACTTAAACAAACAATTCCTTAGGCAATAAAACTCCTTATCAATAAGAAGATATTCCAATCTTGTTTAAAAACAAAGTTTTTATTTGATTCTTTTAATAAAAAATTTTAAATTTTTGTAAAATTAATAGAATTGTTAGTATGTCTAGTGATAACAAAATATGGTGTTATGGTGAGGAACAGTCAAATAAACCAAATATCGGACCTTCGAAAATCATTCTTCGCGCCGGACAACTTGGAAAGAGATTTGGAGTTTCTTTAGGTCGGATATCATCCGCCTTACACTGCCTAACAAGTCAGTGAGTCAGCACATTACTATTATGGTAACGCTAGAGACAAATTGTAATGAGAGGGTGATAAATAAGGCCAAAGGGGTTACCTTGACCAAGGTTGAGACGGCGTGAATGTTGGGTATGTTGTGAATAATGCTGTAGGCTATGTTTGCGACACTGAGACCAACCGCCCAGGATGTTCTCCCCTTTAGTTGTATGATTTCCATAGCACTGTTAAACAAATAATACATCAATTTAAAGCACAGAAATATAGCCCAGTGAGATTATTCCTTCCGTTTGTTTTTGCAATTGAATAAACAAAAGTAAAATTGGGGATAGTTTGAAGTCATATTGATTTATGGGGAACACAACAGAACAAAAAGTCAAGTTTAAAATACACGACAGTTATAAAATAATCAATGTAATAGACCATAACTACCAGAATACTTTAACTGTGGCCGTACACGATTCATATTTGAATATAGAGCAAAACAAACCATTTCACTTTATAAACTATTTTATTTTCATAAGTATTTCAAATCTGTTGTACATTTATTCAAAGAGGAAATTGTAAATAAAAAAGTTGGTGAGGTTATAGCGAGGTCGGAACCCGAGCGTTTGTCACTGGTGGCACGATGACTACTCAGCAATAGTCAATTACAGTTTCTGGTACCACAAAAGGTCTTGGAGTTAAATTAGGTGAACATTGAGATTGACACTCTCATATTGAGCAGTTGCAGAAAAAACTCTCAACCCATTTTGCACTTAGAAGAACAATGAAATTAAATTAAAAATACTTCATAATCACAGATTATAATGTCCTATTTACATCTCAAATAATATTTGGAATCATAGCCTGGGAAACTGAATCTGACATATTTATCCAAAAAAGTATTATACCCCAAAACAAAAGCCATAAGAATTAACGACGACTACAATATCAAGACACTGCAAACCACTCTTTATCACCAGTCAAATCCTATCTCAGATCACACTACCTATATCCTGGAAAAAATAAACATTACCCTGCTTAAGCCTCCCAAAAGACGATCGGACTGTTACAATATAAATTACCAAAACGAAACCAATTTAGATTTACCATAACATCAATTAACAAAAACAAGTAACGTACCCTCCATTATGGGGTCAAACGCTACAACTGACTCCTGGAGAATCTAAATATTATAAATAACACAACAATTTTTATAAAAAAAATAAAATTATACAGGATGTCTCAAAGGTCGACGGCCAAAAACTTCACAGGTTTGTTATATGGAATATTTCAACAAAAATCTCAAATATTATCATACTCTTCATAATTTATGAGCTATTGATGTTATTAATATGTTTTAAATATGTGTATTACAATCTTATAAATTATTTTCAGGCATAAAGATGTACATGAAGGACCATGAAACGTTTACACTTTATTAAAATGAACAGTAATTATAATGAAATCAGTTTTAGGAGTTTAATAAAATAAAAAAAAATAAAAACCCAAATTAACGCAATTTTAATTTAATTTTAAACTTTTTACTTTCAAACAGTGTTGCCGTATACAGTTTCTGCCTTAGAGAGTGATCCTATATCCTAAAAGCTTCCTCATTTATTTCAGGTAATAATATTATCAAGATATTAAGATATTTATTTACCTAATTTCAGTAATGGAGATTATTTAAAAATTAATACACTTTTCCTGAAATTAGCCATTAATTTCAAGTAAAAAAATTATAAATAAAAATAAGAATTGCGTTTATTTGTTTTTCAATTTTATCAAACCCCTAAAATCAGAATTAGTTTATAATTACTGTTTATTTGTATACGCTGTTAACGTTTTATGGTCATCCGTCCATATTTTCTTGCCTACAAATGATTTATGAGATTCTGAACATATATGACATTTGTTGGGGGAATTAGTCAATTTAATACAATTAGCGCATTATTATTTCTAAAGAAAATTCGTTGAGGGAAATACATTTGTGCACAATTCAACTATCATTGATTATAATTAGTAAAGTAGCCTTAAGCGTAGGTTACATAAAATACCAATTTATTTCATAGCGGTAATTTCCCCTCATCAAGACAAGGTAAAAAATAATAACATTTAACTCAAATAAATTAAAATTGTTAATTGAATTGAACCTGGCTATCTAAAAAGGTTTTGAATTGTAGCTCATCTCATGTACTGGCTGGTTTTTATCAGATATAAATTAGTCATCTCTAAATTGCATTCTATCGTAAAGTAAATAATGCTCTGTAGCTCAATAAGCTTCATGGTGCCATTTGTACAATAACGTTTATTCTAAATTTTATAGGTTTGAGATTGGTGAACTACACCAGCAATTCCTAAACTATTCAACATACCTGTCCACCAACTGTTTGTCAATTTTCGCATACCAGTTTTCAATATTTTCGCTAGACTTCAATTTACTTGAAAAACTCTCGTCCAGATCTCGGAGGTTGACACCAGCGACATTCATCCCAGACCAAACGGTGACTACATTTAACATTAAACAAGAATTCAGAAAAATGGTCAAAAACAGTCGTTTTTTCAGGGTGCCAACTGTGAACTGGCTGTAATAAAGTCTTAGACAAAACATTAAACTATAGCAATACGAATAATATAATGTTTAGTGCATTTATTTAACGATATTTAAAAATGTCTGTTATATTCAAGTATTTTTGATATTTTAATCTTTATATTTTTGTATGAAACCCAAAGTTATAATTTCTTCAGGGTTAAAACTTATTAAATATTGTTATAAATTAAATAAATGTTATTAACTTGTTTCTGATGCGAATAAGATACGGTTGAAATACTATTATTGTAAGTAACTGATAAAAATAAATTGCACAAAATACGGCGGATGGTAAAATTAGTCCACTCACAAATATATATCAAGCCATATTTAACTAATGTCTTTTGAGAACCATAGAATTTATTGTCTTGTTGAGAAAACTTCCAGTCAACCATACAGTTTTCTCATAAAATTGTCCTTAAGGGCGCAATCTGTTGATAATGGTATATAAAGAGTATATATAAATCTAACTTTTATAATTTACATTCCTAAATGAGCAAACTATACTAGTGAGGATGATATAAATCATGAACTTGGGTATATTATATGTTTGTGAGTTTATTGCTAAAACTAGACTATATTTTCTTGAATTATTGGATTTTTTTCAGGAGTACTTATATTTTAGACTTTACTTTTTATTTTAAATACTTTTTTTATTGTGTTTAATATACCTTGTGATAATAGATTTAAGAAGGCTCTTTCAGGTTGTAATTATGTGTGGTATCATATCATTGTGGTGTGTTGTTAACAACATAAAGTGTACTATGAATTAAACTGCTTATTCGAATCTAATGAGTTAGGTTAATCATATAGTATCTGAGATAGAGTAAAGCAATTTTAATCTAATCATTAAGTAAAAGTCGTTTACGTCTATCCACAATTAATATGAGTGTACAATTAAGTGTGATAACTAAAAGTCTTGGTTTGTGTTCATCATAACAGTGCTTATTTTCAAGGCTAAGCCCCATACCACTATGGTCTCCATGACCCCCGATGACCCAGCCGTCAACACTTTCAGGTGAGATTTGTAGATCTTGTGAGATCAAAAACCTCACTCTCGCCGAGTCCAGGTTTGTCCCCGACCCTACTATCTTATTCTGGCTTTGTGACGTTGTGATTTGGTTCACCAGCTTCCAAGTAATGTAGGTCATTATATCGACTGAAAAATAAATTATGTCATTAATAACGTACAGACGTAATGATAAAAAGCCAAATTTGGTTAACTGAATAAGTATTTTTGATTACCAAGTGGCAAAGAAAATGAGATGGGATACTTTCAAATAGAGGTTTTATTGAAAATGTTAGTTCAGAAATAATTTTCTTCCTAACCAAAGAAAGCTTCGAGCTGTACTTGTTTTGAGGGTTGTCGCAGGCGTACTTTCGGCGCCTCGCCATTCTCAACTACTACTTTAAAATAGAAATGGCACATTCGTAATGTGTAGTTTTTTGGGGTTGCGGTGCCTTACAACCCCTTATATAACTTTGATCGCATTATTTTTAGCTTTATGTACTAATAAAACATTTGATCAAATTTAAAATTGTTAAATTATTTTACAAACAGTGAAAGATTTTGAATTTGTAATGTTATTTGCATTTTTATAACTTTATGAACTTTATGAACATAAAGAACATTTTGATACGTTTTGAAGCGGGTTTTGATACTATAAAATCTTAAAATTTGGTTCAGCAGATTTCTCAATTGACTAAATGCATTTTAAAATTAGTGTTTATATGTATAAAAGCTAACCTTTAATTAGAATTTGTTATAATAAAATAAACTATTGATCAATTGTTCTGTAGGTTTTAAAGGGATTTGTTCATTTGATTTGCTATATAGTTTGACACACACACACACACACATATATATATTACCTGGGTTGGTGACAACGAGAATAACGGCATTTGGATTGTGCTTTATTAGTTTTGGGATGATATCTTGGAAAACCTTTAAATTCTTCTGGACGAGCTCATCCCTCCTCTGGCCAGGGTTTTGGTTAAAGCCTGCTGTAATTATGCAAATCTTCGAGTTTTTTGATAACGTGTAATCTGCAATAAACCAAAAAATATAAGTTGACATAGGACAAGATGTGATAAGTAAACTCAGAGAGAGAGAGAAGTAGTTGTGAATCTTTGAATAATTACCATTGATTTTAAAATAAATTTAAATCTCTGGAAATATAAAACACATTTTAACAGTAATGGTTTTAGGATTTTTTGTCTATTTGAATCTATACGTGGTCACAGTAATTTAATTGTGGCTAGTTGGTATAACGTAAACATGTTGGTGTTAGTGGTTAATATATTATGGCTCTTGTTGTGGACATGTATATTTGTAGGTGTAAAAATAAAGCTTTTTCGTAATATATATCACAAAGAGGTAAATTTATAAAATTTAAAATATTAAATCAATCATTATCCATTTACACATACGGTTAAGTTTAACATTTAATAACCCACCTGTACCACCTTGAATCTTTGGACTTTTCATGAACACAGTTCCGTCTTGGAGATCTTTTATTTCACCAATCACCATGTCTTTTTTGTCTTCTTTATCAATTAAAACTATTTCATCTGTAACATACTGTTTGTAAAATTAATAAAGATGATGAACTACAAAATGTATAAGCTGTAAAATTAAAGCTTATGCAACAGCTCGAATATATTCTTTTTGTAAACATCAATCTGAACAATAGTAATATTAATTACACTTTCAAATGGATTCACTACCCAATTAAATATTTGCCAATAAGTGGAACATTTCTGATTTCATACTAATACCATAAAAAATAATGTTTGTAAGAGAATTCAGTTTTAACAGCAAGGGCAGTTGCTATCAAAATTAGTAAGGATCTTGAAAAAAAATATTTAGTGAAACTGTTATGAACAGTTAAAAAATACCAAATCGTGTGTTTTTTAAGCTGAATACAATGGTGAAAACTAAAATTTGACTATTTCCAAAATTATATGTAACAAATCCAAAAAACCCATTTTTGGGGTACGAAACCTCCCAAAAATACCCCTTTGAATAAAGCGATCTGGCTGGTTTTCGAACTTAAAGTCATAAATGTTGATTTACACGTTTATACCAAACTAGCTGTGTACTTCGCAACGGACGATTTTTGGTACTTACATAATACTTTAATTTTTCATTATCAATATATTTATTTCAGGAAACGAAATTCCCAAGAAACCGGTGTGCTGGTAACGATGCTCGTTTCCCATAGAAAGTTTTTTTTCAGGCACCCTTGCCTCATTAACTTAACAAATTTTAGCAGATATTTACAGATTATTCACACTCTATTTACATGCAATCAAAACTATCTTTCAGTACTGTATAGGGCTTATGTTCGACAGATAAAGCTCTTAGGTGCTAAGAACCTCTCTGTACACTACATTCTTTGGTCTTCTTTCTGGTTACAAAATAACCAAGCTGCCAGGAGAGCTCACCCTTGAACACGCCACATACAGTTGGCCATGAGCGAAACAATCACTTCTCAGATCCACACCAGCTACTTTCAAACTCTGCCCCTGAGCCTTGTTGATTGTCATAGCATAACAGACCCTCACAGGGAATTGCAGACGTTTAAACTGAAAAGGGTAGTCTGATGGAATAAGAGGAATTCGGGGTATGAATACAGTTTCGCCTTGGCTCCATCACCAGGTATAATATTAACCCTATGAGGGTTTAAAGTGCTATAAACAAATGCACAGACAAACGCTAGATGAGAGAAAAGAGTCAATAATGTACGTCAATCCTTGGGAAAATATGTATGATTGTTGTAATTTACTCGCTGGTGAGAACTAAATATAAATATTACAAATTTTACTTTTCAAAACGAATTAAAAGTATATTTTTAGTTATAAATCAAATTATGACCAGACACAGAGATTTTTCGTCAGCAAATAATATCAAAATTAGCAATTAATTTAATTTTAATAGCTAAAAGTCTGCACACTGCAATGTGGACAGTGATTAAACTTATATGGACTACATTATCGACACTGTTTTCAATTTCGGCCGCCGCACGCTCACGTTGGCACGTTTTTCTAAATAACTCGGAAACCATAAGAGATAGACAACAAATTTATAGGACAAAAAATGTTTAAAAGTTATTTCCACACTGACGTTATTCAATCAGATTGAAGGTAGGTTCACTTGTTTAGGCGCTAGAGGCGATAGTGTACAGGAAGTACGGTCCTATTTTTCCTAAAACTTCAACCCCCCGAAAACCACCCTAAAATTTTGAATTTTGTAAAACCTGTTCTTAGTGGGTGCCTACACCCTAAAAGGAACGTCCATGCAAAATTTCAAGGTTCTAGGTCAAGTAGTTTAGGCTGTGCGATGATACGTGAGTGAGTGAGCGAGTGAGTCAGTGGATTTGACAAATATATAGTAGATTTCATCAAAATCGGATAATTTTTAAGAGAGTTATCGTGCTCACGGACACATATATATACATATATATATAGTTTCGAACGAATGGTGTTTTGGGGTCTGGGAACCTCAAAACGAAAAGTTATCATGGTCCCGGGCCTAGGTCTTACCATGCCGACTACGGTAATAGCTTCTTCCCTATAGGCGAAATTCGCTAATACCCTGGAATGGCCTGAAAAGAGCTGCAAAATGGCTAAGAGCCGAAAGACGGCCCACACTCTACCGGACTTTTGCCCTTAAAAGAAATCAAACAAGACAACGGATTGAGCAGGGAGTAGGCACGAAGGTAGCAAAATTCCCTCCGAAAAAAAATTGAATCGATCTTTCTTTAAAAAAAAAAACCGCATCGAGAGCGCTCGGTGGTAGATCCAAATTCTTGTTTGATATATGGGTCAAAGTCCGGTAGTGTGTGGCCGTCTTAAATCGGGGGAAAAATGCCCCGACGCGAACATAGCCCGATGCCAACGATTCCTTTGATCTTCGCTAGAAAACCAAATCCAAATGTTTGCGTCGGGACAGAAATCCACCATAGGCAGGTGGAACATTCGTGTGATTGAACGCCTAAAGGCGGTCCCACACTTCTCGCGAACACGCCTGAACATTCGGCTAAACATTCTCCAGAACATTCAGCCGAACATTCTACCATTGACTATAAATACTGAAGGAGACATCCCATTCATATGGCCCAGCTGTCCCACTTTTAGTGTATGCTAGAATTTAAAACTGAAGTAGTTTGATTAGGTCACCGACAGATTGTGCTGCTGTCAACTATTTATTTTAGTTATTTACGTTAACTTTTAAAATATTTCCACCCCAGAAAGCAAGTAATAATCAACTGATGTTTGCTCCTGACACCAACTGTTGTATTATCCCTTCCTTGAGAGGATAAGTAATAGTTGACAGCAGTACACTCTGTTGGTGATTGGTGTAAACTACGACCTCTTTCAATCCTGGCATACCCAAAACTAGGGACACATTTTATAATGGCAATGAGAAGTCTACTTCAGTATTTATAGTCAATGATTCTACCGAACGTTCACTTTCGCCCTGTTTGAAGCTCCCACACTTCTCGCGAACATTCGGAAATGTTCGGGCGAACATTTCCTGGAAAATATTATTAAATAGATTTTACCAGCTGTTGGCGCATTGTCCGTCGTGTCTGGTCGTGTCCAACGAGCATTTATTGTCGTGACAAAATAGACGACTCTACTCTAATTTTGCTGTTGTTGCATCTACAGTGATGATAACTGATTATAAAAGATGTAAAATTTAGTCGTGTAGAAGAAACCATTGAAAATATGAGAAGCCTGTTTTTTACAAAGTAAAAAAATAAGCTAAATATATTATTTCGCACAGCTGATTACAATTCCTGCTCAACTACATCTGTACTTACCGGATTAATTAAACCTATTATTGCCCATAAGAGTAACATTGTAACTTTAAGGGCGACAGGGGCGGAGCCCTAAAGGGATTACCAAGATGGGACGTTAAAACGGAATAGACAAGTCCTCAGACAGTCACCACCTTTCTTTTATACATGTATAGGATAGGATAATTAATAATTACAAAAACTGTTAACAAACATGGGAAATTGTTTTATTATTTGACATAAACTTTTAAATATTAAGTATATTAACTGTCAAGTTTTTACAATTACCTTTCAATAAGGAATATACTGAGCAATAATATTAGTAAAGATATAACTCAAAAACTTCTCTTTTCGGGTAAAATTTCACCTTGGGAATGACAGATTGGTTGTGCACCTGCAACCACGTCGCCGATGCGATACGTTTGTAATTCTTGGAAGCTTCTTATCTCTAGTTAAATAATTGGGGTAAATTAAATCGATTCCGATGACGTTTATTCAACTGAGATAGTGAGATGACACATTCATATTAATTTGGTAAAACAGATACGTTTGGGTGTTGTGACCAGAGATAACTAAAAGTGACCAAAAATGTTTTTCCCCCCGAGTAGTTTATTATCCCCCCTTCACCACTGTGACCAGCATTGATTATGAGGTGTGGAAGGAAATCAACTACTATTTAAATAAAGAATATTTAGGGACAATAATTAAGGGTTCTGTATTGCAGGATTTATTTATAACTCTTCTATAAATTATTGTAAATAACTCTAATAATAATAATAAATAATTAATTTAATTTGCCCATTATTGAAGTCGGCATCAATCTGCTGCCACGAAAACTTAAGTGCTTTTTATGAACTGAATGATTCGAAACAACTCACTGCCACGACACACGGACACAATAGTGCAGCTGAGTTGAAGAAGGGACGCAATCCCTGAATCCAGCAAAATCCGTCGACACGTCAACAGTATACTAATAAATATCAACCCCCTACGCCTTAAAACAAAACTTCAGTTTACACAAATAACAGTAAAATAACTTATTTATGGCTATAATTATTTAACTGACGTACGCATAGTATGTCAGATTATTCATAATCAATGACCACTTAAGTGGTATTCAATACTTACTTGAAAGCAGAAAAAATAAATAAGGTACGCATACAAATAAATATGCATGTTTTATAGTAGTATCTCAATAGAACAAGATCGTTGACTATCAATGATGCAATGATGCATGTTCGCGAACAGTGTGGGAGCCTCCCGAATATTCGTCGGAATGTTCGGCTGAACATTCGCCCGAATGTTCACTGAACGTTCACTGAACATTCGGTCCCGTATCCAAAGTTCGCGCAGGTCCCACACTTCTCGCGAATACTCCGAACATTCGGAGTTCGACCGAATGTTCGGGCGTGTTCGCGAGAAGTGTGGGACCGTCTTAAGGGATATGTGTTGCCCGTGTATGTGGTGGACTTTACACAAATGTGGCCCTCACAATACTGCAAAAACGGCTTGACCAACTCAACATCCCGCGTCAAATAAAATCAAACAGTTGTCCTCTATTATGTAAGGTACTTTTACACCCTTACAATATGATATACTAATTTATTGTATGCAAAAAATATTAGAATTAATTTTCTAAGATTTAATGACCTAATTATTTTAAGATAACTGCGTGAGACTCATGAACCTTTACATTTCTTATTCCAAACATAAAATAGAAAATATTTTAATTCGTTACCTAACATTTTTTTGTTTGAAGAAGAGACTATAATTGTCCTGAACATTTCTTATCAAAGAAGTCTAATAATTTTCCTAAATACGGACACCGATAAGTTCAACTTTAATTCAAATTAAGATTTATTTAATCTGACAATGCTTGTTAACGACGGTGGTAGACATCGGTCGTAAAGCCTGCTTCACTGGGCCGGCCATCGGAATTGGGGTTACACTCCGTGGTGTACCTCTACGCAATCTGATGACTCCTTTGGGTACTAAATGAATTTGTAAAGTATACAGAACCACTGACACGGAATTCCAGTTTGTAATTGTATAGTACATGTCAGCTGACGTTCTTGGATAGAATGCACATTAGGGTTCTGTAAACATGTGTTTTGGGGAAATCTACTTTGTTTTACTAAAATGTTGTTCTCAAACTGGCAACATTGCAAAATCCCCCACCCGCCTAATTTAACGCTCTCGACTATAGACGTAAAGAACGCCTTTAACTCTGCTCGTTGGGTGGACTTGTCAGAGGCGTTGCAGTGGAACTTCAGAGTGCCCGATTATCTCCTGGTTGTTGTGCAGGATTACCTGAAGGATTTTCGTGTGTCGTACGAAACCGATGAAGGCAGGAGACACAAGGTAGTCACCGCCGGTGTGGCGCAGGGATCGATCCTTGGCCCCGACCTCTGAAATGTTTCGTACGATGGCTTGCTTCGCCCCGAGATGCCCCATGATGTGTTCCTGGTGGTCCACACCGATGACGAGGCTGCGGTCATCACGGCTAGGACTCCGGAGTTGGCTCATCTTCGCCTAAATCAGGTGATGATCTGGGCCAGCTCTTGGATGAGCAGCCCTGGTCTCGAGCTGGCGATCGCCAAGACCAAGATTGTCATGCTCACCCAACGGAGAGTCCCAATACTGATCCACATGACTGTTGGAACCGTCGAGGTCCAAACGAGGACTGCGGCCGGGTACTTGGGTCTGATGCTCGATTGCCGTCTCAGGTACTGGGAGCACATCCAAATGGTGTATGACAAAGCGGCGAGGGTGGTTGGGTCTCTCAGCAGATTGATGGGGAACGTGGGTGGCCCGAGAATTAGGTAAAGGCGACTCCTCATGTCCACCGTGAACGCCTTCCTTCTTTACGGCGCAGAAGTATGGGTGGGTGTCATGAGAATGAAGAAAAGCAGCAAGCGCCTGCTGTCAGTTCAGCGCACATTAGCTCTCAGGATCGCCTGTGCCTACCTCACGGTTTCCGGTGTGGTGGTCATGGTAGTGGCTGGAGTGATTCCCCTCGACGTGCTCGCCATGGACAGACAGGTAATTTTCCGGCAAGCCTCTGACCAGGGCATAAGTGCAGCAGCGGCAGTTGCAAGAGCCAATACCCTACAAGACTGATAGCTGATTTAGTGGGTATTCCCTGACTAAGCAGGACGAGTCCTACACACCGTGCGTAAATGCATTTCCCCTACGTAAAACAAAAATAAAAAGTTATACTAAACATTTTAAAGATTTTGGTAGTGACTCCCCAACAAACACATAAAGTAGAGAAAACAATCCTACCTTGATACTCATTACAAAATTATAAAACATATATTTTAGTTTTGAATTTTAATTAAATTTAATAATTTTACTACATATAATTTGTAGGGCAAATAAAATTGCGTTCCTATTAACCAACTAAATAAACCAACTGAATTTCTGTAACATTCCAAGATGACGTGATTTGTATAGTTTGATATACCTGTGTGAGAAGACTCAAGGCCACTGCCATCCCAACGTTCCCAGCTCCGACAATTGTGATTTTATTGACAGGCACTTCAAGAGGCTTAGCTACCGGGTCCTGTAACCCAATTAAAACTTACAATAAGCAGTAAAATAAGCACAGCCTGTGTACTCATTCTAAAAACTACTTAGTCGATGTAGAAATCATGATTCTATCCTTAGTTTTTTTATTTTCAAAAGGGACTCTGAAATAGCTCTCGCAACAAACCAAAGTATTCCTCAAAGTTTAAAACTTTTAGAAGTTGAGGAACATGTGTCCAGAAAAATTACTGTTTACGTTTAGTGGATGTGATAAGCATTCTGAAATGTGAAAAACCTTTTAATTTTGTTCCGTCCAGATCTCAGTTAATATTATCGTTGTGAAGACTGTTTCATAGTTTTATCATTAAATCAGTTGTTTACAGTAAACCTCTTGATCATTAATTATTTAATGAAAAATATAAAATTTCACTTGTTTAATATATGCTAATACATCGTACTTTCTCGCAGAGTAGGTGGCATTGGAATTTAAATTCCTTGAACCTAAAGACCACAATATGTTAAAAGGTTAAGGGATGTAATCATCTATTGTAATATTCGTGAGCTTACTAGCTCGGTGTCTCATTCCTTTTCCAAGTCGGAATGTTTGTAGTTAATGTATTTGCCAACACGAAACAGGATTTCATTTTTCTGTTGGTCGATAAAAATACTTAGTATTGTTACCCAAGTTTCGTAGAGCTGTTAGCCCAGGTATTTCCATAAGAGTAATGTTTGCAACAAAGATGTCTTGCAAGGTCGTTCAGCTGATATATAAATCAAAAATATAGGTACTATAAGTGTTTCCAGCCTTACAGGGGATAGTAATGGTACATATATGTTTAAATTGCTACTGGACATGCAAAAAGAAAGTTTACACCCTTAATCCATAAATCTAATAATACAAATAAATAAAAAAATATTAGTTTCATAAAATAACAGCTGATCAAAGTTATAAGCAGTTAAACATTGTTTATTTTAATTAAAATGATGAGGAAAAAATGGTATCCAACACTGCAGTTGGATTGGTGATCACGTGACCTTACAGCTGTTATTACGATGACTCTTCCGGTTAGCTAGAAAATCTTAACTATATAGACTCGACAGATAGTCCCTGGTTAGTATTGAAAAAAACGGCATTTTGTGATTGACGTATGATATTTTCTGTGGTCATAGTAGATGCCAATAGGTAACTTTTCAGATAGGGAGCCACTTCAAAATCTGTGTAGGACACCAAAATGGCGGTCATTAAAGATGGTCGCCATTAGCCGGTGTATTCACGCACTTAATTTTGTTGTTTCTCAGCAGATAATTATCCGATTATGGATTGTTTATTGTTGTTTGAAAGCTCTTTTAACAAGGAAACCTTTATGTCCTCACACTTTGCTCTAAACCTTAAGGTTTCTGCACAATGTCCAATATAAAACTAAATTTTACTTTTCTAACGAGTTGTATTAATAAATAACTTTAAAATTACTTATCAAATTTAACAACAATCAAGATTTTATTATTATTGTTTAAAAGATCTTTTAAAGAGGAAACTTTTTCTACCTTTACATTTTGCTCTAGAATGTAAGGTCTTTGCACTATTTACAAAAATGTATTCACAGACAACGTTCATTAATAAAGCGTATTTGAATTTAGTTTAAAGTAAATCCGATATATTGCAGAGGTATCGACTGTGCATTTTGTCAATGTTATTATTATAAAAGCTGCGGTTAAAAAAAATATATATTTTTTTTAATCAATTTGCACATGCTGTCATAGAAACTACTTCCTAGCAACACGTGTCAGCTAAACATTATTCAATCTATAACATTGATTTTTACTCGGCGATTTTCAAGTTCTTAAATTATTATTTTTTTTACATGTTCACTATGAGTTACGAGTCAAATACTTTTACCCTCTAGTTGTGCCTTTCTGGGTCTTGAAAAATATCCACCTTCAGGTCTCCGCCCCATGGGCTTTTAAAGTATCAATGTTAAAATTATGGGGATGATGTGATAACGTAATCAGCTGATTACTAACACACACATGTTTATTCGTTTATTTCGCTAAATTATGTTATTTTTAGAATATGTTAGTAACAATGGTAGACGTTGTTACATGTAAACATGTGATCTATAAAGCCAAAAAGGTTATATTTTCGTTTGTGAACTTGCTTGTAAATTGTGTCGATAATTAGTTTTTGTTTTGTCTTTGATATCTTTAAATTTTCTTCAAGGTGTGTTTGGCTGGCAGATATTAACTCTGAACCCTCGTGTAGTGTCATAAATTTGACTAAATGTTGCTTATGTCAAAAGTCTACTGATGAAGATTTAATTTGCCCTGCCACACACACTGTTAAATCGCTTGTTGGTGCTGGTTACTTGACGCTTGCAGAAAAGCTAATGGAATTTCATAATATATGTGCAGTGCCTCATGGTTTGAATTTACACATATTGAATGATGGAGAAGGAATAGAAGTGAATTTCCGAAAAACCCATGCAAAGTGGCACAAAAGCTGCGCCCTTAAATTCAATAAAACGAAGCTTGACAGGGTAAGAAAACGTAAACATCCATCGTCCTTGTTAAAATCTTCAATTTTCAGGTAGAGATCACTTCCTCTACCGAGATGATGCTAATGTTTTAAAAATATTCATCCCGAAAACCTTGATGATGATGCGGTTGCATGTGCAAGATTCATTAAGCAAATACGAATGGTTATAACCCAGTGAAAGGTTATTTTTGATGGTCATCTGAATTATGATCAACAAACTGCAAGCGTACTTCCAGAACTTCAGGTTCTTGTGAGTTATTTACTTCACGGTTACACTTCAGCAGGAACCACTACTAGAACAACTCAACCTGGTTTAACTATCAGCCAATTAATAGTTTTCAACCACAGTAAAACTATTCCGAAAGGTGTCGTCGTCCGTCACAAGACGAGTCATGAACCACCTCTTCCATTATATGTGGGCCTGACTGTATTTGGAAGAACATGAAACAATACAATAATCAAAGTGTTGCACGAAAGAGATCTCTCAGTATCGCCAAACAGAATTAGGGAGATTACAGCAAGTCTTGCCAACCTGGAGATTCTCAGAGCTCAAGAAGAAGGAGTCATATGCCCACCAAACTTGCTTCATGGTATTTTTGTGGTTGGTGCGTACGACAACATTGATCACAATTACAGCAGCACGACTTCAGAATCATCTTTCCATGGGAAAATTTCTATATTTAAAATTCCCACCAAATGCGATGCTGGTGAGCCTCGTAAAATTGTCGCAAACATCTCGGGTGTTGATCAAAGTAACAGAAAAGTGCAAGCGCTTCCAGGTAGCTACAGTGTCATCAAGCCTGTCACACTGTTCTCAAAGGAGCCACCTATGTCCAAAACAAACCAAACTACATCTCCTGAAATGTTTCTTTCAGAATTCTGAGTGGAAAATGGAACAGGAATGGCTCAACCATATCCTTACTGACAGAAAAAATGGGCCTTTGGATCTTTCCTGCGCATCGTTCCATGCTTCAAGAAAAAGCTCTTCGTCATTTGAATTAAGAAGTGGTTATATTTTAAAATTATTAAATGAAAGTTCTTCTTCTCCGGCAATGTTAAAGCATGCAATAGATCAAATAACTAAAATTACAACATTTTTAAATCCGGGACAAACTCCTGTCAAATGTGTGGACCAGCCTCTGTTTGCTTTCGCTAAATCCATACGATGGAACTGGCCTGGTCTCTACGGCGAATCTAAGTTTGTAGTTATGTTTGGAGCTTTTCTTATTAAGCAGGACTTTTTTAAAGTGCTTGGACAGATCCTTGAAGGTAGTGGCTGGACTAGTTTAGTGACAAACTCTGGAATCAAGACAGAGGAAGGAGCCGAAACGTGCCTTAAAGTTACTCACGTCACAACAGCAAGAGCAATTAATCAAATGACTGCTGCGGTCTGATACAGTCTTCTCAAAGATGGATATTTGGAAGCGGATCAAGAGATTACTTTTGAAAAATGGATTACAAATCAACGTTCAAACTACCCGAATTTCTGATTCTGGCTTCTAGTACTAAACTTAGATATTCTTCTCCTGTCATTCATTCGTTCAATTAGAGATGGTAACTATGAACTTTTCACAACAACGCTGAAGAAGATTACACCTTTTTTTTGTTTTCTGATGGGCCATCCCCACTATGTAAGTTGGTTGCCGATCCATATAAAAAACTTAGAAGAACTACAAGACACAGCACCTAGCGTACATGATTACTTTAGCAAAGTTCAATTCGTTATTCACAAAACCAACAATCCTTTTTCTGCGATTGCTGTAGATCAAACTCACGAACAGAACATCACCTTTAAAAAAGGAAATGGTGGTGCTGTAGGTCTATTACAAGATCCAGCCATGTTAAAGAAATGTATGCTATCTGGACCACAATTTAGTTAGCGTTATCAATAAGTTTGAGTCAAAAAGCAAACGTAACTGTACTGACAGGCCTGTTCACCATGAACAATACTCTGCTCACCAAATTTAGTTACAGGAACAAAAATAAAATTTAAAAAGAAGCTTTCTTGATTTCGGAAACCCTTTCGAGGAAAACTCATGTGATCTTGTGGTTTGGGGCACAAAAGTTATAATGGATCGAGAGAGAGTTAATGTTGGTTGGTGCTGAAGAAAAATCCTTAAACCTGTATAACAACTTCGAGAAAACCCGTTTAATTAATGAGGCAAGTGTGAGTGTGTTTCTACTTTGAAACAAACTCGAACAAAGAACTTAGGTTTCTCTCAGAAAAGATGTCTTCTCCAAAAGTTTCTGACTTGAAAAATGACGTCGAGCTTTTTTCCAGAGCTTTTGTTGTAAGTCAAAACATCGCCTTGATTTGGAAAAGTTTTTGAATATAAAAATACTAATCCCCCCTTCCCTTTTATCAAACGGTGTTCTACGTTCATGCCAGAAATCCCAGCTACTGAGAATCCTAGAAGAAGCCGATGATCCACCACAGTTTGAAGGATTCTGCAATACTATCATTTACGATGGAGCAGCTCTAATACATACTCTTCCACCCAAAACGTCAAAGACATTTTGGAGAATATTGTGTTACGGAATTAAAAAATATAATTTTTAATGATAGTGAGAGGTTCCATGCCAACAAAATCCACATTTATTTCTCGTGTTAGCGGTCCAACGCAGCCTCTGTGTAACAGCCTCCCTGAAATAGAAAACCCCAAGGATTAGACTAGTTGTAACCAGTTAAAATTCTGCTCCGTGATTGGTTGGAATAAGCTCCCACCCCATTGGTCGTAATAGGCGTTCTGATCGCTGATTGGTCCATCCATACACCTGTATGGTCAGCTTGCCTCTTTCACTCTGTTCCCGGCTCCTGTGTTGGCCAGAGGTCCCTGCGTCGCTCGTGCTCGTAAAATCTAGCGTGTGTGATATAACATTATTGTTGTGTGTAGCTATTGTGCACTTGGGTGAGTTTTAGTACTGAGTGTTTTGCTCAAGTGTATTGTAATTTAGATTTAATATCATATCCTGTGAGTTAGTGCTTCAGACCAAACCTCAATTTTATTGTATAACATAACCCTACTTTTGCGTGTATAACATAACCTAATTTATCCTCGTGTCTAACATAACCTCACTTCTGAGACTAAACATAACCCTACTTTGAGAGTCAGACATAACCCTACTTTTATTTCATAACCTCACTTTTGCTTAACATAACCTCACTTTATTGCTTTAATTTATTATTTAACATTTATTTTGACTTAGTAGCAATGGCTAGTGTTGTTGAGCCTGTTAATGTACTTAATGATGAGTAGGCTTATGTACAAAAATTTAAATTGTACGGAACAAAAACTATTTTCAGATTTTCTAACCCTCCTACCGATACTAGTGAGATAGATTAGCTCAGACAAGGTTTTGCAAAAATTGTGAATTAGATGAAGGGCCGAGCTCATGAAAATGATCAGCTCGGGTTTTCTTTGCAGAGTCTTAACCTAAAAGGTAGAGATCCGGGATTTGTCGCTTTTAGGCCCGCTGGTGAAATTGTTGAAGACATCCTTTGGCAACACTTTGGGGGAATCGTGCAGTCAAATTCTGAATCCATCAAGTCCACTGACATTTTTAAAGTAGAATGTACCCGAGTTAATCTCCCTTTTCTGGGAGGGTAAGACCCGGCTTGTATAATATTTTTGATGAAGAGTGTAAGGCGAGGAGGGGAATCGCAGTTATTAACAACAAAGATAACTTAAGTCTCCCTAGGGCTTTGGTGGTGGCTATCGCTCATGCTACAAAATATCCACAGTACAAGTCAATTCGCCAAGATGATAAGAGAAGACAAACAGTGAGCGCCCAGGAACTTATTCGGCGGTCTAGGGTAGAGATGTCCGAGGTCGGTGCTCGAATTCCTGAACTTGAAAATGTTTAAGACTTGCTAAAAGAGTTCAAAATCACTGTCTAAAACTACGGTAGGGAAGACCGCGACGTTTACTTTGAGGTACACAACGAAAATGCTAAATTACAAATCAAACTGTTGTTTCACAAAGTCCACTATAATGTAACCACTAGTCTGACTGCTGCTTTCGTTTGTAAACATTATTGCGAAGCCTGCTACGTCCCCTATGATTACAAGCTATGACTCAAAGGGCTTGGTGTGATAGCGGCACCTTGGAAGTATATTTTACATTGTAATTGGTAGTGAGTAATCAGTCAGAATGCGGGTTGAGAAGCAGGAAGTAATTCCCGTACAAAACCTTGACCAATATATCGGGTCGGGCATGGTTAAAAAGAAAAACACGGTATTTTATTTCTTGATTAGATTCGCTGTATAATATGCGGGCCAAGTTCCTCTGGGAAGACCAATGTTTTATGTATTATTTGATACGAACGGTCTGAGGTTTGAAAATGTCTATGTTTTTTCAAAGTCCCTCTATCAGCCAAATTACGAATTTCTAAAGGAAGTAATGCCTAAGGAGGTTGGTTATTTCGCGTACGACGATAATAAACTTAGTTGTACATCCAAACGATGCTAAACCAAACTCTATAATGATTTTTGACGATATTTATTGCGAAAAACATGACAATATACGCAGTTATTTCACTATGGGCAGACATAAAATATAGATACATTTAATTTAGGAGATACATACAGTGCCATTCCCAAGCAGCTGGTTAGGGACAACTATATATTTGTTATTTTGTTCAAACAGGACGAAAAGAAACTTAGGCTTGTGTACAACGATCATGTCACTACTGACATGTCACTACTGACATGTCACTACTGACATGTCCTTTGACAAGTTTAAAGAGTTGTGTGCTCAGGCGTGGTGAGACAACTTTGGGTTTCTGGTGATTGACAAGACGCTGGACCCTTATAAGGGAAGGTACAGAGTAGGGATGGCCAGTTTTGTAACAGAACTATAATGCTACGCATCTACACGTACAAATATTTAAGAGGCTTTAACGCTAAACTCCATAATGTTAAATCGAATTGTGCACTTTTTATTACAAGGACAAGAAGATATTCTGTGGAAACTACTACAGGAAAAACCCCCTCATGGGTACCAGTTTAACAAAAGATGATGGAGACATAAAAATCTAAAAATATCTGCTACGATACCACCTGTAGTTTTATTAATGATATCTGCGAGTGAGAGAACTTACATGGCTTGGTTTTATGAACAAATGTAAAGAAAAAACGTACCGGTGGAACTTTTAATATATCACGAAGATATGTACAACTGTACCGTGCGAGACCCACAAAATGTGATATCTAGATTTAGGCTATTCCCCCAGTTATTTGGAAAAGTATTGCCTTTACGGAACTTGCACGGTAGTGTTAATTTTACACAGGTGTGTAATGAAATATTAGAATACGGATGTAAGATTCCCTTCGCTGCACGATGTATACTACTGCCAGAATGAACTATCCCCGTAAGCTCACCCATGACAGTCCATAAAAAAGCTTCAAGCTTAAAATGTCACATTGCTCGTTACTCTAAAATACAGAAATTAATTTATGTTAAATTTTTCAGGGCGACGCATATGACCGCCTCACAGACATGAGGCGGATTGGCTAACCCCACAGTGCAGACCGGTGTGTACATATACGAGAAGTGGTACTGGCTCAATGAGATACGTTGACAGCGTTGTAGTTTGACGGTTTTAGTTTTAGGATTAATATCCTCTTCCAATTGAAGGTAAAACTTGTACTAAATATTTTTTTAATTTTTCAGAGAGGGGGTGAACGTCTCCCAGAAAAAGAATAGCTACCACTTCTTGGATGACCTGATTCTCAGAGGGTGGCCGGTGGTACCCGTCGTTTAACCGAAGTCTTGGACACTCTCCGCAAGACTCTGCGAGTCACACAGCATAGAGTTACTAGGGTGCGATAACAGTCACATATATAACATTTTACGCATTTAGTGATATTTTTAAGAGGCTAATGAGTGTTTTGTTTTTCAGCCCCTGTATATCGGATAGGATAATATACACTACATCGACGCAGAGAGGTCGATTCTGACATGTATACAGGGTGAGGGATTCCCATTACCTCGTAATTCCCTCAGGGGTAGTCGGCTTTCGACTACACGGGAGGCCCCTCTCTGGCTTGTCCAGGGGAGGGCTGGCGACCCCGGGGTACCCTAGCCGAACTGTGAGTTTCTTCCACTCACAGTCCTTCCAAGAGCTGAGGCCTTTCTTCCACCTTTTAGGTCTCAAGCATTCTTTTCTTTCTTTTCTGGGCTACTCTTGCCTACCTTTTCTTTTCTTCGACCCCACCTGGGTGTCTTTCTCAATTTTCTTTCTTCTGGTTGGCACTCCTTTCTGGCTCCCTGGGAGTGCTCCTTAACCAGTCCGGTTTGTCACTGGGCTGGAGCGGGGGTTGTTGTGAGCTTGCTCTACCGAGGGGAGTCTGGGAGGAAGTGTCAGAGGCTAGCCACTTCGGGCCCTGACCAGGGAGTGCGGCATGGATGCATGGTGTCGGACCAGCATTGCCACGGGTGACCCCCGGCACGTCCGGTTACCGGTGCCGGGCAAACGGAGGCCAGGCCTCAGGGAACTGGGGTAGGGGCGACGTCCCCGAGGGTATACCCGTTCCTGGCTACTCCGGGCCACCCCTTGCCGCACGATGCGCTAGTGACACCAATTGAATGGACACCACCACCGACAATTTGAACGTTGAGATGGAGCAGGGTACTGGGGATCCCTTTGCCCGTAGCTCGAGGCTATCTAGGTCGCCACCTGCGACCATGAAGTCTGGAAAGGCACCAGTTGGGGGTTCATCAACTTCACCTCCAACTGCACCACCTGCAGTGCCTAGTGGCGACCTGGACGAGGACCAGGAAGAAGATAAGCGGGCGACGATTCAGCCGAAACCCTTTGGTCCAACTAAGGTTCAGGTGAAGACTCCACCGAACCCGTTTCGAAAAGATGATAAGAAGAAGTCAACGAAAGAGGACGGCTCGATGACTCCGAGGAGAGACGGTGGCGGTCTCAGTCACCTCAGGAGTCAGATCGACGATGCCAACGTGGCTGAGGGAGAACAGCTAGACCTTATTGCCATCGCTCTAGGCGAGCTGGAGACCCTTTTCCAGAACAACCACCGTGTTCCTAAAGGGGTAAAGGATGGCGTGAGGAAAATCGGCGACTGTTTTTTCCAGCTGCAGTCGATCCGGAAACTTCGGCTGGCGTCGACTGCGTCCGAGCGCAAGGTGTGGGAACAGTCCTCTTCTCCGGTGGTGACGGAAGGAGGGAAGAGGAAACGGGCAAAGCCGGAGCCTGCCCCCGTCGTAATTTCATCTGCCAGTTCCCCCACGATTGCCAGCGGAGAAAGCGCGAGTAGGCAGTTAGAATTCCCAACTCCCCGAGAAGAGAACTCTCAGCAACCGCTGACGTCAACGCAGGTAGTAAAGGACACCCGCTCCCAAGAAACTCCTTGGCAGGTGCAAAGGGGTGCCAAGAGAAAGAAGAAGACAAAAGAAAAACAGGCTGCGAAAGCTGAAACCAAGAAAGCGGAGACGGGTAAGGAGCAGGCGAAAACGCTGTCGTCCAAGCCAAAGTTCACAGCGCGAAGCAGGAAGCCGCGACCCGACGCAATCCTCATACGTCCGACCTCTGGGAAGTCGTATGCGGATTTGCTGAAGGAAATCCGGGCTGGGGTGAAGCCGGAAGAGTCGGGTGCCGAAATCAGTGCAATTCGGCAAACGCGCACCGGTGGAGTCCTTGTGGAACTTGGTGCAAAGACCACAAACAGAGACGAGTTCAGTTCTGCACTGAAGAGAGCCGTTGGCGAAAATGGAACTGTCAAGAACCTAGAACCGAGAGTTTCTCTGGAAATTAGGGACCTTGATAGTTTTCACCTCCGAAAATGAAGTCATGGAGGCCATCGAGAGAGATCTTGGAGCGCGAGCGGGGGAGGTTAAAGTATCTTTGACCCGACCCAACAGCAGAGAGCAGAAGCTCGCGATTGTCTCTCTGTCAGAACGCGGAGCGAATGAACTCCTGAAAACAGCGAGGATAAAGGTGGGCTGGGTCAATGCCAGGATTCGTCGGAGGGTGGAAGTAACCAAGTGCTTCAAGTGTTTTGGTTACGGTCATCTTCAGGCCGATTGCAAAGGCCCAGACCGTCGGGCCATGAATCTGTGCCTGAAGTGCGGTGCGAGTGGCCACAAGCGAGACGCTTGTACTGCCAATGCCAAGTGTTGTCTGTGCGCCGCCCTTGTTTCAGAGCAGGCAGACACTGAACACCTGCCAGGAGCAAGAGCATGCCTCGTTTTCCGGCAGGCTCTTGACAGTGCCACAGCCAGTCTAAAAAAGAAATGAGAGTCCTCCAAGGAAATACTCAGCACTGTAGGGTAGCGAATGATCTTCTGTCCCAGATAGTCCTGGAAAGGAAGATCGATCTGCTTATTATTAGCGAGCAGTACCGTGACAGGGATGGATCCAATTGGTACCCGGACACAGTCGGGACCGCTGCCATTTGGATCCCAAATACAAATGTATTTGTCAGAAGTCACGGTAGGAGGAACGGTCTCGTTTGGGTGATTACCAGCGAAGCAAATTTTGTTAGCTGCTACTTCTCACCCAACGAGAATGCGGCAGATTTCCAGGCCCGTCTGGACAGACTAGAGGACCTTCTTCGCTCCCTCAGTGGAACCCTGATCGTAGCCGGCGATTTCAATGCTAGGGCTATAGATTGGGGTATGCCAAGAACAGACCCAAGAGGACGGAAAATTTTGGAGATGGCGGCAAGGATTGGACTGGCTGTGGCGAACGTGGGAGACTCGCCCACCTTCAGGCGTCCAGGTTATGGATCAACCATACCGGATGTGACATTTACGTCAGAAAACGTTTCGAGACGGATCGCAGACTGGAGAGTGATCGAAGACTATACTGGCTCCGATCACCAGTACATCACCTTCAGTCTTGCTACAAACAGCTTTGAGCCAAGGAACCTTAATTGGACGCCAGGCTGGAACGTTTCAAGGCTCGTTTCGGTGGCATTGTCCTCGGCGATTGACGAGGGGAAGACCGCTGTTTTAGAATCTTCGGGAACCACTGGGGAGATCGTGGAGGCCACAATGAGGCTCATCGAGCGTAGTTGTGATGCTGCCATGCCCCGAAAAGTGCAACCAAGAAGAAACAGAAGATCGGCATTCTGGTGGACGGAGGACATTGCTGTACGGCGGAGAGAGTGCCTTAAACTCAGACGAAAGGTCACTCGCAGTAGGAGAAGGGGTGGCGTGGTGCCTGAAACACTTATGCAGGAGTTCAGGGCGGCCAGACAAGTACTGAAGCGCGCTATCTCCGCAAGTAAAGCCTCCAAATGGAAAGCTCTAACGGAGGACCTCAACAATGATCCTTGGGGATTGGGTTACCGAGTAGTTATGCGACGGCTCGGTGCCCAATCAGCTAACCCTAGCTTGAGCTCCGTCCAGTTGGAGGCTATCGTGGATGTTTTGTTTCCGGCCCACCAGATCAGGCCGAATGAAGAGGTTGCTGTGGTTCCCGAACAAATACCTTTGTTCAGCGAACAAGAGCTGTCAAGTGCCATTGGCTCTTTGCGCTGCCGAAAGGCTCCTGGTCCCGATGGAATTCCAACGGAAGTGCTAAAGGTAGTAGGTCTGGACTTTCCAGGCCTGCTGCTGAACATGTACAACCACTGTTTGTTGGAAGGCTTGTTTCCTCTGCGATGGAAAGTTCAACGCCTCGTGTTGATCGGCAAAGGCAAGGGAGATCCCGAAACCCCGTCTGCATACAGACCTCTGTGTATGCTAGACACGGCAGGGAAGCTTTTTGAGCGACTCCTGAAGCCGAGGCTCACACAGGCAGTAGAAGCGGCAGGTGGACTCTCCGATCGTCAGTATGGCTTTCGGTCGGGCCGATCAACGATTGGAGCTGTTGGTGAAGTGATCAGGACTTTTGAGGCTGTTCAGCAGGTGAACCACAGATCGCGAAGGCTAGTAATGTTGGCTACGCTGGATGTGAGAAATGCGTTCAACTCAGCCAGGTGGGCTGACATGCTGGGCGCATTGAAGACGGATTTTGTAATTCCCCCGTACCTGTTAAGGATGCTGCAGAGCTACTTACAGGATCGGAAGTTGGTTTTCAACACGCCGGATGGACCGCGGCGGAGAGATGTAACAGCGGGTGCCGCTCAGGGCTCGATTCTTGGACCGGACCTCTGGAACATCGCCTACGATGGGATCCTCCGAATGGAAATGCCTCGGGAGACTTTCCTCGTCGGTTATGCGGACGATATCGCCGTAATTATAACTGCGCGGGATGTCGATGAGCTGCAGAGGCTGTTGACCATGGCCATGGGCCAAGTGACGAGGTGGATGGGTGACCACGGCCTGTCCTTGGCGACGGAGAAGACCGAGATCGTGCTTCTCACCAGACGGAGGATTAATCCCATTGTGCAGCTCGCGGTCGATCGGGAAGTGATTGTCACTAAACCCGTTGTCAAGTACCTGGGTATGAGACTGGATGTTCGGCTCACATTCCGGGATCAGATCACATTTGCGACGGAGAAAGCTGAAAAGATTGTGGCCAACTTGAGCAGACTGATGAAGAATGTCGGGGGACCGATTGGTAGCAAGCGGCGGGTGCTGATGTCTGTGGTTCACTCCGTTCTTCTTTTTGGGTGTGAGGCATGGGCAGAGGCCCTCCGGAAAAAACGACTGAGGGGAAAGATGGCAGCGGTCCAGAGGAGAGGCGCTCTTCGGATCGCTTCGGCGTACCGCACAGTGTCGGAGCCGGCCGTCCTCGTAGTTGCTGGGGTAATTCCCATCGATCTTCTTGCTTTCGAGCGGAAGCGGATCTTCGATGGGAACGGTGCTTTGAGCCGTGCCGAAGCCCGAGAACGCACTATGGAGGATTGGCGAAACCGCTGGGAGGGGGACGAACGGGGAAGATGGACGGCGAGACTCATTGGGGATCTCCGAGAGTGGGTTGAGCGGGGGCACGGGGAGGTAGATTTTTATCTCACCCAGTTCCTCACCGGACACGGTTGTTTCGGGGCCTACCTTCACAAGATGGGGAAGTCAGCGAGCCCGGAATGTCAGTACGGTGACTCCGACTACGACGATGTACTGCACACCTTCTTCCATTGCGTGAGGTGGGAAGCGGACAGAAGGGACCTCGAAGGGGCCGTTGGCCCGATCTCGCCGGACACACTCGTTCGTCGAATGTTGTCCAGTCCCGAATCGTGGAGCTCTGTTTCTGCATTCTCCAGGAGGGTGCTGAAAGAAAAGAGAACAGAACAGCTGTGATGCATCGACGCAGCTAAACCTGGTGGAGCATCGCGGTTGAAATGCCATCTTTGGCGTACGAAGGCACCCTCTTGAAGTATTGCGAACAGCGTTTCCGAGAGGGCTTCCATTGCCTGGACCGATAGGTTTTTAGTGGGTGAGAGTCCTACACACCGGGGGAAACACCAAACCCTGACGGTGCATAATGCATTTTCCTATCGTAAAAAAAAAAAAAAAAAATTACCTCGTAATAGGCCTCGGGGGTTTTAACAAGTTACTTATGTAGATATCAACATATGTATTTGTTCTTCGTTTGTTTTCTATATTTGGGGTCAATAACAATTCCAATTGTATTATTTTTAGGAGTCCGTCCGCAATTGCTTGAGCGAAATGGAATTGGAGGCATCGGGAGACCAACGTAGGCATATCCTCATAGAACATGACATTATTGACGGGGCTGCGTGGTTCTACGTCAGGGTGGGGTACGTAGGTTCGATACTATTTTTAATGAGTAATTTAGATACATTTTAGCGGAAATGTATATTGTGTTTTAATTTGAGAGGGATTACTCTCAAATACCTGCGGTATCTACAATGGGGCGTCGCTGGATCAATGGCTTCGTAAACTAAATTACCAGGCGAACCAACGACCTTCTGATACTTGTACAGGTACGACCCTATTCCGATTTACCTTTTATATATTGGTGTTTAGTTAAATTCTTTTAGAGTTATTTTTTTGGCACCAGGCACTCCTGCTTCTGATGATATCACGGCTTGTGGTAGCGTCTTTGAGCCTTTCAGCAGAGTGGAGCCAGTGGTAAGTTGAATACACGGTTAGGTAAATAAGTAGGTGATGAATATAACTTGTATATGACTGACATGTTTTGTTTCAGCCTTGCCCCTGGCAAGCCCTATTTCTATGGTGCAACAAGTTCATGCCTCCGCCAGGTTTCCAGGAGCTGCCCCAAGAGCTACCCCAGTAGCTGCCCGAGGAGCAACCCCAGGAGCGACCCCAGGAGCTGCCCCAGGAGCTGACCAAGGAGCTGCCCCAGGAGCTGCCCAAGGAGCTGCTCCAGGAGCTGCCCCAGGAGCTGTCCAAGGAGCTGCCCCAGGAGCTGCCCCAGGAGCTGCCCACTGCGAACCCTCCTCTACCACTACCACGGCCATATCTCAGCTGTTGTTGGGTAGAGAGGTTGTATTAGCTGAGGGTAGAAGCCTTTCGGCAAGTGAGTATTAAAATGCAGATTTAAACATTATTTTCAGGATTTAATCAATATGAATGTTTTTTTAGACTTTTATTTTCTAGGCTTGACAATTTAAATTTTTTCAGGACTTGAACACAGCGCGGGAGCAGGGTGCCGACCGGGCGTCACTGGTGGCAATCAGGTGGCTGGAGATACTCAACTTAGAATTCCGGGAGGTCCTTCACCTCTCTGACAACGTTTTTGAATACGCAGACCATGGCGGACAGGACCTCTGGGCTGAAATCCGAACTACACTGGAAAGGATCGTCGTTCAGACCAGTAACACGATGGACCAGAGCATCGTGTGGGGGTGTCCTCCACCAACAGAACCGCCCGGGATCGCCACCTGTAATAACTGCCAGAACGCCCTGCCGACGGTGGTGATCATGCCCTGTCACCACACCCTCTGTCCCGCGTGCGCTGTCAGGCTGCACATCTGCCCCTTCTACCGCTCTACGATCGTTGGGCGTAAGCGACTCTATTTTGACTGCTAAATCCATTTATTAACTTTTATATACTTTTTTTATATTATAAACTTTGTATTATACTCTTTTACCAGGTTGCTAGGTTGGTAGCATAGAGCATTTAGGTTTGCAACAGTGCATTGAGCATACAGGTGAAATCTAGCGGGAGAAAAGTGAGGTTGGGGAAAAAGTGAAGCCGACATGGGCGCCGCTATCTTGGAATGTCGTCACAAGTCACGTGACCAAAACGCTGGCTTCTGATTGGCCTGCTATAGTGGGGGCTATCCTACTAATACATTCAGTACATTTAGTTTTAAATTAATTTCACAAAATCAAGATCATAATGCTGCTTTGTTAATTTACTGAAAACATAGTGATAATAAATACTATCATCATATTTTTTCAGGGATTATTAAGAAGTTCAAGACGAAGTTTGAGTGATGTAAGAATCATGTTTGTGGTGTAGATAACAAAGAGGATTATTATTATTAAGAGTTGTATGTAAGAAGTTAATTTACATTTATTAGTAATTTTTGGCAAAAAGTGTATCGCTTTAATAATGTTTTAACTAAATACTTTGCTCTTTATAAAGCACATATTTTAAAATACACTGAACTTGTGAGCATATTACATTCATTTTCATAATTAAGAGTTAGTATTAAGCAAAGTCAAATGTTACTTATCAAAATCATTCCCACAAATTTTTGTTTTGTAAGTTGTGGAAAAACCTTATGGTTTGGAGCAAAAGGTGTCCTCTTTAGCTTTCAAACTAAAACAATTAAATATTAATCGTGGTTAAAACTCATATATAATATATTTATTAGCAATACAATTTGTGATAGAAATGAAATTTACCTTTGTAAATGGTGTGTAAATAACCAGCTATTTATCTAATAAAATATCCCCATAAGATTAACATTGATACTTTAAAATCCCATGGGGCGGAGCCCTGAAGGTGGATATTTTTCAAGACCCCAAAAGGCACATCTAGAGGGTAAAAGCATTTGACTGATAATGAACATGTACAGAAAATAATAGTTTAAGAAGTTAAAAATCGCCGAGCAAAAATCAATGTTATAGATTGAATAATATTTAGCTACACGTGTTGCTAGGAAATGGTTTCTGTGACAGCATGTACAAATTGATTATATAAAAAATAAATATATTTTAACCGTAGCTTTTGAAATAATAACATTGACAAAATGTGCAGTCGATACCTCTGGATCATATCGGATTTACTATAAACTAATTCAAATACGCTTTATCAATGGACGTTGTCTGTGAATACGTTTTTGTAAATAGTCCAAAGACCTTACATTTTAGAGCAAAATGTAAAGGTATAAAAAGTTTCTTCTTTAAAAGATCTTTTAAACAATAATAATAAAATCTTGATTGTTGTTAAATTTGATAAGTAATTTTAAAGTTATTTATTAATACAACTCGTTAGAAAAGTAAAATTTAGTTTTATATTGTACATTGTGCAGAAACCTTAAGGTTTAGAGCAAAATGTGTGAGGATATAAAGGTTTCCTTGTTAAAAGAGGTTTCAAACAATCATAAAGAATCCGTAATCGAATAATTATCTGCTGAGATACAACAACATTAAGTGCGTGAATACCCCAGCTAATGGCGGCCATCTTTAATGACCGCCAGTTTGGTGTTCTACACAGATTTTGAAGTGGCTTCTTATCTGAAAGGTTACCTATTGGTACTATGACCACAGAAAATGTCATATCTCAATCACAAAATGCCGTTTTTTTTTTGTACCCGACGTACCAAGACCTTTACGAAGTATGTATAGACCTTGATGGTTGCCTACTGTCATCTATTGTTTTTATAATTCTGAGCCATAAATGTGGTCCCCGTTTTTTGAACAAGTAGAGAAACGTTATTTAATAAATTTTCCGGGCATTTGACAAAACAGATTAGAACAAAAAAATTTGATTTTCACCAATCAGTGATGAATAAGTGCAAATGTACACAATAATTTCTTAATTAGCACAAACTCACGATCGCCAACAGTAAATGTCAAACAAAGAAATAGAGAAACATCACAGAAGAAAGTCTACAAAAATAAATAACCAATGCTAAATATTACAGAAAATTAAGTTTTTACAGATCTGGTCGCAAAAAAACTAAAACACGACAATAGGTTTTTTAACCATTATGCTCATTTAAAATTAATGTTAAATGCCAAAAAAGAGAAGTCATTGGATGGCAATCATATCTTGCAAACAGTAATAAAGGCCTTACTTAGCCACACTTATTACCTGAAGAAACTCTATAACTTAGTTAAGTAACAATTAAATTATAAATTCATCACTAACGAAGCTAACAGTTGACATGTTAATTAAATATACAGTCAAAAGAACGTCAAACGTAAATTGCTATAACTGATCCTTGAACTTTCCTGAAATTTTCTGAACAGAGTAAAATAAATTATTAATAAGGAAATTTTCGAAAGCCTTTAAAAACGCACGCTGCTCTGCTACAGCGTATCACATAATAAAATAAAACAGGTGGTTATTATTCGAAATATAAAAAAATACTAATCTCTATGCAGCAAACACAACTATTTTCCTGGTTATACCGGGTAAAGCACCAGCTAGTATTTTCGTCATAGTTTGTAGCTATGACGATTATCACTGCTGTATTTATAAACAAAACAGCAGCAGCAGAAGCTGCTGTGTTTTTATTGTGCTGCTATTTTTACTTTCTCCCTCTATACATAGTATATGGAGAGAGTATTGCTTTCGTCAAAATTTTTGAATTTGAGTTGTTAGTGGAAATATTCGTTTTGGTGCTCCCTGAACCCAAAAAAGTGGTTTTTACGTGATGTCTGTCTGTGTGTGTGTGTGTGTGTGTGTGTGTGTGTGTGTGTGTGTGTGTGTTTGTTTGTGTATTATCCCCAAAAAACCTCCAAAAAACATGAAAAATCCAAATTTCTCAAAAACGGCTCTAACGATTTTGTTTCAACTTTAGTCGTTTCTAGAACTTTAGTTTTCCAACAAAATGACATTACCCGCATTCCTGTAAAAATTCGGGTTCAGAAATTACAGGACTTAAAACACCCAAAATTCAGTTTTTTTGATTTTTCATAAAAAGACATAAATATAAAAAAATATTACTATTCACCAACAAAAAGAGCTCAAAAAACTAAATAAGTTAGTGTTTTGAATTACTATTCTACGATTGCTGGTTTCGGAGAAAATTGAAATTTTCATTTAGCGGTAAACGCAGTACGTTGTCCAATGTTATTCTTATGGGGAATACAAAAATTATTATTTCTCTCTTATTTACTGATCAATTTCATTCAAAATTGATATGCTTGTCAATTTAGCATTTACCAACAGAGGTAATTCGAAATATGTTGCTCCTTAATAACCCTGGGGGGGAATAGGGGGCATTTCCCCTCTTAAAACTACGAGTGTAGCAATGGATTCTTTAGTGCCTCCAAAGCAGGGATTTGGGTGGATGTTTTTTAAAACAACTTGTTTACAAGATTTTCTGTACATTCGACCGTGCTTTGTATTCTATATTTAGTAAATAAAAACTAATTTATTCATTCAAGTTGGGCTAAAAGGGAGAAAGTATGTGTCAGTTTCTTGATACCGTTTATTTTGTCCTGCGACATTAAAGTATTCTCGATTCTATTTTGAAAGATATTTTTATTTTATTAAGTACATGGTCTAAAATCGCGACCTGAAAATGTAATCTCAGGAGATCTGCTTTACCTTGTTATTTGTAATGATTTGCAATATTTATCTGCTGATGACACAAACATTTTACTTACTGAAGAAAACATTCTTGAACCTCTGTAGTATACGAACGATTAAAAAAATATTGAATTTATAATAAATACATAACCATTTGAACTAACTATTTAAAAATATAAATATTTCAATATTTTAATACTTACATTTTCAACTTTTGTTGGAGAGGATTCTTCGGTTATCATCGGAAATAGAAATATTACCAGTAAAACATTGATACCCGCCTTCATACTGCAAAAAAGTAGTCCTAGAGCCCTGTCTTTTAACAAATTATATTTTAGTAATATTTTTATAATGACTAATATTATTATTCTCAAAACTTTACCAAAATAAGCGTACATCACTTTAAACTACATTGTTGTTATACGCCAAAAGAATATAATTACATTAAATTACCTTAGTTAAATGTTTTTAGTTTATGGACAATATTATCATCTATTTTTTGTTAGTATTTCAATAACGAGGGAAAAACATCAGTGATTATCATATGGATCACATAAATATATGGTTGTCTAGTTAATTTATACAGTTAATACAGTAGTTAAAATAAATAAATAAACAACAAAAACCCGGTTCTTACATTTAAAGTAGTCCTCTTGAAACTAATATAGTGATAGGAATCCCTGAATCTACTTTAAAGATATTCACGGAACACTGCTCAGTTGGTACAAGTGTGACATGTTCTTTAACACCTGAACTAACAAAATATTAATTGCTCTGTTATGTGATACTCCATGTGAAACAAGAACATATAGTAAACATTTTGTATACAACTAGTGTTTAAAGTAGTGGAATTGTAATCAAGCATTTGTCTGAAATTAAACAAGATAATATTTATTTTAAAACTGTTTTGTTTAATACTGAATGCAAATATATAACTATAAAATGCATCATCCAGTTGGTGAACTCGCTTATTAAATCACTTTAAATGCTATTGGAATCATTCTTTTATTGGATCGAAAGTAGCTAAAAATAAATTATATTTAAAATTAAACATTTTTTGGCCATAAAAACACTGGCACAGAGTAAACAATTCCAAATATTGTTGTAAGAAGTAGTTTTAATTAAAAATCGTTTTCTTTCTACCGATGTAAAGACGAAAATACATTAGCGAAAAGCAGAATAAATAATTTTAGTTACACACTTCTGATGGCATCGCTTAAGCAAATAAAAGTAGTATCTAATGCATTTGCGTTCTGTGAAGGTTCTGTGAAGTTCACCAGATTCACGCAACAGTAAGGTGAATCTATCACAACACTTATATCCACGGGTTAGTTAACTACTGTCGGGACGGTTACTGAAACTTCAGTAAACCTACCCTAAGTGGGTTTAATACAAAATGTATTTAAGCAAGGGGAATTAATTACCCGTCTACTTATTAAGTTTATACAGTTACAAAAAACCAAAGCTGAGCTCAAACCACGATGAGGAACCTAACTTTCGTTTTTAAAATTTTCACGCTTAATAAGTTTACGATGTTTACAATGAACTGTACCAAGTACAAGTTTTTTTAATAATTATTCAATATTTTTTGTGTGACCACTGTTTGTGGTTGCGGAAACGCGCAAAATGGTTTTATGTTTGATTTTGCAAATGGCAAGTCGGTTTCACACAAAAAAATCCTGTTTTGTAGCCTCCAAAGATGATATAAATATTTAAATATTGCTTACTCTACCTCCATCTTCAGTTTTAAAACAATCAACAGAGTTTCCGCGGTTTTAAAAGTTTTAACGTACTTCCATCTTAAAGTCAAGAAATTAAATTACAAAACTAAAACATTTTTAGCGAATTTCCCTTACAGGGAAGAATCTATTACCGTAGTCGGCATGGTAAGACCTAGGCCCGGGACCATGACAACTTTCCGTTTTGAGGTCCCCAGACCTCAAAAATACCATTCGTTCGAAACTGTATTTATATATATATATATATATGTGTGTGTGTGTGTGTGTGTGTGTGTGTGTGTGTGTGTGTGTCCATGGGTGCGATAAATCTCGTAAAAAAGGTCCGATTTTGATGAAATTTGGTACAAACGTGTAAAGCAACATTCATGACTTTACGTTCGAAAACCAGCTACGTCGTGCTATCCAAACCGCATTTTGGGTATTTTTTTAAAAGTTTTACAAATAATATTTTAGTAAATCCAATTTTATTTTTCACCATAGGATTCAACTTAAAAAAACGCACAATTTGGTGTTTTGATAATTTCTCTATGTCAATTGGTTACAGAGTTATTGAAAGTGCTAAACACAGTACGTTGTCCAATGTTATTCTTATGGAGAATAAGAAAATGTTATATCTCGCTTATTTATCAACGTATACTAACGAAATTTGGTATACGGTTTCATCTGGTTGTGGTCTATTGTTATTTGCACAAAAAATCAATTTTTACTGGTGATTCCCGTAGCAGCAAACCTGCGTACTCAGCCCCCATGTTATTCTTATGGAGAATAATTAAAAAGTCATAAATCGTTTATTTATGAATGTATACTAATGAAACTTGGTATGTGGCTTTATGTGGTATTAAGATACGTTTATATTCATTGGGAATTCGCCAAGTACACAGGTTTGCTGCTACGGGTTATTCATATGCAGTATGTTCCAATAATTTCAAACCAGAAACTATATACCAGTTGGAATGAACACCGTAAACAATTAATAAATCCCTTGTCAAGACACGAATCCGTTCCTGGGTATATGTTTATAATCCCCAAACAGAGTTTATATGACATTTCAATAAATGCAAGTACATGACTGTACAGTCTGATTGTTTCAGATGGTACAAGTGTTTTTTAATCTCTATATCAAAAACTAGATTATATAATTACTGAACTTATGGTAAACATGAACAGCTATGGAGTAAATCGAGTTGTATTGGTTCGTTTAAACAAAAATATGGAAGATTTGTTTTGCAAAAATGTTAATATACAGTATATAACAATTGTAACACCTAGCAAATATTATTACGTCACATTATACTGTAGTGACAACGTAATACCAAAATATTGCAGTACTTTTAATTTAAAAAGTTACTAATTATTGGATACAACGTATTAAAATATATCGAAATTTTGAACTTATAATGGTAAGAGAGATCTGTTTTATATACAACAATAATTCTATTTTATATACAAATATAGTATTCGGTTACGGTAATCGAATGCTTTATAGGACCTTCCTAAATCCTGGATTGAAAGAGATAACTTTTCCCCTTTTGTCATGCTAAACACCTCGCCCCTTCTCTTATATCTCAGTAGCCCTTTTACTTGGCAAAGTATAAACATATTTACTACCTCACTAAAAAAGTTTTAGTATCTGCACTGGTGTTAAGTATTTTAGTCATTAAAATATTTATTGAGTTAAATAAAATAAAATATTGATTTAAGTTTTTGGGTTGCTGTAATCATACCGTCAAATTTTCTAGTGAATTCCCCTTACAGGAAGAAGCTATTACTGTAGTCGGTATGGTAAGACCTAGGTCCGGGATCATGAAAACCTTTCGTTTAGAAGTACCCAGATGCCAAAAACAACATTCAGTAAAACTGTGTCTATATTTGTAGTATATATATATATATATATATTATATATATGTCCGTGGGTGCAATAACTCTCGAAAAAAGCTTCTATTGTGATGAAATTTAGTATAAACACGTAAAGCAATATTTATGACTTTAATTTAGAAAACCAGACCCATCTGAAGGGTTTTATTTTGGGGGGAGGGAGGTTTGCCCCACAACATGGGTTTTTTTAACTTTATTAAATTTAATTATATTTAAACCCAAATTTCAATTTACACCAACAGCTTATAAAAACAAGTACATAAGCACTTTGAATTATTGCTGAACATAGTATGTTGTCCACTGTTAATCTTATATAAAACTAGGAGTACGCTCTTATATCGCGTATAAGGATTGAGCTCACAGTTGAAAATACAAACAAAAATGTTTCAATTGACAATATACCTCATGGGACCTCCATTATAACTGCAGCTTGACAATGACATACAAATCCAGAACATGACAAACAATGAGACCAGAAATCTGTCAATCAGTCAGACAAAGTGCATATGAAGTAGTTACTCACCCCTCAGTCTCACTGAGGGCTGTATCATCTAGGCCCTCATAATAATATTAGCTGAAGATTTTGATAAAATATAATATGTTGGCGACAATAAAGGTCCCCAATCAGTGAGAGCACGTGGTTTAAAAGTAGTTATTTACTCTTTATTTCCACTGGAGGACCCATCAGGATATTTATTTCATTGTAGCTTAATATTGCTGTAAAAATATATACGTATAAATACAGAACTTGATGAACAATACGTTTTAAAATCAGTCAATTGGTTTTGAATGCCTAAATATTTTAAACTCTAATCCAGAGGTTTTAATGTAACACATTAACCTTACTGGGGGGGGGCTATGCCCCCCAGGCCTCCCATTGTTATTGTAGCTTGATACGGTTGTTCAAATACATAGCCAAAAATGCAGAACTTAAAAAACAATAAGGCTTAAATCAGTCAATTTGTTTTTAAGAAGAATAAATTACCTCAATCAAAAAGAAAGGAAAAGTAGTATCTTATGTTAAATATATTCTAGGATGTAATTAAAACTCTTAGACACACTTCTTAGAACCCACTAGTCATTGTGTCAAGGTCCAACATTTTGTATACATCTTAATATAAAAATGCCCCCGTAGCAGCAAACCTGCGTACTCAGCAAATTTCCAATGCATATATATGTATCTTAATACCACATAAAGCTACATATCAAGTTTCATCAATATACATTAATAAATAAACGATTTAAGACATTTTAATTATTCTCCATAAGAATAACATGGCGGCTGAGTGTGCAGGTTTGCTGAAGCAAGGAACTCCAAAAATGGGGTTTTATACAAATATCAATATAACTCAAGTAGGTAAAGCCACATACCAAATGTTAATAATTTATGTTCATAATTAAGGGAGATAACACGTTACTTATTCTCCATAAGATTAACATGGGGCTGAGTACGCAGGTTTGCTGTTACGGGAACTATCGGCTGAAAAATGGTTTTTAGTGCAAATACCAATAGACCACAACGATATGAAGCAATATACCAAGTTTCAACAAGGAAGGGACAAAAATAAGCGAGATATACAATTTATCTTATTCTCCGTAAGAATAGCATTGGACAACATACTGGTTTAGCACTTTCGATATCTCTGTAACCATTTGACGTAGAGCAATGACCAGAACACCAAATTGTGCGTCTTTCTAAGCTGATTCCAATGTAAAAAATAAAAGTTTGACTTTTTCAACAATTATATGTAAAAAGCTCAAAAAACCCACTTTTTGGATAAAAAACACCCCGAAATACGTCTTCGGATAGGTCGATCTGTCTGGTTTTCGAACTTAATGTCATAAATGCTGCTTTACACGTTTATACAAAATTTCGTCAAAATCAGATCAATTTTACGAGAGTTATCGTGCTCACGGACACATACTTTAATAGTAAACAAATGTCATAATCGGCCTGGAAGGACAAGTCCTGCACAGTCCATTAACACATATATAATTCCAATTTGTTGGCATCTGGAATCCTTGAAACGAAAAGTTATCATGGTCACGGGCCTAGGTCTTACCATGCCGACTACGGTAATAGCTTCTTCCCTGTAGGGGAAATTCGCTGAAATGGATCCCTATTTCCCTTGGTCATGCCATTACTTGAGAATAATGGACCAAATTGAATAATTCTTTTTTGTTGAGTTTGTTTATGTCAGGACAAGGTTCTTATAAAAGACATTTTTTAATCCGACCTAAGAGCTCTGCCCCACAGGCCTTCAAAGTTCCCATTGATTTGATCTAAGTTAAGTTAGTTACACCAAGCAGCTGTAAACATACTTGAAAGGCATATACGTATGTTGATTATGGAAATAAAAAGCTACTTGAATGGAAACTCTCATTTTGGAAATAAAAAAAGTACTTGAATGGCAACTCAAACTTTTTTTTTGATATTCAAGTGAGCATAGCGAATGAGCTAATCCGGGAAGCGAATATGCTTATTTTAAAAATGAACGAGTATTTGAAATGAAACAAATTCAATGACTTTAGGACAGGACGTCTGTTGGGCCAGCTAGTTATTTAAATTAATGATTACAGAAGGTGTGTAACATTAATGTTTCCAAAAACATTATGATCACATTCTTTTTAAGTAACGGTGTATTATAATCCCACTTATATTTTATATTATTGACTATCTCAAGTTTAATCCATGCAATGTTTTTTGCTGTAAAAAATAATACGGGGACTTGTGCTTGAAACAATAGTTATTTGTGTATTAAGTGAGTAAAGTGCAACTTTTTTCTCTAAGGGAAATTGTTGGCGCCCGACGCCGGCGCCGTAGGCCAGGGCGATAAATTTACACCCAACATTTTTCCCACACCCCAAAAGCCACAAGTATTGATAAGTATTCACATTCACAATCGCTTTTCATTTTGGTTGCGTAATGCGTAATAACTAAACTCGGAACGTTAATTGCAGCTGGAGCAAAATATCAATCAGCTGATCCGATTCTCTTATGGCTGCAGCATTAATGATTGCAGCGAAATGTCAGCTGATTCTGTTCCAGGAGACAAAGTAGCACTATACTCCTTAATTACAAGGAGTAAAATTTGACTTTACTAAGTAGGTTGGGGGTAAAGAAATTTATCGTACAAGATAGGAACGACATTTCCTTCAATTTTTAAAATGTATTGTATTAGTTCACACATACGCAAAAAGTTGGAGAAAATATAGTAAACAAATTTCATAATCGGCCTGGAAGGACAAGTCCTGTACAGTCCATTAACACATATATAATTCCAATTTCTGGTAAATAGTTCAACTAAATTTGATCAAAATGTTAAACAGGAGCATCTCTTTTACTTGTTAAACATTAAAAGTAATTTTTTACTGAGAAAACCATGTTTTCTGAAAATAAAAGTACCAATCTCTGTATGGCAGGAGGTTCAATTTCGGATCTAAACTATTTAAATCAGTCCTTTAGTTTTTGTTAGTGTATTTACAAAAGGATGTTGTTGATATTTGAACATGGGCTTTTATGAGAGCCAAAAATTAAAATTAATTTATTATTAGAGACAACACATCTAAAGTAACCAAAGATATTGATGACATTAGTGTATCTCAAAACCTGCTATTTAATACAAAACTATTTAATAGTTTTTGCTAGTAATGTAAGTGATTTATTGAAAGTCGAACAATATTTGTTATGAGAATAATAAATGCAAACATTGTGCGTTAAAAAACACCTAAAAAGAAAATAAATGTAATTATGACAAACTGCAGGCCAAAACCTTTAATTTAATACTGAAACAGTAAAAATTGGCACAGTAGTTTTTGCTAATAGATTTACGTAAAGAATTTAAAAAAAATGTTAATCGGGCTGTTTCGGGAGCTCAAAGTATTTTGTATTGAGAAAAATCTATAATTATAATGGTTGTGCATGTACGTGTATGTCCCAGGGGATTTCGAAAACGCCTACTAAAAACTGCTCCAGACCATAATGTTGTAGAGGACCAACAAATGGCAGATAGGTACTTTTTTGTTTTTCCTCCAGACCTCAGGACTCTGCCCCAGTGGCATAAAAAGTCGCCATGTCATTCTTATGAAGGTTTAGGTTATTTAGGTTTCAGTTAGGCCTACCGCAAAACAGGCTTGACCCGGACACTTTTTTACTATTTTTAGGTTATAGTGCCTTCCCATTAACGATGTCACCAATAAAAACCAGACCATTGTAAAGTGTGAGTACTATTCACAATATCCATTTACCTTTAGCCTAACTTATATATTATTATGTTGGATGTTATTATAAGAAAAATAAATACCCCCGTAGCAACCAACCTGCGTACTCAGCGAATTTCCAATGCATATATATATATATATATATATATATATATATATGTATCTTAATACCACCTAAAGCCAAGTACCAAGTTTCATCAATATACATGCATAAATAAACGATTTATGACACTTTAATTATTCTCCATAAGAATAACATGGCGGCTGAGTATGCAGTGTTGCTGAAGCAAGGAAAAAAATGGGGTTTTAAAAAATATAAATAAAACTCAAGAAGGTAAAGCCACATACCAAATTTTATTAATTTATGTTCATAATTAAGGGAGATAATACGTTACTTATTCTCCATAAGAATAACATAGGAGCTGAGTACGTAGGTTTGCAGCTATATGGGAACTGTCGGCCAAAAAATGTTTCTTAGTGCAAATATTAATATGCCACAACGATATAAAGCAATATACAAAGTTTCATCAGGAAAGTTTATAAATAAGCGAAATATACAATTTTTCTTATTCTCCATTAGAATAACATCGGACAACGTACTGTCTTTAGCACTTTAAATATCTATGTAACCATTTGACGTAGAGCAAAGATCAAAACACCAAATTGTGCGTATTTTTAACCTGATTCCAATGGAAAAACTCAAATTTGACTTTTTCAAAAATTATTTGTAAAAAACTCAAAAACTTACTTTTAGGGTACAAACCCCCCCCAAAAAATACCCCTTCGGATAGGTCGATCTGTCTGATTTTCGAACTTAAAGCCATAAATGCTGCTTTAAACAATTATACCAAATTTTGTCAAAATCGGACTATTTTTATGAGAGTTATCATGCTCACGGACAAATATATATATATATATATATATATATATGTAAACAGTTTTGAACTAATGGTGTTTTTGGCATTTGGGGACCTCAAAATGAAAAGTTATCATGGTCCCGGGCCTAGGTCTTACCATGCCGACTACGGTAATAGCTTCTTCCCTATATATATATATATATATATAGGGGAAATTCGCTAAGAATAAATAAAAGTGTCCGGGTTAACCTCCACAAACGGTCTTGAACCGGACATCCACCTAACTAACGTTATAACGTATAAACTAAACTATCCTGTCCGTAGTTGAACGGTGTTTTGAGGTCTGCAGATGCCTTTGCAGAAAGGCTTAAAAATTAAATAAATACAAAATTGTTATGGGTTGGGGATGAAAAAAGGGTATTCTTATGTCACGTTTCAGTTGTTTATTCTTTGCAACTAAAATGAAACTAAACAAAGAACCGTAAGGGAAAAATACAGACGTTTAAAATACGGTTTGAAACAAGGGGCCCATTAGATTTTCCACGGACATGATCACTTATGGTCGATTTAAACAAAGAATACTTTTTCGCCACTGCTCTTATAATTAATACCATATCAGAGCTACAAACCACAATGTTGTTATTAGTTATGGCGGGAATACTGTGTTTACGGTAGGAACGAGTCGTAACGGTTGACAAGAGTCCCATCCATGGAGTATAATTAAAGTGTCCGGGTCAAAACTGGAATAGGCCTGTCGTTAATGTGAAACATTTTTTTTAATATATGTAATTTATCTCTTTAAATAGCATGGCATTGTGCACGCTTAAATTCCAAATAAAATTATGCCTTATTCACGAAAACAATTGGACAAACGTAAAAGAAATGACATGTCTTGGTTAGAAATAATATTTTATTTTTGTGAAAAGAAGTGAGTTATAAACGATTAGAGCATGCCTCGTTTTACGATTAGAGCATGCTCTAAACAAATGTAGGCCTACCTATAACGAACGACTGCTCAAGTTTGCAGGTTAGTTTAGAAATATTTATGTTTACAAACATGTACGTGTCCGGGTCAAGACCCCCTGTCTGGGTCTAGCCGATTTTATGATACGGTATGTTATGTTTCAGTTTAGGTGTCTTGAAATTTGTCCAGATAACAAACGTTGGTTCCAATATCACTTTGGTACTTTGGTATTATACGGATGCCACCCTTATGCAGCGCGCTGCGGCAGTTATGTTAAGATGGGTTATAATAAAAATGATTGTAGGACTTTCCTTGCTTTGTTACGAATCGAATGATACCTGATGAGTCATACTTCCGGCCGCCAAACCCCCTCCAAATAGACCAAGGTCAGGTCGCTGACCGGAGCGCGCGCATCACCTGTCACCGCCTGTATCTGGGTCAGTGTCATGAGTGATTTATTGCCGTGCACTACGTTACATTTGTTTTCATAATGAGTGACGTTCTTTTGGTGTGGGATTTACCTCGAAATTAAGAGGAAACCATCCTAACATAACTGCCGCAGCGCGCTGTATATTTGGCGGAGTACCTGTGGCGATCGGGTTTGGCTGCTAGCGGCGGCGACGCATTCAACACGATCCTAGCTGACATCGCTGCCTTTTGGGAGGCACAACACAAAGACCGCTCATCAGAATGATGTAAAATTTGTACAGTAAGTCAATAAAAGTACGTTTTTTTCGAATTATGTAGTTATCCTTTGTATCCGGTAAAAATTTAACCTCCAAAAATAGTGGCATCCGTATAATACCAAAGTACTATAACTTTAAACATGCATTGTCAGGAATAACATTATCATGTTATGTTTGTTTATTTCATTTTTATTTTAAGTTTAATTGAATAACAAACTAAACAAAGATGACGTAGTTACTGTACGGTAATTAAAAACATACAAGCTATTAAATATTAATCAGTGTTAAAAATATCAACCTAATTAATATACCGTAGCCTATCGAACAATTTAATTTGGTTCGTTATTTTGTTCCACATACGAAAGTATACCCGAGCCGAGTAAGATCGAAACCATATTGGATTCGCCTGGGTAAATTAAATGTAAGTTAAACAATACCCCCGTGGCAGCAAACCTGCATACTCAGCGAATTCCCAATGCATATATATATATATGTGACTCACTACTATATAGAGCTACTTACCAAGTTTCATAAAAATACATTCATAAATAAGTGATATATAGCATTTAATTTATTCTCCATAAGAATAAGATTAGGGTTAAGGACGCAGGTTTGCTGCAACGAGGAAGATATGTAATGTGTTTTTTTTGCAATTATCAATATAACTGAACCAGCTGAAACTACATACCAAGTGCTCATAATTTAGGTACATAATTAAGGTAGATATACAACTTGACTTATTCTCCATATGAATAACATCGGGGCCGAGTATGCAGGTTAGCTGCTACGAGGAATATCAACCAAAAACTTGTTTTTTGTGTAAATATCAATATACCACAACTATTTGAATCCATATACCAAGTTCCATCACTATACATTCATAAATAATCGAGATATAGAATTTTATTTATTCTCCATAAGGATAGGATAACATTGGACAACGTACTGTGTTTAGCACTTTGAATATCTTTGCAACGGTTGGACGTAGAACAACGATTAAAACACCAAAATGTTTGTTTTGTTGAGCTAAACATATTAATAAACAGAAATGTGAATTTTTTCGTAAAACTATCTGAGAAAAATCCAAAAACCTCTTTCCCATAAGATTAACATGGCACAAGTTTTTTGGATTTTATCCGCAACCACTTAATGTAGGTTAATGTTTCAAAAGACCAAATTATTTGTATTTTTTAAGCTCTATAAAATGGCTATAACCAAAATCGAGTGTTTGTAACATTTTGGAGTCAAATTTGCAAAAACCGATTTTTGGTAAATAATTGTAAACCCCTTATAAGACCCCCTTCCCGTAGTGCGATCGATCTTGTTTTCCAAACTTACAGTCATAAATGCTACTCTCCACATTTTTGCCAAATTTCATCAAGATCGGGTGTTTCTTTCAAAAGTTATCGCGGTAACGGACACATATATATAAATTTGAACGATTAGTGTTTTTTGGCATCTGGGGACCTCAAAACGAAAAGTTATCATGGTCTCGGGCTTAAGTCTTACCATGCCACCTACGGTAAGAGCTTCTTCCCTACAGGGGAAATTCGCTAAAAGTCATAGCCTATTTTTGATTTAAAATTTGTATCACTTTTCCCTTGTTTCTGGCAAAAACAAATGTGATATCCAAACTCTAGAGGTAAATTTATATGAGGTTAGTTCAATGAAATTGCTCATTTCCAATCGAAAAGTAGGCCTAGGAAGAACTTATGCCAAAAGCCACAATTATCCAGAGACTAAGTTGTACCTTACGGAACAATTTTAGAAAATGTTTATTTTGGATAAAAATGAAGAAATGTAGACAAAAATGTGATTAAAACAGTGGTGTATGGACATCATAAATTATGCCTAGAAAATTAAAGTCGATAGGCATACCTTACAAATATTAACCTCCAAAAAGGACCAAAGTTATTAAGTTTGCCTTATTGCCTTGAATAAACACTTATGTAGACCTCGTGCGGATCTTCGTGAAGCCTGAGTAGGGGATGCCAGCAGAAGAGTGGGGGGGGGATGAGCGTTGGAGGGGAAGATCGCAATACCATATGTCGTAATACTGTTCCTGCGGAAAAAATTTGGCTATGTAATATTAAATATATTTTACTGGGTGAACGTATAGTATTTAAGTGTTTATGAGTCTTGATAAAAAGAAGTATGGTATTTAAACCATAATTAACAATACACTCTTTATTGAGTGTTGTATTTTAAATTATGTCTTAACAAATTGTAAATGATTACATTAGGCTTTTTGAGTTTTTTTTTTTCAAATGGAATCGTCAACACAAGCCGTTGAACTGTTTCCCTGGTGTAGGCAGTATAGTTCTTGTACGATAAGCTGGTTTTTAGTCTTAAAAAAGTTTATTGCTGTTGCTGATTGTTTATTTGTAATTTTAATATTTTTCCTATCAAACTAATGTCTAAACATAAGGACGCAACAGTGAACTCGCTAGGTTGAAGGCAAATGAAAATGATTTGTGTTAGGCCTAATCGATAAATGCTGTCTCGCACTTCTCGCGAATTCGCCTGAACAAACCGTTTCCGTAAAAAAAACGGAAAAAACCGTTTCAAACCAATTTACCAATAACACCCACGCTTCACGAAGATCCGCACGAGGTCTAGGATAGTTCTGGTAATGCAATTATCATGTTTTTAGGAAAATAAATTTACCTATATTAAACTTCAGTTTTCAATCAGACAAAAAGGAAATAGGCTAGACCCAGAATATGGTGAAAACTAATATGCCACATTAAGTTTTAATAACATATTGTCTTAGTTAAAAGCACGATGTATAGGTAGCTATAGTTTGTTCATTTTTCTGTTCTTACAAATGTTAGTTATTGTTACCTATATTGTAAAGTTGCATTGGTGATAGCCGTCAAATAAATAACCAAAACATCTAATGTTATTTGGTAACTTACCGTCCGTTTTATTAGTGAGATAATAATTTTTTGAACAAACTAACACTTTCTCCTGTTAATGAGTGGAAATTATACTGTGAATAATTACATTTATTAGCGTTTAATCACTTTAATCACGTAAGAAGGACCTTAATACTGTTCTTGTTGACATCTTTCCTTTCAGTCATTTTGTCGTCTGGAGTCTGGAGTCGAGAGGTCAGAGAGGTTTAAGTCCAGCGGCCTGAATTTTTTTACATAGAGTACGGTACCAATAATGTTTTTTATTATAATAGTATTAAAATAATAATGCATCTTTTAATTAGTATAAAATAAAATAGTCATACAATTTTAAAAGCTAATAATATTTAAACCTTAGTTTTGTGTTTCAAGGTACGAAAAGAACTATTTTTTTCCTAGTCAACATGAACATGAATAACTACAGTTCTGTAGTGAATCTATGGCAATACTTACGTTACTCTATAGTTGAAACATAGACGTTGGCTAAATATCAACGATTCAAGTACCACTAAAATGGCTCCCAATGTTAATCTTATGGGATAAAAAACAGATTTGTTTTAAAGATAATTTTATTATTACTTAACCAAATATTCCCAATAACGAACTCGACCGAGATTTCGTACTATAGAATCTATCTCTAAAGTTTGAAGTGGATCTGTAGAGGCGTTTTTGAGTTATTTATGACAAAGACACGCCAGTTCGAGTTGATTCTCTTACCAGTGTAAGCAGTAAAGTTATGTATAAGGATTTCGTTTCACTCAATCCAATAAGCAACATTTTATATCTCACTTGATAATGAACTTATATTAATGGATCTTGGTGTGTAGCTTCATATGGTTAGGGTCTATTGATGTTTGCATACAAAACCTATTCTTGTGGTCTTTATGGCAGCAAAACTGCGTAATCAGCAGCTATAATGATATTCTTTTGGAGAATAAGAAACATGGTATATCTCCCTTGTTAATGAACATGCACTGATGAAACTTATGCTGCTTTATCTGGTGGTGATAATTCACTGATGTTTCGCAAACCCGATTGTTGTGGTTCTTTGTTGCAGCAAACCTGCGTAATGAATCCCAATGATTTTCTTATGGAGAACAAATAAATTGCCATACCTCACTTATTTATGAATGCTCGTATGCCTTGATGATACTTGGTAGCTTTATGAAATAGTGAGGTACCATTTGAAATTTGCTAATTATGCAGGTTTGCTGCAACGGGGTATATTATTTTTAAATCTCCTAAAAACCACTATTTATCCTTCTCTTAGAGCTTTTTAATAAATTCAAAGCTTTGTAAAAATTAACACTTTAAAATGGTTATTTTAGTCAATCCAAACTAAAATGTAACTTAAATTTCCAGAAATACGACAGTGTGAAATAAAATAGGGATTCGTTTTTTAATCACATTTTTATTTTGTAATTAATTGTTTTTGAAGAACCTATTAAGCTATTGAAATAGAATGAGCTATCTTTTTACTAGCGAATTTCCCCCATAGAGATGAAGGCTATTAACGTAGTCGGCATGGTGAGACCTAGGCCCGGGACCATGATAAATTTTAAGCCCCCCAGACCCCAAAAACACCATTCGTTCGAAACTGTATGTATATATATAAATATATGTGACCGTGGGTGCAATAACTCTCGAAAAAAGGTCCGATTTTGATACAATTTGGAACAAACGTATAAAGCAACATTTATGACTTTAGGTTTGAAAACCAGACATATCGAACTATCCAAAGTGGTATTTTTGGGGGGTTTTGTACCCCAAAAATGGGTTTTTTGAAGTTTTTACGTGTAATATTTTAAAAGTAAAATTTTAGTTCTCACCATTGGATTCAGCTTTAAAAAACACATAATTTGGTGTTTTGTTAATTTCTCTACGTCAATTGGTTACAGAGATATTGAAAGTGCTAAAGGCAGTACGTTGTCCAGTGCTATTCTTATGGAGAATAAGAACAAAATTATATCTCGCTTATTTATGAACGTATACTAACGAAACTTGGTATACGGCTTCATCTAGTTGTGGTCTATTGTTATTTGCACAAAATAACATTTTGTACCGATTACCATAGCAGCAAACCTGCGTACTCAGGGATATGTAATGTCTCCCTTAATTATGAACATAAATTAATAAAACTTGTTGTGTGGCTTCACCTTGTTGTGTTATATTGATATTTGCATAACAACTATTTTTTTGTATTCCTTGTTGCAGCAAACCTGCGTACTCATCCCAAATGTTTTTCTTATGGAGAATAATCATAATTGTATATGTCTCTTATTTATGAATTTATATTGATGAAACTTGGTATGTGGCTTCACCTAGTTGAGTAATATTGATTTTCATCAGGTTGTTTTAGAATTTAAAATGTAATTTTCGGATTGTTTTTAAGAGTTTCATGTTCCTTTGCAGTAACCGTACAAAGCATGTGAAGCAAGCGGCATAACAATGCGTAGATCGGGTTACGGGCCACCGTGTGGTCCACAGCCTGCATACGGTCAGTGGTAGGCTAAACAGTTCGGCCGAGCTGATGCAGGGTTTATCTATACGATAATATATAACTAGGCACTGTTAAAGATAATTATGTGTTTTACATATTCATAAGTTTTGTTATTAACGTCAGTGTATGGTGTGTGTTTTTAAAGGTAAGAAATGTGGTTTGGTAATATTTTATACACTAAGGTTTAAGAAATTTCAGGATAAGTAGTAATATTTTATTTATAAATTATAAGCCCAATTTAAATATATATATATATATATATATATATATATATATATATATATACATATACTCATGGATGATTGTATCACATCATGTGATCTAATAAGTGTTTCAGAAAGTGGAAATTTCACATGGATAATATATTAAAATAAAATTTTGAAGTTATGCAATCGTTTTAGGTTCAGGACGCCTTACCGATGTTCCTTAAATAGTTTATTTTAATTTGAAAAAAGGTTATGTTATATATAGGGTCACAGAATTGCCTGTTCATGTATTACAGAATAAGAAACTAAGCGATGAGCAAGTTTATTACTCAGCAATGTTCGACAGATTCCACCCACAGTCTCACAATTTTACAGGCAAACGAGTTAAGAGTTGGTTAATATTATGTGAAATCCTTAATATAATACAACTCTTAGGAATTAATGCAAAGAATTTATATGAAACTATATTTTTTAATTAGTCTAAATGATAAACTTTATTAAAACACCGATTATTAACCAAGTAGCAGTATCATAGTTTATGTCAAGTAACGACTTATATGTTTTTGTAGGATTAAAGTGCAATACAAAATAATAAATAAAATTGTTTTTATAGTGCAATAAAATCTTGTTTGAATCAAAATAAAGCTATGTTTTATTTTTTGACTTGTAATGCTAGTGCTCCCTTCTACACTGGAAATAACACTAAATTAAAATGTTCAAGGATCTGGCTTTGTTTTCCACTTTTGGGTTTTTATCCTAGGCAGGAATAGATTTGCTTATCTAGGGTGCGGATCTCGCCAAACATTCGTCTTGCTGAGATCGTCATCTGATTGGACGATGTAAACTAATCCTGGCGAAATGGATCTCACGACACATCTCACTTATTTTGCCACTATCCTTATCAACGTTAAGGAAGCTTTAGATAAATCTTAAACAAAATTACGATAACAGAAAATTAGAAACACATCGATACATTGTTAAATTTTATTTCTGCAGTTTATTATGTAGAATTTTAAATAGTGCAGAAGGTAAATTGATTTATTGGCTGATGTGTAATATAATAAATAAGTAGAGCAAAGACTACATTTCACTATGTAAATACATATTTGAGGAAATATCAAAACCAATCACTGTTGCATAGAGATCTTTTCTTAACAATGTTTATCATCTAAATAGTTGTACGTGTATAATTCATTAAGCATTCATATATTTAATGAAAATTTTAATATCAGAGGGTATTCAATTTATACAAGATTTTCAAACATTAAAGAAATTGCTGATCCAAAGTATTTTAAAGAACCGGCAAGAAATACATTTTCATGCGGTTAAAATATTGAATTCTCTCATTATAAACTGTGGAAATTTCTACGTAAGCAAAAGCAAACATTTATTAAGCGATAGTATTTGTTGACAACTTTGGGGGAAAAATTTTGCAGTAAAAAAACATGCTATTACCACCCTTTTTCGACTATTTTGTTGTTAGCACCTTTCGATTGATGTAAAATCATTTTAAATGGTAATTTGAATTTATTTCATTGTTATTTCTATTTACTGTTATTTATTATTGATTTACAATGTGAAAGTGTTATTGAGTTTGTCACTCACTATAATATGTGATTTCTTAATGAAAAACTTGTCTTCATCAATTAAATTAATTTGTCGAACCTCGCCTTTAATAGACAAGTCCCACAATACTTAACTAAACTGCACGCTGCGTTTGGAGATATACAGGCACTTGTAAAGTGGTATCCATTGTCAAGCCAGGGACCAGGCCATTTAATCAGAAAAGCAGAGAAATATGTCATTGACTTAAGAAGCAGCCTTTGGTTAGTTTTGGAGATGAAAAGATCCTGGAAGATCATAACTTCGTAGAACACTCAACGATTTAAATATTTATTAAAATTATCCCCTGGTTGACACAAACCCTAAAACCTTTACTATACATGAAATCCTAATCATTTAACTAATGGCTTGATAATCTCATAGACCTATTGGAGGAAAACTGGCTAAACTGTTGAAATTTGATAAGATTAAATGATCGTTTCAGATTCTTGAGAAAAGAAATTATGTAATAGAGACTTCAAGTTTCAAACCTAGGAATAATTAGGAACTAGCTTAAAAAAGAAAACAAAATTTAGTCTGAAGGATAATTTTTTATATTAAAAAGGGAAAAATTAATTTATATGGTATTGAATTAAATTCAGAAAAATACACCGTAATTATGGAAACGAAATATATTTTAAAACTAAAAAACAATAAAAATGGGGTACGCGCTTAAAACATAACATTTCTCAACACTTGCCAGGGACCTATTATTGTCGCCATCTGCGTTGGCTAGCCACAAAATCCAGGGCCAAGTCCACAGTGCAGCCAAACCTCACTACTGGCTCATAAAGCTCAGATAATTTATCATGTTCTAGGATAACAATACAAAAACAATCTTAGAGAAGAACACATAATATAGGATTAGTTTTACAGTACTTCATGGTTTTTATATATTTAAACGTCATGTTCGTACCTTTTTATGGAAATGTGTCCACATTTCCATATTCTATTTATGTATTCCGTATTCTATTTCATATTCCATTTATGTTAAATGCAGGACCACAGACAATTTTCTCTCTCCGTTCACTCTCTGTATCCAATCTGTATCTTCCTTAGTCGAAACAATTGCTTATTCTTTTAAGTTTTTAAGTTTAAGTTGCATTTTTTAGTTTCTCCCTTCAGGTTGTACGACAATTGCCGAAACGCTACTTGGAGTCATGATCATCTGGTTTACATTCTAGGATTTTTTTTAATTCTCTGTATACATGATATTGTTTAGATTTCCTCTGAAATAAACCCATAATATGTGCAGTTGACGGAACACTGTCTCCAGGGCTTTCCAAACTAATTATAATGAATAGAGTGACATGATCGGCAAAGACACCTCAGACTAGGGTTTCAAATTAACAACCATGTCACTAATTGCTTTATTGTTATGCTGCAACTACATGTTGCATTACAGATAGTGCCTTATCATTTATCGCCGATGTGTATAATTAAATTTGTACTTCTACTTATTTATTTGGTCCTACATTTCATCCGACTTCTGCATCATCTCGTGTAAAGTATTTTACAATTATCTTATTTTGTCTAAATCTTAAAGCTATCACAGTTTATATTCAAATATATGTAAATTAAAGTTCGATATAAATATTAGTAACATAATTTTAAATAGATAGTGACAGTCGAATGATTTGGGAATCACGAATATATTGTTTATTCATGGTTGTAACTAAAACAAAAGATAGACCACAAGGTGTTCTGGCATACTTCAAGAAGTGACTGGAGAAGAAAAATATCGTTTAGGTACACTGACACATATTATATAGAAAACAAAATATAAGGCTGCAGTTAGGAGAAGGAGGCTTTGACAGCAGGGAAGGCTGGGAGGAGGTTGCTGATAAACCTCCACCATTATTGGCTTTCGCTTTTAACAATCGGATTGCGATCCACTTCAGTGTGCGATGAAACCAATTTGTGGTTTGTTGATGTTTTAAAAAGTGTGATGAACGCTACATAAAATATATTCGCAAAATACAGTCTTGCGAAGTTAAATTATTAGGATTTATGATTATTCGGTACGTTTACAAATCTAAATAAGTAATAGATTAACAATATATACTTATTTGAGACGTTATTAATTAAGGTATTCGCATTGACATTTGTATTTACGCTCTAACTAAGATATTTAGTCGACTTTAGACATAACCTATATTGTTTACTTTAGATTGGTGTATATTTAATTTGTAACTAAAATATACAACTGTCTCCAGTATTGTTGATATATAATATTTGTTGATACTTAATTGTTGATTATATAGTTCTGAATAACAGAATTTTCAGAACTATATAAAAATCTGAATTTGTTTGTGTTAAATGAAGAACCTAAATCTTTACTTATATTGTTTAAGTCGTAGGGTAAATAGAACGAATCTTTTACCCAATTATATTTATAATAATTATTTTGAAAAAAAACGGGTAACTAAAGTATATTTTTTATTAAATATCAGTCCTTTATTGAAATTAATGATTTGTTAAAATAAAAGAGGTGATTACAAAGGTAGAGTTGGGTCATTGTGGCAAAAGCTTTGTAACAGCTCTGCTTGGCGCTAACTTTGGAAAGCTCATTGACGTTAGAGCATGTAATTAACTCGAACAACTTAACATAAATTTCAAATATAAATTCCATAAAAAAATATATTCCTACTAAGTTACATACTTATTAATGTAATGACTGCAGTTTTAAAACGAATATACGAATATGAATGCTACTTAATATATATCTTCTTTCCTCAATTTATTTAGGTGACTTATCCTGGTTCAGTGATAAAAGCATGGGAATTTACTCAGCAAGTTTTTGTTCGGTCTTATCGAAAATTACCAATGGATTAAGATCAAAATAATCCATTATTATGTATATCCTAAAAGCACAACAGCATTTTGTCGTTTTACAATTAGATTTTTAAGTGGCTCTGACTCAAATTACAATAGGGGCAATTGTGTTGATTATGTTGTATATTTCTTATTTATATCAGATATATATTCTTCACTTAAAAGTTAGTGAAAATTGGACATCATTTGTTATATTTACTCCTTGGAAATATTTTCACTCGTAACTTCAAACAAATTAGAGATAATGTTTAGTTACAAATGAACTCTTGTATTAATCTGTCATCAAAATGAGACATCAACAAATTTCGAGTTTTTCCCCAATTTATCTTTTAAACCCAAAACCACTCAAAATGTAAAATAAAAGATAGAACTAATGGCATGAGTTTAAAAATATACATACTAAAATGCACCTGTACATCTTTTGTTATATATATATAAATATGATATTTGTTATCATTCAAAATCTTAAATCCTATATCACAAAACATCGCCTCCATATTTAATGAGATAGAAAGGAGGCAATAAAAAATATATTGATCATAGGTGTGAACTTGATGGGTGAGGTGAAATTAACCTATTTAAAATAAATATCAGGGGCAAACTTTAATGTGGATAAATAATTCAATATACAACTCAAACTCAGTAATATAATACAAAGTGCAATCTATACTTTGCACATCAACATTTCTGGAAAGACAATGTATAATGTTAAAAAGACGACGACTTTACATGTTTGTAAAGCAAAATTTTCTGACAATATATCCGAAACCCATCTCCGTGGCAAAATAATGTCGTAAATCCAACCTTCAATTTTCCAGATGACGAGAGCCCCTGAAAACAAGGGGTTAGGTGGCTTTAATTTATTGTGGAACTATGTGGTATGTATTGATTCGAGCGTTCATTTTACAAAGATATGAAAAAGTCTTTGTTTAAATATCTTTAAACGAAAATATCTAATTAGTAAACATACTACAAACATACATACAAACATTGCAATCTCTAGCTTATACATACTAAGGTGATATTACAATGATACAACTAATACAGAATTATAATTACGTGTTACTACAAAAAACTAAAGTTACATTTTCCATCTATTTTAATAATTTAAAATAAATATGAAATCGTTAATTTAATTTTACTTTACTCAATATGGTTTAGTATTACATGTGTAAGGTACTTAATTGTGTTTCGGTGTTTAATCATAAATAGATGACTGTTTTATTAGTTTGTAAATTTGTGATTTTAGTAAGAGTTTGGAATAGTTTCAAATATATCAAATTAATAAATCCATAACTTATATATGGCTATAAAATAAATCGCTGCTTGCGTAGAATCTTTAAAAAAATAATATTTACCTAGCATATTTCAATTTCATACACATACGTATTCTAATTTTCATGAAGGCCTTTTATTTGGAAGCTCAGTGACATACTGAAATAATTTGTGTCTGTTGACTTGAGTGGTTGGATAAAGATTAATACTACTATCGAAACTATCGAAACACATATATTCTGGAATTATTCAAAATATTAAACTCCTATATGAACTTGTATACAAATGTAGAATAAACATTAAAAATTAACTTTTTTGTGTTTTAACTTTAAATTTTAAGACCAAGCCCGAAGCTTTATATTATATTATTGCAAGGATATTCTGATTCAGGATGGTTAAAAGCGTCCAGATAAAAACCATGTTCTTACCGGTCATATTTCATCTGGTAAAACGGGAGGCGAATAAGTACAAAGTATTTAATCAAGCGTTTTCTGCATTAAAAGGGGTTTCTCTAGGAACCAGAGCTCCACAGTTTAGAACCCAGAGTATTTTTGATACGGTGACTCTACATTATGTTTCAATATCCTAAAAGCCTTTCCGTTGATTTTCATATTGGTTTTAGAAACACGAAAGCCTTGGTATAAAATGCATATTTTAAATATTACAACCCAAACAATTCAATCATTATTTTGTAATAAATATATGTAGCACCTTATACACGTTCATGGTGTTTTATTTTTTTCTCTATACCTTTTAAACGATGTCTTCTGTGTAACAAAGGGAAATGGAAAGCAACACTCGTTGGGATTGTGGAAATATTAGATTTTATACTCACTAAAACGATTAAATATAAAAATATAAAATGAATAAAATTAGTATTGGAGGGTTTATGACTCACTGTCTCTCTTTTCCATCTCCTGACTACTCCCCCCCCACCACTAGTACCTAAAATAAGTTTAAATATTCTTATTCTTATATTTAGTCAAATAAGGCGAGTACATTGAAGGACGCTTAACAACACAATGTATTGTTGACAACAGTGCACTCTTTGTTGGCACGTTGATGCAAAAACTTAAAACTTTACAGATGCCATTAGCAGTCACTCAGGCTGGGTTCACGACGGTAAATTTAGCAATAAAACGTTCTGACAGACATCATTATTCCTAAAAGCCTTTCAGTCTTGGCGTAAAAGGTCTGTTAAATTCCCCATCGCAGCGAGTCAATACTATAAGCAGTTTTGCACTTAAATAAAGATATTACTAATAATATAATTTATTCGGTTGGTTATACTGCAGTTTTATGCAGAAACCTGGTCAACAACACATGGAAAGTGTTGGGAAATAGAACGGATTATGGAAATACTGTACTTATGTTCTATGTACTTAAAATCCTCTACGGAGAGGACCTCTTCGAAGTTTAACAATTTAAATGTGATAAATGTAACTAAAGATTCTTTGCCAGTTTCTTAAACATCTTGTAAGTAAATTATAAACCAAGTTTTTTCAGTTGTATAATGTTTTACGAACTAAAACTTAATAAATGTAAGGTCAAAATGTATGGTTTGCTATTAAATTAAGGCAGAAATATAACTATAAACGTTCACTTTACATATAATTGAAAACCAAAAATAATTTTTTTAACTTATTATGTAACGTTATCTAAGTAAATTAAAGTGGACAGTTTCAAACGTGAAAACGACATTATCTATACTAATAAAGTAGTTGTGTGTGTGTGTGATTTCAAAAACGGCACCTCCTACCTGCTCCCGGAACATACCATGTTGTAGAGGACCAAAACATTTTAGGTACGTATTTTTTGATTTTTTATTCCTCAGACCTCAGGGCTGTGCCCCAGTGGCACCAAAAGCTGCCATGTTATTCTTATGGAGAAAAGGTTTTTCCTAAATGGCTCGAAAACGGCTCTTCAAATCTGCTCCCGGACCACACCACGATGTCGGGGGACTAAAGGTGATTGGATAATTTTTTCGCTGTCTCAGGGCTCCGCCCCACTGGCTTTTTCTATCATTTCCCGACGTCCAATTTGCACGTGTGATGGTTCTTTGGATTTGTTTTGCAAAGCCACATGTCTTGAATGATATCCCAACTTTGGATACGTCCCCGCCCCACCAACCTTAGGGCTCCGCCCTCCTGGCAAAATTATTGTGTTATTTTTGCCAGGTTTTTGCGCGATTCCAGCCAATTGTCATTGATCTATACAATTTGAGTAGGTTTGTTATCACCTCGACCTTAGGGTTCCACCCCAGTCGCTAAAACATTGCTATAGGCTACGGCTATTCTTATGTTCGGGTTCCTTATGGCAAAGTTCTATGTTATTTGTTGCAAATTTATTGCCGATTTAAGCCAGTTGTTATTGATCCATAACGTTTGGATATCTTTTTTATAACCCCGAACTTAGGGCTCCGCCCCACTGGCTTAAGCGTTGTCATGTTGATGTTTTGGAGAAAAGGTACTCCATATGGTTGTAAAAAGACTCCAATAAACTACTCCCACATCATACCACGTTGTAGGGAACCAACAATATTTTGAATACGTTTCCTCCTCACCAATTCTCAGGGCCTCCGTTCCATTGAGGCCTTAAAGAAAAGTGGCCGTGTTATACTTATGGAGAAAATACTATATATAACAGGCTCGAAAACGGCCCTTCAAACCGGCTTCTGGACCATATCACGTTGTTATTTAGGATGAATACCTGTTTCCGAACTTAGGACTCCACCCCAGTGGCCTAAAAAGTTGTTATGTTATGGTTCAAATATTGTTCTTGGAGCGACCAAAGGTGCTCGGTCTGGGTACTATCGAAAAAACTAGAACATAAAATAGATAACTCGTACAGTGAGCTTTATTAAATAATACAAAAAATACTATATAAAAAACATAGACAAGTAAAATGGTTCATGTCATGTTGGTCGATACTCTTATGCCTATATTAATCTCTAGTCTAATACAAAGTTTAATCGACTAGAAAATTCCCTTTGTATCGATATTGATTTTTTTATTAAAAAATAACGACAACAGTTTTTTTACGTTATTATTATAGTTGCAGTTGTTGTGTACTCGGTAATGTATTAGTTCATGTTACTGCTGAAATGCCATTTTGTGGGTTAAAAAGAAATAGAACATTAGTAATAGAAACATTTTGAAACATATAGTTTGTTTTGGAGAGTTTTTTTCATAACTTTTAAACCTTAGAAGTAAAACACTATTGTTATTAGATAACGATAATTCAATATCTATATTTTATGGTACAAAGAGAAATGAGAGATTGGAATTATCAGTTATAAAATTAACTCTACACAAATATTCACTTTATTCAGTATGAATGTTTGTGACAAGAACGTTACAATGTAACTGTTTGGCGATAACATATTTCCTACAAACAATGGTTGTAATGCATTTTCACTGTCGGACTATTTGGCACAGATAAGTCCATTCTTTTTTTAAAATTCGTTGTTAAAACGTTTAAAACAGCCTGAAACTTGTTATATCAGATTATATCAGGTGATAGTTGACTTTCAAATCAATTCATAAATCATTAATTCCTGAATAAATTACCGTTTAGGAATCTTCCTATTTATTCTCTATTTTATAGACAATACGTTTCATAAATAAATAACCAAGAATTGTTAACTCGCAGGTTTTGTCGGATAGAATTTAATTTGTAATTTAAACATAAAATAAAAATTAATATAGTTATAATTTATGAACAACGTTATTTTTTTTAGAAAAGTAGTGTTATAAAATTATGTCATTATGGGTACTACATTAAATTTCCTCGCTTATACTAATTATTTTTACTTGTAAGTAATTCAATTTTATTTATATTACGAATTCATAACAAAAGTTCTCGTGAAAAAATGTTAAAGAAATTGTGAAGAAACGTCTTACAAAACTTCAAAACATATTTTCTCTTATGAAGTACCTATAAACAAGACGTATGTTAATATAAATTTAACCAGTTACACAATAAAATAAAAAAAGTATTATTTGTTTACTAACAAAAAACTAAAAGTTGAAGATATTGCAATTATTAAGTTAACAGGAGTAACCTTGACAATTGGTCTTAAGAAAATTTACGTACATAGTAATATGTAAAACAGTAGACACTTGCATGTGGAATTATAAACAAAATTGAGGGTTAAACGCTTTTCTTAGGGGGACAATTTGTTCTTCTTTCTGGCTGTCATGCAATTTTGAATAAAACTATTGTTTTACCCGAGTCCCTTTAATACCTATACATTGAGCAATCTTACACAGTTAGTTAATTTTATATTGATATCGTTTTGTAATATTAACAATTGTTATGTGGCGTGTTTATTGAAATGAATGCATTTAACATTTTAATTAGAATAAAAATCAATCAATAACATTTAATTTAAACTTAATGTTATACGAATGATGTTACTACCTAATTAAAAGCATTATTTAGTGTATTAGTTTGTCTGATTTATAAACTCAGATCAAAGAACGCATTCAGTAATGACTTGTTTTTATTTCACGAGATTCTTGCGTTAGTTCTTTAAGTGGTGAAATTTTCAAAATGTGACAGAAATGCCAACAATTCAAAACAATATGTTTGTTACTAGAATTGTTTAAATAAAACTATAATTTGGCACAGATAAGTCCTGGCTCGAATATGGCTTATCAAATATTGGCTCTAATTGGCTCCCATTGCAGCAAACCTGCTTACTCAGCGAATTTCAAATGGTACTTCATAACGTCCACTTACTAACTTTCATCAAAGTATGTTACAAAATAAGAGAGATACGACTTTTTTTATTCTCCATAATAGCAAAATCAGGACTGAATATGCAGGTTTGTTACATGAAGGATCATAACAATAATGGTTTCATGCAAATACCAATGGATCACCACCAGATGAAGCAACATACCAAGGTTTACCAACTTATGTTCATAAACAAGCAAGATATCACATGTTTCTTATTCTCCATAAGGATAACATTATAGCTGATGAGGACGCAGGTTTGCTGTCACTGGAACAAAAAAATGGGTTTTGTATGAAAATCTTAGTAAACACCAACCATATAAAGCCATATACCAAGTTTAATTAATATATGTTTATTAATAAGCGAGATAAAACATTTTACTTATTCTCCATAAGATCATAAGATTAACACTGGACAACTCTTTAAGTGTTTAGCACTTTAAGTATCTCTGTAACAAATTTACGTAGAGCGATGATCAAAATAAAAAATTTGGTTGTTTATGAGCTAAATTTAATGGTATAAACAACAATTTTTGTTTGAAAAGAAATATTTTAAAAAAGTTAAAAAATCCATTTTTGGCGTAAAAAACGCCCCTTAAAATAGAGTGACCTGTCTGGTCTTTGGACTCATGAAAATATATGTTACCTTACACATTTATACCAAATGTCATCAAGATCAGACCATTTTTATTTTATCCCCCCTATACATAGTATATGGAGAAAGTATTGTTTTCGTCAAAATTTTAGGATTTGAGTTGTTAGTGGAAATATTCGTTTTGGTGTTCCCTGAACCCAAAAAGTGATTTTTACGTGATGTCTATGTGTCTGTCTGTCTGTTTGTCTGTATGGAAGCCCTAAACCAATGGTCCGACTTTTATGAAATTTGGTATGTAGGTACTAATCCACGATATCTCAAGGTATTTTTTAATTTTGTTGTATTTTTGATTTTTAAGGGTGTTTATCCCCCCAAAAACGCCAAAAAACATGAAAAATCAAGATTTCTCAAAAACGGCTCTTACGATTTTGATTAAACTTTAGTCGTTGGTAGAAAATCAGTTTTCCAACAAAATGACACCACCGAATTTCTGTAAAAATGTTGGTTCAGAAATTACAAGACTTAAAATATGAAAAATTCAGTTTTAGGATTTTTCATACAAAAAAAAAATGTAACAAGTATTACTATTCACCATTAAAAAGAGCTGAAAAAACTAAATTATTTAGTATTTTGAATTACTATTCTACGATTGCTGGTTGCGGAGAAAATTGAAATTTTCATTTTGCGTTAAACGCAGTACGTTGTCCAATGCTATTCTCATGGGGAATACAAAAATTACTATTTCTCTCTTATTTACTGATCAATTTAGTTCAATCTTGGTATGCTTGTCAAGTTAGCACTGAACAACAGAGGAAATTCGAAATATGTTGCCCCATAATAACCCTGAGTGGGGGAATATTTCTCCTCTTAATACCACGTTTGTAGCGATGGATTCTGTAGTGCCGCCTAAACAGGGATTTGGGTGGACATTTTTGAAAACAACTTGTTTAAAAGATTTTCTGTAAATTCGACCGTGCTTTGTATTCTATATTTAAAATAAATAGTAATTTATTCATTAAAGTTGGGCTAAAAGGGAGAAAGTATGTGTCAGTTTCCTGATACCGTTTATTACGAAGGTTATCGTGCCAACGGACACACACATATATATACATATATATAAATTTGAACGAAGGTGTTTTTGGCATCTGGAGGCCTCAAAACGAAAAGTTATCATGGTCCAGGCCTAGCTCTTACCATGAAGACTGCGGTAATAGCTTCTTCCCTGTAGGGGAAATTCACTGAAAGGCTATAAAATATAAACGTTAGGTTTAGCCTCGTTCGAACTAATTACTTTGTTAACACATTTTAGGTTATTGGGTTTGTATATATGTAACTAAACTATAAGCAACCATGCTGTTATATATTATATAACAATTAAAATTATGTAAATAGAAAAATAGCAAAGTGGTCCTAGTCACAGATTTCCATAGAAGGTGAAAAAAGGGTATCTTATAAACTTTGCGAAAGCTTAAACATTACTATTAATGTGGATTGTTCTAGCAGTTTTTTCCTTGGCTTACTTTCATAAGTTTGGCTAGGTTCTCCGTGAACAGTGAGGCAGTGCAGTTGCAGTTTTGCATGCATGTTGCAGTGTGGAGTTTGCGGTGGACTGCGGGCCTGTCTGTCAACTCAGCCCTGGGAATTGAGGCCATGTCTGTTGTCCTAAGTTTAAATGTTTTCCTAACTTTTTAGACTTTAATTAAGTTTGGTTACTCTTTTAATATATGGGTTTTGTTCGATAAAAATACGCTTTTTTAAACGTGGCAAACAATTAAAATCACCGGTTAGTTTCTTTCTGTCGTGTGGCAGTTTCTAGATAACGATGATTTATTCTAAACCAATCTAATACAATCAGTAACAAGTTCAATCATGAAACCTATAAGAAAAATGGTATGGCACCACTGATTCTTCATTAACTTTATTCATAACTTATTAAAAATCAGTAAAATAAAGAAACTATTACAAATTATATCACCATTTTTTTATTTCGATATTTATCTTACTTAACATTGTATTTCCGATGAAGTTTGCCTGATTGGTTCCAGTAACATAAAATATGATTATATATATAGGAAAATGTTGAAAATTTATTTAATTTGGAATTCACTGAATAAACTATATATTAAAAAAAACGCTTTAGTTAAAATTATCAAAGCCATTTTATATTCGTTTACGTCTTTCATGGTAAAATGCGATGATTTTCAACAATAACATTCTTTATGAATTTTATTTTACTTACATAAACCCTTATCTTAATACCCCTTACCCTGATAATATCTTGGTGAGTTTTACAATTTAGATAATCTTAATATACCAAAAGACACTAAATTAGTTTAAGTTGAACTCGAACTCATTCGTTTCATGAATAAGATACAGTCTTAGCATGTACACATCAATCGTCAAACTTACAATGTAAGCTAACTAACTACCCAAAGCTAACTAACTACTTTACAATAAATATAATTAACAATGGAATGGAAAAATATCTTTGTTACACATACAAATTAGGAAATCTATATCCGGTTCTCATTAGCTTTCATGATATATGCGTTAAATAGTAAACCCGTTTCGTGAAGAAATTTTATTAAATTTGAATCCTTGGAACAGTAAATGGTCTGATAATGAAGATAGGCTTTACAAAGACAGAGCCGGCCCATTGTCGTATAAGCCTCGTTAACCGCTGCCCCTGTTATAGAGTTCAGGGAACTCATTTAAACTTGAGTTGAGGTCCTGGATACTTTGTTATTAACTTTGGAAAATATATCAGACAACTTATCAAAGGTTTACTTAGTTCGTAAATGAATTGAAAGATAAAACTTAAACCAGTCAGAATTGAAATAAAACATAAAGCTAGATTAATATATTATAGCACACTTTTTCCAATTTTAGTCCACATTGACATTTTATTGTGATACAAAAAAAATCAGTAAACATAAAACTCAGCGTATAAAGTAAGTATAAAGTTGAAGTTCAAACGGGGCGAAATAATAAATCATATTTAAACTGACAGAGTTGTTTGAGCTATTTATAACAGTGAACCTAAATACATTTTCTCAGATCACGAGTATATCTGTTTATCTGTTGTCAGTTTGAATAATAATCAAATAACATATGAAACAGTTTAAAGATATACACAAATGCCATTAGAAGGTAAAGGATTGAAAAATAGTTCTGTATACCTGATGGAAGTATCTAATTACATGTATATCCGGTTAAAAATAAACCAAACTGACTGTGGCTGGGTTTAATTTGTTATAAAAACAAGAACTCCCTGATCTTTTCTGAACCAGTTACAACTCTTGGTTGACTGAGGATTAATTAGGACTAAAGGATGTTTCACACATAACCCTATACGTTTTATAAATCAGAGTGTTAGTTCTAGTTAACTTTATGGAGAACATTATCAAATATTTTTTAGCTAAAATAATCGAAACACTAATAACGGAAATAGTAAGGTAGTAAAGTCTTTAATAATAACTCAAGAACATTGTCAACCGCAGTATTTCTGCAAGAAGTAAGGGTGACAAGTGTACTGTGGGTTGACGTGTCAATGCAGAGTCTTAACAGAGGTTTTTAGGAGTTCCCTCAGGATTCACTTCTGAAAGCTCTCCTCAGGATTCACAGACAGTCAATAATGCCTCAAAAGCCTTTATGCCTAGGAGCTTATAGCTTCCCATGAAATACGAAAATAATAGGGATGTATTTTCCTTAACAGTTTTCAAACTCACAATCTTTTCTATTTATTTTTAGATACAGGTTTGGACTAATGCTATTGAAATAAAATAAATTTAAGTAATCATTATTTATTTGATGTTGTACTGAAATCTTTACCAGGTAAATTACTTTTGCTTCATTTTGGAGTAATTTAATAACACGTTTTGTTTATAACCATATATTTAAAATTTACCTTTAGAGAAAAATCACATAAATACTTTAATGTATTTTTCACACCATCCATGAAACATTCCCACCACCCAAAACAATTGTTTAGATACATTTTTTCTTTATTTTTGTAAGCCTAAAATATTATATAATTATCTTACTGCTTACTTACACCTGGAGTGACATTTTGTTTTTTAAACCAAAAAGACATGTATTAATAGGATTACTTTTGAACCTTGATTTTAATCGCTTTGATATATTTTAAATGAGACAATTATATTTGCAACACCAAAGTTTCTTTTTTTTTTAATTTGGCGATTTTTAAACTGAACGAAATATGAAATAATGAAATATGAATTACAATATAAATATACTTAGATTTTGTTTATAAAAGATAACTTCTTCAAGATCCCTTGTTTTACGTACATTTTGGGTAGATACGTTTAAAAATTTACTATTCATGGGAAATGTTTGTAAAGTTTAGGTTTTGGCAGGAAAAAACTAAATTGATCAATTGGAGATAACTCAATAATCGGTCCAATATTTTACAACACAAAGGACAAAGAGTGATTAGGGTTATCAACTTTCCTATTCAAATCTCACATAAAAGCCATTTTTGATAAATATTTATCAAACTAAATCTTTTACATAAAAGTAATTGCTTTTACATTTATATTATATGACAAAAAGGTATATATGCAATAGCTTACTATTTATTATTCGTAAATATATATTTTTTAATCAACATTTGCAGAATTTTAGTTGATTCATTGTGTTTATTGTTTGCTTAATTTTTTAAACATTAAATTTTGAATGTTTAGCTTTTGTGCTACAAAAGTATACATTCCATTAAACAAAATTATTATTCGATATAAATACAAATTGTACACTATGAAATAGTGTACAATTCCCATATCTATATCCAACCATTCGTAAAGGAATTATTACAAATCCCATCCTAAAATTTATATTTTAGTGTGTTCGAACAAAAGCGACGTTATTCTGACAAACAAATGTTCTACTGTACTCTAGGTGTACGCTCATTCCTAGCGTATAAGGATAATCGAAACACATGATTAAACTTAAATCGAGTCTCATAAAAAATTCAAGATCTGATTTGAGTAACATCATCAGAATACATTCCAGTATCATCTAACTGCCGCCAGAATCCGGGTTTTACGTCTATATAGCTATAGTCATAGTCACTTCTCTAGTTGACTATAGATACTGAAGTTATATTTATAGTCAATGGTATCGCTCTGGCTCTCAGGGCGAAAGGTTGCAGGTTCGGAACCCGTCGCAGACCTAACCTTTTATGCGTAGACATAAATATTCATACATTTATCACTTGTTTTTATCAAAGGAATTGTTGTATAAATCCGTTAATTTATTTATTTTTAAAATAAATTTTAGATTTCAGGCATGGTTTGTTGATAGGATTGGCATGGGTGCGTTATCGTAGTTCAAACAGAGTATTTTGGGCTGGCAGTGACTTTAGTAGTGTGATTAATTTAACTTTTAAGAGAACAGCGAGTTTCCTAAATGAACTAATGTTACAATTTCTATAGGCCTAGTCAAAATATCTTTAAGGATTAACAATAAGCCGCCAGGTCTAGTTATTTAGATGACAAAATGAGATTTCAATATATCGTTTCAAAAGCCTAGATTATCATGGATGGAGATTATCAGTGCTATAAACATGGGTTGGTCCAAGACCGTACATGAAACTTCTAAAATTGCAAGTAGCCTAAGTGTATATGCCTACATTTTATAGCCATAGGTCCAAGTTTATGATGAAAACAGCTCACTGTAATCCAAATCTAGGATATGTCAAATAATTTTATAAAACCTGTAAAAAAGGCTTAGTTTGGTTAGAATAGTTTAAAGCTATTTTTTGGTTCGCTACAACATTTCTGATAATGTGTTTAAAGTATTTTACAACAGTTGTATTACCAGTTTAATGTCGGCTTACTCTTACTATAATCCAACCCTAGGCTATGTTAAATAATTCAAGATAACCTCCCGAAAAAGGCTGTTTGGTTAGAATAGTCTATAGCTTTTATTGTGGTTAGCTACAACATTACTGGTAATGTAGAAAATTTGTATTATTAATCTTTTGAAAATATAATCTAGCAAATAATTGTCCTACAAAATATATTTAAGGTTGGTCGCTTACTGTGACTAACTTGATCAAAGCGTTCTAGACAAATTGAGCTTTGTACGTTTTACACATAACAATCACAATATTACGAATTGTCTAAGACAATGTAATAATACCCCCGTTGCAGCAAACCTGCATACTCAGCGAATTTACAATGTACACACACACATATATATATATATATATATATATATATATATATATATATATATATGATATATATACAGCCACTTACCAAGTTTCATACGTATCCATTAATAAATAAGCAATTTATACAATTTTAATTATTCTCTATAAGAATAACATGGGGGGCTGAGTACGCAGGTTTGCTGCAAAAAGGAACACAAATTATGGCTTTTTATACAAATATCAATTTAACTCAACTAGGTGAAGCTACATACCAAGTTATATTAATTTATGTTCATAATTAAATAAGGTCTAACATTTTTCTTATTCTCCATAAGAATAACATGGGCGCTGAGAACGCAGGTTTGCTGCTACGGGAACCATCGGCAAAATTTTGTTTTTTTGAACGATTATCAATAGACCACAACGAAATGAATCCATATACCAAGTTTCGTCGAAATACGTTTATAAGTAACCGAAATATAGAATTTGTCTTATTCTCCATAAGAATAACATTGGACAACGTACTGTGTTTAGCATTTTCAATATGTCGGTAACAAATTGACGTAGAGAAATTACCAAAACACCAAATTGTTCGTTTTTTAAGCCAAATCCTATGGTGTAAACTTAAATTAGATTTCTTAAAACATTATATGTATAAACTCAAAAAACCCTATTTTAGGGTACAAAACCCCCCTAAGATACCCCTTCGGATAAAGCGATCTGTCTGGTTTTGAATTTAAAGTCATAAATGTTGCTTTACACGTTTGTACCAAATTTAATCAAAATCGGAACATTTTTACGAAAGTTATCATGCCTACGGACACACACACACACACACACATATATATATATATATATATATATATATATATATATATATACAATATTGAACGAATGGTGTTTTTGGCATCTTGGGACCTCAAAACGGAAAGTTATCATGGACCCGGGTCTAGGTCTTACCATGCCGACTACGGTAATAGCTTCTTCCCTATAGGGGAAATTCGCTAAAACAAACTATTTAATAAGTTAATATCTCAGTATCTACAGTCATCTATTTTGAAAAGTAATTTTTAGTTTTTCGATCTGCCACATGCGTCGTCTGCCACTGTTACTCGTCACCTCCAACGACTGACGATATTTACACAGAATAGGCATACTAAGGGAATATTAACTGTATGGATATTTTTTTAATAACGTACACTTAATTATTTTATACAATAAGAAATATGCTCACAAATTAAAAATATACTCCGATTTATCTCTCTTGGGTGCTTTCTTTTGTGAAAAACCTTTTGTTATCCAGTATGACAAGTATTCTCTAGTAAACTAACTAATTTTACTCTGTTGTTCAAACATAGACGTCGGCTAAATTTTAACGATTCAAGTACCACTAAAATGGCTTAAAATGTTATTCTTATGGGGAAAAAAATAAATTTGGTTTTAAGATAATTTTATTAATACTGAACTAAATTATCTGAATAACGAACGACCGAGATTTTGTACTGTTAAGTTTATTTGGAAAATTTGAAGTTTAACTGAGGAGGCGTCCTCGAGTTATTTTGGTCACAGACACGCCAGTTGAGTTGATTCTCTTACCAGTCTAAGCAGTAAAGTTATGTATAGGGATAAACTTCACTTAGTTTGATTATCCAATTATATCTAAATATAGCTCAATATAGAGCTAATATTCTTGCTTATATATGAAGAATGAAAATGTGAATTAGATGATATAAATATACTTAATTTAATACTTGTCTAAATCTTTTGCATTCATAGAAACTGTTTTAATAAAATCACCGTGCATATTTAAGTACACATTGTTGGCCCATCTAACTTTATTGAACACCATTAGTTATACGATTCACTTAGATAATTATATGAATAATAATGCAGGAAATATGGCAAAGAATAGAGTAACAAGTAAAAGGCGTACAACACCTGATATTCTTTTGACAAAGATCACTAGATAGACTTATAAATGACTTATAAATTATAGTCATTTTATCTTCATCTTGAATATCATTACCAAAAACCTTTAACTATATTAAAAAATGCATCAGTTTAATATTTTATCTTTAATCTAGTAAACAAATGGAATACAGATATGCACATAGACAGTGTAAACCTATTTAAGGTAAAGTTACTTGTTCCCAAAATAGTCACTTTTAGGGAATATTTTAGGAAACAAAGAACTTTACCTTTAACAAATTTGCAGTTCCATTACATTTATTAGAATGCAAAATATAAAACGCGAAATAAAGCCGGGTAAATATAGAGTGACACAGAACTCGTTTTATCTCGCACGAAATAAAAGGTGGAATCGTTAACAATTTGTTGAAAAGGGAAATCCAATAATGGGTGCGGTTTTACCCTCCCTTCGACCAGCGGGAGTGCGCGTATGGGTTATTCGACCCCTAACAACTTTCCTTTGCCAACGGTTCTGTTGACTGCTTTTAAATTTAACAAAAAATATAATAAACGTATTGTTTACGAGTTTTTTAAGAATTGAAGTTTTCATTCATCATAAAAAAAACTACTGTGCATTTTTTGTTTGACATTTACTATGTTAGTAGACATGAGATTGCAGGAATTGGTAAGAGACGGGGATTTGACTTATTGTAGGAAGACAGCGTATGAAGAGCTACATCCCTTACAAAATACGTAAACTGAGAGACCGCTTCCCATTAAAACTACTAAAACACTGTTAGCTTATATTTATAAAATTAATAAATGCGTCATCATTTGTATCGTGTAGTATATAAAATTTCTTACCAGGAGGGTGTATTTCAAGGATAGGTTCTACAAAATGTTTAGAGTGATTTACTTTTCTCATAGTTTCTTTCCTTAAAGAAAACCACTACTTTTTAAACATAAAACAATTACCACACAACGTTTTTTATGGGTATAGAAACTTCTGCTACTACCAAGTGGCCCATATATAAGATATTTAAACAATAAAGAATATTTGGATTGACACCCTGTATTTTTCCTTTTTAGTTCTCATCTATTTACTCACTTTCTTTACTTCTTTATATGACTATAAACATAAGTATATGGTGATTCCTATAATTTAGAACATATTAAAAAGAACTATGCGTATCATCGACACAATAAAGCAAGACATAAATACGCGATACGTGATTCAAAGTTATTCTTACACAAAATAAATACAGTAGATCCTTGAAAGCGAGACTCTCAAGGGAATTTGGGAAGAAGCATCTTTATCGCAGTACTATTCTAGTTCTAAATGTGGTGGGGAGTAAAATTCGTGCTATCAAGGTTACTAGTTTCTCTAAAACTCCTTTATAACAAGTGCATTTTGGATTAACTGTCAAAAATAAGGGTTGGAGCGAGGTTTTCATGTTTAGACTTGAGCCCAAGGAATTATTTCCTTCAAAACATACGTTCTGATGAGCCACTGCCCATGGGGACTATGCATAAGGAAGATTAAACTCGTGCTATAAAGGTTCCATTAAGTAAAACAATGAACTACTGAGGTTGAAGCCGTGCTATAATGGATTGGTTTCACAAAAAGACGTGCTATAAACTGTTAGAACTGCGATCTGAATTAGGAAAAAAGTCGGGCCATTGAGGTTTTTAAAACGGTAATAGTCGTACTGTAGAGGTACATTTAACATAAGGTGTTATGGAAATCTCACGGAGATTGTAAAAATGCACATGGTATCGAGGAAGTGGTGTTGTTGAGGGTCGTGTTAGCACTAAGTATATTATCATACTGTATTATTCTACTGTAAATTATCAAAACCGTCTTACTAACTGAAGAAAATTTAATTAAAACTTGGGATTTAGGTTACAATTATCTAACACGGGAAATTCAAAAGGTTGTCACCTAACTCAGGGGGGTAGGAAGGGGACACTCCCCCTAAAACCGACTATATAGCAAATGTTGTTAACGCCTTCAATAAAGGGATTTAAGGGAATATCTTTGAAAAAGGTTAACTAGAAGATGTAAGTGTAAAATCTTTTGGTTGAATTTAGCCTACTATACTTCAAATTATACATATATAGTACTATAAAGGAATTGATTGATTAATCAAACCGTAATAGGAAGAAAGTTTGTACCATTTTTCTGATGGTTTACTAGCGTCGTTATAATATACTAAGTGATTTATGTAATAAACAAAAGTTTGTTTTATCTTAAAACCCCTATTTTGGTCAAAAAAGCTTATTTTTTGTGGAGCAATATAATTTTAAAAACCAAGATTTGACAAAGATTAAATTCAAATACTAAAATATATTTTTGCATTAAAGTCTTAGGAGATTAAACACTGTCAAGCCGTAATTCGGTTTACCTTCCTGCTTATTTATTTAATACGAGTCACAATGATTTAGCTTCATATTATGGTACACATAGTAGTTATATGTCGAAGGACTATTTATTAGTAACGTTTTACATTAAATCGAATAAATATAATCTGATTTAAATTCTTAAAAATTAAAATATTTTTGGTGGATCCCCTTAAATCAATGAGTTAATTTAGATTGGAAATAAGAGTAATTGATGTAACGCGAACGTGTAGTAAATGATTTGTATTAAATTTCATAAACCATTTGCCATATGGTAGTGACCAATACGTCTACACATAAATTTAATATATATTGAATATTAATATATAATATATATATTATATATGATATATAATTTATAATATATATATATATATATATATATAATATAGAATAATTGAACAGTAATATTAATCAATAAAAAATATTATTGGAACACATAATAACAGTAGGCAATCTAAATTATTCTTTAAATGTAATAATCTAACTTAAATTATTACTGAGACTCAAAATGTTTATTTTACCTTATTATTTTATTAAAATTGTTTGTTTGCTCCAGCGATTCATAAACTTTCATTGTTGTGTACTATTAACTTAGCTGCCATACTTAAAAGTTGATATTTAGCAACTATTTGAATTTTAACTGTATGAAAATTGGTATTCTAATGGAAATACATGAGATAAAAAAATAAAAACAAGTAAGGTATATCATGTATTTATTAAAACGACGTATACTTCACATTTATCAGACTTAATTTATTTTCGTACTTTTTGGACTTTTGGATTTCGGAAACTCTGAATATATTCCAGGATTGTCCATACAAGTGGTTAGGATTGTCCATTTTCCCTTTGTGCTCTCATAAAATAATATACCTCTGGCGTTGAAACGCAAACTAAATAAATCAATATTGACCGTTTTCCTGCAGTTTGGTAACAATTATTGATAACGTCAATTGTTTACTACGGGTATTATGTAATTTATATTTTAGTAAGGTTTTAAGTAGTTTAATCATATCGCTGGTTTGCTGGCAGGGCGGTAATTTTTTCACCGTTATTTTTAATTATTTAATAATGTAATCAAAAACAAGGTGTATTTTTAACGGAAATGAGACAATACACAGTATCACAATTAATTAATAGCTTCAGTATAAATAAATATTATAGTAAATAATATAGAAAATATAAATTCAAAATTACACAAGCACACGAACTCATGGCTAAGAGATGCTGTGGTGTGAAATCGGGGAGCCGAGTTCCGGTGTAAATATCATCACTATAGATTAGACAGGTGGTGTGAGGGCGCTGCGAGACGCGGGGGCGCCGAGGGTTGGGCGTCGGGGCGCAGACGCTGGGGGCGTTGGGGCGCCAGACTTGTTGAGTTGAGTCAGTGTTCGCGAGATGTCGGGACTCAGTGCTCCGTATACAGTGCCAGGACTGGAGTAGGAGCCGGTGAGTGCTGCTTGCAGTAGTAAATTTGTTGTATGACGTAAAATTTATGGGTGTCTATAAAAACAATGAATTACAATTTAGTAGGTATTCCATCAGTAAGTCTTAATACTTAAGAGAATGTATACCATTCGATCTTAAATATTTAACCATATTTCTTTTATAAATAACAATATTAAGTAAAATATTACGTAATAATTTAATATTTAGTTTTACAGTAAATTCCTTTAACACAGTATTGTTTTTAAATAATAAAATTTACTGCATTTTGAGTTAATTGGTGAATACTTAAGAAGCTGATTATACATAATACTTTATGTACTTGGGAAAAACGTGTAGTATCGGTTAAGAGTCAGAAATTCACACACATAATTTTAAGTTAAATAATTATTACATCTTTATAATGTAGATGTTATAGTTAAATTATATATAACGTAAATAAGGGAGTAAGAGCAGTGAACTAACTCAGTACAAAAACATTTTACATATTTAAAATTAGAAACCAAAAATGTTAATGTTTGAAGAATTATCTCACCATACTCCGATCCGAGAAAAGGGCGTGGACACAATTGTTCACAATGTGATAAAACTCATTCGCTTCATCTAAAGCCAATTAGTGCCGAGTGTAAAGAGCCCAGTTCCCGTTGAGCGACCCGCCTCGCCACGGCGGTTAATTTATTCATGCAGGAAGCCTGCAAACTGACGAGAGATGGATGATGCGTCACAATGATAAACTGCCGCTGCTTGGATAAAGGCTACAACAAAGGCAGCTCAGTTTTATATATGACAGGACAACGTGCACTCATTTATCGTGTTGTATTGACAGGAATGGTCGTAAATGCGGGTTCGTACAGTTAATTTTTCGTGGTGCTAAATAAGACTGTTACGCTGAAAAGTCGAAAATAAATCAAATAAAAGATTTTAATGCAAATATACTGACAGTTTATTTTAAAATAGCAAATTTGAGAAGATTGTTTATTCCTTGCTATTGAAATTTTACTTATTGCAATGAGCTTATCGCAAGACAACATAGTATTGTTGTGTTTTGTCATAGCAATTAATGCTATGTTTTGGTAAAAATACGGTTAAGAATAAAAAAATTGGGTTTTTGAACACTGATGTTTTACATCTCAAAATATATAGGTATATGCATATCAATCTTACGACTTATATCGTTTCACTCTTTGTAACTGATGTTGATGAATAAAATTATTGGATTTTGTATTATATATTGTATATATATTGTGTAGAAACAGAATGAGTATAAAAGTGTTTTAAGACGTGTTTATTACGTATTGTTCGGTTGTGACATAATGTACTGTATAACAATTCGAAATTAATATGGCTGTTATATATACCTATTTATAAACTAATTTGGCTCATAAATCGTTACATTGTAATTCATTATAAAATAATTTGTCCTATTTTAAGATAGGAATACAAAGAATAATATATCTTGGTAAAGTATAACTTAAAAATACTTGATCAACTCGAATTCAATAGTACTTCAAAGAATATAAAACATTTAACGGTTTACGAAATTGTCGTCAGAAAATATTATGCAATATGATAATCAACTAATATTGATAGCTTTCAACTTAACGAGTTCTGCATATTAAAATAAAATGGCCCAGGTTACAAAAGAAACCCTCACGGTTCAAGATGTCATGGGGTCGTCATCCTGGGATGTCCATTATTGCATGGGTTTGGACTAAATTCGCTAAAAGCTTATTTAACAAGTTTTATTATTCACTTAAGTACGAAATTATAAAGTAATAACGGTCTGGGAAACTATACCATAAATAAGGAGGCAATATTCAAATTATTTTAGTTCAACTTATAAACAGTAAAACATTTAAATTCAACAAATTAGTGAACTGTACACGAACCCACTTAAATTTTCAAAACTTATTCATTGAAAGGGATAAATAAGATAATCGTACAAAATTATTCATTCGTTATTGAGAATCAGGCTTAATGGTGTCAGGTGGGGAATTCAAAACGGATTTATTACTGCAGTATCGGCGAGATCCGTTACACTGATCGCCCTTACAAAATATTCAGTGATTTTATCTTTTAAACCGTTTGGTACAAGGTCTGTGAGCGTTCTCTAATTTGTAATAATAATTTGTCTTAAGAACTTAGTATATTAGGGGACACGTTAAAAATGTAGGTTGTATTTAATTTATTTGAGTAAATAGTAAAGAAACGTCCTTTATTAGTGCATTTCCAATGGGAAGTTATCTATTAGCATGACCCGCACGGTGAAACTTAAGCCCGGGACCACCATAGAAGTTCCTAATGTGACCCCCTGAACACGTTTTGGGGGTGACCCCCCAAAACGTGTGTGTGTGTGTGTGTGTGTGTGTGTGTTTGCACTCTAGCGGTCGCAATTTTTGTCCGATTTACTTCAGATTTGGTAGGGACGTTCCTTTCTATAATCAGTTGGAGAAGTTTGTTGGGCAAAACAATCGGAAAACTCTAACCCCCATTTTTGGGGATTATTCTTTCAAATTTCGTGTTTTTGGGCCCAAAAAGGGTCCAGTTATTTCATTTCATTGCAGGTAAATGAAACCAGAAGCATCAGAACAGCCAAAAAATCAATGTTTTCAGATTTCAATAAAATTGGAATAAATGTATGCTTTTACACTGGTTTTGAGTTATAAAAGTTTTGAATGTGGAAATTCACTTCCCTCACGTCAGCGTGCGAACTCGTTTTATAATTAGTATGAAAGCACAAATAATTGCTTTGTAACATTGAAATTCTTAATTACACTGCTAAAATACCGTAGCTCTTGGAATTATATTGCCAGTAGTTTGTTTGTGTGTAGTAATCAAGGCAGCCTATATATTATATTTTTATTGAATCAATTTGTGGAAGGGAACCAAAAAGTATTTATGCTTAGTGGAATTTATTTAAGTTTCAACAATCGAACAAAACATATTTACGTTCTAGTGATGGTTTGCTCTTAACAAACAAGTTTTATTTGTATTGAGTGTTTCGACTCAAGATTGGTAAAATAAGGCAATTTATATAAACATAACAGTTTAGAAAAGTTTAAAAAAGCAATAATAAAAAACAAAGCGCACTATATATGTAAATTAATTGATTCACTAAGGCTTATATAGTACAATTTATGGAACGTACTGACTCGGTTGCTTAGCATTGAAGGAGAAATTGAATCAAATATTAATATCCCCGTCGCAGCAAACCTGCGTACTCAGCGAATTTCCTATGCATGAATATATTTTTACTACCACAGAAAGCCACTTACCAAGTTTCATAAAAATACTTAAATAACTGATATATAGCATTTTATTTATTCTCTATAAGAATAACATTAGGGCTGAGAACGCAGGTTTGCTGCAACGAGGAAGATAAAAATATTTTTTTTGCAATTATCAATATAACTCAACCAGGTGAAGCTACATACCAAGTTTTAATGATTTATGTTCATAATTAAGGGAGATATAAAGCTTTACGTATTCTCCATAAGAATAACATTAGTGATGAGTATGTAGGTTTGCTGCTAAGAGGATAATCAACAAAAAATAAATTTTTTGTTCAAATATCAATATACCAGTACTAGGTGAAGCCACATACCAAGTTTCATTAATATACGTTCATAAATAATCGAGATATCAAATTTTAAATATTCTCCATAAGGATCATTGGACAACGTACTGTGTCCACTTTGAATATATCGGCAACGGTTGGACGTAGAATCACAATTTAAACACCAAAATGATTGTTTTGTAGAGCTAAACTGATTGGTAAAAGCAAATGTGAAGTTTACAGTAAAATTAATTAAGGAAAAGCTAAAAACCATTTTCCCCTAAGATTAACATGGAAGATTTTATTAACACGTTTTATTGGTTTTCTCCGCAACCACTTAACCTAGGTTCATGATTAAATATACTATATTATTTTTTTAAGCTCTATAAAATGGTTAGAACAAAAATTGTGTGTTTTAAAAATGTCAGGGTGAAAAGTGCAAAAATCAGATTTTTGGAAAATTTTGAAACCCCATAAACCCCCTTTCCATTGGTCCGATTTTTCTGGTTTTCGAACTTAAAATCATGAATATCACTTTACACATTTGAGCCAAATTTCATCGAAATCGGGCGTTTTTTACTCAAGTTATCGCATTCACGGACACACACACATACACACACACACACACACACACATATATATATATGTATATATGTATATATATATATATATATATATATATATATATATATACATATATCAATTTAAACGAATAGTGTTTTTGGCATCCGGGGACCTTTAAACAAAAAGTTATCATGGTCTCGGGCTTAAGTCTTACCATGAGACCTACGGTAATAGCTTCTTCCCTATAGGGAAAATTCACTAATAGGTTAAAATTAAAGGAAAATATTGTTATTTGTTACTCGTAAGCCATAAACTTCATTTTTACATTCGACCCTCTGCTTATCACACCTTGTTCTCTTAAATTGATGTATACATCATTGTTTTAACTATCTTGAGTAAAAAAAATAAGGAATGAATGAAAAACCTCCAAACTTCTTGCAAACCAAGAACGTTTTTTTCCGGACATTGCAACTCTGTTAATCGTTACATCTCTTTCTTAATGTCACCTGTTTTCAACAGTAGTAGTTTCAACTTACACATATCAAGTCCTTATATTTTATATACTATAAATATTTCCGTTAAGATAGCTTCTCCGTTCTGAACCCAAGACTTAAAAAAATAAACCTGCAAAATTTAATCTAGTAGTCCTTGGTCTACATTCATTATACATGTATTTAATAAGCAAAGATATAATAAGTGTTAAAAGTTTAAAATGTTAAGAGGCCATGTAAGTTGAATCGTTAGTTAAAAATATTTTTATTTATCAAATATAACTTGTCTAAACCTTTATTTCACTTTAACATGAACGAAGTTTACTCTGACTGTTGGAAAAAATAAAAGAAAAGACGAGTATTTAGGATAGAATACAAAATAAAATAAAATACCACCCGTCGGAGCAAACCTGCGTACTCAGCGAATTTCCAATGAATACATATGTCTTAATAACACATTAAGCCTCTTACCAAAATTCATAAGAAATATATTAATAAATAAGCGATATTTAAAGTATTCATTATTATCCATAAGAATAACATTAGGGATGAGTATGCAGGTTTGCTGCAACAAGGAACACAAAATAATGGGTTTTTATGCAAATATCAACGGAACTCATCTAAGTGAAGTCACGTACCAAGTTTCATCCATATTCATTCATAAATAAGCGATATATAACATTTTTATTATTCTCTATAAGAATAACATGGGGACCGAGTACCTAGGTTTGCTGCTACGGGAACCATAGGCGAAAAATTGTTTTTTTGTTCAAACTACAACAAACCACAATCAGATGAAGCGATATACCAAGTTTCGTCGGTTTATGGTCATAAATAACCGAGATATAAAATGTTTCTTTTTCTCCATAAGAATAACATTGGACAACGTACTGTGTTTAGCACTTTCAATATCTCAGTAACCAATTGACGTAGAGCAATGATCTAAATACCAAATTGTTTGTTTTTTAAGCCGAATTCAATGGTATGAATTAAAATTTGATTGAAATAACAATTATATGTGAAAACTCCAAAAAAAAACATTTTTGGGGTACAAAACCCCCCCAAAACCCCCCTTCGGATGGTGCGATTTGTCTGGTTTTCGAACTCATTCAAATAAATGGTACTTTACATATTTGTACAAAATTTTATTAAGATCGGACCTTTTTTACGAGAGTTATCGTGCTTACGGACACACACACATATATATATATATATATATATATATATACCATATAAGTACATATATAAAAATTTGAACGAATGTTCTTTTTGGCATCTGGGGACCTCAAAACGAAAAGTTATCATGGTCTCGGGCTTAAGTCTTACCATGAGACCTACGGTAATAGCTTCTTCCCTATAGGGGAAATTCGCTAAAAAGATATTGCATCATTGCTGTGTTAAAACAATTCTCACATTAACAAAATCCACTTTAATATGATCAAAAAATGCACTTTACCATGACTTATTTTACTAAAATAATAATTTGTATATAACTATATAGTAAATAGTAGATACTGTGAGTTACATAAACTACTACGAGTACCATTTACCTGCTGATTTCCTATCGGAACCTTGTATACGGATCTGTTTTCCATCAAGCCTCTGAAAATTTAGTCCTAATTTTCTAAAGCTTTTTACATAAACTTAAACAAAACTAAAAACATTGAATCACAATTACAAACTTTAGTAATTGAATGCTTTTCAAAGATGACTTAATGACCAGACTGTAAACAAGGTGGCGAAGGGTAGGATTGCCCTACCACGATCTTTGCTTAGTTTAGTCGGAGTGATTTAATATGTTCTTATTGCAAATTTTTACTACAGCTGATCATTATATGTTACGTTACGTGATCGTTACGTTTCACTGATAATTTCTTGGTTGGCTGTTTCATTAATCAGAGTGTCAACATAGGAGAAGGTTGCTTTCCCCTCATTCCCCTCACTCTCCCCCCTCCGTTTACTTGCTGTCCATCAAGTCATCTCCTTACAGTAGTATCCGTACCGCTCCACATTAAGAGTTCTTTTAAAATTTTTTAAGGACGATTATTATACTCTTAAATCAGTAGACAATAAAATGGAATGCCTTTGAATCTAAATGTGTTTGAAGGTGGCTCAAATCAAATATGCCTCACGTTTCTCACTACTTCTCACGCAAGTACAGAGTTAGGGCATAACTCTTCATTACTCCTTATGAGGAAGCCAGCATTTCACGTTTTATGGCTCATTACAAAAAGCAAGTGTTACGAAAATACCCATGAAAGGATTAATTATTGAAAAATACAAAAATTTTTAATAACATTCGAAGATTTTTAATATTTATGTTCACGTGATGAATATTAATTATACAACAGTTCTACATAGTCTGCATAGGATAATCTATCCAGGGGCGACGCAGGTTCAACATTTATTAATGTGAAAAGCGGATAGAAACACTAATCTTTAGTGCTGGGGCTGGGGTCTTCTCATAAAGTAACTATTTTAACTCTTTATAAATCCTTTAACACGTATTACTTAAGTGAAAAGGTGACATGGCCGGTTGGATTATCAGTTTAATCCTAATCCTCATATTAATTAAATATATTTAGAAACTTTTCAATATCAATCATATTTAAATTAAGTTTTATATTATAAAAACATTACCAGATGCGGTGGAGCATGCTTAAAATAATTATACAACCATGAAAAAAAAGAATATTAAAACAATTTAATTGCGTACATTTTATGACAATTATTATTACCCTTGCCTCTAAAAATAATTATACCATACGAACACATTTGTATTTGTAATTATTTTCATTAAAGCCCATATTTTTATATTAAACTTAAATGCTATTTCCGGCCAATCGTTTTAGTGTACTTCATTCAGCACATTCTCGGAGGAAACTTGTTTGGAAATGTTCAAAGCGTGTCGCTAAAAGGTTTCTTTGAGTTTCTGGAAGGTATTAAAGTGAGACTCTAAAACGTCTGGAATAGCACATTGGTCCGATTAATTCCTCAACACGCTAAACTTACTTTCAAATTTCTTTAAAATTGTGTTTTCACTCCACCATTTCCATTAATGGAAGATTTAATGTTGATGTTAACGATAATACATTTACAATATGACAAATACAAAAATCAAACTAAAAGTAGCACTAATTTTCTTTTTATTGAACCGTACATTTATATATATTTAGTAGATATTATTCTCACCTGAAGGTCAGTTTCTAGATCCTGAAACGTCGAGATAACGATTTTACCTAATATGTGGCGGCAAATATCCACATTGGTTTCTTAAATAACAAAAACTCATCGTTACCAACAATGAATTTAAAATAAATAATCTACCGTAATAGTTGTAATATACAGGGTGTCACAAAAATCCGGAACTGGCTATACATAACCATATTCTACATACAAAAATAAATCGAAAATGATCAGTGCAATTTTTTCGATTTCAACTTCGTTTAGCCGCTATCAGCCAATTTGTTTTTTTCACTTAAACATTTCTATTTCCGTAATGGATTAATGTATCAAGTAAAAATTTGGTATGGAGCTTTACAGGATAAATGTCTAAATCCACAAACAAATTATTTTTTTCCAACGTTTATTTTCAAAATGGCGGCCACTTTAAATTTTTAAAGTCAAATTCCATGAAAACTAGCAACTGAAACAAAATTTTACAAGATATACAATTTAAAGCACTTTGTAATCCAAATCTAATGACATTTTTACTGTAAAAATCGGTTAATAAATAAAAAAGTTATGGTAATTCTTTTATAATAAATTTCAAAATGGCGGTCATATACAAATTTCAAAGTCAAATTCCTGGAAAACTAGCAACTAAAACAAAATTTTACAAGACATAAAATTTAAAGGACTTGGTCAAATGCACTAGGGAATTTGACTTTGAAAATGTTATATGGCCGCCATTTTGAAATTTATTATAAAAATTTGCCATAACCTTTTTATTTATAAACCGATTTTTACAGTAAAAATGTCATTAGATTTGGATTACAAAGTGCTTTAAATTGTATATCTTGTAAAACTTTGTTTCAGTTGCTAGTTTTCAAGGAATTTGACTTTAAATATTTAAAGTGGCCGCCATTTTGAAAATAAACGTCGGAAAAAATAATTTTTTTGTGGATTTAGACATTTATCCTGTAAAGCTCCATACCAAATTTTTACTTGATACATTAATCCATTACGGAAATAGAAATGCTTAAGTGAAAAAAACAAAATGGCGGATAACGGCTAAACGAAGTTGAAATCGAAAAAATTTTACTGAACATTTTCGATTTATTTTTGTATGTAGAATATGATTATGTATAGCCAGTTCCGTATTTTTCTGACACCCTGTATGTCCATTGGCAAAAAAGTATTGGAAATAATTTGATACTTTCAGGGAATTTCCCCTAAAGCCCCTATAGGGAAGAAGCTATTACCGTAGGTGGCATGGTAAGACTTAAGCCCGAGACCATGATAACTTTTTGTTTTGAGGTCCCTAGATGCCAAAAACACTATTCGTTCAAATTTATATATATATATATATATATATATGTGTGTGTGTGTGTGTGTGTGTGTGTGTGTGTGTGTGTGTGTGTGTATGTCTGTGTGTGTGTGTTTGTCCGTTACCGCGATAACTTTTGAAAGAAGCGCCCGATTTTGATTAAATTTGGCATAAAGGTGGAGAGTAACATTTATGACATTTAAGTTCGAAAACCAGATCGATCGGTCTATGGGAAGGGGGTTTTATGGGGGTTTAAAATTCCCCAAAAATAAGTTTTTTGAACTTTTTACCCTAAAATTAAAAAAAAAAAACTAGATTTCGGTTATATCCATTTTATAGAGCTTAAAAAACAAACAATTTAGTATTTTGAATCATTAAGCTAGGTTTAGTGGTTGTGGAGAAAAGTCAAAAAATGTGCCTATAACATTTCCCATGTTAATCGTATGGGAATACGGTTTTTAGATTTTCCCCAGATAATTTCACTAAAAACTTCACATTTATTTCTACCAATCAGTTTAGCTCTACAACACAGTCATTTTGGCGTTTTAATTGTTGTTTTACGTTCAACCGTTGCAGTGATATTCAAAGTGCTTAACACAGTACGTTGTCCAATGTTATCCTTATGGGGAATAAATAAAATTGATATCTCGATTATTTATGAATGTATATTCATGAAACTTGGTATGTGGCTTCAACTAGTTGTGGTATATTGATATTAGCACAAAAAAGTTTTTTGTTGATTTTTCCCGGTAGCAGCAAATGGAGAATAAGTAAAGTTTTATATCTCCCTTAATTATGAACCTAAATTAATAAAACTTGGTATGTAGCTTCACCTGGTTGAGTTATATTGATAATTGTAATAAAACATATTTCTTATCTTCCTTGTTGCAGCAAACCTGCGTACTCAATTATAATGTTATTCTTATGGAGAATATATAAAATGCTATATATCACTTATTACTGAATGTATTTTTGTGAAACTTGGTAAGTGGCTCTAAGTAGTAGTGAAACCCATATATAAGCATTGGAATTTCGCTGAGTACGCAGGTTTGCTGTGATGGTGGTATTTATTTAATACATTCCACTTAAAATATCAACTAATTTTTACTAACTCTTTAACGGCATAGCCACATTAAGATTTCAACTTTATTAAATTAATAAATATAGAACGATTTTTGGACTACTACATACTTACATGATTACATTGAAATTGTATTGCTAATGTTTTGATAGAGGTTAGGACATCTTCAGTTTTATGGTAGTCTACTACACAGTATTTTGTGACATTATACAATCATTCGTGATATTAAAACCCAAATAAATTATTTAAATAAAAGTAAGAAATCATATTCATATATATAGAAACCTGAATACGACATAAATACTGTTTCTCAAGAAACAAACTAATATAGAAATTTAGTGGAACTGTTGGTCTAATATAAATGTCAACGCTACCGACTTGTAAACGACCTAGAACTTGGCCAAATCTGGGAGCTGTCATACGTTGATAACAATACAATTTCACTAGTGTGTAATTTTCAATATCGTAATCCTTAGTATTGCCAACTAAATGTGCTTGGTTAAAAATTATAAACATGAACTTGGAATATATATACAGAAAATCACTGCAAGTAAAATCAAAGAAAGGATGGTAAACTAGAATAATAACTAGACTATAACACCAAACTATAAAAATAATAAACTGTGCAAAAAACATTTTCCAAGTAAAACACGCTTTTGAAAATTACTGAGCTTTTATTCACGGATGAAAAAAGTCACAAACTATTTATTTTGTATTCGTGATATCCACAACTTGTTGAGTATTCAAGAAAACCTTTAACACCCTATACAGTTATGTCTGGAGATCGTCTTAAGGGTTAGTATTTTTGTCATAAAAAGTGGCGGGACTAACTCTATATCTAACGTTTGTAATTTTAGTATAAGTAAAACAATAACAAGTTTTAGATACCGCAGAAGAATGTATTCTCATTCTTAATACAAATAAAACATGTTTTTTTCATGGAGATTAATATTCAACTTAAAAAATCTTTAAAATTGTATCAGGAGTTGAATATGTACGTTTTTTTCCATTACGTTTGGCGGTAAAAGTGTTATTTCAAAACTTACCGCCTTTGTAAGTTTCGACACGATGGAACAATATCATACTCTATGTGACCTAAGCGCTTTTATAATCAGCAGCTTATTCTTGCTTGAAGTAACAAATAAATTGTATTAGTTTGTAATTGCGAGTGACAAATATTTTTTAAATATTTTTAAAATAATGTTACAATTCTTCTGAAAAATATAATGCATGATTTTAATGCGATTAACTAGCCAACAGTTATTCAGAATGTTACATGTTTGTTGTGATTGCCTTACTCGCCGGCTTCGTGACACGTGTCAACTGTGTATTTTCAAACGATGTTTGACAGTTTTGTCCGTTAATGACCTTTATGTGTGGTTCACGTGTTGGAATAGCTTTTTGCACACAAATGTAAACAAGAATTATGCTGGTAACAATATCTCAAACATAATAGTTACTAGTTACTGATAGTAGAAGCTGTAATAAAAAAAGAAAATCAATCTATTATGTCGTTTAGTTTTAAAATATTTGGAGAAGAGGAATATATTTATCTTAGGAGTGTTTATATAAACCAAAGATTTGTAGTTGTGAGAGGCAGAATTGTTTGAAGGTTATCGTAACCGACTGTAACAATAAATTACCTTAACGATCTGGAAAGGTACAGTTAATAGCTCATTGTTAAACTTAGAATCTGTTTGAAATATCCTCAAGATATTAACGGAAAGTCATTAAAGTAAGGTTACCAGTCCATCATAGGAACTGATAACTTTATATAGATGGTTGGTCCCATAACATGAATAAGCTTTACAAAACTGTGTCTTAAACAGTACTAAAGTTAAACTGTGATTAAATAGTTAAAATAATGCTCGTTTAAGGTAAGTATATAAGTATTATGTTTTGACAGAGGAAATTTATTTTCGAAAAAAAAACAATGTTACCTAGCCATGCGACGGTGACTGCCACGGGATAGGGTAACGATCTAACAAGGAACTCAATACTAGCCTGTGGTTGAGGAGTAAAACTACTAAAATCTACAGGATATCTGTACACATAAGGCTAGTCAGCTCAGCGAACAAAGGGGAGGGGTATAAAAAAAACTATTTATGATTTCATAAAACAGTTGGGACTGGCTTATTGTAGACTAATACGATCATAAGCAATCTACAGACGGAAAATAAAGACTAGGTTTTAGGTTTCATGTTTGATAGAATTTAAGTAATTATAACTCAGATAACGTAATTTAATATTAATGGTGTGATGTAACATTTTACTCCTCCAGTAAGTAAGATAAACAGCTCGTATAAAGCAATTTTATTTCATGACAAATTATAATTTATTGTAGAAAATAATATCAACATGTAAAACTGTAGCTGTCCAATAAGAAACAAAGACAAGTAACACGTTTTTTACCTATGAACAACATATTAAATGATTTATAAAGTTTTTTGATAGAGAAGTTTTAGATATTTCATAATACATCACACTAACAATGTAGACATTGGCCTACGCTTAGACATTATCACAATTTTTTATTTTTTTATCTCACTGGAAAATTTATTGCCTTGTGAGAGTTTATACCATACCTAAATTTTGTGATATTATTGCATAAGGTTATTTGGTAATTTGGTTATTTGGTTATTTGGCGTTTCTTGTTAAAAGTTGTATGCAATTTTTTAAATATTATACAATAACGGTATTCTGGAAAACCAACTACTTCATGGAATAAAGTGGACGATGCGACGAGACGCGAGGGGCGGAAGAGATATTTGTTTAGGCAGTTTGAATAATTGATTTTGTAGAAGTCCCTCACTATTTCTAATTTATTTTATTCTCTGGATCGCCATATTTACAAAAAGAGAATAAGGTTACTGATTGACGTAGTTTCATATATAAATAGAATAGAATGGTACTTAAGAGGTCATAAACAATAAAAAAACATGTTGAACATCTTACTACAGTAGTCCCTTCCTAAAAAATAAACAATTTATACTTTTATATAGAATCCACAACGGTATCTGTAAAAATAAATTGTCAAAACTATAAATTTACACTTTAAAAAATAAGTTAAATAAATATTTATCATTTAGTGAATTTGCCATATAGGGAAGAAGCTATTATCGTAGTTGGCATGGTGAGACCTAGGCCCGGGACCATGATAACCTTTCGTTTTGAGGTCCCCAGATGCCAAAAACACCATTCGTTCAAAACTGTATATACATCTATATATATGTCCGTGGGTGCGATAACTCTCGTAAAAATGGTCCGATTTTGATTAAATTTGGTACAAACATGTAAAGTAACATTTTATGACTTTAAGTTCGAAAACCAGCCAGATCTCTCTGTCCAAAGGGGTATGTATTTTCATGGGGTTTGTTCCCCAAAAATGGGTTTTTGAGTTTTTTACATATAATATTTTAGTAAATCCAATTTTGGTTTTCATTATTAAATTCAGCTTAAAAAAACAAAAAACAATTTGGTGTTTTGATTATTGCTCTACATCAATTGGTTACCGAGATATTGAAAGTACTAAACACAGTACTTTGTCCAATGGTATCCTTATGGAGAATAATAAAAATTGTATATCTCGCTTATTTATGAACTTATCTTGACGAAACTTGGTATATTGCTTTATATCATTGTGGTCTATTGATATTTGCACAAAAAATATTTTTTTGCTGATAGTTCCCGTAGCAGCAAACCTGCGTACTCAGCTCCCATGTTATTCTTAGGGAGCATAAGTAAAATGTTATCTCCCTTAATTATGAACATAAATTAATAAAATTTGGTATGCGGCTTTACCTACTTGAATTATAAAAAAATTGCATAAAAAACCAATCTTTGTGTACCTTTTTCAGCAAACCTGCATCCTCAGACGCCATGTTATTCTTTTGGAGAATTATTCAAATGATTTATGAATTATATTGATAAAACTTGGCATGTGGCATTAAGTGGTATTAAGATACATATTGGAAATTCGCTGAGTACGCAAGTTTGCTGCTATGGGGGTATTTAAACCATTCAAGGTTAAATTGTAGCATGAAGAACATTTCAGTAATTCAATTTTTAATATAGAGCGTGATATTAATAAAGCAATATTAAAAATCATGCTTTATCGATTACATGTTATAATGATCTGTAAATATAAAAAGTAATACATTTTATGATTGTTTTTTTTATTTCATTTGTATTATCACCTCGTACCATCTACCTGTATTATATGAAACGGGCATACATACCCACCCTTTTGCACCGGCACATTTCTATACTTATTATGTGTGGATGATTATGTTTGTCGGTTGTTATTATGTTTGTAGGTTGGTTATGTTTGTTGGTCTTGTATACGTGTTTTTTAGTGAGTTTTTAATCTACATACCATACTGGTGTAGTTTCTTTTCTATTCAGATTTTCTTCTATATTTGTTTATACACTGAAATCTATACAATTGAGAGAATATCAGTAAATATTCTTTATGATTATTTTTGTAAATATCATATGTTAATTTGTTTATTGTTTATAAGAATAAACCAGTTATTTATTGGTTTTAATAATGAACGACGCTGTTAGTGGCACTGAAGAGCTACTTTTATACGACCCTAATAACAGAAAATGCCTCGGGAGATAATAATTATTTCAACTAATAGTGTTTATTGAAAACTACAAATATTATTTTCAAATAAAGCCCTTTCAGCAATGGACAAATATCAATATAGGGTTTCATTAACAATTATGATGATCTTATTTATAATGCGAACATGTGATATTTCATGAAAATACATCAGCAATTTTAAAGGCAGATAGTATGTGACATTTAATATAAAACAAACTAATCTATACTTATCTTGTTGTCCAAAAAAAACAATAGTTTGTAATGATTTAATTTAATGATTTCCTTACGTATTTTATAATTGTTGGAGAAAGTAATAATATAACTTATTCAAAATCAATGTGCAAAAGTCGAATTACCGCGATGTGACGGTCATCGAAATTCTAAATCGTGGCAACAGTTCTGCAGGACTTGAATTCCAGTCCAGGCAAGGAACCTGGTATACATTATCAGTACCAGTATCTCTTGAACTTCTAGATCCTTTCTACTCTCGGATCTGTAGTCAATGTGGATGGGAAAAGTAAGGCAAAGAGAGACTTAGTTAAACAAATAACAAGTGGTTGAATTCCTTTCGTACTAGTAAATGTACCTTTTGTCCTCTTGAGGATTTGCATTTTAATACAGTAGACCCCCTCTTAACCGTCTTCGCACTAACCGCCCTCTGTTCAGGAAATGACTAACGTCCGCCACCGTAGTCAACGACTCAATACTCCACTGTAAAAAAAGTTTCAGGTGACAACAAGTCGATCATTTGTTTCCATAGTTAGCAAGTATTGCATCTTGGTAATTAATTTTTAACCGTCGTTTAAGTTTTAAAATTTTATAGTGCTTAATATGAGAAAACCCAGATGTTATTAGTTTTAACCGCCCTTTTAGTTGTATTATCCAGGTCATGGTCCCATGGATGGTAGTTAAGAGGACTCCTACCGTACAGTTAAATACATCTTGAGATTTCAATTAAATACAGGTTTGCTGAGATTTTCGCCAAGTTACTAAACGTTTCTAATTTTAGTTCAATTATTTTGTTTAGTTGCTGTGAGGATGGAGAGTGTCTTGGCCCTGATTCTGCTGCTGGTGACGCTGCTGGAAGGGCAGAGGGCGCCGTGCTACGAGTGTGAGGACTACAAGGACGATCATCCCCAGTCCAGCCCTTACAACGAGGTAAATGTTTACAGCAACAAGCTGGAAATATAACATTTAGTATTGCATTTTGTAATAATTTGTAATGCTGACATCTGCCTCTAGACAAATTAACTAGATATAGCTTTCTACCGAGACAATGTATAAAATGTTAGAAAGAGATAGAAACTTTGAAACTAGTACAGTAAAGGGGGGTTTTGGAGCTTGGGTCTTTGTAGACCTGGTCAAAATTAATTAATACATAAATTAAATTAATTCATACTTTGTCAAAATTAAAATCGGTAAAACAAGTGGTATTTGGAGATCAGATTTAATTTTGTTAAGTCCTAGTTTATGTTAGTCCTGGTGCAACTTTAGACGAGGACTAAGGAAGGAATCGTCGGGAGTTCGGTGTTTGTAATTTGGCATAACCTACGGGCAGCTGACAAATTTAATGTCTACGTGGTTGTGTTGTGTTGTGTTTCATCACCCCACCCCCTTGTAACGCAACGTAATGTAGTGTAGGATATAATACAGTCTACGTATTTGCCCCAGACCCCCCACCATAGAGTTCTCTAGCGCCACTTTAGACATGACTTACTCCATAAAATAAATGCACATGTTAATTTACCCTGGTTATTCATTTTTTGAGACCACCTTACTTAGTAAAAGTGATTAATTATTTCAACAATGTGTGGTATTTGTGAGCTAGCCACACACATTTACATTTATGAGCTCTGTTGCCACATTTTATTAGTGAATTTCCCATGGAAAAGTGAACTATTAGCGTGACCCGCACGGTGAAACTTAAGCCCGGGTTCACCATAGGAGTTCGTAACGTGATCCCCTGAACCCCCTGAACCCCCTTAACCCCCGTGACCCCCTGAACACGTTTTGGGGGTTCGTTCAAAATTATATATATATGTGTGTATGCACTCTGTCGGTCGCATTTTTGTCCGATTTACTTCAAATTTGGTAGGGATGTTCCTTTCTATAATCAGTTGGACAAGTTTGTTGGGCAAAACAATCGGAAAACTATAACCCCCTTTTTGGGGATTATTCTTTCAAATTTCATGTTTTTGGGCTCAAAAAGGGTCAGACAAGCCCCGGATGTAAAGGTAATGCATGTATTAAGATGGGAATTAGTAAAGCGAAAGTTTTAAGCCCTCTCTCGTCATTCTAGCCTAAATATTTACCGAGTTTTTAAAGAAAATGTATATCGGCTAAACACATCAGTACCTTGTCTTATGGGGGTTTTTACATTAGAAAGCATGTTATTCATTTGTTGGTGTATTTGTATCATCCCCAGCAAGTATTTGTATCATGCGCCTACTTTAAAGCCTGACTGGACCTTCTCCCAACCTTATAATGTTCAAAATTGTATTCCTAGCATTGCAGGTAAATGAAACCAGTAGCATCAGAAGAGCCAAAAAAACAATGTTTTCAGATTTCAATAAAATTGGAATAAATGTATGTTTTTACACTGGTTTCGAGTTGTAAAAGTTTTGTATGTGGAAATTCACTTCCCTCACGTCAGCGTGCTGCGTGCTAACTCGTTATTATTTCATATTGTAATTGCTAATATTATGACACATTTTCATAGTTTTTTTTAACATTACATGAACTGTATGATTTTACCCTCCTATACAACTGCTTTGTCTCATAACTTAAATTGATGGATTAAATTTAGGATAAAAAATAAACATAATTCTCTCAGGTTTTTGAGGATAACTGATTTTTTTAAGAGTTATAATGATCTTTCATATCTTTGTCGGGCTCGTCCTAATAAAAAATATGCATTAGATTATGACAATATTTGTTTAAAAGTGTAATTGTTATGCATGATACGTGTTGTTATTACTTATGGGATATAATAAAATACGTCTTACAACATTTACAAATTTATTTACAATTGTACTGTGTTCACATATCAGATGGAAACATAAAGTATCAATCCGAAACATACAAAGTACCGCGGTACAAGATAATATATCTTACTAGAGAAGAGTGCCAAATATAAATTTATATACAGCAATTAAAGATGTAAATCAAGTTAAAACCAGTTACTGTAAGACTAGATATTCTACTAGATGGACTAGATATTCTAGCTTAATCGAATTAGTGGTAAAACAATATGCAAGAAGTTACGCCTCCGACCGAAGGAGTTGGTACTAATCGCGTTAACAGTAAACTTTATAATTAATTAGGAATTAAGTTGGAATTTTTTTTTCTACTGCGAACCATTGATCGTTATATTTTTATTTATGATTGATACGGTACTCTTACAAATTATTTTAAAAACTGTTATCAATGCTAAATTATTTGGTTTGAAAAAGGTGGTTGGGTAATTCGTAAAAAATTGATACACGATGAGAAGCATTTATTAAAAATTATTAAATACTGTAATATATATATATTTATTAAGATATAAGATTTTTGATTTAAGTTTTAAGTTTACTTAGCTGTTTACAAACACACTATTACATATTCTTAAAACAAATGGTTTTTAAATTATTTCGATTTGTTTTATTCTAAACTTGCTTGTAATTTATTATTTTGCCATTTTAGTGAAGGATAGGTCACCTTTGTTCAGAAAATACATGTTAATTTATACAAAATATATGTCTCTCGAAAAAACTGTTACCCATGCGAAGTACTTCTATTTGTATGTTTGGTGGGTTTATTAAAGTTTATCTTCTAATCTTTATCGGATATTTAGATTAATGCTAACTTTAAATGAATTCGTACGTAATTTGATTACTTATTGAGTTATTTAGGGTGACCCATTTCAGAAATGCAATTTTTACCCTTTTGTATTGCCTTTATTGATGGGGATCTTAGGTTCAAACCTTGATAAAAAACTTACACTTGTTATTTGTTTAGTTTTCAAAAAGTATAAAATTTTGGGACTTCTTCAAGCAACAATGCTTTAGTACATTATGAAATCATTAAAAATTTACCATCATTTTTGGAAGTCTCAGTTTTGTATCTTGAAAAATATTGCCTCTCATCCTATTCGTCCTATTTATCATGAACCTTTATTAAATCCAACAAAAATATATATTTTGCCTTTACTTCATTACAATGGGACCTATAAACCTATCACCCAAAGAATTTAAAAACAAATATTTAAGGTAATAAACATATTATTTACGTATCAAGACCCTTAGTTTGAAATGCAATAAACATTAGGCAAATAATAATATGTTTGTGTTTTTTTTTTCATTAAAAAACCTAAAACCTCAAAAGAATATAGTAAAACTTTTGTCGTAAACTAAACCATTGTATTTTAATAAATTCCATAGTTAAAAATGTCATGAAAATCAAATTTCTGCTTTTGTATTGAGATTTGAACCTGAGCCCTCCAAAAATAATGGCAATATATATTATAGCGTATAAATTTTCTTTTGTATGTAACTTGTCCTTTCATTTAAAATTAAATAAAAATTGGACATACAAATTAAATATTTTCTCCCAAAAATGATTTGAACCTGAGATACCTGAAAAATAAAAAAATATGGCATATTTGTTGTTTTGAGGTTTAAGATACATACCAAATTTCAAATTTCCATCAATTTTCTTATCGGTATATAAATTCTAAAACATTTGTGAAGATTCGATAGTGGATCCCGCTGCCACTGGCCATTGGTCTATTAGTTAATAATCCTGTCTAAAGAATCAGTCAGTCTTAGTCAGTAACAAGGCTACACAAGGTATCTCACCCAATCTACACCCATCATTCATTCATTTATATTCGCCTTAAAATACACCTGCATTACGCAGTAATAAAGTGATACCGTAACTTTACACGTAAAATCATACGTTTCATAAAAAAAGGACACATGTATGCTTGGTAACTCAGGATAATCTGTATTGATTTATTTTTTAAAAGAGAGTTATAATTAAATACGGTAACATATTGACACTGATGGTGTAATAAGTATGTCAGATTAATAAAAAAAATAATAAAAAAAAACAGGGAAAGGAGAAAACACGCTAATATTGGATTTACTTGAGGATAATGTATTACTAAAATAAATTGCAGCTGGTAGCTTGTATAGGTCTATAACCTTTTATTTAAATTTTATTGGACGTACCATTTACTGGAAAATAAATTAGTTATATATTCACATTTCACATCTGTTTATATTACAGAAATCTAAGTAGGCTATATTATAAATATGTAGTCACGGCTGATCATTAGTTTATTTTAAAGTTTTGCAAATTCGTCTAGTACTTTATGGGCAATTTTAGGGAAACAAGAGGGAAAAATTCCTATAATTTTCTCTTGGAATTTTTTAAGTATCAGCCTTATACGTTGAACGAAAGCTTCAGCACCCTGTGCACATCCCCCTCGATTTTTTCTTACAAAATTATACATTATAATAACAAATAAAATTTTCGATTGCCAATTTTATCATTTATACTTAAACAATTACAGGTCAATGAAATAATATATGATTTTAATGTCTAAAGGGTATATGACGTATTTACAACATTTATGTTACATTCTGTCACCGTTCAGCTGATGCACAAGTGCCAATCGATCCGGTGATCTGGTCCGTCATTGATCATTCGGCTTGTCATTCTCCTTAATTACCTAATCCATCTCCTCCCTCGCACCGTCATATTGATTAACCATAGTGTTTCCAGTTTTACATACCTCACAGATGTTTATGCGAGAACAAATGCATAATGTTTTAGAAAACTAAAAATGAACAGCAGTCTCCGAAGGATTGCTATAAATGTGAATGAGTTGGCTATAAGTAAAACTGTTCATGGGCTTCAATGACGTTTTGATATTTACTCAATTTGTTATGTACAAATACTCATACTATGTAAAGTTCATTCATATTGTTCATATTCAAGGCACTTTTCTAAAAAAAAATAAATACGAATCAAATGTATAATATTTTAATTTCAGGTCTAAAAATAAAGTATAAGTTAATATAAGTACACTAATTTTGTGCCCATGCATTTTTGGACTAATAGTCTTCCTAAAAGCTCTATAATCACACTTTAAAATTCCTGGTTCTTTGTCTAATAAATCTTTTTTACTTACTTTAACCTGAAATTACTTAGTAACTCACGTATCCATAAATTACAAAATCATTATCCTTGACTACTTTATTATCACAGTGTGTTAAGTGGGTTGGGAGTTTTTTGTGATAAACATTTTTACCTGTTATAGTTACATCAGTAATCTAACGTATGAATATGATGTGACCAATAGTGTGACAGTTATTTTGCTGCAGTGAAATTGGATTACATGTGTTAGGAACTACAAATAATATAATTTTAATACGACATATTTTAATATAAATTGTAGTACTGTTAACATACTATATAGTTTATTCTGTGTAAGTCATAACTAATCGCCTGGTTTAATCTGTATAACTGACTCGCTATAAACTTAAACGAAACTTTGACGGCGTTCCGCTTCATCATAACGAACGCCCACAGTACTTGGAAGTTGCTCTGGTCTCTCACTGGGGTTTAGAGCCCTCGCTAATACTGATCAATTAGGCCAGTGAAATTAGAGTGACAAAACTTATACAAATTATTTGTGCTAGAGAATGTTACCTGGGATACCCTCGTTCAAATACCAGAATTGTTCTTTTGAGTTAAGTAAGCTATCGCCGCCAGGTTGGGCTATCAAAATATTCTAAATTAATCACCACTGGACTGTTTTCCATGATTATTTTATTGGAGAAAATATAGTTTTGACAGAAAAGGAATGTCGAAATCATAGTTTATCATAATTTACATTTAACGTTTAATTTTGAAAGAGTCTAGCACCGTAACAAACATTTTAAGTTTGTTTTAGTAAGAACTTTAAAATAATGTGACGGAAACCATCAGCTGCGGAAAGTTTGATCCAAGGAATAGTAGTAGTTGTGAAGTGGGGCGAGAATGGCTTGTAAACATAAGGATGGATAAAGAGTAAACACCGTGTGTTAGTTTTAGTTTATGCGGGCAAGGCCACAACCCAGCAGGTAGTTTTATATAAAAATGCACGTTATTATCTTGTGAAATTGCTCATAAATAGTACAGTTTCTGTCCAATTTTAACCAAGATTTGACAGTGTGTGTTGATCTTAGTCATCTTATGATAAATAATACCCCGGTTGCAGCAAACTTCCGTACTCAGCGAATTTACAATGCATAATATATAAATTAATAAAGCAGCATACCAATGTTCATAAAAATATATTCACAAATAAGCGATATACCGTATACAATTTGAATTATTCTCCATAAGAATAACATTGTGGATGAGTACGCAGGTTTGCTACAACAAGGAACAAAACATATGGGTTTTCATGTAAATATCAATATTAATCAACAAGGTGAAGCCACATAACACAAGTTACATCAATATACATTTATAAATAAGCGATATATACAATTTTGATTATTCTCCATAAGAATATCATGGAGGATGAGTACGCAGGTTTGCTGCAACAAGAATAACAAAATGTGTTTTTATGCAAATATAACTCAACAAGCTGAAGCCACATACCAAGTTTTATTAGTTTATGTTCATAATTAAGGGAGACATTACATTTGACTTTTATTCTTCAAAAGAATAACAGGTTTGCTGATACGGAAATTATCGGTAAAAATTGCTGTTTTTTCTGCAAATGACAATAGAACACAACCAAGTTTCGTTAGTATACATTCATAAACAAGCGAGACATAAAATCGTATTACTCTCCTAAGAATAGAATTAGACAACGTGCTGTCTTTAGCACCTTTAATATCTATGAAACCAATTGATGTAGAGAAGTTACCAAAATACCAAATTGTGTGTTTTTTTAAGCTGAATAAAATGGAGAAAACTAAAATTTGACTATTTCAAAAAATATTCGTAACAAATTCTAAAAACCCATTTTTGGGATACAAAACCCCACAAAATACCCCTTCGGATGGAGCGATCTGGCTGGTTTTCGAACTTTAAGTCATAAATGTTGCTTTACACGTTTGTACCAAATTTTCTCAAAATCTGACCTTCTTACGAGAGTTATTGCATCCACGGACTCATATATATCTATATTTATAAAAAATATGTTTGTTTGTTTGTTTGTCTATATATTTGAAGTTTATGGACTCGGACTGTTGGACCGTTTGCCATGAAACTTGGTACATTTATGCAAAATTTCACGGAGAAGATTTTTAAGCCATCCATTTCGCCCTCACTAAATTGGGTCCCTCCCAAGAAGCCCATATAAACCTTATCGAAAGATATTGTTGTTTATATAAAACCTAATGACATGTTTACTTGAACAGGTGATCTTGGTGATATTGGTTTTAGTTGGTAATAGTCAAAGACATGACAACGTCTGCCGTGTAACAGCATATATATATATAGTTTCGAACGAATGGTGTTTTTTAGGTCTGGGGACCTTAAAATGAAAAGTTATCATGGTCCCGGGCCTAGGTCTTACCATGCTGTCTACGGTAATAGCTTCTTCCCTATAGGGAAAATTCGCTAAAAGAAAAATTCATATTAAATATGTTTTTTTTTAACTTTTCTCTGGAACCAAATAACGTAACATGATGTAAAACAATAATAATCAAATTTTGATAAATGCAGTAAGTTTTATCAATTCAATTGCCGATACCTACTGAAAATTACTTTCGTTGCTTACTATGAGTACCAAAGGGTAACACACAATTTAAATATATGTTTGACTGACTTTGGTCTGAAAGTATATTAATTACAAGAATAACATAGAAGGAAAACGTATTGTACTTAGCCCCGACAGTTTTTTCCACTAAACTCTAGAACCATCCAATATAAAAACATGGCAATGCATGACAAAACATTTCAAAGGTGTATAGTGGCCGATGCCACTTGTGTATGATCGCTTTTATAGGTGTTCAACTTTGATAGATATCAATAAAATATCTAACTACTGTGGTTGGTTGTCAGAAATGTTAATTTCTTATTAGTTATTTATTCGTTTACGCTAAGAGGGGAGATTAAGTGAATATCACTTAAGAGGGTGCTCCAATCACGAAACCTATCACGTTTCTACCTGCTGCCCCTATAAGGCAAATTTTTATCTTTCAAGCCCGCCCCTCCTCAACGAAATATCTGTTATCGTTTATTGTGGTTAATTGTAAAGAGGAAAAATATACCTAGCGATTTTAGTGAGAAAAATGTCGACATCACAAGCAATAATCGAAAAAAATTCCAAAATATTCGTTTAAGAAATATTTGTATGTGTGAACTATTTGTGATATCGAAATACTGCTCACTGTAACGCTAGGTATTACTTTGCTTTTCAGAACTAACCATAAATTATCGTTATCGGATAATCCGTCGAGGAGGGACGTTCTTTGAACGTTAACATTGGTCATATGGGAGAAGCAGGTACTCACTGGGGGTATATCACTGGTGCAACGCTCAAACTGGTGATTAAGTAATGTATCCCACAGTACAGTTACTGACCTCTGCCGGTTCCAGATCAGGTCGCACTGCTCGTACCCCTGCCTGTGCGCGCCGGGGCTGCCCAGCTGCGACCCCGAGGTGCCTGTGGTGCGGGACGGCTGCGGCTGCTGCCCCATGTGTGCCCGCCAGGTGGGACAGACCTGCGACGGCACCGCGCTCTGCGACGAGACCCGGGGCCTGGTGTGTCAGTACACCACTGGCAAGGCTACCGTAGGGGTGTGTAAAGGTTAGTGTTCACTTGTACTAGTAGTAAATGAATAAATGGAGGTGTGTATAACATTACATTTTAGGTTGCAATATGTTAAAGTATTTATTTTAGGTTAAATTTAAAAGCTTATTTAAGGACTCAGGATACTTTTTCGAAGACAAATAAAGTGGTATTGTTACCAATACCCTTGGTAGATTCTAGGTACTATGCTATAATGATACTGTACGAGGTAGTGGCCAAAATAAATTCCAAAATATTCAAAATTCTTTACTTGTACATGACAATTAATTACAATTGTATTACAAACGTAAAAAATGTGTCTATACATACAAAATACAATAATGATTTTTAAAGTTTCTTTTAAATTTATAAGGTACACAATTGTCACTTAAAATAAAGTAATCAAACAAAAATGTAACTAATATCAGAAATGTTAATTCAAACTGCCAGAAACTCACCAACAGAGTAAACTGCTCTATTTGCAAGATATTCGTTTAACAACATTTTGGGGATATTTTGCGATTTTATTTGCTGAGGGAGTTTGTTAAATAGTTTAGGCCCAATGTTTTGTAAAGGAACTGCTCGCCGAAAGTCCAAAAGAGGTATATGAAAAGTAACTAATTGGAAATGTATAATATTAAACCAAACTTAAACCCACAGTATGATCAGATATTAATTTTACGTAAAATTGTATAGCTTTAGACCTCATGACACATTTTTTCAAGATAATTTAAGCCTTATTCTTATCAATGCACTTGGTAGATGCTAGATAGTATTACAACGATACTGTACGTAGTAACGACCAAAATAAAGTCCCTTCTCTACGAGGGCTATAGAGAGCATATCGAATGTTTCGTATACATAGGGACCATAGATTTTAGAATAAATCGAAAGCCTTCAATAAAATTGTACCATAGATATTAAATATGAGCTCAAACAATTATATGAGTAAATTTATAGCACTTCCGGGAAGATGTTAAACAAAAGGTATCATCAAAATCCAATAACATGGCATATGCCTGAACCATGTGAAAAAAATATATATAAGCAAGAAAATGTTCTGGGCTCGATAGTTCTTTTACATAATGTCTATTAAAAAGTGTCTGATCTTAAAACCAAAACTAAAATTATAAACTAACTGTGGCGCGGAGTAGTTTTTAATCATCGTTAAAGGATGCACCAGTAGAACTGTTTTACTTTTTATCAAAGGAGTACGCTTTAATTAAAATTATCTCTCAATACCTCCAACAATTTTCGAGTTTCGGTCAGTTAATGGATAACAATCTACAAATAAAATACCTCCGTCACAGCAAACCTGCGTACTCAGAGAATTTCCAACGCATAATATATGTCTTAATACCACATAAAGCTGCGTAGCAAGTTTCATAAAAATATATTCACAAACAAGCGATAAATACAATTTTAATTATTCTCTATAAGAATAACACTGAGTACGTAGGTTTTTTGCAACAAGGAACTCAAAATATGGGTTTTCATGTAAATATGAATATAAATCACCTTGGTGAAACCACATACAAAGATTCATAAATATACATTCATAAATAAGCGATATATACCATTTTATTTTTTCTCCATAAGAATAACATGGGGAATGAGTACGTAGGTTTGCTGCAACAAGGAACACAAAATTTTGTTTATGTAAATATCAATATAGCTCAACAAGGTGAAGCCACATACCAAGTTTTATTAAATTATGTTCATAATTAAGGGAGACATTACATTTTACTTATTCTCCATAAGAATAACATGGGGGCTGAGTACGCAGGTTTGCAGCTACGGGAACAATCGGTAAAAATTGCTTTTTTTGTGCAAATAACAATAGACCACAACCATATGAAGTCGTATATAAAGTTCCATTACTATCCGTTCTTAAGTAAGCGAGATATAAAATTTGTCTTAGTCTCAATAAGAATATCATTGGACAACGTACTGTGTTTAGCACTTTCAATATCTCTGTAACCATTTGACGTAGAGAAAATATCACAATACCAAATTGTGTGTTTTTTTTATAAGTTGAATCTAATGGTAACAACTAAAATTAGACTTTTAAAAATATTACATATACAAATTTCAAAAAACCTTTTTTGGGATACAAATCTCTCCCAAAATACCACTTCAGATGGGGCGATCTGTTTGGTTTTCGAACTTAAAGTCATAAATGTTGCTTTACACGTTAATACCAAATTTAATCTAAATCGGACAATTTTTACGAGAGTTATCGCACCCACGGACACACAGACACACTTAAACTAAAACCTAAACTTAAGTTTATACTTAAACTTAAACTGATCTTTTATATATATATATATATATATATATATATATATATATATATATATATAAAGTTTCAAACGATTGGTGTTTTAGGGGTCTGGGGACCTCAAAACGAAAAGCTATCATGGTCCCGGGCCTAGGTCTTACCATGCCGACTACGGTAGTAGCTTCTTCCCTATAGATTATCCCTATAGATTATCCCTATAGATTGTCCCTATAGATTCTTTCCCTAAAAATTCTTCGTGTCCAGTATATTTTTTTAGTTATTTTAAAAACTGTAAAAAAATACTTTTAAGAAATTTGATGATTCATAGTAGAACAAAATAGTGTTTCTTAAATTAACTTAAGGTAATATAAATGCTATTTGAAGTGCAAAAATGTATACTTTTATTTAGTTTTACTGCACTGTTAATTTTGAAACAATCAATAATTAATGCAAAAACTATTAACAAAGCTACAGCGTAGAGCGTAGAATATTCGTTAATTTTTTGTCTCTTAAATATTTTTTGAATCTCAGTAGCCTACGTCGAAAATATTACTGTGGCCACAATCACAAAAAATACCTAAATAGTTTTATACAAATCTAAAACTTTGGAAATGGACCAATGCTTACTGTATTTCACAGAAGAAAGTGATATTTTTAAAACCAGTAGTTTAGCAAGTAACTGAAAATTTTTATTAAATCAACTGATACAGATATGAAAATAACAAACACGATGTTGACTTAGAGCCTCCTGAGCAGAGACTGCGAGGTGTTTGAAGCGTGTTTTATCATAATAAATGTAAATTAAGTCAGACGTCATTCCGTGCGATGTTAGCAAATATAACAGCTTTGAGTCAAAGTAAGGTGTAATTACAGATTGAAGTACACTTGACGGCGCATGCATGTACACACCCACACACGTGAGCGCGCACACAGGGGCAGCTTTGTGATGCAGCTGTCGGCCAAGCAACATTATATTAATGAGGGTAGCCGCTCGGCTTACAACATTCACTATGATGTAGACGCTGTATTGAGGATTGGTGTTGATGCCTGACTATTAAACTTATACTTCTACATAAAAACGTTTGCTAAAACTAAAAAAAAATAAAATAAAAGTTTAACTCTTGATTATAACGTTGAAAAATCGAAAAAATGCAATTATTTTTATTTTTGATTTTTTTATACAAAATACTTGCATTGGTTTAAATTTAAAACTCTTTTGTCAATATTGACAATAAACCATTAACATCACCATTACAGTGGTCACCATGTATTTTAAACAAAATTTATAGAAAATTATTTGTCTTCAAAATTATTCCTAACATTATTATTTTGAAAATATGATTACATAGGCAATTCCGCTTGCAAGGGGTATGTAATCTTTTTTCTATGTATGCTAAAATTCTATGTATAGTTAGAACAAATACAACTGAACTTACTTCATAACTTATCTATTTTTACAAAGGAAAGTGATAACTATCCACTGATAAAAAAAATGAAGAAATGTACACTAATAATTTATTTATTAATCCTAGTACTAAGCATATCTCACCCTCGTTAGAAGGATATATTAGGTTGACGTATATTCATGTAATGTATAAACCCACTAATTCTAGCCTATCAGTTTCTTAGCCCTTTTGGTCTGTTGTCACCATTTTATGACTTATGGCTTTTCACACTTATAACACTAGATTGTGAAACTACTAGTATTACTAAATTGTCGAACAGTGAAATATCCAATATATTATAGAAGCTAATGACACAATTGACTGTGTTTCAGCGACAAAAGGAAAGCCTTGCACCATATACAACCAGACGTACGACAATGGCGAGACGTTTATGCTAGACTGTCGAACACAGTGTGCCTGCAAAGTAAGAAACGTTTAATATCAATAAAAACATTCTACCGACTGAAACTCATCGTTGGTACAATGGGTTAAAAATAATTCACGGTGATGAGTTTTAAATGAATTTTAAAATAAATTAGAAAGTAGGTGAAGATATGCATATACCGTGTTTATTCCTACATATGATAAAAGAGCTATATACATATTCCACTTGTTGTGCATCTAAGAGGGTTAGTCGTATACATATCAACCAATGAAATGTACTACCCAGTTTTATAATATTTTAACCCTGAACAACAGTTTACATAATTACATAAAATAGCAGTTTTTCTTGATGAATTACTTTTTGTTAACCTAGAAAATGTTTTAGATAATCATATATTTACAGCTTTTCGTACAATTCTGCACGCTTTTAAAACCAGATTTCTAACTAGACTAGAGCGTAAAAACTAAATCAACAAAAAGCCAAGTTTTCCATAGGTAATTATATGTTTCTTCGATTCGTTTGGGAATGTGTACGCTTATGAAGCCATGTTATTGTTCATCATTGAACATTTAAACAACATGATATTTGGTTTTATAGCAATTACATTAGTTCACATAGTACATTGCAGTTTTTAATACGCACACTAATTACAGAACGGAACATACGCATGTGCGAGCCTGTGTCCCCAAGAGAACATCTCGCCAAGGGGTAGTTGCGAACACCCTCGGCTGGTGGAGGTTCCGGGACAGTGCTGTAGGGAGTGGATGTGCGACGGAGAGTCTGGTAAGAATTACTAGGTTAACCAAAACAATCTGCAACAGTTGATCCTATGTATTTCAGTAAAGCCAATGAAGTTTCAGAGGTCTTCAATGTAGCTCTCCAGAAGAAAGTTCTTCTTGTGTCTGAGTCCTATATATTTTTATTTTCTATAGAAATGCACCTAGAGTATAATATTGTTAAAACTTACAGTGGTGGTTGCAGATAATCACAGAGCTAAAAGTCATAAAGTTACATATAGAACTAAGGAGTAGCTCAGTGGCTCAGCACGAGCGTAGGTGAGAGGTTAATAGACAAACCTAACAGCTGGAATTCCAGGTATACTAGCCTAATTCTTTAAGAAACTACCAGTGACAAACTGAATTAAGATTGTCATAAACTGATTACCCTTTTACCAACTGAAATTGTTATTGCCGTGAGAACATTTTTACATCAGTTTAATCCTATACGAGTAATGTCTATGTTTGTTTGTTTAAAACATTTATCTCGGAATCCAGCAGGATTTTGCTTAAACTTTGGAATTAAAGGCTTTTGGACCTAAAAGGCTGATTAGTGAAAACCTCAACCCTAGGAAAACTAATTTGTTGTAAAAAAGCTCTTTTGAAATATTAAAATTGGGATTATGGATTTTCAAATAAAAACAAAAGAATCAAACAGCTGTGAATTGTCCAGTAGAATTTTCAAAGTAGCAGTTACACATGGTAAGGTATCAACATGATGGAAAACAGTAAAGGTATAAAGGTGTTATACACCAAATATATCGATGGGCTTAATTAGTTCAGTATTATAGGGGGAAAATGGGATTTGTAGTTATTCGATTTTGAGGTTATGATGGATTTCAGGATATGAGGATAAAGGGCTTTTAGACATCATTTAACATTGTAATAATGTGCTTAGTCACAAGAGATGACAATGGACAAAAACAGAGCACGCAGGGGGCATTGGGTTTTTAGTTTTAAATTTGCTCTCCTGACAAATTGAAAAAGTGGACAAAGCCCAGTTTTCCACTGTGCTCTTAATTTGTATGTTATCATGATCGACAGTCCAGAGGCCCCCGCAGTGTCTGGCCGAGTTCTCCCCCTGGACGCCGTGCTCCTCATCCTGCGGCCTCGGTCTATCCCACAGAGTGTCCAACCTCAACCCCGACTGCAAGACTCGCAACGAGACGCGCCTGTGCCAGCTGCGATCCTGCGAGTCTTTAGCAGTCAAGCCACCCAGTCCGAGCAGCCACCATATCAGGGTCAGTATCCCATAGTACAATAGTCTAAGCTATTTTGTATTTTTCAATTAGGTTTCAATTTTTAAATACCCCCGTCGCAGCAATCCTGCATACGAATTTCCAATGGAGATATAAATGTCTTAATACTATATAAAGCCACTGACCAAGTTTCATAATAATATTCACAAATAAGCGATATATACAATTTTAATTATTCTCCATAAGAATAACATTGGGACTGAGTACGCAGGTTTGCTGCAACAAGGACACAAAAAATGGGTTTCTATGCTGATATAAATATAACTAAACTAGGTGAAGTCGTATACCAGTTTTTATTCAATAATTTTCATAATTAATTAAGGGGGACAAAGCATTTAATTATTCTCCATAAGAATAACATGGGGGATGAGTACGCAGGTTTGCTGCTACGGGAGCCTTTGGCAACAAATATTTTTTCTGAGCAAATATCAATGGACCACAACGAGATGAAGCTGTATACCAAGTTTTGTCAATATACATTCATAAATAAGCGAGATATAAAAATGTTCTTTTCCTCCATAAGAATAACATAAGACAACGTAATGTGTTTAGCACTTTCAATATCTCGGTAACCAATTGACGTAGAGGAATGATCAAAATACCAAATTGTGTGTTTTTTTAAGCTGAATCAAAAATGGTGAAAACTAAAATTTGACTATTTCAAAAATTATATGTAAAAATTTCAAAAAAACCCATTTTTGGGGTACAAAACCCCCCTTTAATACCCCTTCGAATAGAGCGATCTGGCTGGTTTTTGAAGTTAAAGTCATAAATGTTGTTTTACACGTTTATACCAAGTTTCATCAAAATTGGATCATTTTTACAAGAGTTATCGTGCTCACGGACACACATATATATATATATATATATACAGTTTCGAACGAATGGTGTTTTTGGGGTCTGGGGACCTCAAAACAAAAAGTTATCATAGTCCCGGTCCTAGGTCTTACCATGCCGACTACGGTAATAGCTTCTTCCCTATAGGGGAAATTCGCTAAAACCTAACTCTTTCAACTACAACCACTCATTTGGAAAAGCTTAAACCTTCAGTTTCTCTCTGTGAAAGGGCCTCTACTGGTACATGTCAATGACCTTATTAGAGCAAAAATCTATTGTCAAGTACCAATTAATTGTGCGTGCCCTTTTTTTATTAGTGTTATAAGATATATTATCTTACAATACTAATACAAATTTTAGTGTTTTAAGGTGTATATATGTAGGTGTATATAGGTAGTCTATATGTCCTGTTGAATTGTAAAAAGGGTACAAATAAAATAGACAGTTTAAAATTAACTAATATTCATTGTTGTAGCCCCTGAACTGTGTGTATTAGACTAAAATAGGTACATACCTTGTCGTCAACAGTTCAAATTGACAAGTTGACAACAAGGTATGTACCTATTTTAGACTTAAAAATAACAACTGAATGTACCAGACAAGTATATTAATTCTATGGACGTTACTCCAAAATTTTCCTAATTTCTAAATCCGATCCAAAACCTTCCTCCTACTTGGCCACTCAAACCCAAGTAAGGTTCCTGGCCTTGCGAACAAGTGTCCTCCAATGCTGTCTGTCTGTCGCTTGGTCAAGTGATGCTCCCATGCGCTCTCATTCGCCGCAGGTCTTTCCAAATCTGATCCCCCCCCGCAGCTTTGGTCTTCCCAAGGGGCCGATGGCCGATGGTCACTCTCTTCAGTAAACTATTCTCTTTTAGTTTTTCTTTATTTTATTAATTTTTCTTCCAACTTTTAACTTTCTTGCAAGGTTCTGTGGCCTTAAAAGTGTAAGACATAGAACTTTTTGGCCGTATATACTCTGCCAATTTCTCAGGCCCATTGTATGAGCTTGTTTATATTTTTAATTCAGAACCATACCTTCAGGCGAGTCTACCATATTTTAGTCTACCGTTTTTAAATTAAAATGTAAACTTGTAAGTTTTACAGATTTAGTGTTAGGCGATAGGAAATCTTCAGATAAGTCAGGACTCAACAAAAGTATCGATCCAAATGCAAAACTCTTAAGGAGGAGGAGCAGGCCTCAGGAGGGGGAGGTTTGGCTCTTAAGGTCCAAACCTTAAGGATTTTTATTCGATGAAATTCATAAGATGCAACCAGAAAATAAATTTTTAAACTTTATTTTAAAATTTTGATAACAATTTTGTTTTAAATTAGATGTGTTGAAGTGGAAGTGGAAACAGCGAATTTTGAAGAGGATGGAACCTAAAAATAAAATAAAGGTTAAAAACCTCTAAAACAGTGAAACATTAACAACATTCATGATCAAGACTTAAATTAACCCAAATTAATTTACATTTCTACTTTAATAGCAAATTGGTCCAGTTCCCCAAAACTGTATTCAGCTGAATGTATATTGCCAGTAAAGCGATATCCAAAGCGTTAAGCCTAATTCCTTCTTCAAATGGTCTGGGATTAAATATAATATACACAAATATATCATGTCTGGGGTTGAATATGTACCTAATGACTATGTTTTCGATGTATGGCAGGTTTACAGTGCAACTATATCTCAGCAATGGCAAAACTTGCTTCTTTTAAGTAAAAAAATAACAAACTATTATTCCTTAAACACATATCTGTAATCAGTTTGTAGTGGGAAGGTAGTTTGTTGAATAATTTCATACCCATATAATGGAGCATTCGCTCAAAGAGAAGCTATTACCGTAGTCGTCATGGTAAGACCTAGGCCCGGGACCATGATGACTTTTCGTTTTGAGGTCCCCAGTTGCCAAAAACACCATTCGATCAATACTGCATATATATATATACACATATACAGAGTAAATAAAGCCAAATCCAATGGTGAACTAAAATTAGATTTCTCAAAATATTATATGTAAAAAACTCAAAAACCCATTTTTAGGGTACAAAACCCTCCCTTAAATACCCCTTAAGATAAAGCGATCTGTCTGGTTTGTGAACTTAAAGTCATAAATGTTGCTTTACACGTTTGTTTCAAATGTAATCAAAATCGGACCATTTTTACGAGAGTTATCGTGCCTACACACACACACACACACACACACACACACACACACACACACACACACACACACACACACACACACACACACACACACACACATATATACATATATATATATTTTAATACAGGTGAGGATAAATTTTAATATAGTTATTTTGGTCTTACTTGGCAAGGATAACAACTTAATTACATTTGATCATCTACCTTTCGTTAACGTGGGCAAGGCCCTGACACACAGGTAGTATGTGATAATATCTGAAACAAAAGTAATATAAAGATGGTGTCTATAGAAACAAAATACATAATATTTTTTCAAACAGTTTTTAATCGCAAAAATGGAAAACATCATAAATTTGTTAAAGTAAGTTGTAGTATAGGTTTATATATATATATATATATATATATACCTATATATATATATATATATATACCTATATATATATATATATCCTCATCTTAAGTAGTCCTCATCTTAAGTATATGTTATAGCTGTTAATACAGTGTTACCGTTATTAGGTATTTTAGTATTTTACCATCTGTTTTAAATTTGTTCCAAAATTGCTACTCAATGAGCTCAATAGTGCTCCTCATTCCAATAACCACTCCGAACACTTCAAAATCTGTTTTTATAATGTTGTATCTTTCTTTCTAATACAGAAATGTGTTCTCATAAATCATGTTTTTTTTAAGAATTTACTTCATCACGCTCAGATAAAGTCATATCTCCATGTAGAGTCGTTGGTCTCTGTCGCAGTAATTTTTCAAAAGGCCTCAAATTTTCCTTTCACTCTAAATCATTCCACAGTCAATTTCTGACGAGTTTTTCAAAGGAAATAATTACTTTATGGACTTTGCCCAAGGTGGTGGGCTTTTCAAAAACCTACTTCTCAGTTCCGGCACCGGTTGCCGTCCCTGGACCTTCCGTGTAAACTTTGGATAGACACTGTGTAATTAATCATTTTGAGGCAATATTTACATTCCGGTTGCCTGCTCATACCGAGTTCGTTAATAATATGGAAAAATTGAAATTGTTAACCAAATGCACAAATAACGTGTGTATATTACCTGTTTCAGCGATAATAGAGGTAACTCTTTCATTAGAACCTTTACAATCAATTGTTAAATTAGTTTTTTTTTTTACTAATTTACTTAATAACATTTCTCGATTAATTGTAAAGGTTCTAATGAAAGAGTATGTTCCATCAGACTATACATTAAATATTAGTTTATTAAATTAATAAGGAACTATTTAAAAAATACCAATATAGATATCTTACCTGTAATTAAAAAATTTTCTAGTTAATTTGTTGTTAAAGATTTCCTAGGATAATAAATCATTTATAAAAAATATAGTTACAAGTATATGTTTTTATAAATACAATAAAAAAATAATAACATCCTTAATTCTCCAATGACAACAGCAAATTTGAATTTGTAAATTTGTCATTATTGATTTACTTTACAAACTTACTAATTAATTCAAAGTGATAAATGTGAAGATTTGTAAATATACAATTACAGAAAAGTTACACTTTGAAAACACGAAACATAACATTTTGTATTCTACCACTCACATGGATTTAATCCATACCTACCGTTTGTTTACCAAATATCTATGTAATATAAATTTAATATAAACTTAGTATTGTAACTAATATTTAGTTTTTTTAATCATAAGTTTTAACAACAATCAAAATCCCCATAGTTATAAATACCCTATTTGATGGCTTAAAACATAAAACAAAAATATAAAACACAAACTGATTCTACAAAACACGGAAATTAAATTGAATTGCTGTAACTTATGATTTACTTACGTAAAAAAATTCATTTGAGGCGTCCCCCCGCCCCCCTGATTTATTAATTCAGGGGGGATCGCTTGAGGGGGGGGTGACGACCGGGGCTGCAGGGGGGGAGTATGTAGGGGCCAAAGGACCCCCCACACCCCTGCAGCTAGTACCACCAGAATTCCTCTATTATCGCTGAAACAGGTAATATACACACGTTATTTGTGCATTTGGTTAACAATTTCAATTTTTCCATATTATTAACGAACTCGGTATGAGCAGGCAACCGGAATGTAAATATTGCCTCAAAATGATTAATTACACAGTGTCTATCCAAAGTTTACACGGAAGGTCCAGGGACGGCAACCGGTGCCGGAACTGAGTAGTAGGTTTTTGAAAAGCCCACCACCTTGGGCAAAGTCCATAAAGTAATTATTTCCTTTGAAAAACTCGTCAGAAATTGACTGTGGAATGATTTAGAGTGAAAGGAAAATTTGAGGCCTTTTGAAAAATTACTGTGACAGAGACCAACGACTCTACAAGGAGATATGACTTTATCTGAACGTGATGAAGTAAATTCTTTAAAAAAACATGATTTATAAGAACACATTTCTGTATTATAAAAAAAGATACAACATTATAGAAACAGATTTTGAAGTGTTCGGAGTAGTTATTGGAATGAGGAGCACTATTGAGCTCATTGAGTAGCAATTTTGGAACAAATTTAAATCAGATGGTAAAATACTAAAATACCTAATAACGGTAACACTGTATTAACAGCTATAAAATATACTTCAGATGAGGACTACCTATATATATATATATATATATATATATATATATATATATATATATATATATATATAGCCTATAATACAACTTACTTTAACAAATTTATGATGTTTTCCATTTTTGCGATTAAAAACTGTTTGAAAAAATATTATGTATTCTGTTTCTATAGATACCATCTTTATATTACTTTTGTTTCAGATGTTATCACATACTACCTGTTTGTCAGGGCCTTGCCCACGTTAACGAAAGGTAGATGATGAAATGTAATTAAGTTGTTATCCTTGCCAAGTATGACCAAAATAACTAAATTAAAATTTATCCTCACCTGTATTAAAATATATATATATGTGTGTGTGGGTAGGCACGATAACTCTCGTAAAAATGGTCCGATTTTGATTACATTTGATACAAACGTGTAAAGCAATATTTATGACTTTAAGTTCAAAAACCAGACAGATCGCTTTATCCTAAGGGGTATTTAAGGGAGGGTTTTGTACCCTAAAAATGGGTTTTTGAGTTTTTTTACATATAATATTTTGAGAAATATAATTTTAGTTCACCATTGGATTTGGCTTTATTCACTCTCTGTATATATATATACATATACAGTATTGAACGAATGGTGTTTTTGGCGTCTGGGGGCCTCAAAACGAAAAGTCATCATGGTCCCGGGCCTAGGTCTTACCATGCCGACTACGGTAATAGCTTCTCTTCGAGCGAATGCCCCATTATATGGGTATGAAATTATTCAACAACCTACCTTCCGACTACAAACTGATTACAGATATATTTAAATTTAAAAATAAATTAAAATCCTTTTTATTAACCAAGGCATATTACTCAGTTAGTGAATTTTTTTATGACAATTAAATTTAACTAGGCCTTCATTTCATTGTTAACACTGATTTGGAACTTTCTTCAAATGTTGAATAAGTATTTTAAAATACTTTTATTCAAAAAAACACTTTGTTCAGCATATACATTTAGAATAAGTCTGACAATGTCACCTGTTTTTCTAGCTGTGCTAGATAAAAATAAGTTTTGTGAAAATAAAGTGATTGATTGAAATGGGGACTCCCTCCCTATGTAACAATAAATGTTGGTAAGCCTAAACACTCTCTGTATAACGATTAAGTGTTTGTAAGCCTGATTACACTTTCTGTGTAACAATAAATGCTGGCAAGCCTGAATCCACTCTCTGTTTATCAACTGTTGGCAAGCCTGTAACTCACTCTGTTTATTATCGGTTGGCAAGCCTGTACTCACTCTCTGTGTATGGGCGGAAGACTGTCTGGGTTGTAGGTCATGGAGTGAATTTCCTGTTGGTAGAGGTTGCAGAGCTCCTGGAGGTCAGAGGGAAGGGCCAGCTTCCCCTCTGGAAAAATACATTAATTCAGTGACAAAACACAAATAATTAAATATATTACTTTTACAATCATAACATTAAGTAGACAACTTTTGATTTTGATTGCTCTATCTTTATGTGATGAGTTAAAAGGTTAATAAAACTTTGTGATAAAAACTATAATTATCTAAGTCAATTCCTTATAACCACTTGGAAGAAATAAACGGTATCAGGAAACTGACACATACTTTCTCCCTTTTAGCCAAACTTTAATGAAAAAATTATGTTTTATTTACTAAATATAGAATATGAAGTACAGATAAATGTGCAGAAAATTGTCTGAAGTAGTTGTTTTCAGAAATATCCACCCAAATCCCTTTTTGGGATGCACTATAGAATCCATTGCTATAGAATCCACACACAGTGGTTTTGAGAGGGGAAATGCCCCCTTGTCCCCCCCCAGGGTTAAATGGCAACATATTTCGAAAATCCTCTGTTGGTCAATGCTAACTTGACCTACATGTCAAGTTTTAATGAAATTGATCAGTAAATAAGAGAGAAATAGTTTTTTTTGTATTCCCCATAAGAATAACATTGGACAACGTACTGCGTTTACCGCTAAATGACAATTTAAATTTTCTCCGCAACTAGCAATCGTAGAATAGTAATTCAAATTACTAATTTATTTAGTTTTTTGAGCTATTTTGAATGGTGAATAGTAATATTTTTTAACATTTATGATTTTTTAAGAAAAATCCAAAAAAACTGATTTTTTTATGTTTTAAGTCCTGTAACTTCTGAACCCGAATAATGTGGATGGTGTCATTTTGTTGGAAACCTAAAGCTCTATAAACCACCAAAATTTAATCAAAATCGTTAGAGCCGTTTTTGAGAAATTTGGATTTTTAGCGAATTTCCCCTATAGGGAAGAAGCTATTACCGTAGTCGGCATGGTAAGACCTAGGCCCGGGACCATGATAACTTTTCGTTTTGAGATCCCCAGACCCCAAAAACACCATTCGTTTGAAACTGTAGATATATATATATATATATATATATATATATATATATATATATATATATATATATATAAACCCGTCGCAGCAAACCTGCGTACTCAGCGAATTTCCAATGCATAATATATGTCTTAATACCATATAAAGCCGCATACCAAGTTTCATAAAAATATATTCATATATAAGCGATATATACAATTTTAATTATTCTCCATAAGAATAGCATTGGTGATGAGTACATAGGTTTGCTGAAACAAGGAACACAAACAATTGGTTTTTATGCAAATATAAATATAATTTAACTAGGTGAAGCCACATACCAAGTTTAATCAATATTCAATCATAAGTAAGCACTATATAACATTTTAATTATTCTCCATAAGAATAACATGGGAGATGAGTAAGCAGGTTTGCTGCAACAAGGAACTAAAAAAATGGGGTTTTATGCAAATATCAATATAACTAAACAAGGTGAAACCACATACCAAGTTTTATTAATTTATGTTCATAATTAAGGGAGTCATTACATTTTACTTATTCTCTTTAAGAATAACATGGGGGCTGAGTACGCAGGTTCGCTTCTACGGGGACAATCAACAAAAAATAAATTTGTTGTGCAAATATCAATATACCAGTACTACGTGACCCCACGTGCCAAGTTTCATCAATATACATTCATTAATAATGGAGATATCAAATTTTATTTATTCTCCATAAGGATAACATTGGACAACGTACTGTGTTTAGCACTTTGAATATCTCTGCAACGGTTGGACGTAGAATCACAATTTAAACACTAAAATGATTGTTTTGTGGAGCTGAGTTGATTGGTAAAAGCAAATGTGAAGTTTATATTAAAATTAACTCAGGAAAAGCCAAAAACCTTTTTCCCTTAAGAATAACATAGGAGATTTTATGAGCAGGTTTTTTTGGATTTTCTCCGCAATCACTTAACCTAGCTTAATAATTCAAAATACCATATTATTTGTTTTTAAGCTCTATAACATGGTATAAACCAAAATTAAGTGCTTTAAAAATTTTAGGGAAATAATGCAAAAAACTGATTTTTGAAAATTTAAAACCCCCATAAACCCCCCTTCCCATGGCCCGATTTTCTGGTTTTCGAACTTATAGTCATAAATGTCACTTTACACATTTGAGCCAAATTTAATCGAAATCAGACTTTTTTACTCAAGTTATCGCATTCACGGACACACACACACACACACACATATATATATATATATATATAAATTTGAACGAATAGTGTTTTAGTCATCTGGGGACCTAAAAAACAATTGTCATGGTCTCGGGCTTAAATCTTACCATGAGACCTACTGTAATAGCTTCTTCCCTATAGGGGAAATTCGCTGAAATAGTATTGAATATAAAAGTACGTAGAGTAGTTCTGATACGTATAAATAACGCTTAAACGTATTTTAAATGATTTAATGGAAAATTAAGACTTGTGGTGCAAATGCCACATGTAGTGTGGCAAACTTTTTAGTCAACCTCAGCTCTTTAAAACGACTTGGGGAAAAAATAATTGTTTTGTATGTGATTAGTTATTGTCATAAGTTGGGTTGACAAATATTGTTTGGAACTCAAATTAATAGAATAATTAATAGTTAGAAATGTAATGCTGTGTTTTCCAGAAGGGGCACGAGTGCAAGGCCACCCAGCGCACCGGCGCCGCAGTTCACCTGGTCTTTGGCCAGTGTCGCAGCAGGAAGCGGTACCGGCCCCGGGCCTGCGGGGAGTGCGGGGGTTGCTGCCAGCCAGAGCTCAGCTCCACAGTCCGGGTGGAGTTCGTGTGCCGGGTGTCCAGTGGGCTGGAGGACGTGGAGCTAGGCAGCGACCTCTGGAAGGCGGAGTCCCCAGTCGTCCGAGGACACAGGCACGTGCTCTCAGTGGACGTGGAGTGGGTGCTGAAGTGCAAGTGTAACAGGGCGTGTCTGGCCAAGGGTGTGACTCGCGCTCCCCCCAGCCAACTGCTGCACAGGGTGCACCGGACAGCGCCCCCCTAGGGGAATTAGCGTGGCGGTATCGAGATGTGTCACACGGACTAATCACTAACTACGGTGTTTATGGCCTACACCTTTCCTAGAAGAGGAGTTAAAGGGTCGAAAGTGTTTATAGAGTAAAGGTCTTTGCGAGAAATTATAGAAAACGCAGTTTGTGGTTGTTAACTACGATTGAAAGACATAGTTTATCGATTGCATTGGTTAGTACTGCATAGACAAACGTTTTTGTACGTGCTTTTTTTTAGCCATTTAACGAGTGCTGTCATCACAAACATAGAACAAATTGAAATTTTCTAAAAAAATAAATAAATAAATAAAGTGCTACAATGAAATGTTAGACTTACAATATAAAATTGGGTTTGCTATAATTTAGATTTATTTATATCTTTACAATAAAAAAAAATATGATAAATGTTTCAATATTTGGTTACGGTACCTTTCCTGCGCTAATCATAATCGTTATACGGTCATGCATGAGCCCGTTTGTAACTTGATGGCATTGTGTCCTGTCTGTTGATCTTATCTGTGCCCAGTTTAAGGATATTTCTAGTAACACAGTGCATAAAACAGTAGTTTATAATCAATAAAAACAACCCATATCAGTATCGACAAGATATATCAACTGTATTTTTGCATCATTTATCAGTGATACTTTTGAAAATATAAATAAAAGTGGTTAAATATATGCCTAAAATGGACACTATAAACTTATCTGCCTAAGACAAATTTTCAGCATTTACTTTATTTTCTTATTATCATAGATGTACAGGCCTTGTGATATTATATGGTGATCTTTAAATGTGTTTTGGCAGAATTTGTATCCTTATCTGATATTAGTAAAACAGTTAATTATGTAATACAAACTATTTTGTGTGTAGCTTTAAGGTATTTTTTTATTATTTGGAAAAATTAGAGATATTTACTGATTCTGCATATATCATTACAAAATAAAACATAATATATATAAGTTTATATTTAATGGTATTTAATCCAACCATGTTCATAAGTATGATCTGGCAACGGTTGACTGCAATGCAGTATTCCTTTAGTTGAAAATATGTATGATCCCAGGCAATTCTTTATTTATTCACAATCTTTTAAGATCACTGTCATATCGATTAGTTCCTATAATGCATATATATATATACATTGTAATATTTAAATCAAAGAAATTAAAAATGTTCAAAACTGTGAAAATATTTATTTATTATGTTGAAAGACAAAAAAACACTTAGTCATGCAACCTAGTCAAACTTAAAGTCCATAAGATTAACATTGGAAAGTTGAAGCCCAATGGGGTGGACCCCAAAAAGTCTTCAAAACTGTAATATACCTATTTTTGCTTTACATTTATTTGCTACCTTCCTACATTTCAGCTCAATCTGACCTGCAGTTGGCACGTGATGGGCACACAAAAAATACAAACACGTTATGCTTTATAATAGTAGTAGGAAGTAGGATGGTCCACAGAATAAATAAATATATATATACCACACGAAAATACAATGGAATATTTTGCATAAGAAGTAATAAACTTCAGTTGATAATGGGTTAAACATATCGAATTCATATACTGTATACATGTAGTGTTTGTGCGTACGGTTGTATAAAATATAGAGATTTTACTATGATTAAATTAAAATGCATAGAACTGTAGAATATTTTGTATTTCGAAAAATATATAGTCATTTGAGTAGTCCTACTAACAAAAGAGCTTACATATCATGAGTTAAATGAGACATTAGTTTTGTTTTATGTAGTTAACATTCTTTTAAAATAGCCCAAGTCCCGTTTGTTTAAAACACCTTTTGACCATACTTTATGATTTATTTCATTTTGGGAACAATCCCGTCTTAGGAAATAGTAAATGGTTTTATGTTTTTTTATGGGTAAGATGAGTTTGGAAATTTCAGTTTTGCTGTTATATTACAAAAGGAGGAAGGAAGATGGTTTATGAACTAAATGAAAGTAAACAAGTAAAGTAATACTTTTATTGTTGCCCAATACAGTTTTGTCTAATTTGTTAATAACATTCAAAATATACATAGCACTGATCTGAAATTAAAGTTGAATTTATTTTAGTAGCTGATTACATTACACGTAAGGGTTGATTAAATGTCAAACATGGCCTTGACTTAGGACCAAAGGTTAAGCAGTGTAGATGGTGCAGATACCTTCTACATGTTGTAGATAATATGTGTTCAAGTGTACATATTGTGTAGATATTTTTGCAATGTTATCTATTTATAAAGATTAAAGTTCCACGACATGACAGAGATTTAAGTCAAGTGAGATCTATCTGTGAAATTTTGTCTAGTGACGAGTGATAGATTGTAGAAAACATTAATGCGAAAGCACAGTGCCGTGTAGGAACAGAGTTGACTACTATGTTAATGTTGATGTAATTGCTATCCATTGTTTAAGTTTGTAAAAACATGTGTAAACAGCTTGATCGAATAAATATCCTTTGATTTAATACCATATGTGAAGTATTATCCTTAAACACTATTCCATAGAACTCTTATAAAAAACAGTATATTTTAAAATGTTTTGTTCATAATCTACGTGGTTAACTAATTATTGAATAACTCAGGAAGGCTAATAAGCCTTCTAGTCCAGTCAATAAAGGGGTTGTAGAGATCATGAAGAGGGGGAGTTTTTTCTTGAGTGGGAATGTGTTGGGGGTAGTTAGAAGATAAAAATACTAAAAGTCCCCGCCCCTAGCCTAGCTGCTTCAGTACCCCTTTACTCCTTTTTTAGTTTTTGACTTCTGCTCTGAAAACCGTGTATCATACGGGAAAAACTGTTCTTATACAAAATAAAGAAAATAAAATTCCTACAAAAATTATTATGTTCATTTGCTCTGTACATGTCTTAGTTTCCAAGATATTTTAAAATAAATACAAAAGAGCTTCATTCTTTGGAAATATCCATCGTTATCACGGTTTTCCTCATACAAATTGCATTTTCTCACCTATGGGTCAAGTCAAGTGATCTATATAATCTTTATACCTTCCTTTTTGGATTAAAATTTCACATTTTAGCGAATTTCCCCTATAGGGAAGAAGCTATTACCATAGGTGGCTTGGTAAAACCTAAGCCCAAGACCACGATGACTTTTCATTTTGAGGTTCCCAGGTGCAAAAAACACCATTCGTTCAATTTATATATATATATATATATATACATAATCTATGTGTTTGTGTGTGTGTGTTTGTCCGTAAGCACTATAACTCGCGTAAAAAAGGTCCGATCGTAATGAAATTTGGCACAAATGTGTAAAGTACCAATTATTTGGACGAGTTCGAAAACTAGACAAATCACAACCATCCGAAGGGGGGATTTTGGGGGGTTTTGTACCCCAAAAGTATTTTTTTAGGGGAGTTTTCACATGTAATTATTATTTAAATCAAATTTTAATTTTCACCATTGAATTCAGTTTAAAAAACAAACAATTTGGTATTTTGATCATTGCTCTACGTCTATTGGTTACTGAGATATTGCAAGTGCTAAATACAGTACATAGTCTAATGCTATTCTTATGGAGAAAAATAATACCCCCGTCACAGCAAACCTGCATACTCAGCGAATTTCCAATGAATATATAACATAAAACATTAACACTTAACAGGATTCATAAGAAATATATTCACAAACAAGTGATATTAAAAATATTAATTATTCTCCAAAAGAATAACATTGGGGATGAGTACGCAGGTTTGCTGCAACAAGGAACACAAATTAATGGGTTTTTATGCAAGTATCATTAGAACTCAGCTAAGTAAAATCACATACCAAGTTTCATTCATATACATTCATAAGTAAGCGATATATAACATTTTAATTACTCTCCATAAGAATAACATGGGGACCGATTACCTAGGTTTGCTGCTACGGGAACCATACGTGAAAATTTTGTATTTTGTGCAAACAACGATAAACCCCAACCAGGTGAAGCCATATACCAAATTTTGTCAGTTTATGTTCATAAATAAGCGAGATATACAATTTTTCTTTTTCTCCATAAGAATAACATTAGACAACGTACTGGGTTTAGCACTTTCAATAACTCAGGAACCAATTGACGTAGAGCAATGATAAAAATACCAAATTGTTTGTTTTTTTATGCTGAATTAAATGGGAAAAATTGAAATTCGATTTAAATAAAAATTACATGTGGAAACCCCAAAAAACCATTTTTGGGGTAAAAAACCCCCTTTGGATGGTGCGATTCGTTTGGTTTTCGAACTCGTTCAAATAAATGGTGCTTTACATATTTGTACCAAATTTAATTAAGATCGGATCTTTTTTACGAGAGTTATCGTGCTTACGGACACATATATATATATATATATATATCTATATAAATAAATAAATAAATAAATAAATATATATATATATATATATATACACATATATACAAATTTGAACGAATGGTGTTTTTGGCATCTGGGGACCTCAAAATGAAAAGTTATCATAGTTTCGGGCTTAAGTCTTACCATGAGACCTACGGTAATAGCTTCTTCCCTATAGGGGAAATTCGCTAAAAATGTTATATCTCGCTCATGATTATAAACTGACGAAACTTGGTATATGGCTTCATCTGGTTGTGGTTTGTTGTTATTTGCACAAAAAAAAACCTTCACGTATGTTCCCGTAGCAGCAAACCTACTACTCGGTCCCCATGTTATTTTTATGGAGAATAATTCAAATGTTATATACTGCTTATTTATAAATGTATATGAATGAAACTTGGTATGAGACTTTACTTAGATGAGTTCTATTGATATTTTTAAAAAATCCATTATTTTGTCCCTTGTTGCAGCAAACCTGCATACTCATTCCCAATGTTATTCTTATGGAGAATAATTCAAATTATATTTATTGCTTATTTGAGAATATATTTTTATGAAACTTTGTATGCGGCTTTATGTGGTATTAAGACATTAGAAATTTTCTGAGTACGCAGGTTTGCTGTGATGGGGGTATTTTAAATGTAAAGATCAAATACTCAGTAGTTTGCCGTTTCAATATATAAGCTTTAAATAATTAAAATGACCACCATTTTAAAACGGTAAAAAAAGGAACGCCAAATGTAATACCTAATACCTAATATACCCTAAACTAACATTATACACATGCCAAGTTTCAACTCCGTAACTCAAGTGGCTCCTAATATATATTGCATTGACTTAAAACCACATATAGACAGACAGACGGAAAACGAAGCGATTTACAAACAAGTTTAGAAGTACGCTTTTGGCAGTTTCATTCTTACTTATGTGTTTTATTTTTACCTAAACGTTTCGATTCCACTTTTTTTATTTTTGTTTTGTATATATAACCTTCCTACCGATGAAGATATCCAAAGTGGCATCGAAACGTTTAGGTAAATATAAAAACATAAGTAAGAATGAAACTGCCAAAAGCGTTATTATTAGTAATTATAACAATGGCTTACACAAGTTTAAGAATTGAAGTTTAGAATAAGTTTGTTGCTCCTTTTGATAAGTTCTACCAAATCCTGTGTTTGTGACATACTCTCGTGGGACACTTTAATACATTATTTGACTAAAAACCTGGGAAAAAATCAATTTATAAAAGATATTTTATATTTATTTTAAAATATCTTGGAAACTAAGACATTTACTGAAAAAATAAATATAACCATTTTTGTAGAGAATTTTATATCTTTATTTTGTATAAGAACAGTTTTTCCCGTACGGTTTTCAGTGCAGAAGTAAATACACCTGTCGCAGCAAACCTGCATACTCAGCGAATTTCCAATGAATATATAACATAACACTTAACAGGATTCATAAGAAATGTATTCACAAACAAGCGATATTTAAAATATTAATTATTCTCCATAAGAATAACATTGGGGATGAGTACGCAGGTTTGCTGCAACAAGGCACGCAAAATAATGGGTTTTTATGCAAATATCAATAGAACTCCTCTTAGTGAAGTCACATACCAAGTTTCATCCATATACATTCATAAATAAGCGATATATAACATTTTAAGTATTTTCCATAAGAATAACATGGGAACCAAGTACCTAGGTTTGCTGCTACAGGAACCATAGGCGAAAAATTGTTTTTTTTGTGCAAACAACAATAAACCATAACCAGATCAAGCCATATACCAAATTTTGCCAGTTTATGTTCATAAATAAGCGAGATATACAATTTTTCTTTTTCTCCATAAGAATAACATTAGACAACGTACTGTGTTTAGCACTTTCAATATCTCGGTAACCAATTGATGTAGAGCAATGATCAAAATACCAAATTGTTTGTTTTTTTAAGCTAAATTCAATGGTATAAATTAAAATTTGATTTAAATTAAAATTACAAGTGAAAAACCTAAAAAACACATTTTTGGGGTACAAAACCCCCCAAAAACCCCCCTTCGGATGGTGCGATTCATCTGGTTTTCGAACTTGTTCAAATAAATTGTACTTTACACATTTGTACCAAATTTCATTAAGATCGGACCTTTTTTACGAGAGTTATCGTGCTTACGGACACATATATATATATATAAATATATATATAAATATATATATATATATATACATATATAAAAATTTGAACGAATGGTGTTTTTGGCATCTGGGGACCTCAAAATGAAAAGTTATCATGGTCTCGGGCTTAAGTCTTACCATGAGACCTACGGTAATAGCTTCTTCCCTATAGGGGAAATTCGCTAAAAAATAAAAAGGGGGTATTTACCCCCTCTCCCCACTGAAGCAGCTAGGCTAGGGGCGGGGACTTTTAGTATTTTTATCTTATAACTACCCCCAACACACTCCTGCCTTGAAAAAAACTCCCCCCCTCCATGTACTCTACACCCCCCTTTTGAGCATTCATTGACTGCACTACACAATAAACAGCACGGTACCGCATGGATATGGGTCAGCCCGACAATATTTGATAATGACTCAACTCGCTGCTAGATTTAGACCTGAAGAGTAGGCACAATCATTTGAAACTAGGAACAATCTATGAGTTTTGTGCCATTATCATCATCTGTAGTAACCCAGAAATAGATCCATCTTTTTACTATTATATTTTGTTTTTATCTTTTAGGATGAACCTGTTACTATTACACATTTTATGAATGCTAATCAAACAAGTTTTATTTTTGCATCCACATTAGGACACTATTTGTGATAATATTTTATTACCATATTAAGTGTTAGTGTAGTTTAATGAACTAATTATGTTGCGTGTTAACATATAACATGACTCCGAGTGCAAGCTATCCTACACTTTTACTTAAAAGTGTTCGCCCAACACTTTATAGTAAAATACAAAAGAGCAGTTGGGGCCTACTCATACAATCGCACGTTTTTCTCAAGATATCTCAATTCCGTGAGGCGCGTGATTGCAGCGGATCTCGAGTTCCAAGGTTTTGAATTGTGGCTGACAAGTTGTTCAGTTGCGCGCACGTTTCAGTCATGGATTGCCAATGCAAACTCAAAATTCTCTATCGAAAAAGTATAAAAAACAGGTATGTGGACACTGCTGGCTAAAACTTTAATATAGTCGTACAAACATTATACAGTATATGTCAATAGTAAACTAGAAAACCTAAAACGGTAATTTATCGGGAACAACCTATCACTAAAGATAAGACTTGTAATTCGTAGCTAGTTTTATTTACATAGATAAATGCCACAATCTGAGGTTATTCCACAAACCAGTAGTCAATTTTTGAGCAATTAATATTTTAGAGTTGCTTTGTTGGCCCTTTGATCCACTGGTAATATATTACAGAATGAGACTCAAACAGTGAACTGAGCACATAAATATTCATATATTCTGGGCGTTTGCAAAAATTGTAAGCAAATGTGTAAAATAGCATTTTTAAAGCAATATTTAAAGCAATATAGGCTATAAATACAAAATATAAGATCCCAAACTTTTTAACCTGTCGGAAAAAACACCGTTTCAAATGTTAAATGGTTAATTGTAAGTCTTATGTACTGGTTTCCTGAGGTTGAAAACATTAAAATATGAAAGTAAGAAATGTTGTAGAATTAACTTTACAGTAGGTACAAGTTAGTTTCAAACTAAAAATAAATATTTGAAATAATTGGTTTCCTTTTTGAATGGTTAATTAACTATTCAAACTAAGTCTATGCAATAGGTTTTCCCACATACAGACTAGATGTAAAATAGATTATACATATTATATGGAACTATACACATGGATAACTGTATACAAGAGTCAATGATAATATTGTTGTAATTTGTTATAAGGACAGTCTTTTCTGTATTAATACTAGATAGGAAAGTTAAAATAAATAATTTCAGGTTTAATTAAATTTTCATACATGTCCTTGATAAATTAACTATAATAGACTGAATGCTGCCTTTTGTGTCTCTAAGCTCTTGGCAGAATTCCAATTCCAGTAGGAATTTGATCCAGGCCGTATACCCGGCTGCCATGCCTCTATTATCCTGTTTCTCACCCGAACTGCTAAGGCAATGAAGAGTCCTATATGCTACCAATATTTTGCGCCACTAATACGGTTTTAGTTTATTCTAGACTTTATTCAAATATCCTAATACATTTCAACCTTATACAGTAATAAAAGCATAGTTACATTAGCAAAATGTGTTTTAAGTTTATAAATTTGAGTATAATAGTACCAAACAACTACTATTACTACTATTATTTTCGCCACAAACCTAGTTTAAAGTTATAACATACACTGACAACGGATTATTTGATTTTTCTTCCACATGCAACTCTGGGAACCATTGGTTATATAAAATGTAAATACCCTAATTTGCACACTCAACAAATTTTGAGCAGAGTAAAGCCAAATTTTCAAAGCTGGGTAGAGAAAATGTTAGTTTAATTTTAACAATTAAAAATGCATATAATTTAAATTATTCCTTCAATATCAACCTTGTTAATCATCCATGGTTTTGGCCCTTGAACTGTAGATATTATGTAAGATTAAATTACTTACGTACCGTCAGTCAGCTCAAATTGAAGAACACGTTTAGTACAATGTTTTGATGCAACTGCATCATCATCAGCTTGTCTAAAATAAAGTTGATTGACCAGGTGATTTCGCCAAAATTCATGAATTGTGTTTTTAAACCAGTTTGACAAGCTGTCGATGATGCAGTTGCATCAAAACATGTACTAAACGTGTTTTCTCCAATTTGAGCTGGCTGACGGTACGTAAGTAATTTAGTCTTACATGAACCTTTTTACTTGAATAAACATTTTTCATATCCAGCTTGTAGTCTTTACATCCCCTTTGCTCAGTACTACCGTAATGGAGTTTTATATTATTGATATTATATCGTATCACATAGACAACCTCGTAACTTAAGACTTTAGCCTCGTAACCTTTCATCATGTCACAAGACCGCGACTGACATCCGCTCGAAGCTCCGTTTGCAATGTTGGCAACTTCTAACAATCGATAGAAGGTGATTACAGCCAGTACCGCAACGTCACCGTCACGCGATCGTGGCTGTCACGGTAGCAGACCGTACGACCTAACTAGCTGCTCTAGTCAACGTGGACGACAGTATACAAGTACAGGAGTACAGTATACAGGGGAAAAAGTTGATTTAAAGATCAAGTAGTTTGTAACAAGTATTTGGTTTTTACGTTTAGATCAATAATTTAAGCTAAAAAACACACAGATAAGAAAGTGACTTTGTTTCGAATGTAATTGTTTATATAGTTACACTTGTATTAAAGGAGACTACAATATTACTGATTATCCATTAACAACCTATGGAACCAACTACTAAACAATGTGTTTCTAATTCAGATGGTGCGAGGACGATTTTCTTGAACATATCTGTTTCGTTCTTTTTCTAATTGGCTTTGATTAAAGTCACGAAAGACACGAAATTAAGAATCCGTTTTTGTCTGCAAATAGAACTCATATATCCATATCCAAGACAGATATGTGTCAGGGACAGAGATATCTGTATCTTCACTAAAAAATGGGATAGGATTCAAATTAGCGTTTTCAATCGTTAAAAACAATTTCTTTATTTTATTGCAATTACATTTTGAACGGATAATATAGTTTTAAGTCCGTCTCACTTGTTACTGTTGTAATATACTCGTATTTATTAAGACTCTGAGTAGTTAAAAAGCGACCTGAATTTCCCTGTTTCAAAGGGTTTAATTAAGCATCGCTCAACATTTTTCGTCCCGGCTGAATTGTGGCTAGCTTTACATTGCTCCATTTCGGAGATTATGAAGTTTCGCGGACACCGTTTTCACGTTATTAAGCAATGTACTTTATTTAGCACATTTTATTCGTTATAAAAATATATCGGGTTAGTTTTAAATGTCCCTTTTCTCTTCCACCGTTCCATATTTAGTCTGAAGTAATTGTTTGGGGAGCCAGAAATTCTATTTGGTGTTAGCACAAATTTAAGTTAACTTCTAATTACGTTGCTTAGCTAGCAGGATGAGTTGCTGAAACTCTAATTTCCAAAGGATTTAGTACTTGGAAATGGCTGCCCGGCAAAGTTTCAATTTAAGATCACTTAAAAAGTTATATTATATCCCACACAATCGTCCTTCCAATTTTCGGTTTGCAACAACGTAAAATAACCTCTACTTCTTTTAAAACTGTGACAAAAAACCTATGTCTGCTCTTAAATGTTAGGCGTGGAACTAATTTTAATGTCATTTATGATTATTTGATTATCAATCCTAGCAGGATTAGAAGATCCCAGCTGATCCGCTTAGCACGTCTTCCACAAACGGGAATTTTGAGCAGGTTACCGGAAGGATAGAATATCAACTTATGGGCTATATAGCCCAGTCAATAAACTAAAAAAACCGTCATTTGTCACAACTAATTAGGGGAAAGCTGACTTTTTTATATGTGATAGACCCTTATGAGATGTGTATTTTCTCAAAGGTCCCCGCCTCTCCCCCTTGTGCTTCCCCCCCAATCCTCCCTTTTAGCCTAAAAATGCAGAGTTTAACTAGAACGCCTATAATTGCCTTAAAATAAATCGTAGCGAATTCTTTTTTTTCTTATTTTGTTCCTTATTACATTTTTAAAAAGTTTAGTCCTTATGCATGTTTTGTTAAAATTAGTATTTAAGCCGTTATTAGACAACAAAAACAAATAAATGGTTTCTTAATTGATTTAAATTTACATTGTTAACCATATTTCCAAAACTATTTAAAATACACAAAAGTACTTGAAGTAAATATTGTAGTCTATATGTCGAGCTTTAAAATGGTATAAGTGATTGCATGTTTGTGATTATCGCTTGCGCTTGGAATGTCATCTAAGGTTGCGCTAGCGCGCCGCCCCGCACCGACGACGACGACGCCTCGTGGACCGACGAACTTTGAAGAGACAACGACGACAATGGCTGTCTTTAATTTATGTAATAGTTTGTAAGTCACGGCTTGGATTGCAAATATATTAGATAAGGTCGTTACAACGATACATATATTATAACTTTGTATTAATTTATATTGAAAGGTTTCAGAAACAATAATAAATTATACAAATAAGTTTTTATTGTTTTTGCCATTCATTGTATATTTCTTACCAAGTGTGCCATGAAAGCAATTAGATTAAAGGTATTAAAATTATATTTTGAATGCCAGTTTTGGTTCGGGGGGCTAACCCTACCCTGTATAATGTAATAAATAGGGATTTCCATTATCCACCACCTATGGAACCGCCGTGCCCCGGACTGGCCAAACCGGCAACCGTCATATATTGATCAAATCCTTGAAAATGGTTATGAATATTTTTGTAATATTATAATATATGACGGTGTCACGGACCACCCACCCACCACATAACAAATTGATTACAAATGTTACAATATACAGGGTGGTCTGGACCTAGCTTTAAACAATTTTTTGGGTGATAGAACTACATAAATGCAACTTAAATACTACACAATTTAAAAAAATTATACCCCACACATCCACTAAAAAAATGTTGTATTATATTTTTTAACCGTGTTTTTACCCAAAAATTAATAATTTCTGGGATATTTCGAAACATTTGTCAAACTGTAAGACTACCATCGTATTCTAAATTAAATTTCAAGTAAGGACAAATAGGTTTTAATGAGCAAGACACTACATAATCACTTATTAAATTCATTAGAAGTGTAAATTTATCATTTCCTTTAAAAAAAATAAAAATGAATATTTCATGCATAATTCTTTAAAAAATTTGCTAGAGAGTAGCAAATGCTATAAAAACTGCTTCAAAATGTGGGCTTTCAGAAGATATGATACAACACTAGATTCGTTACCATTTTACTACAGTAATGCGCGTTTGAATGGTGTAACACGTGGTTTGGGAAAATAATAATTAAACTCTGTAATACTAAAAAGACACATATGAAAATTTGCATTATTACAGCTATATCATGAAGTTAAAATTCCTTTTTTACCTGCAAAAGTACAAGATAAAATCGTAAATGTTAGATGGATCAAACGAGATTACAGCTTCATTTCAGTTTATTTTTGAAATGTCCTCCGTTCTCTCTTATACAGGCTCTGGCTCTCTTTCGCATTGCACCAACTGTCACTTTATGGCTTAGTTTTCCCTAACTTTCTGTGTTACATCTTGGATCCTGTTTAGAAGTTCCTCTTCACTATTTACAGGAGTTGCGTACACCTCAGACTTCATAAATCCCCACACAAAAAAGTCCATGGGATTCAGATCAGGAGATCTTGCAGGCCAAGGTACAAGACCTCCTCGGCCAATTCAAGTTGGGTAGTTAGCTCTCAGCCACTCTCGGACGTCTGTAGTAAAGTGAGGAGGTGCACCATCTTGTTGATAAATAATATGTTGACGATGTGCAGAGTCAATCATATCCAACATTTGAGGCAAATCGTGTTGCAAAAAGTCAAGATACATAACTCCATTTAAACTTCCCTGAAAAATGTGAGGTACCAAGAAACGATTGCCAACCACACCAGCCCAAACGTTTATATGAAATATTCTTTGAAAGGACATTTCTCTTGCTGCTCTTGGGTTTTCAGTATCCCACATGTGCATGTTGTGGCAGTTGAATACACCTTGTCTTGTAAAAATAGATTCGTCTGTCCATAAGATTTTTTTGAAAAAGTGGTATTGTTCAATATCAGAATTTAGCTATAGCGACAGAAATCTCGTCTAGCAGCATAGTCATTACGTTCAAGGCCTTGAACTTTTGTGAAATGGTAAGGGTAGAATTTATTTTTGTGTAAAACCGTCAAAACTGTAGTTTTACTCACGCCTGTTTCACCTGCAATTTTTCTGCTACTAATCCCCGGGTCTTTTCTAACTCGGTCCAGAATTTGCTCTTCAGTGTACACATCCAAAGCTGCTGCACCCACCTCACTCCGCTCCTTGTGCACAGATCCACGTTCTACCAAACGCTGATGCAACCGCGTAAACACTTGCGTACTGGGAACGCGCCGACCAGGATAGCGGACAGTGTACTCCCTTTGAGCCGCACTCGCGTTTCCATTACAGTAACCATACAAAAAATGCATTTCCGCATATTCTTGATTTGAAAACGACATCTTGACACCACTGCCACTGAGTAAATGGCCAAAATCCACTAGAAATACTTAGTCCAAACAAAACATAACATTGGTATCTGTGCGTGATAACTTATCTCATGATAAGGTGGGCATTTTTTAGATATTGGAATTCTTTCAGATATCCTTGTATAATGATTTGTACATGACAATCACTGTCCCTAAATTATTATTATTTTTTAATGAGGATTTCATTGTACTTTTTATCTTACCTTAAATAATGCTATTTAAAATAGTGCTGCAAGTTAAATTAGTGGTATTTTAGTTATCTAAAATCCAGACTTTTAACTAGTGTAATTTTGGCCTAACCTCGTTTTACACCACTCAAACTCGCATAACTGTACTAAAATGGTAACGAATCAAATGTTGTATCATATCTTCTGAAAGCCCACATTTTGAAGCAGTTTTTATAGCATTTGCTACTCTCTAGCAAATTTTTTAAAGAATTATGCATGAATATTCATTTTTATTTTTTTAAAGGAAATGATAACTTTACACTTATAATGAATTTAATAAGTAATTATGTAGTATCTTGCTCATTATAACCTACTTGTCTTTACTTGAAATTTAATTTAGAATACGATGGTAGTCTTACAGTTTGACAAATGTTTCGAAATATCCCAGAAATTATTAATTTTTGGGTAAAAACACGGTTAAAAAATATAATACAACATTTTTTTAGTGGATGTGTGGGGTATAATTTTTTTAAATTGTGTAGTATTTAAGTTGCATTTATGTAGTTCTATCACCCAAAAAATTGTTTAACGCTAGGTCCAGACCACCCTGTATATTGTAACATTTGTAATCAATTTGTTATGTGGTGGGTGGGTGGTCCGTGACACCGTCATATATTATAATATTAAAAAAATATTCGTAACCATTTTCAAGGATTTGATCAATATATGACGGTTGCCGGTTTGGCCAGTCCGGGGCACGGCGGGTCCATAGGTGGTGGATAATGGAAATCCCTATTTATTACATTATACAGGGTAGGGTTAGCCCCCCGAACCAAAACTGGCATTCAAAATATAATTTTAATACCTTTAATCTAATTGCTTTCATAGCATACTTGGTAAGAAATATACAATGAATGGCAAAAACAATAAAAACTTATTTGTATAATTTATTATTGTTTCTGAAACCTTTCAATATAAATTAATACAAAGTTATAATATATGTATCGTTGTAACGACCTTATCTAATATATTTGCAATCCAAGCCGTGACTTACAAACTATTACATAAATTAAAGACAGCCATTGTCGTCGTTGTCTCTTCAAAGTTCGTCGGTCCACGAGGCGTCGTCGTCGTCGGTGCGGGGCGGCGCGCTAGCGCAACCTTAGATGACATTCCAAGCGCAAGCGATAATCACAAACATGCAATCACTTATACCATTTTAAAGCTCGACATATAGACTACAATATTTACTTCTAGTACTTTTGTGTATTTTAAATAGTTTTGGAAATATGGTTAACAATGTAAATTTAAATCAATTAAGAAACCATTTATTTGTTTTTGTTGTCTAATAACGGCTTAAATACTAATTTTAACAAAACATGCATAAGGACTAAACTTTTTAAAAATTTAATAAGGAATAAAATAAGAAAAATAAAATTCGCTACGATTTATTTTAAGGCAATTATAGGCGTTCTAGTGAAACTCTGCATTTTTAGGCTAAAAGGGGGGATTGGGGGGGAAGCACAAGGGGGAGAGGCAGGGACTTTTGAGAAAATACACATCTCATAAGGGTCTATCACATATAAAAAATTCAGCTTTCCCCTAATTAGTTGCGATAGAAAACCTTTATTGACTGGGCTAATAGTAGAGATAAGGACAAACGTTGTTTTGTTTAGTATTAAATTTATACATTTATTTGGAAATTGTTTAATCCTACTACTCCATACAGTAGTTTATCTTCAAATAAAATTTAAAATATAAGTGATATATTTTACATAAATCGGCGTGTGAATGACTTACTGAAACGTTACTCTGAAATAGAAATCTGATTCAACCAGTCTGAGCAAACGATTTAATCGATCTACTCTCCAGAACAATTTCTTGAACTCAATAAAATTAAAGGACCAGGGTGTAAATCTGGTCTAAGTGATTATTTTATAGCTTTGAGCTAGCGTCAAAACATTGTCTCGAAGCTTACCTTGTTTTACTTGAATATAAGGAAATTTTATGGTTGTTCATGAAAATCCTGTTTTTACAATCCAAGTGTCAACTTATCGACTTATTTTATAATGTAGTGTTAGTAGTAGGGAAAGGGGACTTCTGGCTCACTTGATTGACAGCTTCCGGTCACGTGACCGGAAGCGCTGCGTCATGAAATACGTCATCTGAGGCTGAGCCAGTGACGTAGGCGGTTTTGTGACGAAATGAGTAAAAGTTCAAAGTTCAAGGTCACGGTGAAGTTTTTTTAAAAAAATCTACCTCGCACTCGTAAAACGATTGTGATTCGATAGTTAATCGATAATAAATATCGAATGAAACAATAGAATGAAGCAATCGAATGATACGAGTGCGAGGTAGTACAATTACAAATATTACTTTATTTTATTTACAATAAGTTATGTTTACAATAATCCATGTTTACAATAGTTCCCCGTTGTTGGTTGTCATCGATGTTGTTGATCCGGACGAGTTGCGGCCATCACTTTGCTTTCTGATGAAAGACGGTAGATACTTAAATCCCTGCGCAGAGTCCATGTTGTTTTTTGATGCGTAAAGTTCCAAAGATAAATCGTAACCGGACGCAATAAGAAGTCTTAACTCTTCACTAAACACCTCGAGGTCTTGGAAAGTCGCAAGATGAATAGAGTCATAATGAATACACCTAATTTTAATGGACATTTTAATATAATGTTTTACGTTTGTGGAGAGCACTCGATGTTCAACAGTCGAGAGCCGGAGGTGTACTGACTATTCGCTAGCTAACGTTCTGATATGAAACGAAATGGTGGGGGTAAAAGTGTGGTGGGGCGGAGAAGATGGCGGACAGCAGATGGCAGGCGGCAGGTGGCAGGTGGCAGCTGGTGCGAGGCAGATCGTTGCTACTACATTCGCCGCCACAGTAATGCAATCCTTCGGCGTAATTCTTGTATTTTATCTTGTCGGTTCATTTGATACGTTTTACATCTACATATGCAATAGCTGAAACACTTGCACTTACGACAAGCTTTCCCGTCAACTTGATCGCCTGGTATTTTAAAACATTGTAACTCGCAACAATATGTCTTCAAATTGTTATCGAAAAATAAATTGTTCATAGGTGGCACCGACATGTTAGCTGCAGCGTGTGTTAGACAAGACTGAGACTAACTTCACTGCTCCCTCTCTTTTATACCTCTTCATAAGTTAACCCTGAATGAAAGTTCAAGGTCATCCATTTGAATTTTAAAAAAAAGCAACACAGCAGTATATAAAATAATATACTGCTGTGATGCTGTTTTCTTTATTTTTTTTATATTATTTTTTATATTTTTTCTTTTCTTTATTAAACAAACATCTTACAATACAATAAACTTAAGTTTAACATTGATGACTAGAAATACAAACAATAACATTCAAACAGAGAAATACAAACAGAGACATTATGAACAAGGATGCACGATGTGCAGAGTGAGTTCCGTTGAGTTGTTGCCGCTTACACCGTGTGATACCAAATACAACGTCCCCGGTTGAATATCTCGCAAATCTTCATTTTGTAGCAGTTGAACAAATCGTTTTGGAAGAAATACTTGAAACTTCGGCTCATCTCCTGAAGTTAAAGGTGCTTCGCTCAATGAAACTAGAATTGCTTCTCCATGTGTGGTTTCCACTTTCTTGATGTTATGAATAATGTAGTGTTTTTGTTCTTTTAATTCTGAACACTTTTTAGTTAGCAGAAGGTCGGATTTTGAATGAGTGTTGAATTGATCAACCAGTGTTTGTAGAAACTGTTGTGATGCCATCTTCGTCAGTGGTGGTTGCGATGTCTTCTGTGATGTTGCCTCTTCGGAGTCTCGAATAATACTCGTGCCGGAGCGGTGTTGGCTCCTCGTATTTATAGGCCCCGCTACCCCCACCACATTCCGGTTCTTCGCTACCCCCACCACATTTCTGCGTTTGTTCCAAGTAAGCAGCCAAACGATATGCGTTGTGCAATGCGCAGTTTGATTGTCCGTGTTTAGGATCTTTTGCAGCAACACAAATATTACCGAGATTAATGTTAAAGTCCTTACCGATAGTTATATCAAAAACATCACCGTGCGTGTACTTTTTTATCCAGTTCTTTTTTTCTAATCCTCTTGTGTATATATGTGAATATTGTTTGCAAAAGTTAAACATAATACTGTGCAGATTACTGTAGCTTATAAACCCTTCATACCAATGTATGTGATGAAAGTAGTTTGTTATCCATTTGTTTGTACTTTTTGCTTTGGCGTTAAGGTTGTTAAAAGAAAAAGGAGCTTCAAACGTGAATGGGTAAACTACAAATGTAAGCAAGTCTAAAATTACTAATTCCTTGATAATAAACCTATCATCATTATTTCGAAATGCTTGAAATTCTATTACACAAGGCTTTACACTCACTTCTTCATCCCCTCCGCTCATCATGACACCTAACGATCAACTAAACTGTTTTCCACACCACGGTAGGTTAAATACCAGGCCGTACAGTTGCAGGCGCGTTGGTGTATATTTAACGTGGGCACCGTCCCCAATAGGCCTACCCCACGTGTGTTCTTCTTTACTAAGTCAAACTTTAGTCTTTTTTAACTTCTTCTTCTTCTTGTGTTTCGTTTTCTTCTTCTTCTTGTTTCTTCGTTTCTTCTTCCTGTGTTGTTTCTTCTGTAGCTTCTGTAGCGATTTCTACAAGTGGTTCAAAATCCTTTAACTTTCTCCACATGCAAACTTCATGAGGTATTCTATTAAAAATAGATGTATCCACAGGTCCGTACACGATGGTGCTATCAGGTTGTTTTTCTAAGGTATCGACCAAATATTCTTTAATAATAGCGTTTGCAAATACCAACTGTCTCATGTACCTTGTAATAGGTTCCGTTGCGTAGTTTAAAACGTAGAATTCTTCACGTGATAGTAGAATCTTATTTTCATGTTGAGTCAAGTCTCTAATTCGCACTTGTAGTTGTCCGCGATGTTTAACAATATCAATTTCATTGTCACAATCCAAAAGTCGAATATGTGTTTTCCTTCCACACAAACTGTTAGTTAAATAACATTCTATTAAATGCACATGTTTCAAAAATGACTCCCAAGCATTTTGCGAAAATAAAACCTTTTTTGTTCCGTGGTGTAGTATTACTGTAGGGGAATAATCCAATGATTTCATCAATCCAACTGATACACTTTTACTGATGCATGCTGAGATGGGGTAAAAGATTCGCAAAAAAACTTCAGTTAAAATGTGAGGAGGAATATTTTCTTCAACTTTCTTCTTCCTTTTTGGTACTACCTTTGATGGGTCTGCATTACTTTCCTCCTCTCTATCTCTTTTACCAAACTTTAAAAATGCAGTTATTTCCTTGATAATTTCTGCTTCGCTGGTATTATCACGTTCCAATAACGGTGCTATTTCTGCATCACCTTGTACAACAGATGGAGAACTCATTTTGTAGAAGATGTTGCCCATGCGACGATAGACGATCAACTGAAGACCTGCATTGTTGCTCCGCTATTTATAGGTTAGCGACAGTGGCGGTGCCGGTGGTGGTACAACGTTTTACAATACCGTCTTTACGATACCAGTCAACGGTGTGTATGTAACAATTTTATCGTGCAAAATTAAACAATACGCAGATGTATTTGCAGGTACGTTTTCTTGAAATTCCATTTCTATCTTTATATCAACACTAGACGATTTTACAGATTCGTTTTGTTTGGAGCAATCAATTACAACAATCGGAGCTTTCGATTCAAACTGTACGGGAGATAGTAGAGGTGTGTTTGTTTTGCCGTAATATGAATTTTGGAACCTAGCGTACATATCGTATAAAACACTGTACCTTTTTTTATCAAAAGAGATATTAAAGTTGTCGTAGGGAAAGAATTGTGAATTCAGGAACACTTTACAGTTTGTTAATTTACAATGGTCAAATTCACCAGCATTTTCAGTTAATATACTTTTTTTCTTTGTTTGTAATCCAAAGGTTACATATCTCGCTTTTTCCAAATGAGTAGAAGTTTTTACAGTCCATGTATGCCGTTGTGTTGAAGGTAAAACGGGGTATTCATGAAACTCCCAGCTTCTGAATGGCATTACAATGTCTCGATCTGATTTTAACTTTCTTAATAATGTAATCCTGTGTTCATCATTTAGTCGCACATGTGGTACTCTCCAAACAATCTTGTCTAATGTTAGTTTCCAGTCTAAATTGGCTTCAGTTGTTCCAGCAGATGCTTTAATAATATCATTATCGTTTGATGACCTTAATAAAACTAGTTCTTGTTTTACATTTATTATTATTCTTCTGTAATCTTCAGCAAATCCTAAAAGTAATCTTAAAGGTACGTAAAAATCAAAGTTTCCCGAAGCGTCAGGAGTAATTATACTTTTGTCTGGTGCAACCCATCCTGCAACAGCTAACAGATTCTTCTCATTTGGTGTTAAAGACGCTAATCCTTTTAATGTACTGGAAATTCCAACCTTTTTTGTTGAATCGACTGTAACTCCTGAAATTTCATATCTAATCTCGTCAAACAAAAATGCCATAGGATTATTTATGAACGGAACAGTGGTTCCAACAGTACCGTCAGCTTTTGTTACTTTTCCTTCAATATATAAATAACTTTCGCATGGAAGAGTATAAATGTCTTGTTGTTGTATAGGAATCCTAATTTCATCGTTATTGTTTAATTTGGACGAAGCGTAAGGGTTGTGCGTGTGATATTCCTTTTCCCATAAGGTCTCGTCGAATGTTGGGCCCTGCGCTATATCCAGTATATCCATCGTTAATGACCTTTAATCCAATTTCTTCTAGAAAACGAATGTTGTCACTTGTTAATCCTTCTACAGCTGATGAGCTACTGACCTCTTTGCTGGTTGGCTCTCTCTTTTTAAATGATAACCCCATTATCTAAGCGGATGATTTTATATGTATTCTTACAGTAATAGCTTCTCCTCGAAAGTCAATAAGGTTTCCGTCTTGATCCACTATGTTCAGCACGATGTCTGAAATGAAACTGGTGTTTAACGGTAGGTACACAAGGTTTTGAGGCTTTTCTACTATCTTGAAACCCGGTGCGACTGATGGGTAGAATGTGTGTAATATATGCCGATTTTCTCCATCTCTGTAGGATCCTTGTATAATGTTACATGTAATGTCTATGCTGTTTACTTTGATGATCGTCACAGTTCTATTCCCAGAATGAGTTGTATTAGGTTCTAATACCTTTGTTTCCTTAGAAAACCCCAATAAACTACCAATTGAACGTTCTTGGCCAAAATCAATATAATACTTAGAAGTAATTTCGGCTTTCATTGTATTGTTATTGCCTTTTATCGTTATATTTTCTTTTCCCATATGTTTTTGTATAACTTCATTTATATTATCAATTTCATAAGCTCCTGTTGGTAAACTGAATTCTTCCAAAGCTGAATATTTTCCTTTATTATCTTTTGTCTTGTAATAATGTATTTTGTTATTAATTCCTTCACTAACGTTTGGAATAGAGTTATATGTTGTTAAATCCAATAATGCGGCTTCCCATAGTCTTCCTTTTTGCAAACGTAGCACTGGAAACAGAATACTGCGCAAAGTACATGAGTTACCGGTTAATGACACTGTATACGAAGACATCTTAAAGTTGACTAACACTTTTAGCTAAAAAGTCTAAACATAAATGACCGCAAATGGATGTATCATCAGGTTGTTTTCTTGTATAATTGTAAAAAACATTTTCTGCCGCACGAAAGTATTGTTGAAGTTCTTTCGGTGGTGGAAGGTTTCCAAAACTGTCGAAATAATAAATCGTTTCACCAAGTTTCTTGTAACACACCCAATGAGTGCCTAATCCTTCAATATTATCCAAATTTACTATACCAGTCTCATTTTTCCACATTTTAACCGGTAATTCATCTTTCATAAATACTCCTCTAAAAAATGGGATTTTCAAACAAGAAGCATATGTAATCAGTTCTTCATTGGTTAATTCTTTGTTTTTAATTATTAATTGCTCTTTCTTATTTAATACACACGATATGGTCTTAGGTATAGTCCTCCTCCCTTTTTTATCATTGACCATATTGTTGGTTTCTTTTTACCTTTACCACTAGTAGATCGACGTTTTCTTCTGATATTACCTCCTTGTTTCTTAGCGGGTCTTTTCCCACGCCTTCTTCTCTTTCCTCCTCCAAACGTAGTTTTTGCTTTCATTGCTGCTGTTACTGCTAAAGACGCTGCTTTTTCACCAATACTCGCGTCACTAGATTTTACTCTTTGCCAAGCTTTCTCAGAAAGTGCTCTATCTGCTATTGATCTATTTTTTGTATCACCAAATTTGGAATACGCTATATCGTGCTGTTTACAAGCCTGATCAAGCTTATTTATTCCAGGATCTCCTCTAGCAAGCCGTTTCTCTAATTTGGTTCCAGGACCACAATATTGATATCCTCCAGGTAAATGTAATTCCACAGGTAATAAATCAATCGCCTTGTTAACTATAGCTCCAACCGGTTTACTTAATAGAGAAAATGCTGTTGATGCTATTCCCCTTCCTCTCTGTAATCTCTCTCGATTATGACTGATGCGTTTAGCCCTCGGCATGACTATTTATAGCCAAACTTACAATCATTAGGTGCACTCTATAAATGTTTTACAATGAATGTAATATTAGTCTTGGCTTCTTGTATTATATATACTGTTTAAAATCCATTTATTATATAGAAATGGATTAATTAATTAAATGTAGACATAATAAATAAAAGTAGTAAAAATAGAAATAAGGTGTAATTGAAGATGTTTCAAATGTTTCTCCGCTGGTGATGGTATCGTTGTTTTCGGTAAAATGAATAAAATCTAAATAGTTGTCATGTTCCCTTAGAAACTTGCCACTTAATCGTTGGTAATTAAATAACACATTCCAGTCTAGTTTATCTTTAAAATTGTCAATGTAATTTTCAGAGAGATTTTGATATTTACTTATTACTTCCCAACAGTTATTAAAATTTGATGTCATCTCTACAAGGAAGTTTTCTGAAAACTGTTGTCTTTGTAAAATATGAATCCAGTTAACTCTGTGAAAATAAATTCTTAACATAGTCATTGTGAAGAGGTAGTGTATGGAAAGTTGTTCCCAATCCATATATCTATCAAACCGTTGAACAAAACCATCTGTCAGCACTCCTTGGGGAAATCTCGGCTCTTGAGATATTAAACTCCACGCAGTAATATTGGATTCCATCATCCTCTCTGTATCATCTCTCGAATATAACTGATGCTTTATCCCTTATCATGGGTATTTAAATTCTTTTTTCTCTTATATAATCTTCATCGTTTTCTGTTGGTTCATTAATCACATTCACTTTATCCCCCTTTCCTAATGTCTTGACTTTAGAAGGCTCAGACGGTTTATCTAATTGATTAGGTTTTTCTGGATTGTGTATCTTTTTCCAGTCTAAATAATTGTGGCTGTCAACATCTGAAGCTACAGCTCTTCCTGAAGCCCGATGGATATAATTAAATAAAGCTGCACCAAACCTTTCCATATGTTTTTCATATTCTGTAGTCCATTTCTTGTGTACTATATCAAATATTTTCTTATTTACAGCGTCTCCATCCTGCTCACAATCACCTACATTTGACAATTTTAATTTTTTTACATCATAGCTTGTATCAGTTTCATTCTTTTTGTAAATCATTAACAATTTTAAAGTCGCTAAATTTACTGCTTCACCATCATAAATGGGATGTTTTATATTGCTTAACCTTTTACCGGAAAATCCCCAATGGTCTTCGTGTACAATCGGGGTTCTTTTATCCATGTATTGTACCGTAACTGCATCAGAAGACAAAAGCGGATCACCAACATTTTGAATTACTTTTCCTTCAAAATTATAATTACCATCAGGTGTTAACGGAAACCCAGCTCTTTTTTCACTATATCCAGATTTTACTCCAAACTCGGAATACCGTCCAAACTTGTCCACACTCATGATGTAACTGAATCGCTATCGTTTAGGTTCTTACTATATATATATATATATATATATATATATATATATATATATATATATATATATATATATATATATATATATATACGTCTACTGAACAATTATTTCTCGTTTTCGCAGTTCATCAACCAAAGCTACCCATTCGTTTTCTAAACCAGTGTGCCCGGCTTCCATAGCTTCATGTAATAACCTCATTCGATCAACTAACTTATTTATATCGTTGTAATATATTATATTGGTTTTATACAAATTTTTTAATAATCCCCTTCCAGATGTAGTAGGATCAGTTGTTTTTCTTTTTTTATGCAACACATTTAATTCAGCAGAAGATAAAGCTCTTCTTTTAATTGGAGCTTTATTTGATTTCGAGGGGAAAAGACTAGATATAATGTTTGTGTATTTTATTGACCTGTTTCTATGAATAGGTAGGTCTTTGGAATATTTTTTTCTATGTGCATTTGTATACTCTAGTATATTTTTAAACAATTGTAAATCCTTTTTAGTATATTTACCAGGATTATTTTTAAAGATGAGTTCAAACAAACCTGTTGTACCTTTATATTTCTTATCACCAATAGCTATATCATCATTTTCGTTTATATCTAACTTTCTATCTCCAATCATTAATCCTTTATCCTCTATTCTAGCTCCATATGTATGATAATTTCGATTAGCATGTGTGCCATGTAACATTTTTAATGTATATTTTCTTCCAAGTGTTCCTTTAAACATAATATCTGTGCCTAATTTGCTTAAGTTGGATGGGTTGATATCCTCTTCTTCTGCTCTTGTATCTTCCGCACTTGTATCTTCTGTACTTGTATCTCCTGCAATGTTCTTTTCCCTTAAATCTCCTATATCTCCGCTTTCTTCATACTCGTCGCTTTCTTCAGATGTTTGTAACTGGTCAGAACTTTCATCATTCTGAAATTCTTCTTCATATTTGGAAATTGGTAGCATTTTGTCTCCTTCGAAGCGAATTGAAGGTTTTTCCATATTTTGTGCTAATCGCTTTAAAGGTTCAGTAACAGGTTTGAATGTTGTTTCTAAAAATTGCTCTCTTTCATTTATACCTGATTTTAAAGCTCGGTTTTTTTGTCTAATAGAATCACTAAGTGATTTTATTTCCTTTAATAGCTTTTCCTGGTTAACCATCTTCACACCTTGACGACTTGTACAGTAATACCGCTAATCAGTGTATTAAAACGAATTTATCAAAACCTATTCTATAACGACCATCTTTTATAGCTTGATCTTTCATAATAACCAAAAATCCATAATTTTCCGCCCATGCTTTTCCGCAAAGCTCTTTAAACTTTTCAAATGGCATATCCGCATTCACATGATCGTTATATATATGTTTTAGGTTAGTATCATCTTGTTTGAATACAATTAGAATATTTGCATTATCTCTGATAAGTTGTTTTGGGATTTTGCTATAAGTTTGTCCTATATATATGCTGTCGATGTTATTATGTCTTCCCATGGCAAAGTAGTTTCTAATAGTATCCTGATTTTCACAAGATACATCGTCAAATATAAATACAGAATACGGTTTTGCTTCGTTTGGTTGCATAATGCTATCACTAGCGTTAAATTTGTAAAAATTAACATCAGACACATCAGATAGGATTTTATCCAGCAATTGATACTTTGGTTGATGTAGAGACTTTGAAAAAATATATAGGTTACTAAACCTTAATCCCTGCGGATTAGTGATCAAATTAAAGACAACATTGGTCTTTCCACAGTTTGAGGGGCCACTTACTATACATCGAACAGTGTTTGGAAGTAAACTACCGTGTTTACCATTGTTGATTTTAACGTTATCCACAGTTAAAACATCTATGTTATTAATATTGAATCGATCTTTATGGTGAATAATCTCCATCCTGCTCAAAGGTTAACGATGAAATGAGTTGCTTGCATTAAACCAAGTCCTTTATAGGTATCCATGAATCCTCAGTTTTGTTAAACCCTAACCACCGCACTTTAACTGCGTCCTTTTTCCTTTGTAACACTTTTTCAACAAGATATACATCACCTACTGTTGACTTTAACATTTCATGTCCATAAAAAGCACCTTGTAACAAATCTCCTTTGTTATCTTTTAAGATATACGTTTCAGGTACAGTCGGTTGCACTTTATACACTGTAAAAACTTCATTCGTCCAATTGGGAAGGTATTTCTTGGTAAACACTCCCTTATATTTACTAATCCGTACTTTATCACTTACATTAAATTTTCTTGGCTGCATTTTTTCTACTTTAGGCTTTGTATTTTTCTTTATGCGTTTTAATACATCTTTTGCATTTCTTCTATTTACTTTGTTAGGTTTCATACCGATAGTTCTATGAAACCTGTTGTTATAATCATTTATTAATTGTGGTAAAACATCATACCATACGTAAGAACCTCTTTTTGAAAATTGTTTATACAGTGCTCCTTTTAAGGTTTTATTGAATCTTTCTACAATAGCTGCTTTTTTCTCTGAATTTGTAGAATAATGATTTATTTTATATTTATTCATTAACTGTGCAAAGTTTGTATTAAAGTATTCTGTTCCATCATCAGTTTGTAAATGTTTAATTTTGTTTTTATCTCTTTTTATGGCTATTTCCATGGCTTCTGTTACGCTTTTACCAGTCTTGTCCTTTAGAGGCAAAGCGTCTGCAACTTTTGTAAAACAATTAATAATTGTGAGTATATATTTAAATCCTTTGTTTATTCTGCTATGCGGTCGCATTTCAATTAAATCCGCTTGATATAGATCATTTATCCCTTTTATAACAGTATTTCTTCTTGGAAACTTTATTCTTGCAGGTTTGTGTAGTTCATTAATAATCTTCTCCTTCAGGTCTGACATGATGGTTTCACGAAGGCAGCTGATATGGTATTAAATATTCTTTTGTATAAATCTGCTTATATATATACATATAGTTCAAGGTCATTCAAAACTTGTGTAAAAAAAGGGGAAACACAGCTTAACATTGCTGTGTTTCCCCTTTTTTTACGGAAAGGAAAAGGATAGAGGATCTAGGACGATGAAAGGGTTATTAGTCAATAGGGTTGAGGGAATAGTGACCGAATGGTAAAGTGTGGATGTTGTCTGGAAGGGTTTGTCTTTTGTCGTCATTACAGGATAGCGCCTTTTTAACTTCAGTCACGCTGTACAGCTGATGGTTAAAACTTCTGATGGTGTTGAATTTAGCTGTAATGATGTTATCCTCAAATAAGCATTGCTTGTAGTGTTCAAAATGCACTTTCTTCTTTAAATATAAACTCTTTACACCTTTAGCTTTCTTAATATAGCTATTCTTCTTTTCTTCTTCTTCTTCATTATAGAGTTTCAAAGAATATAGTTTAGACATCAGTGCAACAATCTCTTCAAGTAGAACACCATTAGCCTCATCCTTGAATTTGCCTAGTACTTTTTTGTGTCTGTCATTGTCGTAGTTTGGATGATCTTTTGGATAATCGGAGAAATCAAAGTCGTTCTTGTAAATAAATGTACGTAAATCTTTATACATGTCCAATGTTATTATGCGATATATAAAAGCGTCAGTGTCCATATCTGTAATAGATATATTTTCTCTTCCGTAGAACGCCACCATTTTGTTGTAGTGAAAATCGTACATGTGTGTTTTTGAGATGTCCAAGATTGACATGCCTATATACAAAGGACGATCCATCTTCACACTCGTCTTCTTCATGGACACTGCTACAAGTTTTTCATTAATAATTATCGATGTTCCAAAATTTGGCTGCTGTACTAGTTTCTGTAATTTTTTTGCGTCGGTAACAAGTTTAACATTTTTATGTCTTCTTTTGTTTTCCAATGTTTTTCCAAATATCGCATTAGTCATTAATTTAAAGAAATCTTTTTGAAAGTCTGATGTAGCTGCTGCTCTTCTGATGGTATTTGAATCAATGTAGGGTTTCAACCAGCATGATTGAGAAAATTCCAAAACTCTATTAATTTTTGTTAAACGTAGTCCTAATTCGATAGCTTGTTGAACCACCCAAAAGTGAGCCACGTAGCGTTGTTTATTATTTAATGTCATCATTAATTTGGGGTGTTTTCCAATTGGTGAAATTTCTGTTTTAGCAAGAAGTGGTAGGTCATAATGAAGATCATGTAAATTTTCTGGGTATTCAAAATCGCAATCCAAAATATATCCAGTGTCACCATGTTTCGGAATTTGTAAAATATCGCCAATAAAGTCGGGATTAATCCATTTAAAGTTATCAAAAGGAAGTGGGTTTGACATTGCCCAACCGTACAGGTTATTTGCATCGAAATATCCTAAATAGGTTGACGGTTTGGTTTCATCATAATCGGGTAGGTATTTGTTGTTGGCTTTGACATGTCTGGTAACACTTTGGGTCAATCCGCCTCTTACTCCAGCTTCAACCATTAAAACCATGTCAATGTCTGTTAAAAGTTGGAGTTTGCATTTTGTTTCTTTTAACATGGCTTGCCAAGCTAATCCTGGTGAAGTATACGAATGTAGAGGGTCCAAACCGTAGGCAGCAAAACAAGTGTTTCGGAATTCTTCCATTACATCACAAAGAAGAGTTACATCTAGTTTGACATAAAAGTCCGAGTAATCTCCTAAGGTCTTCATATCTAACTCGTTCCATACTCGACGTGCGTGTTGATAGTCCTCAAGTGATATTTCCGAATCATTAAGTTTGTTTTTGAAGTGTTCTGGTGGAGGTAGTGATGTTTCATCAAATCTATGCAGTCCATCGATGTAATCATAGGGGAAGACTCCTTTTCGAAGAACCAAATCCATTTTACTATTGGGTACAATTTTGCTTGTTTCTATCAAATCTGTTCTTCTTAGATTTTCAGATAATTTCATGAGGCTTGAAGGCATAAATCTAAATGAATCAACAAACCTTAATTTAATTTTACCCACCTTTTTTGAAAAGCTTATAAATTTTTCCATTGTAGTAGCCAAAACGTCTATTGCTCCATTATCTCTTCCTAGTTCGGGGATTATGAAGTGCTAATCATAACCACTCAGATTGTGCAGAACTACGGGGATGAAATATGGTAGTTTGTAGTTCAAGTTGCAAGCGTTACAGGCTGCACCTCTATACGCTCCCGTAAGATGATCGTGCTCACGAACTTTAACGTTATCCAGTGTAAAGGTGTTATTACACAAATAACACGTTGTTGTTGAATAATAATGTTGAAGCTCTTCTTCTTCCATAGGTGACATGGGTACCTTTGTTCCATACAGTTCTTCTACCTTTGCAGCTATTTCATACAGATCATCGACAAAGTATTTGGCTGCTTCTTCACCGCGATAAATCTTTGGAGAAGATGATAGTCCATATTTTTGAAGATGGTCTTCAGTCAACGTGGATTTAATTAGTATGCAATAACTGTTTGGTGAATGAAGTTGGTATTTGCTTCTTCTTGTAACGTCCTCTTCTTGTTGTTCAAGTGGATGTAAAGAAGACTCGAAATCAGCGTAAACAGCAACAGGTACACGGTATTGTTGTATTATTTTGTCAAATTTTATCTGCGCTCTGCTGGAATGTGGCAATTTAATTCTAACCTCATAGTTTCCATTACATAACCTTTGATGTTCTACTAACCATTCTGAACCTCCCCTTCTTAATGGTTTGCCTACATGACAAAATCATCTTTTACAAATGGTTTTCTCTCCGTGTTTTTTTGATATTTGTTTAGATACAAGAGCTGCAAAGTTTTTTATGTAGACATAGTGGGATATGTCCCCTTTAGTGATCAATAGCAAATCCCTATGATCTCTGCGCTCAATAGGTGTTATGCGCAAGGGGTACGCATTGTTTGACGAATCTAAGCCAAAAATGTTGACAGAAGCTGAAGGATTTTGCTTTTCAAATTTTGATATATCAGTAATTGCAACAGGGTAATTCATTCCCTGGAAATTATACTTATGTTGTATTTCTTCATATTTGTGACTTGGTCTTATCGGATTGTCTGTTACATATTTGACCAACATGGCATATTTAAAACATTCAGTATCTTGATTTTGTACGTTGACGCAGGAAAAGGTATTTCTAATCTTTGTTGGTAGAGGGATGTAGCTACTTCCTCGAATTCCATAGCCGTGTTTGTGTACTCTTAAGTCTAGCCCTGTGATGCTTAACAAACTCCATCCAGAGCCTCTTCCTTCATGTTCTTGTATTTTTGTCTTGAGCTCTTCAAAACATTCAGATACGATTGAATCAATATCTGACGAAAACATAATGGTACGGTTTTTTGTTAAAAACCCTCTCGGTGAAGTTTCATTTTGAATGTTTGTAAATAAAGCATCCATTAATAGTCCAAATTTGATAAAATTTAATCTTTTAAATTCATTTTGCAGAGTTTTACTTACCAATCCTTTTGCGTTATTTAAAAATTCTTCGAGTTGTAATTTTGCATTGTCAATTTTAAAGTGGGTTACTACATTACCCGGAAGTGCTCGGGCATGTAGTTCTACATTTACTGCTGTTGATGCTGAAGGACGGTGAAGTGTAGACAGAGCATGCGTAGAACTCGATGCAGCTGATGATGTTGAAGGACGATGAAATGTAGACAGAGCAGGCGTAGAAGTCGATGCAGCTGATGATGTTGAAGGAAGGTGAAGTGTAGACAGAGCAGAGGTAGAAGTCGATGTTGATGGTGCATATTGAATTACAGTTGGTCTGGAATGTTGGTGTTGAGCTAACATTTGATCTATTTCTTTCAATTCTTCTTCTTCATATTTTTCATCTTGGTTGTTGTTATGTTTCAGTTCATTATGAATCATTAAAAGAAATTCATCCTTAAATGAAGACTTGCAAATATCGCAGCGATGCATAATGTAGGTGCGATCTCCACAAAGGTCAAGGCAATAATGAACAATACTGCAAATGCCCCTCTATTTATACCCTAGCAAAAGTGGTGGGGGTACGTATTACGTTAAGTTTACTATTTTTTTTGCATTTTATATTTACTATTGTAGCTGAAGGCTACAAAGTTCTGTATTTAGGTCAAGGTCATTGAACATATTTGCCAAAACGGGGAATAGAGCAGTAAATGATTTCATATCAAACCATAAACTGATCTATTCCCCGCTCTGTATTTAACTAAGACAATTTTCTCCAACAGGAACATTTGATAGATTTTAAACTCGGATGTGAAGTCGGATTGTACACATTGCATCTCGATCAACTAAAAATTTCATAAAACAATAGGGATCTTCAGTTGTAGATTCATCTTTAACATATTCGATGGTCAACATTGCAGAACGAAGATCTTGTGGAATTACGTCGACTTTTATGAGTCGCCTTTCGAGTTCAAACCGTTTTGTTATTGATGTAAGTTTTATCACATCATCGATATCGATGAGGGGAAAGCTGTAGCAAACGGAGTTTCCTGGTGGGTTCATCATGCCGATATGATAAATATACACTGTTGCATCGACATTAAATAGACGTTCCCCCACCATTAAATTTATAAGTTACCCCCACTTTTTCTAAACAAAAAAAAGCAAAAAAAAAAAAAAAAGAAAAAAAAAATTTAAAGCTGGTAAATATTTTCTGTCTTGTAACTGGGTCAAGGTTATACAACGATATTACCAAAACGGGGAATAGAGCAGTAAGTAGTTCTCACTTTGACTACAAACTGATCTATTCCCCGCTCTGTATTTAAAGTTTGTCAGTTGACAAGAAAAAGACAACACTTAATCAGACTCATTTGATGAATCGGAATCAGTTGTATCAGAAGCATCGGAAAGAAATAGTCGTCGACGAATATGATATACCCCTCGTGCACTATCTAAAAATAACCCATCCAAACTACTACTACTAGTGGTTGGAGTTTCATCATGTATTTCTTCAGAACAGAGAAGATGCTGATAGATTCTATAGGTTTCAGATTCCCCGTCACTTAACGGTTCAATTTGTTCCATATATCCTGCTTCAAGATCATCACTGTTTATATCACTTAATAATTCAAAATCTTCCATTGCATCCATATCATTTAATAATTCAAAATCTTCCAATTCGTCTTCATTTTCATCCTCACTTTCAATCACAATATGTTTTATAATTCCTACGATTGATTTTGCAGAAGGAAATATATTATCCTTTGGTGACATAGCTGCTATATATTCTAGTGCTAACACAAGTAGCAGAATGAGATAAGCACTGATGAGAAATCTCTTTTTATATTCCCCGATTTAAGTGGTGGGGGTAACTAGTGATAAGAAATGGGTATTATTGTATCAAATATATGTAACAATGTTTATGAAACAAGGATGTTTAAGTCCTGTAAGTAGGTCAAGGTCGTTTTAACTTATTACCAGAACGGGGAATAGAGCAGTAAGCGATTCTCACTTTGACCGCAAACTGATCTATTCCCCGTTCTGTTTTCCCCCCGTTCAGTATTTCCAAAACATCTTTAGTCAATTACGAATGCTAGAAGGTCTTCAGGAAGATCTTGTTGAAGTGATGCACCTTCTAACAACGTTTCTAACGCATTAATGTATTTTATCGCCTGTATCAAAATGGCATGCCTTGAACTTTTTTTATCCATAAACGGTAATTTTGATTGTAATAACTTATATGTTTGATTTATTTTTTTAATCCTTCCTCTTTCTCTAGCATTCCTTCTTCTTGCCTCATCATTCTTTTCCTTGTTATTTGTTGTAGGCTGCATCGATGTTGTAGGCTGCGTCGATGTTGTAGGCTGCATCAACTCTGCTGGGCTATTCATAGCTGAATAACTATACTCTAAAGCTGTACGCCTTATATATGTTTACCCCCACATATATAGGGGGGGGGGGTGCAAGTTTTAGGGAGGAGATATTTTTGTAAGAAATATATATATATATATATTTCAATGTTGTTTTTTACCAAACGAAAATTGTCTAAGTCCCAAGGTCATCTGAACAAATTGTCAAAACGGGGAATAGAGCAGTAAGTGGTTCTCACTTGGACCGCAAACTGATCTATTCCCCGCTCTGTATTCTAAAGTAAACAATAAATCTTCTCACTATTGAGCAACCTTTGCTCTTTGAAGCTCAAGTTCTAAGTCTCCAACCAGGCGAAAGTCTGCATCGTGCTCCTCCCATTGTTCAGGAGAACGCGGTTGTGCACACCACTTTGTAAAGGCGTACCTCATTGCCTCATTATACTCCTCCAGGATAACATGATAGGGTCTTGGTTGCTGCGTTGTAGACTGCATCGATGATGTAGTTTGTTGCGGATGTGACTGAGCATCATTCTCCGCAACCTTATTAATCTTAAAAACTTCAGTCATTTCTGCAGCCTCAGCAATTGCGTACAACTCCTCTTCGTTAATTTCCTTTCCCCATGTGTTGCTGTTGACGCTCATGATGATACAACTAATAATTATATTCCGAATCGCTCGCTTAAATACCCGCTTACCCCCTCCCCTCTTTACTGTTGAATAATGACTTTAGTATAATATTTCTCCTTTTTCCTTTTAAGTTTATCTTTGACTTAGTGTAAATTATCCAAGTCCGTTATCTAGGTCAAGGTCGTTGTAACATTGCAAAAAAAGTGTGGACAACTTATTTACACTCTGCAGCATATGCTACAAATTGTAAATAGGTTGTCCACACTTTTTTTTTTAATTTGGAAAAAATGCTTTATTTAATTTGGAATAAACTTTTGGTCTTTTTATTTATATTATTATTTTAATGATTTCCACACAGTGATACCTGTATCATTTCGAATTAAATAGTCCTTGTGGGTAGGTTTTTTGACGTGGAGGTCCATGGCTCTAGGTAACTCTACATAGTACAGTTTACCTTCACATTGAACCAACACCTTTGCAAAGTCCTTTATTTTAACAAAGAAGTAGCGTTTGTTTTTACAAAGCCTGTTAATTCGAATTTTAATTGGCACCACTGTTGCACGTGGTGAAGAAGGAGATGCGCCATGGTTTAATTTTAAATGAAGACTGCACGTTTCTTCATTTAAAATACAACGTTTAACACAGCGTTCACCTTTCTTAGCACCTTTTTTGAATATATAATTACATTGTTGTGCAGGAAGCATGCACATCCTTTGTACAGATTTAAGTTGTTTAAATTTCTCTGAAGGAGATGAAGTATATGTGCAGATTACTGAAGGTCTGGTTGGAGAAGATGATTGGGTGGCTGGTTGGCTTGGTCTCGAACTTGATGTTGATGAGGATGAAGAAGCAGACGATTTGGAAGACTTTGATGAACATGTAGAACAACTTGAAGATGTAGAAGGACTTGGAGAAACAGCACGAGACGTTGACAAAGGACTTGGAGAAACAGCACGAGAAGTTGACGGAAGAGGTGAAGGACTTGGAGAAACAGCACGAGAAGTTGACGGAAGAGGTGAAGGACTTGTGTAAGTCGTTGACGCAGCAGGTAGTGGTGGACAGTTCTCCGGGACGATGTTAGCTAACATCAGGGCTGTCCGAAGGATGGATGGAACCGCAGAAGACGGAGTGGTAGAGGCGGGCGAAGACGAAGCAGAAGGTTTCAATTTGAGAGGTTGTGTTTGCTTCCTAATGTGTGCCATGGTGTGAGGTATAACAGCACAAGAGGAAGAATGATTTTACTAGTGCTGGGGGACCCTCTTTTATACATACTGATAGTGGTGGGGAGTGCAAGTGTTATACGGTGGGGGTAATAATGTTGTAACGAGTAAATATATATTACAATACGGGGATTTTCTAAGTCCCGAAGTGGGTCAAGGTCGTTTGATCATATTATTAAAACGGGAAATAGAGCAGTAAGTGATTCTCACTTGGACCACAAACCGATCTATTCCCCGCTTTGTACGTGAATTTTCTAAGTCCCAAGGTCATCTGAACATGAAGCCAAAGCGGGGAATAGAGCATAACATACTGCTCTATTCCCCGCTCTGTATTTGGGAAGGGGACAAAAGACAACAAACAAGAGACTGATTTTAAACAAGAGACTGACTTTATATTTTACAAGGTTTTCTCAGGCTAAGATGGGTAATGTCAACCGGTTTACGCGCCGTATTGACACAAGGTCGGTTTGCGCGCCATACCTTAGAGGGGTTAGGAAAAGGATGAGAAGCAAGATACATTACTTTGAAAATAAAGACTTTGCCAGCAACTATGTAAACAAAAATTAATCAGTTAACGTTACTTTTACAAGAACAGCCAAGGTCGGTTTTGCAAAGGTCAACAGTATCACTGAAACCCGGTGGGACGTAGACCCAAACACCCGGCGTCAGGCTGCTGCGAACCCAAGTTTTGACCAAGGTTGTTGAGGGACCTGTAGGGCCGGGAGTACATATTTCATTAGTAAATAAGACACTTCAAACCGATACCAAACATTAACATATATTAGACTAACTACATTACCTAGCAGCAAACTACAAGCGTTATCTAACATGCTTAACAAACTAACTAAACATGCAAGGGCGCGGATCTCTTAATTGCGCGTCGGGCCCAACGCACACTTAACAGACCTACGCTGCAGCAGAGTGCAACCCACTGGGACGTATACCCAAACAGCGGGCGGCAAGCTACTGCGACGAGACTGCGGACTGCTCCCGCTTATAAAGGCAAAGTGACGTCACCAAAGCGGAAGGGGGGATGTTACGTCAAAGGGGGGGGGATATTACAATACGAGGATTTTCTAAGTCCCGAAGTGGGTCAAGGTCGTTTGGTCATATTATTGAAACGGGGAATAGAGCAGTAATTGATTCTCACTTGGACCACAAACCGATCTATTCCCCGCTTTGTACGTGAATTTTCTAAGTCCCAAGGTCATCTGAACATGAAGCCAAAGCGGGGAATAGAGCATAACATACTGCTCTATTCCCCGCTCTGTATTTGGGAAGGGGACAAAAGACAACAAACAAGAGACTGATTTTAAACAAGAGACTGACTTTATATTTTACACAGTTTTCTCAGGCTAAGATGGGAAATGTCAACCGGTTTACGCGCCGTATTGACACAAGGTCGGTTTGCGCGCCATACCTTAGAGGGGTTAGGAAAAGGATGAGAAGCAAGATACATTACTTTGAAAATAAAGACTTTACCATCAACTATGTAAACAAAATTAATCAGTTAACGTTACTTTTACAAGAACAACCAAGGTCGGTTTTGCAAAGGTCAACAGTATCACTGAAACCCGGTGGGACGTAGACCCAAACACCCGGCGTCAGGCTGCTGCGAACCCAAGTTTTGACCAAGGTTGTTGAGGGACCTGTAGGGCCGGGAGTACATATTTCATTAGTAAATAAGACACTTCAAACCGATACCAAACACTAACATATATTAGACTAACTACATTACCTAGCAGCAAACTACAAGCGTTATCTAACATGCTTAACAAACTAACTAAACATGCAAGGGCGCGGATCTCTTAATTGCGCGTCGGGCCCAACGCACACTTAACAGACCTACGCTGCAGCAGAGTGCAACCCACTGGGACGTATACCCAAACAGCGGGCGGCAAGCTACTGCGACGAGACTGCGGACTGCTCCCGCTTATAAAGGCAAAGTGACGTCACCGAAGCGGAAGGGGGGATGTTACGTCACGGGGGGGGGATGTTACGTCACGGGGGGGGGACCTTGAACATGACCCAAAAAGGGGGGGGGGAGGTTGTGTCGTCACGGGGGAAGGGGAACCGGATGTAGACCGGTTTTTAGCTTTCTACCCGTATATGGAAATGTCACGGTTACACTTGGCGACCCGCTTTGCTCCGTCTGGTACCTCATTCCAGCTTTGCCTTGCGAACTGAATACACCTCTGCGCTATGTCTTCTCCCATTACACCCGAGAAACTGCAACGTTTGAAGGAGACTTTGAAGAAGTCTTCGGAAAAAAGGAGCGGATTCAAAAGACCTAGTTCTTTTAAATCTTGCATACGGAAGAATTTTCGAAACCACCCACTTTACTTCGACCAACGGCCTTCGACGTCCACTGCATCTTCACCATCGCTATCACCTCGCCCTTCATCGCTTCGACCTTCATCGCCGCCACCAACTGTTGAGGAGATAATGAAGAGGACGGCTACGGTGAAACTTACCGAGTTGGTAACGCCGCTGGAGTCTGTCGCCGTCAAGTTTGCGCAGTTGAAATTAAACGTGGAGTATCTACTTGTGGGGAAGATCAGCGATGATGAGTACCTACTCCAACACCTCTTTGGCGGCGGCCGTTACGTCAAGGTCCACCTTCCAAGGTCCACTCTGCCACCTCCTGAGACCAAGTGCGACTTGATTTTAGTACGGCAGAAGGGACAAGTAAAGTGGGTTACAAAGGAAAAATAAACACTGACTACCGCTCACCGCTCCTTATCCACCATCTCCTTCAAACACAAACGGTCCTTTTCAGGACCACCCTAAGCATTTCAAGTTAGGGACTTGGCCTGTACATAGGCAGGAGACTATTAGTCTTATGTTTGTGTGCAGCCCACTTTGTGAAAATTTCTAAGTCCCAAGGTCCTTGACCTTGACCTTGACCTTGAACATGACCCAAAAAAAGGGGGGGTACACAGTTTGTGCAAAGTATGTCATGTGGGTACTCAAATTACGCGGATTGATCAGACGAACAAGTTGGCGCAAACAGAATTCAGATCCGACAAAGGGTATAGCAGCAACAGCGAAAAACAACTATTTTCAAGGGCAAGCCTAAATAACTTCTTTATTTACGGTTTAAAATATATTAAGTGGGTACTCAAATTACGCGGATTGATCAGACGAACAAGTTGGTGCAAACAGAATTCAGATCCAACAAAGGGTATAGCAGCAACAGCGAAAAAACAACTATTTTCAAGGACAAACCTAAATAACTTCTTTGTTTTTGGTTCAAGGTCTAACATGTGGGTACTTCAATTACGCAGCTTGACAAGGCGAACAAGTAGGTGCAATTTAAATTTAAATCTAACCAACAGTATAGCATCCGTGGCGTAAAAACGATGGTTTGAAGGACAAGGTAACGTTGTGGTGGGGGTAGATGCCTATTATACACGATAACGCTACATCATTATTCTTCCAGCTCTTGTCGTATGAACATCTACCTAGACGGTCTGAAAAATGTCGCAGTTTTACAGGAACATGAGGAAGGTGACCTTCAGTAGTCCCCTTGACACTACTTTCTACTTCCCTGACGATGAAGACAGAAGGTCTACACTTTTAGTGGACAATGAGCGGTTTCGTCGAAGAATAATTGAGGTTGAAACACTTTTAACCAGTTGTTTGCTACGCAAAAAGAACCATATGAATACATGCACCGGTTTAGATCATAGTAGCTGTTATACTTATACAGCGTTGAAGCGCAAACATTATTGAGGTTTTTAGTTACGGAGGTAAGGTCTTGACAGTCTAAGAGCTAAACCCTAACTAACACATGTAAACTAGTTATTGTGCGATGTAAAACTTGGTGGGGAGACTGGTGTAGTGGGGGACTGGTGTAGTGGGGGACTACCATCTGCCGCACACTTGCCACCTGCCACCTGCCACCTGCCGCCGCCCATCTGCTGTCCACCATCTGCTTCGTTCTACTACACTTTTACCCCCACCATTTTGTTTGATACCAAAAACGCTAGCTAGCGAATAGTCAGTACACCTCCGGCTCTCGACCGGTGAACATCGAGCTCTCCGAGACGCTCTTCACAAAATAACAATATCATTTCACTCAAGGTCTGATAGATGTTTCTATTTCATTGCCGTCACGTATTCTTTCCTCCTGACAGCAATGAAATGCAAACACCTAACAGAACAGATAGGTGTCAAAAACACAACATGGACTCTGCGCAGGGATCGAAGTATCTACCGTCTTTCATCAGAAAGCAAAGTGATGGCCGCAACTCGTCCGGATCAACAACATCGATGACAACCAACAACGGGGAACTATTGTAAACATGAATTATTGTAAACATAACTTATTGTAAATAAAATAAAGTAATATTTGTAATTGTACTACCTCGCACTCGTATCATTTGATTGCTTCATTCGATTGTTTCATTCGATATTTATTATCGATTAACTATCGAATCACAATCGTTTTACGAGTGCGAGGTAGATTTTTTTTAAAAAACTTCACCGTGACCTTGAACTTTGAACTTTTACTCATTTCGTCACAAAACCGCCTACGTCACTGGCTCAGCCTCAGATGACGTCTTTCATGACGCAGCGCTTCCGGTCACGTGACCGGAAGCTGTCAATCAAGTGAGCCAGAAGTCCCCTTTCCCTACTACTAGTGTTTCTGTCAGTCATAGTTAAGTAAGTAATACAAAGAGAACAACATTACAAATCAAATCAAGTCAATCGTTGAGCCATTAAACAATAAAGCCAATAGACCATGTCAAAATGGTCATATATACAATAATTTTGATACATTTCCATAGGTAATTATTTACCGTTTTAAATAAACACTGTAGTTTTGAGATTAAAATGAATCACCAGCGGTTTGATTAAATAAATAACGTTACACAACAAAACTAATTTACAATCATCGGTGTTAAATATGTATATATTTTTAAGTCTTCGTCGATTAAATATTTTCGATTTATAAATGTTAAATATGAATGTAAATATGGATGTATAAGTGTTAAAGAAGTAATGTAATTTATTGCGGAAGCAAATCAATAATAAATACATTAAATATCATGAACACAAAAATATAAATATATTTTCCATATTTTTAGGAAATTTGTATAGTTGTACGTTAGAAAATTATTTATTTAAAACATACAAATGTCAAATACTAATTCGTTTGCAACTTCTCAAAAATTAAAAACCGTACATTTTAAACGAAGTGGTAAAACGAGAGTTGTTTTAAAATTTAAATTTAAATCAGTAACAGTTTTTATGCATCTGATTAGGGAAAAAGTTGCAATATTCCCCCAGTGAATTAAGCTACTAAACAGAGTATCGAATTTCATGTTTGTTCATATTGTTAATTCTATGGTCAACATATTTTTTAGGAGCTATTTATTAAAATACTGTACACATATAAGTCAGTATCCCACATGAAAGAAGCTTCCTAAAAGATAAGGTTGTAGAAGGTATGTCTTGAGATACATCACAACTTAGAAATCATTGTTATCGTAGCTTAGACTTGTATAATAGTAATGTTTCAGTAACTTTGGTAGTGTTGAAATGAAACCCTTAATTATTTGATTTACTTAAATATTAATGTATATAATTACATTTTGATTCTATATAATAATATATTTGTTAATTTATTATACGCCACCCCTTCAACTAATTAAATCTATGAATATGTACCTGAAGGTATCTTGTAGTTAAAAAAAAAACAAAACATAAATGCCTCCAAAGTTCATTCCATCAAAAATCATACCAAACAGTTGAATTAGCTTTACGTAGATATTATTTACCTAACATTTACAATTAAATTAATTTATGGAAATGTAAGAAATTAATTATCTTTGTTAATTGTTAACAATTTTTTATACATTTGGACACTATTTGGTGGGTGTGTAAAATTATTTGCTTTGATCAAGACCGAAAGTCCAGCTGTTGAGCTTATACGAGTAACCTCAGTGAACTAGGCCTGAGCATTATTTACAGTTCATTATTAATTTATTGCTTTACGAGGCTAAAGATTAATCATAAAAATCTCGTGGTGCACTAATGGCCTATTTTTACTGGAGAGTTATAGATGTTGTAAACGAAGAGTTATATACCGATTGCATGTGCATTTGAAATTAATTTACACCTTATGCTTGCAAATATCAAATGAGAAAACTAATAGATTACTGACGAGTGTCTTTTGCCCTTACACATAATGGCATCGTGCAAAAAAATAATATAACAATTTTCACCAATTTATAAAGTAAACATTTACCAGTTTTTTTACAGTATAATATGCCATAAAGATATGTGTTACAAACATATTATTATTAATTTTTCACATAAGTTATATGTTCTGTATATTAAGATATATTACAATAATCAGTATAAAATAATGGTAGAAGTGCGGAACAAATATTATGTATATACACTGAAACAAGACATTTTATATTTATACTGTAATAATCTATAGAAATATTAAAGGTTTGCTATATAGGATAAAAGTGTAATATTGACATGATGAACATTAAACATTGAAACTTTTTAGAGCAGTTTACTAGCAGACCATTTCTTCTAAGAATATGTGTTTTATCGTTTAAATGTATTAGACTACATACTGTAATCTAGATCCAAACAATTTTATTATTATTAAACTATGATCGTTCAGTGGTCGAAAGCTAAATAATTAAACAAACCTTACTATCTTCGACTAGGTATTGAAGAGTGGAAAAATATTATGCTCATTATCCTCCCTGATTTTTGTTTTTAGAAAGATATCAATATTTTAGCAATTTAATTTTGTTTGCGTTTGATTTTCGTCTTTAGAGTTTACGTCACTGTGACTTGAAATATGTTTGAATTTGTAATGCAATATAAACGTATATTTGTTAACTACATAATTGATATTGTATAATTGTTAAACGTGTAGTAACATGTAACAGATGGTGTAACAAATGATTTGTTAAAATTTCACTCAAAAAACGTAGACTAAAAAACCCTCATAAAGTAAATTTCTACTAATCGACTCAAATTAAATGTTATTCCAGGGCCTTTACTTCATAAATAGTCTTTCTAGCATAAATGCTTATGTTAAAATGTACAATTTCACACAGATATTATTACTCATTACATTTACTAAATTACTATTACACGAAAAAGGACAAGATGAGTTCATGAAGATGTTGCAATTTCGAATTTGCCATGAATATTTAACAAATAATTTTACATTTACAATACTGAATCATGTTTTAGTTAATTACCATTATCTTTGTTGACAATTCGAAACATGCATTACAGTCCATTAGACCGATTAATCAAGCAAGTGTTCTACTGGATATGGGGCACAAGCTCTTAAACTCGACTTATAACGAGGTGTGACATTTGAGGCTAATTATATCAGTAATCAAAGCCTCGTTGCCTCTCTCTTCGTGCAGTGGAGACGATTCGTTTTTTATTGAGCTCTATAAGGCTTTGAATTTGTAAATTCTTTATTTTCTTAGGTGCTACATTAATTTATTGATAAAATATATTATATTAATTAAAAACGATTAAAATCAGTCTAAATCAATCAAAACTCAATTGTCAAACTCGGTGCAGAAATAACGGAGACTTTTTGTTCGTAAAAATCACCTAAGTTTATAACAAATATGTCATGTATTACAAATAGATAGAAGCTGATGACGTAAATCAATATAAAACTAAACAAATTGCGTGTTTAAACATAACAACCTTTTTACTAAACCTGCTCCGATAGTTATTATCACTGATAAACTAAAATGAAAAACAGAAAGAAACATTTGGTTGAAACTGAAAAAAACCTCTTTTGTGATATTACTTTTTAACTTGTAGACGTATTGAAAATACAGTTCTAATTATGAATTAAAAACAATATTTCAATATATGAAAAATATCTGGATGTTATCCTGACAAATTTTACTTCTTGCATTCAATGTCATTCATTGTTAGTAAACAAAGGTGCAGGTGGTGTAGGTTTAGGTAGTGTTAAATTGTAGAGATGAATATAATTAGTAAAGTTATTACCATACAATTTAATATAACTTGGTACTTTATGACTCAACGATTCTACAAATAAACTGATACAATACAATAAATATTTCATTGTTCACTACATCATGAATATTACGTAAAATCAGAAACAAACTCAACCTCAAAACTCAAATTCATAATACAATTTTTTTAAAGAAATTTATTACAGAATGGAATACATTTATCCAATAAACTTCCCCAATAGTTAAAATGAGAAAGTGACTTGAATAAATGTAGGGTGAAAATTAAAAATATACTTTTAAATGAAGCTCAGTAGAATTCTTGGAAAACAATACAACATTTTAAGAAGAGAAAGAGAGGCAGCTACGGGTGAAAAATACCCACGGAAAATAATATAGGTATTAATTTCTATAGAAAATTAATTTAATTTAGAAATGTATTTGCTTATGCAATTATGCAAGGCAATAACGTTATTATTATTATTATTATGATAGCAAAATTATTCGTTGATTGCCAGATTGACTGTTTCATGCAGAAAATTAGGCAATGAATAAGTTTTGTTGTGTAAAAAGGTATATTTTTTCGTAAATTAAAATGTTTTCTAGATTCTTACTTACACTATTTTGCATTTTTTACTTTCTCCCCCTATACGTAGTATATGGAGAAAGTATTGTTTTCGTAACAATTTTCGAATTTGAGTTGTTAGTGGAAATATTCGTTTTGGTGCTCCCTGAACCCAAAAAAGTGGTTTTTACGTGATGTCTGTCTGTGTGTGTGTGTGTGTGTCCGTGTGTCCGTGTGTGTGTGTGTGTGTGTGTGTGTGTGTGTGTGTGTGTGTGTGTGTGTGTGTGTGTGTGTGTGTCTGTGTGGATGTGTACAGAGCTAGAGCCCTAACCAATCAGCCGATTTTTATGAAATTTGGTATGTAGGTACTAATCCACGATATCTCCAGGCGTTTTTTTCATTTTTTCGAATTTTTGATTTTTAAGGGTAATTATCCCCCAAAAACCACCAAAAAACATGAAAAATCCAAATTTATCAAAAACTGCTTTAACGATTTTGATTAAATTTTAGTCGTTTGTAGAACTTTAGTTTTCCAACAAAACGACACCACCCGTATTCCTGTAAAAATTCGGGTTCAGAAATTACAGGACTTAAAACATCAAAAATTCAGTTTTTGGATTTTTCATAAAAATACATAAATATAAAAAAATATTACTAGTCACCATTAAAAAGAACTCAAAAAACTAAATAATTTAGTACTTTGAATTAATATTCTACGATTGCTGGTTTCGGAGAAAATAGAAATTTTAATTTTGCGGTAAACGCAGTACGTTGTCCAATGTTATTCTTATGGGGAAGTTGGGCTAAAAGGGAGAAAGTATGTGTCAGTTTCCTGATACCGTTTATTTTAAATGTCTTAATGTATAACTGAGATTGAGAAAGCATGCCATTCCAGGATCAAAGCTGGTGGCGCAACTCCAATTCCAATAGGAATGATATCAGGTTATTACACCCAACCAATAGGGTTTGGCTCCAGCAGCCAAGAAATTTAAATTTCAATGCATATTAAGTTGTCTGCAATATGTATACATATTTTTACTAAATTTTCAAAACAACGTTATAAAACCCAATATTTAATCCAATTGTTAGATTTAGATTATCTTCTTAGATCTGAAAACCAACAAAAAATGGCAGTCACCTTGGTTAAGATAGAACTAGTTTGTTTGGAAATGTTGTTTTCAAAAGTAAATAAGTTGCTAAATATACATTAGCTGTGATTCTCTACAAAATTCTAAACTTTCACATAATATAGTTATGTAAATCGTTGTAGCAATGACCACAGTGCTGAACACTCTTGTTCACTAGAAGCACTTTCATTCCCACAACTAATTTTTGAACGGAACTGAATCAACAATATTTTAAATTTATAAAAACTTCCTGTTGTAATAATTATAATCATATCGTGGAGTACGCTATTTAATCGCGTTACAAAATTAATTCACACACCAACAATAAACTGTTACGTGTGTATTTAATATAAAACAAAACTTGCAGGCATATTCACGTTTCTGACAAAACCAATAAATACCACCGTCACAGCAAACCTGCGTACTCAGCGAATTTCCTATGCACATTTTTGTTTAATACCACATAAAGCCGCTTACCAAGTTTCATAAAAATATATTCACAAATAAGCGACATTTTAATTATTCTACATAAGAAAAACATTGGGGATGAGTATGTAGGTTTGCTGACACAAGGAACATAAACAATTGATTTTAATGCAAATATCAATAGAGTTCAACTAGGTGAAGCCACATAACAAGTTTTATCAATATTCATTCATGAATAAGCGATACATAACATTTTAATCATTCTCCATAAGAATAACATGGGGGCTGAGTAAGCAGTTTTCTACGAAAGGAACGCAAAATATGGGTTTTCATTCAAATATCAATATAACTCAACTAGGTGAAGCCACATACCATGTTTCATCAATGTACATTCATAGATAAGCGATGTATACCATAATTTAATTATTTTCCATAAGAATAACATGGGGGATGAGTACGCAGGTTTGCTACGAAAATGAGAACAACAAATGGGTTTTTATGCAAGTATCAGTATAGCAGTATAGCTCAAGAAGAGATGAAACTACATACTAAATTTTATTAATTTATGTTCATTTTATATTTAAGGGAGACATAAGATTTACTTATTCTCCATAAGAATAGCATGGGGCTGAGTACGCAGGTTTGCTGCTATGGGAAGTATCTGTAAAAATTGTTTTATTTTTGTGCAAATAAGAATATACCATAACCAGATGAAGCCACATACCAAGTTGCATTAATAGTTGTTCCTTAATAAGCGAGATATACAATTTTACTTATTCCCCATAAGATTAACATTGGGCAACTTACTTTGTTTAGCACTTTTAATATCTCGGTAACCAATTGACGTAGAGCAATGATCAAAATAACAAATTGTTTGATTTTAAGCTAAATTTAATGGTCTAAACAAAAGTTTGGCTTTAAAAAAGAATTACATGTAAAAAGTTCAAAAACCCCATTTTTGGGGTACAAAACCTCCCCAAAACCACTTTTAAATAGAGCGACCTGTCTGGTTCTTGAACTCATGAAAATAGATCCTGCCTTACACGTTTATACATATGAATTTGAACGAATGGTGTTTTTGGCATCTGGGGGCCTCAAAACAAAAAATTATCATGGTCTCGGGCCTAGGTAACCCGCCGACTAAGGCTTCTTCCCTATAGAGGAAATTCGCTAAAACAAACACACACACACACACACACACACACACACACACACACACACACACACACACACACACACACAATCACAAATTCACTGCCATACAAAGAACCATTGTCTTAGCCAACACATAAATGTAGGTAGGTACTTCATTTGCTCACCAACAAATAAAGTAGTTTTTGTAGCCTAAACACTATCTAAGATAGTAAACACAATTAATACAAATCTGCAGTCCCTTTTCACCTCGGCGCTATAAGCCTCAAGGCGTGTTTTGGAAACAATCGATAGGGAGTGATTATCGCACGAGCCGCAATGCTACCAAGCCACGCAACCGCGGCGGGCTCAGCGATACTGTTCTAATAATAGGCATAAGTATAATCAGATAAGATAAAATATAGGTGAAGTTTTCCGGACATTAATAAGCTGTTAGGAAATGAGTAAGTAATTTGTTTATGATAACCGTTGATTTCAAGAAAATAATTGTACATTTATAATATATAATTTTGGTTTCTACTGATAAACAGCAGTGTAAAGTACAACCAAGATAATTTTAAGAGACCTGTGGAAAATGTGGCTCAAATATATTTCCAAAACTCCTTTTTATGTTGTATTTGCTTGAAAAAAAATTATAAAATCCCAAAAATAATCTAGAAGTTGAATAATTAAATAAACAAACTTTAGCAGAGCAGTCCAACAACCTGGGAACCTGGGTGCAAAACTGAGTGAAAGCACACTCCTTATAAATTTATTAATAAAATAAAAATAATATTTACAATTTAACAGCTTAAATTTAATTAAGAAGTTATTTCCAATTAAAACAACATTCCAACTAGCCATTTGCTTTACTTTCCATGTAAAAAGCATAATGATTCATACTTGAAGGTTAAACCTGGCTTATAAATAATGTTGTCATACAAATAAAGTATATATATAAAAAAAACTGTATGAAAACAAAACATTATACTTTACTTTAAAATTCCAGTGTACATTAACATGTAACGAATAACAATCAGGAAAAAAATAATTTGTCACTTTTAATAAAACTACTATGGTCGGAGACAAGTCTAGCAGCTAATTTTAATTTTTTACGATTTGAATTATATTATGCGTTAACAAAATTATAATAATTGTAAATAATAATTTCCTAACGAAAACTGTTTTTAAGAGCTGTATAACAACTAAATATTTATATGAACATGATGAATAAACAAATAACTATTAAAGAAAATTGTTTAAAATACACCATGGCAACAATATTGAGTGGGAGGTAAAACGATAATTCCACATTCCCATGTAATAAAATAATAGTTATATTATTTTTCATAATCAAAATTTTCAAAGCTTTGTTTTTTATTTTTTTTTTCAACTGTGATAGTCTCTGCAATGTAGGTCTCTGCAAGAATCTCGCCTGCCAATCCATGGTTTGCCCTAATGTTTCATTATTCTGAGTTATGTTAAATGGTTATTCTTGTCTTGCACTATTTAATATTAATTCTTTTAAAATATTTTCAAATAATTAATACTTAAGGTTTCATGGAAGAGGTTTGCCTGGTTAAAACATTTGTAAAGTAATTTGTAAATATGTCACTAAGTTGGTGGCTATAACTTACATTTAATCCTTCAATTTGACGAAAGCTGCAAAGCTTGCATTTCATTGTTGCTAAGACAACAAGACCTACGCATCAATGCACGGCAATTATTTAACAAGCTGCTATACACAAGTTTGTTATTAGAGGAGCGCTAGATAATGGGGTCAGGTGGTTTTAGCCTTTTACTGCAGAGCCACTAGGTAGCGATATTGCATCAGATGCTTAGCTCTTTTGTTTATTAAATATTTTTACAAAAAATGCAACTAATTAGAACTGACCTAGTTAAATGGTTGTAATTGCACGGTGAATAAAAATGAGTCATGTATGTATTTAACTTAATCTAAGGAAAGCCTGGGTCTTGTATTTCTTTTACAGATTAAGGTCATTCCATTTATTGTTTTTACCGCGGCTGTAGCCAAACCGCCACCCGTTTATGGGTCTATTTGAAGAAAAAGCTAACCTGCCGCCTTCATTCGTGAGGATTAGGAAGGGCCAACTCGCAAAATCCGAAATTACCAAAGCGCTACCCCTGCTCGGCCAGGTAGTCGGAGTCAGGAAGCTACAGATGTGGGAAAACCTGGAATTTGTTTATACCCGTGGTCTCCCTGCAATTGGTGCCAATTGATGTTCTTTGCAGACGGACTAGTCTAGCGAGTTAAAAAGTTGATGGCTTTACAATTTACATCGATATCGAAAGCAATTTTTGAGGAGGAGAGTTGTTTCTCTACTTCCTGCAATGATAGGCCTAAAGTAAAAATGCTGTTCTATAGCTGTAAAATAATCGCTAACGCTGATATAGTATTAACTTTTTTTATATAAATTGGTTAGTATTATAAAAAGTAATGATAAGTAATGTTGCTATAGAAATGAATATAACAATCTGTTAAACAACACTGTTTCATGAACTAGGGGACTAAAATAAATTTCTAATACAATTATTTTATTTCATAAAATTTTTCAAAAAGCATTTTATATTGTTCAGTTAACCACAACATCACACAAATATGCATTATGCGACATGATATAAAACTTATTTCCCGATCGCAACTTTTTTGGTTCATTGTGATTAATTTAAACTTATCGGAGGAGTATGTACCACAGAGCCAACAATAAATGCGTAATAGGCATATCACCGAGGGGTGACCGGGAATACAATATTTCAGTTTTTTTCTGTGGTGGCTACCTGGCCGTGCGGGGGTAGCGTTTTATTTATTTTGAATCTTGCGAACTGACCTTTCCTAATCCTCCCTCGTGGTGGTTATGGTTTAACTATTTAAAATGGACCCAAATACGGGAGGCGGTTCGGTAGTTCCCTTTCCGGTGTAGCCTCAACCATTAACTCCCCCACCCACCCTCTACTGGTGTTTGTAGCCAGGAACAAGGAGAACGCTACGTCATCAACATTGGCCTGGTTCAGAAATGTTTGATCTAGGTCGGTGCTGACTGACTCTAGAAGTTACGGTAACCCATTAGCTGGGTCAGAGAGGAGAGAAGGGGAAGAAGCTTGGTTGGAGTAACAGAAGATGAGAATTCAATTCATTGACGAGGAGATGGTTCGTCGGGTCACCAAATTATTTGTAAGGCCTTGCATACATATTTTTTAGGTACTCCAGTCTCCCCCCAACCACATTATCACTAAGATCTCGTATAATTTTAAATTTATTTTCGAAATTGTATTTTAACTCTTTCCTTAAATTGAGATTAGTTTATTAAATGTTTTTATTTATTTATTCTTGTTTCCAAATTTAGATTGGGTTGTGTTATGCTGCTGTTTGGTTGTTATTAAATGTAACTTGTAAATTCTGAATAAATATCATGTTTTAGTGTTCTACCATCGCTTTAACACGCCTTGCCTTAGACTAGCTATATTTTTATTACAGTTTAAAAAACCTATAGGTCACATAACGGTATAATCTATATGTTTAATATGTATATTTTTTATATTTTATAATTCAAATTCACATTTGATGCTTAGATGGTACTCTGTACCATATGGAACTTTTTGCTTAGTTTTAAAATGTACAATGCATATTTCTAAGCCGTCTTGACAAAATTACCTCGTCTGAATATCTTAAGGTTATTTTACAGTCTCAAAGGTATTTCGCATTCTCTTATTGACAGATTTTAATGGGATCGCTAATACAATAATAACCAACAGTATATAGTAACTTAGTGATAATTTAACATTTACGATAGTAATTACTGTCCATTATCTTAACAAACGCCAAAGTTTTGTGAAAGTGTAGCAATATAATTAAATATTTATTCCTCATTATGTAACATTCAATATAAACAAAATGAGAATAGAATGAAAAAATTACCAAGTTACACCAGTAATCATGTTTAACTAAAGTAATTAATTGCATGTAAAGTTCACTGGAATTTACTAAGGTAAAACATTCTATTAAAAGGATAACTGATTAGTTTTAAATGAGTTTCATTTGAATTGCGTTTGCTAGTAGAAGAGGGGACGATGCAACTAGATGCGATAATCCAGAGAAGTGTTTGTTTGGGACGAGTGAATGATTGATTTTGTAAGAGCCCTCCACTGCCTGTACTATAATATTTAATTATTATTTTTCTGCATTAATATTAAAGCAATAATAATTTAACTACTTTGTTACTGCAATAAATACTGATGTAAGTGAATCCTTAACGATAAATATATTTTTATAATCCATTAATAATGTATTGACAAATATAAACGTTAATATTTTTGATAATGTTTACCTTTACAATGTCGTTTTACCTTTTAAGCTATAAAGGCTAATATAAATGTAGGTGATCGGTAAAAAGTTGTTTTATAACATTAAGATTTTAACAATAAATTACGTGTAAAAGTGTACTTATGAAAGTTAAGATGAAAACTGATTTTAAAATGAATTGTGAAGCTGGAACACATTAACGTATCAATTCTTCTTAATACGATAAAATGTGAAGTGTATTATTTAGTAGTATATAAGTATTGTATTCAACTGTGAACTAACGTGTTGAAATATACGCTATGATGTTAAAAAACGTAATTTTAAGGTACGATATATCTCTTAGTTTTCTCAGTGGTTTGGACGTACTCTCTCGCTTAGTCCATCAGGAATGCGTAGCCAGTACAAAATCAATAGGGGATTATAGCCCTGGACACGCCACCACTACTAATCAACTTGTCGATATAGCATATCGCTTTCGCTGGATTCTGTCATAATACTTGGTGTGTTACGGTTTCGGTTTTATTTTTTATTTTTAAAATATTCTAAGATTAACGTCAGATTAAGGGTCCTATATTGAATAGTTTGTAAACAATATGAATAGTAATAAATATTCTACCAAAAAATCTTAATAATATTTGCATTTTAGAATAAAAAATATTTTATATCGTAAATACTTGATAGACAAATTTTTTCAAGTGTATTGCTTTTACAACGACATAATACAAATAGTACAACCATAATTATTAAAATAAAATATTACACAAGTACCAGTAAATAATTGTTATACACGACTTACAATAACAATTATTGTAAGGGGCGGAGCCCTACGGTTTTCTACTTACCTATCTCAATATTATTCAAAAATAAACCCTTTTCATAAAACGTATACTTATAGAAGTATGAATTCTTAGAAGTATCTACAATAAATTTGTACGTAAAACGTTATCAATCGGAATTATGTAGAAATGTACAACTATATAATGTTGATACTGGATTACAGGTAAATCTGAAAACGCAACAATTTTAGAAATTTTACTTGTAGAAACACTACATATAACAGAGATGTTTGAGGAATGTGAAGTTTACGTGCTAGGCTAGTATGTATATTAATTTTGTTTAATGGTAAATACTAATTATCACTTTAGCTTTGTGATATAAAACAAATGATATAACACAAAATAAGTAAAAGTTATTTTATTTATTGTATGTATACATATTAATGTTGCGTTTTATAAATATTTATAAAGTTTAATCTATATAGAAATAGATTAAATGTCATAAATAAATTTGAAAAATGAGGATTTCACTTTGGAAAGAATATTGAAGCACACATTTTTCTGTCGCTACCCACTCATTCCTTAGCTGTCCGCGTTGGGGGTGAGTCCCACCCGGAGCCTAAACGATCATGTGGAGACTTGTTGGTGGACACTGTTTTGGTGAAGTTGATGGAGGTTGAGGACAACTGGGACTTTGGGCCTCATTCTCAACCCCAAAAACACTAACAACAGGTATTCTCGGGCTTGATCCTATTAGTTTTGACAGCTGGAAAGATTCAAGCTTACATTTAGGCCTACATTTGTCCCAGGACTACCTTAAAACTGGCCTATACCAGTTTTAGGGCTAACATTGGGCACAGCAATTGAAGTTGACACTACATATGGTAAGTCTTTTGGCTGTCCATTATGAAAATCTTCCATTTCACCTTTGGTCCCTCCATTTGCAATGGCTAGGGACATAATCTCCGAGTTTGGCCCCCAACCTGCCAACCTGAGAATGGATGGTCCCTGGCTGTTGTATATGGATACCCTGTCACTTTAGCTGACCAGTTGGAGGGCAGAATGCTGGTCCCCTGTTTGAGAGCCTCATCCCAGCTGTCACAGGGGCACGGGAGTTGGCCCTCTGAAGGGTCGATTTGGCTGTCGTACCATCCCACCCTTTCCTTTCCTGCTATATCCTGCACAATATTCGCGCTTGTGGAAGATGTGACTAGGACTTATGCTAGGCTTCCTAATCCGCAAAATTATGATGATGATAGGCCTACATTTATGTAATGTGATAAAGAATCCAAGGTCAGAATCCTAAGAGGGTTCGCTACCCTTGTTCAACTAGTAGTAGTCTAACACCTTAGGCTAGCCACCTATGTGCATATTTCTATTTCCCACCTATACCTCAGAGAAAACAAAAATAAATTACTATTAATTAATTATTAAAAGCAAAAAAATTATTTCACAAATAATTGTTCAATATATGTATATTTATAACTAAATTATTAATCAAAAATAATATGAAACCACACTCAAAAAAGCGAATAGTCTTTACATTACAAAGCTTATCACAGGGTTAATTATTTAAATCTTGCTGTATCTTTGGTTAAAATAATGACATCAGTGCAGTTTGTAAAAGGATGCCAGTGAAGGTGGTGTGTCTAGACACTTCGATCTGCGAGATTACTTGCCTCGCATGGAGCAAAATTCATTTGACCTCACCAACACGTGCTCAAGCATGTATCTTGCTTCCTGCAACTACTTCACAGTACCTTTAATATTGTAAACGTATTACGATTATCACCATTAGAATCATGTTGAATAGCTATGCATAGTATTTATCATGTTGTACAAGATACTAGAAATAATTAACACATGCTTGATCAGAGCCAAAGATGACGTACTATATCCAATATGCAAGCCGATATTAATCAAAATGTATTATGATAACCGACCTAACGAATTAGGAGACTCTACAGCAAAAAGTTTAAACCTAAACAAATTCTGGTTTACCATGGTCTTTTTCACTATTATGGTATCAAAAGAATCGAATATAAATCTATATTAATATTTGTAGTTAGGTTGGTCATGTTTTAAGTTATTTGGTGGCACCATAAATGTAATCACCATACAGTTTTGATCATTGTAGTACCAATTTCAAAAGATAAATAAATACCGCCCCCTCCCCTTCATTGTCAAATGTGATCTATTGTCATGACCCGCACGGTAAAACCTAGTTTTGCGAGGTAGGTTGTAGAAAATTATATTTAGAGTGGGTGTCCCGTTAGAGTATGGCAAAAATGTAAGATCTTTGCATTAGATATCATTAAAATGAAAAAAAAAAAAAATACTTCATATAAACTTTTTTCTAAATCGCTTCGTTTTACGTCTCGTCTTTGATTTTCGTTTCACGTCTGTAAGTGGTTTGTGTCTTTGCACTAGCAGGAGCATTTTCTTCACGAGGTTGCTTCAAATTTAGTGGGGTCAACCATTTCTAAAATTAGATCGACAAAATCCATGGGCAAAATAGTCAGAAACCCATAACTGTCCTTTTTGGAGTTGGAGGGTTAAATTGTTTCATATTAGGTAAAAAAGGGTAAAATAAACAGTGTTTGCAATTAAACAAAAAAATCTTCAGTCTTGCCTAAGTACCCGCCATAAACACTTATGCAGGTGACTAGTGTTGACTCGTTTCTGTGTTTGATCATGTTTTTGTGACTTCTGTGTATCTTTCAGTTATATTTTTTCACTGCTGTGCAGTTCTCTGTAATAGCTTTTCTGTGTTTTTCAGCTTTGCTTGGATTGTGCTAACTTGTTTTAGATATTATTCCCACATATAGACGGTTTCAGATTCCTGATCCCAAAACATAGTGAAACTTTTTTACTATTCAGTGATGGAAAATGTCTGCAATGATAATTTATCCATAAGAATAACATGGCAATATTTTAGTCAATGGGGCGGAGCCCTAAGTTCGGTGTTATAAAAAAGGTACAAAAATGCTATGGATTAATGAAAATTGGCTGAAATCCCGCAAAATCTAAAATAGTTCATTGCTGCAAATATATAGGGTATAATTTAAATTATTTAGGGTGTACATATAAGGTAAAATTAATATTATGGGTATACCAATATGGTATAATTAATCTCTGTAACATATATACAGATATATAAGGTATTCATTGCAGCTTTGCCAGAGGAGCAAAGCTCTAAGGTTGGTGGTGGGTAGCATCATTCAAGAGATTAGGATTTGTAAAACCAATCTAAAGAATCATCACACGCCAAAATTAAACGTCTGTAAGTGATAAAAGGAGCCAGTGGGGCGTAAACCTGAGGTCAGGAAAAATATCCAAAATAGTTTAGTCCTCCAAGAACGTAGAATGGTCTGAGAGTATATTTGTGGAGCGTTTTTATTAATCACCTGGAATACTCTTTTATCCATAAGAATAACATAGCAATATTTTAACCGACGGGGCGGAACCCTAAGATTGGTGGGGGAACGTATCCAACGTTGGGGAATCACTCAAGAGATGTGGCTTTATAAAACAAATCAAAAGAACAATCAAATGTCCAAATTAACATCGGGGAGTGGTAGAAGTAACCGGTGAGGTGGAGCCCTGAGGTCAGATGAAAAATTATCGGAAAACTTTTAGTCCCCCAACAACTTGGTATAGGTAGAGAGTAGAATTAATAACTTTACTTGCAATTTCCATCACTTTAATGGCACTTTAATGTGCAGCGGGTATGAATTTATTTTTTGAACTATTTGTGCATTGGGTACATTCCCCTATGAAAATTTTCGATCAGATCTGATCAGACCTGACGAAAATCTTATCAGGTCTGATCAGTTATGATCAGGTCTGTTCCTGAATCCAATCAGGTCTGATCAGACCTGATATGATCCCGATCAGATCTGATCGGATCTGATCAGGTTTGATCCTGAACCCGAGCGTTCAAGTCTTAAGGTGCTGAAATCATAGTTATCAAGTCTGAATCAGAGGTTAAACTTTGATCAGACTGTCTGATCAAAGTTTAACCTCTTCAGGACGTTTTTTCGACCATTTCAGAAACGGTTAGGAATTTTTTGACCAATAAGCCGAATGTCCCAAGTCTCCATATCCGAAGTCACCGAACACCAAGTCTTGAAATGCAAGAACGGTATATTTTGAGTTTTGCTTTTATTTTATAAACTATCCAAACGTTGATAATAGCAACGTTAAATAAGAACACCCCTGTAGCAGTAAACCTGCGTACTAGGCGAATTTCCAATAAATACATTTATATTTTTAATAAAACATTAAGCCACTTACCATTGGAAATATAAACACAAATAAAGCAATATTAATTATTCTGTATAAGAATAACATTGGGGATGAGTACCCAGGTTTTCTGCAACAAGGAACACAAAATAATGAGTTTTTATGCAAATATTAATAGAACCCATCTAGGTGAAGTCGCTTTCAAAGTTTCATCCATAAACAACATGGTCTCGAGCTTTTCTTAGCATAGCTTACCACTACAATAATAGCTACTTCCCTATAGGGGATATTCACTAAAAAGAAGATTCTGAGTAGAGTTTTTACCGTTTTATATCAAACCTTTACCAATTTGTTTAGCATAAAATTGAATTTACATCAGGAATTGTATATCTATTGTACATGCTATAATATATTAAAAGTTAATTTGATTTTAATTTACTAAAAAATAATAATAGTACTTTTCATTGAATATAAAAAGCATCTAATTTGTTTTTATCCATCGCAATACCCTATTAAAGCTGACTTTTTTTGTTTTGTTTTTGTGTATCAAAAAAGTATCTACATCTGTTTAAAAAGTTACAAATTTATATAATATATGTATAATAATTCTTCATTGCAAGCTTATGGAATACTCATTGTTAATCACAATGAAATACTATAGCACTTCGCAAAACGGCGGCAGAGTGTGAAATGGGACCGCGACTGTGTATTTTAATAAGAGCCGTAACATTTTGACTGTAAGCGGACCCCACTGTCACGTGACTCGCTACGTCACCTCGCTGACAGCCGGCTCGAAACACCACACTAACCAGTGTTTTATTCCCTAAAACTTCCACGGCTGAAAGTTGGATTCTACTAAATACCACACTGTACAGTGTAAGCAAACACCTTACACTTTCTGAGCCAAAAACCAAGATTATATTTGAGGATGATCAAAAATAGATCAGGATACATGTGAGAGGAAACGGGGGAACGGAAGGGCTCTTGGACGAAAGATTTAGACGTACAGATTCGAAGAAATCTGTTGAGAAAAAGTATTTATTTAGCATTCAAGCCAAGCACGTGGTGAGTGGCTGACAGCGCAGTGACGTCACAGCACTGGCCTGCCGGGCGGGTGGGGTTGACGGCGGCAACGCGCCACGAAAAAAGAAATGGTATAGCCCATGTAGGGCCCTGATTTTAAAGCCTTCAGTCGAGGAGGTGTAACTCCTACTCCCCGGACCAAGATAAATTCTATTGTCATAACATCATATTCGGTACCAAGTTGTTACAGTTCGGGTCACTGTGAATGGCGTCTGGTTAGCGAATGCTCTGGAATGACTTTTTGTCTCTATTTGGCTTAGTACCGTTAGGGATACATTATACCTTTGTCAGCAGAAAGCAAAATTAATTTAATACATTTTAAAACATTGGTTTTGGTTATTATCGTTATTGTCCGATTTTATTTGCGAGAAATTTGAGTTGTTTCTCGCCTTTCCCAAGTGCCAAGCACCGTGGGGCGAACTGTACCTCACTATTATAATCGCATGCCTTGTAGTTTCTTATTTCACAGAGTCATAATGACACTCAGATTTAAAAAAAGTTGTATTAGCAAAATAAAATAATTTACTTAAAACTACTATATTTTGTAATAAACAAGTAATTATTTTTAAATATAACAAGCTATCCCACAGATTATAAGATTAAACATGTACAAAATTTATGGAAACAACGAAATAAAAAGATAACTAGCAGATATATTCTGAGTAAAGCAGTTTCAGGCAGATGTTTAACGTTATGTTTAATTATAGCGTGCTTTTGCTAGGCCTATTAAATTTATAGTTTTTAAAAGTGTAAGTATTAGTCAGTTTAAGGAACGGTTAAAAAATGCACTGTTAGACAAGGCCGTCTACTCTTTACAAGATTTAAACAGTGGCCCTTTAATATAATTTTCTTTTTTGTTTTGTTTCAAGGATTGTACGCTTTATTATTTGTGTTGTATATTAATAAGTTTACATTATATTGTATTACTGACGATGCACCTATTCTGTATGTTCTCACATAATGTAAGGAATATGTTGTGCAAATAAAATATGTCTATGTCTTGTTAATAATATTTTCATATTATTAACTATTTACAATATATTAGCTTTTTTAGGATTTTCACTTCACCGTAATTATTAATATTTGGAAAACAATTCGGCGGAAAAGAATGTCAGTATACATCAGTGTTATACCAATCTAGTCTGAGCGCCTTCAGTTGGCTAGATGCAGAGTGTTGTACGATGATCTGTAGTGTAATGACCCTCTCGTCTCATATAATAATTTTGGTAGGGGCCATAGTCTATAAAATCAGTAGTTTTGATGAACCATATTGCTTTTATTTATGGAGTTATGGAGTATTTTATGAGTATATTTTTTATAGCTGGTTTAATAACTGTCCAAAATTAATATACAAAATATCATAATTTAACAAATTTTCTTCAGAGGAGAGATAAATAGTTTATATAATTACTAGGTTTTATCTTGTGAGAGTTTAAAACTTGTATTTGTACATATGAAAATAATTTGGAAGTTTATTATGCTAATTAGACCTCTTTATTTTAAAATTATATTGCAGTTTTTGTATGAAGATAATTTTCTTTTGATCGATGTTTAAAAAGGTACGCACTTTTTTTGACCAATCTATTAAGGCGGCCACACACTATCGGACTTTTGCCCGAGCCAGACATCGAACAAGACATCGGACCGAGCAGGGAGCAGGGAGTAGGGCACAAATTCACTTCGAATTTCATCCCGATCAAGACCCCGAACAAGACATCGGATCGGACAGATTGAGCGCGAAAACACCGAGCGGGGTAAAAACGGTGGGGACCATTTTAGTTGACGTTGTGCAGGTCGGCCATGTACTTATGGGGTTTAGGGGATGCAGATAGGGTGGTAGGGGGCTGGGGTTATGTAGTAGGGATTAATTTGTAGTTGCTTATGAATTCATTTTACTAACATTATTCATTTTATTTAGGTTAAACTAGTTTAGCAGATTTATCTATTAACAAATCAAATATCTACCACTGTTTCTTGCAAAAATAGTAGGCCTGGATATTATTAACTATGTAGGAGGATTGTAAAAACAATAAGGTGGTTGTAATAATTTAGTAAATCAAAAAGTAATGCAACATGTAATTGATTACAAATGGAATATAGTAAAAAGTATATATAAATTAATGCAATAAAATAACACATAACAAATACCATAACTTTGTAACGTTTATACTGTTACAAAAAAACTTATTCACATAAAAAAGAATTATGGTTACACTCTAGTGTGTCTCAAAGTTGCCCTATAAGTTGTTTGCTGCCAATTTGAACTGCTTGGTTTAATGAGAAATTAAAATACAAAAGAGATACATGTTGTAATTTTACATTTTGAGGTTTGTATGCGCTTCCCTTCATTTCAACAATTAAGTCTTACTACCTTTAATTTAAAAAACAAAAAACACCAACAGTGTAGTAGGGTTAATGTTTATTTCAAGTAAGTACGGTTAAAATTAGTCTGGATAAAATCTAAGTTTGTGATTACGTGACTTAAATATAAAAACAATTTAAATCTGAATTAAAGAGAATCTAAATTAATAATACATATAATTCAACTATGGATATTAAATAATATAAGTTGATGAACTTTAAAATAGTAAATAGTAATAGGCTCGTGACGGCGCTCGGGACGGCGCTCGGAGCAGCGTGGAGGTGCCACACACTATCGAACCCCGAACCAGACCCCGAACAAGACATCGGACCGATCTTTCTTTGATCTTTCGTCAAAAAATCGCCTCGAGAGCGCTCGATGCTCGGTTCGATGTCTTGTTCGGTGTCTCGTTCGGAGGCCCCACCAACTACCGGATTTTCTCCCTTCGAAGCCAAATCCGCTCGGTTCGATGTCTTGTTCGATGTCTGGTTCGGGCAAAAGTCCGATAGTGTGTGGCCGTCTTTACCTTCCTATTTCATAAATTTTAATCTTACTTACTTGTTACATAATTTAAATTTCATAAATAACTGATATGCTGCAAAGCATTATTCTTGGCAACTAAACAAAAACGTTAACTGATTTGAAACTGTTACTGCAGATGCTTAAATTAATTTGATAAAAATAGCTCATAGGCCCTGGTTTTAATGTTAATTGGGGATATACAAGCATTTATAACGTAATCTTATAAAAATAATTATCATCAACCGTTTACTTCTCCAATTCTCCTTCAAGCTACCCTTGCACAATAACTTTGATACTTAGGTAGAAATATCTTAATGCGTGGCTGAGACCGACAGAAGCCTGCCTTTCTTGGATCAAAACTGGTGGCAAAACTCCAATACCAAGAGGAATGATATCTGGGTTTTTATACCTAACCGCTAGATCCCATATTGTGCTGGGTGTTACATCTGCAGCCAATGGAACATAGTTTGAGTTTATTACTTTAAATAATATATTCACTACATATGCACTTTTACAACAACTGTGATTATAACATTGTAAAAGAAAGAAATCCGATTTATTATGAATCGTAAAGACACGATTTTCTGAACAGATACCGTAAATGTTACTGAAATAGAAGTTGTATTACCTTTTAAAAACCATGCCAGTAAAATATAATATCCCATAGAGCTTAGGTCTAATAAATTTCCATGTTTAACAAATAAAACAATGTAAAAGACAGAGAGTTTTGTTAAAATGTTATTTAACATTACTTTGTATAAACCAAGTGAGTAAAAAATGTTGGTTATTCAAAATCAAATTAATAATTAAATTATTATCTTCATTAAAGATATATAACAGCACGACCATCATTAGACTACAAATATACGATGCCTAAAACTTAACTACATACAGATTAGCGATATAATTCTTTGCAATAAATGCTTACAGTGAGTAAAAACAAATTTGTATCCCAGTAATATACATAATAATATATTATTTTGGAACATAAACAATTAAACTAAATACGCTGTACGCCAAACTATAAATAAAAAAAGTCGATGGAAATTCCCATAAAAACTCCAATTCTCTTTTCACCTTGGCACTATAAGCCTCAATGCGAGGGTTAAACAATCAATAGGGAGTGATTATAGCGTGAGCCGCAATGTTACCGAACCACAAGACTGTGGGGGCTCAACGATACTACAATAATGACTAAGTGTACATTGAAATAAGGCAATCTAATTGAGCACTATTGAATATGTTTTTAGATTATTTGGAAACAGTTCGGTAATCCCTATAATAACAGTTAGATCGAAGAAAGACATTTTGGTCAAGCTTTAGGAACCGTCCATAATATTTCGCTAAAATCCTTATCATTGTTTCAAAACAGAACGAAGGAGATTTGATTATCACGTATTCGCATTCGCAGATTATTAAAATATCTTGAGGTCTAAGGTTCAACACTCCATAAGGGGAAACAATTTTAGTACAAAGGTTAGCCTTTCGATAAAATAATTTAAATTTACTACCAAATAGTTCATTTGAATCAAAGTGACACTCTAACCACCAATACATTCTTTATTTACAATGAAATTGCGTAATGTAATTGAAGGTAACATATTATCGGATTCAGTCTGCTTCCCTAAAATATATATATATATATATATATATATATATATATATATATATAGGCTCTTTTCAAAAATGCTGTTGGCGTTGAAAAGATTAAATCTTTTCATCTACCTTTTAAAACATGTGGAAAACACGTTAAAACGAGCCGTTTTAAAGATCAGAGTTGCAAGCAAGCACGAACCATGGCACGGCCGCAAGCAAGCAAACCTTACTGATATTAAGAGTATAGGGTAAATCAATTGTTTATATATTTTAGGTTAACAAAAATTCAAAATAATTTATATCCAAGAAAATACTTGATTACAAATACAAAGGTATATTCTCGTTAAATATATTACTCAACAAAACAGTTACCTGTCATAGCAATTAAAATAATATTTCACTGGGGAAGACAGACCTAAAACTATTTGGATATAACGGGTTTAAATAGGTCTACATTTTCCAGTTAATAAATGTGGGTAGTGGTAAGCGTTCAACCTAGAAATTAAATTGTTGTACTACTTTTTAATGGCAGTTTACTCTGCTTAATTGTCTTTTATTCGCAACTTACTTTTAACAGCTGCTAAAAAACTGTTTGCCAATATCAATTTAAATAATTAAATAATGATTGAAAACATGCACGTATTTAAAAGTTCAACGTAGTTCAATATGATAAAAGTTCAATATTATAAACTAATTTAACATAGGAATGTACCTTTATGATAGCTGATTAAAAAAATATCTTAGGGAAAATATTGAGAGACTTTATTAGCATATTTATTTGAAAAATAGCAGTCCTGCTGAATCACACAAACATACCTTTTTATAGATGTGTATTATTTTCTTAATTTTTTCCAATTTTACACTAGAATTTCGCCTAGTACTCAACAGTATGCCCTCATAGTATAATGCATCTGGTGTTAAAAAGAGCGGAAACGCCTGAAAATTATATATGAAAAAAAACTTTAGTTACCGTCTCTTTAATACTTTAACAAGCGGAAACGTTCGTAGTAAAAGTCCCGAAAACCGTAAAATATTATGACCAGACCGATTTATACATCAGATTTAGGTACATACTTTTAGGTAGAACGCATTGCGTCAAACCTGACTCTCAACTGACGCCTGAGTAGGAAATAGCACCCGGGTGAACGACATTAGCAAAAGTTTAAAACTCGATTACTTCCGATACTACAGTCCTTTGGATGTCCGGTTTGTGGCGTTGTATAATACTACACAACATTTCCTATGATGTGTGACACACATATACACATGTTTTTCGTTATGCTTGTGAAATTTGATTCGTGCTTACAATAATACGTAAAAAATGTCTTCAAAGGTCGTCCATTGATGTTATGATTTGCTTTGTTATAAAAAAATGTAAAAATCAATAAAATTATACATTAATTCACCAATGCTTACGATTAAGATTTTCGGGACTTCCCCAAGAGATATACTCACATTGTGGAATAAGAGCCACGAAGTCCATAGCTCATAAGCTACTATGTAGCTTCATAGTATAAAAGTTGTAGCTTGAGTAAGCATATAATCCTAGAGTTTCATTGTTGAATGCGAATAGGTGGAATGAATTGATGGAATAGGAATGCATGATTGAGTGAATATATATAAAAATATATTAATATAAATTCATAAATAAATTAATGTATTATGAAATATTCTGGCCTTTTTCTTACAGATACCATATTATACACAATAAATATCGGATGTGTAAATACAATGGACAGTCCCAGTTTTAATTTTATATTTAATTTCAGAATGAAAAATAAATGGATACAGCCCCGCTAACATAGAGGAGTTTAGAAAGGGCTCAAGTCAGCAAGAAATGGAAAAATGTAATTCTTCACAATGCTAAATAGTTCGTGTGGTACACAAACTTCCTGTCCTCTGGCCAAACACCAGATGATTAATTTTCCTTCAAATTTTATCTAAAGTAAACAAATCCATTGGGCTTTGCTTGGTTACCAAATATCTATACGCATTCGTTAACAACCTAGTCGTTGGATATAGCTGATGTCGATATTAAGTAGGACGAAGGCTTTTCAAGCCTACATCACATTCGTCAAGGCAGTGAGCCATGGCTTACCTATCAATACACGATAATTACCTAACAAGCAGCTATAAAAAGCTTGTGGCTTATTAGTGGAACGCTAGACAAAGGCCGTAGGTGATTACAACCAGCACGCTACAGATCCGCCAGGTAACGGAGTTGCGTCTGTTGCTACACAATTTGAATACAACAACATAACATATACAGATAACTAAAGTGAATTGATTTTTATCTACAGACGAAATTATATATGTTTATAATCGTAAATTATTATATATTTATGTGGCTACAGATATTGAGATATGTATAAAATAAAACCTGTAGATTTCAACTTTCGTGTATTTCTTCAAGAACGTGAGTCAATTGAAAAAGTGTACGGGTTGTAAAAATCGTTATTAGTTGTGTCATTTGAATTATTATAACCGGGGAAACCGAGCCAAGCTCGGGGATATTTGACTCATTTTGTGGGTGCAAAATTGTATATATGCAATTTTTATTCAATGGATCTAGTCACTGCTCTCACTTGTTGATACTTTACCATGTGTAAGTGCTATTTTGACCGATAACTGGTTATTTATTTATGGTTTGTTTATTATTTTAAACTGCTTAAGCTCAAAAATACAATTTCTAAATATCAAACGGGTGTTTTAACATAATGTAAATTTTCCTGGGTTCCAGTTTTTCACCAATCGGCCTTTTAGGTTCTTAAAAAGCCCCTAATTACAAAGTTTAAACAAAATAATGAGAAAAAATAACGTTTTTTTATTCATGAGTTAGCCCAATAATTAAAATAATTAGGAAAGTGATTGAGGTGATTAGCCAGTATTTTAATATTGAATTCCACTGGATTTCGAGATATATTTTGCAAACAAACAAACAGACATACATTGCTCGTATTAAAGTATAGGATAGTAAGGTTTGGTAAGAATAAAGCCAATTATATTCTAACAGTAAATACAACATTTAAAAGTTGAATGGAAAACATAAATTCAGCTATAGGAATGTTATATAAAATAGTAAAATCTAGACAATATTTAGTCTTCGTCGGCGTCCATACAACAGCTAAATGGATACATTATTCAGTTAGAGGATTTAATAATGTTATGCATAATTAACAGCATCTAGCAGTCCAGTGCTTATTTCATGAAGACGAAAAAATAAATGTAGACATTCTTAGAAAGATATGCTTTAGAATGAGTTATGAATTTAATTATATCAAAATAAAATTATGAGAACATTGACGTGTTTATAATATAAATCTTAAAATTGAAAAAAGATTACAACTAACTAAATAACAATAATAAGGTTCCTAGGAAGTCATGATGTGCAGAGTTTAACAAAATGTTTGGTTTTCTGCCATTTATCAAAGTTATTAATGAATTATTAAGGTCTAAAACATATATTTTATTGAGTAGTATGCTTGATTTTACAATTTGTAAAACTTTACTTCCGGTATGCTGGCAAACAGAGGAACGACGGAACTGGATGCGATGGACGGAAGAAGTGTTTGTTTAGGAGGAGTGAATAATTGGTTTTGTAAGATTCCTTGTTCGATTTCATTTGATTCTACAGCATAAATAATTATAAATCGGAGTTTTGTAGATTTATGGCAATCTTGAACTACCACGATTTAAAAATATTGTTATTAAAAATATAAGGTAAAAGAGTAAATATATATATATCAAGTATCGAGATTATATATTTGTATTAAAATATATAATGCATGAAGAATAACAACTATTTTTGTACTTATTAATTTTGATTTCGTTATCAATTTTAAATTGTTTGAAGATAGTATGAAATATGGTGAAAGTATAAATACTATAACGCTCTCAAATTTTACCACCTATATGTCATGTAAGTATTGTTTTTTGTAAAATCGTTCCAATTTGACTTAGAGAAGAAAACATTCGTTTGGTGCTCTCTTAACCCAACACTCAATTTTTAAAATAATGGTTGCCTGTATGTCTGTCAGTTTAGATTTATAAACCTAGATAAAACAAAAATGGTCAAAGTTTAATGACACATGGTTTTCATTTGTAATTTAACGCATCACCAGTAGGTGTTTCATCTTTTACTTGTTATATAAGATCAAAACTATTCTTTATTGTCAAAATAAAAATTGGTTCTGTTGATTTTGATAACAATTTCGAGTTATTGTTACTTACATCTTACATTAGGACCTCGGACAAAATCGTAGGAAAATTCGTGGATGAAATTCCAAGGCTCATTCTGATTTATTTTAAAATTAAATGTTGTTCTTCAAAATGTAACTACCACCGGGGAGCTCAAACAACTATGTAAATATGAGTTTTGAATGTCATTCTAGACAATCATTATATGATTGATCCGTACAATCTCTTAAGATGCGATACCGCATAATAAATTTCAGATATATATATATATACATATATATATATAAAGATATATATATCTTTATTTTAAACTCTTTACAACTAATAAGACCCACAGTAAACAATGAATGATCATAAATTTATATCACACTTATTTACAATGTCCTTTTATGTAAAAATAAGTAATTAACTGTGATTAATACACTTTTGCGAATAGATCGCATAACACCAATATTTCTGAATTATTAGATATACAATAGTATAAATAGGATAGTATAATAGTATACAGGATATTTTAATAGTATAAAAGAGGATTAGTCACAACGTTTTATGAAATTATTTTGTAAATTTATATAAAATTGAAAATATGATTTCACTTACTTGGCTAAACTGTTATTGTAATCATATTACATGAAGTTTTGTTAATTTTACATACATCGTTCTGAACATGTGCAATAGTCCTGAACAGTTGCAAACCATACATACTAATTACTCTCTATAAGGGAAGTAAGCCAATCTAGAGGTTTTTAAGTATTTACATTTATCTTTCAATGTAAAATACAACAACAAATTCCATTTTGATTGGTTATGCAACTAAAAGTTCACCACTCTGTATATAAGCGGCACTAAGTAAACGCAACCTTTGTAAAGAAATCTGTTTAGAAAAACGTATGTAAATCACTTCTCATTTATATGTTGTATACGAAAGAGACTGTTTTTGTTAATGAAATATATAAGATAAATATTCATTAGTGATTGCTTGGTTCGTGATAAACAACGGAATCTAATATTGTTCACTGAAGTAATATAAAACTTTCCATCACTTTGTCAAGGCAAACACTCATACATCTTACTACACATCCCCAGTCCCTCAAGACAAATTATACATGTGTTTGAGTTGTAAATATTCATACTCAGGTTGTATATGGTCAATATTGTATTTCTGGGAAAATATATTTTGCTTCCATATTTATATTTAGGAATCCTTTCTTGAATATACTTTTGTAATAAATTTATGTCTATTATGAATGTTGATTGTATTTTTTTCTTTGTGTTTGAACTATTTCCATTTAGTTCGTTAGTATTTGATCCAAAAAAAGTTAGGCAATTTTGTCCATTGAGTGTAACCCATTGGATAACTTAGCTCAGCAGTTGGTTAACTGTTGTTTCTATTTTCTATTTATTTAAAGGATTTTAGGTTGAATTTAACTTACATACCAACACTTTAGGTTCGTTGCATTGGCTTTCTAAAACATAAATTGTAGGTATGTAATAATCGGAATGCTTACAGGTAATATAACTACGAACAGGACAACTATTTTAAATTATATTAATATATAATTAAACAAAATACTTTAGGATATATTTGATTCCTTAAAAATTATGTATCAGCAACAAAACTACTTCAAAATGTATCTTGTTTGATTTCAAGTAAATTTTGTGTTCATCTAAAAAAAACTCAAGAAGGCTAAATAGATTCAGAGTTCGCTCCAAACACAACAGTTCTTGGCTTTGGTCCAGTCGTGTCTGGAATTTTGTGGTTACAACATTAACTCTACATTGACTTGTACTTGGAGATGTTGGTTTCAGATAAAAAAGCCTTGATCTTTTCAGATAAAAATAAGTAACAATTTAATCGCTAACTAACTAAAAACATATTTAACAACTATAACAAAATTTAATGAAATATCACAAGTTGTTGTTAAAGTAAACTATTGTTACCACCTTAAGTTACTTAAAGATTAATAATATTGAATGTATAATGTCGCAAGGTGGACAATATCTCAAAACGTTATTAAAGGCAAAACTAATGTTGATTATCACTGTTATTATACAGGGATTCCAGCGTTCTAATACGATGTTCCTTACTGGTTCGTAATTGACCACGTCTGACTTGTAAGGCTAGCCACATGTTCATTTATACGCATACATGGGGAAAATGTATATTACAAGTATTAAATGTTCCTCTTAACAATATATCAAGCAAATTTGATTTTTTTCATCTATTATTTAATTTTTCCATTTAATGTTACTTTTTATTTGTTAGTTTATACGAGGGACATCATACTAGTAAATTGTAATTAGAGAACTGTAATATATTTTAATGTAATGGCGATATAACCATTACTTAGGTATTGAAGCTAGTGTACTAAGTCTAAGTCAGGCCATAATTAATCTGTATCCAAATTATATATACATATCATTATCGGTTATTCAACACACGGATTCTAATAATCCCAACAGAGGGGATAATATTGTATCGATGGCGCTTCTACTCTTGATATAAAAAATTGGGTGCTACGTGAATCGCTCGAAAAACAAATTGTATCATGGTTCTAATTTGTTGAAATTTGAAAGACTAAAGAAAATAATTTGATTTGAACCAAACCAGTTAATATTTTAGGCGTTTTACTCATATCTAAGCTCAGCAACTTAGTCTCACGTCTGTTATTTGCTATTGAAGCTTCACAACTGGGTTCCAGAGCATTGAATGGTAAATGTTCACCTTGATTCACTTGCTAGTGATCTGGGTTCATATAACGGTGTTCGTTGAAATATACTATAGAAAAAGGGCGTTCAAACACTTGAAGTGGCCACCTGGGAAACATCGGAATAAAATGTTTAATTTTAGGTTCAGATTTGCATCTGATAAGAATAATTTACTCACTTTAGGCCGAAAACCACGATGTAATTATAAAGTAGTGGGAAGAACATGTGTGAATGCCCGTACCAATAATTAAATGTCAAAATTTGCACGTGCGTTTTCTGATGTGCATGAATTTTTAAATTAACAACTACATAGATTGACCGATTGATGTTGTTTTACCTTGATGAAATAATGGCACACTACTTGAGAATATCGCAATGTAGTGTTGAAACCAGGTTGTAGATTTACAACCGAAAATTGAACTGGAGACGAAAAGGTAATTGAAAACCACTTTAGACAATAATAAAACTTATATTTTACTAAACTGTCGTTTATCTGTTATGTTTTGACATATTTATTTCTAAACCGCCCCACAAAAGACAAAATTATTGCAACGTCAAAAATTCCAAAATTATTCGAATGTCTTCGTTCGCAAACTCCATTGCTCCAACTGTCAATGATGAGTCAAACAGGAACCAATAGATAGCGTTGGCTGCAGGTTATATTAGATTATCTGCTTACACTATAGCCTTTTTGACTCCGTTAAAACAAAGTATGATTGTCAGAATCGGATTATGAGTCGGAATTAGCTTGCGCTGTGGGCGCATCGCAAAGATCGCCCCAAAGAACTTAAAAAGATAATAAAAATGGTAATAGTGGTTATAGTTAGGTTTGGATTTAAATTTATCCCCTGAAGTGTGACAAAACTGATAAACCCACCAATCACTGGCTTGAATGCACAATTAGTCACGTATCCAGAAACAAATATCGATTATAAAAACTGTCCTCGATATCTAATACGTATATTTTAATGCAAAAACGTATTGGAATATCATTACATGCTGATTCTAATATTAATATCGTATGGATTTGTAAATCTTGTGGTATTTCTGAGCAATATAACTGAACAATTAGACACTGCTTTTTTACTGAAATGTAATTTCATGAATAGAAATGTAATTTATCAACCAAGATGCAAACTGCTTTTTCTTAGGGAGATTAAGGAATACGTAAATAGTGATTGTTTTGGACTGTATATTACTTGGATTTAATGCGTATAATTTTCACAGATAGATTCAGTAGCAGCAAAACCATCAATCCCCTAGAAATGTTGTAGGGCGGGGGACTATGGATGCAACACAAATGATTGTTGCACTTAGGTTTTTTTAAATTAAAAGTTAAATTATTTTTGTTAGGTTTAAAATTTGTCTAGAAAACGTTCAACCGTTAACATTATTAAAAATCATTCCCACTTATATTTTTCGTCGCTGTGTGTCAGAGTCGTCTTGGACTACTGCGCTTATCAACCAATCTCCAATCCAGTTACACTCTATTGATATGAGATTATACAAATTTGTTACAGTCTAAAAGCTATTTTAAGCCTCTTTTAATATATCAAAACGATATTTAAAAACTGTATTCTACCTCTGTATTCCGCAGTTATTATTTCCCACATGTTGTAACGAAAAACTAAAAAATCAAGCAAAAGAAAGTACCCCCGTCGCAGCAAACCTGCATACTCAGCGAATTTCCAATGAATATATAACATAACACATTAAGGCACTTAACGGGATTCATAAGAAATATATTCACAAACAAGCGATATTTAAAATATTAATTATTCTCCATAAGATTAACATTGGGGATGATTACGCAGGTTTGCTGCAACAAGGAACACAAAATAATGGGTTGTTATGCAAATATCAATAGAACCCAATACTAAGTGAAGTCACATACCAAGTTTCATCCATATTCATTCATAAATAAGCGATATATAACATTTTAATTATTTTCCATAAGAATAACATGGGGACCGAGTACCTAGGTTTGCTGCTACGCGAACCATAGGCGAAAAATAGTTTTTTTTGTGCAAACAACAATAAACCACAACTAGATGAAGCCATACACCAAATTCCGTCTGTTTATGTTCATAAATAAGCGAGATATAAAATTTGTCGAAAAATTTGTTTTTTTATGCTGAATTCAATGGTGAAAATAAAAATTTGATTTTACTTAAAATTAAATGTGAAAACTCCAAAAAAACACATTTTTGGGGTACAAAATCCCCCCAAAAACCCTCTTTCGGATAGTGCGATTCGTCTGGTTTTCAAACTCGTTCAAATAAATGGTACTTTATACATTTGTACCAAATTTCATTAAGATCGGACCTTTTTTACGAGAGTTATCGTGCTTACGGACACATATATATATATAAATATATAAATATATATATATATATATATACATATATAAAAATTTGAACGAATGGTGTTTTTGGCATCTGGGGACCTCAAAATGAAAACTTATAATGGTCTCGGGCTTACCATGAGACCTACGGTAATAGCTTCTTCCCTATAGGGGAAATTCGCTAAAAGCACATAAATAAGTGTCAATAGTCATCAATGATTATAATTTGTCCATAGATAGAGGCTGTATCAGCATAAGACAGTTCGTAAAGGAAAATAAGTAAAAAAATCATGTTGGTATTATTTTAAAGGTTATACAAACACTGAGTTACAGCCCTATTATTCTTACAGAAAAAGTGGTGTTACATAGTTTTGTCTGTGGCTTAGTAACTAATTGCAAATTATCTAAGAACAATACGTAGCTTGTTATAATAACAAATAAAAGTACTTAACATATGGAACAGAATAGGTTTGTGTATAGGATTTTGCAGATCTGCCAGTTACAATATTCTGGACTCTTTCCAAGAACGAGTAAGAGATGAATGGTCATTGGAAGCTTACTAGGCATATCTATCCACGTTTTACGATTATGTCTAGAGTTAATATTGTATTTTGTTTAAGTATAATTTAAATAAATACTAACGTGATTATATTATATTATTTTAAGGTCATACCAAGTTTTTTCTTACTTAAATTAAGACGTTTATATCAGCGAATAATGTTACAGCCATAAAGCACAGAGGTGATGCGCTTGCTGATATCAGCATGCAATTGCCGTGTAAATAATTTGTACATTAATAACTTTATATAACTCACTCTCGACTAAAATATATGCTGTTATTAAATATTTAGCATTGCATTTCAACAACAAATTGGCATAAAAAATTGTTGTACATCATAATTAAATCACATATCTATTTCTTTTGAGCCACCTTTGTTTATGCAACATAATAGGATAAATTACAGCACCTAGGTTGGGCCTAAAAGACAAACTAAATAAGGTAGTTATTTTTTGTGGATCATAAAAAAGTATTAGAACGACGGCTATACTTACATGAAATAACTAATCATTATTAATAAAAGAAGAGAGAAAGTTGAGTTACACAGACCACAGCAAAATGATCACTTCGACCTCAAAACCACGCTCGATGATGTTGGCGGTAGACCGCACAAGCCTGTGGCTCCAATAAATTCTATGGAGCCAAAATATCAATTAATATAAAATTGGTCTTTCATTTCTCAGTTATGTGCAAGTCAATAGTTAGATTATAACATATTTGGTCAATTATATACTGACAAGTGTCTCTTTACCGGGATACAAACGGAATAAAATGTCGGATATAATCTGTTGTCGGTAAACTGAATTTTCCTGTTACAAGTATAGGTAACTTTTTTTAGACTAACTTTGAGTACTGGTATTTTACTTTGACTTTGTTTTCTCCAGGTTAAATGTAATGTCCCTGGAAAAAGATTTCAAAAGACAAAAAGTATTCTGTAAGGTTTGAATTAAGGGAAGTAGCATTAATGATTTTCTAAATCTTTAACTCATTTTGAGCTTATCCCTAGAAATATATAAATATTGTAAAGCACATTTAAGGGCAGATTTCGTCTCGTATTTTACGTTGTTGTATTAACACCTGTCATGACTAAGCTGCTATGACTAAGCACCATATAGTTTGAACTACTTAACAGTATTTTATGGTTGATGGAAGACCCACTTAATTTCTCCAGTAGACCTTACCCACAGCAAGTGTGATCCAGGTGCTATCATAAATCGTCGGACGAGGCGAGTTATGGTGTTAACAGTGGCTTGGTCTGGACACATTGATCACGTTCCCTAACGTGCAACTGGCCAAATGTTCCCGTGATCAACTTTCCCAACCAGCTTACTTTAAGCATTACCAAACATTTATTATTAATTTGTTTAAATGTTTAATTATCTGCTTTGATTATCCACAACGTACAATCTATTTTTTGCGTATTGTAAAGTTAATCTTGATTAAAATACATTATATGTACAGGTTGTCTTTATTAAAGCTTAAACAAGTGACGATATAATTGGAATAATTTCCTAATTTTAATTGCAAAATAAATATCAACTCAAAGTATATATTTTACTTGTCCAATATTGAATTCTAACAAGTTTGAATCGTAGGTAGTAAAATGTGTGTAATATGTGAAAGTATCTACAATATGATAGTAGTGCTGCTATTTTCGTTTGCAATTTCGCTCATCTGTTCATTCCACTGTTAAATGTTGCTTTATTGTTTATGTTTGTTTCCTTGCAATTTTATACAAAATAAAAAAAATATCAAAAATTATGAGTAATCGCATTGATGAGAAAACCTTTTTTTAACTGAAAAAATATTGACAGGTAAAATAAAATGAAGCACTGTTCTAGTGAACAGGCAGTACAATATAGTTTTAAAAAGTGCTTGATAATTTAATTTACCTCTCACCATTTTCCCTAATATATTTTTGGTTTAATTTATTGTTGAATTAAAAATAAGTAAAATTAGTTTAATAAGAGTAATAATTATTATACATTTTCATATGCAATTTTTATGTATGTAAGAGATTGTCTTGGGATGTGGCTTATCAGTTGATGTTGTTCATGTTTTAGAATCAGTTAGTGACAATTGTGAACTCACCAAAGAACTATTACTAATTTTAAAAGTGTTGTATGTTCGTATATAATTAGTATGTTGACTGTTTTGTTTATAAACGATGTAGATAACGATGGAAGTTCTCTTAAAATGAACGAGACCTTGTTAAGAGACACGAAAAACTAATTAACTTGATCTTTAATAAGGGTAAATTTCCCCCTTGTATCATAAATTGTCTCTTAAAATGAACGAGACCTTGTCAAGAGACACAAAAAAAACTAATTAACTTGATCTTTTATAAGGGTAAATTTCTGCCTTGTATTATAAATTGTCTCTTAAAATGAACGAGACCTTGTCAAGAGACACGAAAAACTAATTAACTTGATCTTTTATAAGGGTAAATCTCTGCCTTGTATTATAAATTGTCTCTTAAAATGAACGAGACCTTGTCAAGAGACACGAAAAACTAATTAACTTGATCTTTAATAAGGGTAAATTTCTCCCTTGTATTATAAATTGCCTCCATGTAAATTTTGCGCATAAATAACATCTTAGCCTAGAGGTAGAAGCTGGCCTTACAAGTCAGACGTGGTCTATAACAAACCAGTAAGGAACAAACGTACCGTAATAGAACACTGAAAGCCCTGGTTGAAACACCTGATGCTCCACGTCCTCTAGTACGCTGAAGCTAATACATAACCTAAGTGATCATAAGTACAGTTGTTATATACTACTCTCTGAACGTGTTTTCTAAAGCTAGGTAAGTCCCAAGCTAAGCCAACCACTGCCTAAATGTTGATCATATTATCAATGTATCTTATGGGAAAAGTCCGATGTGGAGGCAATATGTTTTCAAAACCTCACTCCATACCACAATTTCCAATACACTAAGGGTATTGCATACTATTTAACTTTAATGTATGTAAATATCATTGAATAATAATAATTCTAAATAAAAAAAAAAAACTTTTTGTTAAAATTAGTAGCAATATGTTTTCAAAACCTCACTCCATACCACAATTTCCAATACATTAAGGGTATTGCATACTATTTAACTTTAATGTATGTAAATATCATTAAATAATAATCATTCTAAATGAAAAAAAACTTTTTGTTAAAATTAGTAAGCTTAGTAAACTTTTGAGTCAACCAGCTTTACAAAATGTTACAGTGTTTGAGCTTAATCTCACTAGATTAGCTTATCAGTTAGTATTCGACAAAATGAAGACCCTTCGATTTAACAGACCCTCTTAAGTTTCCAGACGAGGCAATCCAGTGTCATGGCTTTTGGAAGACGATTTATTGAATGTTTATACATAAACCATCTCATGCTAACTTCAAAATAATGAAATGTATCTATTATTTATACTTTAAGCAATCCCATAAATAAAACAAATAATGTTAAACCATTTTTTGTAGTGTATATTTAAGATTTAAATTTTGATGTGAATTTGTTGTTACAATTATTTATTTACCAAGTTGATTTTAAAACGGTAATTACATAAATCTTTCACTAACAATATTTTCCAGTTTCAGAATTCAATAGAACACTTTTGATATTCATTACAATAATGTTATTTTTGTTTAATACAAACTTAAATATACCAGTAACTGACTGTTACTTACCAATGTGAATTACCAATGGCATACTGTTTTAATAGTATGCTGCATAGATACGGCATAAACATACGTTTAACAATGATCGTAAGAAATACTGAGCTCAACTGATTGTTGGAGTTCATTAACTAGCTGTAGTAGTTGATACGGGTCAGACAGATGTTGACAATTTAGATTGGTTACTCCAAACAAATTAAATGGGCGATGATGCAATATTCGTCGGGTTCGTGTACAAGTTTCTAGCAATTCTCAATACTCACAGTTTATATTCATTTTTAAGGACCCTCTTACCTGTAAATAAAATCCGCCAACTCACCCACTTCCCTTTTTACTTTCTCCCCCTTATACATACCATATGGAGAAAGTATTGTTTTCTCCAAAATTCTAAAATTTGAGTTGTTAGTGGAAATATTCGTTTTGGCGCTCCCTGAACCCAAAAAAGTGATTTTTACGTGATGTCTGTGTGTCTGTCTGTCTTTCTGTCTGTCTGTCTGTATGGATGTGTACAGATCTAAAGTCCTAACCAACGCTCCGATTTTTATGAAATTTGGTATGTAGGTACTTATCCACGATATATCCAAGTTTTTTTTTCATTTCTTGGAATTTTTCATTTTTAATCTACCAAAAACCGCCAAAAAAAAAATATGAAAAATCAATATTTCTCAAAAACGGCTCAGACTATTTTCATTAAACTTTAGTCGTTTTCAGAACTTCAGTTTTCCAATAAAATTACACCACCCGTATTTCTGTAAAAATAAGGGTTTCAGAAATTATAAGACTTAAAATATTAAACATTCAGATTTATTTGATTTTTATAAAAAAAATATAAAAAGTATTACTATTCACCATTAAAAAGAGCTCACAAAACTAAATAATTTAGCACTTTGTTTCTACGATTGCTGGTTGCGGAGAAAATTTAAATTTCCATTTTGCTTTGAACGCAGTACGTTGTCCAATGTTATTCTTATGGGGAATACAAACATTACTATTTATCTCTTATTTACTGATCAATTTCGTTCAAACTTGGTATGCTTGTCAAGTTAGTATTGACCAACAGAAAAAATTCGAAATATAGTGCCATGGGGTGGGGGAATAAGGGGCATTTCCCCTCTTAAAACCACGTGTGTAGCAATGGATTTTGTAGTGCCTCCAAAACAGGGATTTGGATGGATGTTTCTGAAAACAACTTGTTTACAAGATTTTCTGCACATTCTACCGTGCTTTGTATTCTATATTTAGTAAATTGAAAGTAATTTATTCATTAAAGTTGGGCTAAAAGGGAGAAGGTATGTGTCAATTTCTTGATACCGTTTGTTTAATTACTGGGTCATTAGAACCATCGTAATCATTGAGGGATGAACCTAAAGAAATATTGTATTCATCGAACAAATATATTTTAAGATCTAACTTTTAAAATTAATCCATTGATAAAATCTTATTGAATTTGGCAAAGCAGTTTAAAAATATATTGTTTTTATAAATTGTTAAATTTTGTCAAACGCTAATACAATAGTCAGAAACAACATGCAAATACTCGTTATAACAGCTGTTAGTCAATAATAAATCATGTTTTTCAATTTAAAATACAATACAAATTCTCAGAATTATGTTTCTGTCTTTGCCAGACAGTTCTGGTTTTGGTATGATATTATAGAAATTGACTTAATCTTCATACATTATTTTAAGATATAATCCTTATACCCGTTATACCTACTGTTTAGAACAAACGTCCTTACTTATGACTTATTAACCTATTCAATCTTAATTTTAACCCCTTCGTGTTAAATTATCAGATTACAGTATCAGTTCAAGAAAACTACAGTGGTGAAACTGTCTGAAAAAATTCCTATTACGTTAGTAAACTTTCAAAAAAAAATTATGGAAAGTTCCAAATATGTTTAGATGGAAAGAAATCATAAATGTAAAAAAATCATCTCTGTAGAAATCTCTATAGAATGCAGAAATCATCTCTGTATACGTCATTAAACTAGTTGTTATTTTTATTCCTTCGCCTTCACACACAGGTTTGAAGAAAACTCTTTTATAATTTAGTTTTATAAAATAAAGTTTAAACTAATAAGACACGTTGGAGCCAAGATTAAAGATGATTACGCTAATATAGAAGTGTAATCGCCGATTAACCCTTGGTAAACAAAACAAGTTAAACCAGGCAAGTCAGTGAAATAACAATTTTCATCACTTTGTCAAGCGAAGCTCATGAATCATGTTGCGCAATCACTGTTTCTCATGGGCTCTCAATTTTAAGAGTAGTATTTTTGTTAGCCAAAGCTGGGGTTTCTTACATTAAAAAGTAGTTACCACTCGAGAGGGAATTTCTTATGAATCGGACATTATCATAGCAAGTATAGATGGAGAGTAAAATGTTCTCACAGTTTTAAAATATCAATACTTTAAGGCTCTTTTTAATTATTATATTTGTTTACGAATAAAGTTGGATTTTTTCTTTGTAATACGCATACAGTATATATAATTAAACCACAGAATCATTTTGTTATAAACATTAAAATCCCATTTTTTAATTAAATTTTGACAATATACACACCAAACTTAAAAAACTAATTTATCTTATTTGATTTATCCTTCTTTCCAACATCCATAATTTTCAAACAACCTCAAGAATAGGGATACTCTTGCACGATCCCATTATATTCTTGTATCTAGGTGTTTTTGAAACTCAGGACTGTACATTATATTATAATTGAAAGAAATGCTAATAACAACTGTTAAATAAGATAAAATTTGACAATGTTAATAATTTTTGATATTTTAAGCTATTTTTTTATTTAATAAAAATAGTAATGTTTTTCAACTAATTCAAATTATTTATTCAAAATGTAAATCAGAAAAATACTTCATTTGTAACAATTATATGTAGTTTGGATAATATTTAAGTTTATCATAAATACTTATCCTTGGCCTACATTAACTGGTTTTGAACTATAGGAATCGTTAAAGCTTAGTTTGAAGTACACTAATGACTGTCCCATATCAATTAGTCAGCTTATTAGACCTAATCGTCCAGTGGAAGTAATTATTTAAACAATTAAGCTTAATACGTCGGTTCGAGTTTATACAATTTAAAATCACAGATTAATCCAACCGAGATTTATTTTTCGTTGGAATTACAAACACTTTACTTAGTTTGAAGTTTATTGACTTCACGATGTTTTTGTGTGATGTTTTGTTTTATGAAAACATATGGAACAGAACCTATTTATTTATTTATTCCAACGGTATTGTAATTTTTATGATGGTACTTTGAGGCCAAATATTTACTATGTACACAAATTATATATGAAATATAATACTATTAGATTTAACGCAAGCGAAAACTCCATTCATCCTTAAAATATTCAATAGCTGAATGAACGACCCTGCGTGTACCGACAATTCTTATTACCAATTGGAGTGAACAAAACAAACAAAACACAACTAGTGTCCTGAGCTACCCGCGGAGACCTCGTAGGCATGGAGACAGACGATTTGTACATCTAATAACTGCTAATAAAATTTTGACATTGTATTGCCGTGACCAACTTGAATACTGAATTTAAAAGTCTCAGCTAAACCTTAAACCATTTATATTTATTTTCGTAAATACATGACCATATATAGAATAAATATTAGAATGGCATATGTAGGCCATTACAAACAATATTAACTCAGATTAGTGTAGCATTGTCGTGAGAATTTAATTGTTACGTCCACGTTTTATCTGAAATTCAGTAACTAATGACTTTTAAACATGTAATAATATGGTACAAAGCTATCGACTTCGACCAGTCACACCGGTTATCATCAGGCCAATGAGACAAATTACAGAACCAAAATGATGTCCCTGCTTGTATCCTACTGGTTACCGGAAGTTCCAGATACAAGTTCTTAACTGTGTCACCAGAGTACACATTTATTTCATTATTAAACTGAAATGTCTCGTACGTTAACAGTCAAAGTAAACTAGACAGACACTTACGAGACTCTCCTAATGATATGCTGCAGAGACTATGTGGTCGTTGTGGCCATCCAGGCTAATTACGTCTGACCCCATTACTGTTAAACTTTCCTTGCGGAGTTTTAAAAATCAAAGTTAATGTTGTCTGCACAACAATAATTATAATAGGACATTTTAATGAACGACAATTACTTATTAACGTTTCTACCCATAACACTGATATTTCAAAATGTACAACCTTTAATTGACATGTTATCTCTTATAATTAAGGGATAACTTAAATTATTTAAATTTAAATCAGTTGAAGCACATGATCACAAACATTTGATGAATGGTTAGTTTTAAATTAATGTTTTGCTCTCATCCTCTTGAAGCAAAGTTGTTTTGAATAAAAAATTTAAAATTATAACCTTGGAATAACCACAATACGTATTTGCTATTTCTCAGTAGCTTTTTTTAACACGGATAGATTTCAACAAATAACTAATCTATTCCATCACTGTGCTAGCTCTCGTTTGATTGCTCAATCACAGCTGATAAGCCCGGTGGTGATAGGATGTCTTCACATCTCAGCCGTCAGCCGCCATCCATCTTTTGTAATGGGTTTGCCGATCCCACATTACCATACGTTACGCGACTTTGAAACTCAGAGCCATTCAGTTCCGTGTGAACGAATAGAGGTATAACACCACCTATTCAAAATAATACTGATTTTGATTTATTTCGCTTGTTTTGTCTGAAACATGTTCACGCTAGGCAAATAAACTGAAAATTTGTCCTGGATTTAGTATTTATTAGTGCTCCAACTCATTACTTATTGAACAAGGTTTATTGCACTATTCAAATCACATTTAATAATTGTTTTATGGTTATATGCGGATTTCGTAGGTAGAGCTAACGCATTTATAACATTTGATAAACCGTATTACTAGTGAAAATGTGGAATTAAGTTTTATTAACATAGAAAATAAATAATGTTCTAAAGTGCAAACCCAAAAAATAATTATAATAAGGCAAATTACTACGTTTATTTTCTTATTATTTATCCTATCAGTTACAGTTACAGCTGTTTCTAATATCTACCAGCATTCTCAGTTTAAGTATGTATTAAATAGAACAGCCTTCTTGCGATTGTTGATATTTTTTCATAAGAATATTGAATAAATAAGATTTACTTTAGGATGTATCTTAACAACATAATAAGCAAATTAACAAAATTGTTATTAAATTATAATATTTTAGCTTGGTTTTATCACACCAAACTTATTTATGACGTCAGATCTTAAATAAAACCTTTCAATAAAACACAAGTAGGGGGCAATAGCCGATCCTGAACCAGCAGCAACGGCAGTTATCCACTGTGGATCAATCCACCCCCCCCCCAACGCCCCCCCGACGCCCCCCCCTCGACGCCCCCCCCTCGACCCCCGCCACCGTCGCCAACGGCATTTTTTCGTGATGACCTTGAACATGAGGAAAAAACGTTCGAAAATTAATAACTAGCCTATTTATCCACCGATTCCCACGGGACTTTTTCCAGAGTGTAGGCCTATCCCCAAGGAAGCGAATGACGAAAGAACCCCATAGATCCGCCATCAAACAAGACCGCCATTAATTTTTAAACGTGTTTTCCTTATAGGATCTCGGCTGTTTACCGACCGAGTTTGACGAAACTTCACCACATGTCGGGCAGCGGCCTAACTAAACCATCGCTTAAAGAAAATTGAAAATTCACCATTAAACAAGCCCGTTATTAATTTTTAAACGCGTTTTCCTTATGGGATCTCGGCTGTTTACCGACCGATTTTGACGAAACTTCACCACATGTCGGGCGGCGGCCTAAATAAACCATCGCTTAAAGAAAATTGAAAATCCACCATTAAACAAGCCCGTTATTAATTTCTAAACGCGTTTTCCGTATGGGATCTCGGCTGTTTGCTGACCGAACTCGATGTGACTTCACTACACGTCGTATGCCGGCTTGGTCAAACCAAACTGCGAGCGGCTCCGCGGCGTCACGTGTCGAGGCGCGTGCTAGGGCCTACGTGACTGTCCCAGCCTGTTTACTCATTAGCGGTTCCGAGAACTGTTTACTGCTTTCACCGCCTACTGTACGGTACGTAGCTATGTTACTTAAGTGATTGTCATCGCTTCCTTCATTCAGTTTGTGTTTGGAGCCCAGTGTGTGTAGACGTTCTACTTCAGTGCTGTGCTAGTTCTTACCGCACCATACTCCGAGATCTGTTAAACGTAAGTATATGTAGTCTTATAAGTTGTAGTGTGGACCGCCTCAGGCTGTTTACTCATTAGCGATAATTGCCGCGATTTCGAGAATTGTTCACCGCCTTCTACTGTACGGTACGTAGCTATGTTACTTAAGTGATTGTCATCGCTTCCTTCATTCAGTTTGTGTTTGGAGCTCAGTGTGTGTAGACGTTCTACTTCAGTGCTGTGCTAGCCTTTACTGCACCATATTCCGAGATTGTTAAACGTAAGTATATGTAGCTCTTATAAGTTGTAGTGTGGAAGACTAATACGTTCCCCTTTATAGTAAGATTCTCATTTAAGGTATGATCGTTCAGCAACTTTCAATTCATAATGTGCAAAGAGAGGTCTGGCTTGTTAATAGAAGTTGAATAAATTTCATTATGTTTTAGGGAAAAACGATTCGTTATTGCTATAAAACAACTTACAAGTCATTCTCAATTTCTTGGAGGAAACTGGTGTACTAACATAAAACGAGGAAACCCGTGCACTAATGTTAGACGTGGCATGGTTTCTAAATCCTGTCTATCACGCATCAATGTAAAGCTTCCATTCTCTAACTTACTATCTTTTCTTTCTTTTTATATAAACTAATTTAATAAAGGAGGAAACCTGTATACTAACATAAAACGAGGAAACCCGTGCACTAACATTAAATTTGCCATGGCCTTGACTCTTGTCTACCACACATAAAGTATGTGTTATGTTACCAATGAAGTGTTCTCGTTGCGACTAATTTGTAAAATGCAAGAGACTTATCATATTCGTTGTTGCAGATGAACAACCAACACCAGTGCGAGGTCTGCGGCCGAGCCTTCAGCCTGCTCAGGAACCTGAGGCAACACGTGGAGTCCGCCCACAACGCCAGACGTCACGACTGCAACGTCTGCGGTAGGCGCTTCACAAGAGGTGACAGCCTCCGCCGCCACGTCGCCACGGTTCACGGACCACACGCCGCGGTGGAGCCCCAACCGCAACGAGTGGACCATCCCTGCCGACTGTGCCCGGCCATCTTCGCCAGCCTGGAGGACGTGCGCCGCCACATGCAAGCGGCTCAATCCGCGATGCCAGCAGCAGCTCCTTCCTCCTCCTCGAGCCCCGATCGCCACGTGGAGTGCGAGCGATGCGGTAGACGTTTCGACCGCGACCTGGAACTGAGACGACACGTCCGGACCGTCCATCCCCCCACGTTCCGTTGTGCCTACTGCGACCGCGGGTTTACCCGTCGCTTCAACCGCGACCAGCACGAGTCTCACAACTGCCCTGTTGTGAGGAACCTGGCTCAAGAACCATCCGAGTTCCGCTGCGTGTACTGCGACAAGGGGTTTACTCGCCGCTTCAACCGCGACCATCACCAGTCTCACAACTGCCCTGTTGTGAGGGACCTGACCCAAGACCGACTGCCTAGGTTGTCCTCTCCTCCTCTTCCTCACAGCAACCAGTCATTGCGCCAAGGAGCCAGCGCCGAGCCCCGACCGCACCAAGTGTCTAGCGCCGAGCCACGACCAGGACCGAGCACCGAGCCACAGCCAGGGCCCAGCACCGAGCCCCAGCCCCGCCCAGGACCTAGCGCCGAGCCTCAGACCATCGATGACGAGATGGAGGGTGGCGGCCGCCCCGTGTTCCAGCTCGTGCATCGGGCCTTCCGGAGTCGCCTCCTCACCTACCGCCTGGCCCGACCGTTAGACGCCTTGCTGACCGTTGAGGATGCGCTGACCCTGTTGTTTGACGAGGTTCTGGACTTGATGGAGAACGTCATGACCCAACATCCGAGCATCAAGGCGAACATGGTCCTGGAATGTGAGTTCTCCAACATTCACGGGGCCACCTGCCTGCGCTCCTTCAACACGATGAACGTCCCACTGACCGAGGCCTCCGACTTGGAGGCTTTCCTCTCCGCGACGTTCGAGACGATCGTGAAGAAGAAGGAGCAGTGTGAGCTGGTAGGCAGCGGCTAGACATACCTGCGTATACGGGACCTGGAGATCCGCGTGAACGAGTACACGCCGCTTGGGGGCAAAGCGTATCTCCAGCTGCCAAGGGCTATTGCAGACAGGCACGCTGTTGTCAATGTGCTAAACGCCGACGACATGTGCTTCATGTACGCTATCCTGACCAAGTTCGTTGCGCGACACGCGGAGAGACCTGCAGCGTATACACCGGACATCATCGCTCGCTACGACTGGACCGGTTTGCGTTTCCCCGTGACGCTCAAGGACATCAAGACCTTCGAGGGCAAGAACAACATCAGCGTAAACGTCTACGGGACCGAGCGCACGATGGTGGGAAGACGCCCTGACGGAACTCCCAAGTTCATGGATAGGGTCTACCCCTTGAAGATCTGCAAGCGAGAGCTTGAAGACCACAGGGACCTGCTGTACGTGACCACCGACGGGGACAGCCACTACGTATACATCACGGACCTGAGTCGACTGATCCGGCCCCAGCTCACTGACCACGGGCATAGGATCTACGGCTGTAAGCGGTGCTTCGCTTACTTCGACAATCAACCCAACAAGCTCGGCCTGACGGGCGCTCAGCGTCTGGAGGAGCACAGGCGTTACTGCTACACAAAGGCTCCTCTTCGCCTGGACTTGCCGAAGAAGCAGCAGATCCGCTTCACCCATCCAGAGTACACTAGGCGGGAGAGGTTCTGCATCTACGCGGACTTCGAGTGTGCTCTGCAGCCTGTCGCTGTTGACTCGGTGGAAGCGCCGCCACCCGGCACGACGCCCCTGCAAATGCACGTCCCGTACGCCTTCGCCTACCAGATCGTGGATTCGCTCGGCCTGGAGGAGTTTGAACCGTGTGTATACTTCGGAGCTGACGCGTCCAAGGTCTTTATGGAACGGCTCAAGATGGACGTGCTGAGCCTGTGGGAGTTCCTGTTCAGCGCAAGAGCTCTGCACCCTTCTCTGACCCGGCAGGAAATGGACGAGTATCTCGCAGCGACCCGCTGCTACCTCTGCGGCAAGGAGTTCACTGAGCTGGACGTCAAGGTGTGGGACCACAACCACGCCCCGCCTTACGAGTTCCGAGGAGCGGCGCACCGCTCGTGCAATCTGCGGTACAGGGAGCAGCGGGTCATCAACTGCTACTTCCATAACCTGTCCAACTACGATGCCCACTTCGTAGTGTGGGAGCTGGCCATCGACCCCGGCGATGTGGACGTGCTGGCGCACACCGAAGAGCGTTACATTGCCTTCACCAAGCGGTTTCATTTTGGCCAGCCCGGGGACAACCCACGACAGAGCAGTTTCGCGGTGCGGTTCCTCGACACCTACAGGTTCTTGTCCATGAGCCTGGCCAGCCTGGCAGCAGGACTGCCCACCGACAAGATGCGCGAGACCAGGAAGCGGTTCCCCGACGACCGGCTGTTCGACCTGGTGCGCAGGAAGGGCGTGTTCCCCTACGACTTTCTCACATCGTACGAAACGCTCTACAGGACCAGGGAGCTGCCGCCCAAGGAGGCGTTTAGGAACACCATGACCCTGGAGGACGTCAAGGACGAGGACTACCAACACGCCCTCAACGTGTGGTGAGCCTTCGAGTGTCGCCAACTCAAGGACTACGCCGACACGTACCTGCGCTGTGACATCGCCCTCCTCACCGACGTCTTCGAGCAGTTCCGTGACACCTCTTTGACCGAGTACGGACTGGACCCCGCCCACTACTACACCCTGCAATCCTACGCTTGGGACGTCATGTTGAAGACCTGCGACGTGGAGCTGGACACGCTGCAGGATTTTGACATGTACCTCTTCGTGGAGCAGGGGATCCGAGGAGGCATCTCCCAGGCCGTCACCCGCTACGCCAAGGCCAACCACGATCGGTGCCCGGACTACCGCCCCGACGAGCCGACACGCCACCTCCTGTACCTAGACGCCAACAACCTCTACGGCTGGGCCATGTCCCAGTACCTGCCCACCGGAGACTTCCAGTGGCTCAGCCGTGAGGAGATCGACTCCTTGGACATTGGTGCGCTGGATGCCGAAGCGGAACGGGGTTACATCCTCGAAGTGGACCTCCGCTACCCCGCCCACCTCCACGACCTGCACAAGGACCTCCCTTACTGCTGCGAGACCAAGCGTCCGCCAACAGGGAAATACCCCAAACTGATGACCACCCTGGACGACAAGATGCATTACGTCTGCCATTACAGGGTCTTGCAGCAGGCGCTGAACAACGGACTGGAGCTTGCGGCTGTGCACAGGGCGATCTCGTTTCGCCAGTCTCGGTGGCTAGAGCCCTACGTCCTCATGAATACCGAGCTGCGGAAGAAGGCCAGGACCAAGTTCGAGCAAGACTTTTTCAAGTTAATGAATAACGCGGTCTTTGGCAAAACCATCGAGAACGTCCGCAAGCACCTGAACGTCAAGCTGGTCTGCACTCCGGAGAAGTTCTCCAAGTACGTGGCCAAGTCCAATTTCCTGGACCGCACGTATTACACGGAGGACGTAGCTCTCGTGCACCTCGCCAGGGTAAACATCGTCCTGGAAAAGCCCATCTACGTCGGCATGTCTGTCCTGGAGCTGAGCAAGTGGCTCATGTACGAGTTTCTGCGGAAGATGAAGGACCGCTACGGTGACCGCTTAAACGTAGACTACATGGACCCTGACAGCTTCGTGTTCGACATCCTATCCCGGGACATCTACAGGGAGATGATGGAGCACTTTGACGACTTCGATACCAGCGCCTACCCGAGGTCTCACCCCTGCTACAGCCCCGCCAACGCCAAGGTGATTGGCAATTTCAAGGACGAGTGTAACGGCCGATCCTTGTTCGAGTACCTCGGCCTGTGCTCGAAACTCTACTTCATGGACGTTGAGGACGAAGACAACGGATCCAAGGCGATCAAGCGAGCCAAGGGAGTCGCCAAGGGGGTTGTTAAAAACGTCCTAACCCCCGACGACTACAGGGAATGTCTGTTTGACGGGGTGTTGAAAACCACCGTCAACACCCGTTTCCAGTCGTACCTGCACCGTGTCTTCACCGTACAAGTAGAAAAGCTATCCTTGAGCCCGGCCGATGATAAACGCTACGTCTAGGCTGATGGTATCAACACCTTACCTTGGGGACATAAGGACATCCCACCACTGTCCGCAGCAAGAAGGCGAGGCAATCCCGAGGAGGAGCGAGGCGAGCCTATGGAGGTGGACGAGGAGGAGGACATGAACGAAGAGTTCCCGGTGTAGATTTAAGTGTAAATAGAACTAGGTTAACTTTGTAAATATTTGGTAAATAGTATTCGTAAGCAAATATAGTCAAAACAGTTTAGTTTACAGCATACATCTGTGTTGTTACTACCCCTTGCATTTCCCTGACATTTACTTTCAAAAGACTCTTCTAATGCAAACCGAATTTGTAAAACTATCATGTTTTAAAAACAAAACTTTCAAAATTGTTAAAAATTCGGTATTCTTTCTTAAATACTAAAGAGAAAGACAAGTGAAAACAACAGTTAACGAGAAACAAAACATTTATTAAAACACAATAAGAATATACACACAAACATATTACAATCAAGAACTCAAAAGGTATTTACACAAAAATAGTCTGCAAAAAATATAGTGTAAGCAAATGCGGGTACTGTGATTGGTGGAAATATCCTGCCCTCTGAGTGGCTATAATTAGACGTTCTGCCCTATGATTGGTCGAATTAAATAAACACTTCTTGAGATGGATTTTGTGAATATAAATGCAGACGCGCACCTTCAGTTTGTCTAGTGATGTTGCAGAGTAAACACAAACATGGCTAGTGCAATCGAAGTGGATGAATCAGTCCAGACGTTGTTGAAGGAGTTGGAAGCGATGGAAGGCTACAGCACCATGTACTTTTCTCCACGAAGTCCTGAACAACCACCGCCAGCACCATCACTGAAACGGTCAGTCGCCACACCATCGAAGCTGGCGACCTGGAAATGTCCATACTGCGAGGAGTCGTTCACGTCACGAGATGGACTTCGTCTCCATCGTCAGCACCACCTCTGTGTTAGAAGGAAGCGAAGAAACAATCGTTCCTCACAACCGAGATCGTTCATACAAACCTCAGCAGGAAGAGGTCCGCAGAAAGTCAACACATGTATTGATAGCAGTTGCATAAACGACATTGAAAGTGGCAATGCTCCGGAGATATCTGAAGACTTTGCATCACCATCATCCAACCAAATAACCGAAGGGGGAGGTTCCCAGAACGTCAGCATATGTGCCGATAGCAGTTGCATAAACGACAACAGTAGAAGTGTAAATCCCCCGGAACTACCTGGAGACTTGGAGCTTGTGGAAAAAGATTCGAACGATTCACCACCGACTGTCAGTTGGGTCGATTCCGGTTATCAACATACAGTACAAAATCCCGCCAATCAGGGTAATGTGTTCTTGAACATCCAGTTACATCATAGAGGTCAGTATACACATGGTTGCAACTTATATTTGGATGAAAATAAAGACTATGAAATCTACATTATGATTATGAACATCATAACGCGATTGGAAAACCTTTGGGTGGACCATTATTCAGGAGTCCCCAGAGTCACTGGTTTGACACATACAGTGAAGCCGGTGGTGATAAAGCGTGCAACTGGTAGTAATGAGGGTATCACACAATCGGTGGGGACTGCTTCCGCCCGCGATGAACACCACCCAGATTGAGAAGCGCCTGGTGGCAATCCCCGGACTGAGCTACGTGGCGGTCTCTGCAACAGGTATCGACTCCAGGGCTACGGTACTTCTGTTTATGACCACTACTGCCTCACCTACCTGTACTGTCGGGCGGTCCTCGGTATACTACTCAGCGACTACGTGCAGCTCTTCGACCCAGTCGCTCCCACCATCAACGACGCACTGGTCCGCAGGCTCTTCTACTCCATCTTCGCTTAAGACTATTTTTGTGTAAATACCTTTTGAGTTCTTGATTGTAATATGTTTGTGTGTATATTCTTATTGTGTTTTAATAAATGTTTTGTTTCTCGTTAACTGTTGTTTTCACTTGTCTTTCTCTTTAGTATTTAAGAAAGAATACCGAATTTTTAACAATTTTGAAAGTTTTGTTTTTAAAACATGATAGTTTTACAAATTCGGTTTGCATTAGAAGAGTCTTTTGAAAGTAAATGTCAGGGAAATGCAAGGGGTAGTAACAACACAGATGTATGCTGTAAACTAAACTGTTTTGACTATATTTGCTTACGAATACTATTTACAAAATATTTACAAAGTTAACCTAGTTCTATTTACACTTAAATCTACACCGGGAACTCTTCGTTCATGTCCTCCTCCTCGTCCACCTCCATAGGCTCGCCTCGCTCCTCCTCGGGATTGCCTCGCCTTCTTGCTGCGGACAGTGGTGGGATGTCCTTATGTCCCCAAGGTAAGGTGTTGATACCATCAGCCTAGACGTAGCGTTTATCATCGGCCGGGCTCAAGGATAGCTTTTCTACTTGTAAGGTGAAGACACGGTGCAGGTACGACTGGAAACGGGTGTTGACGGTGGTTTTCAACACCCCGTCAAACAGACATTCCCTGTAGTCGTCGGGGGTTAGGACGTTTTTAACAACCCCCTTGGCGACTCCCTTGGCTCGCTTGATCGCCTTGGATCCGTTGTCTTCGTCCTCAACGTCCATGAAGTAGAGTTTCGAGCGCAGGCCGAGGTACTCGAACAAGGATCGGCCGTTACACTCGTCCTAGAACTTGCCAATCACCTTGGCGTTGGCGGGGCTGTAGCAGGGGTGAGACCTCGGGTAGGCGCTGGTATCGAAGTCGTCAAAGTGCTCCATCATCTCCCTGTAGATGTCCCGGGATAGGATGTCGAACACGAAGCTGTCAGTGTCCATGTGGTCTACGTTTAAGCGGTCACCGTAGCGGTCCTTCATCTTCCGCAGAAACTCGTACATGAGCCACTTGCTCAGCTCCAGGACAGACATGCCGACGTAGATGGGCTTTTCCAGGACGATGTTTACCCTGGCGAGGTGCACGAGAGCTACGTCCTCCGTGTAATACGTGCGGTCCAGGAAATTGGACTTGGCCACGTACTTGGAGAACTTCTCCGGAGTGCAGACCAGCTTGACGTTCAGGCGCTTGCGGACGTTCTCGATGGTTTTGCCAAAGACTGCGTTATTCATTAACTTGAAAAAGTCTTGCTCGAACTTGGTCCTGGCCTTCTTCCGCAGCTCGGTATTCATGAGGATGTAGGGCTCTAGCCACCGAGACTGGCGAAACGAGATCGCCCTGTGCACAGCCGCAAGCTGCAGTCCGTTGTTCAGCGCCACCTGCAAGACCCTGTAATGGCAGACGTAATGCATCTTGTCGTCCAGGGTGGTCATCAGTTTGGGGTATTTCCCTGTTGGCGGACGCTTGGTCTCGCAGCAGTAAGGGAGGTCCTTGTGCAGGTCGTGGAGGTGGGCGGGGTAGCGGAGGTCCACTTCGAGGATGTAACCCCGTTCCGCTTCGGCATCCAGCGCACCAATGTCCAAGGAGTCGATCTCCTCACGGCTGAGCCACTGGAAGTCTCCGGTGGGCAGGTACTGGGACATGGCCCAGCCGTAGAGGTTGTTGGCGTCTAGGTACAGGAGGTGCCGTGTCGGCTCGTCGGGGCGGTAGTGCGGGCACCGATCGTGGTTGGCCTTGGCGTAGCGGGTGACGGCCTGGGAGATGCCTCCTCGGATCCCCTGCTCCACGAAGAGGTACATGTCGAAATCCTGCAGCGTGTCCAGCTCCACGTCACAGGTCTTCAACATGACGTCCTAAGCGTAGGATGGCAGGGTGTAGTAGTGGGCGGGGTCCAGTCCGTACTCGGTCAAAGAGGTGTCACGGAACTGCTCGAAGACGTCGGTGAGGAGGGCGATGTCGCAGCGCAGGTACGTGTCGGCGTAGTCCTTGAGGTGGCGACACTCGAAGGCTCGCCACACGTTGAGGGCGTGTTGGTAGTCCTCGTCCTTGACGTCCTCCAGGGTCATGGTGTTCCTAAACGCCTCCTTGGGCGGCAGCTCCCTGGTCCTGTACAGCGTTTCGTACGATATGACAAAGTCGTAGGGGAACACGCCCTTCCTGCGCACCAGGTCGAACTGCCGGTCGTCGGGGAACCGCTTCCTGGTCTCGTGCATCTTGTCGGTGGGCAGTCCCGCTGCCAGGCTGGCCAGGCTCATGGACAAGAACCTGTAGGTGTCGAGGAACCGCACCGCGAAACTGCTCTGTCGTGGGTTGTCCCCGGGCTGGCCAAAATGAAACCGCTTGGTGAAGGCGATGTAACGCTCTTCGGTGTGCGCCAGCACGTCCACATCGCCGGGGTCGATGGCCAGCTCCCGCACTACGAAGTGGGCATCGTAGTTGGACAGGTTATGGAAGTAGCAGTTGATGACCCGCTGCTCCCTGTACCGCAGATTGCACGAGCGGTGCGCCGCTCCTCGGAACTCGTAAGGCGGGGCGTGGTTGTGGTCCCGCACCTTGACGTCCAGCTCAGTGAACTCCTTGCCGCAGAGGTAGCAGCTGGTCGCTGCGAGATACTCGTCCATTTCCTGCCGGGTCAGAGAAGGGTGCAGAGCTCTTGCGCTGAACAGGAACTCCCACAGGCTCAGCACGTCCATCTTGAGCCGTTCCATAAAGACCTTGGACGCGTCAGCTCCAAAGTATACAAGCGGTTCAAACTCCTCCAGGCCGAGCGAATCCACGATCTGGTAGGCGAAGGCGTACGGGACGTGCATTTGCAGGGGCGTCGTGCCGGGTGGCGGCGCTTCCACCGAGTCAACAGCGACAGGCTGCAGAGCACACTCGAAGTCCACGTAGATGCAGAACCTCTCCCGCCTAGTGTACTCTGGATGGGTGAAGCGGATCTGCTGCTTCTTCGGCAAGTCCAGGCGAAGAGGAGCCTTGGCGTAGCAGTAACGCCTGTGCTCCTCCAGACGCTGAGCGCCCGTCAGGCCAAGCTTGGTTGATTGTCGAAGTAAGCGAAGCACCGCTTACAGACGTAGATCCTATGCCCGTGGTCAGTGAGCTGGGGTCGGATCAGTCGACTCAGGTCCGTGATGTATGCGTAGTGGCTGTCCCCGTCGGTGGTCACGTACAGCAGGTCCCTGTGGTCTTCAAGCTCTCGCTTGCAGATCTTCAAGGGGTAGACCCTATCCATGAACTTGGGAGTTCCGTCAGGGCGTCTTCCCACCATCGCGCGCTCGGTCCCGTAGACGTTTACGCTGATGTTGTTCTTGCCCTCGAAGGTCTTGATGTCCTTGAGCGTCACGGGGAAACGCAAACCGGTCCAGTCGTAGCGAGCGATGATGTCCGGTGTATACGCTGCAGGTCTCTCCGCGTGTCGCGCAACGAACTCGGTCAGGATAGCGTACATGAAGCACATGTCGTCGGCGTTTAGCACATTGACAACAGCGTGCCTGTCTGCAATAGCCCTTGGCAGCTGGAGATACGCTCTGCCCCCGAGCGGCGTGTACTCGTTCACGCGGATCTCCAGGTCAAGTATACGCAGGTATGTCCAGCCGCTGCCTACCAGTTCACACTGCTCCTTCTTCTTCACGATCGTCTCGAATGTCGCGGAGAGGAAAGCCTCCAAGTCGGAGGCCTCGGTCAGTGGGACGTTCTTCGTGTTGAAGGAGCGCAGGCAGGTGGCCCCGTGAATGTTGGAGAACTCACATTCCAGGACCATGTTCGCCTTGATGCTCGGATGTTGGGTCATGACGTTCTCCATCAAGTCCAGAACCTCGTCAAACAACAGGGTCAGCGCATCCTCAACGGTCAGCAAGACGTCTAACGGTCGGGCCAGGCGGTAGGTGAGGAGGCGACTCCGGAAGGCCCGATGCACGAGCTGGAACACGGGGCGGCCGCCACCCTCCATCTCGTCATCGATGGTCTGAGGCTCGGCGCTAGGTCCTGGGCGGGGCTGGATCTCGGTGCTGGGCCCTGGCTGTGGCTCGGTGCTCGGTCCTGGTCGTGGCTCGGCGCTAGACCCTTGGTGCGGTCGGGGCTCGGCGCTGGCTCCTTGGCGCAACGACTGGTTGCTGTGAGGAAGAGGAGGAGAGGACAACCTAGGCAGTCGGTCTTGGGTCAGGTCCCTCACAACAGGGCAGTTGTGAGACTGGTGATGGTCGCGGTTGAAGCGGCGAGTAAACCCCTTGTCGCAGTACACGCAGCGGAACTCGGATGGTTCTTGAGCCAGGTTCCTCACAACAGGGCAGTTGTGAGACTCGTGCTGGTCGCGGTTGAAGCGACGGGTAAACCCGCGGTCGCAGTAGGCACAACGGAACGTGGGGGGATGGACGGTCCGGACGTGTCGTCTCAGTTCCAGGTCGCGGTCGAAGCGTCTACCGCATCGCTCGCACTCCACGTGGCGATCGGGGCTCGAGGAGGAGGAAGGAGCTGCTGCTGGCATCGCGGAGTGAGCCGCTTGCATGTGGCGGCGCACGTCCTCCAGGCTGGCGATGATGGCCGGGCACAGTCGGCAGGGATGGTCCACTCGTTGCGGTTGGGGCTCCACCGCGGCGTGTGGTCCGTGAACCGTGGCGACGTGGCGGCGGAGGCTGTCACCTCTTGAGAAACGCCTACCGCAGACGTGGCAGTCGTGACGTCTGGCGTTGTGGGCGGACTCCACGTGTCGCCTCAGGTTTCCGAGCAGGCTGAAGGCTCGGCCGCAGACCTCGCACAGGTGTTGGTTGTTCATCTGCAACAACGAATATGATAAGTCTCTTGCATTTTACAAATTAGTCGCAACGAGAACACTTCATTGGTAACATAACACATACTTTATGCGTGGTAGACAAGAGTCAAGGCCATGGCAAATTTAATGTTAGTGCACGGGTTTCCTCGTTTTATGTTAGTATACAGGTTTCCTCCTTTATTAAATTAGTTTATATAAAAAGAAAGAAAAGATAGTAAGTTAGAGAATGGAAGCTTTACATTGATGCGTGATAGACAGGATTTAGAAACCATGCCACGTCTAACATTAGTGCACGGGTTTCCTCGTTTTATGTTAGTACACCAGTTTCCTCCAAGAAATTGAGAATGACTTGTAAGTTGTTCTATAGCAATAACGAATCGTTTTTCCCTAAAACATAATGAAATTTATTCAACTTCTATTAACAAGCCAGACCTCTCTTTGCACATTATGAATTGAAAGTTGCTGAACGATCATACCTTAAATGAGAATCTTACTATAAAGGGGAACGTATTAGTCTTCCACACTACAACTTATAAGAGCTACATATACTTACGTTTAACAATCTCGGAATATGGTGCAGTAAAGGCTAGCACAGCACTGAAGTAGAACGTCTACACACACTGAGCTCCAAACACAAACTGAAAGAAGGAAGCGATGACAATCACTTAAGTAACATAGCTACGTACCGTACAGTAGAAGGCGGTGAACAATTCTCGAAATCGCGGCAATTATCGCTAATGAGTAAACAGCCTGAGGCGGTCCACACTACAACTTATAAGACTACATATACTTACGTTTAACAGATCTCGGAGTATGGTGCGGTAAGGACTAGCACAGCACTGAAGTAGAACGTCTACACACACTGGGCTCCAAACACAAACTGAATGAAGGAAGCGATGACAATCACTTAAGTAACATAGCTACGTACCGTACAGTAGGCGGTGAAAGCAGTAAACAGTTCTCGGAACCGCTAATGAGTAAACAGGCTGGGACAGTCACGTAGGCCCTAGCACGTGCCTCGACACGTGACGCCGCGGAGCCGCTCGTAGTTTGGTTTGACCAAGCCGGCATACGACGTGTAGTGAAGTCACATCGAGTTCGGTCAGCAAACAGCCGAGATCCCATACGGAAAACGCGTTTAGAAATTAATAACGGGCTTGTTTAATGGTTGATTTTCAATTTTCTTTAAGCGATGGTTTACTTAGGCTTCCGCCCGACATGTGGTGAAGTTTCGTCAAAATCGGTCGGTAAACAGCCGAGATCCCATAAGGAAAACGCGTTTAAAAATTAATAACGGGCTTGTTTAATGGTGGATTTTCAATTTTCTTTAAGCGATGGTTTACTTAGGCCACCGCCCGACATGTGGTGAAGTTTCGTCAAAATCGGTCGGTAAACAGCCGAGATCCCATAAGGAAAACGCGTTTAAAAATTAATAACGGGCTTGTTTAATGGTGGATTTTCAATTTTCTTTAAGCGATGGTTTACTTAGGCCGCCGCCCGACATGTGGTGAAGTTTCGTCAAAATCGGTCGGTAAACAGCCGAGATCCTATAAGGAAAACACGTTTAAAAATTAATGGCGGTCTTGTTTGATGGCGGATCTATGGGGTTCTTTCGTCATTCGCTTCCTTGGGGATAGGCCTACACTCTGGAAAAAGTCCCGTGGGAATTGGTGGATAAATAGGCTAGTTATTAATTTTCGAAAGTTTTTTCCTCATGTTCAAGGTCATCACGAAAAGTACCGTTGGTGACGGGGGGGTCGAGGGGGGGGGGCGTCGGGGGGGGGTGTCGGGGGGGAGCGTCGGGGGGGGGCGTCGGGGGGGGGGTGGATTGATCCACAGTGGATAACTGCCGTTGCTGCTGGTTCAGGATCGGCTATTGCCCCCTACTAACACATAAGTAAGCTTCATCACACAAGTTTTAAATTAACACATAAATAATAATTTTCTCAATAACCACTTTACCCACTCATATTATCATTGCGTTTGCACCTAAATATTAAACTGCCTCCAACAGAACCGCCTTGTGTTCTACTGGGAAACTTACAAGTTGAGTCTTTTTGCAGAAGTAATATGTACTTAAATAATATCGTCGATGAAGGTTTAAAGTTTTATTATACATACCCTTAATACAAATTATACTCCAGGATAGTACGGATTAGATCGAGGTAAGCTCTATAGACGCAATGATTATTGAGTTATAAATTTAAACTCGAGTTTAATAACTGTTGAGTACATAATTGCTTATTTACTATAATATTTGTGGTATTAGGAAGTTAAATATTTCGAAAATATTCAGATTTTTATAATAAAATATGAATTAAAACTGTGTTAAGCTGCAGATCAGATTATCATTAAAACCTTAATATGTTAGAAACCTTTTGACTACTTGATTCAATTACCGCAGTTTAAAATTTTGTTGTGACTTGAGTAAGATATTTAAATCTAATTCCTTCATTTTTTTTATTTACTTTTAAGGTAGAATATAACGACTTCCGCATTTATCTTATTTTAAAGGTAATTATTTCTGGGGTGGGACAGAAGAATATTATCAAGTATGAAAGTTTTATTTACGAGTATAAGCCATGTTTTAGTATTTATTATTTGTTATTGGGTTGAATTTAAACCTAATTGATTGCCCGTGTTGTTTTCGTGGTTTTGGTAGGTTTATGAAACATTGCACGTCATCATAACTGTTAGGTTAATAACACCTAATATCATCACTATCCGGAACCTTAGAATCACATATGAAAGTTATATTTTTAAATATATAAACATGTTGACTAATCATCAAATCGATGAATTTGACTGCAATATTAATTAAATTTAAGTAAATTTATATTATAATTGTAATTTTAAGGGAATTAAAACGCATATACAAGTTAAATAAAAAGACATAGAGCTTATTTTGTAAACTATGAGTAATAAATAGTAAGTTGAATATCTTGCAGTTTATTTGCGTTTCAAAACGATATATTATATTTGGACTGAAATCCCCTCATATGTTGGCGTTTGGAACATATGTTACATGTCTGTGTTTTGATGTGTCATCACTAATTCTTCATACCGTTTATATATAAGTAAGTATATCGTCTGATATGTTTAGTATATGTAATTGGCTACTTAATGAATATTTGTCCACATAATGTAGATTTCTAAAACGTTTTACACGGTATTATTATTATTTTTAGTTATATTATTAAATTAGCCACAGTTCAGTCAACAGTTGTTATCTCATACTTACTAATCAATTGTTTAACAGTACCTTAGGAGCTTGTCGTGTTAAAGTGGGAAGACGTTCTTCTCTCACTTATATACTAATCACTCAGTATATATGATTTTTGCTTTCAAATTCTCAGTGATGTTCCTCAATATACCTTTATTTATCACAACCGGTTATCATGAAATTAATGTATACGTATGTGTTCTTTAAACATATTCTTATGTTAAGAATTTTAAAATATTTGTACAGATTAAAAATAAAGTCCATAAGAAATTATCAAGTTTCTTATATAAGTCATTGAATGTATATTACAGTGTAATAACATGTAGGAAAAGGTATAAAGGTCAGTTTTAATAATACGTTATGCATTAATTTTTTTAAACTGTTTTAGCCCTCAGCTGAAGATTATGACTATATACAATTACTTTAAGCGAAATTAACAATAATCTGGGCTTGTGCCCTCAAAATTAAAGAAGTACAGGCAGCGTATTCTGTTTGTTCAACGCCAGGGCACGCTTTGGATAGTCCAAAGCTTTAAGGCTTTTTTGGGATCCCCGGTTCTCGTTGTGACTTGCTGGCTCAAGAACGTAGGGAGACCTTTGTCCTCAGTGCGGACTTCATAGGAAGCTGCGTCACGCGCCCACGACTACACCATGCGGATGTGGCGGTAGCGTTGGGATGAATCGGACACCGGTAGATGGACACCCAGGCTGGTCAGGCATCTCAGGCCATGGGTCCAGCGAAACCAAGGAGAGGTCTCATTAACACTTTTTAACTCTATTTATTTAATATATTTTTGACTAATTATCAAAAATTAAAAGTAAAAAAGATTCGAAGTATTACTAAAACTTAAGCAGGACTAAACCTAATATAACTAAAAAATAAGTAAGATTTAAATAAACCCTACTGGAAGAAAACACTGGCAAGACTACATTTATTTGTTTAACCACTTGGCACGACATCCAATCTTGAACGTTAACAAAAGTTAAATATTTGTTGGTGTAAAGTAACTTAAATGTTTAAAATTGCAGGAGAGTAAATGATACTCTAACTGTTGAAATAATATTAATTAGTAAATGGTCTTAAATTTGATAGGAGATTGAGAGATGGCAAAAGTAGTATGATGAACCAATCAAGACGGTGAAAGGTTGTCTATGGACATCATGTTATTAGGGGTATTTGCCATTTCGTGATTAATCATTTTCTGGAAACAAAAATCGTACATAAGTTTTCAAACAATTATATTTTGAAAATATGTTAACACATTAAAATATCGCTTGAAAGTTATTAATTTTAAAACAGATATTGAAATATTTAACAAGGCTTTATAAATTGCAGTAGACAAATCTAAGAACTAAAAAAAAACAAGTATTATTTTTGATTTATCAAACAAGTAGCATGCAGAAGCAAGAGCAGGTCGTTAGGCTAGTCATCACGTACGATGACCGTGATGGACTAATGTGCACTTGGCCCCATGTCTGAACAGTTTATCATCATGGCGGTCTATAGCATTGTCAATGCTGCCATACAAATTCAAATAACATTATATTTGTATATATTGTTAAATGTATTCGCCAGTAAACGCTACCATATTATATGCTACATCATTTTTTAAATTATATTTTGAATTGTCTTTAACTATTTTGGAAAACGTCACTAGGCTTTTTATTATACTCGAGGTTAAAGATGAAAGTTAACTGCACTGCTGGTGCCGCTGGCGGTGTAGTTTGTCGATGTGGATATTCGAGTAATACTGTAAATCATACTATAGATATTATTTTCTTAAAAATAATTTAATATTTTTAATCCAATCCAAAGTTTCAAATGATTCCATGGTTGTTTTAATAACATCTACGTTAGCGTGCAAGTTAACGTATAAACAAATAAAATGAAGAACAATAAAACAACATTTTAAAATCTTTGTCGTCTCGGTTGGTGGAAGTTATTTTTACTTTGCATAAAGGTATAATAATATAAATGTACTTAAAATCTGTTTTTACAATCTAAGTATGTTTCTGCAGAGGTCGGGATATATCAGTGGATCCTATACTCAGGAATTTTTACTTAAATGGTTTTTCATAAATCCCTAACTAACTAAACATTTTTTTGATTATGTACAAGAGACATAGGGATATAGGAAAAGTAGATTTCTATAACTTTTTACTTAACTATAGTGTAATGATAAAAATATAACATATTCATGGACATATTAAGATGAATAAGGTTATGTTTCAAGTGTTAGAATGTGTCAACATAACTTATCATAATTTTCTGAATAGGGCTAACTAACAACCTTATATACTGATACAACCAAATATATCTTAAAATATATATTGGCTAAGGAATGGACATTTAAAGTTTTGTATTTTGCTCTGCAGTATTGAAAAATGCTTGTTAACCAAGCTAATAACATTAGACAAAATGTTAGGAGTCACCGCCGGTACGACCTAGCGCACACGCACCGCGACGGGAGCATACTATAGTTACCAAAAAAGACAGGTCTTGTTTTTAATTGTGTCGTGTGTCTATATGTGTTTGTGTTTCAATTTTAAATTTATATGACAAATCTTGGAGATGCTGCCTGAAGATGTGTTTGTTGCACGAAACATGTAGCATAGCGCAACACAACAGGTCATTGAAAGGTAACAAGTTTATTTTATTACTGACTTAAACATCAATATCCTTTAGTTGGAAAATGAATTCAGGTAGTAAAATTAATTAGTTTTTAAAAATAAATTACAATTAAAATTATTTTTTTATATACGAGTACTTTATTTCTGAGATTTGCTATATTTGTAACAGGAGTTCAGACACGAGGCTCACTACAAGTTCAGTAAGCGTGTCTGGGAACTAATACACTTAAAGAGGATTAGACTTTCAGAACGCGTGGTTCTTGTCCAATGTGACTTCGAATACCGTAACAAACTTGGACCAGACACATCTGGCTTGAGTATTTACCTTAATCAATACTAATTTAATTATCACATGGAACTTTATAATGGTACTCTGATAACCCACTTAAAATATACATTTTTACACACAGGGTCACAAGAAACAGATACACCAGTTAATGTTATTATTCAAATATAAAGCAAATTATACACCATACTATATTTTTAAGGCCCATTCTTTATTCATTGTTTAAGGATTACATATACTAGTTTCGATGGATTGATGGTACAGTAATAGTAAACATTTAATTGATTTTATTTCGGTCTGCACAACCACGACCCTGGCAGAAGATATTTTCCTCCGTGTGCATAACAGCCCAGAATAACCTCTAGTGAAGTATATATTTACATCAGGCAAGCATTTTCATATCTCATACTACGTATATCTATTCTATTTTAATTTCAAACAACATTAACGTGTGAACTGAGTTTTTATCATTACAAATACAGATCAAAGCAGTTTAACATCAGCAGTATTCATTTACAAAGTGAACATCGTGGGCGTTAGTTGTATTTTGTTAGTTAATTTGGAATAATACAAAGGTAAAGCGAAAAACTGAATGGTCATTTAACGAGCCATTTCAGTCACTAACTGGCTCGTTAAACGAGCATTCAGTTTTAAAAAGATAAGTTCATAAGGGAACAGAAGTTTTTGTGTATTTTAGTAATAAAAGTGAAAAAGATAGTTCAACAAAGTTGTAACAATAAAACATAATTACTTGATAATATATCTTGATAAATTACCCTGTCGAAAACGGACAAATGACTTGTTCAATTGAACGATAAAATGTTGTGCGGATTTAATAAAAACAAATTAGTTTTCAAGAGCATTCTATTAAAGGTTTTAAACTGTTAAAGTTTTAATACTACCATCAGATTACAATTATTTATATGTAAACCTACCGTATGACAAAGTTTAATATCATATAAGACGAAACATAAGTAAAATATTTGTCATGGAATTTTTTTAATAAATAAGATTAATCAAACAATAGTGTTGTTCTTTTAAGTTATTTTTTGTTCTGTCAAGTAAATGACAGAGCTAATACAAACAACAACCAAGAAAATCATTTACCATATCATACAAAATAATCCCGAGCAAGAAATACTCGTTAAGTCATATTTCCATTGACATATCGTAAGGTAACCGAAATGACAGAGACAACTGAACTGATTGTTGAATTATTCAGTCGGTATCAACGTGGCTTTGGTCCTTTCATCACATTCCTCGTCCATTAGAGCCTCATCCTCATGTAGTTTACCGGGCATTATAGATGCGACTTGTTTTACTATGACTGAATAAAATTGTGTTTTAAAATATTTTTTCATGCGATACGTTTTTTTCACGTAAAAGTTTTGTATTCAAACTTAACTTTTACGTAGCTCTATTACTTTTTTAAATTAATTTACTTTTGAAACCGAAATTTTTTATCTCATATTTACTTAACTAAATATTAAATATTGAATTCAATCTTTTGTAAAGGCATTCTGAGTTCTGGTTCGAGATAACCGTTCAACATTTGTATCTCACATCATAAATTAAATTTTAAATTTATAATTCGTCCCTAGATACTATTGTTGATTGTATAAAAGAGAAAGTTTCAATATTTCAATACATAAGCTAGCAAGGCCTTTTATTAATAAGTGCAATTTTTAAGTGCAATGACAAAATAATATTCAGCAGAACCTGCCGGGTAAATATAGGTTTATTATACCGTACATATGAGGTTTACATGAAAGGTCTTGTACATTATATTGAGGTTTTTGTGAAATTTTCATTAAAAATAATACTTATTAACCAGAATAGTGAAAAATGCAGTGGTATAAAGAACCAAATACAAAATGTATACTATGACTTTAGTTTTACAAATTTGTTGACTACGTTTTCTGTAAATTATTACTCATACATTTTGAATGATGATTCTTAAAAAGTGTAGAAAAGACGTTTTAAGTCCATGGCTCTGTCATTCTTAAAAAAAACGAAATAAATTCCTCAACTCGTACAAAAAATACGCATTATTTTTTATAAGATTATAGTTTTCTCGTAAAGGGCTCATACAATCCATATAACAAAGTGTAGATTATTTGCAGTTGAGGTCATAAAAAAAACTAAGAATGATCATTATCATGTGTCTAGATCTTTCAATTCCGCCTACAATAGTAAAATTTTCCTAACTATAAAACCACCACAAATAATGACAGGTCTCAACTATGTATACATACATCCACATAACAACAAAAAATTACCACTATCCTGACGCCAAACCTTCTAATTCCACCTACGATAATAAAGTATTCCTTAAAACAAAAACTCTCAGAATAATGACAGTCCTCAACTAGTCTCGGGGAATAACATATCTGCGGTTGGTTGTAGTTGTAAAGCGCTACGTAAATAATTCAGCACCGCCTTCACGCCGACTTGACTTTTAATATTGGCCTCCGCAGCTCTGCGCGCTTCACCGCGTTCAACGTGGACCTATGCTTAAATAAACTGATTAGTTGGGAGATCCTTATATAGAATAACCAGACGTCAAACAAAGCAGCATCTACAGCATCTACCAAAGCACAACATTAGTTTAATATAAGGGTTAAATAATATAGCTCAGTTTCAGTCAGCTTATTGTAAGATTTATAGTACATACGGCAATAACGTTGATTAGTTGCAATTTTTAGAAACATGACTAGATTATTAAGACGTATACAAAATACGTACCAATCTCATCCCCAATCTACTCATTCTTCATCTAATACCAATTTATCTTGTATTTTGCCTTCATGAAAACTTTCCAAATTTCAATGAGTTGAAGAAAACCAAAGTGGTGAAACTATAAGAAATTTCTGTTAACTTAGTACATGATCAGAACGTATTTATGGATAGGTAACACATATCCTTGATTCGAATTAAGTCATAATCTTGGTTTACGTAATATAACTCTAAACTTTATTTAATCCAAAATTATGAATTACATAGCAATTGATTAATAAACAGATTTTAAATTTTGTTTTGAGTTTGAAATTAAAACTTAGGAGCCACGATTGATAATGATTACACTGATATAGAAGGGGTTTTGCCAAAGAACCCTTAGTAACAAAAATAAGTTAAACAAGGTTCAAATAAGTGAAATACAAGTTTTCCTCACTTTGTCAAAGTAAGGTCATAAATCTTGTTACGCAACCACTGTTACTCAAGGGACACAATAAATGCATCTCATTTTTAAGAGTGGTGTTTTTGTTTGCAAAAGTTGGAGGGTCTTACGTTAAAAAGTAGTTAACACTCGAGTAGGAATTTCTTATGAATCTTACGTTATTGCAGTTAGGAGATTTGGCGAACAAAATGTTAACAAAGTTTACAAATTGTACGTTAAATTAAGGATTATTTTATATTTTCTGAAGCCATGAATCCTTTTTGCCAATATAGTAGAAACGTACCATCTATTAGTAGCAGACGCCTACAAGTGTCACAACTTCATAATGTAGGGGAAATTGGTTTCGGATTATTTACGATACATCTTCAGTCTTAATCCTACTAGCTTGGCACATTCTATAAACTAAGGCATACTTTCTTGCTTATCTAGAGAACTTTTTTATAAAGAGATTACGTGTTGTTATTACTTACGGGATGTAATAAAACGACTTACAACGCATAAGAATATATTTACACTTATACTAATTCACATAACTGACGGTAAACATATATAAAAGGTAGCCTTGTACCACGTTATATATATATATATGTTTACCATCTTTTTTGTAAATCAGTGTATGTGTAAATATATTATTAACTGTTGTAAGACGTTTTTTTATTACATCCCGTTATATAGATTTAAAATTCTCACTAAACAAACAATAAATTGCATAGAATTGTCATTTACTGAAATTGCCTCCTGTATGGTGTTTAATTTTGTAAATATTATTTTAGGCTCCTAAAACCTGACTTAGTTCTGATAGTTGTATATTCAAAAGGAAATAGTTCCATTGAGAAAATTTAGTTGTGATTAATATTAAAAAAACTATTTTTATATATTTAGTTGAACTAGTGACTTTTAGGGGCGAAAGCTCCTTAGTGTGCTCCAATACTCTGCCGTATCTGATTTAACTATTAACATACTTAGGAAAATAGTACAACATACGTAAGAACACATGTCAGTTCGTAAACAAAGTAGTCACGTAATCACATGTTTTAATGTAAACAAACTAGAGGTCTTAAATTCCTATGCTTTTCTTATAGGAGATGTTTTAAATTTTCTAGTTTTCTGGTATTGCTTTTAAAAATACTGCAATTTTTTCTGAGTCTCTCGGGTCAAGACCTTAAATATGAGACGTCTCCCATCATCCTGCGATTTGCCAAACTCCCATAATTTTGACCAAAAAAATCCGCTTACGTGATCTTTATCTTTATTAATAATTCTCTTAGCGAAATTTGTAAGTAAAAATTGTAAGAGTTTGGAAATTTTCAGGATGGTGCGAGACGGCTCAAATTAAAGGTCTCGATCCCAGGGACTCGGGAAAAATAGCAGTGTTTCAAAAAAGTTAGAGCAATCGAGAAATAACGTAAATCATCCCCCATATAAGAAAAGCGTGGGGATTTAAAATCATCTGCTATGATTAAACTAAAACATGTGATTAAGTATATAATTTGTTCACGAATTACATGTGTTCCTGCTTATGTTGTTTCATATTCCTCAGCATGTAAAGAGTAAAAGGAGGAGCAAGGTGTATATTGGAGGAAGGTTAGGGGCTGTAGCTCCTGCAAGCCACTAGTGATATACAGTATAACAATGTTCACGTCACGATTTTGCCAAACAGTTTGAAATTACCTGGTGATACTGCCGAGTGTTCCTATGATATGGTACAGCTACCACAGGTTTCAAACCACAGGTGTTCATCTACAAGTTGACATCAATGAACCCCTGAGGTTTGAAACAGTGGTAGCTGTACCATGACATAGGATCACTCGGCAGTTTAACCAGGTAATTTAAACCTTTTTGGTAATATAAAGTGATTCGGAGGCTATTTCATCACGATTTTAAGTTGCAAAAACAAAGGGACTCATAGATATAAAGCTTAGTCTAACAAGGTTAACGAATTCTTTTCCACTCCATGAAAAGCCGCAAAAAGGTGGTTAACTTTAAATCAGAAACTATATTAGAAAAAATATACACGTAGTCACTAATATTAAAAAAGCTAATCTAGTTTTAAAAATGCTAATTTTCTTGTATGCAAATTAAATGTTATCCTGCTATATCCTGCTAGTAACAGTTAAAGCTTAGTTTGAATTACACTAATGACTGGCCCATATCCATTAGTCAGCTCATTAGACTTAATCGCCACATTCAATCCAATGGAAGTATTATACAAACAATTAACTTTATGTTGGTTCGAGTTTATAAAATGCAAAATCACTTAGCAGTCAAACGTTTTGATTGTTAATTTTTTTCATTGTTTACAAACATCTATTGAATTAGATAGTCTGTTTTTTACAACAGTGGCGTCGCATTTGATTGTTACGTTTGAGTACAATATGAAATCCAGGAACCAATGACTTATTCAATTGTGACACGTCCATTACAAAACCAATGTTATGCGTTAGGTTCATCTCAAGAAAAAGAAACACATAGCATACAAAAACATTAAAAAGTCCTCGGTTCCTAAGTTCAGATGGTTAAGTGTTGAACAAATAAAACACATCTTACGACTCAAATTATTACATATCATATTGTTTATTACTACTACGCTAGCAATTTCTCTCATAACAGGCTACATATATATCAAGCGATCTGACCCCTAGTTACATCAGATAATCAGCCAACCATAGTAAGAATGTCCCTAGTATTTATATATAAATTTAAATATTAGCTAGTTTTAAAGTTATATAAGTAAATAACCTAGCTGTAGACTTCTTTAAGTTTGAAAACAGATGTAACAATAATTAATATTACACTAACATTGATCTTAAGTAATTAGTCCAACTTAAGTAACCAATACACTTTCAACAGCTTCCTAATGATAAGCTGCGAAGACTGTGAGGCTGAGTCCATCCAAGCTAATCACTTCTGACCCCGTTATTTTAAACTTTCCGTGCGGGGTTTGAAACAATGTAATTTGTTTGTCCAATTTAACAAACATTTGTAAACGTATTTTAATGAACATAAATTCATGATTGAGACTATCACCAAAACACCGTTATTATCAAATGTCCAACCTGTCGATTAAGCTTATATATCAGCGATTACTGGTCTTACTTGGATTTATCTATATAATTAAACAAATTCCGGCTTTTTATATACTTACTTCCTAAAGTTAATACTTAACCGGTTTTGATGATTTATTTGGACTTTACCTATCGCTTCTAGTGTTTAAAACTACACTACGTTTCGGGAGGTAAGGAAACTCCTCCCGTTATCAAGTGAACCCTACTTACATCTAAATATCAAACTCTTACACCGAACTAACCTACATTTTTTTGGATTTTTTTGATTATTTTTCTTTTACATTTTAATTTACACTAACACAAAGATAACAAAAAATCAAATACAATACACTAACACAAAATTTATATACACACCTAACTAACCTACATTTTTTTAATATTTTCCTTTACAATTTAATTTGAATAACAGAAAGATAACAAATATATATACAACAAATCGAATACAATACACTAACACAACATTTATATATACGAACAAATGACAAACTGACAATACATTACCTGTTCTGCATCGTGGCCTCCAAGCTGACGGGCAAACACGGGAAACGGGCTCACGTCCATCCACAACGTGAGCCCGTTTCCCGTGTTTGCCCGTCAGCTTGGAGGCCACGATGCAGAACAGGTAATGTATTGTCAGTTTTTCATTTGTTCGTATATATAAATGTTGTGTTAGTGTATTGTATTCGATTTTTTGTATATATATTTGTTATCTTTCTGTTAGTCAAATTAAATTGTAAAGGAAAATATTAAAAAAATGTAGGTTAGTTAGGTGTGTATATAAATTTTGTGTTAGTGTATTGTATTTGATTTTTTGTTATCTTTGTGTTAGTGTAAATTAAAATGTAAAAGAAAAATAATCAAAAAAATCCAAAAAAATGTAGGTTAGTTCGGTGTAAGAGTTTGATATTTAGATGTAAGTAGGGTTCACTTGATAACGGGAGGAGTTTCCTTACCTCCCGAAACGTAGTGTAGTTTTAAACACTAGAAGCGATAGGTAAAGTCCAAATAAATCAAAAAATAAATTCAAATCCATCGCTATTATGAGTTTCAAAAATACGGTTTTGATGATTCTTTTTTATTTAAAATAAGCTAAATATTCTATTTACACTTTCATTTTGGTTACATTCCAAGTTTTAAAATTCTATCGTTTTAATTAAATAAACAGCTGTTATAAGGATTATATCCGCAAAATTATGCGGGGGAGCAGCTCGTATCAATTGATGTATGTATGTTATTTCATTGTAACATATGATCCACAGTAAATTGATGAAAGGTCAGTTAAAAATAAATTTATATTTCCCTCTTATAATCTTGAAAAACAAGTTGTATAAAAAATCTAAAGGGATGATCCTAGTACAACTAAATAACTATTTCAAGTTATCACAGTTAATCTTCGTATGCATACTTAATTTTCCGCGACGTACCTTATTACAAAACTTTAGCTATTATAATTGTAAAATCCGCAATAGCTTTGCATTTTGTTGGCGAGAATTACTAGGATGGTCTGCCGTTACACTTTAGACGCATAAATGAGCGAATCAACAGTTACAACGTTAAAGCACGAACAAAGAAGATCTACCGGGAAGAACACTACATTTAGTAAACAAACTTAAAAGAATGTAAACAAAACAGTGACAGTTTTAAACAGCTGTTTATTTAATTTGAATGAAGTTAGTTAAAAACATGTCACATAAACCCAATAAAATATTTCTTCCAATACAATTACATGTGAACTTTAAGATCTGGTAGGGCGTAACCTAGGAGGAATTTTGAAAATCTCTCTAAAGAAAAACCATCTCCTCGGTATCACCTAGCTCCTGGCCAAATTTCATATCAATCGGTAAAGCCTTTACACTGTGATGCTGTTCCAAAGAAGTGACAAAGTGAGGGTAAGAGAGCTTCGCTCAATTAATTATGTTTACGGATTGTTACTGGATTTATTAACAGAGATTGGTTTCAATATATAACTAAGCCATTCCAGCACAGCTGATAAGCCTGGTGGGGATCGGATGTCTTCACATCCCAGCCGTCAGCCGCCATCCATCTTTTCTAATGGGTTTTCCGATCCCACATTACCGTGTGAACGACTAGAGGTTAAACACCACCAATCCAAACTAATACCGATTTCGTTTTGTTATACGGTTACACTTATTTCAATTACATGTTTTTACGATAAGAAAATAAATATGAACAATTTATTACTCCCTAATTTGTGTAAAAAATAGTATTTTAGTATATGTTTTATCATAAATAACTCTTTAATTTTTGTGTACGTTTTATTGAACTTTTAAAATGACATTTTATCAAGCATTTTTAAATTTCGATTTACAACGTTCCTAGAAAGGTTTTTAAGTTTAGATTTGGTAGCATACAAAATAAATAATAAACTAAAGTTAAACCTTAATAAATAATAATAAAGCATAGTTATTTTATTTATTTGTTTATTAATTTCGCCCATGACCTTATTAAAGCAATATCGTAAAACTGTTATTGAAACTTATAGTATGTATGTATTAGTTAAACACAATACATATAAGTTAGGCAATTTAAATTTCTAAGTGCGATCCTTTTCAACCACGGTATACACTAGGCTTCTTGATAAAGCGCTTACAGCTATCATTACCACTGGTTCTAAGAACTACCATCATACTTAGTTAAGTTACACATTTAATGACCATTCTTATTGGGATTATTATTTCATAAGAGCATTGAGTAAAATTATGTTTATTTTTGTAATGCAACACCATAATAAAGAGAAAATAAATAACTAAATGTTTTTTGTATGGGTAAATTTGAGATTTTTTGAGATTTTATTTATAACATGAAAGGCCGAAAAATAAATCTTCAATATAAACACATTTGTAACATATTTGTAGCCAAACATTGATCTGCGATATTTAAAATGTCCTATGTTTTAATAGAAAGTTTATAAGTTGATTCTGTATACAGCATAAAAAATATACTTAAAAAACTAAATCATCTGTTCGAAAAAGTTAAAAATTTACAAATACCTGAAATGAAACTTCTAGTATGCTACACTCGGATTAATATGAAGTTAAAACACTTAATACAATGAAGACATAAAAAAACAATTTGACTGTCAGTTGTTTAGTTAATTATAAAATATGTTTTATAGTTAAATAAATAGTTTTCTACATTTTCAATAGGAGTTAAACCACACAGCTCTACAGTTCGGTAAGCGTGTCTGGGAACTAATACACTTAAAGAGGATTGCAGTTTCAGAACACGCGGTTCCTGTCTAAAGTGGCTTCGTATACTTTAACAAACTTGGTCCAGACACATATGCTTTGAGCGTGTACCATAATCACTTATAGTTTAATTGTTTAAATATAAACTATAAGTTAATATAGTTCGATATAACGAAAACAATCATCATATTTAATATGCATAAATCTTTACATAAAATGAGTAAGTTCACAGTTTATGTCACGAATCAAAACTAGTGTATTGATTTAGTATTTATTTCCATACAATATGGCTTTTTACGTAGTGGGAATGCGTTTCTGTACGGTGTGCAGTACTCCACTAAACTCCCTACGGGCAGCGGTGTTCCAGACCGGAATTACTTCAAATAACTTCCTGCCTGGTTGTGTCTTGCTTTACTGACGGGTAACACCATTGTATTCCCGATGCCTAAGGGTCAGCTAGGCATCCCTCATCACAAATAGATGACATATCCAAGTGAACAGATTGTTTAATTATTCAGTCGATATCAACGTCACTTTGGTCCTTTCATTGCATACATCTTTCTTTACATTTTCTCTTGCATTTTACTGAACAATGTAGCTTATTTATTAACACTGAAAAAATGTGTTTTTACTTTTATGTGCTTTTCAAACGAATAAATATTTTCGTTGATTTTTATATTAAAACATTACTTTTATATAATTCTAACAAGGTGTTGAAATGATTTACTTTTAACTGACATAAACTATTACTTACTCAGCTAAAAGATATTACAAAATATTGGATACAATCGTTTGCAACATTTCAAATCGTTTATTAAAATCTGTTTAGTAATAAAAAACAAAATAAAATAAAATATTTGTTTGAAAAAAAACAGAACAATCCTGAAACAGTTTTAATACGTTCTAAAAACTTTTACAATGTATGCAATTTAATATATTACATTTATAATTTACCTTAGGTACAATTACAAGTTAAATTGTGTCGATTGTATAAAAAATAAAGTGTATATATTTTAATATATAAACTAACAAGGTCTATTAAGTATGACAACATATGTCAAGTTCAAAGCCTAAGTAATACCCAGCAGAAAATAATAGGGAATTATTGGTTTGCTATACAGTTCATATGAGGTTTAAATGTCTCATATTTCACATTCAACTGTGGTGTTTGTAGAATTTTAAAATAATATTTACTATTTTTAATAATGAAAAATTCATTTTTATGAAGAAGCTAAAGTAGTAAAATTATAACTTTATTTTTACAGACTTTTTTTGATGACGCAGTTTGTTGATACATTTACACCTACTTATTCATTTTGAGTTATTTTACCACTGGACCGACCTACTGAGTTTTGCACAATTATAGTCTAAGTAAGTATGTACTGGAGTGTCATAGGCCTATTGCCATTCGGAAAAGCCCTCAGGGCTCTGCCCCAAGGGAATTCCAAGTCCCCATGTTATTCATTTGGAGGAGATTTGTATTTGGTTTCTATCACAAGTGTTTTTTATTATTTCAAATAACTTAAATAAACGGGTGTATTAAGGATTACATCTAACAATAGACTGTCATTGTTTTGCTTAAAAATTTATTACCCTAAATTTTTACCCCATTGTACCTTTGAATAATACACGTATTATTGTTATTGTATTGAAAATGTTTCTGTAACGGGCACATGTATACATATATTCATATGATAACGTATATTCTGTTTTGCAGAAGAAGGCATGCAAACGAATTATTACCACTAACCTGAGGCCAAACCTTCAAATTCCACCTACGATAATGAAATATTCCTTTACATAAGACCACCACCAATAATAACAGTTCTAAACTAGTCTTTTGGGAACAATATTTCTGCGGTTGAAGTGATTGGTGTATTATTTGTAAAGCGCTACGTAAATAATTCAGCACCGCCTTCACGCCGACTTGCCTTTTAATATCGGCTACCGAGGCTCTGCACTCTTCACCGCGTTCAACGCCGTCTTATGCTTAAATAAGCCGAGTAGTTGAGAGATCCTTCTACCTTCCATACAACAACAGACAACTTAGTCGTTATAACATCTCCCACAGCATCTTCAAAACTGTAACATTAATTTTATACAGGGTGAATCTCGTAAGTTGTCCAGTATTGATTTCAGACAAACCGTTGGTCCTACGATGATGAAATAAAATTATTTCCCACTAAACCAACCCCAAGGAATAACGTAAAAATATTTTTAACGATTTTTAAATACAGGGTGTACCAGAAACTGAGGGTCACTAGTCCGAATCTACGAAATATCAAATACAAACGTAGATCATGTTATACATCAAATTAAAGCTCTTTTCAATCCAAACCATTTGGCGGAATCGGATTTTGATTATTATTGATTCATTTCAAAATGGCGGCTGTTTTTGTGAAAAAATTAGTATTTTTTTGAATACCCTGTATTTTTCTTAAAAATGCAGATATCTTGATTCTGATTCAAATATCGCATTCCTTATGAGCTATTTTTTATTTTGATATGCAACACTTCAATATTATCTTAAAAACAAAAAGTTTCAAAAATATCAGTTTTTGAACATATGTACATAGCCAAAACTCAAAAATTTCAAATAGCACTATATGTCAAATAGCATATCATTTTAAAGGTATTGCAATTCTAAGAAACTTTCAAATTTAAACCTTATGCGTATCTATTTTGGTTTTCGAGTTATCAACAAAAAACATGTTTTCCCACATTAAAACACATGTTATTTGTTAAACATGGTGGTAAAGGCTGGACTATTACCACCATGTTTAACAAATAACATGCGTTTTAATGTGGAAAAACATGTTTTTTGTTGATAACTCGAAAACCAAAATAGATACGCATAAGGTTTAAATTTGAAAGTTTCTTAGAATTGCAATACCTTTAAAATGATATGCTATTTGATATATGGTGCTATTTGAAGTTTTTGAGTTTTGGCTATGTACATATTTTCAAAAACTGATATTTTTGAAACTTTTTGTTTTTAAGATAATATTGAAGTGTTGCATATCAAAATAAAGCTTAGCTCATAAGGAATGCGATATTTGAATCAGAATCAAGATATCTGCATTTTTAAGAAAAATACAGGGTATTCAAAAAAATACTAATTTTTTCACAAAAACAGCCGCCATTTTGAAATGAATCAATAATAATCAAAATCCGATTCCACCAAATGGTTTGGATTGAAAAGAGCTTTAATTTGATGTATATCATGATATACGTTTGTATTTGATATTTCGTAGATTCGGACTAGTGACCCTCAGTTTCTGGTACACCCTGTATTTAAAAATCGTTAAAAATATTTTTACGTTATTCCTTGGGGTTGGTTTAGTGGGAAATAATTTTATTTCATCATCGTAGGACCAACGGTTTGTCTGAAATCAATACTGGACAACTTACGAGATTCACCCTGTATTTATTTGTGCTGAAAAATATAGCTTAGTTTATTACAGAATTTTTTAAAGATTCATGGTACACGCGTTGAAAGATAACAGGCTACTTTCCTTTCCTTTTTTCCAATGAAATTGCATTGAGTTCAAAAATGTAAGTAGTGATCGAATCTGTCTCCCTGTAATTTCATTTAATCACGATTCAAAGGTATGATTAAATATTTACGTTTAGTTTTAGTTCATGCAATCATACAATTTACTAATTGGTTAAGATATAATTAATTTTATTTAAGAGATTATTGGCAACATTTCCCATCACTGATTATAAAACAGTGACACACAAAGTAAAATAGTAAAACACAACAAACGGTAAAACAGTTTTTAATTTTTTGTTCTCAACAATAAGAAAGTTATCTAACTATCTTAGCTCCCTAAAATGACTATTAAGGGCTAACTAAGTATCTAAAAATAAAATCCCAGAAATGTTCAGGAGCCTTTTATGTTTTATTTGACTAAACAGTCAAAAATACATAAATTATATGAAATAACACAAGTCAAAACATTTTAACAAAAGCAGCCTTAAATGTAGCAATGCATCAGAACGGATACATCGATACGAGACTCATCGGAGGCCCCGTAATTTGGATGAGTACACTTTAAATCCTTTACAAAGAAATATTAATGTTTGAGATCTCGATAATTTATGGATGAATACTGATTGGAATATCATTGATGTTAGGAATGTTTTGTTTAACCAAATGTTTATAATTAAATAAACTCCAAAGATTGTCACAATTTCTGGGTGACCTCAGCATTTTTGAAACGTTCTATTTTGGCTATTACTTGAACAGATAAGATATAACTTAGCATTGTTAATACAAACTATCTAAACAAATAATACGACTTTAAACCGTAAAATCGATTTAATTAACACGTAGAAAGACATGGAATAACTCATATCTAAGTTTGATAAGATATTCATAATTTGAAAAAGTTGAAGAATGTTAAGTTTAGTAGTGTAAAAGTATGTTTAAATTAGCTATAGATAAGTTTTGAAAAAATAGTGCAATAACTACGTACTCGTGAAACAAATCTGACATATTAGTAAACTGTAATCAATTTTCAATCAATATAAACCGATTGTAAAGAATGCCAACAATCACCCAACTAAAATATCTCTAAACCAAACGACTTCTAAACAAGAAGTAAAAGTTAACCAATCTTTGTAAAGTCGCCTACTGAATTATTTACAACGGCAAAAGTTGGGCTTAGTATTTAACCTTACATCGTCGTTTTGAATATTCGGTTTTACTCGTTCTAAAAGAAAATCAACACGTTGATTAGGTCATTAAGCATTTACTATTTTGTATTATATTTAAAATTTATAACAGTTCATTCAATAGATTTGATTAAACTTATGATATTTTAAATAATTTCTTTATTAGCATGATACGTGTTGACATTAAAAAAAATCATAAGATTCAAATACCTAGAAAGTTTGAGAAGAATCATCTGTAGGAATAACAACATCAATCATTTATATATAAACGCTTTATATATCATCGTAAGCTATGTATGTAAAATAGTAGTGAAAAATATACATTAACCGACTATACTAGCAAATAAATGTACTGAAAATAAATAAAATGCAGTGCATTGTGATGCAGTAGACGTAATATATTTACCCCTGAATTATTTACGTAGGTTTGCAACACACGAACTCAAGTGATTTCCTTTTAAAATATCGTACCTACTACAAGAGTATAATTTGTTAATCCTAGTGGCTTGAAAGGGCCATAGCCCCTATCCTTGCTCCAGTACTCTGCCTTATCTAATTTGTGTACTCTTTACACGCTGAGGAAATTAAAACAATATAAGTAAGAACATATGACAGTTCTCAAACGAAGTAGGCACTTAATCATAAGTTGTTGCAGTTCATTACAGACAAAGACGACGCGATGTTTTTAAATCCCCTTGCTTTATACATTGGGCTTATTTTATTCTGTAACAAATTGTCGGCACCCAATTAAGAAAATTGAATAATTTCCCCAAACGCCATGCTCAGAACTTTAAAATGAGACCCATCCCAGCTTTATATGACCTCCCATCCGCTCAAAATTTCATTTTCAAATTTGGGCTTACAGAATGAGATGTACAGAAATGACCCATGTATATTTAATTAATGTCCAAATTCTAAGCGGAGAATATAGGTTTCCGAGTAGTACCCTCCATATTATATCACCCACTCACAGAAGTTTTACTGAGATGTAGTTTGGAGCTTCTCTATAGCTGAAGTATGTTGCAGTTTTCAATCAACCTTATAAAACTTAACTAATTACAGGTGGATATTGTGGTTGAATCAGTTCATCTCCTACAGCAATAACTTTCACGACGACTCTTGTCCTAGCACTACCCTTGGTTAAACTTTGCTAAGTTTAAAACTAACTTTCTGTAAGAAATCAAAAATGAAGATCATGCACGTAAAATAACTATTAATGATCGTATTATAAAGTATTGCATTTATTTGTATTGCAACTACCTTATACAAACTTCTAGAAGACCTGAGTTAACGTTCCCTCAAGTGACCAGAGAACATCCGCCTAAGCTGGAGCGTCAACACAACTTAGCACCGTAGCTTAACACTAACATGATTTCACTTTACATAAGGCCCTGAGTTAATCAGATTCACTTATATAATCAACGAATATTTCCCATGTACTTGGTACAGTTTAAAATTAGTCTGAGTTTGTGACTAAAGAGAAGTACTGAGGGCACAATAAAAAATTATTCAACACATTAAACTCAATTTAGAAAAGACTTGTATTAATTTCGTGGGAATAAATATAACCATACAGCAGGCTAATTAATAGACTTTAATAAATTAAAATGGACCTAACTTTATGGACTTATTGTTAGTAATGCTAGTAATACAGCATTATATTCTTTGATATTAATTTATGTAGAGATTAAACGTTACCATGTTTATTAACAAAATTGAAACTACTACAATTGATACTATTACAACAAAGATTTATCGTTTTTAAATGTTAGTCTAGAAACGCCTATTGTTAACATAAGAAATGTCAATTAAAAATTGTAACCCCCAGTCCATAGTTGGGTCTGTGATAAAAGTGTGTAACAGGAGTGTGTGATCATGTTGTAAGTGCTATTTTTGAAACTCGGTTAAATGAAATAGTGGATCTTTCTGTTTATTGATGAAATTAAAACGTTTTATAGCTAAGCTAAAGCTACAGCACTGTTTTCTTAACCTTGGGTGACGTGAGGGGAAGGTCCTCAGGGGAAAACAAAGGAGGGGCAGCGACACGATCAATACGTTTCTCGGATGTAATAGCAGCCACTAGGTTTACCACACCTTTAGATATGATCAATGTGACTGTCAACTATCCGCGATGTTTTCAACAGTGCGGCCAACTGACCCTTATATTACCAACCACCACGAGCTCCCAGCATCACTCCCCCAAAGTTATGAAAAACGTACCTGTACTATAAGTCATGTCAGCAAATACCTCAAACTAAGGATACTTCTATGATGGATCATTATTTGCTGGCTGTTAACATTTGTTGTGATGATTGATTGTTTTATTAATGAGGGAGAGCCTCTCTCTAAGGTATTTACATATAATATGCAACAAATGTATACACAGAATCATCGAAAAAGAATATCCATATTAGAAAAATTGACTACTTCGGTTTGGATGAACATATTGAGGCAAATATGGTCTCAAAATAAAGAGGAAAGTTTGGAATTTTTTACGTACCCTATTAAAGTTTCATAGGTGCCCCAATAGTAGCATGGCAGATATCGAAACGACATTTTATTTCTCGCCTTGTATGCTGGAGCGACAGTATCAATGTCAGCCAGTAAGAATTGATTTATTGTCAGGTGCATCGCAACAAACATAAGTTTGTCTAAAATTTCTTTGAATACGCACAATTGATTTCAGCTCCGCATAACAAAGCACACACCGAGCTTTCTGCTGCGCGGTCCACGTCGTACTGGCTGGATAGGGACAGCGACGCTCAACGCTATTTTTGTACCAAGGTCGAAGACCCATCAACTCAACACAACGACTACTACCAATTGTAAAAACACAAACTTCCAACCCTCGTCTTTAATTTGATACCATATTCTCCTTGATATGGTCATCCTACTAGAATAGTAAATTCTTCAAATATGAGTATTATTTTTTGATGACTCTGTATATATTGCGGTGGCTACCCTTTTTGCCTATCACTAGCGATAAGACACTTAGTTCGTAGCTAGTTTTATTTACACAAATAAATGCCGCAATGTGATCTTATTCCACAAACCAGTAGGCCATCCTTGAGCAATTCATATTTTCGAGTCGCTTTTTTGGCCCTTTGATCCACTGTTAATACGTGTTTAATGCAGAATGACAGGTAAATGGTGAATTAGGCACATGCGAAAATTAAAAAAATAATGTATAGAATAGCATTTTTAAGCAATATATTTTATAGGCTATAAATAAAAAATGTAAAATCCCAAACATTTTGACCTGTTGGGAAAAACCATGTCAAGATGTTAAATGTTTATTCGTAAGTCTTATGTGCTGGTTTCCTGAGGTTAAAAACATTAAAGAGGTGAAAAAAAGAAAAGTTGTTGAATTAATTTTACTGTAGGTACAAGTTAATTTAAAACTAAAGTTAAATATTTGAAGTAGGCCTAGTTGGTTTCCTTTTTGAACAGTTAATTGACTATCCAAACTAAGTCAATGCAACAGGTTCTCCCACATACAGGCTAGATGTACAATAGGTTTTAATACCGGTACTAAATATATATACCAGCTGATACCGGTGCTTTGCACAGCTGATTAACATTCCTGCTGCAACTAAATCTGTTTAAGTGATTATCTGATAAATTAAACCTATTGCCTATAAGAATAACATTGTTATTTTAAGGGCCACTGGGGTGGAGCCCTAAGGGATTGCCAAGATGGTAATAGGCCTATATTATCCAGATAAATTATCTACGTAAATGAAAAGTTTAAAATCGATTAGTTGATTAGTTTGCACGTTAAAACGTAACATACAAGTCGACAGAAGACAGACAGACAGACACCACCTTTCTTTTTAAATGTATAGGATAACTATATCCAAGAGTCAAAGATACTATTGTTGGAGATTTTATTTATAAAGACTGCATTGTCTGTATGAATAATAGATAGGAAAGTTAAAATAAATAATTTCAGGATTAATTAAATTTCACATACACCCTTAATAAATAACTATAATAGACTGAATGCTGCCTTTTGTGTCTCGAAGCTCATGGCAGAATTCCAATTCCAATAGGAATCTGATCCAGGCCGTATACCCGGCCGCCATGCCTCTATTATCCTGTTTCACACCCGAACTGCTAAGGCAATGAAGAGTCCTATATGCTACCAATACTCTGCGCTTCTAATACGCTTTTCGTTTATTCTAAGCTTTGTTCTAATGTCCTAATATATTCTAACTTAATACAGTAATAAAAGTATAATTACATTAGCAAAAATGTGTTTTAAGTTCATACAATTTATTATAATATTCCCAGTTGAATCTGTTATTTTTTAACCAAAAACCTAGTTTAAAGTTCTAACATACACTGCCAACGGATTATTTGATTTTTCGTCCACATGCAACTCAGGGCCCCCTAGGTTTAATAAAATGTAAACACCCTAATTTTCACACTCAACCAAATCCAAGCTGAATAAAACCAATTTTCCAAGGGTGGGCAAGGAAAATGTTAGTTTGATTTTAACAATTAAAATTTCATATAATTAAAATTATTCCTTTATTATCAACCTTTTTAGTCAAATAAACGTTTTTAAATCCACCTTGGTCGTATTACATACCCTTTGCTCAATACTTCCGTATAATTTCTTAATGGAGTTTTGTATTATCGATATTATAACGTATCACATAGACAACCTCGTAACTTAACACTTTAGCCTCGTAACTTACCATCATGTCACGCAACCGCGACTGACATCCGCTGGAAACTCTGTTTGCAATGTTGGCAACTTCTAACAGTCGATAGAAGGTGATTACAGCCAGTACCGCAACGTCACCGTCACGCGATCGTGGCTGTCACGGTAGCAGACCGTACGACCTAACTAGCTGCTCTAGGTTAGCTTGGACGACAGTAGTACAGACTAGAGTGAAAACGTTGATTTAAAGATCAAATAGCTCTACCAAATATTTGTTTTTGAAATCTCGATAGTGAATTCAAGCAAAAAAACACAGGTAAAAAAAGGTATATTGTTCTGAGTACAATATTATATATAGATACACAAGTATTAATGGTAAATAATCCAAATATCTAGGTTTTTTACTTAACGATATACAATATAATTGATTATCCAATAACAACTTATGGAACTAACTAGTAAACAATCTGTGCTAATTCAGATGGTTAGGAATTGTTCTAAATGGATCATTTCAGGTAAATATCTATAGGTTTGTTCATACAAAGAACAACAGCCACCTAGGTGTGAGGAGGATTTTTTCGAATACATCTGTTTGTACTTTTTCTAAATGACTTTGATTAAAGCATGACACGAAATTAGGAATACATTTTTGTCTGCAAATATAACTCATATGTCCAAGATAGATATGTGTCAGGGCTGATATATCTGTCTCTGGGCTAAAAAAGGGATTAAGATTCAAATTTGCATTTTCTATAGTTAAAAACAATTCCTTTGTTTTATTACAAATACATTTTGAATGAATAATGCACTTTTAAGTCCACCTCACTATTGTGACTGTTGTAATATACACGTATTTATTACGACTCTGAGTAGTTGTAAAGCGACCTGATTATCTCTGTTTCAAAGGATTTAATTAAGTATCACTCAAAATCTTTCAACCAGGCTGCATTGTGGCTAACTTTAAATTGCTCCATTTTGGAGATTATGAGATTTCGCGGACACAGTTTTCACGTTACTAAGCACTGTACTTCGTTTAGCAGATTTTATGCGTTATAAGAATGCATAGAGTTAATTTTAAATGTCCCTTTTCTCTTCAACCGTTCCATATTTAGTCTGAAGTAATTGTTTAGGAGCCAGAAATTCTATTTGGTGTTAGCATAAATTTAAGTTAACTTCTAATTACGTTGCATAACTAGCAGAATGAGTTGCTGAAACTCTAGTTTCCAATGGATTTAGTACTTCGAAATGGCTGCCCAGCAAAGGTTTCATTCAATTTAAGATCGCTCTAAAAGTTATATTAAATCCCACACAATCGTCCTTCCAATCTTCGGTTTGCAACAACTTAAAACAATCTCTACTCTTTTTAAAACTGTGACAAAACACATATACCTGCTTTCAATTCTTAGGCGTGGAACTTATGGATTTAGTGTTGGTTACCTTTTCATAAGAATTAATTATATTATATACGGAAAGTTATAAAGGATAACTCCTATCTAATAATTCGCTTTGTTGGAAACACGACCTAAAATGGTGCTTATGTCAGACATAATAACAATTTAAAGTTATGTTGATTGCATTTTAATACAAAGTTCACCCGACCGCCATGTTCAACTGAATAAATGGTCTGTTTTTGGCTGCACTCACGGATTCCTGTTCAACTAACAATTTAATTCAACCAATGAGCTTGCTTTTAAAATGTTCTTCCTACTCTGTTTTTTCGTTATAAGGAAAGGGGGAAGGGAAGGGGCGTCTGTTTTTGGAATAAGGGAGTCATCAAATCTATGGATTAGTGGAATTTCAACTTTTCTAACTTATTTTGTGTAGAAGAATGGATTGGGGGAGGTGTCAATAGTGATTTTATAAGTTTATTGTTAAAAACTTATTATTAAGAGGCAAATTATAAAACTAATCACTTGGATACACACTTACAATAACACAGTTTTAACTTAATTATATACTGATAGTTGTATTTGAATTATTCGATTTATATTTTTTCCCCTGACTAAAGTACCGTTTTTTCCATCGAGGTAGTTTTAACATCATATGATGATTTGATTATTTGGAGAACCAATGTTACTCAAGGGCTGCCGCATTAGAAGACCCCAGCTGTGCTGCTTAGCATGTCTTCCACAAGAGGGAATTTTGCGTAGGTAACCGGAAGGAATAGAAATAAACTCATGGACTATAGTAAATATAAGGTCAAATGTTCGTTAGTTTAGTTTTAAATTTATAAATTTATTTGAAATGTTTATTTGATTGTTTATTCCTACAACTCCTTTCACTAGTATATATTCAACTAAAAGTCTAAATATAAAAAATAAACCGGCGTGATACTGTCTTTATGAAACGTCACTCTGAAATACAAATCTGATTCAACCCGTCTAAGCAAAAAAACCAATCCATCTACTCTACAGAACAATTACTTGAACACTTGTGGAATTACTTGATCAATAAAGGTAAAAGTCCTGGGTGTAAATCTGGTCTAAGTGTTTATTTTATAGCTTTGAGAAAGCGTCAAAACAGTGTCTCGAAGCCATTTAATACTCTGTTTTACTGGAATATAAGACACTTTTACGGTTGTTCATGAAAATCAGGTTTTTACTATTCAAGTGTCAATCTTATCAAACTATTCTATTATGTTTTGATTTTGTAAGTCATAGTTTAAAAGTATGATACATACTAATAGTAACAGTAATAGTACATAGTAATAAAAATAGAACAACAACATTAGCTCAAATTAAATCAAATCATTTGATGAACCATTAAACAATATATCCAAGAGACCATGTCAATATGGACATATATACAATAATGTTGTTAAATTTATATAGGCAATAATTAACCGTTTTAAATAAACACATTATTTTTAATACTCAATGTATTATTACCAGTTTAATAAAATAAAATAATGTTGCATAAAAAAACTAATTTACAATCATCGGTGATAAATAAAAATATATATTTAAAGGTCTTCGTCGGTTGAACATTTTATTTATAAAATTTAAATATGCACGTAGGGCCTAAATAAGTATGCATGTTGAAGAAGTAATATAATTTATTGCGGAAACAAATCAATAATAAATACTACTAAAGATTATGCACACACAAATATTAATATATTTTACAAATCTTTAGGATATTTTTATAGTTGCTCGTTGAAAAGTTATTTATTTAAAACATACAAATTGTATATATTAATTTGTTTACAACTTCTCAATAAATAAAAACAGTAGACTTTAAACGACGAGTTTAAAAAAGCATTGTCTTAATATTTAAATTTAAATCAACCGTTTAGATACATCAACATTTTAAAATAGTTGTTATCGTAGCTTAGACTTGGATAATTATCAATTTTTCAGCAACTTTGGTAGTGTTGGGAACGTTTCATAACCTCTAGGTACAGAACGTCAAGGTCCTCTTTTATTTAAACTTAGTAATTTGCCTGTTTCAAATCATCAAGTTACAAAACGTCAAGGTTCTTATTTACCATGATATTAGTTTAGCTGTTTCAGAAAGTCAAGGTACAAAACGTAAAAGTTCTAGAAATTCATTAGATGTAAACCCACTAGTTTTATAAAGTACACGTAATTAATCACAACGTCCAGGTATGTAACTCGCTCGCTTTCAGTCCACTTGGAGGCAAAAAAAAATTTGAAACCAGTCAATCCGTAAGCCATGTTTTAGTTCTGATGCGGAGTACGCAACGTGAAGTTTCAGAATGTCAAGTACAGTCTAATCCGTGATACAGCGTGATGCAGCCAGCAACTGAGAGTCACAGCAGCCGAGAACGGGTTTGAGGTTGCCTTTACTTTACGTTCTGCACCTTGACGTTGTGAAACAGCAACATGTTTTTTACAAGTAGTTTTAAAGGAGTGGATCCAGATTTGGTTTGGAGTGGAATCACATTCAGCGTTTACAGTTATATCAAATACTACCTTGACGTTTTGTACCTTTACGTTTTGAAACACCTCCGCCTATTTTTAATAAAGAGTTATAGATGGTATACAACGAAGAATTATATACCGTTTGCATGTGCATCTGAAATGAACTTCTACCTCAAGCTTGCAAATGTCAAATGAGACAACCAATGGAATGCTGACGAGTGTCTTTTGGCCTTAGATATAATGTCATTGTGCAAAAAAACAATATACAACTTTACACCAATTTATAAAGTAAACATTTACCAGTTTTCCTACGAATGATAGTATATGCCACAAAGATATGGGTTTTACACGTATTATCATTCATCTTTAACATTAGTTATATTTTCTAAATATTACATATTTTACAGACAGTAACAATTCCCAATTTTCCTTTAATTAGCCTACTTTTTAGTATTAAACTCAATATAAATTCACTTTTATCGAATCAGATTTTTATAAAAACTGTTCGTGACCATTTCTTCTAAGAATATGTGTTTTACCGTTTAAATGTATTGGACCGTAAAATAGATCGAAACAATTTGATTACTATTATAACTACCAATTGCCTCGTGGTCGAAAGATAAATAATAAAACAGCCTTACTATGTCTGACTAGGTATTGAAGAGTAGAGAAATATTTGTCTAAGAAATTCCTCTCTGATTTTGGTCTTTTTAAAGATGGCAATGTTTCAGCTATTTAATTTTATTTGCTTTTAGTTTTCGTCTTAAGACTTTTAAGACACTGTGAATGAAAGCAATCCTAAAATGTTTAATTTAAAACGTTAAACGTATAATACCACATAACATATGGTGTAACAAATCATTTGTTTAAATGTCATTCCACAAACGTAGAATTTAACCCTTATAAAGTATATGTTTACTTATGAATTAAAATAAAATAATTAATGAATTTATGTAATTCATACATAGTCTCTCTAGCATAAATGTTGGTGTTAAAATATCTCATTTCACCCAAATATTACTCATTACTTTTACTAATTACTATTACACGAAAAAGAACAAGATTAGTTCAAGACAGTGTTGCAATTTAGATTTTGTCATGGAACAAATAATTCTAAATTTGCAATACTGAATCATATGTTTGTTAATTGACATTATCTTTGTTGAATATACGAAGCATGCATTGCAGTCCATTAGACCGATTAATCAAGCAAGTGTTCTACTGGATATGGGGCACAAGCTCTTAAACTCAACATGTAACTAGGTGTGACAATTGAGGCTAATTATATCAGTAATCAAAGCGTCGTTTCGCCGTATTCGTGCACTGAAGGGGAATTAGTTTTTTACTGAGCTCTATAACCGTTTGAATTTGTAATTTCTTAATTTTCTTGAGGGCTAAATTATTGTATTGATCAAACATATTATATTTATTATACACGATTAAAATCGGAAAATATAATCATAAATCAACCGTCAAACTCTGTCCAGAAGTAACGGAGACGTTCTCTTCATTACCATCACATAAGCATATTACAAATACATCATGATCCCATATAGATACAACCTAATGACGTAAGTCAAAATAAAAGTAGCAACGTGTTTAAAAATAACAACCTTTTTACTAAAACTGCTCCAATAATTATTATCACTGATCAAAAAAACAACAGAAAGAATGCTCAAAATTTTGTTGAAACTGAAAAATAAACCTTTTGTGATATTACTTTTTAACTTGTAGGCGTATTGAAAATACTATTTTTATGAATTTAAAACTTATATTTCATATAAGAAATATCTGGATGCTGTGTTGACAAATCTTACCTCTTGCATTATATGTTATTAATCATTAGTAGAAAAGATGTAGGGTTAGGTAGTGTTAGGTTGTATATAGACGTGTATATAATATAATTTGTTATAAGTTATTACCACACAAATTGAAAGGACTTGGTAATTTATGACTTAAAAATGTTACAGTTATACTGCTATAATTCTCTTTAACTTAACCGTAGAAGAAAATAATTTTAGTTGATAATTTATTGCATACTCTTTAACAATCTAGAAACCCTGATTCGCAATACATTACTAAAAGAAATATTGATTGAATGACGGATTAACTGTTTCATTGTAAAAAATGAGGCAATGAATAGGTTTTTTTGTATATAAAGAGATATTTTTTCATACGTTTTCTATAATTTTTTCAACGGTGATAGTTTCTGCAATGCAAGTCTCTGCAAGAATCTTGCCTACCAATCCATGTGATTATTAATCTAAAAAAAAATTTAAACAATTAGTAATTAAGGTTTCATGGGAGTGGTTTGCCTGGTTAAAACATGTTTATCGTAATTTGGAAATATATCATGAAGTTGGCAGATATAACTTAGATTTAAACCTTCAATTTGACGAAGACTGCAAAGCTTGCATCTCATTGTTGCTAAGACAACAAGACCTACGCATCAATACACGGTAATAATGTAACAAGCTACTATATACAAGCGTGTTATAGATTAGCGGAGCGCTTCACAATGGGGTCAGGTGGTTATAGCCACTGCAGAGCCACTAGGTAGCGATATTGTATCAGAAGCTTCGCTATTTTGTTTAATAAAAATGTTTACAAAAAATACACCTAATATAAACTGACCTAGTTAAATGTTTATGATTGCACGGTGAACTAAAATGAGACATGCATTTATTTAATTTCATAAATTAAATTTTGTTATAATTTGGTATTTCTTTTAAAGATTAAGAACATTCATTTATTGGGTTTTCCCACTGTATTTGTAGTAAAGTTTTAAAATCTATAGGTCACCGAACGGTTTAATATGTATATTTGAAATAATTATATAATTTAAAACTCACCAATTGATGTTAAATGGTCCTCTGTACCATATGGAACATTTTGCTTAGTTGTAAAATGTACAATGCATATTTCTGAGACGTCTTGACAACATCTCCTCGTCTGAATATCTTAAGGTTATTTTACAGTCTCAAAAGAATTTCGCATTCTCTTATTGACAGATTTGAATGATGTTACTAATACAATAATAACCAACAGTATGTAGTAATTTAATGTTCATTTATCATATACGAAAGCACATGATGTCCATTATCATAATACATGCTTAAAAATGTGTTGTGAAAGTGTAGCAGTGTAATCAGAAAATTTATTACTCATTATGTAACATTCCATAATAACAAAATGAGAATATATTTATCACAACAAAACATTACCCGGTTGCACCAGTAATCACGTTTAACTAAAGTAATTAATTGCATGTAAAGTTCACTGGAATTTACTAAGGTAACACATTCTTTGAAAAGGATAACTGATTAGTTTTAAATGAGTTTCATTTTGAATTGCGTTTGCTGGTAGAAGGAGGGGACGATGCAACTAGATGCAATAATCCAGAGAAGTGTTTGTTTGGGAGGAGTGAATAATTGATTTTGTAAGAGCCGTCCACTGACTGTACTATAATATTTAATTATCGTTTTTCTGCAGTCATAGTGAATTAATAATAACCTTATTACTGCAATAAATACTGAAGTAAATGAATCCTTGACGTTAAACATATTAATATAATACAATAGCAATGTATTGCTATACATTAATGTTAAAAGGTTTTTCTTAAAGGTTTTCTCGTTCCGAATATAAAATATTATTTGGAGCTTCGCTCCTCTAGCGCTTAAAGTGGGGGTGTTTACAATTCAAATGGACTTTTCCACGATTAATAGTGTTACTCAAAAGCTAATAAAAATAATTCGCTACCAGTGTTTTACTCCCTACGACTTCCACGGCTGAAGCTTGTGTTCTATTAGATACCATACAGTGCAGTGTAAGCAAACACCTTCTACTTTCTGAACAAAAACCCAAGATTATATTTGAGGATGATAAACAAGTAGATCTGGATATGTGTACGGGAGGAAAGGGGGAAACGGAAGGGCCCTTGGGCCCTTGGATTTAGATACAGATTTATTGAAAAAGTATTCAGTGTGTTGAGAAAAAGTATTCATTTATCATTTGCGCCATGCGCGTGGTGAGCGGCTGTCAGTGCAGTGACGTCACAGCGCAGGTCGGCCGTGCGGACGGAGATGACGGCGGCAACGGACCACAAACAAAGTAATGGTATAGCCCTTGTAGGGCCCTGATTTTAGTGCCTTCAGTCGATGAGTTGCAACTCCTACTTCCCGGACCAAGAGAAATTATATTTTCATGAAATCAGAGCCGGTGTCAAGTTAGGGTACCATGATAATCGCATGCCTTGTAGTTTCTAATTTCACAGTCATAATAACACACAGATTTGAAAAAAGTTATATCAGCAAAATAAAATAATTTACTTTAAACAACTGAATTTCTGGATAAACACGTAATTATTTTAAAATATAACTGTCTGTCCCACAGATTATTAGAGTGCAAACAACTGTACTACAATTATGAAAACAACGAAATAAAAAGATAACTAGCAGATATATTCTGAGTATAGCAGTTTCAGGCAGATGTTTAACGTTATGTTTAATAATGGAGTGCTATTACTTCTTGGCCTATACATTTATAGTTCATAATATTTTCATATTACTAACTATTTACAATATATTAACTTTTTCTTGGATTTTCACCTCACCGTAATTATCAATATTTGGAAAAACAAGCGACTTCAGTTGGCTAGATGCAGAGTGCGCGGCTGCTGTTACGATAATCTGTATTGTAAAATGCCCTATGGCTTATATTTTCTGTTAAAAATACGAAATGGGTCATGGTGTATACGACCCTATTTTAAAAGCTTTTTGAAATGAATGTTAGGAGGCCATGGTGTCTATGAGCCTTTAGGTGCTTAACCTTATATAAATTAAAATAAGTTCATAGCCTCTACGACCCTCTCGTCTCATATAATAATTTTAGTAGGGGCTATAGTGTCTGTGATCATTAGTGGGAATGAACCATATCACTTTTATTTAATTTAAAAGAAGGGCTATGGCATCTACGAGCTGTAGTTCAAATGAACCATGAATAAAACAACAATTTTAAAACTGGCTCACAGAGTCTATCATCTGTAGTGTAAGTGAGCTGTTCCCCCCTTATTCTCTTAGAGTGTTAAACATTTGTTGTGAGAATTGTTTCCTGGAGTATATTTTGTATAACTGGTATAATAATTGTCCCCAATAAATATACAAAAAAGTCCTAATTTAATAGACCTAATTTAACTTCAGAGCGTAAGTTAAATGGTTTTTAAAATCAACAGTTTTATCTTGCGGACGTTTAACTACTTGTATTTGTACCTATGAAAATAATTTGGAAGTTGACTATGATAATTATACCTCTTTATTTTTTAATTATATTGTAGTTGTTTATGAAGATAATTTTTTACATCAATGTTTGAAAGGGGACGCACATTTTGTTTGACCAATCTATTAGTGTCCAACTTTATAAATCTTAATCCTACTTTCAGGTAATATAGTTTTAATTTCATAAATTAAAACGCTGTAAACTATTATTCTTGGCATCCAAACAATAAAAGTCGAATTATTTAAATTTGTTACTGCATATGCTTAAATAAATCAAAAAAGAATAGCTCATAGGCCCTGATTTTGAAGTTATTTGAAGAAAAACAAGAATTTAAAACGTAATCTTATATAAACAAATTATCAACTGTTATCAACCGTGTACTTCAACTATTCTCCTTCAAGATACCCTTGCCCAATAACTTTGATACTTAGGTAGAAGTATCTTAATGCGTGGCTGAGACCGAGAGAAGCCTGCCTTTCCTGGATCAAAACTGGTGGCAAAACTCCAATACCAAGAGGAATTATATCTGGATCTTTATACAAATCAGCTAGATCCCATATTGTGCTGGGTTTTACATCTGCAGAAAATAAAACGTTATTTCAAAATTTACGTAAAATGTCATTCACTACGTATGCCCTTTTACGAAACTGTGATTACAAGATAGTGCGAGTAAAATATTTCAGTTTATTATGAATCGTAAACTCATGTTTTCCAGTGCAGGTATTATATTTTACTGAAATTGTAGTTTTATAACCTTTTTTGAACATCTCTGTAAAATAAAATATTTCATAAAACTTACAAAGTCCTAAAAATTGCAATGTTTAACAAATAAAATACAGAGTGTTTTATTAAAATGTTATTCAACAGGGCCTGTAACAACTAAGTAAGTGAGTAAATGTTGCTTATTTAAAATCAAAATATTATTTCAATTATTATTTTTATTCAAGTTATAAAACAGCACAACATTAATTAGACGACAAATATCCAATACCTAAAACTTAAATACTTACAGATTGGCGATATAATTCTTTCTAATAAAAATTTACAGTGAGTAACAGCAAATTATTATTCCCGCTAATATACATCCTAATATACTACTTTTGAGCATAAACAATTAAATTAAATATCCTCTACGCCAAACAATAAATAACAAAATAAGTAAATATAAATCCCCATAAAAACCCCAAGTCTCTGTTCACCTTGGCTCTATAAGCCTCAAGGCGAGGGTTAAACCAATCAATAGGGAGTGATTATAGCGTGAGCCGCAATGTTACCGAACCACGCGACCGTGGGGGCTCAATGATACTACAATAATGACTAAGTGTACATTGAAATAAGGCAATCTAGTTGAGCACTATTGAAAATGTTTATAGATTATTTGAAAAGAGTTTGGCAATCCCTATGATAACAGTTAGATCCAAGAAAGATATCGTCAAGCTGTAGGGATAGTCTAAATATTTTGCTAAAAACCTTATCATTGTTTCAAAACGGAAGAAGGGAGATTTGATTATTGCGTATTCGCATTTACATATTATTAAAATATCTTGAGGTCTAAGGTTCAACACTCAATAGGGACACTAATCTTAGTACTAATGTTAGCAAAATAGTTAATTCGAATCAAAGTGATAATTATAACCACCAATACATACTTTATTTACATTGAAATTGCATAATGTAATTTGAAGGTAAAAATTATGGGATTCAGTCTGCTTCCCTAAAAAAATATGTATTTAGGCTCTCTTCGTAAATGCTGTTGGCGTTGAAAACGTTAAAACTTTACATCTACCATTTAAAACATGTGGGAATTTAACGCAACTGTTTACGTTATAAGAACGAGTACTTAGAGGGCCAAGCTTTGCTTGGGGAACGCCAGTCTGTTTGTTTAGATGACTAGGAGTAATATTTCACCACTTCCTCCAACTGGTAATCAGATTGTTAAAACTCATTTGCCTCTTTTATGCATTTTTAAGGTCACTCCAGTTGTGATTTATTGCTCAATGTCCCTTTGCTTTGTTTCGGATATGACCACTATATATATGCAGTCTTCACTCAACGGTTTCAGTCATTGCTCTCAGGAAACCACATGTTAACAAATATAAACAACACGAGTATTACTATGATCGATACATGGTTGATTACGAAATGCTGTTGCAATTATTTTGTTTTGATTTTAAACTCCATAAGCCGATTGTTATTTTTTAAACTTTTATTTTTCCTTTGTTTACATTATTTTATTTTTCCTGGGGATGAGACCTGTCTAGAACTTATTTTTATAGCAGAAATTAGTTATTTCCAACATTGAAGGAAATCGTTCGAGCCGTTTTAGAGATCAGAGTTGTAAGAAAACACGAACCATGGCAGGGACGCAAGCATGCAAACCTTACTCATGTAAGAGTATAGGATAAATCAGTCGTTTGTATATTTTAGTTTCAAAATAAAATTCAAAATAATTTATTTCCAAGAAAATACTTAATTACAAATACAAAGGTATATTCTCCTTAAATATATTACTCAACGAAACAGTTATCTGTTATAGCAATTATAATAATATTTCAATTGGTAAGAAAGACCTAAAACTATTTGTATATAATGGGATTAAATACATTTTACAGTTGATAAATGTGGGTAGTGGTAAGCGTTCAAACTATAAATTAAATAGTTGTACTACTTTTTCAATGACAGTTTACTTTGCTTAATTGTCTTTTATTCGCAGCTTACTTTTAACAGCTGCTAAACAACTGTTTGCCAATATCAATATAAATAATTAAACCATGATTAAAAAATGCATGTGTTTAGAAGTTCAACGTAGTGTAATATGATAAACTAATTCAACATAGGGATGTATCTTTATAAATAGCTAATTTAAAAAATATCCTTGGGAAAATGAGACTTTATTAGCATATTTATTTGAAAAATAGTGGTCGCGCTAAATCACCCAACCATACCTTTTTATAGTTGTGTATTATTTTCTTAATTTTTTCCAATTTTACACTAGAATTTCGCTTAGTAATCAACAGTTTGTCCTCATAGTATAATACATCTGTTGTTAAAAGTCCGGATACGCCTAAAAATTGAATATTAAAAAAGATACAAAATTGAAATTTTAAAACCATATTCTGACTTAAGTTACCGTCTCTTTAATACTTTAACGAGCGGAGACGTTTTGTAGTAAAAGTCCCTAAAACCGTAAAATATTAAGAACACACCGATGTATAAATCAGCTTAAAGATACTTTTTGGTAGAATGCATTGCGTCAAACCTGACTCTCATCTAATGCCTGAGTAGGAAGTAGCACCCGGGTGAACGACATTAGTAAATGTTTAAAACTCGATTACTTCCGATACTACAGTCCTTTGGATGTCCGGTTTGTGGCATTGTGTAATACTGCACAACATTTCCTATGATGTGTGACACACATATATACATGTTTTTCGTTATGCTTGTGAAATTTGATTCGTGCTTACAATAATACGTAACAAATGTCTTCAAGGGTTATCCTTTAGAGGATGTTATGATTTGCTTTACTATTTAAAAAAAAAAAACAACAAAAAAATGTTAATATCAATAAAATTATACATTAATTCACCAATGCTTACAATTAAGATTTTCGGGACTTCTCTAAGTGATATACCCACATTGTGGAATGAGAGCCATGAAGTCCATAGCTCATAAGCTACTATGCAGCTTCATAGTATCAAAGAAGTGGGTTGAGTAAGCATATAATCCTAGAGTTTCATTGTTGTATGCAAGTAGATGGAGTGAATTTATGGAATAGGAATGCATGAATGAGTGAATATATATACAAATATATTAATATATATATATATATATATATATATTCATTTATATATTTATTCAGTAAAAAATCCATTGGGCTTTGCTTGGTTACCAAATATCTATACGAATTCGTTAACAACCTAGTCGTTTGATATAGCTGATGTCGACATTAAGTAGGACGAAGGCTTTTCAAGCCTACATCACATTTTCCAAGGCAGCGAGCCATGGCTTACCTACCAATACACGATAATTACCTAACAAGCAGCTATACAAAGCTTATGGCTTATCAGTGGAACGCTAGACAAAGGCTGAAGGTAATTACAGGTAGCACGCTACAGATCCACCAGGTCACGGTATTACGTCTGTTGCCACACAAATTGAATACAACAACATAACATATATAGATAACTAAAGTGAATTGATTTTTATCAACATACGAAATTATAAATGTTTATAATCGTAAAAATTAGATATTTATGTAGCTAGAGATATTGAGATATTTATAAAATTAAACCTGGATATTTAAACTTCCGTGTATTTCTTCGATAACGTGTTTAAATTGAAAAAGTGTAGGAGTTTCAAAAAGTTGTATTAGTTGTGTCATTAAAATTATTAGTAACGGGGAGACCGAGCCATGCTCGGCGATATTTGACTCATTTTGTGGGTGAAAAAAATGTATATATGTAATTATCATTCAATGGTTCTAGTCACTGCTCTCATTTGATGATACTTTACCATGTTTAAGTGCTATTTTGACCGTTCACTGGTAATTTATTTATGGTTTGTTTATTATTTGAAACTGCATAAGCTCAATTGCAGTAGGCTTTTTAAAATAATGTAAATTTTTCTGGGGTCGAGTTTTCCACCAATTGGCTTTTTAGGTCCATAACAAGCCTCCGATTACAAAGTTTAAACAAAATAATTCTGCTGGATTTCGAGATATATTTTGCAAACAAACAAACAGACAAACATTGCTCGTATTAAAGCATCGGATAATAAGGTTCAGTAAAAATAAAGCCAATTATATTCTAAAAGTAAATACAACATTTAAAAGTTGAATGGGAAACACAAATTCACCTATAGGATGGTTGTATAAAATAATAAAATTTAGACAATATTCAGTCTTTGTCGGCATACATACAACAGCGACACTTTCACTTAGTTGTTTAATGTATCTTTCGAAACATTTTGATAAGGTTAGATTGGATAAATAGTTCCAACCTGTTATTACAAATCATTCTTTAGATGTAAACACCCTTGCAAAAATATTTTAATATGTTTTAAATGGTTACTTTATTCAGTTAGAGGTTTTAATAATGTAATGCATAGTTAACTGCATCTAGCAGTTCATTGCTACTTTCATATAGACAAATAAATAAATGTAGACATTCTTAAAAAGATGCTTTAGAAAGTATTATGAATTTAAGTATGTAAAATCAAATTAACGGAACATTTATATGTTTACAACCTAAAACTTAACATTGAAAACAGATTACAACTATCAAGATACAAATCATAAGGTTCCTAGTAATTCAGTTTGTGCAGATTTCATGAAAATATTTGGTTTTCTGACAATTATCAAGGTTCGTGATCAAGATAATCTATTTAAGTCATAAATATAGTCCAGGGCCCTCAACATGAATTTTGGTTATATCTTTGTAGTAAAATATAAAATGTATGATCATTTCAAACTGCTTTCGTACTTGTTAATTTTCATGTTTTTATTAACTAACTATTAACGTTTAAAATATGTATTTTAGTGAATACATCGGACGTGCTGGAAAACAGAGGAACGGCAGAACTAGGTGCGATGGACGGAAGAAGTGTTTGTTTAGGAGGAGTGAATAATTGGTTTTGTAAGAGTCCTTCGTTATTTGCCCGATTTAATTTGATTCTACAGCACAAAGACTTATAAATGCCAATTTATAAATCGGAGTTTTATAGATTTATTGCAATCTTGAATTACCATTATTTAAAAATGTTGTTATAAAAAATATAAAGTAAAAGATAAATATATATATCAAGTACCAAGGTTATACTTTAATAGGTTATTTTACCTCCGTCAACAGTCCCAATGTGCCAAACAAATTATGCTGACATGTTTTGTTGCAAGCGCAATATTATCAAAGCTTGCAATTCGTCAAAAAGTAAAATTAAAAAACTGTTACAACACAGAAACACGAACACCGATCCACTTGCAACGAAACATTGCAGCATAATTTTCTTGGGGCACATTGTGACTATTGACGGAGGTAAGATAATATATTTAAGGCATAAATATAGTCCAGGGTCCTCAACATGAATTTTGGTTATATATTTTTAGTAAAATATAAAATGTATGATAATTTAAAACTGCTTTCGTACTTGTTAATTTTCATGTTTTTTATAAATGTTAAATTTAGTACGAATTTTGGTGACCGTATAAATACTTCACCGCTATCAACTTTTACGACCTATTTGTCAAGTAAGTATTGTTTTTGTAAAATCTTTCCAATTTTCCTTAGAGGAGAAAATGTTTATTTGGTGCTCCCAACCCAAAACGTAATGTTTGAAATCATGGCCTGTATGTACACAGTTTGGATTTATAAATATCTAGAAACAACACAAATGGCCAGAGTTTAAGGGCATATAGTTTTCAATTAATTGTTATTTAACGTATCTCCAGCAGGTTTTTAATCTTTTACTTGTTATTTAGGAATGTTAAAATTATGTTTTATTTTAAAAATACAAATTGATTTTGATAAATATGTCTAGTTAGTTAGTTAGTACATCAGGACCTCGGACAAAATCGTTGGCCTGCAGGTGTAGGAAAATTCGGAGTCTGAAATTTCGAGGCTTATTATCAAAATTTAATTTAATTTTGCTCAAAGTTAAATTGTTCTTCAAAATGTAATTACCACCGTTGGGAAGAGCTCAACTAAGTAAATATGAGCCTTTAATTTCATTTTAGGCAATCTTTTTTCGATAGAGCAGTACAATTTCTTACGATGCGATACCACATAATACATTAAGAATTATATATATTTATACATATCAATATGTTTATTTTAAACACTTTACAACTAACAAGACCACAGTAAGCAATGAATGATTAGAAATGTATAGCCTACTTGTTTGAAATGACCTTTTATTTACATGTAAGTAATTAACTGTGATTAGTAAACTGCTATGAATGGGATTACATATCACGAAAGTTTATTTAATAAATATGCAATAAAACAATCAGTTATACTTACACTGATGATTTTTTAAGTAAGTAAAAAGAGGAATAGTCACAACGTTTTATAAAATACCTTTTTTTTATTTACATTCATTTTAAAATATAATTGCACTTGGCTAAATATTTATTCTAATCCTAACGCATATTACATGCGTTTTTGTTAATTTTACATATACCGTTCTGAACATATACGATTCTCCTCAACAGTTGGAACCGTACATACTAATTACTATCTTTAAGCCAAATTAGGGGTTTTAAAGTATTTAAATTTAACTTTCAATATAAAATATAGCAACAAATTGCATCTTGGTCGGTTATTGCAACAATAAGTTCAATATTTTCTTTATGTACTATGAAAACGCAACCTTTGTATACAAATATGTCTAGAAAAACGTATGTAAATCACTCCTTATTATGTTGTGCACAAAATAAATTGTTTTTGTTATTGAAATATATAAGATAAATATTCACCGGTGATTGTTTGGTTCTTGGTAAACAACAGAATCTAATATTGCTCGCTGAAGTAATATAAGACTTTCCATCACTTTGTCAAGGCAAACACTCATACATCTTACTACACATCCCCAGTCCCTCAAGACACATTATACATGTGTTTGAGTTGTAAATATTTATACACATTCATTCTCAGATTTGATATAGTTAATATCGTATTTCTGGAAAAAATAGTTTGCTTCCGCCCTTAAATTTATGAATCCTTCCTTGAATATACTATGTCAAACTTTGACAATGAAGACACTAACTGTGACATTTATGTCTATTATAAATGTTGATTGAGTTTTGTTTTATTTGTATTTGAACTATTTTATTTTTTCGTTAGTATTTTACGTAATTTTACTTTCAACAAATTAGACAATTTTGTCCATTGAGTGCAATCCAATTTTTAACTTACCTCAGCAGTTGTATTACTGTTGTTTCTATTTTTCAATTTATTTTAAAGATTTTAAGCTGAATTTAACTTACATACCAAAACTTTAGGTTCGTTGCATTGCCTTCCTAAAACAGAAATTGTTGGTATGTAACTAAATGCTTACAGGTGTATAGCTACGAACAGGACACATATATTAAATTATGTTAATATATCATTAAAGAAAATACTTTAGGATATATTTGATACTTTAAAATATATTTATCGTTAACAAAACTACTTCAAAATGTATCTTGTTTGTTTTCAAGTAAATTTTTGTGGTTGGACTAAAAAAAAACCTCAAGAAAGCTAAATAGAGTTCATAGTTCGCTCCAAATACAACAAATTTTAGCTTTGGTCTAGTCGTGTCTGGAATATTGTGGTTACAACATTAACTATACATTGACTTGTACTTTGAGAGGTTGGTTTCAACTCATGTTCTTTTCGGATACAAAATTAGATAATGATTTAATCCCTATCTAATTAAAAACATATTTCAAAACTATAAAAAGTGATAAAGTATCACAAACTGTTCTTAAAGTAAACTCTGGTTACCATCGTACGTTACTTAAAGATTAATAATATGCGTTCTAATACAATGTTTCCTACTGGTTCGTAATTAGACTTTTAAGGTGAGACTTCTCCATTTCACGCATACATTACATGCAGAAAATGTATATTACAAGTAGGGAATGTTCCTCTTAATAATTTGTCAAGCAAATTAAATTATTTTCATATATTATTAACTTTGACATTTAATATTACGTATTTCTATTTTTAGTTTAATCCTAGGACACCTTACTAGTAAAATGCAATTAGAAAACTGTAATATTTTTTATGTGCGGGTGATATAACCATTACTTAGGTGTTATAGCCAATTAAGTCTAAATTCTAAATCATGCCATAATTAATCTGATTCCATATTCTTTATATAATATTATATAAGATATCGGTTATCCGAAACAGGGGTTCTAGTAATCCTAACAGAGAGGATAATATTGTATCGATGGTACTTCTACTCTTGAAATAAAAATGTGTGCGCTACTGTCATCGCTAGTTAAAAAAAACTTCTTTATCATGGTTCTACCTTGTTTTAAATGGAACGTCTAAAGAAAATAATTTGAGTTTAACAAAACCAGTTAGTATTGTAGGTGTTATATTCGTATTTAAGCTCCAGAAACAGACTGTCTCGCGTCTTTTATTTGCTATTGAAGCTTCACAACTGGGTTACGAAGCATTAAATGTTAACTGTTCACTATACAGTTCAATATACCATGATCTAAGTTCACATAGTGGAGATGGTTGAAATACTTATACTTTAGAAACGGGTGGTCAAACGGGGCATTTGATGTGGCCGCCTGGGAAATGGTTACATATTTACTACGAATTCAGACTATGTTCAGCCGTTAAATTCTAAAATACCTCCTTCACACATAGAATAACATATCTCCTAAGCCGACATTCCACAGAACCAGGAAAGGCAGTGTTATATTTAAGATATCGTCAGAACTAACGGTAGGTCCACAGTGCAACTCGATTCTGACTCCGATTCCAATTACGACAATCGGTGCAAGAAACTACTAATGTTAGTTAATGGAGATGGCTATGGGGCCAGCTTGTTCATTGAGGTATCGGAGTCATAGAGAAAATCAAAATAAATTGTTTAATATTAGGTTCAGATTTGCATCTAATAAGAATAATTTACTCACTTTAGGCCGAAAACACAATGTAATTATAAAGAAGTGGAAAGAACATGCGTGAATGCCCGTACCAATAATTTAAATGCCAAGATTTGCGTGAACGTGTTCATATGTGTATGTATTTTTAAATTAAAAACTCCATAGACTGACCAATAAATGTTATTTTATCTTGATGACTTCATGGCAGACTACTTGAAAATAGCGCAATGAAGTGTTGAAACCAGGTTGTAGTTATACAACAGAAAATTGAACTGGAGACGAAAAGGTAAGTAAAAACCACTTTAGACATTAATAAAACGTATGTTTTACTAAACTGTCGTTTATTTGTTATGTTTTGTCATATTTCTTTCTAAACCGCCCCGCAAAAGACAAAATTATTGCAACAACAAAAATTCAAAAATTATTGGAGCGTCTTCGTTCGCAAACCAACTCCATTGCTAACCAGTTCCATTGCTCCAACTGCTAATGTCGAGTCAAACATGAACCAATAGAGAGCGTTTCCTGCAGGTTTTATCAGATTATCTGCTTACACTATAGCCTTTCTGACTCCAATAAAACAAAGTATGACTGTCAGAATCGGATTAGGAGTCGGAATTAGCTTGCGCTGTGGGAGCATCGCAAAGATCGCCCTAAAGAACTTAAAAAATAAATAAAAATGGTAATAGTGGTTATAGTTAGGTTTAGATTATATTTATCTCCTGAGGTGTGACAAAACTGATAAACCCACCAATCACTGACTTGAATGTACAATTAGCCGCGTATCCAGGAACAAAATATCTGTTCACTACATCTAATACGTATATTGTAATGCACAAACGTATTGGAATAACATTACATGCTAATCATAATATTAATATCGTATGGATTTGTAAATCTTGTGGTATTTCTGAGCGATATAACTGAATTTTTTACTGAAATTTAATTTCATGAACAGAAATATAATTTGTCAACCAAGATTCAAACTGCTTTTTCCTAAGGAGATTAAGGGATACGTAAATAATGATTGTTTTGGACTGTATATTACTTGGATTTAATTCGTATAATTTTCACAGATAGATTAGGAACAGCAAAACCATAAAACCTCTAGAATCAAACACAAATAAATGTTGCACTTTAGGTTTTTTAATTAAGTTATTTTGATTAAGTTTAAAATATGTATAGAAAAAGGTAAAACGATTTAACATTATTAGAAATCATTCCCACTTATATTTTTCGTCGCTGTGTGTCAGAGTCGTCTTGGACTACCACGCTTATCAACCACTCTCCAAGCCAGTTACACTCTATTGATATGAGATTATACAAATTTGTTATAACCTAACAGCTATTTAAAACCTCTTTTAATAAATCTAAACGATATTTAAAAACCCTATTCATCTACTTGTGTTACCCCGCAGTTTAAATTTAGCACATGTTGTAACCAAAATCTAAAAAAGCAAACAAAATAAAAAGCACATAAATAAGAGTCAGTACTCATCAGTGATTATAATTAGTGCATAGCTAAATGTTATAATTATTTTAAAGGTTATACAAACACTGAGTTACAGCCCGATTATTCTTACAAAAAAAGTGGTGTTGCATAATTTGGTCTGTAGCTTAATAAAACATCGCAAAATATCTAAGAAGAATACGTAACTTGTTATAATAAAAAATAAAAGTACTTCACATATGGAACAGAATAGGTTTGTGTATAGGATTAGCAGATCTGCCAGCGACAATATTCTGGACTCTTTCCCAGAACGAAGAAGAGATGAATGGTCATTGGCAGCTTACCAGGCTATCTGTCCATATGTTACGATTATGCCTAGAGTTAATATTGTATTTTGTTAAAGTATAAATAAAATAAATACGAACGTGATTTTATTATCTCATTTTTAAGATCATACCAAGTTTTTTTTACTTCAATATAGACGTTTATATCAGCGAATAATGTTCCAGACAGAGACACAGAGGTCATGCGCTTGCTGATATCAGCATGTAATTGTCGTGTAAAGAATTAGTACATTAATAACTTTATATAACTTACTCTCGACTAAAATATATGCTGTTATTAAATATTTAACATTGAATTTCAAAAAAATTTGGTGAACAAAGTTTTTGTATATCATAATTAAATCACATCTCTCTTTGTTTTTGAGCCACCTTTGTTATGCAACATATTAGGATTAATTACACCACCTAGGTTGGGCCTAAAAGACAAACTAATGAAGGCAGTTATTTTTGTGGTTCATAACATAGTATTAGAATGACGGCTATACTTACATGAAATAACTAACCATTATAAAAGAATATAGAAAGTTGAGTCCAACAGACCACAGCAAAATGATCACTTCGACCATAAAACCAAACTCGATGATGTTGGCGGTAGACCGCACAAGCCTGTGGCTCCAATAAATTCTATGAAGCCAAAATATAAATTAATATAAATTTGGTTTTTCATTGTTGAGTTTTGGGCAAGTAAAAAGCTAGATTATAACATATTTGGTAATTTATTCATGCTATTTGCTTCCTAAATTGATTGTATGACTTAAAAAAGGTACTGTGTCACGTTAGTATGTATTTTATTTATACTTTAACAAAATACCATGGTAAACGTTTAGAGTTTACATCGATGACAGTATTTTATTCTGTGATACAGCAAGATTTGATAATGGGACCAAACTAGTCCCGAAACTTGTAATCATATAAACTAGTGGATTGATTACAAATAATATCCACTACCAGGTAACAAGGTAACAAGGTATTTAACCTTATTTTTTAAGCCATATTTGGTAAATCGTATACTGACAAGTGTCTCTTTACTGACAAGTGAGATGCATAAGGAATAAACTGTCGGATATAATCGTTTGTCGATAAACTGAATTTTTCTGTTACAAGTATATGTAACATTGTTTTAGACTTACTTTGAGTACTGGTAGACTTGGTTTTCTCCAGGTCAAATTCAATGTCCCTGGGAAAGGATTTCAAAAGACAAATTTGTTCTGTAAGGTTTACATTAAGGGAAGTAAGTAGCATCAATGATTTTCTACGTTTAGTACATTTTGAGCTTATCTCTAGAAATATAATTATTGTAAAGCACATTTTAAGGGCAGATTTAGTTTCGTATTTTACGTTGTTGTATTAACACCTGTCATGACTAAGCTGCTATGACTAAGCACCATATAGTTTGAACTACTTAACAGTGTTTTATGGTTGATGGAAGACCCACTTTATTTTCCAGTAGACCTTACCCACAGCAAGTGTGATCCAGGTGCTATCATAAATCGTCGGACGAGGCGAGTTATGGTGTTAGCAGTGGTTTGGTCTAGACACATTGATCACGTGGTCAAATCAAACTGGCCAAATGTTCCCGTGATCAACTTTCCCAAACAGCTTACTTTAAGGATTACCAAACATTTATTATTAATTTGTTTAAATGTTTAATTATCTGCTTTGATTATCCACAACGTACAATCTATTTTTTGTGTATTTTAAAGTTAAACTCTATTAAAATATATTACATGCACAGGTTGTCTTTATTAAAATTTAAACAAGTGCCAAAATGATTTCAATAATTTCCTAATTTTAATTGCAAAATTAATTTTAATTCAAAACACATATTTTACTTGTCCAATTTTGCATTCTGACAAGTTTGAATAGAAGGTAGAAAAATGTGTGATATGTGAAAGTATCTACAATATGACAGAAGTGCTGCTATTTTCGTTTTCAATTTCGCCCATCTATTCATTCCACTTAATATTTTACTATATCCTTGCAAATTTATACAAAATAAATAAATAAAAATATCAATAACTTAAGAGTAATCGTATTGATGAGAAAACCTTTTTTTAAATAAAAAAATATTGACAAGTAAAATAAAATAAAGCATTGTTCTGGTGAACAGGCATTAAAATGTAATTTTAAAAAGTGCTCACTAATTTAACGTACGTCTCACCATTTACACCAAATATATAATTGGTTTAATTTATTGTTGTTTTAAAAAGAAATGAAGTTAGATTAATAAGAGTAATAATTATTCTACATTTTTAGTACACGCATTTCTATGTATCTAAGAGATTGTCTTGGGATGTGGCTTATCAGTTCATGTTGTTCATTTTTTAGAATCAGTTAGTGACAATTTTGAACCCTCCAAAGAACTATTACTAATTTTAAAAGTGTGGTATGTTCATATATAATTTGTATGTTAACTGTTCTCTTTATAAACGATGTAGATAAAGTTGAAAGTTCTCTTAAAAAGAACGAGACCTTGTCAAGAGACACGAAAATAATAGAATAAAAAACTAATTAACTTAATATTTTATAAGGGTAAATTCCCCCTTGTATTATAAATTGTCTGTATGTAAATTTTGCACATAAATAACATCTTAGCCTAGAGGTAGAAGCTGGCCTTACAAGTCAGACGTGGTCTATTACAAACCAGTAAGGAACAAACGTACCGTTGAAAGCTGAACGCTGAAAGTTGAACGTAGAACGCTGAAAGCCCTGGTTGAAACACCTGATGCTCCACGTCCTCTAGTACGCTGAAGCTAATACATAACCTAAGTGATCATAAGTACAGTTGTTATATACTACTCTCTGAACGTGTTTTCTAAAGCTAGGTAAGTCCCAAGCTAAGCCAACCACTGCTTAAATGTTGATCATATTATCAACGTATCTTATGGGAAAAGTCCGATGTGGAGACGATATACCTTCAAAAACTCACTCCATACCACAATATCCACTACATTACGGGTATTGCATACTATTTAACTTTAGTGTATGTACATATCATTAAATAATGATCATAAGATAACTTCTAAATAAAATTAAAAAAAATATTTTAGTTAAAATTAGTAAGCTATAGTAAACTTTAGAGTTAACCAGCTTTAAAAAATTGTAAGAGTGAGCTTAATCACACTAGATCAGCTTATCAGTTAGTAGCGGAAAAAATGAAGACCCTTCGATTTAACGGAGAAAATCACCCGCTAGCAGCTAGAGCTCTTCAGGGTCAAATATATGTTGACGATGCTTTGTTAGGTAGTGACACTCTTAATTGAAGCTCTTAACTTACAGCAAGATGTTTCCAGATGAGGCAATCCAGTGTCATGGCTTCTGGAAGACGATTTATTGAATGTTTATACATAAACCATCTAATTTCTACTTTAAAATAATGATTTTTAGATGGTATTAATACTTTAGCAATCCCATAAATAAAACAAATAATTTAAACCATTTTGTATAGTGAACATTTAAGATTTAAATTTTGATGTGAATTTTTTTACAAGTCAGTATTTATTTACCAAGTTTATTTTAAAACCATTCATAAAACCAGTACATAAATCATTCACTAACAATATTTTCCAGTTGCACGATTCAATAGGACACTTTTGATATTCATCACGATAATGTTATTTTTGTTTAGTACAAACTTAAATAAACCAGTGACTGACTGTTACTTACCAATGTGACTTACCAATGGCATACTGTTTTAATAGTATGCTGCATAGATACGACATAAACATATGTGTAACAATTATCGTAAGAAATACTGAGCTTAAGTGATTGTTGGAGTTCATTAACTAGCTGTAGTAGTTGATACGGGTCAGACAGAGGTTGACAATTTAGATTGGTTACTCCAAACAAATTAAATGGGCGATGATGCAACATTCGTCGGGCTCGTGTACAAGTTTCTAACAATTCTCAATACTCACAGTTTATATTCATTTTTAAGGACCCTCTTACCTGTAAATAAAATTCACCAACTCACCCACTTCCCTTTTACTCTCTCCCCCTTATACATAGTATATGGTGAAAGTAGATTTTCGTCAAAATTCTAGAATTTGAGTTGTTAGTGGAAATATTTCTTTTGGTGCTCCCTGAACCCAAAAAGTGATTTTTACGAGATACCTGTGTGACTGTATGGATGTGTATAGAGCTAAAGTCCTAACCAATGTTCCGATTTTTATAAAATTTGATATGTAGATACTTATCCACGATATATGCAGGTTTTTTATTTTTTGGAATTTTTCATTTTTAAGGGTAATTATCTCCCAAAAACCACCAAAAAACATGAAAAATCAAGATTTCTCAAAAACGGCTCTGGCTATTTTAATTAAACTTTAGTCGTTTGGACAACTTTACTTTAAAAAAAAAATTACACCTCCCGCATTTCTGTAAAAATTCGGGTTCAGAAACAAGACTTACAATATTAAAAATTCAGATTTTGTATAAAAAAATATATAAAAAGTATTACTATTCACCATTAAAAAGAGCTCACAAAACTAAATAATTTAGTATTTTCAATTACTATTCTACGATTTCTGGTTGCGGAGAAAATTTAAATTTTTATTTTGCGGTAAACGCAGTACGTTGTTTAATGTTATTCTTATGGTGAAAACAAAAATTACTATATCTCTCTTATTTACTGATTAATTTCGTTCAAACTTGGTATGCTTGTCAACTTAGTATTGGCCAAGAGAAGAAATTCGAAATATGGTGCCCCTTAATAACTCTGGGGTGGGGGAATAAGGGGCATTTCCCCTCTTAAAACCATGTGTGTAGCAATGAATTCTGTAGTGCCTCCAAACCAGGGATTTGGTTGGATGTTTTTGAAAACAACTTGTTTAAAAGATTTTCTGGACATTCGACCGTGCTTTGTATTTTATATTTAGTAAATAGAAAGTAATTTATTCATTAAAGTTTGACTAAAAAGGAGAAAGTATGTGTCAGTTTCCTGATACCGTTTATTTACTGGGTCATTAGAACCATCGTAATCATTCAGGGATGAACCTAAAGAAATATTGTATTCATCGAACAAATATATTTTAAGATCTAACTTTTAAAATTAATCCATAGATAAAATGTTATTGAATTTGGCAAAGCAGTTTAAAAATATATTTTTTTTATAAATTGTTAAATTTTTCAAACGCTAATACAATAGGCAGAAACAAAATGTAAATACTCGTTATAACACCTGTTAGTCAATAACAAATCATATTTTTCAATTTAAAACACGATAACAATTCACGGAATTATGTTTCTGTCTTTGCCAGACAGTTCTGGTTTTGGTATGATATTATAGATATTGACTTAATCTTCATAAATTATTTTAAGATATAATCCTTATTTTAGGTTTCAGCTCCTTAATAATCTCAAGGCTACAAATATAAACTATATTGTAAAATACATAGTTTGGGTTTAACTTATTTCAGCTATTAAATAGTGTGTAGCTTTAAACATAAAATACATAAGTATTTTAGAAAACATAAGTTTGTTAGCTTTTGTTGTCTTTGCAAATGACTAGCCACTACCCGTTAAGAAATCATACCTACGGTTTAGTAAATACCCCCGTCGCAGCAAACCTGCATACTCAGCGAATTTCCAATGAATATATAACATAACACATTATAACACTTAACAGGATTCATAAGAAATGTATTCACAAGCAAGCGATATTTAAAATATTAATTATTCTCCATAAGAATAACATTGGGGATGAGTACGCAGGTTTGCTGCAACAAGGCACACAAAATAATGGGTTTTTATGCAAATATCAATAGAACTCATCTTAGTGAAGTCACATACCAAGTTTCATCCATATACATTCATAAATAAGCGATATATAACATTTTAAGTATTTTCCATAAGAATAACATGGGGACCGAGTACCTAGGTTTGCTGCTACAGGAGCCATAGGCGAAAAATTGTTTTTTTGTGCAAACAACAATAAACCATAACCAGATCAAGCCATATACCAAATTTCGCCAGTTTATGTTCATAAATTAGCGAGATATACAATTTTCCTTTTTCTCCATAAGAATAACATTAGACAACGTACTGTGTTTAGCACTTTCAATATCTCGGTAACCAATTGACGTAGAGCAATGATCAAAATACCAAATTGTTTGTTTTTTTAAGTTGAATTCAATGGTATAATTTAAAATTTGATTTAAATTAAAATTAAATGTGAAAACCCCAAAAACCTCATTTTTGGGGTACAAAACCCCCCAAAAACCCCCCTTCGGATGGTGCGATTCATCTGGTTTTCGAACTCGTTCAAGTAAATGGTACTTTGCACATTTGTACCAAATTTCATTAAGATCAGACCTTTTTTACGAGAGTTATCGTGCTTACGAACACATATATATATAAATATATATATATATAAATATATATATATAAATATATATATATATATATATATACATATATACAAATTTGAACGAATGGTGTTTTTGGCATCTGGGGACCTCAAAATGAAAAGTTATCATGGTCTCGGGCTTAAGTCTTACCATGAGACCTACGGTAATAGCTTCTTCCCTATAGGGGAAATTCGCTAAAAACGTACTTATTTATGATCTATTAACCTATTCAATCTTAATTTTACAACCTTCGTGTTAAATTATCAGATTACAGTATCAGTTCAAGAAAACTACAGTGGTGAAACTGTCTGAAAAAATTCCTATTACGTTAGTAAACTTTCAAAAACATATTTACGGATAGTTCCAAATATGTTTAGATGGAAAGAAATCATAAATAAATATCTCTGTATATGTCATGAAACTAGTTGTTATTTTTATTCCATCGGCATCACACACAGGTTTGAAGAAAACTCTTTTTTAATTTAGTTTTAGAAAATAAAGTTTAAACGTTGGAGCCATGATTAAAGATGATTAAGCCAATGTAAAAGGGTATCCGCCAATTAACCGTTGGTAAACAAAACCAGTTAAACAAGGCAAGTCAGTGAAATAACAGTTTTCATCACTTTGTCAAGCTAAGCTCATGAAACTTGTTGCTGAACCACTGTCTATCAAGGGACCAAATAAATGTGTCTCATTTTTAAGAGTAGTATTTTTGTTTGCCAAATTTGGGGTTTCTTACATTAAAAAGTAGTTACCACTCGAGAGGTAATTTCTTATGAATCAGACATTATCATAGCAAGGATAGATGGAGAGTAAAATTTAATTATCATATTTTTTACGGATAAAGTTGGATTCTTTATTTGTAATACGCACACAGTATATATAATTAAACCACAGAATCAAATTGTTATAAATCTTAAGATCCCTTTTTGTATTTAAATTTTTACAATATAACCAACAAACTTAAAAACTATTTTATCTTATTTGATTTATCCTTCTCTCCAACATCCCTAATTTTCAAAAAAACTCAAGAACAGGGTAACTCTTGCACGATCCCATCGTATTCCTGTAACAAGGTGTTTTTGCAACTCAGGACTGCACATTATATTAAAAAAATGCCAGTAAGAACTGTTAATTAAGATAACATTTGATATTAAAATGTTTAGCTACTTTTTACTTTCTCCCCTTATACATAGTATATGGAGAAAGTATTGTTTTCGTCAAAATTTTCGAATTTGAGTTGTTAGTAGAAATATTTGTTTTGGTGCTCCCTAAACCCAAAAGCGTGATTTTTACGTGATGTCTGTGTGTCTATCTGTCTGTCTGTCTGTCTGTCTGTATGGATGTATACAGAGCTAGAGACCTAACCAGTGGTCCGATATTTATGAAATTTGGTATGTAGGTACCAATTCATGATATCTCTAGGCGTTTTTTCATTTTTTGGAATTTTTAATTTTTAAGGGTAACTATCCCCCAAAAACCGCCAAAAAACATGACAAATCAAGATTTCACAAAATGGCTCTAACGATTTTGATTAAACTTTAGTCGTTCGTAGAACTTTAGTTTTACAACAAAATGACACCACCCTCATTTATGTAAAAATTCGGGTTCAGAAATTACAAGACTTAAAATATCAAAAATTCATGTTTTTTATTTTTCATAAAAAACATGAATATAAAAATATTACTATTCATCATTAAAAAGAGCTCAAAAAACTAAATAATTTAGTATTTTTAATTAATATTCTACGATTACCGGTAGCGGAGAAAATTTACATTTTCATTTTGCGTTAAACGCAGTACGTTGTCCAATGTTATTCTTATGAGGAATTCAAAAATTACAAATTCTCTCTTATTTATTGATCAATTTTGTTCAAACTTGATAAGCATGTCAAGTTAGCATTGACCAACAGAGGAAATTCTAAATATGTAGCACCTTAATAACCCTGAGGGGGGGAGTAGGGGGCATTTCCCCTCTTAAAACCACGTGTGTAGCGATGGATTCTCTAGTGCCTCCTAAACAGGGATTTGGGTGGATATTTTTGAAAACAACTTGTTTACAAGATTTTCTGTATATTCGACCATGCTTTGTATTTTATATTTAGTAAATAAAAAGGAATTTATTCTTTAAAGTTGGGCTAATAGGGGGAAAGAATGTGTCAGTTTCCTTATACATGTTATTCAACTAATTCTAATGATTTATTCAAAATGTAAATCAGAAAAAATACTTCATTTGTAACAATTATATGTAGTTTGGATGATACGTATACATAAAAATTAAATAAAATAAATAAATAAAATAAAATAAATAAATAAAATTAAATAAATAAAATAAAATAAATAAATAAAATTAAATACTTATACATAGCCTACATTAACTGGTTTTGAACTATGGGAATTGTTAAAGCTCAGTTTTAATTACACTAATGACTGTCCCGTATCAATTAGTCAGCTCATTAGACCTAATCGTCCAGTGGAAGTAATTATTCAAACAATTAAGCTTACTACGTTGGTTCGAGTTTTAAAATGTAAAACCACAGTTTAATTCAACTGAGAATCAATTTTCGTTGGAATTACAAACAGTCTACTTAGTTAGAATTGTTTTGACATTACGATGTTTTTTCGTGTTGTTTTGTTTTATGAAAAAATATGGAACAGAACCTATTTATTTATTTATTTATTTCAACGGTATTGTAATTTTGATGATGGTACTTTGAGACCAAATATTTTCTATATACAAAAATTATACATGAAATTTAATACTATTAGATTTTACGCAAGCGAAAAATCCATTATTCCTTAAAATATTCAATAGGTGAATGAACGCCCCTGCGTGTACCGACTAATCTAATTACCAATTGGAGTGAACAAATCAACTAGTGTCCTGATCTACCCGCGGAGACCTCGTAGGCATGGAGACAGACGATTTGTACATCTAATAACAGCTAATAACATCTTGACGTTGTATTGTTGTATTGCCGGGACAAACTTGAATCCTCTGTATTTAAACGTATCAGAAAAGCCTTAAACTATTTATATTTATTTTCGTATATAACTGAGCATATATAGAATAAATATTAGAATGGCATATGTAGGCCATAACAAACAATATTAACTCATATTAGTGTGGCATTGTCGTGAGAATTTAACTGTTACGTCCACGTTTTATCTGAAATTCAGTAACTAATGACTTTTAAATATGTAATAATAACGTTCTAAACTGGTTTTATGCTTTAGGTCCATCCCAGGTCCCCGAGTTAAGGTGGTTACATGTTGAATAAATCAAATAGAATTAACTTACTGATATTTTACGTAGTTCATTCTCTCAATATTTATCCAACTAGTTTTAAAGTTATCACTAGTACCCAACACATCTTACGGGATGTAATAAAATACAATTTACATCGCTTAAGAATATATTTCCACCTATACTAATTCACAAAACAGACGGTTAACATATATATTATATAGTACAAGGCTATCGATTTTGACCAGTCACACCGGTCATCATTAGGCCAGTGAGAAAAATTACAGAACCAAAATGATGTCCCTGCTTGTATCCTACTGGTTACCGGAAGTTCCGGATACAAGTTCTTAACTGTGCCACCAGAGTACACATTTATTTCATTATTACACTGAAATGTCTCGTACGTTAACAGTCAAAGTAAAGTAGACAGACACTTACGAGACTCTCCTAATGATATACTGCGGAGACTATGTGGTCGTTGTGGCCATCCAAGCTAATTACGTCTGACCCCATTACTGTTAAACTTTCCTTGCGGAGTTTTAAACATCAAAGTTAACGTTGTCTGCACAACAATAATTATAATAAGACATTTTAATGAACGACAATTACTTATTACTTATTACTCATAACACTGATATTTAAAAATGTTCAACCTTTAATTGACATGTTATCTCTTATATTTAAGGGATAACTTAAGTTATTTAAATTTAAATCAGTTGATGTATTTTGTTAGCACATGATCACAAACATTTATTGAAAGGTTAGTTTTAAATTAATGTATTGCTCTCATCCTCTTGAAGCAAAGTTGTTTAAATAAAAAAATAAAATTATAACCTTGGAATAACCACAATACGTATTTGCTTTATCTCAGTAACTTTTTTAACACAGAGCGATTTCTACTAATAACTAATCTATTCCATCACTGTGCTAGCTCTCGTTTGATTGCTCAATCACAGCTGATAAACCTGGTGGTGATCGGATGTCTTCACATCTCAGCCGTGAGCCGCCATCCATCTTTTTTAATGGGTTTGCCGATCCCACATTACCGTTACACGACATCCCACAGTTACCGTTACATCCCGTTACGCGACTTTGAAACTCAGAGCCATTCAGTTCCGTGTGAACGACTAGAGGTATAACACCACCTATTCAAAATAATACTGATTTTGATTTATTTCGCTTGTTTTGTCTGAAAAATGTTCACGTTAGGCGAATAAACCGAAAATTTGTCCTGGATTTAGTATATATTAGTGCCCGAACTTTTATTTATCGAACAAGGTTTATTGCACTGTTCAAATCACATTTAATCATTTATTTATGCTTTTGTGCGGGTTTCGTATGTAGAGCTAACGCATTTATAACATTTGATAATCCGTATTACTAGTGGAAATGTTGAATTAAGGTTTATTAACATAGAAAATAAATAATGTTCTTAAGTGCAAACAAAAAAATAATTATAATAAGGCAAATTACTATGTTTATTTTCTTATTATTTATCCTATCAGTTACAGTTACAGCTATCCCAACAGGCTGTTTCTAATAACTACCAACATTCTAAGTTTAAATACTGTATGTATTAAATAAAACAGCCTTCTTGTGATTGTTGTTTATTTTTATAAGAATATTGAATAAAATAGGTTTTACCTTAGGATGTAACTTACCAACATAATAAGCAAATTAAAAAACATGTTATTAAATGAAAGTATTTTAGCTTGTTTTTTATCACACCAAACCTATTTATGACGTCAGATCTTAAATAAAACCTTTCAATAAAACACATAAGTAAGCTTCATTACACAAGTTTTAAATTATCACATAAATACTAATTTTCTCAACAACCACTCAAACCACTCATATTATAACTCCGTTTGCAGCTAAACATTAAACTGCCTCCAACAGAACTGCCTTGTGTTCTACTGGGAAACTTACAAGTTGAGTCTTTTTGCAGAAGTAATATGTACTTAAATAAAATCGTCGATGAAGGTTTAATGTTTTATTATAAATACCCTTAATGTAAAGTCCAGGATAGTACGGATTAGATCAAGGTAAGCAATATAGATGCAATGATTATTGAGGTATACATTTAATCTCGAGTTTAAACACCGTTAAGTAAATAATTGTTTATTTACTGTAAGATTTGTGGTATTAGGAAGTTAAATATTTCGAAAATATTCAGATTTTATAAAAATATGACTTAAAACTGTACTAAGCTGCAGATCAGATTATCATTAAAACCTTAATATGTTAGAAACCTTTTAACTACTTGATTCAATTACAGATTAAAGTTCTGTTGTGACTTGAGTAAGATATTTAAATCTAATTCCTTCATGTTTTTTATGTACTTTTAAGGTAGAATATAACAACTTCCGCATTTATCTTATTTTAATAGTTATTATTTCTGAGGTGGGACGGAAGAATATTATCAAGTATGAAAGTTTTACTTACGAGTATAATTCATGTTTAGTATTTATAATTTTGTTATTGGGTTGAATTTAAACTTAATCGATTGCGCATGATTTATTTATAGTTGTTCTCGTGGTTTTGGTAGGTTTATGAAACATTGCACGTCATAATAACTGTTAGGTTAATAACACCTAATATCATCCCTATCCGGAACCTTAGAATCATATATAAAAGGTATACATTGAGATATAAAAACATGGTGGCTAATCATCAAATCGATGAATTTGACTACAATATTAATTAAATTTAAGTTAATTTATGTTGCAATTGTAATTTTAAGGGAATTAAAACACATTTAAAAGTTCAATAAAAAGTTATGGAGCTTATTTTGTAGAATATGAGTAGTAAATCATAAGTTGAATATCTTACAGTTTATTAGCGTTTCAGTACGATGTATCATATGTGGACTGGAATTGCCTCATATGTTGGCGTTTGGAACATATGTTACATGTCTGTGTCGTTTTGATGTGTCATCACTAATTCTTCATACTGTTTATATATGAGTAAGTGAATTGTCTGATATGTTTAGTAGGTGTTTTAGGCTACTGAATGAATATTTGTCCACATATTGTAGATTTCTAAAACGTTTTACACATTATTATTATTATTAAATTAGCCACAGTTCGGTCAACAATTGTTATCTCATACTTACTTCTTAATTGTTTAACAGTACTTAAGGAGCTTGTCGTGTTAAAGTGGGAAGATTTTCTTCTATCTCTTATATACTAATCAATCTGTATACCTGATTTTACTTTAAAATTCTCAATGAAGTTCCTCAATATACCTTTATTTATCATGACCGGTTAACATGAAATTAATGTATTCGTATGTGTTCTTTAAAAATATTCTTATGTTAATAATTTTAAAATATTTTTACAGATTAAAAATAAAGTCGATAAGAAATGATCAAGTTTCTACTATAACTCATTGAATGTATATTACAGTGTAATAAGATGTAGTAAAGGGTATACAGGTCAGTTTTAATAATACGTTATACATTAATTTTTTTAAACAGTTTTAGCCTTCAGCTGAAGATTATGACTAGATACAATTACTTTAAGCGAAATTAACAATAATCTAGGCTTGTGGCCTCTGAATTAAAGAAGTACTGGCAGCGTATTCTGTTTGTTCAACGCCAGGGCGCGCTTCGGATAGTCCGAAGCATTAAGGTTTTGGTTGGAATCCTTGGTTCTCGTTGTGCTAGGAGTGATCTCTATTGACTTGCTAGCTCAAGAACGTAGGGAGACCTTTGTCCTCAGCGCGGACTTCATAGGAAGCTGCGTCACGCGCCCACGACTACACCATGCGGATGTGGCGGTAGCGTTGGGATGATTCGGACACCAGTAGATGGACTCCCAGGTTGGTCAGGCATCTCAGGCCATGGGTCCAACGAAACCATGGAGAGGTCTCATCAAAACATTTTAACTCTATTTATTTAATCTATTTTTGACTAATTAACAATAATTAAAAGTCAAAAAGATTCGAAGTATTACCAAAACTTAAGCAGGACTAAACCTATTATCACTAAAACTTCGTAAGATTTTAATAAACCCTACTGGAATAAAGCAATGGCAAGACTACATTTATTTGTTTAACCACTTGGCACGACATCCAATCTTGAACGTTAACAAAAGTTAAATATTTGTCGGTGTAAAGTAACTTAAATGTTTAAAATTGCAGGAGAGTAAATGTCACTCTAACTGTTGAAATAAGATTAATTAGTAAATGGTCTTAAAGATGATAGGAGATTGAGAGATGGCAAGAGTAGTATGATGAACCAACCAAGAGGGTGAAAGTTTGTCTATGGACACCATGTTATCAGGGGTATTTGCCATTCCGGGATTAAACATTTTCTGGAAAAAAATTGTACATAATTTCTCAAACAATTAGGTTTTGAAAATATGGTTTTGATGTAGGTTTTAACACATTAAAATATAGCTTAAAAGTTATTAATTTAAAAACAGATATTTAAATGTTTAACAAGGCTTTATAAATTGCAGTAGACAAATCTAAGAACTTATAAAAGAAGTATTATTTTTGATTTATCAAACAAGTAGCATGCAGAAGCAAGAGCAGGTCGTTAGGCTAGTCATCACATACGATGATCGTGATGGACTAATGTGCACTTGACCCCATGTCTGAACAGTTTATCATCATGGCGGTCTATAGCATTGTCAATGCTGCCATACAAATTCAAATAACATTATATTTGTATATATTGTTAAATGTATTCGCCAGTAAACGCTACCATATTATATGCTACATCATATTTTAAATTGTATTTTTAAATGCCTTTAACTATTTTGGAAAACGTCACTAGGCTTTTTATTATACTCGAGGTTAAAGATGAAAGTTAACTGCACCGCTGGTGCCACTGGCGGTGTAGTTTGTCGATGTGGATATTCGAGTAATACTGTAATTTATACTCTAAATATTATTTCTAAAAAATAATTTAATATTTTTAATCCAATCCAAAGTTTCAAATGATTCTATGGTTGTTTTAATAACATCTACGTTAGCGTGCAAGTTAACGTATAAACAAATAAAATGAAGAACAATAAAACAACATTTTAAAATCTTTGGCGTCTCGGTTGGTGGAAGTTATTTTTACTTTGCATCAAGATATAATAATATAAATGTACTTAAAATCTGTTTTTACAATCCACGTATGATTCTGTACAGGTCGGGATATATCAGTGGATCCTATACTCAGGAATTTTTACTTAAATGGTTTTTCATAAATCCCTAACTAACTAAACATTTTTTTGATGATGTACAAGAGACATAGGGATATAGGAAAAGTAGATTTCTATAACTGTTTACTAAACTATAGTGTAATGATAAAAATATAACATGTTCATGGATATATTAAGATGAATAAGGTTATGTTTCAAGTGTTAGAATTTGTCAACATAACTTATCATAATATTCTGAATAGGGCTAATTAACAAATTATATACTGATAAAACCAATTATATCTTAAAATATATACTTGATCAACAGTATACATTTCAAGTTTTGTATTTTGCTCTGCATTATTGGAAAAACGCTTGCTAATCAAGCTAATATAATTAGAAAAAATGTTAGGAGTCACCGCCGGTACGACCTAGCGTGCACGCACCACGACGGGAGCATACTACAGTTACCAAAAAAGACCGATCTTGTTTGTAATTGTGTCGTGTGTCTATATGTGTTTGTGTTTCAATTTTAAATTTATATTAGAAATCTTGAAGATGCTGTCTGAAGATGTGGTTGTCGCACGAAACATGTAGCATAGTTGCAACACAACAGGACATTGAAAGGTAACAAGTTTATTTTATTACTGATTTAAACATCAATATCCATCAGTAGGAAAATTAATTCAGAGAGTAAAATTAATTATTTTGTAACAATAAATTACAATTAAAATTAGTTTTTTTGATATACGAGTACTTTATTTCTTAGATTTTCTATATTTGAAACAGGAGTTAAGACACGAGGCTCACTACAAGTTCAGTAAGCGTGTCTGGAAACTAATACACTTAAAGAGGATTAGACTTTCAGAACGCGCGGTTCTTGTCCAATGTGACTTCGAATACCTTAACAAACTTGGACCAGACACATCTGGCTTGAGTATTTACCTTAATCACTACTAATTTAATTATCACGTTGAACTTTATAATGGTACTCTGATAACCCACTTAAAATATACATTTTTACATACAGGGTCGCAAGAAACAAATACATCAGTTATTGTTATTATTCAAATATAAAGCAAATTATAAACCATACTATATTGTTAGGGCCCATTCTTTATTCATTGTTTAAGGATTACATATACTAGTTTCGATGGATTGATGGCACAAATATAGTAAACATTTAATTGATTCTATTTCGGTCTGCACAGCCATAACCCTGGCAGAAGATATTTTCCTCCGTGTGCATAACAACCCAGAATAACCTCTAGTGAAGTATATATTTATATCAGGTAAGCATTTTGATATCTCATACTACGTGTATCCATTCTATTGTAATTTCAAACAACATTAACGTGTTAACGTGAATTATTATTATTACATCTAAAGATCAAAACAATTAACATCAACAGTATTCATTTACAAAGTGAACACCGTATGCGTTATTTGTATTTTGTTAGTTAATTTGGTATAACACAAAGGTGAAGTGTAAATCTGAATGGTCATTTAACGAGCCATTACAGTGTCTAACTGGCTCGTTAAATGAGCATTCAGTTTTACAAAGATAAGTTCGTAAGGAAAAAGATGTTTTTGTGTATTTTAGTAATAAAAGTGAAGAAGGTAGTTCAACAAGGTTGTAACAATCAAATTGACTATAATAAGTTAATTTATCTTGATAATACCCTCTCGAAAATGGACAAACGACTTATTCAATTGAACGATAAAATGTTGTGCATATTTTATAACCACAAATCAGTTTTCAAGAGCATTCTCTTAAATGTTTTAAACTGTTATGGTGATTACATTTATTTATATGTAAACCTTCCATAAGACAAACTTTAATAACAAATAAGACGAAACATAAGTACAATATTTTACATGTAAATTTTAATAAATAAGATTAATCAACCAATGGGGTTGTTCTTTAAGTTATTTTTTGGCATATAAAATAATCCCGAGCAAGCAATACTCGTTAAGTCATATTTCCATTGATATATCGTAAGGTAACCGAAATGACAGAGACAACTGAACTGATTGTTGAATTATTCAGTCGGTATTAACGTGGCTTTGGCCCTTTCATCACATTCCTCGTCCATTAGGGCCTCATCCTCATGTAGTTTACTGGGCAATATGGATGCGGCTTATTTTACTACGACTGAATACAATATTACTTTAACATTTCCTTTTTTTGAGTCAATACTTTTTTCACCTAATGATTTTGTATTAAAACATAACTTTTACATAACTCTATTAAGATATTGAGTTAATTTAGTTAGAAACTGACATTTTTATCTCGTATTTACTTGACTAAAAGGTGAATATTGAATATTGAATTCAATATTTTGTAAAGGCATTCTGAAATCTGTTCTGAGGCAACTCCTTAACAGTTTTAGAATTTATGTACAATCATATTTTCAATTTATAATTCGTCCCTAGATACTATTATTAACGACTAAACCATGTTGATTGTATAAAAAAAAAATTTCAATATTTCAATACATAAGCTAGCAATGCCTTTTAAAAGTAAGTACAATTTTTAAGTGAACCGACAAAGTAGTGTTCAGCAGAAACTGCCGGTTAAATATGTTTATTATACCGTACATATGAGGTTAACATATGAAGCATGAAGAGGTACATTATGGTATTGCACATTATGTCGAGGTGTTTGTGCCATTTTAATTAAAAATAATACTTACTAACCAGAATAGTGAAAATGCAGTGTTATAAAGAAGAAAATACAAAATGTATACGATGACTTTCGTTTTACAGATTTTTGACTTCGCTTTCTGTAAATAATTACCCAAACATTTTGAATTATAGTTTTCAAAAGTGTAGGAAAGAAGTTTTTAGCCCATGGCTTTCTGTCATTCATAAAAAAATACAAAACAAATTCTTAAACTCGTATAAAAAGAAGGCAATATTTTTATGATATTATAATTTTCTCGTAAAGGACTCATATAAACCTTATAACAAGTTTTGATTACTTGCAGCTGGGGTCATAAAACAACGAAAAATGATCATTATCATGTTACCAGATCTTTCAATTCCACCGACAATAGTAACATTTTCCTAAATATAAAACCACCACAAATATTGACTGTTCTCAACTATGAATACATGCATCCATTTGATAACTTATATATTGTTTTGCAACTGGGGGCATAACAACGAAATATTACCACTGACCTGAGGCCATACTTTCCAATTCATTCTACGATAATAAAATATTTCTTAATACAAAAACTCCCCGAATAATGGCAGTCCTAAATTAGTCTTCGGAGAGTAATATGTCTGCGGTTGGAGCGCTTGGTTGTGGTTGTAAAGCACTACGTAAATAATTCAGCACCACCTTCACGCCGACTTGACTTTTAATATCGGCCTCCGCAGCTCTGCGCGCTTCACCACGTTCAACATGGGCCTATGCTTAAATAAACTGAATAGTTGGGAGATCCTTATATACAATAACCAGACGTCGTAGTCATTACAGCATCTACCAACGCATAACATTAGTTTCTTATGAGTGCTTAGTAATATAGCTCAGTTTCATTTAGCTTCCTGTAGGATTTATAGTTTATTCGTTGATTTATAAAAATCTTTAGTAAGATTACTAGGTTACTAAGGCATATACAATAAATATGTCTCACTACGGTGGTGAAAATATAAGAAAAAACTCCTGTTACGTTAGTACATTTTCAGAAAGTATTTATGGATAGTTAACAAACGTCCTTGATTGGAATTAAATCATAAACTAACATCAGTGTGTACTTTATATAACCATATAACTCTAAACTATTTTTAATTAAACATTATAACATTCGTAAACCCTTACGTAACTTACGTGAGATGGTTGCTGCCATCCTCGGACTCCGGTGGGCCACTGTCCGGTTCACCGACGTCCACATAGTTATAAATTCAGATAACGCTTCTGTCGTTGGGGACCTGCGCTCGGGTAAGGGGGAGGTTTTCCACCGACATGACGTAAGAACCCTTTTCTTGTCTGTCCTGCCCCTCTTACAGGATAATACGTGGCAGGTCGAATTCGTTCCGTCTGTAGACAACTGTGCAGACGGACCCTCTAGGGATGTTTTGCACACTCTGCACTCCTCGGTCCACGCAACGGGCCGTCTTCAACGTTCCAGGGACTATGGTTCTTGGGGGGAATATTGGGTGCCGGCCGTGCACAATCGGCGACCACCACCTATCCACCTCCTGACGTTGGCTCTCTCTGTTTTTACAATTTAACTAACTGTTCTTATTCGTTGTGTGCCCTTCCGGCTTGGGACGTTCTGCCCTACGGCCCTGCGTGGCGATGTATGTAAATTTTGTCATTTTCAATAAAGGTACTGCTCCGTTGGGCCCTTCTGGCCCAACGAAGGGCGTTCAGTTGGCTCGCCCCTCTCTCCCGGTGTGACGCGATGTACCCTCCAATCGCTTGCCTCGGGTTTGAGGTAGGCGAGTGCGGGGCGCAGGAGCGTCAGTCGCAGTCGGGGAGCCGCGAGTGCTGGACGCAAAAGTGTAAACATTTATAAACACACTTTAAATTGTTTTATTTAGTAGAAAGTTAAATTTGGGAGCCACGATTGAAGATGACGTTGATATAAAAGGGATATCGCCAAACTACCCTTGGTAACGAAACAAGTTAAAAACAAGGCACGAATAAGTGAAATAAGTTTTCATCACTTTTTCAAACTAGGCTCATCAATCTTGGTTGCGCAACCACTGATTATTAAGGGACACAATAAATGCGTTTCATTTTTAAGTGTGGTATTTTTGTTTGCCAAAATTGTATACAATAGTCGTATAGTAAAATTACCTCTCACTACGGCATTAATTTTAGTAAATATCAATTTTAGGCACCTAAAACCTGACATAGCTCTGATAGTTATATAATAAATAGGAAATAGTGCCATTAAGAAAATAAAGCAGTTCTTAATGAAATAATAATATATTTTGAGTTATTTAGTTTAAATGTTCAATTCAATTTTAAACTGTAAAACAGAGGGATTCATAGATAAAAAGCTTAGTCTAACAAGGTTAACAAATCCTTTCTCCTATACGTCTGCCCGAGAAAGTGGTTGTTTTCGCACTCCATATACGTCGCTTAACACGTGATTCCCGTATTCATTTTACTTTGCGCACTCTCGATTTACTTTGCGTACTCCAGTGTTTCAACTTAAGAACACGAAAATAGTCAAAAACAGTATGCAGGTAACGTTGTTTATGCATGAATTATGTTGGCAACACTGGATAGTAAACATCTGATCTAATGTTGTTGTTTCCGAGCAACATAAACATAACCTATAATTTGTTTAAGTTTAATTGAAGTGTATTTACATAAAAGAGTGTCCATAAATGTTGATTAGGCCTAGTTGTGTTGCTATTACTTCAATCAGGTATAGAATATATTTAACTTAATTTTTAATAGTGGCAGCGTTCTTCTAAAAATACCGAATAAATATAATGGAAACTCACCTCGCCTACGGCTCGTGCGTAAACATTTCTCTCGAGTGCAGCAAAGTGGCACTTTGCGCACATGTTGCATAAATAACTGTTCTACTCCATGAAAAGCCTCAAAACAGGTAGTTAACTTTTAACTCAGAAACTATATTAGATAAAATATACATGTAGTAACTAATATTAAATAAAAGCTAATTTTGTTTTAAAATTGATAATTTTCTTGTATACAAATTACAAATTTATTCTGCCAATTAAAAAGCGCATTAAATATTTAAAACAAAAAACTAATTGTTTATGTTTTCCAATCTTAGGTAGTATGGCGATGCAAAGAATAATTTATACGTAATTTTACTATTTGTGAATTATAGAAACTGTTTGAATTTAAAAAATGACTGTCCCATATCCATTAGTCAGCTCATTAGATCTAATCGCCACATTCAAGCGTCTAGTGGAAGTATTATACAAACATTTAACTTTATGTTGGTTCGAGTTTATAAAATGCTAAATCACAAAGCAGTCAAATGTTTAGTTGTTAAAATGATCTTATTCTAGCGAATTTCCCCTATAGGGAAGAAGCTATTACCGTAGTTGGCGGGTAAGACTTAAGCCCGGGACCATGATAACTTTTTATTTTGAGGTCCCTAGATGCCAAAAAACACTATTCGATCAAATTTATATATATATCTCACTATCTATTTAGATGACATAAGAATTTAGGTTAAGTAGCTGCCACCTCAAAGGTTAGAGTACATTTAAGTTTTAACGTGTATTCTTACTCAAAATTATGTGAATAATCTAACTATTAACTTATTTTCATAATTTTTTAATCATAAACATGTGTCTTAAAACTCATGTAATTTGACTGCCCAAAGTTAATTTGATATATTATTCCCATTTTGGTGGAACGGAATAACATGTTTTATCCTCAAACAGTGATAACCCATTAGGCACCAGTGATCCATTTTTTTCCATCCATTAATATTGAAATTTCATTGATTCCACATAATTTGTTGTGTTCGTTTTGATAGTATTGAAGTAGGTCTTCCATTTTGACGCAATGTATCCCCTTCACGTCGTAACTGATATGCCTTCTTATCCTTCTACCCTTCGTTTATCAGGATGTACAGTGTAAAGGTCTGTTTTGCTCGGTGCGGCTGTTGCGACAATCACTCAACGGTCGACACTGAGCGTCCACGCGTTAAACATGTTGAGGAAAAGTCTGGAATTGACATTCACAACCAGCTTAAAAGATTCGGAAGGTACTCCTTCAGGGCCTGGAGCTTTATTTTTGCGCAGAGAATTGACGGAGCTAGTCAGCTCTTCCTGTCGAAAAGGATTGACGAGGCCGACGTCTGCAAAGTCCCTTGCGGCGCAAACTGGATGGGCCGGGAACAAAGTGCTCATGACGACGGCCATGGTGTTCGACTCCATGACAGCGGGTGGTGACCTCCCCCTCAGCCTCTGGGTCACAAGCTTGTAACCCGTCCCCCAGGAGTCGTTATCGACCTCTTCACATAGCTCCCTCCAGCACCTATGCTTGTTCCTGGAGATTTCCTTGTGGAGCTCCCGCTTTGCAGCTTTGTGCGCCGCGGTCTTGACGGTTGCGTCTGAGTGATTCCTCGCACGCTTCGCTGCCCACTGGAGACCAAGACACCTCTTTCTCAAAGGAGCAAAGTTTAGGTATGGTAACAGACAAAACAATACAGAAGTTAAACCTTAACGAATAATAAAAAGGTATATTTTTAAAATATTTATTTGTTGATTTCACCCATGACTTTTAAAAAGCTATATCGTAACTTGTTATTGAAACTCACAGTGTGTATGTATTGGTTAAACACAATACATATAAGTTAGACAATTGAAATTACCAAGCACGAACCTTTGAACTCTCAGTAATTGTTTAAACACACTAGGCTTCTCGATAAATCGCCTACGTACGAACATTGCTTACGAATTGTTATACTTAGTACCATCAACCATTCTCAGTTAAATTATATATTGAATATATCAGTCTTATTCAGATTATTATTTCATAATAATACTGAACACAATTATGTTTATATTTGAATATAACGTAACAACATAATAAAAAGATAATGTAAAAAAGTAAATTGTTATTGTTTGGGCATATTTTAAATATTGTTGAGCTTTTATTTATGCCAGGCGAGACCGAAAATAACTCTTCAATAGCAAACATATGTAAAATATTTGCAGCCAAACATTGATCTGTGACATTTAAAATGTATGGTTTAATATAAAACGTACAAGTCGATTCGGTATGTAGAAGAAAACATATACTAAAGAAACTGGCATATACAATCTGGTCGAAAAAGTCCTTATTTACAAATACCTGAAATAGAACCTCCAGTATGCTTCTCTGGAACTGTACGAAGTAGAAAACTACTAACGCAATGAAGACATACAGTACAATTAGACTTTCATTTGTTAATTCAATTATAAAATAGGTATTAAATTAAAATAAATAGGTTTCTATATTTGTAATAAGACTTAAGCCACACAGCTCTCTACAGTTCGGTAAGCGTGTCTGAGAACTAATACACTTAAGGAGGATTAGACTTTCAGAACACGCGTTTCTTGACTAAAGTGACTTTGTATACCTTAACGAACTTGGTCCAGATACATGTGGTTTTATCGTGTACCTTAATTACTTAAAGTTTAATTGTTCTAATATAAACTATAAGTTAATATAGTACGATATAGCGAAGTTAATCATCATATTCAATAAGCAGACATCTTTATATCAAGTGAGTACTTTCACAGTTAATATTGCGAACTAAAACTATTGTATTGATCCAAAATGTCTTTAAATACAAGGTGGGTTTTTACGCAGTGGGAATGCGTTTCCGCACGGTGTGCAGGACTCCACTAAACTCCCTATGGACAGCCGTGTTCCAGACTGGAACTAATTCAAATAACTTCGTGTCTGGCTGTGTCTTGCTTTGTTGACGGATCATACGACTTTATTTCTGATGCCTAAGGGTCAGTTAGGCATCCCTCATCCCTTACAGAGGACATATCCAAGTGAACAGATTGCTGAATTATTCTGCCGGTGTGATCGTGGCTTTGGCCTTTCATAATATTCGTCTTTCTTTATGGCCCTACTCTCTTGTATTTTACTGGACAATGTAGATGTGGCTTCCTTTATTATGACTGAATAAATTGTATTTTAACACTTTTATGGTTTTCATACGAATACGTAGACATGTAGACTTTGCACAGTCTTATAACATTATTTTTATATAAATCTAATAAGGTGTTAAATTAATTAAGTTTTAAACTGACATAAACTATTGTTTACTAAGCTATTGAAAACAATCGTTTGCGATATTTTCATCTCGTATTAAAATATGTTCAGTGAACAAACAAAAATAAAATAAAAGCTTTAATCGAATACAAAAACAGAGCAATCCAGAAATAGTTTTAAGTTCTGAAAAACCTTTACAATGTATGCAATTTAATATATTTAATTTATAATTCGATCCTAGGTACAATTAAAAGTTAAATTGTGTTAATGTATTTTTTCCTCTATAAAAGAGAAAGTTTATAGATTTTAATACTTAAAAAACAAGGTCTATTAAGAATGAGAACTTAAGTCAAGTTAAAAGCCTAAGTAATACTCAGCAGAAACTAATATGAAATTATGTGTTTTCTATACATTTCATATGAGAGGTTTAAATGTCAGATATTTGACATTAAATCGTGGTCATTTAAAATGTACTATTTAAAATAATATGTACTAACCATAATAACAAAAAATGTATTCGTATGAAGTAGCAATTAAGAAATTATGACTTTCGTTTTACATTTATTTATTTAATGACGCAGTCTGTTAATACATTTACACTTACTTATACAATTTGAGTTATGATATCACTGGACAAATTCTCTTGAAGTTTTACACAAATATATTCTATGTACCCAGGAGTGTCATAGGCCTATTGTAATTTATAAAAGTCCTCAGAGCTCTGCCCTAAGGGAATTCCAAGTCCCCATGTTATTAATATGGAGGAGAGATTTATTTTGTTTCAATCATATGTGTTTTTTCTTAATTCAATTCTTTTAAATAAACAGACTATCATGAATTGTTTTGTTTACAATTTTCCTAATCTGAATCTTCTCCCCGTTGCAAAGCACGGGCATAGCAGCTAGCAAAATACATGTATTGTTGTTATTAGATTAAACATGTTTGTGTTAGGGGCACATGTATACATACATACATATGACAACTTATAACTTTTTCAGCTGGGGGAACAAAAACGAAATATCATCACTATCCTGAGGCCAAACCTTCCAATTCCATATACAATAACAAAATATTCCTTGCTAGAAAATCACCACAAATAATGTCAAGTCTGAACTAGTCTTCTGGGAACAATATTTCTGCGGTTGGAGCGCTTGGATGTATTTGTAAAGCACTACGTAAATAATTCATCACTGCCTTCACGCCGACTTGAATTTCAATATCGGCCACCACGGCTCTGCGCGCTCCACCGCGTCCATCTTGGGGCTTATGCTTAAATAAACCGAGTAGCTGAGAGATCCTTCTACCTTCCATACAATAACAGACAACTTAGTCATTATAACATGAACCACAGCATCTTCAAAACTGAAAAATTAGTTTTATATGTGTGCTAAATAGCTCAGTTATAGCTCAATTTAATGCAGGTTTCTGTAAGATTTATGGTACATGCGTTGAACGATAACAGGCTCCTTTTCTTTCCTTCCAATTAAATTATATTAAATTTCATTGAGCCCAAAAATGTAAGTATTGATTGAATATTTCGCAATGTAATTTCGTTACAACAAGATTCAAAGGTATCATTAAATATTTACGTTTGGATTTAGTTCATCCAGTCATACAATTCACTAATTATTTAAGATATCATCATTGGTAAAACATTTTTATTTAACAATTTAAACAAAACTAAATACTCTCCGAAAAGTGCCACAATTTCGAAATAATTGATGGTCTCAGCATTTTTGAAACGTTCTATTTTGGCTAATATTTAAGCAGATAAGATATACCTTAGCATTGTTAATACAAACGATCTAAATAAATAATTTCGCCTTTAAACCTTCAAATTGATTTAATTAACTCGTAGAAAGACAAGGAATAACTCTAAGTTTGAAAAGATATTAATAATTCGAAAAAGTTGAAGAATGTTTAGTTTAGTAGTTTGTAGTATGTTTAGTAGTATGTTTAGATTAGGTATAGATATGTTTTGCAAAATAGTGCAATGGCTAAGTACTCGTCAAAAACAAAACATCTGACATATTAGTAAACTGTAATCAATTTTCAATCAATATAAACCGTTTGCAAAATATTCCAAAATGCCGCCAACTAAAATATCTCTAAACCAAACGACTTCTAAACAAGAAATAAAAGTGAATCAATCTTTGTAAAGTCTCCTACTGAATTATTTACAAAGGCAAATGGTTGGCTTAAGTTCGTCGTTTTGAATATTTGGTGTTACTTATTCTAAAAGAAAAACAAACATTTTGAATAAGTTATTTAGTATGTTCGATTACGTATTATATATAAAATGAATAACAGTTCATACAATACATTTGATGAGAATACATTTCAATACATAACAAAAAACACATAAAACACATAAAAAACACATTATAATCCCTTGAAAGTTTGAGAAGAAACGTCTGTGGGGATAAAAAAATCAATAATTAAGTCTTTAAATATAATCGTAAGCTACATAGGTCACATAGTAGCGAAAGATATGCATTAAGTCACTATACTAACAAATACATGAACAAAAAATAAAAAGAGCAGTGCATTGTAATGCGGTAGACGAAATATATTTTCCCCTGAATTATTTACTTAAGTTTGTAACACACGATCTCAAGTGGTTTCCTAGTAAGAGATCGTACCTACTACAAGTGTATAATTAGTTAATACTAGTGGCTTGAAAGGGTCATAGCCCATATCCTTGCTCCAGTACTCTGCCTCATCTGATTTTTTACTCTTTACATGCCAAGGAAATTAAAATAATATAAGTCGGAACGCATTGCAGTTCAAAACGAAGTAGGCACTTAATCACAAGTTTGAATGCAAACAAAGCAGACGATTTTAAATCACCATGCTATTTAAATTGGAATTATTTTATTCCGTAACACATTTTCGCTACATAATCAAGAAAATTGAATAATTTTTTCCAAAACGCTTTGCCCAGAACTTTAAAATGAGACCTCTCATAGCTTTATATGACCTCCCGTTCGGTCCCAATTTCATTGTCAATTTTGGTCTTACGCAATTAGATATATAGCAATCACCCATGCATATTGTTTAATAAATGACTAAGTCCTAAGAGGAGACTATAGGTTTCCGAGTAGTACCCTCCATATTATACCATCCACTCACAGAAGGTTTACTAACATAAAGTTCGGAGAAGCTCACTAAGCACCACAAAAAAAATACCCTGGAATGTCTAGGAGCCTATTGTGTTTGATCTGAATAATCAGTCAAGAATCCATACATTATATGAATCAAGTAAATAACACAAATACTTACAAGTTTAACAAAATCAGCCTTAAATACAGAAATGCAGCAGAACGGATACATTGACACGGGACTCATCCGATGCCTGTAATCGGAATAAGTAAGCTTTACAGAAGTCTATAGCTGAAGTATGTTGCGGTGTTCAATCAACCTTATAAAACTTACCTACTTACAGGTGGATATTGTGGTTAAATAATTAATCTCCTATATCAAGAATTTTCACGACGACTCTCATCCTAGCACTACCCTTGGTCAAACTTTGGTAGGTTTAAAATTAACTTTCTGTAAGAAAACAATAATGAAGATCATGCACGTAACATAACTATTAATGATCGTATAATAAAGTATTGCATTTATTTGTATTGCAGCATTGCAACTACCTTATTCAACCTTCTAAAAGACCTGAGTTAACGTTCCCTCAATTGACCAGAGAACATCCGCCTGAGCTGGAGCGTCAACACAACACAGCGCCGTAGCTTACACTAAGCTAAGCATATTTACGTTTGGATTTAGTTCATCCAGTCATACAATTCACTAATTATTTAAGATATCATCATTGGTAAAACATTTTTATTTAACAATTTAAACAAAACTAAATACTCTCCGAAAAGTGCCACAATTTCGAAATAATTGATGGTCTCAGCATTTTTGAAACGTTCTATTTTGGCTAATATTTAAGCAGATAAGATATACCTTAGCATTGTTAATACAAACGATCTAAATAAATAATTTCGCCATTAAACCTTCAAATTGATTTAATTAACTCGTAGAAAGACAAGGAATAACTCTAAGTTTGAAAAGATATTAATAATTCGAAAAAGTTGAAGAATGTTTAGTTTAGTAGTTTGTAGTATGTTTAGTAGTATGTTTAGATTAGGTATAGATATGTTTTGCAAAATAGTGCAATGGCTAAGTACTCGTCAAAAACAAAACATCTGACATATTAGTAAACTGTAATCAATTTTCAATCAATATAAACCGTTTGCAAAATATTCCAAAATGCCGCCAACTAAAATATCTCTAAACCAAACGACTTCTAAACAAGAAATAAAAGTGAATCAATCTTTGTAAAGTCTCCTACTGAATTATTTACAAAGGCAAATGGTTGGCTTAAGTTCGTCGTTTTGAATATTTGGTGTTACTTATTCTAAAAGAAAAACAAACATTTTGAATAAGTTATTTAGTATGTTCGATTACGTATTATATATAAAATGAATAACAGTTCATACAATACATTTGATGAGAATACATTTCAATACATAACAAAAAACACATAAAACACATAAAAAACACATTATAATCCCTTGAAAGTTTGAGAAGAAACGTCTGTGGGGATAAAAAAATCAATAATTAAGTCTTTAAATATAATCGTAAGCTACATAGGTCACATAGTAGCGAAAGATATGCATTAAGTCACTATACTAACAAATACATGAACAAAAAATAAAAAGAGCAGTGCATTGTAATGCGGTAGACGAAATATATTTTCCCCTGAATTATTTACTTAAGTTTGTAACACACGATCTCAAGTGGTTTCCTAGTAAGAGATCGTACCTACTACAAGTGTATAATTAGTTAATACTAGTGGCTTGAAAGGGTCATAGCCCATATCCTTGCTCCAGTACTCTGCCTCATCTGATTTTTTACTCTTTACATGCCAAGGAAATTAAAATAATATAAGTCGGAACGCATTGCAGTTCAAAACGAAGTAGGCACTTAATCACAAGTTTGAATGCAAACAAAGCAGACGATTTTAAATCACCATGCTATTTAAATTGGAATTATTTTATTCCGTAACACATTTTCGCTACATAATCAAGAAAATTGAATAATTTTTTCCAAAACGCTTTGCCCAGAACTTTAAAATGAGACCTCTCATAGCTTTATATGACCTCCCGTTCGGTCCCAATTTCATTGTCAATTTTGGTCTTACGCAATTAGATATATAGCAATCACCCATGCATATTTTTTAATAAATGACTAAGTCCTAAGAGGAGACTATAGGTTTCCGAGTAGTACCCTCCATATTATACCATCCACTCACAGAAGGTTTACTAACATAAAGTTCGGAGAAGCTCACTAAGCACCACAAAAAAAATACCCTGGAATGTCTAGGAGCCTATTGTGTTTGATCTGAATAATCAGTCAAGAATCCATACATTATATGAATCAAGTAAATAACACAAATACTTACAAGTTTAACAAAATCAGCCTTAAATACAGAAATGCAGCAGAACGGATACATTGACACGGGACTCATCCGATGCCTGTAATCGGAATAAGTAAGCTTTACAGAAGTCTATAGCTGAAGTATGTTGCGGTGTTCAATCAACCTTATAAAACTTACCTACTTACAGGTGGATATTGTGGTTAAATAATTAATCTCCTATATCAAGAATTTTCACGACGACTCTCATCCTAGCACTACCCTTGGTCAAACTTTGGTAGGTTTAAAATTAACTTTCTGTAAGAAAACAATAATGAAGATCATGCACGTAACATAACTATTAATGATCGTATAATAAAGTATTGCATTTATTTGTATTGCAGCATTGCAACTACCTTATTCAACCTTCTAAAAGACCTGAGTTAACGTTCCCTCAATTGACCAGAGAACATCCGCCTGAGCTGGAGCGTCAACACAACACAGCGCCGTAGCTTACACTAACATGATGTTGCTTTACATAAAACCCTGGGTTAATCGGATTGGCTTATATAAGCTACGAATATTTCCCATGAAATTAGTACAGCTTAAAATTAGCCTGAGTTTGTGACTAAAGAGAAGTACTGAAGGCTTATACAAAATATATATAACACATTAAAGCTAAATTTATAAAATTCTTGTTAGCGAATTTCCCCTATAGGGAAGAAGCTATTACCGTAGGTTTCATGGTAAGACTTAAGCCCGAGACCATGATAACTTTTTGTTTTGAGGTCCCCAGATGCCAAAAACACTATTCGTTCAAATTTATATTTATGTATATATATATATATATATATATATATATATATATATATATATATATATATGTGTGTACGTTAACACGATAACTTGAGTAAAAAACGTCCGATTTTGATGAAATTTGGCTCAAATGTGTACGGACCATGGGAAGGGGGGTTTATGGGGGTTTTAAATTTTCCAAAAATCAGTTTTTTGCATTTTTCACCCTAAAATTTTAAAAAAACTTAATTTTGGTATTGACCATGTTATAGAGCTTAAAAAAAGCAAATAATTATGTATTTTGAATTATTAACCTAGGTTAAGTGGTTGCGGAGAAAATCCAAAAAACCTGCTCATAAAATCTCCCATGTTAGTCTTATGGGAAAAAGGTTTTTGGCTGTTCCTCAGTTTATTTTAATGTAAAATTCACATTTGCTTTTACCAATCTGTTCAGTTCCACAAAACAATCATTTTGGTGTTTAAATTGTGATTCTACGCCCAACCGTTGCAGAGATATTTGAAGTGCTAAACACAGTACGTTGTCCAATGTTATCCTTATGGAGAATAAATAAAATTTGATATCTCGATTATTTATGAATGTATGTTGATGAAACTTGGTATGTGGCTTCAAGTAGTACTGATATATTGATATTTGCACAAAAAATGGATTTTTTGTTGATTATTCCCGTAGCAGCAAACCTGCGTACTCAGCCCCCATGTTATTCTTATGGAGAATAAGTAAAATGTACTGACTCCCTTAATTATGAACATAAATTAATAAAACTTGGTATCTAGCTTCACTTGGTTGAGTTTTATTGATAATTATATAAAAACTCATTTTTCTGTTCCTTGTTGCAGCAAACCTGCTTTCTCAGCCCCCATGTTATTCTTATGGAGAATAACTAGAATGTCATATATCGCTTGTTTATGATTGAATATCGATGAAACTTAGTATGTGGCTTCGCCTAGTTAAATTCTATTTATATTTGCATAAAAACAAATTGTTTCTGTCCCTTGTTTCAGCAAACCTACATACTCATTACCAATGTTATTCTTATGGAGAATAATTAAAATCGCTTATATGTGAATATATTTTTATGAAACTTGGTTTGCGGCTTTATGTGGAATTCAGACAAATATTATGCATTGGAAATTCGCTGAGTCCGCAGGTTTGCTGCGACGGGGGTATTTTTATTTTGTAATGATAAGTATAAATATTACGATATAGCAGATTAGTAGACTTTAAAATTACTTCACTTACTTAATTTCAGTAACGTTAGTATTTATGGTAAATGATAGGAACACAGCGTATGATTTTGTTATGTCGTGATGTATAGAGAGATATGATGCCATACATATTAACACTGAGTTACATTTTCTATTAAGATTTATTGATGTTATTAATTATGAACAGCCACCATAATTGTGTAGTAATATAACAAGGTTACATACTTGTTATATTAATTCTGTTATACATTCTGTGGTATACATTTTTGTTTTCAGAAATATTTTTATTCTTAGGTCTCATGTGTTTCTTTATGAGTTTATGGTTTATGGTTATGGTAGGGGAGAAACCATTTTTAATGGCTTTTTGTTGTATTGTTTTTACGTTGTTCTCAAAATCTGTTAGCGAAAGCGGAAATTTGATAAGCCTGTAAACCATGCGGTTATAGGCGGCCATTTTCTGAGAATGTGGATGATATGAAGAATGATAAATGGTGTGGCTAGTTGCTGTGCGTTTCCTATATATATGTTATACATAAAATTTTGATAGTTTTTTTATTGATATGTCCAGAAAATTCAACTTATTATCTTTCTCAGTTTCTAATGTAAACTTTAGATTCGGAGAAATACTGTTTAGATAGTTCCTCAAGATTTCAAGCTGCCTAATGTTACCATTATATAAAATAGCTGTATCTTCAACATTACGATGGTAGAATAATCTTGTTTCTATTTATCTTTTTTTTTCTAATATACGCATTCTCAAAGTGGTTAAGATATACTTTTGGCAGTATGCCCGACAATGGAGATCCCATGGCTAACCCTTCATCCTGAACAAAAAAATCTCCATTAAATGCGAAATAGTTCAGCCTCAAAATTGCTTAGTTAAAATGGTAATCTTCTGAACATTTTTTTGTAAACCAAAAATATGTTTCCACTTAATTTAGCAAAAACTTACACCGTACGTAAAAAATGAGGTAAATAAAAATTAAATTATTTTATCATGCAAAACTTCAAACAAAATTAAAAAAAATCTTCAATAATATCCCTGGTCCGAAAAAAATTAAGCTCAACCTTGTAACGAGTCGTCTAACTGTGGGGGGGAGGTGAAAGAAGGCTTGATTTCGTCGTCGCGGCGGGACAGCCAAGCGACAGGTAGCAGGCAGTGGCGGCCAGTGGCGACCTTGACCTGGCCTTATCAGCGCTTATCGGCCTGGGTATCCAGCCGCTTCAGCGCGGCAGTACGTCTTGAGCTCCGACCGTGAACGCGTCTGACGAGTTTTGTGCGTGCCGTATTGCGGGGTTCGTTGGAGACATCATTGCAGTGAGATCTGTGAATTGAGTTGGGTGGTGACCCGCTATTTGGTGTTTTTCGACCAAATATTATTATATTATTATTATTAATATACTGTTCGAGTTTAAAACTGGTGGCGAATATTTCTGCCACGTGATCCGACAAGACACGCTTGGGTCAGAGTGGCGTTTACTGTCTAGGCATGGCTGAAATAAATATTATATTTATTCAGACATATTTCGCTAAGCCTCAAACTCATTGGTTATTTTATTTCCGAGTCTGGAAATATATATTTCGAGGCGAGGCGGTTCCAGAAACCTGTTGGGGCCTGAGTAGGGTATATTGGACATTCCTGGGGCAGGAGGGACAGGAGGGACGCCCCCCCCCCGAGCCCCCCCCCCCCGAGGTCTCGTCTGTGACACTTTGCGAATTTTTTTTTTTGCGAATTTTTTTTGCGAATTTTTATTTTGCGAATTTTTTTTTTGCGAATTTTTTTTTTTTGCGAATATTAACCTAACCTAACCTAACTTAACCTAACCTAACCTAACCTAACCTAACGTAACCTAACCTAACGTAACGTAACCTAACCTAACCTAAACTAACCTAACGTAACCTAACCTAACCTAACCTAACCTAACGTAACGTAACCTAACCTAACCTAACCTAACCTAACCTAACCTAACCTAACCTAACGTAACGTAACCTAACCTAATTTAACCTAACGTAACATAACCTAACCTAACCTAACCCATCCTAACCTAACCTAACCTCGGATCAGTTTTCTGATTGCAGATTCTTGTTCGTCTAGTCGAGCCGAGAAATTTGAGTAGCCACAACGTACATTTGGACGATGTAGGGGGGGGGGGCTATCTCGGTTACCATAAGTCGGATTTGAATTCTGATTGCAGATTCTTATTCGTCTAGTCGAGCCGAGAAATTTGCATACCCACAAAGTACATTTGGACGATGTAGGGGGGGGGGCTATCTCGGTTACCATAAGTCGGATTTGAATTCTGATTGCAGATTCTTATTCGTCTAGTCAAGCCGAGAAATTTGCATACCCACAAAGTACATTTGGACGATGTAGGGGGGGCGGGCTATCTCGGTTACCATAAGTCGGATTTGAATTCTGATTGCAGATTCTTGTTCGTCTAGTCGAGCCGAGTCATTTGAGTACCCACATCGTACACTTTGGATGATGTTTACAAAAAAGAGGCCCGCACCACAATTTTGACCTTTTTTTTGCATTTTTGGAATCTCCTCGTCAAGCCGAGTATTCTCAGTACCCACATGACATACTTTGGATAATCAATACAAGAGTTGATCAGGGTAACGCTACAACCAACAGAGCTAGCCCATCAGCGCTTGCGGTCAATTGAACTACCAGTGAATGCAAATTTTGAGGAGAATATAATTGCAATGCTTTGAACATATACTGCAAAGGGGGGTGTATCGATACACCCCCCTTCAAGTACTCTGCACCGAGGCAGCTGTTCGCACAACCGACTGACGCGTCCAGTCTACTGTCTGGGAATGCGGATGTTGTAATTTGATACCTCGACTGGAGGGTGCAGGTGTTCACACAAAAAACCGACAAGTTGAGACCTGTCTGGGAATGCGGATGTTGTAATTTGATACCTCGACTGGAGGGTGCAGGTGTTCACACAAAAAACCGACAAGTCGAGACCTGTCTGGGAATGCGGATGCTGTAATTTGATACCCCGACGGGAGGGCGACGCGACCCTTCCAGGAACCCATTATAGTCCGCCCGTATCGAATTCCATTAGAGCAGGGTGGTCTTTACCCCAGACAGCGGTTGAGAGTTTTTGCCCCGACCTTCTCCGAAATCCATTAGTGGGGAGAGTCACCCACATCACCAGCCCTCCTTCAGTTCAGTTCGAGAGTTCAGTGCGTGAAGACGTGTTAGTCCGATCCTGTTCCGTTCTACGCGATTTGTGTTAGTTGTTGATTGTCATCATTTGCGATTTGCGATTTGCGTAAAGCACCTTTGAACAATTTAAAACGTACGTGTTGTGCTGTATTGTTTGTGATTATCAAAACTTATAATCCATATTAAAGATGAACGCCACACACGTTTGTACCATTTGTGGTTGTATTTTCGTGCGTAGAAACAATTTGGTGCAACACCACATCAGATTCCACGGCTTGAGACCACAACTACTACCACCAACACCAACGCAGCAAGGTACGTTTTTTGCGTTGCATTATTGTTTTAATCAGACCTAAATGTTAGTAATATAGGAATACGCTATGCAATATAACCGCAGAGTGATACAATTATAATTATTTAACTAGGCACATGAACAAGAATGAGACCGTGTCAACTGGTGTACTATTGATTTAATTGCTAGGGGGGAGATTTTCGCTCCCCCTAAAACATAATGGGTTAGGGGGAGATTTTCGCTCCCCCATACGTCAGGAATTGTTGAAGACTAGAACAAGAATGAGACCGTGACAACTGGTGTTCTGTTGATTTAATTGCTAGGGGGGAGATTTTCGCTCCCCCTAAAACATAATGCTTCTTTAGGGTTGGCGCAGCTCAATATTGCAGCTACATCCTTAGCCTTGAACCCCGAATCATGAATGTAGACAAACAGTACAGAAGATTACATTCCCTGTTTGAAAATTGATATTTTTAATTAACAACTCCATTTTGAAATGTGATTCTCGAGAGAGGGGAATTTGTATCTTTAGTTATCCTAATCTGTTTTTTTGTTTTTATTTTCAGGTGAAGGACCGGGTCCTGGCCACCACACCTGCCATGAATGCGGTCGCCGTTTCCGTCGTGAAATACACCTGCGTCGACATGTGGATTCGGTACACGGCAGAGTCCGCAGGTTCATATGCGGCACATGCGGCGTCGAATTCAAGAGGGAAGACAACCTGCGTCGACACACCATGCAATTTCACGGCAATGGTCAAGAACGAAGATTCCCTTGCACATACTGCGGTCAGGAGTTCAACCAGCTGTTCAACAAGGACCATCATGAGCGGATCTCTTGCCCGATCATGAAGGACCTGATCCGGAACCGAGCAGCCATGGAACAGGATGAACCCCAGCCAGGTCCGAGCACGGAGCCACAACCCGGTACGAGCACACACCAACAACCCGATGATGTTGAGATGACTGGAGCAGGACAGTCAAGCCCCGTATTCTCACTCATTCAACGGGGTTTCCGCAACCGCCTCCTAACCTACCGTCTGCAGCGACAAATGGAGAATCTCGTCACAATCGGAGAAGTGATGGCGTTGTTGATTGTGAGCCTTACGGAGTTGCTTGAGATCACCTTGGCGAAACACCGCAGCATAAAGGTCAACTTGAAGCTGGAGTGTGAGTTCAAAAATGTGCACAACAACACCTGCCTGCGCAACTTCAAGACGAAGATGACTCCGCTGACGGTGACCTCGGACCTGAACCAGTACATCACAACAGCTTTTGCGAAGCTTATCAGAGAGAAGGCTGAGTGTGATCATATCGGCTCCGGGTGGAAATACCTTCGCGTTCGTGATTTGGAGGTCGGTATTAACGAGTACACTCCTCTAGGTGAAGATGGTCGAGCTTGGCTCCCACTGCCTACGTCTCTGGAGAACACCAAAGCAGTCGTCAACGTATCGAACGCCGATGAGCGGTGTTTTATGTATGCGGTCTTGGGAAAGTTTGTACAAGAGAATCCTAAAAGACCGGCATCGTACACCGACGACATCATCGCCCGATACGATTGGACCGGCCTTCAATTCCCCGTTGCTCTGAAGAGTATCAAGGCGTTTGAGCGGACAAACAACATCAGTATCAACGTCTATGGTATTGATCACACGTGCGTGGGTCAGAAACCTGACGGACGACCAAAGTATCAGGACACCGTGTTTCCCTTGAAGATTTGTAGGCAGGAGCGCGAAGACCATTGCGACATTTTGTACGTGACAACGGACGGTGATAGTCACTACGCCTACATCAAAGACCTTGGCCGACTGATCCGTCCACAGCTCACAGCACATATGGGCAGGATATTCATCTGTAAGCGGTGCTTCGCGCACTTTGACAACCGTCCGAACAAGCTCGGTCTGACGGGTGCACAGCGTCTGGAGGAGCACAGGCGATACTGCTCCGCTTCAGCCCCTATTCGCATGGATACGCCGAAAAAGACAGAAATCAAATTCAGCCATCCAGAGTTCACCCGACGCGAGCGTTTCACCATCTACGCGGACTTTGAGTGTGCTCTACTGCCGACCGCGGAGATGGATGAACAAGTCGACGAACCGCACGGAGGAGTAGCCACCCACATCCACATCCCATACGCCTTTGCGTACCAGATTATCGACTCGTACGGACTTGAGGAGTTCGAGCCTCGAGTCTACTTCGGGGATGATGCGTCAAAGACATTTATGGAGATGTTGAAAACTGATGTTGAGCGATTGTGGAACTTCCTGTACGAAGCAAGAAATCTGCGCCCTGTCCTGACCCCAGCGGAAACGATGCAGTACAACTCGACAGCGAATTGCTACCTCTGCGGATCGGCATTTTCAAGCGAAGACCCAAAGGTTCGTGATCACAACCACGCGCCGCCCTACGAGTTCCGTGGCGCTGCGCACAGATCATGTAACCTACGCTACAGGGAGCAGCGAGTAGTCAACTGCTACTTCCACAACCTCTCCAACTACGACGCTCACTTCATAGTGCGGGAGTTGGCGGTCGACCCTGGTGATGTTGAGGTGTTGGCTCACACGGAAGAGCGGTACATCGCTTTTACGAAGCGGTTCCTGTTCGACCGAGCGGCGGCACCGGTTGGGATGCAAGGGCGTGGAAAAAGACAGCCAGGATTCAGAGTCAGGTTCCTAGACACCTACAGGTTCCTGGCTTTGAGCCTCGCCAGCCTCGCAGCCGCACTTCCACCAGCTCAACTCTTGGAGACGAGGAAGAGATTCCCCGAAGACCACCTCTTCGATCTAGTCCGTAGGAAAGGCGTGTTCCCGTACAACTTTGTAACGTCGAACGCCGTGTTGGAAGATACTACGGAACTGCCTCTGCAGCGAGATTTTCACAACGACCTTACCCTGGAGGACATAACGGATGCAGACTACGAGCATGCTCGCAACGTGTGGGAAACCTTCGGTTGTAGGAACCTCAAGGACTACGCCGAGAAGTACCTGCGCTGTGACATTGCGCTGTTGACTGACGTCTTTGAACGCTTCAGGGACACGTCGATGGCTGAATACGAACTAGACCCTGCGCACTACTACACCCTACCGTCATACGCCTGGGATGTCATGTTAAGGACCTGTCGAGTGGAGCTTGATACGATACAGGACTTTGATATGTACCTCTTCTTCGAGCAAGGCATCAGAGGAGGTATTTCCCAGGCGATCACCAGACACGCCAAGGCCAACCATGATGGATGTCGCCCTGAAGATCGACGACCTGAAGAGCCAACGAATCACCTGCTATACTTGGACGCCAACAACCTTTACGGTTGGGCCATGTCCCAGTGTCTTCCACAGGGGCACTTCCAATGGCTCAGCCGAGAGGAGATCTCGTCCCTGGATATTGCAGCGTTGGACCCCGAAGGACCCACGGGCTACGTCTTGGAAGTTGACCTTCGCTACCCCGCCCACCTGCACGACCTTCACAAGGATCTCCCCTACTGCTGCGAGACCAAACGTCCGCCAGGAGGGAAATTCAAGAAGCTCGTTACGACTCTGGATGACAAGAAGAACTACATCTGTCATTACAGAATCCTGCAACAGGCGCTGGAAAACGGACTGGAGCTTGTGAACGTGCATCGCGTCATCTCGTTCCGTCAGTCTCGGTGGTTAGAGAGCTACATCCTAATGAACACCGAACTGAGGAAGAAGGCCACGACCAAGTTTGAACAAGACTTTTTCAAGCTTATGAACAATGCGGTCTTTGGCAAGACGATCGAGAATGTTCGCAAGCGAATGAACGCTAAACTGGTGTGTACGCCGGAGATGTTCAGGAAGTACGTGGCCAAGTCAAACTTCCTGGACCGAACCTACTTCAACGATGACGTCGCCATTGTACACATGTCGAAAGTCAATATCGTCCTGGACAAACCGCTCTACGTCGGAATGTGTGTCCTCGATCTGAGCAAGTGGCTCATGTACGACTTCCTTCGAAAGATGAAGAACCGCTACGGCGATCGACTGAAGGTTGACTACATGGACACTGACAGTTTCGTGTTCGACATCCAGACTGAAGATGTTTATAAGGACATGTTGGAGCATCTGGATGATTTTGACACCAGTGCGTACCCCCGAAACCATCCCTGCTACAGCCCCGTCAACGCAAAAGTCATCGGAAAGTTCAAGGATGAAGCGAACGGTCTTCCGCTGCTCGAGTACCTCGGTCTTCGCTCAAAACTTTATTTCATGGACATTGTCGAGTTCGAGGAGAGGACCGAAGATGACGAGTTGCAGGTCATGACAGTGAAGCGCGCCAAGGGAGTCGCTAGAGGTGTTGTAAAACACAATCTAACCTCTGACGACTATCGGGAATGCCTCTTCAACGGCGTGTTGAAGAGAACCATCAACACCAGGTTCCAGTCCCGAAACCACCGCGTCTTCACAGTTCAAGTCGACAAGCTATCCTTGAGCTGTAACGATGACAAACGCTACATCCTTCCGGACGGTGTAAATACACTGCCTTGGGGGCATGTTGACGTTCCACCTCAGCCCGAAGACATCCCTCAAGACGATGAAGAGGCGGAGGATGAGGAGCGTTGAGTGGTTGTGTCATATTACCAAAGACCCTGACTTGACTTGTAAATTTCCGATTTTGCTAAATCTAGTCATTAGTTTGTATCGAGTCTCGTAAAACTTAGAAATGTGCTCCTTTTTTCTTTTTGTTCTAGTCGTTAGTTTGTGTCGAGTCTCGTTTTTGCTAGCCAAACACAAATGTTTAGGAGCACATACTCGATGTAATATATATATATATAAGGTGTGTAAATAAATAGCCAAATTGTTCGTATATACATTTGTCTTTTTTTTTCTCCCCTCACATAGTCTTAAGATACTAAAGTAAAAAAAAAATTATTCAGGAATATGTTAATTCATATAAACCAGGTTCAGATATGAATGTTACTTTACAATCATTGTATGATAGGTCTGTCCCAATTTGTGGTTGACAACTGTTGTTCAACTGATTTAATTACCAGGGGGGAGATTTTCGCTCCCCCTAACACATAATGGCTTAGGGGGAGATTTTCGCTCCCCCATACTACAGGAATTGTTGAAGACTAGAATGCACCTGCTAATGTCATTGTATGATAGATCTGCCCCACTTTGGGGTAAAGGAGGCGAGGATGGGAAATAATAAGAATGTTTCTTTTTTTATTCTGAGTACACAACTAGTTTATTGAGAAAAATGCAAAATTTCAAAACTCAATTGGTATACATTTGTGCAAAGAGTCTTCTGATCAGTGCATCGTTGTGGCCGAAAGAAGAGTGTTCAAAGAGCTGCACAAAGTCCTTCATCTTCATGCCGTAGTGGGTGCGGCAGTACAGGAATACAAGGCAGTATTGACCGCAGACCAGAGTGTTGTCACTTTGAAGGCGATGCTCGTTGTACAGGTAGCGACGAGCGTTGCGTCTCAGGAATCCTTGGTAGAATTGAAGATGTGGCGGTTGACCGTAGCTGTCAAAGAATTCAATTATTCCTCCTCCTTTGTTAAGGTAGAAAGCGACCCAGTGAGTGCCGTCTTCATTGTGTGGATCAGTGTTCACAATCATAGCAGTAGATGGTGAAATATAATGGGGCAATTGATCCGCAGCGTAGACACCAACATTCTGTACGGGCAGTTTAGCCATACACTTTTGTATCTCTAAGGTATTCATTCTACTGTGTCGACGCCACAGTCAGTAGTAGGAGTAGTAGTGCTAGTAGCAAAACAAAAGCAGGAACTGGTATCACTCTCACCATCGTCAGCGTAATCATCAGCGTCAGCGATATTTGTACTTAGTTGTAACCAACTGCGTAATGTGATGCAATTGGCTAGAGCGCAACGTGTGTGAGCTGTTCTGTGGTGGCGACATCGCACTGCGTTTGTTGATAGTAGACTGTTGATTGACGATAGTGATCCGCAGCCATTATCGTTGATATCCATGACATTAGTAGTACAGTGATCCGTGATGAAATTGTATCGTACAAACTCTTTTTTCTCAGCACCTTTGACGTAGACAATCGGTCGTTTGGCGATACATGCACGTAACTTTTCCTCTAGCACATGATACCAGATATCACCTTGGTCCCATTCCAATCCGTGACAGTGTTTTGTGAGCCAATAGCTTTCACGCAGTTTCTCTTGTGATAGGAAATCTCGACTGAATGGTGATTTGGCGATATGATGCATTAGCAGTGTTCCACTGACCAATTCCAAGACGCACACTTCCTTCAGAATGTAGTCATTTGCGTTGTCCTTGAAACATTGAAAATCTACAATAATTGGAGATGCTAAATTTTTACGCGGTACTCTGCATAAACGATCCATCTTGTGCGAATGTTGGTTGTAGACTGAGGAGGAGGAGGACGATGACGCCGCCGCCGACGATCTAACCGCCAAAGTCCACAGACACGTTGCGATGACGATCGATTTCGATGACGTTGTCAAACTCTGCGTATACCAGACAGTTGACAGTCTCTGTGAGCCCCGTGGCGAAAGCAATCTCCATACGCACACTGCCGTTGCGCACTAGGTTCCAATGAGTCGTGTCGCTTGCTGACATATCAGGTGTTAGATCGAATGCCATCAGACAGTATCCATCGTCGTAATCGTCTCTATTTATGAGATTACCAGCATCGCTAAAGTGTATGCCGGAGCCTGAAAACAGACTGTGATACGCCATCACGTATTTTCCCTTGCCGGTTTCGTAGTGTGGTTGTAGCGGTTTGGACGGCACTTGTTCACCGTCCACGTACAGCGAGAAGTAGTTGGTTTTGAAATTTTGAAAGTTAAATGGATTCTTTTTTAAATCGCCATTATAAGCGGCGTTGGTGACCAGTCCGACAATGATTCGTTTCGGCACTTGACCTAGAAACACATTGTCCAAAGTTTTGCTCCTCACTCCAAACGGTAGTGTGAATGTTTTCAATTCCACTCTAGTGATTGGGTATTTAGCTGTGCCGGTCTGAAGCGTTTTGCTGTGCGCCAACAGTACAGTGGGGCTAACTTTACACCTTCGTATCCAGAGATTCGCATCAACAATGTGCACCTTGTAGTCACCATCATCCGACATAATGGAGAAGGAATCTTTTGATCGGATCAGTTTAAAACGCAGTTCCACACCGTTCAACAGGAACTTGTTCTGATTACACATGTCCACATGTAGGCGACCGAGCATATCGATTTCACGACTTTTATTTGTCATTTTTCGTCTCGCCTTTAGTCCATCGTTATCGTCCAGAGTATTGTCCATGTGGCCGGCATCGTCCGCGTTCCACAATCCACATGTTAAATGTGATTTCCTAGCATCATATCCGTAATTCAGCAATGTTTCAATATACGCTCGATATGCATAAGTGTTGTTTTGTGGTGTGACCAGTTTCTGATTCATACTCATATCGACTTGACTGAATAACGTGTGCAGCCAATTGTTGACTGGGCCAATTTTGTTCGATTCATCGGCATCTGCGATTGCCGCTCCTGTCGACTTGACAATAGACGCTGTAACTTCCAACATTGTTTGCGAAAGATCGGTGTATTCTTCGCCGTTGCCGGGCACAACAAACTCGATGGGCGAATCATCAGTCAGTGTGGAGATTGGTTTGTACTGAATCCATTTGCCGCTCTCGATACTGGTCTGCGTCGGCGGTAGGGAGAATAAGTCCAATTCCGTCTTGACGCATTCACACGACTTTTGATGTAGAAACGACATTGCTAGCGTGTGCGTTAATTGAATATATCACGTACGGAAGTTCTCCTCACTGCTTTCCTCGTCTTCCTCGTCTTCTTCCTAACTGTCCTTCTCTTCTTGCCCTTCTTGGATGACGACGACCTTCCTCGAAGGAGTTTCGTCAAAGACTGCGGTGTGACACGACGGCCGCCGAACATGGCGCGCTTCGCGTTCCTCGTACGCGAGAGTCTCGCGTTAGTCTTTCGCGCAGGAGTAGCGCGTCGGTGTTTCGCGGTATTCTTTCGCGTTACGCGACGGTGTTTCGCGCGAGAGCCGCCGCCGCCACTTAGCACACGTTGAAGTTTGCCATCCGCCCTGCGTTTTAGCGAGTCTGTAAACTGGCTGAAATGATCTCTAGCGGCTTCTTTGGGATCCCGCTGGTGCATGGCCATGTCGCCCAAGAATCCAACACCGGATTTCAACGCCTCTTTGGCCACAGCAGAGGCTCCCGACTTGAGCAGCGGTGTGATGGTGCGGAACATACCGCCTAGGAAACTGCCAATTCCATGTCCGCGCTGGTAGGGTGCACCGCGAAATACCCTATCGATACTGCCGCCGGTCTGCTGCAATTGTTGGCGGCGATAGTACGCCAAGTAGGGAACGTTTGTATTCATAATTGCTGAGCTACTCTTTTGAAATGAAGCTTCACGTACGACGTCCCAAAGAGGAATGACGCTTTTTTACTAGCGTGATCCCTTAGGTCAATATCGATCGTTTCAAATGTTCCTTTCATAACTGGCGCATAATGAGGACTGATGAAATGCACAGTCTTATGCGCGCCGTGTGTGTAGTTATCTCTGTCAATGTTGATAATCTTCAAAAGCGGCGCTGTAGTGTCGCCAATCAGCTGCGGTTCAATCAGATCACAATACACGTACAAGTGTGTCGGCAGTCCCATAGTCAGATTTGGTGGCCATATCGCTGTGAGGTCATTTGTCAAAACGTTCTCGTACGGATCGAAACCCAACTGGAGAGACAGCGCTTCGGTGAAATGCACTTTTCTTATACCGTCCACCATTGTCGTGATCTTGACTCTGTCCTGCTCTTTGTCATACTCAAAGTACAAGTACTGGGTTACATCCTTCGCTTTATTGATCATTTTCAATAAATCGGTTATGTTCTTGTAATAACCGGGTTTCATCTTTAGCATAATGTGCTCGACGCTGAGTGTGACGGGTATACTCGGCAGAACGAGTTTATAGTCGAGCCAAATACACGATTCATCGTCCACAGTCATAAAGGAGCATGGATAATGCGCTTCGACCAAAGCCATCTCCCACTCGCCATCGCCTTCTAATCGAATTTGTCTCGGCAGATGTGTAGTGTACTTGGACACTGTGTTTTTTGGAAAATAATCCTTTGAGCTGTTGCTGGGCAATGTCAAATAGAACTGGTTGCTATTAGGCATTTTGCAAATCTTGCGCTCCTACCCAAGAATTGAACTCGTCTCCGTAACCTGCCCACTTGACGAAATAACGCTTACTGCGACCACGACCCTTAGCGGCTAGTATTTCAGCAATCTTGAACAGATGGTCGTTGTATATTGTCACTTTTTGTAATTCGTATTCGTAAAACTGACCAGTCACTTGTTCACCGTTGAGATCCGCCAAAGTGTACATTGGTAGAGGCATCAATGTGTTTACACGACGCACCACAAACACTTCTTTACTCCAATTAGTCTCGTAACCTTTTGCGAATGTACCCTTCTCCTTAGATATGCGCACTGTGGTGCCAACTGTCAGTTTTGCCTTAACACGACGCGGTATCTTACCGAACATGCGACGCCATACCTGATGCAATATTCGCTTATTGTCAACAGTCACATCCACTGGCCGTATTCTGTTGCCTAGACTCTTGTGAGCGCTGTTGTTGTATGCGCTAACCAGTTTGTCCAACACATCTACGTAACGATATGTGTTTTTGTAAGTCAAATATCGCCACATGCGTGTTTTCAAAGTGCGATTCACGCGTTCCACTACGGCCGCTTTAACATCTGGGTTTTGTGTAGTGACATAGATGATTCCGTATTGTTTGAATAACCTTTTCGTCTTGGCACCGGTGAATTCAGTACCTTTGTCGGTTTGTAAACAGCGAGGTGTGTCGGTCGCTTCGGCAAATATCTCCTCGAAAGCGTTGGCCACTTCAGCTCCTTCTTTCCGCCTCAACGTCCGCACATACAGGTGTTTGCTAAACACGTCTATTACAGTCAGTAGGTAGTTGACGCCGTCGTTGTGTTTACTAAGACCACGCATATCGTTCAAGTCCGCTTGCCACAATTCAAATGGACCATACACTATGTAAGGATTGCGCGGGAAACGCTTGCGTGCCGGTTTGTGCAATGTGTAAGTGTCCTGTGTTTGTAACCATTCAATCACTTTGCGTTTTGAAACTGGTTTTGCAGCTCGCGCTAAAGGAGCTACACCGCCATACGACGAAGGTTCGATGGGATTGTAATACAAACGCTCCATAATACTGAAAACCTATCCTGTGTACGTTTCCCACTTGTCCAAATTTGACGACGGCTTGTTTCTAGTTAGAAGATCAAACTGCTCTGTCGGTGTAGATGTTACACGTTTTCCTCTAGCCGATCGTAGTCGATTTACTAGCGGTGTTCTCAGTATTGATTCAGTTGATGTGTCTTCCACGTCATCGTCTGATCCTTCTCCTCCTGTGAATGATGACCGATATTCGGCATTTATTTCCTTTAGTGCTCTTAGATTATTCATATAGTCCTTTGGAACGTTCATCGCTTTCAATGCGATGAGCACTTCCCGCCATCCTGGCGGTATGTAATCACGCATACGCACCTTTACTATGCAATTTAAGATATCCACTAGATTTGAGTCTGGGATTTTTACACCGTTGATGTACACTGAATAGCCACTGTCCCAACTGATTAAGCTGCCGTCACGTTTCATGAAACGTAAACGATTGCGGGCATCAGATCTGTAAGTTTTGGAAAACGTTTCCACAATCTCTTCCACTGGACCACCTTCCGCAGCGGGGTGCGATCGTTGACTATGTTCAATCCCACCCGTCTCCACGATTGGTATGCTAATCGGTTGGCGTCTATTCTCTGCAATATGCAAGAAGCGATGTAACGCCTGTTTGTACAATTTCCACTTTTCACTATCGTCCATACGTTTGTTATTCAATATTTGTTGCATCTCCGCGTCGAGGCTGTTTTCACTGGATAGATTAGTCGGTCTGTTATCCGTAGCATTTGATTGCAGTCGATCAATCAACTCTTGCGGCACAACTACCATCTTCTTCGCATGTTCCATTTTTGTGCTAATGGCTAGCTACTTTTCTAAAGTGTAACTTCACGCACGACGTTCCAAAGTGGAATGGCAAATGATTACCAATGTTATCTCTTAAGTCAATTTCCACACTGTCAAAATATCTATTCATAACAGGCACATAGTGCGGATCGATGAATGATGTTGATTTATGCAATCCGTATACATAAGTAGACGTGGATATATTGACAATTTTCAATAACGGTGCGACTGTATCGCCGACCATCTGCGGCTCGACTAAATCACAATACACGTACATGTGTGACGGTAAGCCAAGACGAATGTTGGGCGAACGGATGCTTTTGTTAACTGCATCACCTTCCAGCGTCAATTCATTCGGATCGAACCCCAATTGAATCGCTAACGTTGGACTTAATGTAATTTTTCCAACATCAGTTCCCACCGATACTTCAATGAATTTGTTGTATGAGTTTTCAACGGTGAACTTTACACCAAAAGTAATCGCTAGTTCTTGTGAATTGATATGATCACACAATTCTTGAATATTTGCGTAATCACCAGTCTTCAATTTAATTCTGTGGTTTTGTTTTGGAGTTGCAGACACTACCGGTGTTACATCGGCAGTGCTGTCCATAACCCGCGCCAACGCTTCTATGTTCACTTTTGCTTCCTCTTGCGGTTGTATGCAAATGTCAATTGTTTCGTCATTACCGACAGATAGAAATGTCATTGGATAGTGCGCTTCCACAAGTGCAATTTCCCAGTCGCCAGCGTCCAGTTGAATAGCTCTCGGCAAATGTGTTATATAATTTGCAACTGTATTTTTCGGATAATACTGCATCGAACTGTTGCTGGGCAGTGTCAAATAGAACTGATTGTTGATGCCAGCCATTTTTATCTACTCAGTGCTGCTTGTAGTACTGCGCTCAAAAGTAATGGTATAAAGATTCCACCGCCTTTTTGTATGAGATACTTTCGTTTCTTTGACCAGCCTTCGCCGCGTTTCACCAATCTACGTAGCGTCGCCTTGTGTTTGCTTAGCTGACTTTTACTCTTCTTCGCCAGAGGAACGTTACCTCGCAACACGTTGTATGCGCACTCACACACTGAGCGAATGCGGCTCTTGTCACACACCTTTAACAGCGCCTTCCGCTCCTTGGGTGTTGCGTGTATGAAAGCCGTAAGCAGAGCTGCGTCCTTCCGCAAGCACGACATGATTACTACTGATGGCGAAATTACCTTTTCTTTGGCAAGTACACATAGTTGGTAGAATCGTCTGGAAATATGCAACTTCGTATTCGCATATTTTCGTCTGTTGATTGTTTCAAGTCTATCAGTAGGTAGCCGTGTGGATTCCTAGTAGCGTCAGCGTACGCCTCCTTGATGAATTTCGGGCTGTCTGGATATATTTGTCTGGCCAAGTACCTAATCTGAACTCTATCTCTAGGATTCTTAAAACACACAATGTAATGCGCATTCAGTGAGATGTCCCTCTGCCCGCGTCCTTGATGAAACAAATTTTTTGTAATGAAAAACACACTAATGTTGCGATGATGGCAACCTTTTGTGAAAAGATCCACCACACGGTTGTCGGCCTCACGCATCATATCGTCTATAATCACAAGTATCGGCTCGTTACCAGAAAAATCCTCCAAGTTTGGTAGACCTTCTACGTGATTAATGGTGACATTTTTCGGGTCACCACCACCACTACCATAATGCCAGTTTATACTGGTAAATGGTGTGTCACACATTTCTGTAATGTGTTTTATAAACTTTGACACAAACTGTGACTTGCCACAACCCGAAGGTCCCGCCACAATGGCTGAGAACGGATGTTTCCACATCAAGCCCATGATTACTACTGAGCTACTAAACACCTCACAGTTACCATACTCACACTCTTAAACTTACTACCAAAGGATATTTTTGGGGTTAAGTGAAATAAATAACACAGTGGTTATGTTCTGAACGTGACTATAAGTATTGACTACGAAAACTAATTTACAAAAGTATTAACAAAATCTTCAAGTCTTGCTTTACATAAACTCCAACGGTGTGAATCTGCTATTGGAACCCCTCGGGCTGCGCTTCACCAAGCGAAGGCGTTCTCCAAACCCGCTGTTGTAGCGCTCGATGTCGGTGTTGCTCAGGACCTCGTTGAAGCGCCTAGGCAGGTAGACTCGCAGAAAGAAGTCATCCCCGACCTGCCCCTCCAGGATCACGATGATCGTCTCGCCAAAGGGTGTGATGGCTCGCTCCATCGCAGTGATGAGATAGCCGCATTCCTCTCGGAGATCGGCTATCCTGGAGTAGAGCGGAGAGTCAGACTTGCAGTTGTTGAGGGTAGCTCTCAGGTCCGCGGTTGCTGCAGTGCCGTTCACGCCCGGAAACTCTAGCTTGAAAGTGCTGCTGCTCGACATCTCTAGTAGTAGTAGTTGGAGTAGGTCTATGTGAGGTGGTAGTCTGGTGGCGAATGATGTTCAATCGGGCGGGGCCCCGCCTTATAAACCCTCGCCGCCATTTTCTTCTACGTGGGTGGTCCGAAGGGTCGGGCGTAGGTGTTCACACAAAAGACCGACGCGTCGAGACCTGTCTGGGAATGCGGATGCTCTAGTTGAATGCCGGCGCCACTCGTTGTTTCTTCCTCACAGCTCGCTTCTTAGGCATTGGCTGCGAAACTGCACTGCGTTGTGTAACAGTTTGAGTTAAGCCTGTAATTTTCGGTACTCCTGTTGATTTATAGATCCACATGTTTTCCACTTTATCAACTACTTGTTTAACACTTTGGTGCATTTCACCATCTTTGTCCAAAAATAAACCGCACATGAACACCATATCTGTACCATCGTACATTTCCATTTTCAATAAAATTTGTCCTTTGTTTCCCGGGTTTTGAACAGCAAACGTATTCCCATCGTCCATCCATGACACTATGGGAGAATCATCTGTTGGTTTTGGTACCCATCCTGGTTTCTTGGTTTCCACTTCGATGGGAGTTGGTCTCCTTCGTCTCTTGCAGGCAGATGTCGGTTTTACAAATGACGACTGAGGTGATGCCAACGTCTGATCACTAGCATTATTGTTCATAACCTCAATCTCCTGAATAAATGATTTGATATAGTCGTCCGCAGAAGCGTAAGCGTCCATGTTAACGTCCTTACCGTGCGACTTCAACCGTACTACTGACTGGTGTTGCGTCTGCTCACCCTTGAAGTAAACTGTATGCACTCGCTGTCAGACAATATTTCTGTTTGGCGTTCGCTTTTATTCACCCGCTGAAGTCAACTGTTACGTTACGGTGACGATCGATCTCGATGACGTTGTCCAGTTCGGCGTACACTATACAGTTGACGGTCTCGGACAACGCTTTGGAGAATCCGATTTCGATACGTAGATTACCGTTGCGCAGGAGATTCCAGTGACTCGACTCAGCCGCGGACATGTCCGGTGTCAAGTCGAACGCCATAAGACAATTACCGTACGGATAGTCACCTCTCTTGATCTCATTACCTGCGTCGGAGAACTGGATTCCAGTGCCGGTGACCAATGTGTAATAAGAGAGTATATAAGTCTCACTGTTCAATGTGTAAACGGGCTGTAACGGTTTGGCCGGTACTTGTTCACCGTCCACGTACAATGCGAGATAATTCATATCGTAGTGTTGAAAGTTGTAGGGATTCTTCTTGAAATCTCCGTTGAACGCAAGATTACTGACCAGTCCAATTATCACACGTTTCGGTAACTGACCGAGAAATGCGCTGTCTAAAGCTTTACTCATTATACCGGAGGGTAGTGTGAAGGATTTCACTTCTACACGCGTGATCGGATACTTGGCCGTGCCGGTCTCGAGAGTTTTGCTGTGCGCCAAAAATACGCTCGGATTGATCTTACATCGACGTACGAAAAGACTAATCTCTTTAATTGTCACCTTGTAGGTAGTTAGCGTTTTGGACATTATACAAAACGAGTTTCTGGATCTGTTAAGTTGCAATCGCATCTCGACACCGTTCAACATGAATTTGTTCTGATTGCACAGATCGATGTGCAATCGACCGACCATATCGCAAACATCGCTTTCTTTCGTGTGATCGCGACGCTTTTTCAATCCCTCGTTCAATTCGTCACAATCGTCCATTAGTCCGGCCGAATCTTCAAAAAACAGCTCGCTAGTCAGGTGCGAATTCTTCGCACTACATCCGTAGTTCAATAGGTTTTCCAAGTAGGCACGGTAAGCGTACGTGTTGTTTTGTGGTGACACCAGTTTATGATTGAGATAGAGATCCACTTGACTGAATATCGAGTGGAGCCAATTGTTCACCGGGCCCACCTCTTTAGCAGGTTGCCCACCGTCCGCTTTAGTGTCGTCCTGTTTCACAATAGCGGCTTTCACGTGTAATAACGTTTGTGTCAGGTCCGTGTACTCGTCACCGTGACCGGGTATTACAAACTCTATTGGCGAATCGTCCGTCAGCGATGAGATCGGTTTGTATTGAACCCATTTACCGCTCTCGATGCTGGTCTGCGTAGGCGGTAACGAAAACAAGCCCAGTTCAGTCTTCACACATTCACACGATTTCTGATGAATAAACGACATTGTTATCGAATTAATGTAGACGTCCGTCTTCGAAGAAGTCTATCAAGAGACTGTGGCGTGTCGCGACCCGCGCACCGCTTAGGGGGGGATTTTTGCTCCCCCTAACACATAATGGCTTAGGGGGGAGATTTTCGCTCCCCCATACGTCAGGAATTGTTGAAGACTAGAACAAGAATGAGACCGTGACAACTGGTGTTCTGTTGATTTAATTACTAGGGGGAGATTTTCGCTCCCCCTAACACATAATGGGTTAGGGGGAGATTTTCGCTCCCCCATACGTCAGGAATTGTTGAAGCCAAAAACAAGAATGATACTGTGGGTGTTTGACAACTGGTGATTTATTGCTCGGAATTCGATACGGGCGGACTATAATGGGTTCCTGGAAGGGTCGCGTCGCCCTCCCGTCGGGGTATCAAATTACAGCATCCGCATTCCCAGACAGGTCTCGACTTGTCGGTTTTTTGTGTGAACACCTGCACCCTCCAGTCGAGGTATCAAATTACAACATCCGCATTCCCAGACAGGTCTCAACTTGTCGGTTTTTTGTGTGAACACCTGCACCCTCCAGTCGAGGTATCAAATTACAACATCCGCATTCCCAGACAGTAGACTGGACGCGTCAGTCGGTTGTGCGAACAGCTGCCTCGGTGCAGAGTACTTGAAGGGGGTGTATCGATACACCCCCCTTTGCAGTATATGTTCAAAGCATTGCAATTATATTCTCCTCAAAATTTGCATTCACTGGTAGTTCAATTGACCGCAAGCGCTGATGGGCTAGCTCTGTTGGTTGTAGCGTTACCCTGATCAACTCTTGTATTGATTATCCAAAGTATGTCATGTGGGTACTGAGAATACTCGGCTTGACGAGGAGATTCCAAAAATGCAAAAAAAAGGTCAAAAGTGTGGTGCGGGCCTCTTTTTTGTAAACATCATCCAAAGTGTACGATGTGGGTACTCAAATGACTCGGCTCGACTAGACGAACAAGAATCTGCAATCAGAATTCAAATCCGACTTATGGTAACCGAGATAGCCCGCCCCCCCCCCCTACATCGTCCAAATGTACTTTGTGGGTATGCAAATTTCTCGGCTTGACTAGACGAATAAGAATCTGCAATCAGAATTCAAATCCGACTTATGGTAACCGAGATAGCCCCCCCCCTACATCGTCCAAATGTACTTTGTGGGTATGCAAATTTCTCAGCTCGACTAGACGAACAAGAATCTGCAATCAGAATTCAAATCCGACTTATGGTAACCGAGATAGCCCCCCCCCTACATCGTCCAAATGTACTTTGTGGGTATGCAAATTTCTCGCCTCTACTAGACGAATAAGAATCTGCAATCAGAATTCAAATCCGACTTATGGTAACCGAGATAGCCCCCCCCCCTACATCGTCCAAATGTACGTTGTGGGTACTCAAATTTCTCGGCTCTACTAGACGAACAAGAATCTGCAATCAGAAAACTGATCCGAGGTTAGGTTAGGTTAGGATGGGTTAGGTTAGGTTAGGTTAGGTTACGTTAGGTTAGGTTAGGTTAGGTTACGTTACGTTAGGTTAGGTTAGGTTAGGTTAGGTTAGGTTAGGTTAGGTTAGGTTACGTTACGTTAGGTTAGGTTAGGTTAGGTTAGGTTACGTTAGGTTAGTTTAGGTTAGGTTAGGTTACGTTACGTTAGGTTAGGTTACGTTAGGTTAGGTTAGGTTAGGTTAGGTTAAGTTAGGTTAGGTTAGGTTAATATTCGCAAAAAAAAAAAATTCGCAAAAAAAAAAATTCGCAAAAAAAAAAAATTCGCAAAAAAAATTCGCAAAAAAAAAAAATTCGCAAAGTGTCACAGACGAGACCTCGGGGGCGGGGGGGCTCGGGGGGGGCGTCCCTCCTGTCCCTCCTGCCCCAGGAATGTCCAATATACCCTACTGGCCTGACAGTACGGAGCAAGTACCGACACGCTTAGCCACCACGCGTGGTATTGCTGGAAATAAGCCCGACCAAAGTAGTTAATTTTGGATTATTCTACGGTTGCCATTGTGTTAGGAGTTATTTTTAATTAAATTGTAACAAGCTTCATGAGACGGCGTATTGTAGTTGCATGTGCCGGTGCTTGGTAGTTTGAGACCTGCTACTTAGTATTTCAGTTTGAGCACAGATTATCCAATTTATTAGTAACACACTGATTGGCCTGGGCACTGCCTGAATAATTTAATTAAATTTAAGACAACTGTATGGAGTATTCTGTGCAGGTAGCCAGTAGTGTACACGTTAGATCCTGTTGGTATCAGCCGAGCCGGCCCCGATTACTCGACTAGGAGTCGTGGGCGTTGTTACCTATAAGGTTTAGTGACACACGGTGTTGCAGGCACTCTGGGCATTTTCTTCGTCCGTGCGAGTGGTCACTGTAGAAGGCGTGGCCCGAGCTGCAAGCTGAAGGCTGAGCCGTCCGCGGCGAATTTAAATAACCTTTCTTGCGAATATTTTCTTACAGGGGTAAAATACGTCACACCTTAGAGGCATTTATAAAATTGATTGTTTGGACTCCTCATATTTATATGTAGGCCAAATGGGAAGACCATTCAAGAAACGGATATCTAAACACCTACCGAAGGCCCATCTCAAAAAACAAAGATCTAGTTTTGCTCAACACCAAGTGACACAAATAATTTTGAAATCCTGAATATCTGTCAGAAGAATAAAATAATGGACACGCTAGAAGAATTTCATATGTTCAAAGCTTTTAAAACTAATCCCAATGATATAATGAATGAACAGCTAAATTTTAACTCCAATAGTGTTTTCAATAGTATAATCAGACTCGAACAAAACATAAAGCCAGGTAAAGAGATAAAGAACCAAAGTCCACCCAACAATGATACGACAGTGGACAACATTTGAAAAGGCAGTGCACTGCTACCGGTCAACCTTTCACGTACTTGCTTAGGAAAACTAGGCCTCTAGACTGTGCAATGCGTCGTAACGATTACGTGTTTTTTGTGCGTATGTATAGTTTTGTGTTTTTGTTTTTTGACGCCATCGCCAAGATAGATTGTTTTGATATGACTATGGCTTAGTAGAAGCCGAAACCCGGGTCTTACTCATATAGGTCAATAAATAACTGAGACTGAAAACTGGTATGTAACCTTTTTTTATTTAAATGTTAGTAAAAATAGGTCCATCGTGGACTTAAAGATTGTCAATAGCACAAGCTACTGTATATTTAAGATTTTAAACCCCAGTTCTTACTTCGGAGTGTGTGATCAGCTACAGCACGGTTTTCCTAACATTGGGGGACGTGAAGGGAAGATGCGGGGAAAATGAAAGAGAGGCAGCGTCGCAAGCATTGCGTTTCTCGGTTTTAATGGATACTGTTGTTATTAAACAATTACACATATATCCAACAGCTTACTATATTCCTATTTTCGGTAGAGCATTTTTATTCAATAGAGTACTTACACAATATTAACAGTATATAGCAAATCGTTGGCAATGAATAACATCGTTTACTCATATTTAGGCTCGACAGGAAAGAGACAGGAATTACGTAAAACAATTGAAGACAGACCTATTTAGACATTTAAGTATTTTTGTTCATATTCTATTGTTAACATAAATTGGAAACGGAAACTGTAACAAAAATTAATTTAAAGTGACACTTAAGTTAATTATACGTATTATTTAATTAAAATAAAAACAAAATTCACAACTACAGAAGAAACATAATGAAATTTATATTGTTTAGGCTATTTTAATTGAATAACATGTATTTATTATTGAACAACATAGATCAGTTACAAATATTGCTTATACAATATTAAATGATTCAAATAACCTATTTAATTTTTCACTCAGTCAGACCACCCATGTGGCCCAACCGCAGTATCATGTTGATCTGCGGGTGATGCGGTTGCAATATCATGTCATTGTAGTGGAACAAATAGACTACATGCTGCGTGTGTAATCAAACCGCAAGTTTTTCCGACATTTTCAAATAAATAATGCACTGGCAATTTACATACATTTTAAACCTCAGGATAAATATAACTATTTTTCTTATATAAAGGCGTTTTTAAAAACTAAACCATTCTTATTGTGGCGGACAAGCAAGCTTATCTGCTGGCCAAACAGTATAAACCCACTTGCCACCACGAGGACGTAGCTCAATAAATTAAAGAGACATGTAATGTAATAATATAAATTTTATTAAACAAAGAATAAAACTCTACATTTTACAAATGGTGATTAAACGGTAAAATATCAATGTGATGACAGTGAAAATACTTTAAAATATTAACACTAATTATCCAGATTCAAGGGCGAGTAGCCTGGAAAGTATAAATATTAATTTAGAAAAAGACTAGTGACTATAAAACTTACTTGGATCCGAGACCTAACAGGCCCTGGACCCTGAGGCCCCCAGCCCCAACACTACACCCTAATACTCCATCTCACAGACCGACTGACTGAACCCCAAAACTACCCAGCTGACCTACTTAAGCCAGAGCCTTCAGCAGGTCAGCAAAACAAGTTATTGTTTGATAACAATTCCAGCCTACTCACACAACGTACCCAATACTTCCTCCTTACACAATCTTGACTTCCCTCTTGCATATTTAACTACAGAAGTATTATAATAAACTAACTAACTCACTTCCCCTCCATTACATCCCCCTCGCTCGGTGAGACGATGTCCTCAGCGTCTCTCTTACATGCCCCATAAAATGAAGAAAAAATAAAGACAATAATATTTGAAAATTAAATGTTACTAACATCCATCAACAATTAAAACTCATTAGCAACCAACAAAAATAAAAATGAAGGAAAGGAAAGAAAATAGGATAGAAAGGACTGACCAATCCCACGAAGATGCGGCTCCTCGGATGAAGATGAACCTCTCCCAGTTGTAGTCCCAATGAATCCCAATCCAAATATTGAAAGCTCAGGACATGATGTCCACATCCCTCTGGAAGTTCTATGGCACGGAGAAGTCCACTGGCCATGGCAGAGACTGATGTTGGCAGAGTTTGACGAGCCCAGGCAAAAAGAAATCCACACCAACTCCTTGAAGAACCATTGTCGCTCTCCCCATAACTGTGCAGACAGCATGAGTAAACCTTCCTCCTGGTGCGAGCCTTCAAATGTTTGACCCAGAAGACGGTGAAGTCCAGTAGTGTAAAACAGAGTCCAGATCCAAGAGGTTGAAGAAGTGGAGATCAAGTCGTGGAGATCACGCGATCTGTTGCTCCAGGGTTGCCGCAGAAGATCCCTATGTTGAAGTAGTGAAACTTCCACTGATGTATCGGATTGGCCGTTAGGTCAGGGAAAGGTCGAAGAAATGGAAAGTCTATAAAATATTCCATACAAAAATTAACAAAACAATTACATACATAAAACCATAAAATGCAATTAAAAAACCACAATTATTGTTTGCAAGAGGGATAAACGTTACGTTACATACAATCAACTAATCTTGAAAACAGAAGAAGTATTTGGCAAGTGTTACCCCAAAAATATTCTCAATAAAACAAAGGAAAACAGAATAGATAATAAATTTGATGAAACTTTATATAAATCTCATGACACAAACACAAATCTTTATCATGTTGATGCTAGTTCTTTCAGTTCAAACATTTAATTCCATTATCCAACAAATATTCCAAACAAATTTGAAACTAACTAATCTTTTAAATTGTCAGATCACCTCATAAGACCTAAATGTCGCATTCAACGACTCTAATAGTTTTGCTTCTTCACAATAACATATCGATTACACAAAACACACAAAACTACTACATAGTGTTAAAACAAATTGCTTGGTGAGTTAATTGTTGGACACCATTCAATTTCATAAATGTTCAATTCTATAAAAAACCTTTTCTGAGAAATTAATAAAATAAATAATTTAATAATAAATGTTATACTAGGTCTATCATTTTGATGCACACTTTAATATTGAAAATAAAACTCCCCATTACAATTTACCTTTAAAAGTCAATACAAAATCATTAGTTTACTTGGCTTAAATTGTCATGTCACTTAAACAAAAATCTTACTGATTTCTTCACAGAACAAAAATAATTTTTCACCCCTTTTAAAAGGCAAACCTACTGCCAAAACACCAAACAAAATAAACATAACTAATTATCACAGCTATCCAATAAAGATTTAAAGATATGAATAAAATTAATATGATTTGGGCCCAAATCAGTTACATCCAGACTAATAAAATTGAAAAATTCTTGAATACTTAAGCTTTGTAAACAAAAACCTTTGATTATCCCAGCATAACTAAGCTATATAAAAACCAGAATCTTTTAGTCTTTAAAATCAAGCATTTTAAACCATGCATGCACATGCATCTTCCTGAATGACTTAAGCAATATATCCAGCCCAAACCAAACATTTGCAAATCTCATCACTGTGTTAGACAACTCTGTCAGCAAGGTCGGGTCAACTCCCACAGCAACTCAGCATTCCTTAACCTGAAACAAATGCTAACAGCAGCAACTTCCGCACTCTAGTCCGCTTCTTCACACTTAGCTATTTCACTCCTTCTACAAACTATTTCACCCTGCAGACAAATAAGTAAACCTTTAATTAAATAAATAACAAGTAATTATCACAAAATAACAAAAATACTCAAACTATTTTACCCATAAAACCCCAAGATGCCATATACTACTGTCTATAAACATTTAATTAACTCTATTTCGCCTCAAGATCTGCTTCCTCTCAGTGGTCAGCTCTATTACAGAGAATAGGCTCTCACTGGCTCCTGAAAAAAACGGTTAAAATAAACACCATGGAAACACGGTTCCCAAGCTCTTTATCCACAGACGTATAACCTGAAATATTAATAAACGGTCACACAATCCTGATAAACAAATTTTCACAGACTCCCACAGATCTGTTCCGCTGGCACGCAAGAAACCAAAACTCCTCTGTAAAACAACCAAGCGCGCAAAAACAGTTAAACTCATAAAGCAACCATGTCGGGGTCAACACACTCCCGACATAAACATAATAACGCAACCATGTCGGGGTCAACACACTCCCGACATAAACATAATAACCCAACCATGTCGGGGACAACACACTCCCGACATAAACATAATAACGCAACCATGTCGGGGAGAACACACTCCCGACATAAACATAATAACTCAACCATGTCGGGGATAACACACTCCCGACATAAACATAATAACGCAACCATGTCGGGGATAACACACTCCCGACATAAACATAATAATTCACCATACACTCGCGGCACAACACCTCGTAATATTATACCGTAAAAACCTGTACACTCGAGGCACGACACATGGAACTCAGAATACACAAACCTCCACGCAGATTTGCCTAGCGACACAAAACTAATAAACGGCAACGATCAACAATCATGTCACTTATCGTATTAATAGACTTGCACAACTCTAAGCCACTAACTATCTTAGTCTAGCAATAAATTTTGAAAATAGTTACCAGACATTTATTAAACTATACATACAAATTCTACATGTCTCTTCTATTTTAATTAAATATAGAAAAAAGCTCCTTTAAATTTAAAAAAAACTGGTTTAAAAACACTGTAAACTCAAAAAAAAACCAAAACTACAGCCAATTTAAGCAAAAGGTACCAGAACCAGCGTTTTGTAAAACAAAACGACCGGCGGCTCCATCACTTGTGGCGGACAAGCAAGCTTATCTGCTGGCCAAACAGTATAAACCCACTTGCCACCACGAGGACGTAGCTCAATAAATTAAAGAGACATGTAATGTAATAATATAAATTTTATTAAACAAAGAATAAAACTCTACATTTTACAAATGGTGATTAAACGGTAAAATATCAATGTGATGACAGTGAAAATACTTTAAAATATTAACACTAATTATCCAGATTCAAGGGCGAGTAGCCTGGAAAGTATAAATATTAATTTAGAAAAAGACTAGTGACTATAAAACTTACTTGGATCCGAGACCTAACAGGCCCTGGACCCTGAGGCCCCCAGCCCCAACACTACACCCTAATACTCCATCTCACAGACCGACTGACTGAACCCCAAAACTACCCAGCTGACCTACTTAAGCCAGAGCCTTCAGCAGGTCAGCAAAACAAGTTATTGTTTGATAACAATTCCAGCCTACTCACACAACGTACCCAATACTTCCTCCTTACACAATCTTGACTTCCCTCTTGCATATTTAACTACAGAAGTATTATAATAAACTAACTAACTCACTTCCCCTCCATTACATTATAGTATTCTGTAACACATCTGGAACAATCCAACCTGCAATTGTAAAAAAATCTAGGCAAACTGGAAATTGTTCAAATATGGCACCTTCCTTGTTTTTGTGACATTAGGTACTTTTATTTTGAAAGAAAATTCCTTTTAATCAATAAAACTACAGTTATTTTGAATTAAAACTTATTAGTAAACGCACACACATAAATAAGACCTTTCATAAAAATAAAGCAAAGTAAATTGACGGACAAACCAAACATGCTAAACTTTCTCCTCTAACTAAGCAAGAGCTACTCTGTCAATAGTCAAAAGTAATATGTTACTGACTTAAATGTTAACAAGCGTTTAGCGTTAGTTTTACTGCTTATTTAATCTAATTTGTAAGTGAGAATATAGCTGAAAAAATCAAATACACATTAACAAATAGTTCACATTATTTTATATAAAGCATTTAATTATTTAAATGTCGAAGTCAGAACTTTTAACTACACTAATATCAAAGTTGTTGAATGTTAAAAATGAACTACAATGCTAAGTGTTATAAATTGTTAATCTCCTTGGTAGTAATTTTATTCTAATTGCAATAGCCTACAACGGAATTTAGTTGGTGCTGCACTCTAGTAGCGTAATATGTAACTAATGACCGCGGGCAGCTACGGTTCTATCCGCTAGGGGCGCGGGCTGACTGAAAAACCTTAATATAACCGCTAGGCCCTTGGTCGTGTTAGCTGAGTTGGATACGTCGTGGAAACACCGTGGCTAGGTCTGGATACGATGTTCGTTCGTGGGTTCGATTCCCGCTCACGACCAAAACTGACCAGTCGTGCAACTCACATTGAGTTGACCGGTCTGTGGTAAAACGATAGTGGGAGAGGAGGGCCTAAGTAAAACAATCGGTGGCAGGCTTGAAATGCTTGAATGAAAATAAACCATTAATCCATTTCAAAACACAAATTTCTATTCCAAGTCATTGGTTTAAAAATTACAAGTAAGGAACGAGACCAGCTCGTATGTCTACGGCAATGGGTTAAACAGGAATCAGTTGGATTAGTGCTCCCAATGAGAAACTTTGCTTGAAACTTGTGAGATTCTAGGTTAATGACGCATCCCAAAGTAGCTTGGAACGCTTATCTAACACAGACAACGTCTTATCGCTGGTTAACCAAGACTTTTGTTTTGGTACTGTAGTTATTTTACTTTCCTGATGTATACAAATTCGATAAGGTTAAAACTTAAGATATTTACTCGTTTTTGCAAACTGCACCATATGCAGTAGGGTTTTGTTTTTGGCACAAAAAAAACGCTTACACTATAAAACGATTTGTAAAGGCTAATGAAAAGGCTAATGGATGTACAGTACAATGAAAAGACGAGAGTTACCATTCGGAATAGTAATCAAACAAACGTCAATCAATCCAAGTTCAATGTAGCTGGTGAAAGCGGTTCATCGGAAGGCAAACAATATCAATGTTTTCGTCAGATAGTTCGAATACGAGTACTGACTCCAATTGTACACTTACAGATACGTTTTATCCCAATACTAATATGTATTTCAAAACTATTGTAATACATTTATTCATACAATATGCTGACGAGTTCTTCACAAAGGGACTTTATCCGAGTAATATGATTCTCATTTAAAACAGTCAATAGTGTGGTTTTATAAGGCAATATTGCATATATTTAAGTTATTAAATATCGGGTTTGATATCGAAGCCTTAAACACAAATTCCAAATACACATCCAATCAAAATAGTGTTTAATTGTCTACCAGATTAGGTAAATACTAATACACTGCAAAATACTCTAAGAACCAAAACAAATTCAAAATCCGCAAAGTTATTTTTTAGTTTTTACAGACGTAGTTTTGATTATAGTAGTCTCCACATCTTTTGGTAATCCTGCTGCCGCACACACGCTGTCACGGGTTGGCAGCAGAAATGTTTTACGTATTGAATGAGGTAGCTGCGGTGTATTTTACGTATTTCTTTGACTGGAACCATACAAATCCGCCATTGGGAAAGTTAAATTCAATAACAAACTAACCCCGTTTGCTATATTTCCCACTAAGTGATACGGACATGTTTTTATGTGTAGTCTTTATAAGTAATATCATCATTTTCTCTGTTATAAACGCCAACATCACGTTTAACTAATCTCTCTCAAAATGTCATACTCTGGTTAATGGGTCCAAATGTTAAGTACCTTTAAGATCGTAATCGTAATATAGCACACGGATAGCGTTGATGCTATCATTAAAATCAAAATTTTTAATCAAAATACAATTTAAATTTCAAATTATTAATCAAATTCAGTATTAATCAAAAGGCAATCATAATGTACGGAAATAGCTGAAATCATCTGAAGAAGGCAGTCCATTAGACCCTTATGAATAAGTACAAAATTGAAAACTAGCTTTTTGAGAGTTAGAATGAAACGCTGTTACGGTTTCCGTCTGCTTTATTGTAGTTTTTTGGAAATATTAAATGTGTAATAAATAAAAAATTATGAACATCAACCAGTATGTTACATATTGTATTTGTGTAAATGGTCTTTCGTTCAAGATGCATCGTTAGGTTTCAAATTATTGAATGACTTACATATAAATAAATAAAAATTCTATAAGTCAAGTCAATAATGATAGCTGATTTTTAAATTTTGACTCAACCACTAAAATTTGAAAGGAAGGGTTCAGTGAACAGTGGCATTGCTTGGTATTCAATTTTTTTATTTTTTATATTGTTTTATAAGCATTCAATTTTTCATGATTTTTGTGCTATATACTTTTAATAAATTATTTTACAAAAATAAATTATTGACGATTGCGGATTCCTCAAAGAGTTTATATAGAAACATATTTGACTGACATCTCTATCTGTTTTATGATTACGTGACTCTCACTCTTCTGGGGATTCAGGTTTAGGAGTTAAGGGTCCTGATTTTGTATTTGGGGGTTACTAACAGATATTTATATATTTTGCTGGTTGAGAACATTAACTCCCACGCTGATATTTCTTAGTTAATTTGTAATAAATATCTTATTGATTTTTTAATACGTTACCTATTTGCTATTTGCTGAACGCTGTAGTTTATTTATATTTTTAATTATTTATTATAATTTTATGGAGTTGGTTTTAAAAGTCTATGGCTCATTGAATGGAAAAATTTAGCTTAAAATAAGTTAGCATTATTTAATTGGTGTTTCTATTTGTAAGGCTGGCTGCACACTGTGGGAGCCAAATGCCGGAAGCAAAAGTTGCACGTAATTTGTGTATCGACATGTTTGTCAAAAAACGTTTCTTATGTCTCTAATACAATGAAATAGGGAACACTAACACTGAGGGGGAGGTTGCGCCAGGGTGCCTCATACCGTTGCGTGGCCCTAAGAAGAGTGCCTTAAAAGTATACGTAATGTATATGTGTAATTAATACATTGGCAGCCTATATTTTTCGTTACTTTACCCATCCACACGGAGTATAGATTTTTGCACAGAACGTACCCAGAAAAGCGAGGAGTGAGCCGTTGCAGTCCAAGTTGTGCAGTACTAGAAAAACATAACTAGAGGTGGGGATTACATTGATTCTATCTAATAAAATAGGTTTTATTTTATAAACTGGAACCTGCAGAAGGTGAATGTTTGACTATTATAATTACTATTACTGGACGATTTAACAACAATGAAGTGGCTAATGAGCCATAAAATTGATTCGGAACAGCAATCAGTGGCTTTCAAGCTCCAATTTATAAGTTCCTATAGTTCAATACTAGTTAATTTACATTACTAGTTAATTTAAACTGTTTCTAAAACAGTTTAATCCATTTATGGATTGGCTGTGTGATTTAAATAGACACATACTGAGTGACAAATAAAACATACTATAACATTATCACACTAATAACAATCTTCGGAAAAGTTAATGTTTCAAACCAGGATCATATTGCGCACAGCTGCAATAAATGTTTATAAATGGCAAATTAACGGGTTTTAAACATAAATTTTAACACAAAGATATTATAAACAACTACTAAAAGATCATCTTTATACTAGGTGTACGCTCATTCCTCTTGTATAAGGATAATTTAAACACATGATCAAACTTAAATCGAGTCTCATAAAAAATTCAATATCTGATTTGAGTAACATCATCAGAATACATTCCGTTATTTGCCGCCAGAATCCGGGTTTTATGTCTATATAGCTATAGTTTTAGTCACTTCTCCCCTAAAAACACTTATCGCGGTAGCTGAGCGGGTATCGCACTGACCCTTGGAGTGTAAGGTCGCAGGTTCGGATCCCGTCGCCTAATTAACATTTTATCCGTAGAAAAACATTCATACATTCATCACTTGTTTTTATCAAAATAAATGTTGCATAAATCCATAAATTTATTCATTTTTAAAATTAATTAGAGATTTCAGGCATGGTTTGTTGTTAGGATTGGCATGGGTGCGTTATATTAGAACAAACAGAGTATTTTGAGCTAAGCAGTGACTTTAGCAGGGTGGTTAATTTAACTTTTAAGAGAACAGCGAGTTTCCTAAATGAACTAATGTTAACAATTTCTATAGGCCAAGTCAAAATATCCTTAAGGATTAACAATAAGTCGTCAGGCCCAGTTATTTAGAAGACAAAATTAGATTTCAATAACCTAGGCTATCATGAAATTAAATGCTATAAAGTTGGGTTGGTCCAAGTCCGTACATGAAACTTCTAAAATGGCAAGTAGCCTAAGTTTAATGCCTATATTTTATATCTATAGGTCCAAGTTTATGATGAAAACAGCTCACTATAATCCAAACCTAGGATATATCAAATCATTTCAGATAACCTGTATAAAAGACTTAGTTTGGTTAGAATAGTTTAAAGCTTTTGTTTTGGTACGCTACAACATTTCTGGTAATGTGTTTAATGTATTTTACAACAGTTGTAGTTTACAAAATGAGATTTCAATATATTTTTTTAATAGACTTGGCTATCATGAAATTAAATTCTATAAACATGGGTTGGTCCAAGACCGTACATGAAACTTCTAAAATGGCAAGTAGCCTAAGTGTATAGGCCTACATTTTATAGCCATAGGTCCAAGTTTATGATGAAAACAGTTCACTATAATACAAACCTAGGATAATGTCAAATCATTTCAGATAACCTGTATAAAAGGCTTAGTTTGGTTAGTATAGTTTAAAGCTTTTGTTTTGGTTCGCTACAACATTCCTGGTAATGTGTTTAAATTTTTTTTAAACAGTTATATTTTACAAAATGAGATTTCAGTATATTGTTTCAATAGCCTAGGCTATCATGAAATTAAATTCCATAAACATGGTTTGGTCTAAGACATTCCTGGTAATGTGTTAAAAGTATTTTACAACAGTTGTATTACCAGTTTAATGTCGGCTTACTCTTACTGTAATCCAACCCTAGGTTATGTCAAATCATTCAAGATAACCTTCCGAAAAAGGCTGTTTGGTTAGAATAATCGATAGCTTTTATTGTGGTTACCTACTACATTACTGGTAATGTATTTTAGATAATGTAGTCAATTTTTATTATTAATTTAGTGAAAATATAACCTATCAAATAATTGTCTTACAAAATAAATTTTAAGGTTGTTCGCTTACGGTGACTAACTTCATCAAAGTTTTCTAGACAAATTGAGGCTTTGTATACTTTTTACACAGACAATCACAATATTACCAATTTTTTAAGACAATGTAATAAAACAAACTATTTTATAAGTAAAGTTAATATCTTAGTATCTACAATTACCTATTTTGAAAAGTTATTTTGAGTTTTTCGATCGCCACACGCTTCGTCTGCCACTGTTACAATCGTCGCCTCCGACAACTGACGATATTTACACAGAGTATGCATACTAAGGGAATATTAACTGTATGGATATTTTTTTTTAAACGTACACTTAATAATTTTATAAAATAATAAATATGCTTACAACATAAAAATATACTTCCATTTATCTCTCTTGTGTGTTTTTTGTGGGCAAAAAAACTTTTGTTATCCAGTATAACAAAGTATACTCTTGTAAACTATTGTTACTCTGTTGTTGAAACATAGACGTCGGCTAAATTTTAACGATTCAAGTACCACTAAAATGGCTTCCAATGTTATTCTTATGGAGAAAAATATATATTTTTTAAGATAATTTTATTAATACTGAACGAAATTATCTGAATAACGAACTCGACCGAGATTTTGACCTGTTAAGTTTATCTGGAAAATTTTAAGTTAAACTGTGGAGGCGTTCGAGTTATTTTGGTCACAGACACGCCAGTTGAGTTGATTCTCTTACCAGTCTAAGCAGTAAAGTTGTGTATAAGGATAAATTTCACTTCGTTCAATTATCCAATTAAATACTTCAGGAAATTTTACAAATGATAAAAAAATAAATTAGTAACAAAACCTGTCAAAAATTGATAAATAAATGTATGACACGTCTACGAGCAGCACACAACCTCCTTTGTCACAGTCTTTTCGAAAAAACTTAACCTAACTAAAATGCTATTTTATATTTATGTAACATATAACATGTTTAACATTCTTTACTTTTCTCAAATGAAAGTAATAATGTGTATGGTTTTGGTAATAGTTTGTATGTACATTAAAATAAAGATAATGCTTACTTAATTTTATTAAAATCTTCATAACTTAAAATTAATATTGGTTTTTAACTTTTTGGAGGTTATTTTATTTACAAATCTTTTTCTTTGAAATTGCGCATATCTTTATTTATACTGTAAGCGAAATTTTAAGTCAAAATTGTGGGAGTTTGGCAAATCGCAGGATAATGGGAGAGGGTTCAAATTAAAGGTCTTGATCCCAGGGACTCGGGTAAAATAGCAGTATTTCTAAAAAGTTATCAGTAAACGAGAAATAACGTAAAACATCCCCCATAAAAAAGTATGGGAATTTAAAAACGTCTGCTTTGTATACATTAAACATGTAATTAAGTGTCTACTTTGGGAATCAGATGATGCGTAGTCTCGGAGCAAGGTTATGGGCTGTGGCCCCTTCAAGCCACTTGTCTATACCTATAAAAGCAAAGCCCTCACTCACTCTCACTAATTCTCCAAAATCTTGGCATGCTAGAGTGGTGAAATTTGGTACATTGATTCTTTAGATCTAAATTAAGAATGTTAAGTGGTTTAATACCGATTCAACTATAAAAACCTTAAAAACATAACATAACATGTATATAGCTAAACACACTACATACAACATAATAATACATATAATATTTGTGGTTCGGGTATTAATGGGCTTTGCATGGGGCGATAAAGTTATCATGTATTCCTTATGGACATTCACTTTGGTTTGAACTGTTGAACATTCAAACAGCTGATCTTGATTCGTAGTAGTTCCAAGAAGGTTAACGCAGGCGAAGCCATATCAAAATATGTGTGGTTATGTGGGAATATGTGGTTACGGTAGCATACAACATTTTTTACATTTATAAAATCAAGAAAGTAGTAAATATGTGACTTACCGTCAACTATTAGCAATCCAGTGAATAGATTTAAGCTATTCTGTACACTTTTTGCACAGATAGACTGCATCATCAGCAGAAGATGTTAAGCTACACATGTAGGTTGATCCGCGAGGATCCTATCACGAAGTTAAAAATGTTCAAAACATCTGTTGGACACACACATACATCACACGAACACAAAACAATAACAAAAATGGCCATTTTTACACCGAATATGATATGATCGAACATAACCTCATCGGTCACCATGAGGACGTGGTTGACAGCCGGCAAACTACCAAGAAACTATAAATTCATTAAGGAGTCAAGAAAACTTTGGATTATTTAGTTTTTAAATAGTTTTAAACTTGATTTAAAATGTATCTTACTTAATTGCATACTTATTAAAACTAAACAATGGTACTATTGAAGACAAGACTCTACCACAGCTAGCGGTGAGACATTGGTTCTGTTAAATAAGCGTTGCTAGCTAGTTTGGGTTGCGACATTAACCTAGAATCTCTGGACAAGTTTCTTAGGGAGCATCCTAACCAAGTTAATTCCTGTTTAAGTGTGTTAGAACCAAATGCTTCTTAATGGTATTTTGTAAATGTAAAACTAAATATTCAAGCCCTCAGTTTGTACCTTAACCCTTAACAGACGAAGTAGTTTGAGTATTTTAATTTTGTTGAATTTAAACGTTTAAATTAGTTTTGAATCTTAAACTGAAGGTCGAAACTCCCCGATCTATATAGTAGTTTTGCTTTTTATTTTAATAATTATGTAACCCACGTTAACAAGCGTTTAGCGTTAGTTTTACTGCATGATTTAATCCAATTTATAAGCGAGAATATAGGTTAAAAAATACAAAATAATACACCTTATTTTAACGACAGCATTTAATTATTTAATTAAAGTAACAAACTACTGTAGAAGTCAGGCCTTTTTAACTACACCTTGTTGATTGTTAAAAATGAACTACAATGCTAAATGTTATAATTTGCTAATCTCCTTAAACTGGAATCAGTTAGTATTAGTGTTCCAAATGAGAAACCTTCCTTGAAACTTGTGGGATTCTAGGTTAATGACGCATTCCAAAGTAGCTTGGAACACAAAGCAGCTTATCTTAGCACAAACAATGTCTTACCGCTGGTTAAATCAAAACTTTTGTTTTGGGACTATAGTTATTTTACTTTCCTGAAACATTCAAATTTGATAAGATTTAAAATATTTAATCGTTCTTGCAAACTGCACCGTATGTAATTGTATTGGGTTTGGTTAAAAATACCTATACTGTAACGCCTTGTATAGGCTATTGGATACTGTTGAATGAAAATCTAGAGTTACCTTCCAGCAATAGTAACTAAACAATCGTCAGTCAATCCAAGTTTAGTGTAGTTGGTGAATGCTGTTCACCGGCAGGCAATCAATATCAATATCGACGTCAAATAGTTAAAGTACGAGTTCTGATTCAAATCATATACTTAGAGACTCATTCCTTTGTAATTCAACTAACATGTAATAGAAAACTGGAGGAATACATTTAGTCATACAATATGCAGAAGGAAATCTTTTACTTCCACAAAGATTTAAAAGAGATGTCTCAGTGAACAGGAGCATTGTTTGGTATTAAAAGTTGGTATGTTTTATAAATATTGTTTCATATTGTTCATGGTTCTTATATTTTGTACTTTTTAATAGATGATTTCCTCAAAATAAATGATTGGCAATTGCAGATTCCTCAAAGAGTTTCTATAGAAACTGAAACATATTTGACTGGCATCACCATATTTGATGATTACCTGACTCTCACTCTTCTGGTGTAAATCTATTATTAAAATGGTTTAGGATTTAAGGATCCTGATTTTGTATTTCGGGGTTCCTAACTGTTTGGGCTATCCCTTATTCCTTTCCAACCTCTCCCTGCAATCTAGTGGACATTGAGTGAACTACATGAGTTTGATTGGTGCTGCAGTCTGGTGGCTGCCCTCAGAACTACTTAAGCTGGGGTGATATATCCACTTTCACTTTCTCTCTCTCTTTTCATGATGACTTGAAGGAAGCAACATGTCTCTTTCCTAGCTGAGTTTTTAATAGTGTCTTATTTTGATTTTGAATTAAATATAGCGAAAATGTAGTGTTTCTAGTTAACTGTCTAAAGTAATTAATTTGATAAAGTCATAAAAATGTAAATTTCTCTGCGAAAGTGGTTAAGATCTCTCCGTTTTTTTTTTACAAGTGAGCAATTTTCTACAACAGTGTAACACAGACAATATGTGGCCACTTCCCAATCCCTTGTCCTTTCATAAAGCCCAAATCCTATTTAAACAATGGGGAATAAAGTTATCTGGCCAGATATTACATAAACTCAAGAGATTTTAAGGAAATTGTAATACTAAGAAAAAAGTATCGGGTATAAAAGCTTAATAGGCTACCCTTAAAGTTGTTACTAATCCCTAATTAATTTAATGTTACGTTCATCCTAGGAAGTCTCTCTAATGTATTTGATACAATTACAAGTGTTAATAAACAATTTGGATCAGAATATACTATTATTTTTCATGTAAAACCTCAAATTCCTCAGGGATTTAAAGTAATACAGTCCACTCTTATTTATCGAAGAAGTTATGTTTGTTTTTTTAGGCATTGGCCTTGTCACTAACAGATATTTAAATATTTTTCTGGTTTAGAACAGAAAGACTGTCTCTTTTGCAATGAAATTAGATTCACACATTGAAAGGGCGGATGCGTCAGGGTACCTTATAACGTTGCGTCACCCTAAGAAGAGTACCTTCAAAGCATACGTATATGTAATTTTTATTTCATTAGTACATTGGCAGCCTATATTTTTGTTACTTTATGCATCCACACGGAGTGCAGATTAGTGCGTAGAACGCACCCAGAAAAACGAGGAGTGAGCCGTTGCAGTCCAGGTTGTACAGTACTAGTAAAACATTAACTAGTGCTAGGGATTACATTGATTCTAATAAAAACAGGTTATATTTTATAAACTGGAACCAGCAGAAGGTGAATGATTGACTATTATAATTACTATTAATGGACGATTTAAAAAAAGGAAGTGGCTAATGAGCCATAAAATTGATTCGGAACAGCAATCAGTGGCTTTGCTACCTATGGTTGCTCCCACTTTGCAAGTTCCTATGGTTCAAAATTAGTTAATCTATGTATACGTTACCTAATACATCTTTGTACTACCTATGATTGTTACATATCATTCTTGGTTTGATCATCGAGTTTGCACTGTCTACACCTGAACCAACATAAAGTAATTGTTTGATAAATTACTTCCACTGGACGATTTCACGTGGAAATTAGGTCTTACGAGCCAGATAATTGATGCGGGACAGTTAATAGTGGCATTCAGTTTTAACAGTTAAACAGTTTAATCCATTTATTGATTGGCTATGTTATTTAAATGAACACATACTGAATGACAAATATAACATACTATAATATTATCTCACTAACAATCTTGGGAAAAGTTTATGTTCCAAACCAGTATTATCTTGCGCACAGTTGCAGTAATTGTTTATAAAAGGCAAAATAATGGTGGGTAAACAGTAATTCTAACACAAAGATTATAAACAATTACTATAAGATCATGTTTGTATTAAATATTCCAATTCAGTATTACAATTTAAATTCCAGGAGTTTTTACAAAAGATAAAAAAATTAGTAACAACACCTCTTAAAAAGTCTTTCCGAAAAATAAAAATGTAACTAGCCTAAAATGCTATTTTATTTTTATATAACATATACAATGTTTAGCATTCTGTACTTTTCTTATAAAAAAGTAAACGTTCGAATAGTTTTGGGAATATCTTGAATGTACATTTGAATAAAGATGATTCTTACCTAATTGTACTGACTTTTATTAAAATCTTCATAACTTGAAACTTATATTGGTGTTTTACCTTTTTGGAGGTTATTTTATCTATATATTTTTTTCTTTAAAATTGTGCATATCTATACCTATAAAAGCAAAGCCCTCACTCACTCTCACTAATTCTCCAACATCTCGGCATACTAGAGTGGTGAAATTTGGTACATTCTTTAGATTTAAATTAGGAATGTTAAAGTAGTTTCATACCAATTCCACTATAGAGCTTTGCTCCAAGGGGCGTTAAAGTGATCATGTATTCCTTATGGACATTCACTTTGGTTTTAACTTTTGAACATTCAAACAGCTGATCTTGATTCGTAGTAGTTCCATTAAGGTTTACACAGACGAAGCCACATCGGGAATATGTGGTTACGGTCGTATACACACATTTTTACATCTATGAAATTAAAAAATTAGGTAAAAAGTAGTTAGGTGTTAACTATAGCAAGAGCTTAAAATAATCTCTAAAAGTTCTCTTGACGAAATAAAAAACTTTAGATGTTATTTAAGTCTTATGGCAATTGAAATGTAGCAAGTAAACCTTCTTTCATACCTTCTTTCATTTATTGTTCAATTTGATGATTGTAAATAACATTTACCTAGTGGATGTATTTAATTATAGATGATAAATGAATGACTAAGTTAACCAGGTTAGATTGTTATAATCTGTTAGAGCTGATCGTGTATGTCACTAATTACTCTTCTGTGTCAATCAGTGAGCCCATTAGGCCTTATCTTCATGCTTAACATGTGCAGTGGTTGTTTTAAATTTTAACAGTTAGCTTTAAAATTAAAATAGACACTTTTGGGCATTTTAGTTAAGTTGCCTAATAGGGAAGAAGCTATCCCGTAGGTGGTATGGCAATGAAGACAGAACAAGTAATGCGACTGTCACTTGTTTAGTTAATTATAAAATAGTTTTTTTAGTTAAATTAATAGTTTTATACATTTGTAATATGAGTTCAGCCACACAGCTCTCTACAGTTCGGTAAGCGTGTCTGGGAACTAATACACTTAAGTAGGATTACAGTTTCAGAACACGCGGTTCTTGTCTAAAGTAGCTTCAAATACCTACACGAACTTGGTCCAGACGCATCTGGTTTGAGCGTGTACCACAAGCACTTATAGTTCAATTGTTCTAATGTAAATTATAATTTAATAGAGTTCGATATAGCGAAGTTAATCATCATATTTAATAAGCATAAATATTGTTATCAAGTAAGTAGTTTCATAGTTTATATTACGAACAAAAACTAGTGTACTGATTTAATATTTCGTTACATACAAGATGGCTTTTTACGAAGTGGGAATGTGTTTCCGCACGGTGTGTAGGACTCCACTAAACTCCCTACGGGCAGCGGTGTTCCAGACCGGAACTATTTCGGATAACTTCGTGCCTGGCTGTGTCTTGCTCTCCTGACGGATTACACCACTTTACTCCCGAAGCCTAAGGGGTCAGCTAGGTATCCCTTAGGCCATACAGAGGACAGATCCAAGTGAACAGATTGTTGTATTATTCAGTGGGTATCAACGTGGCTTTGGTCCTTTTATCACATTTGTCGTACTTTATGATCCGAACGTTGTATGTATTACTGGACAATGTGAATGTGGCTTATTTTATTAAGACTAATTAAAATTGTATCTTAACATTTCTGTACTTTTCATTCGATTACATTTTTTACGTCGAGATTTAGTATTTACTTTTACATAAATCTAATAAGGTGTTAAATTGGTTTAGTTTCAAACTGTAATGAACTGATATTTACTCTGCTAAAAGGCAAAACCAAATATTAAATGCAATCGTTTGCAATATTTTTATATCATTGTATTAAAATATGTTAAGTAATACAAACTCAATGAAGGAACCCCTCTGATTGAATCAAAATCAGAGCAATCATGAAATAAATAGTTTAGTTTGGTAAGTTCTGAAAAACCCTTACGAATTATGAAACATAATATATTACATTTATAATTCGTCCCTAGGTACAATTGACAGTAAACCGTGTTGCTTGTGTACAAGAAAATATTTATATATTGTAATACCTAAACTAACAAGGTCTATTAAGAGTGAGAACATGTGTCGAGTTCAAAGCCTACGTAATATTTAGCAGAAACTAATAGGAAAATTATGGGTTTGTTACACAGTTCATCTGAAAGGTTTACGTGTCAGATATTTTACATAGAATCGTAATGTCTGTACCAACTCGGAGCCGACGCACAGGCCTTAGCGCCCATGTCAGCTTATTCCTAAGACCATAAATTAACTTGTTTATAACAATAAAGGTTATTTTATAATTTCTCATAGCACAAATATTTCTTTTATAAAAAAAATCTTAATAATGTTGTATGTATGTATATATATATATTTTTTTTATATATAAGTGCTGTACGATTTTGTATTTGTTATTATTATTGTTCTTTTTTTCTGGAATAAATTCATTAATTCATTCATTCATTCATTCAATTAGAGTTATGATTCCTAAAAAGTGAAGAAAAGAGGTTTTTAGTTTTTAGTCTGTTGCTTTATCTTATTCGTAATAAAATCGACGCATTTCCGTTATTAGGTTAAACTTGTTCGTGTAAGGGACATATGTAAGGGTTATCCATATGATAACTTATATGTTGAACATTAAAGATAAATATTACCACTATCCTGATTCCATATCTTCCAATTCCGCCTACGATTATTAAATATTACTTTCTAGAAAATCACCTTAAATAATGACAAGTCCCAACTAGTCTTCTGCGATCAATATTTCTGCGGTTGAAGTGCTTAGATGTATTTGTAAATCACTACAAAAATAATTCAGCACCACCTTCACGCCGACTTGACTTTTAATATCGGCCATCGCGCTTCATCGCGTCTATCATGGGACCTAAGCTTAAATAAATTGAGTAGTTGAGAGATCCTTCTACTTTCCATTCAATAACAGTCATCTTATAACAGCTTCCACAGCACCTTAAAAACTGTAACATAATTGTATATGTGTTCTAAATACTATAGCTCATTTTAATTCAGATTCATGCAAGAGAATGCGTTGAAAAATAACAGGCTGCTTTTATTTTCAATACAATTCCATTGAGGCCAAAATGTTAAGTCGTGATAGAATCTTTCCCAACATAATTTAATTTCATCAAGATTCAATGGTATGGTTAAGTACTTTCGTTTAGTTTAGTTCATACAATCATACAATTCACTAATTAATCAATCAATTGTAATTAATCAATGATAGGAAAGTTTTGATTAACAACAACAATAAATTTATTAGTAAATTAAATACTCTCCAAAAGGTGCCACACATTTTGGATTGTCCCAGCATTTTTGAAACGTTCTATTTTGTCTTATACCCAAACAAATAAAATATACCGTAGTATTGTTATTACAAACCACTTAAATATATAACACGCCTCTAAACCGTCAAATTTATTTAAATAACACGTGCAAAGTCATGAAATAACTCTTATATAAGTTATGTTACACATAAGTTTGATAAACAATCCATAATTTGAAAAAGTTGAAGAATGTTAAAAATGTAGGTTCAAAGCATGTTTAGATATACAATATACCGTATATGTTTTGCAAAATAGTGTGATGGCTTCGTAATTGTCAAAACATAACATCCGACATATTAGTAAACTGTAATCTATTTTCTATCAATATAAACCGATTGTAAAATAATCCCAACAATCCCCCAACTAAAATATCTCTAAACCAAACGACTTCTAAATAAGAAATAAAAGTGAACCAATCTTTGTAAAGTCGCCTACTGAATTATTTATAACGGTAAAAGTTGGGCTTAAACTTTAACCTTACATCGTCGTTTTGAATATTCGGTGTTACTTGTTCAAAAATAAAACCAACTCTTTGATTAAGTCATTTAGCAATTACTAATTCGTATTATCTTTAAAATACATAACAGTTCACGATGCATTTGATTAAACTTATGATGTTTTAAAAGAATCATAATATTCAAATACCTAGAAAGTTTCAGAAGAATCGTCTGTAGGGCAAGCAAAATCAATAATTTATTTATCAACGCGTTATATACCATCTAAGCTATGTAGGTAACATAGTAGTGAAAAATATACATTAAGCGACTATACTAGCAAATAAATGTACTGGAAAATAAATACAATGCAGTGCATTGTGATGCAGTAGACGTAATATATTTGCCCCTGAATTATTTACGAAGGTTTGCATCACACGATCTCAAATGATTTCTTAGTGAAAGGTCGTACCTACTACAAGAGTATAATTAGTTAATACTTGTGGCTTGAAAGGACCATAGCCCATATCCTTGCTCCAGTACTCTGCCTCATCTAATTTATCTACTCTTTACATGCTGAGGAAATTAAAACAATATAATTAGGAACACATGGCAGTTTACAAACGAAGTAGGTACTTCATCACAAGTTTTAATGTAAACGAAACTGACGTTTTTAAATCCTCATGCTATTTAAATATGAATTATTTTGTTCCGTAACAACATTTCGGTAGATAATATAGAAAAATGAATAAATTTCCCTAAAACGTCACGCCCAGAACTTTAAAATGAGACCTCTCACAGCTTTATATGACCTCTCGTACGCTAAAAATTCATTGTCAAATTTCGACTTACGGAATTAGATACACAGAATTCACCCATGTATATTTAATTAATGTCCAACTTCTAAAAGGAGGATATAGGTTTCCAATTAGTACCCTCCATATTATACTATCCTCTCACAGAAGTTTTACTAACATGATGTTTGGAGCTTATCTGTAGCTGAAGTATGTTGCAGTTTTCAATAAACTTTATAAAACTTACCTAATTACAGACGGACATTGTGGCTGAATCAGTTCATCTCCTTTAGCATGAACATTCACGACGACTCTCGTCATAGCACTACCCTTGGTAAAACTTCGGTAAGTTTAAATTTAACTATCAGTAAGAAAACAATAATGAAGATCATACACGTAACATAACTATTAATGATCGTATTTTAAAGTATTTAATTTATTTTTATTGTAAATATCTTAAAAAAATCTAAAAGACCTGAAACGGACCCTCAAGTGATCAAAGTACATCAGCCTAAGCTGGAGCGTCAACACAAGTCAGCGCCGTAGCTTAACACTTAACATGATGTCACTTTACATGAGGCCTTCGGTTAATCGGATTGGCTTATGTAAGCTACGAATAGTTCCCATGTACTGAGTACAGCTTAAAACTAACCTGAGTTTGTGACTAAGGAGCACACTAAAGAAGTTATACAACACATTAAAGCTAAATTTATAAAACACTTTGATTTATTTCGAGATGATAAGTATAAATATTACCATAAAGAAGATTAGTACTAACAAAAATCAAATAGACCTAACTTTATTGACTTAATGTTAGTAACATTAGTATATATAGTAAATGTTAGTAATGTTAGTATTTATAATAAATGTTAGTAACAAAGCATTTTTTTCTTTTATGACGTGTTATATAGAGATCAATTGTTACTATGCTTATTGACACCGAGTTACATTTTCATTAAGATTTGTTGCTTTTAATTGTTAGTACAAATAGGCCCATTATATACTTAAGGACTGTAATTTGCATAAGTTACTGTACATTTAAAATTGTAAACTCTAAACCATACTTCAGAGTGTGTGATCCTACAGTAAGTGTTATTTTTGAAAACCAGTTTATTGAGATGGTAGATCTTTCCTTTTATTGATGAAGTTAAAAAGTTTTATAGTTAAGTTAAATTAATGACCAGCTACAGCACTGTGGTTATGATGATTCATTGTTTTAATATTGAAAGATAGCCTATAATAAGCAACATATATAAACTGATAAAGAAATATATATATATAAGCACTTATAAATATATCAGTGTGTGCAATTTCTTAAACACTTTAGGGAATTGGAGACGAAGAACGGTTTTAATGTGAAATGATGATTGTATTTATCTAACTATGTGAAGGTCTATTTCATCGTCCCTTGTTTAAATACTTGTATAGTATTATTTTCTTACAATACATAGATTGTGTTAGTAGTATAAGTTTGTTTTTAATATTTAATTTTTAAAAGCAATGGACGTCACATTTGTCGAAATTTATTCTGGTAGTTTAGTTAAGATATAAGCTGGAGTGTTGATATAAATCAACTGTAACGATGTAATTATTATAAAGGTAATATCCAAGCACTTTCAGGTCTTTTTGTATACTGTTGTTATTAAACAATAACTTATATATCTAATAGCTTACTATATTCCTAGGTTCAGTAGAGCCACTTTATTCAATAATGTACTTATACAACATGAACAGTGTGTAACAAATCGTTAGCTGTGAATAACATAGTTTACTCGTATTTAAGCTTATATATCATAAAGAGACAGGAATTATTGAATAACATAGATCAGTTATAAATATTGCTGATACAATGTTAAATGATTCAAATAACCTACTCTATTTTTCACTCACAGTCAGACCACCCGTGTGGCCCAACCGCAGTATCATGTTGATCTGCGGGTGATGCGGTTGCAATATCATGTCATTGTAGTGGAACAAACAGACTACATGCTGCGTGCGTAATTAAACCGTAAGTTTTCCAACATTTTCAAATAATCAATACCCTGGAAATTTACATAGGTTGTTAACACCAGGGTAAATATAACTATTGTTCTTATAGATAGACGTGTTTATACATTCAACCATTCTTCTAGTATACTGTAACGCATCTGGAACAATCCAAAACCTTCAATTGTAAAAAAATAATCTAGATGTACGGGAAATTGTCTTAATGTAAAACTTTCCTTGTTTTTACCGTTATTATACATTAGATACTTTTATGTTGAAATAAAATTACTTTTAATAAAAAAACGACGGTTGTTTTTAATTGAAACTCATTAGTAAACGCACACACATAAATAAGTCCATTCATACAAATAAATCAATATGTAAAATTAACGGACAAACCAAACATAATAAGCTTTCTTGTCTAATAAGCAAGAGCTACTCTGTCAATCGTCAAAAGTAAAATGTTACTGACTTATATGTTAACAAGCGTTTAACGTTAGTTTTACTGCTTATTTAATCTAATTTTTAAGTTAGAATATAGCTGAAACAGTTCACATTATTATATATAAAGCAATTAATTATGTAATTAAAGTAAAAAAAAAAAACTGTAGAATTCAGAATATTTTAACTACACTAAAACCAAAGTTGTTGAATGTTAATAAGGAACTGCAATGTTAAATGTTATAAATTGTTAATCTCCTTAAACAGGAATCAGTTAGGATAAGTGTTCCCGATGAGAAACATTCCTTGAAACTTGTGAGATTCTAGGTTAATGACGCATCCCAAAGTAGCTTGGAACGCTTATCTAACACAAACAATGTCTTACCGCTGGTTAAGTTAAAACTTTTGTTTTGATACTATAGTTATTTTATTTTCCTGAAGCATGGAAATTTTGATAAGGTCAATACCAAAGATATTCACTCATTATTGAAAACCGCACCGTATATAGTGGTTTTTGTTTCTGGTTAAAAAGAAAAACACCTATAATATAAATTTTTTTAAATAAGTACTTGGATAATGTGCAATCAAAAACAAGAGTTACCTTCTAGTAATAGTAATGATTAAACAAACTTCAATCAATCCAAGTTCAATGTAGTTGGTGAAAGCTGTTCATTGGCAGGCAATCAATATCAATATTGACGTCAAATAGTTAGTCCAAAGTGCGAGTACTGGCTGAAATTGTGTACTTACAGACTTAATTTCCTCGTAGTTCAACTAACATGTACTAGAAAACTGGAGAAATCCACTTAGTTTTAGAACATTCAGAAGGAACCTTTTCCGAGTAAAATTTTTCTCATTTGAAATGGTCAATAGTGTGGTTTTATAAAGTGGCATTACCTATAATTTATTAGCTACCGGGTTTGAGATCGAACCTGTAAGTCTCACGGTCCACATACACATCCGAGCAAAATTGTATGTAATGTTCTACCAGATTAGGTGCATGCTAATACACTGTAAAATATTCTAACAACCAAAACAAATAAAAAATTTTTAAGGTAATCTTTTAGTTTTTACAGACTTAATTTTTGGTATAGTAGTCTCCACATCTTGTTGTAATCCTGCTGCGGCACACGCGCTGTCACGGGTTGGCAGCAGAAATGCGAGATTTTACATATTGAATAAGGTGGCTGCGGTGTATTTCACGCAACTCTTTGACTGGAACCATACAAATCCACCATTGGGAAATTAAAATTACACACTAACCCCCTTTGCTTATTATTTATGTCCCACTAAGTGGTACGTACATGTTCGTAAGTGCAGCCTTTATGAGCACTTCATTTTGTCTGTTAAAAACGCCCAATACCTTAGGTTAGTGTTAGGGTAAACGCCCAATACGTTAGGTTACTCTAATCTATCTCAAAACTTTGGTTAATAGATGCAAATTCTAGTTAAGTACATTATAGTTCGTCAAGTTCGTAATCGTATAATAACACGTGGATACACAATGTTGGTGTTTACAACTGAATAAAAATTAGTAATCAAATTTGTAATTTTTATTTTAAATCATTTATATGTCTCAACATTAGTCAAAAGACAATGGTAAAGTACGGAAAAGTATTTGCCTGACATCACTATCTATTTGTTGATTACCTGATTCTCTCTCTTTTGGGGATTTAGGTTTAGGAAATAAGGGTCTTGATTTTGTATTTAGGGGTTCTTAACAGATATTTAAATATTTTGCAAATTGAGAACGTAAACTCCGACGCTGATATTTCTAATAAACATGTTTTACATTTTTTTAATTGCGTTACCAACAGCTCCGTTGACTGTTCAATGATATCGTTTATTTAAGATTTTTAATTTTAATTTTGTTGTAATTGTAGTTGTTGTAATTTTATGGCGTTGGTTCCGAAAGTCTTTGGATCATTGATTGGAATATTGTAGATTAAAACAGTTTAGCAATATTTAATTAATGTTTTCATTTGTAGTTCATAAAAATAATCAGTAAGTGTGGCCGCACACTTTGGGAGCATACTGCGGGAAGAAATCGTTGCACGTAATTTTTGCTTCATCATGTTTGTCCAAAACCGTCTCTTATGAGCGGCTGTTCCAGGTTGCCTTGTAACGTTGAGCGGCCCTAAGAGTGTCAAAGTATGAATATGTAATTTGTATTTTCTTTTAACATTGGCAGCCTATATATTTGTTACTTTACCCATCCACACGGAGTACAGATTATTGAATAGAACGTACCTAGAAAAGCAAGGAGTGAGCCGTTGCAGTCCAAGTTAATAAATAATTACTTGTCAGGGTGGGGATTACATTGATTAGAACAAAATCAAGTTATGTTTTATAAAATGGAACCAGCAGAAGGTGTATTGTTTGAATAATTACTATCGATGGACGATTTAACAAAGAGGGTGTGTCTAATGAGCCTTAACATTTATTCCGAACAGTCATCAGTGGCTTTCAAGCTCCACTTTGCAAGTTCCTCTAATTCAAAACTAGTTAATTTACATATATGTTACTCTGATTGTTACGTATAATTCTGGGTTTGATCATCGAGTTAGCACACTCTAAACCTGAATCAACATGAGGTAAATTGTGTGATAAATTACCTCCACTGGACGATTTCACATTGAAATTAGGTCTAACGAGCCAAATAATTGATGTGGGACAGTTATTAGTGGCATTCAGTTTGAACGGTTTCCTAAAACTTAAACAGTTTAATAAAGTCATTGATTAGCTATGTTATATGAATGGACACATACTGAATAAAATATATAAGATACTATAATATCATCACACTTCCAATCTTGGGGAAACCAATTTCACTTTGTTGCAAAATAGATTTATGCCCATAGAATGATTCCCATCAATCTTTTGGCTGGAAAGTTATGACCAATCCAGGAAAGGTTAATCTTATGAATACCCCACTGAGGATATATAATTAAATGCAGGTATTTAAACTAAAAAAATTATTACAACACCTCTCAAAATCTTGTAAGTACATGTACAACACATCCACAAGCATGTACAAGACCTTATTTTTCATATTTTATCTAAAAAAATAAACACAAATGTCATTTTATTTTTCTACTTTATATAAGATGTTTAGTATTCTGTATTTTTCTCATAACAAATTAAAAGTATGCACAGTTTTGTTATTAGCTTGAATGTACATTTAAATTAATATAATTGATTGCTTAGATTAATTGAATTGATTTTTATAACAAATTTCATAGTTTAAAACTAATATTGGAGTTTAGATTTTAGTTGGTTATTTTTTAATTTGGATATTTATCTTTATTCAAAATTGTGCATATTTTACCTCTAAAAGACAAAGCCCCTCACTCACTCATCACTAATCCCCCAACTTCTCGGCATGCTAGAGGGTTACAATTTGGTACATTGATTCTCTAGTTTCAAAGTAATAAAGTTAAAGTATTCTCATACTGATTCAACTGTAGGGCCTTGCCAAACGGGGCTTCAAATTTACCAGGTATTCCTTATGAAAATTCACTTTGGTTTGAACAGCTGAACTTGATTCGTAGTAGTTCCACGGGCTAACCACAGAACGCAGCACACACAACTGTCACGTGTTCGAAGCCGCAACGGATCTCCTAGAACACATATATTTGTTACATTGGTAAAACTAAAAAGGTAGGTAAAAAGTAGTTCTTAACTAAAGCAGGATTTTATCAACAACATTTTAAAAGTTTTCTTGAAACAAATACTAAACTTTAGGGGTATTTTAGATTTGATGGTAGTTGAAACGTACCAAAGGAAACATTTTTCAGTTCAATATGAAATAACATATTAATTAGTTATTAATAACAATTACCTAATAGATGTATTTAATTTTAGATAGTCAACCAATGACTACGTTAACCAGGTTAGATTGTTATAATCTGTTAGAGTTGATCGTGTATGTTACTAATTACTTTTCCATGTCAATCAGTAAGTTCATTAGGCCTAATGTCCTTGCTTAACTCGTGTAGTGGTTCTTATAAATTCAAACAATTAGCTTTATAATTAAATCTCGCTTTGCTCGCTGATGGCACCGCCCCCAGACCCCGCTTGGGTTATCTTCAGTTTTGTTATTATAACTCAATGTCCCTTCAAGTATTTTTTATACAGTATACTATTTTCATTCATTAGGGATATATCCACTCCAAATGGCAATTTTATTCACTGGGCTTGTCATTTGTTTATACTTTACCATGTGAGAGTTGCATTGACAGTTTATCGGATATTTGTTTACAGCTGTTGTAGTTATTTTAATTTGATTTGAAACTTCATAAGCCCAATGATAAAAATTCCAATTTTCATGGTAAATTTAGAGGTTTTAAAATTCGAAACTGTAAATTTTGACAATTTTTCCGGAGTTGCAAAGTACAATAGGTGGGAAGGGTTTAGAAGTCCAGTATATAAGCTGAGCGTGAGATCACAACAGTTTTGTTTTGTATGTACTGGTGTCATAGGGCGACCATGGAATAATGAGTATGTATAAAACTTGATTATTTATTTATAAATATGCTGGCTCTGAAATTTCAAATATTTAAGTAGACTTATTAAATAGCTTAAACTGTTTTATTTTGGAGATTTAATATACAATTTTGTTCTCAGATTTAAAGTCTAAAAGATTTAAATTTCTTTGACCTTTCGTAAATAAATAATTGAAATCGGTAAAAATACATATTTTATAACTCTCCATCGAATATTGTTTTAGGGTGCAAGACGTTCCCGGATTAAAAAGTCTGAAATCAGAAATAACAGTTTTTAAAATTAACGTGATTGATTTTTGATAAATAAAGTCGTTACTATATTTTAGTAATGTTCTTAATTCCCTGCAAAATGTAAAAAGTAGCTATTATTTTTATTATATTCTAAATAAATGGACAGGAAGAAAAGAAATTTTAAAAATTAAATAAATTAGAATTATGAAAACGAGTATGGAATTCGAAGTAAAAACCATCGTAGAACCTAGCATATGTTATATGAAAGAGTCTAAAAAGCTAAATGTTTGTGAAATTCAATCATAACATTGACATACATATCATAAGTGTTTATTATATCGTAATGTACTCTTTATACCTCAGTTTATTTCACTTCCAGATCTACTTGTTATTGCTTCTGAAAATAGCTTGAATAAAATTTTCATCATGGATAATATTAAAACAATACATTTATTTTACAGTTGAACCAGTAAACAGTTAAATAGTAAAATGGATCCTGGTGATGTTTTAAGTAAACTATTGGAATTGTTGTGTCCAATATATGCTTAATTTATTATATTTTAAGCAGGAAAACTGTATTTGTGTCTTTAAGATGCAACGAGTGCCTGACTTTGAAATACTGGTTTTGTCGGTTGACATTAATTGACGTTGGTTTATCAAATAAATAATTATAAATAAATAATTAATTATAAATAATTATAATAAATAATTATATCTTTAAAGTAATACATAGCACATTGTGCCATAAAATATGTGTCCCCATTACTCCGTCTAATCATAGGAAACTATAAATCCATTACGAGTAAAGTGCAACTTGGGATTACTTAGTGTTTAAAACTATTTAAACTTTTTAAATTTATCTTATAAATATATACTTATTAAAACGAAACAAAGCTACTATTGAGAACAAGACGTTAAACACAGCTAGCGGTGAGACACGGTTTCTGTTAGATAAGCGCTGCTAGCTAGTTTGGGTTGCGACATTAACCTAGAATCTCTGGACAAGTTTCTTAGGGAGCATCCTAACCAGGTTAATTCCAGTTTAAGTGAATTATAACCAAATACTTTTTAATGCCATAACAAGTAAGTGTATGTCGTACACTTGGGTCGTGGGTATGTCGTAAGTGTAATTGTAAAGGTCAAGCCCTTGTACCTTAATCCAAAGTTCTTAACAGATGTGTAGTTTGATTATTTTAATTATTTTGAATTTAAACGTGAAAATTAGTTTTCAATCTTAAAATAATGATCTTAGAAGTTTTGATTTTTAGTTGAATAATTACATGATTTTATAAATCACTTTCTTAGGATATTTTTAATATACTGTATAACCTGTATTTTCAATTTTAGATCAAGCCAACAAAATATGAAACTTAGGGGTTTTATATTAACCTGATTAATATGTTTTAGTATTATTGTTTTTGAAAATCAACACCGAGTATTAAACTGTAATTTTCAAAAGATATTGATCTGGTAAAAAAAACTTATTTTACGTGCATGAAATAATTAATGTCTTATCTAAACAATTCACATATATCTAACTAACTTTATAATAGGTTGTGTGCTCGGATAATTTGTCAGTACATTTTTGGCAATGGTTTACTTTGCAGAGTAAAAAGTAGGATTTGATTAAAAGAAAATCTTCAGGAGAAACTAGGACACTTTCTGTTTCTACCATTTCTCTATTACGCTGAAAATACATCATAAAATATGTTATGTTATTGCAAACGTTTTATGCCGCTATCCCAGGCAGATGCGTTTACGAACATTTACGAGTTATATGAGGAATGAGACAAAATGCTACGTCTTAAGAAAAGTAATGCATTTTTACTTATTAAAATTATAATGAAAGAATCAAACTTTACATTATTTTATTTGGTTGTGGTGTGAACATGTTCTTTGCTTGTTCCACCACAGTGACATAGTGTTGCAGCCACACCAACCGCCGGCCTACGTGACGCCGAGGTGAGCAACGTGGGTGACGACCGGGCCGTAAAGTTAGTGGGCTGTGTAAACAATGAAATAAATTGTTCTCTCTCTCTCTCTGCTACCAAAAACAGCGACAAATACTGCTTAAAATTTCATAATAAATTGATAATTCCCTATAAAAAATATTTTACACGATAAATTAACAAATTCCTAAAATTATTAACCTTACTTTTCATAAAACCTTCTACTTTATGTATTATTTTTATGGAAAAGTTATAAGTACAAGAATAAGAATTTGTATTTCCCTTAAACTTTGTACTTGTGGTAAGATTTGTCTGTTGTGTAAGGCAGTTATTTTAAAAACACAAAAAATCAATACAAATTTACAAATTAATTTAAAACATACCACAGACTATCAGCTTACATCTAATCATTGTTCTGACATAAGCCTAAAAATCACAAAAGATTGTAAAGAAAAATCCAGTGACCCACTGGAAAATGTTATTGACCCACTGGAAAATGTTATAAGAGCAGATTCAGTGTTGAAAGTTGCATATACAAAGCCTAAACGTGAAATACTGTTTTTTTTTAATATAGAGAAGACGTTGCCGGTCGTAAAATAAAACAATCAACAAACTTCCATTAAAATAGTAAGAGAAATAACCAACACTTTTATTAAATTTAAGGGGGGAAATATTGAGCGTTTACAAACTAAAACTTTTTACGCTATTAAAAAATGAAATGTTCAATTTATAATATTTTATTTTTTTAGGGCCGTAATAAATTAATTGTAATTCCTCATAACACCCAACAAAAATTGTTCGGAATTAAATGTGATTTCTTCATAATATTATAACGTTAGAAGCCTTAAGAATGTTTCATTAATAATAAACTAATTTAGGCTAATTTTAAGATGTACTAAGTACATGGGAAATATTTGTATTTATAAGCCAATCCGATTAACCGAGGGCCTTATGTAAAGTGACATCATGTTAGTGTTAAGCTACGGCGCTGTGTTGTTGACGCTCCAGCTAAGATGGATATTCTCTGGTCACTTAAGAAAAGATTAACACAGGCCTTTTAAGCTTTTATAAAGTAAGTTAGTAATTCTTTCGATACTTTACGATTTAATTTATAAATGAGTGTAATGATTATTTGTTAAATGCAGAATTACACAGTTTAATTATTGTACACCAGATTTAATGCATTTATGTTAGTAATAAAAAACAAACTCTTATATACACTTTAACACTGTTGTCTTAAACATGGACGGAATTAGACGCAGTGAGATGTATTATATCCTAATCACTCGACATGTAGTCCTGTTCACATTTTAATTTTCTATAGTGTTTGTTTAACTAGCTTTCGTCTCACACAAAGGTAATAAGGATAAATGTTATATATTGGTTCGGTATATATTTATGAACATCCAGCATTTGTGTTATTTCGACCAGTTATAGATTCTATTACATAATTTGTCTCGTTATCAGTTTAGTGGATTAAAGTAATTTTATGTCTAACTAACTAAATAATAAGTACACAACATTCATCTTCTTATTAAAAATGATCTAGGATGGAGATTTGGAAGCTACCGAGGTTGAAAGAAGGGCTGTGTAAGAACAACCAATGTAATACTGAGAGTTGACGTCGTGTGGGTTGAGCTAATTCAACGATTATTCCATCTGAATTAGATAAGTGGTAGAAGGTTGTGTGATCACTACAACATAGTTTGTAGTTTATGATTATCTGTGAACTCAGAGACGAGTTATGAGAGCCAACCTTTAAACTTTACACTGGCCCAATTCCTGGGAATGGATGTAATGGCGTAGTGCTGAGTGGTACTACTCGAGAACTTGTTGTCCCTTGTTTATCAGTGGACTTTTAAAAATGTTCTCCCGTAATAGAAAAACACCCTTTTCTCTATAAAATAATTTAAATCATAAATACATTTTATAACATAAAATGTTACATAGACAATGTAAGTGAAAATATCACATCGTAATTATTACACTCCACTACATGATACTAAAAGACTAAAAGAATCTGTAAACCCTCATTCCATTTATTATCCAACTTCCTCTACTATGTCGTCAACAAAACTATCACATATGTCACTCTTTATTGTGATAAATTGTTATCTTATTCCAAGATGTATTAAAGAGAGGTGTGTGCATGATCAGCTGGTGTGACGTAGATAGTCTCGCTACGCTAGCGCAGCCAATGACATGGCTGCATACCTTCTTGTTCAGTCTGGAGAAATGTAAGTTTTGTGTTAGAGACATTGTTTGTTTACTATTACTGCGAGCCCATCTATATCACAGCTGATCATGCACACACATCTACATCAGCTGATCATGCACACACCTCTCTTATATACATCTTGATCTTATTCTACCTTTCTATCCTCAAATACGATGTAATGTCTGAATCCGCAGTAGTTTGTAGACATTACGAGAGTTAACAAAATTTGAAAATATAGATAGAATTTTTTTAATAAACTTCACTGCAATTTGATTGTCTTTTGATATAGTAAATATTAGCTTACCTAATCAATGTGTTAATAATAGTTTTATTTAGTCTTTGAATAGACCATAAAATGCGCGGAATAAGGGTCACTAAAACTGATCGATTCTGAAACGTATCAATAACGACGAACTGAAAGGAAGGACAAAGTGTAAGGCCGACTTTTGCCGCTATGAATAATTCAGTGGGAAAGGCTCTACAAAGATTGGTTCATCTTACACTTCTTGTTTCAAAGTCGTTTGGTCTTGAGGGATTTATGTTAGGAATTTGCTGGCCTCTTATTTGTGACGGCCTGTTGATATTAGTCAAACTATATCCTTATCTACTAAATTTTTTTAGGTTGTGGTGTTAGATAAGGATAGTAGTAGTAGTTGTAAGCATAAAGCATTTTATTAGTATAATATAGAATAGGGAAGAAGCATAATAAGATAAATTCAAAATGCATATTTAATTAGCGGTGTTTGTTTTCGTAAATAAACTTAAAATCATTTGTAAAATGTATAGTAAAAGTAAGTTGGATGAAATATTTAAAACAAATCTTATTTTTACTGATATAATCCCGTGCGACGAGCGATTTTCTAGCTAGATAAATAACTATAGATCAAAACAAGGACGCCTTGACTTCTAGAGACCAGTTATAGCAAATTTATGAGAGCTTAAATGAAAATTTGATTACAGAATCCTTCGTTGACACAATTGATCTTTGATTTTTAAATAATATTTAGAAAAAAGATTAATGTTTTTTTATTTTGTTATTGCTAAAATTGGGTATGAATAAGATTGGTTTCATTTTATGGATTATATTTATATGTTTAAAACATTGAGGGTGAGGATAACTGATTGACCTATGCGTTTTGACAAACAATTCTAAAGCAAGAATTATTTGGTGTGAAGAATCGATTAACGTTATAAAATGGTCGGTAGGATTTTTCATAACGAGTTTTGAGATTATTATTGAATGACTGATAGTTAAATAAATATATTAAACTATTTTACACATTAAATTAGTAATCGGTAATTAATGCCCATTAATAAAAATGTTATTTCAAATCAATAACAATGAATATTAAAATTTTTACTGAATTGAATAAAATAGGAATTTTCCGCTCTAGTTTTTATAAATTTGAAATAAATTCAAAATAATGAGATCAACAGGTAATATTTACAAACGGATTGTGGTATTGGTTTTGACTGTAAAAACAGTTGAAAGATGGGTCAACCCCAAATTTAGCTTCGAAAAAATAATTGATTTCAAAAAGGTGGCTCTAAGATGGCGGCCAAAATTGTTAATCTCTCCAAACGAAGCAAATGCCACTCCACAATGATCGAAGGTGGTTCATGGTCGTTATCTGATATAATGACGACAATAGTTGTGTGAGGCGTGCATTTAAAACTCACCCTGCAAAAATTAATTCTTTAAATAGGTTCCTTTCTGGATCACTAATATATACATATTAAATAGAACACACGATAAAATTGTAATTGTTATGGAATTAAAAGAATCCGAATACGTTGTAGTTAGTTTAATAACACTTGTTTTCCATCGTCATTCAAAATAGATGTTTTGTTTATTTTGACACTGATGAGTTCGTTTCTCATTAAGGGTGCGCCCTACCCCTGGTTGAATGATCCGCACATGTTATTGTTTAGCACTGCCCCGCCACCAAGCAGGGCCACGCATATTTACGCTTAAAGACCTTTTTGTTCTCCTCAATCGCACTGTTATTTTACTGATTGCTACAAAACTTGCCATTGCTACAGATTGCCATTGAAAAAATATGTTCATTTTGTCACTGATGAAATCGGTTCTCAATAAACCTAAAATATTAGAGAGTGAATTCGTGTATGTTGTGAGAGGTTATGGTGGTTTTTAAAATTTTACAAACGCTTTCCTGCCTAATATACTTTAGTAATCTTAAAATCGGAACATGATTTCATCCTAGATTGTGAAAAAATGGTGTGGTTACTTTTGCAAATCTGAACTAATTTATAATTATTTAATACTATACCAACAATTTGAGAGTGCCCCTGTTAAATCAATATAAGTATATATTAGGAACAAATATAATTAACTCTAAAGAGAAAAAACTGTAGCATTTCGATAACGCAAGAAGAGAAACCAATCAGGAATGCAATTAAAATGTTTGTTTATCGCTTTGTTAAGTGTTTTCTCTCGGTTCCAATCTATTCTTTGGTTGGCAAAAACGTAATCTGACTTCGACTACAGCTTAAAAACACACCCTCCTAATCATTGAATTTATAATTCATCATTTTGCTGAATTACGGTATTGATCAATAATTTATTAAAATTGTACTTATTCGATTTTATAAGATGTTTTATTATTTATTATTCTCCCTTAAGAAGAAAGTTTCCGTTTTATCATTTAATCTAGAAAATTAAATTATAACAATCTACTGCAATATAGGAATGAAAGTAAAAACATTCTTGCTATTTTTTTTTATCTCAATAACTTTATTGGTTTCAAAGAGTAAGGTTTTTTAGGCTAGATAAAGATAATTTTAACAATGCACTAGGAAATCATAAATGTTTAAACGGAAATATAATTTATAGTTTTAGAAGAACTGGGATACAACTTCAAAGTACTCATAGATGGCTCAATTTACGGAATTGAGATACAAATGTAGGGTTAATCTTTAGTTTCATAATTGTACCAGATAAGTTATAAATATATCCTGTAACGGTTTGCAAATAGTAGAATTATGGAAGGGGGCTAAAAGAAAATAATGGCTTGATGGACTTCGTGCTCTATTTATATTACCAAATATGTGGGTAAAAAGTTATTAAATGTATTAATAACCCCAAGTGGTTTTATTTTCGTGGTTTGTTCGTATAAAATATAAAAAAACCATCTGAAAACCTAGCCATTTTCTTTTTGTGATCCCACACAATTGGCATATTTGATAATTATAGCCTGATCTTATTTAGACCTAGGACTGTAATAACGTGCTTATCTATTATAGCACTCGGTACGCAACAAAAACATTCTGTGTGTAATTCAATTTACGTTTGGTATATGATTGCCGTTAACACAAAAAACTTGAAACGGTATGTTAATACGTATATTAGCTTACTGCAGCAGGAACAAAATCTCTTTTCTTTTTGCTTATAAGTAATCTTGAAATATATTCATAAAGTAAGCAAAAGTTAAACAAATCAGCGAAATAAATTATTTATAATAGCTGTGTAGCGCCTTTGCTGTTTGTAAAGGGTTTTGTGTCAGGCAATATATATTCTAATTTATCGATATCCTACATTACAATCTTTCATACGAAATATAAAAACACCTAAAGTTTTTTAACAGCGATTTAAGCTGAATAGCATGCGGGCCTTGTTTGTTTTCATACTGAACTTATTACCATTGACATATTATCAAGTTACTTTATATATAGGAGCTAAAGTTGACGAATGTCACGTAAGTATAACGCAAGACCTAAGTTCATGTAGTGTAACACTTTTAATTTGTAAAAAATATCCATGGTACAACATCAAAATATTAAGCAACATGTTAACCTATATTTTTACTGTATGACTACTATTTAATTCGCAATAACAAATACATTCCAACTAATTTCGAAACTCTGTTATTTATTTAAAAATTACAACAAGGTTTAAGTACCTATATCGTCCAAACCATCCAAATTAATCCTGACATCTCTTAAATAGGTTGAGATACAGGAAACCTGGTTTTAATTCCAAACAACAGTTCAAGAGGCATTTCCGAAATTAATAAATTTAAGATTCGGTAATATTGTAGTGCTATATTTGAATATAAACCTATTCACAGAAATGCTGAATGTCCTATGGTAGAAGGAGAGTTGTATCACTTCCAAAACTACGGAAGCCATGTAAGCTTCACATTGTCCAGTAACAGATGCTTGGGTGGGACCATAAGGGACGATGAATGTAATGAAAGGATCAAAGCAACGTTGATACCGTTCTGAATAATTCAACAATATGTCCAGTTGGACCCGGCACTATGGATTCCCTACGTTACTGTAACTGTTTCCTTACCACCTTACAATTTCAAATGTAATGTTATTAATTTTTGTTCAAATTACACTTTTCTCTTACAAAAGGCCATGATATATGAAAAGAGCAATCCTGCGCTTGGATTTAATTTATCTATAATAACAATAAATGGTACATTTAATATGTGGTTTATCTCGTTACGTAAATTATAATTATAGCTTATTAATGTTCATGTAAAAATAATAATACTAATTTAGCAATAAAGCAATAACTGGCAAGAACAACGGGGGAACATTGGTGGAAAACAATTTCTGTTTGTCCCATCGCGTGGGGTTTTATTATATAAATAAACGAGAAACTGTATCCTTTATGTATCAGAATACTTGATCAGAAACTGTATCAGAATACAGTTTATGGATTTGAGTTATTGTTACTGGAACCGTTTTGATGGTTCAAACAATATGAACTTATCCCGTAATTCCCAGTGTTTAAGTTATTTGTAACTGCAAATCGTTTAATTAACAAAATGCAAATTCATATATATACAGGTTTTACCTCCAATTTGGTAAGTTAATGTTTGAAAGTCAAGATTCTTAAACCTTAAGACCGGAGAAGGTTTAGCAAATTATACACTCATAAGAAATCAGCAGTTTTCCTTTTCCTTATTATTACGACTTTTTTATCTCTAGAGGTAAACTTTGATTTCATTTACCAACTCATGTTTGAAATCAGTATAGTTTGTAGATCATGGATTTCAATAGAAATTATCACAAAGTTAATGCAATCTAGAAAATGTATCATTAAACATAAAAGAATGAGTTCTAAAATGCATTGCAACTAATCATTCTAAGTTAGCTATAACTTAAGCTAACGTGTATATATCTTATACTTATACAGTGTGTAAACAAGTCCGTCCCCCCCTTTAATTTTTTTGTTTGTTAAAACAAACAAATCGCCTTTAATACTAAATTAACCTCATGTATCTTTTGACGTTATCGAAAATTTTTAATGTCCCCCAAAAATGGGGGATTTCGGGGGAAACTCAAAATTTTCAAATGTAATCCCCTTTTGAGTGACCCCTCATTTTAAAGAGCTTTAAAAAAAATAGGCGAATGGTGGATGTTGAGGTCTGTAACGTATTTCGATCCAAAATGGTAGCTTGTCAAAGTTTTTGAATACAACTCATTCTTGAAACCTGGCGTCTTAGACTTTTTGAGTTTTAATTTCACCTTTGGTGACTTAAAACTGCAACAACTCTTAGAGAAATGCTATGAAATGATGAAGTGGTCTCTTATGGTGATATTTAAAATTTTGAGTGTCCCGCAAAAATGGGGGATTTTGGGGGCAACTCAAAATGTTCTGATGTAAACCCCTTTTGAGTGACCTCTCATTTTAAAGAGCTTTTTAAACCTAGGTGAAGGGTGACAGTTAAAAGTAAATTTAACCCCTTCAAAAGGGGTTTACATAAGGAAATTTTAAGTTGACCCCAAAATCCCCAATTTTGCGCGTTCTCAAAATTTTAAATATTACCAAAAGAGACCAGTTCTTCATTTAACAGCATTTCTTCAAGAGTCGTTTCAGTTTTAAGTCGCCAAAGGTGAAATTAAAACTCAAAAAGTCTTAGATGCCAGGTTTTAAAAATGAGTTGTATTCAAAATTTGACAAGCTGCTATTTTGGATAGAAATATGTTACAGACCTCCAATCTCCACCATTCGCCTATTTTATTAAAGCTATTTAAAACAAGTGGTCACTCAAAAGGGGTTTACATTTAAACATTTTCAGTTGCCCCCAAAATCCTCCATTTTACAATTCCGATAACGTCAAAAGATACTTGGGGTTAAGTTATTATCGTTCCCCAAAGGTTTTTTTTAACAAACAAAAAAATAAAGGGGAGGGGGACGGACTTTTTGTAAACACTGTATATTAAATTGTACTACATTAATATGAAAGCAAACGCAAAATAAAACTAGTTATAAGAATAGATTGTGTGGCAATAATAAACTGATTGAGAAACAAACAGATAATTGTGGCCTGCCATCACAATAACCGAACATGGTTTTGTGGCCAAAGTGATCATGCTGAAGTGGTCTGTTTCACTAAAATATTTTGCACTTGAAACAAAATCACATTATAATATATTCTGATGTTTCATTAATCAGGGATTTTAAATAGTATGTTACGATAAATTAAAATACTGGTATACCTGCCTACTACGTGTTCGCTATGCTCCTACTTAGTATACGGGGTTTGAAACATACAGGAAAGTAAAATACTATTAATAGTGGATCCAACCCATTAATTTAATCTATCACTATCGTTTGTACGAGGCAGTTATTAATATGACAAAAGTTTCAGCTGACAAAACAAGGAATTTGTCTCAACTTTAGGAGGATAAAGCATTAAAATAATATACTCTGTGAGATAAATAGATAAACTGTGATAAAATAAACTGTAATTGCCAATGAATTTTAATATGTTTCTATATAAATTGAATGATTCTGCATTGTTTTAAACATAGATATATTTCTATTAGAGTTTTGTTTGGTCGAGAAAAGAAAAGATTGATTTCCTACGTAAGAAAGATATTTCACGAAAAACTAAGCCTAAAAATGAACTCGTTATATTATAATAAACTCCACTATATGATAAATTGTGTTTCAATTTGCTTTAAAAATAAAATAGCTATTACGATAAGCTGATAATATCATCGTTCACTCCTTAGAGTTTGTAAAAATATATTTCTATAACATTCTGCTGTTGGGACTGCAACCTCATTCAAAACTAGTTACGTTTCGTTTGTGAAATAATACCGTTAATTTATTAGGGTTTTCTATACATTTTAAGCCCATTATGTCTTAGACTACCTAAATGACATGTTTTAGATGCATAAAGGCTTTTAATATATAACTAATCCTTCAAGCTCTGAGATGGTTTGATAATTTCAAAAAGGTATCAGCCAAATTGTTTCAATGCATGGGTATGTCGTCTCACAAACCATATAACAATATACGGGCCGTTACATTCCCATGCAGTCGTTTGCGCTGCGTTGGTTCATTTACACAAAACAATATAATGTAACCTAGTGATTATAACCTAGTGACCACAATCCATATACAACCTGCAGCCCCTCACGAACCCCGACAACCTATAATTTTGTGAAAAATACATAACCTTCCTCAGTGAGAGAAGGAAAGAAGGTCTACCAGCCACAATGGCGTGACTTAAAACAATTGTAATGACTTCCGTTGTTCCATGGGGTCATTGATGACCTTGAGAGATTCTCTACGGCCTTGGACTTGATAATGGAGCTGAGTTACGCACATCTATATTATTAAAAGAATTTCTTGATTTTTGTTCGGCAATTTTCGACCCCTAAAACTATTATTTAATATACATATTTTATATGAATCGAAAGCTATTAACCGCTAAATGTGCTTTTTGGGGTTTCCATAAACTCTCGACCAAGGGGCTTTGCCCCACGAGCTCTCAAAGAGTCAATGTTAATCTTATGGAGTTATATTTCATTTAGTTACTCAGCTGATAGTAATGTAAATCTGATATATTAACACGCTAAGGCGATTTTTGGTAGGAGAAATACTCCGGTATTTATGGGCCGATTTTGACGATTGAAGTCAGTTACAATATTCGTCCTATGTTTTAGTTGCGCTTAAAGGTTTTCATTTTCCGATATTTTCAACCTGAAGGGCACGGGCCAACCTCAAAGTTAGTTTTTTCCCATAAGGTCAATATGGGGAACAATTTTATTTTAATTGCAGCTGTTAATACATACGCACAGGTTATTAGTAATACCATATTATGTTGCAAGTAAGATATGTAGTTATCTATTTAAAAAAATCGTTTTTTTTCTACATAGGTTTGAGCAGTGAAATGTTGAATGCAGCGGAGATATTTAAATTATCGTTAAAATTTGTCCATTTGTCTGACCGTTTATGGACCATATTTGTTCCGCGTTTCACCAAAAAAGGACTGTACAGAATTAAATAAAACATTTTGCTCATTTTCGTGTAGAGGAGGAAACGTTTACGCTGTTTTAAATCTTATTTCGTCCTTAGTGTAAATCTTAAGAGTCCAGGTTACTCAACTATTCACTACAGAATGCACAGTATTTGTTCCAATGAGCATTTAGTTGTCTGATTTATTATCATAGCGAAATACGTCCGCTTTACTACTATAAAAAGGTACACTAAGCCATATAAAATAATGGCACGGCAGTGAAACATTGGGTGCGGGACTCATAAGCCCTTGCAACGTGGTATTTAAAACTCAGTTTGTCTCGGTAGTCATTGTTATTATAATACTGAATGTTTGATGTGTTTTTAAGTGCACCATCAATAATTCCAACAAACTAGAAAAATTTGTAAGCAACTATTTGAAAAAAGCTGAGTCCATAAAAAAGGTTGTAGGCTTATTCCCGTTCCAATGTTGCTTGGCTCTAATGACCTTCAGCATTTACATCTTAATCCTCTATTTCATAAACCGATTGAGCAAATAATTGATAGCATGCAATGCACAATATTAAAAAATATGTCTATAAATTCCGTCCCATATGTCCTTTGGGACTTATCTGCTCCGTCGCGACGGAGTTGACGCGTCGGCCTTTAAAACTTTAATCATCACTGACGTTAGTAATTAACTGGACCGATTGTTCTTACTTTTGTTAGGAGGATAGTTGGTATATCAGGATAAAACCTTTGCCAACTCCTGCTCCAAATATGCATTACGTTAGGGCTCTCCAAATGTTGGAGTCATCGAATTTAAGAGTTATTTAATGTGACTAATCACATTGAATAAAATTGTTTTTTATAGATAATTATTCCAAAAACTAACATTGGGGTTAATGTTAAGTTTTGAAAATAAAAACTAAAGAATCTTAACAGATGTTCAACATCAATCATTCAATTGTAAAAATAACACTTGGTAAAGTGCATGTGATTTGGTTGCGAGATAGTGGTTAGAACCAATGTGTACATTGAACTTTAAATATACATCATTAGGTTATTTATAGATCGCGAGAACCATTAAATCTGAAGATTGAATAAAACGACATATCCAAAATGAAAATAATCGATCAAATAAGCAAAACGAACATGCTCGTCTTGGAGTGGAGCAGATATTATAAGAACTCTAGGCATTTTTAACAACCGACTGGCTTCTCGAGCAAAGCTCTGTCCCCCAGGTATTTAAAAAATTTTAAGTAACTTCTAAAATATAAAATTTTGATCGCGAGCGAAGCCGCGACGGGCTACTAGTAAGTCAATAAATGTTTTTTCTCAGGGGGAAGTGGTATTCCCAAAGTCCTCATAATAAGATAACCCTTGGTTTTGAAGCCAACTAGTCTGAACAGTAGTGTATAGGCTACTTGAAATTTCTGACAAACGGAGAGTATGTTAAAGGCATAGGAGTGGCATAAGGGTCGTAAGGGTACGAAATATATGACCGAAAAAACGTATTTTCATTTTTAAACGTTTTACAAGACATTATATAACAATAATATTATATATATAGCGTTTACAAAAAATATATAATATCATATAAATTAGGTACGTCGTCTCGTGACCTGTTAAAAATAGGTAAATGACTTTTGCTCAGTTACAATTTATTTTTATTAAAAAAACAACCATTGTTTAACTTTAACATTAGTTTTAACATTATCATTTATTTAAGAAAAGCTTAGGAGCCAATTAAAACAAGTTCTTATCTTACTGGCTATCAATACCCAGTTAATCTGATTGGTTATGGGGACATGACGCTGCTCACCGTATCTGCCCTCTGTGCAACCACCGGCACCGCAGGAACTGTTGCTGCATATTAATGGGTTCGATCTCTGCCCAGCGAGATCGTTTTTCTTGTGGGGAGTGCGTTTTGAACCACTTGTTCACTACCGGTAGGTTTATCTTTTAAATTTGGGCAAAATATGACAGCAATAGTGATATTTATCAACCTTCCTATTTTGATCTCCCACTCGGGTTTATACAGCATCGTCATTCCCAGACTACTCCACCGACGAGGCAAGGCAATGGCGATGTACAAATTGTGCTCATAAAGACCGCCATTAATTATCCACAGACAAGATAACACATCATTTTCTATTTAAAAGCAAACAAATTTTTTAAAATAACTAAATATTACTTCTAAGTAAAATGTGGAATAATATAATAACATTGACATCATGATCGTCCCTTAGGGTTTGAAGCCACGTCACGTGATGCGATTGACATAACACCCCTCATCCCCTATCGTGAGCCAAACACCCTGATGATTTACTCCTCCAAGTGTTTTCCAAGCGGAGGAAAGTCTCCCACATAAGTGTTAGTCCAAAAAGAGGATGCAATGGTTAAGGGTTCTAAATAAACATGAACAAAAATAAATAATGACTCAATAGTGCACCCCTACTCGTAAACATTGTCAAACGTAATCTTGATAAAATAAAACCAATATTATGAAGAAATAATATTTACGTGTCTTATAGTTCCTTAGAAGAAATATCAATGTTGTCTTACGTAAGCTACATAACGGTTTTCTAAACTGTTTCTTATAAGCTTGAATAAAAATTTAGGTATTATATGTGGACATCAGTTTTCAATTATAACAATTCAACCTTATGATTTAATTAGAATTGACTATGGAAAACATTCAAACCAGATGTGTCTGGACCAAGTTCCTGTAGGTATTTGAAGCCACTTTAGACAAGAACCGCGCGTTCTGAAAGTCTAATCCTCTTTAAGTGTATTAGTTCTCAGATACGCTTACTGAAGTTGTAGTGAGCCTCTTGACTTAACTCCAACTACAAATATAGAGAAAATTTGCATAATATATAAATCACAAAACATGTCATAAATGTTATTTATTATTAAAAAACTATTTGCATTTATCAGCTTAACAAGAGTCGTTCACTGTTGTAGAAATAAAAAAAACCTTACCATTTCCAGTTCCTGACCAATATTTATTTTAAGTTGTAATCTTGCGAATCAGTACTTAATGTTCTTAGTTTTTGAGCACATTATTATGATTAATTATGATGGGTAAATACAAAATAAAAAATATTTTAAATTACTTAATTCTACAACAACTCTAAACTAAACTCTCAACTAAATTAAACTAATTTAGTTTAGTGTATTTATATACATTTAAAACTTTAGGAATATACTCATTTAAGAAATTAAGTCTTTTATACGAAATCAAATAAATTCGTTCTAATTCGTTAGAGATTAATGACAAAACATATTTGAATAAAAATAATCCTACTTATAGAGTCCATTACATATAATCCTTATCATACCAAAAAACACAAAGTGTTGATGAGTTGCGAAGTCCTAAAAATATATGATATCAAACTTATAGAACTAATTCCAAGTCAATAATGTCATCTTTTATTTGACATTGTTTATCATCAACAATTACTTACATACTTTATGTTAAAATAACAGTTCTCGTAAGATCGTTGATTGTATTTTATCTGCAATTTGCCAGCAGATAAGTATTTTTAGAATACTTAATAGTAATTTTTAACTGTACTTAATTTAGATAAGTATAATCAGGTATACAGAGTGGTTTGCATATATGAGATTTTAACAAAACGAGCTACTACAGCACTGATGAACAACTCAGTAGAAAATAAATCGATATTATTAAAAGATTCTATTAATTTTTGTACGGTGATTTTTGACCTGTTAAACTATTATTTATACAAACGTTTGGTATCAATGAGAAGCTCTTTTGCTCTGGGTGTGCCTTTTGAGGCTTTTAAAACCCTCCAACTTCAGAGTTTCACCCCATAGGTTTTTAAAATCCTAATTTTAATCTTATGGAGATATATTTTATTTAGTTATTTAGCTGATTAAAATGTAAATACATTTGTAAAATATCTCTCCATGCCTGCTATTTCTCCCTTGCGGAGAACGGGTCATCAGCTAGTATCAGCTTTATAACTTTCGTAGCACTATTTAAACAAATTTAAACACTTATATTAATTATTTTATTTATTTTATATTATTTCCAACGGAAGCATGCCAATTTTAAATAGGTTACAGGTTGATGGTGGTTGTGAAAGTGCTTATAATTAGCAATTGCTCACAAGTTAAAATAATGATCAACAACAAATTCACTTTGAAATTGACAACATTATCTAACAATAATAACGCATATAAAGGTTTCAGGAGTCTACAAAAAGAGAACAAAGACTTAGTATTTCATCAATTATTACGTAAATTAAGAACATTAAAAGTTTACTACCCACTCATTTTTTATAAAATAAGAGTACTACACTGCTGCGACCCAATTAAAAAGGATAAATAAACCGTGTCTCACAACAAGTTTTCTTAGCTCAAATAATTTTATATCACAAAATGTAGCTTTCTGAGTTACTTAAAACATAATGTTATAAGATTACTGGCGTTGAATGTGCATGGATAGCCCGGATAGTGAAAACATCGCTATAATAATTATTAGGTGCTAGATTTTAGATTTATAAAAGTGCCTGTGAAAAAATTGAGATAAATCACATACTATCGATTAGTTTTTTGTTTCACATAAGTTAACAATATTATCTTCAAATTATCGAAAAATATCTCTGACTGTTAACTATTTTAATATTTGGTACTATCCTTCTTCCTCAACCCAGAGTATAAATCCTTAAAAGCATCTTTATCTTACTAAAGTCACATTAGAAAGTTAAACTGTGGAAATTGAATGAAGTAATTATAAAGTTTCTAATGCATTAAGTTTATGAAGTTAATCTCACTTACAACTTAACAAAGTTGTTATTTCTAGTTACTTTATCACTCTCCAATGAATATTATTTATAGCGGTTGTAAAAAATAGACAGCCGGAAACAAATATGCTTGTTAAATTGTTTAATTACATGTAAAATTAAATTATTTTGGTCAGCTGTTAAAGACTATATATATTAAATTTAGTATTTTTTCATACAGTCAATTTAATTTATAAGTTTAGTTTCGGGGAAAATTGCTTATACAGCTTCGCTGGAAATGTAATTCAGAATCAACATGTAAGTTTCTCATTAAAATATAGGTAGTTTTAACAATCGCAATTACTACAAATATTCTACTTATATGTTGTTCAAGTTTTATTTTAGGTCTTACACGTCATAATTAAGTCCGATAAGAAACAAGGTAAAATATGTATACTTAATAAATAATTTTTTTTGTTTAGATTTGCTGTTTATTATGGTGTTAAGTTATAATCTTAGTAAACGTAACGACGCTTTCAATATCATTGTACGATATTAAAGCCAATGCCAAGAATATTGTTTTATATAATTGAAACCGTGGGTGTTGTTAGTTCACGGGAACTTTCAGTAAGGCAAACTATAAAGCCTCAGCCAAGAAACCTAGTGTATTTAAATAATTTTTAATGGACTCAAGTATAATTAGTTAAGTAACTTAATTTATTAACAATTTGTAGGGTTCCACTTAAATACATGATTAATTTTGTCTCTTAATAAACCATAACTTCTCATTGTTACAAGGAACATTGGTAATCAAAGTTAAAAAATGCGTATTAAAATGTCAGCTTTACACGTAATAAGGACATAAACTATACTAACATATTAAAATGTGATGTAAATGGTGCAATAAGCGTTATAATACAGTTACAAAGATAGAATAGTTAAAATGAATACTGAAATACTAAGTTTTCAGTTTTAAACAAATTAATAAAGTGTTTATGTGTTTGTAATGTTTTTCAAGTAAATAACATTTAACCAAAATAAATTTAACTGATAAAAACCACTATCGCTTTGGCTAGGTGGGGTTTTATCACTAGTCGTTCACACAGGAACTGCATAAGTATGAGTTTCAAAGCTGTGTGACGTGTGAAAATGCGAGATCGGCAAACCCATTAGAAAAGATGGATGGCGGTTGACGGCTGAGATGTGAAGACATCCGATCACCACCGGGCTTATCAGCTGTGATGGAACAATCCAACGAGAGCTACCGCAGGGCTGGAATGGCTTACTTATTTATTGAACAAAATAAAATAAACTATTTGCAGTACTAATAGTTTATACTATTAGGAAATATATTCTCACGTATACTATACTTGCTTATGTAACGGTAAATATACGAAAATAATGGTACAAGGCAATCATTTTCAAACAGTTACACAGCCCAGTCAGAACTAATTGTTTAAATAGATCACGTTGCACCATCCTTTATGTAAATTCACCGTACGTTATGTAAGTACACTTGAAGTTTAAATATTTGATGCAATGTTGTTACGTAGTTTATTTTATTCTGTTTTATCTTAACTATACACATTATCCTACTCAGTTAATTATTAGTGAATTTCCTTTGGAAAGTGAACTATTAGCATGACCCGCACGGTGAAACTTAAGCCCAGGACCACCATAGAAGTTCCTAACGTCACCCCCTGAACTCGTTTTGAGGGGTCGTTCAATACGTGATATATTTATACACGTATATATATATATATATATATATATATATATATATATATATATATATATATATATATATATATATGTGTGTGTATAAATATATGTGTGTTTGCATTCTAGCGGTCACATTTTTTGTCCGATTTACTTCAAATTTGGTAGCGACGTTCCTTTCTGCAATAAGTTAGACAAGTTTGTTGGGAAAAACAAACGGAAAACTCTAAACCCCTTTTTTGGGGATCAATATTTCATATTTTGAGTTTTTAGGCGCAAAAAGGATCGAAAAAGCCACGTATGTAAAATTAATGCATTTACAATTATGGGAATTAGTAAGGCGAAAGTTTTAAGCCCTCTCTCGATATTCTAGCATACATATTTACCAATTTATTAAAGAAAATGTGTTTCGACTAAACACAGTACGTTGTCTTATGGGGGTTTTACACTAAAAAAGCCTGTTATTTCTTTGTTAGAGTAATTTTATCATCCCCAGCAACCTCACGCCTACTTTCAATCCTGTCCGGACCTTCTCCTAACATTATAATGCGCAAAATTGTATCCCCAGCTTTGCAGGGAAATGAAACCAGGAGCATCAGAATAGCCAAAAAATCACTGTTTTCAGATATTAATAAAAATTGGAATAAATGTATGTTTTTACACTGATTTTGAGTTTTAAAAGTTTTTATGTGGAAATTCACTTCCCTCACTTCAGCGTGCTGCGTGCGAACTCGTTTATATATTGAAATCAATATGTGTTAAAAAAGCCACGATTTTAAAACAAATAGTAATTCTTGGCAGTAAAATACAAAGGTATTGCGGACTTCGCAGTGATTCAAGCGAACAGTAGTTGATCGCTTGTTCTCCTGCTGTTTTGTTCTGTTAAATTTACTCTTTCCGACGCTATTAAATTTATCATTTTAGTAATGTTGTGCAACAAAACTATGACTTTGTTTAGTGTGTGGAGTAGTACAAAGTAAAACAGCCAACACTCATTTGTATAATGGAGTACAAACCACACTTTTTGATTGTGATCTTTCGGTAATATCTTTAAATTATCGTTCTTTTAGATATTTTATTTGAATCATTTTAATGTAGACAACGTAAACTGCAATGTTTGCAACTCCTACTGGAAAGTTTAAAAATAATGGCGCCAAAAGTAATTAGCTTGGATGGCTGCAACGACCACACAGTCTCTGCAGCATAGCATTAGGAGGCTCTCGAAAGTAATTAGCTTGGATTGCTGCAACCACACAGTCTCTGCAGCATAGCACTAGGAGGCTCTCGAAAGTAATTAGCTTGGATGGCTGCAACGACCACACAGTCTCTGCAGCATAGCATTAGGAGGCTCTCGAAAGTAATTAGCTTGGATGGCTGCAACGACCACACAGTCTCTGCAGCATAGCATTAGGAGGCTCTCGAAAGTAATTAGCTTGGATGGCTGCAACTATCACACAGTCTCTGCAGCATAGCATTAGGAGGCTCTCGAAAGTAATTAGCTTGGATGGCTGCAACGACCACACAGTCTCTGCAGCATAGCATTAGAAGGCTCTCGAAAGTAATTAGCTTGGATGGCTGCAACGCCCACATAGTCTCTGCAGCATAGCATTAGGAGGCTCTCGAAAGTAATTAGCTTGGATGGCTGCAACGACCACACAGTCTCTGCAGCATAGCATTAGGAGGCTCTCGAAAGTAATTAGCTTGGATGGCTGCAACTATCACACAGTCTCTGCAGCATAGCATTAGGAGGCTCTCGAAAGTAATTAGCTTGGATGGCTGCAACGACCACACAGTCTCTGCAGCATAGCATTAGGAGGCTCTCGAAAGTAATTAGCTTGGATGGCTGCAACGACCACACAGTCTCTGCAGCATAGCATTAGGAGGCTCTCGAAAGTAATTAGCTTGGATTGCTGCAACCACACAGTCTCTGCAGCATAGCACTAGGAGGCTCTCGAAAGTAATTAGCTTGGATGGCTGCAACGACCACACAGTCTCTGCAGCACAGCATTAGGAGGCTCTCGAAAGTAATTAGCTTGGATGGCTGCAACGACCACACAGTCTCTGCAGCATAGCATTAGGAGGCTCTCGAAAGTAATTAGCTTGGATGGCTGCAACTATCACACAGTCTCTGCAGCATAGCATTAGGAGGCTCTCGAAAGTAATTAGCTTGGATGGCTGCAACGACCACACAGTCTCTGCAGCATAGCATTAGAAGGCTCTCGAAAGTAATTAGCTTGGATGGCTGCAACGCCCACACAGTCTCTGCAGCATAGCATTAGGAGGCTCTCGAAAGTAATTAGCTTGGATGGCTGCAACGACCACACAGTCTCTGCAGCATAGCATTAGGAGGCTCTCGAAAGTAATTAGCTTGGATGGCTGCAACTATCACACAGTCTCTGCAGCATAGCATTAGGAGGCTCTCGAAAGTAATTAGCTTGGATGGCTGCAACGACCACACAGTCTCTGCAGCATAGCATTAGGAGGCTCTCGAAAGTAATTAGCTTGGATGGCTGCAACGACCACACAGTCTCTGCAGCATAGCATTAGGAGGCTCTCAAAAGTAGCTTCAGAATCTTTATTACTTACGATGAGAAATGCCAGTAATACCATTGTAGTGTTTTGTTAGTATTTTAAAGTACAAACTAAACCCGATCTACAAATCGTTTAAGTGTTTATCTTCAGCTTTATTATTTATACTGTTTTAAGAGATACCAGTGTTAGTTAAAAAATACTTTATAGTATTAGGTGCAAAAAGAATATTATGTCAAGAGTAAAATTTTAAAAAATATAAAAAAATATAAACAATTTGGAGTGATAATAATAAACACATCATCCAGAACCAAGTTCATAAAGATGTACAAAGTCACATTGGCCAAGAACCGAACAGAAAGTGTAATCCTACTCAAGACTGTTAGTTCCAAATACGCTTATTAACTAGTAGTGAACATTCTTGGACTAATTCCTATTACAAATTACAAAAGCTGTGTAAAAACATACTTTAAACTATATTCAGTATTTTGTAAGAATTCCAATAGTTAACTTAGTAAAAATGTGTGTTGTTCACCCCTACAAAATTATAAAACTAAAAACATTTTAGTCCTTGGGAACTGTATATTGCAAGTTATATTTTATGCATAATCGTGTTTCATATATTTTTCTTATTATTATTGACTAAAATTTCTAGAGTTGTTGAAATAGTATGTTGATTACAGCTACATTTTGTGTTTTTAGTGAATTTTCCCTATAGGGAAGAAGCTATTACCGCAGGTCTCATGGTAAGACTTAAGCCCTTACCATGTATATATTTACATTTAAGAAATGAACACCATTTTATTGCATTATTTCGAGAGATTCTCTTTGTCAAGCACAAAAAATGAATGAAAAACAAAAACAACAGATCAGATTTTATTTACATATTTTGTTAAGATCAGATGATGTGAAATAAAACTAAATTGTTTTGATAGTTTAGAAAGAAAAAGGATCCAAAAATTATTAAATCAACGAATGTTGAGACCATGAGGTTGTTTCCGTGTCTATATATGTGTCCGTGAATGTGATAACTTGAGTAAAAAACGTTCGATTTCAATGAAATTTGGCTCAAATGTGTAAAGTGACATTCTTGACTTTAAGTTCAAAAACCAGAAAAATCGGACCATGGCATCCGATCGTTCCTCTCTGGGGTTTATGGGGGTTTTAAATTTTCCAAAAATCAGTTATTTGCATTTTTCACCTAACATTTTTAAAACACTCAATTGTAGGTTTTAATATTTTAGAGAGCTTAAAAAATATTATGTAGCACTTGAAACTATCAATGGAGGTTAAATAGTTGCGGATAAAATCCAAAAAACCTACTCATCAAATCTACCAAGCTAATCTTATGTGAAAAAGGTTTTTGGCTTTTCCTAAATTCATTAGAATGTAAACTTTACATTTCCTTTTACCAATCAGTTCAGCTCTACAAAACAATCATTTTGGTGTTTAAATTGTGATTCAAAGAGATTTTTAAATTGCTAAACACAGTACGTTGTAGTTTTTTTCTAGTTTGGCGAGAATAAATCAAATTTGATATTTTATCCAATTGATAAAACTTGGTATGTGGCTTCACGTAGTACTGGTATATTGATATTTGCACAGAAAAAATTATTTCTGTTGATTATCCCCGTAGCAGCAAACCTGGATACTCAGCCCTAATGTTTTCCTTATGGAGAAAACAAAAGTTTTGTATCTCCCTTAATTATGGACATAAATTAATAAATCTTAGTATGTAGATTCATCTGGTTGATTTATATTGACATTTGCACAAAAACATATTTCTTCTCTTTCTTTTTGCAGCAAACCTGCGAACTCAGCCCCAATGTGATTTTTATGGAGAATAAATAAAATGCTATACATCCCGTGTTTATATATTTATTTTTATAAAACTTGGCAAGTGGCTTTATGTGGTAGTGAGAAGCATGTACATGCATAGGAAATTCGCTGAGTATGCAGGTTTGATGCGACGGGGGTATTATATAGTTGAACTGAAAATGCAAAAGCTACATCATAGTTAAAGAGTTAAAACGGGAATAGAAGGTTATCTGGACACCAAAACTACAGAAACCATCAAATGAATAAAAAAAAAACACATACAAACACACATATCCACCAAGTATTTGTTTTTGAGTGGTTTGTTGTCGAGGTTTATTCGTTTATGAGGTTTGGCTTAAGTTTAGTTTTGGTGGGCAGATAACGGAATTTAACGAAATATAAAAGAGTTTAATAATATACGTTTTACTCCTTTTATTGCAGAGTAAACATAAACACAACAAAATTCCACAAACCAAGAAACCCACAGAAGGAGAGGCAACAAACCTCTCGAGAGCAAATACGTAGCTGATATGTGTGTTTCTATTTTGTTGTTTGTTTGTTTGGTGTCCGAATGTTATTCTGTCTAACGTATTCATAAACAATATTTCACTATAACATTTTAATAAGACGAGTCTAATGTATCCCCTTACACAATAAGTATAACGTCTGTTATTTGTCAGCAAATATACAATTTTAAAATATACTTCTAATTGTTATACAATTGACTTCTTATCGGATTATTTTAGATGTAAAACACAGAACTGGCGATTTTTAAATAGCTTATCCTGTCAAACAGACGTTTATTTTCTACCTTGGAGTACCTTTAACTCAAGGAACAGTAAACTGACAAGGAGTTACTTGCTACCTGAAATTAAAAGTTGAAAAACATGACGCCCTTTGTCGCATAGGTTTAATTCTCATAAAGCTTACTGATCTTTGCCAAGTCTTTCTTAACTTATTAAAACATCTATTTCTCTTTTTTATAAGTGACGCATTATCCAATATTAAAGTGGTTAAACATAAATTTTAAATGGATAATCTAGAACCTTTTCAACTTTGAATCTATTATAAATTTGAAGGTAACTAATTTAAATGTGAAGCAACATATATACATACTTAATTAAAATTAAAATATAAATGCGTGTTGGTAGTAGCCTTCCTTATTATAATTTTCTCAGACCTGTGACAAAGGACCTTGAAGCTCCAATACTGTGAAAAGTCTCTATTACACGACCACCGAGCAGAAAGGAGCGTTTATATGCCAAGTACTCAAACGGAGGTTCAAGAGGTACTATCCGTTCTACAAAAATTAACTTACCTGACTATTGTTATTTAACTATTATTTATTTAAATGTATTATTTATTTAAGTCTTATTACACTTTTGTTAATGAGATATTTTAAAATTATATTTGTATTGATTTATAAAAATAAAAAGTAAGAGCTGTCCTTATAAAACTTGAGATAAACTGAAGTTAAACAAAGGGTTTGATTGATTTTCAGTTTAAAGCTAATTTAAAAATCGTTATACTTAGCTTCCTCTGACTTTCCTTTGGCCTCACCAGAGTACGGAAAACCCGTAGTGATGAATAGCCACAGAACAAATATTATCGTGTTTTAAAATCATCTTTATCTTACAAACACCATCTTAAGTCACACCAAGAATATTACTTGGTGGGACTTAAGACAGAAAACAACTTGTCATTCAAAGACGATTGTTCTACATCATACACTAATACACATCATTACAAAACTAAATAATAAAATAGTAATATTAGTTTTTATTTAAAGGATGAGTTGTGATAATACTTGCAATGAGAGGATCGAATGATTGTTTATTCATTAATCAATTGTTTAAAGAGTTTTACAATTTTATAACAGTATTGGTTTTTTATTAAAATAATAAGAAACAAAACCCTTTTTATTAATGTAGTCATCAATCCACTAGTTTAAAAGATTACTAGTTTCTGGATTAGTTATGTCCCATTATAAAATCTTGGTTTATCTCATAAGAAAATACTGTCGTCTTGAGTTTAAAAACATTTCACACTAACCACAAACGTTTAAAGACACAAAGAAACATTAAACATTTAAAACATTAAAAAAATTCAAAATGAGTGTGCACATTATTTCCCCATGAATGGTCGGCCAAGGACAAGAGAAAACTGAGTCTATTCAGGGAAGTGTATTAAATTATTTGAGTATTATCATCCATTGATTCATAACACTGAAAGTTTATGATACTTTAATAATGTCCATTTTTAAGAGTTTTATTTTTAATGATACCATGAACATACAATAATACAGATGCTCCAGGTTACTTTAAATTAAAAAGTATTTTCCTGTACAAAGAAACATTTATTCTTATACAAATCTGCATGGAGAGTTTAACGGTAATGGGGTTAGAATAAATTAGTTTGGATGGTCACGACCACATAGACTCTCCAGCATATCATTAGGAGGCTCTTGAAAGTGTCTGTCTTGTTTACTTAGCCTAATTGCGAGTGGGCTATTTCTGTAATCCTATTTTAATAATGTCAAAAATGTATTTACAAGTTAAACAAGTCTACATATAGTAATACTAGTGACATAATTAAAACTAACTATCGGAAATTTCGAGGGAAATGTATTAGCATAATAATACTAAACTATTTTAAATCTAAGTAGTTTAATTGTTACGTTATATTTTATTCATTCAACCTGTACAAATTTGAAATTATTTAAAACTACCATTTAATTTCAGTTAATTATTGTCTATCATCATGTGTATTTAAATTTAGGTGGTCTTATAAATGATCAAAAATTATATTGTATATAAACAGTTTTCTTTCATAATGCGAACATTTTCCTTGTTTATCCTTGTTTATTTTATTAACAATTTATATTTTCGAATAAGAACAGAAAGTTGTTTGAGTGCATTTTTGAGCTTAGTCTCGCCAGAATCTTATCCTATTTCGAATTAATTTAACAAAAAACAGTAAAACAATAATGTTGGAATTTTTTGAACTTTATATAATCTTGGATCCTCATATGTGAATTAAGTTCAGTCTTAAGATGGGTTTTCATAGGTGAGAATCTTTTCGGCAGCGGAACGTGGAACACAGAGATTCTCCGCTTGTAGTTTCAGCTCAGTGGAATTCTATTTTCCTTGACGCGGACTTTTTCGGTAACCCACTGCGGAATAACCTAGTTCACTTTTGTTTTGACTATTGAGGGGATAGCACCAAGGACAATACAATAAAATAAAATAATAGATTCTTTAAATTAAGTCCACACCAACACACAACGGACTGTTTAGTATTTTCAGTATCTCCTCAACCAATTTGCAATAATTATAGCAATAATATATAATAAGTATAGCAATAATTCAAATTAGTTACACGTAGAGCTAAAACCAATGTGCAAACTATAATTCGATTGTTTAAATTTATGTAAAAATCACAAAATTGTTTATATTTGAGACATAATATGTTATGCCGTGAGTGTTGAACAGAGATGCTTTAAATTTGAAGATGTCTTATGATATGTAAGAACAGAAAGGAAAGGTTGTAATTTCTTTCATATTTAAACAATTGAGATTTTACTTTTGAAACACAACAAAACTGTCTATTATTTAAGCTAAAAGAACAGTACAAAACAAATGTTATGTTATTTTATAAGTTAGTTTATTTTTGTAATGGATTATCTGTTGGTTATTATACCTGCTGTACTACAGATAATTGGATGGCCTTGTATTAATTCAACGAGTTTCTCGTCATCTGACACCATAAATTTACCCGAACTTATTCTGTAATGACACAAAATAACAGGACACCAGTATAATCTCAACACCATTCCGCAGTGGAGACTCCGGGAGCGGACAAAGTTAATCCGTGGCGCGGCACGGAACAATTCCGCTGTCTAAGAAAACAGCGCCATTTGATTACATGATGAGGAGAGGCCAGAGTACTCCGCTCTCCACGTTCCGCGCTCCGCTGCCGAAAAGTTTCGCACCTAGAAAAACCCAGCTTAAGAGGCCAAGATGTTTGGTGACCAGCTTAGTTTTGGATGATTGTATAACTGGTTAAATAATAACGTTTATTTGAGCGAGAAGGAGGTGTAGTCTTGCCTCCAAAGTTCCCAGTGATAGTTACACCAACCAGCTGTTGACAAGGATTATGCCTAAACATACTTGAAAGGCCTTGAAAGATCTAATGATTTTCTTATGGAAATATCACTAAAGTGTTTTTATTAATAAGCAAAATGAACTAATGATCAGCTGTGATCATCCAATTACACAAAAACCATATGTTAGGGGTTATAGCCCCTGTAAGCCACTAATTAGTATTTATTTGATCTAAAAGTATTTTTATACTAGTCCCTTCCACCCTGCAAAATATGTTTCAAGTTAGAAACTTTTAAATGTTTTAAAAAACTAATTGGAAAATAGCAAAATGTTATTCATAATTGTAGTAATTTAGGTTGCAAACTAGATACTGTTTTGTTATATTCTCCCAGCCCTCCATTATTTGAGGTTTTCAATATAACCATATTCTAGTAAATTTGGTTGTATTGCAAATATATTTCATATAAAAACTCAAGTTTTGGATACAACTAAATAACGTTTAAATGATAAGAAGTTATTGGGTGTTCGCACTATCTTATTGCTTTATCACAAAAAATAACTAATATTAATACTATAACCAACAACTATCAGCTTTATTATTATTATTATTATTATTATTATTATTATTATTAACATCGTAAATTAGTAAGAAAAGCAAAATATATCGATCAGAATTTTAACATACTAAAATCATACAGCTAGGTTTAGTGTATAATTCTAATTTAACCTCGGAAAATGCTAGACACAGGGGCAGTTAGAAAATGATTAAGGAATGAAAAATGATGGAAGAAAATAAGCGGGTTTGAACCGTACATTTTACCAAAACTAAATATAAATGTCAATCGACTGGACAAACTGAAAAATAAATATTGAAGTTGTTAAAACTCAGTACTGGTAGTTGATGATTTGCAAAAAATTACAGTATAAATAATTTTCCAATGCATCTCTTTATAAAAAAAACTTTGATCGAACCAGAATAAAATGGGTTATGTAAGGTAGGCGCATGGTACTTTCCAGGCCTTATTTAATAGTTAACAATGCGTAGAAACCAGTAAAGATTATTTATACCTCTGCCAGATTTGTATCTATATTACAACGAATTGTAAGTTTACTATAATAACAATAATATATAAATTAGCACTTTATTGGAGTAAATTATATGCTGTTATATAAATAAAAAATTAATTGTACTACACCCTGATAAAAAATATTTAATTCTTTAATTTTAGAGCAATTAAGTAAAGCTTGAGAAAAGAAACATTTAGTATGAAGTCAGCAGGTTTTATATGAGAAATGTTGACCAATAAGTCGCTCAAGTATGAGTCATGATATCAGCAAGAAATTAGGCGGGTTTAGACAGGTTAATTATGATTAATGGATTCAGGACATTACATGAGCAAATAACATGCTTGTACGGGTAAAATGACAACATCAATTTGGAGGGGGTCGACAGGGGCCGAGGACACTGTGCCCACAACAGGGAGTCGAGGAAGGAGGTCGTCAGGCGCGGCGGCGTGCGGCGGTGCGAGGAGAGCGACCAGAGTCTGCGACAACCGGGGACAATGTTTCAGGAGGTATTTTTGGTTTTAAAGTTTTGAGATGGAGTTACCTTTACCTATCAAAACCCAATACCTAAAACCAATCATTAAATTTAGGGGGAATCAAAATTAGTAATAGTTCAAATAAGAAGGTCGTAATTTTACTAATACAGTCATGAACGTAGGCAGGAAAATAATTGTCTTTAAATCATAAAGTGGTTAGGACATTTTGATGTATTGTTATTTCATATTATATGACAGAGAGCATTCATGTTCAGTTTATCAAAAAGTGTTCATATTGTTATTATCAATTTTACCCAACGACTAAGTTTACCTTGCCAGGATTAGAAATTTAGTTTTAGGAAAATGTGTAAAGGTCCTGAAAAAGTGTTTGTTAGCTACTTACATAAAAAGGCATAACAATGCATGTAAGTGTGGTAAAAGTGGTGTAGTACGATTAACAGTAAGATTTAATTTCAAATGATTATAATGTAATAAGATAACAACCAAATATTTTATAATATGCCAATCAAGATTTTCCTCGCATTGGTGCCCTTTATACAACATAGGCTCTCCACTCAAAATTTTGAATTATAAATCCTCATTTCCATAGCAACACTTGTTGACAAAAGAGTGTCTATTTTGTTTATGTGTGCTAAATCCATTCGTAAAAAATAAATTCATCAGTTTTTTTTATAATTTATTGTTCATCCAAAAACTAAGATACAAGTTGATCATTGATGCAAAACAAGTTATATGCAAAATGTGTCTAGAAAATAATGGCATCTCTTCAGAGTTAAACGATGACTTAATCTTATATATATTTTAAGTTTGATTTGCAATTTTATAAAATAAATGATATTAGATAGCCATACTAATAGATATTAAATAAATGATCCTAAATGATGAATTACGCACCTAACTTCAGATATATCATCATTTAACATGTACTTGACAAAAATATAATGATACTCAAATATAAAATATATAATATATAATGATACTCAGTATTTATTTCAAATAATTAAGAGGAGTAAGGAGTCTACTAATATAATTTACCAGACGCGATAGCTCAGAGTTAGAGCGCTGGTCTTCTAATTAGTAATAGTAATTATTAAATACAAAAAGAGTATTTTCACAAGAGGTTATCACTGGCTTGCCTATGTGACTATTGACTATTCCGTTGAGGTACCTCACTTCTTTAGATAGCCGCGCAGGCCTATTAAAACGCGCAGTTGCGGTTTAAAAAAAGATGTCATATGTTTTGGATGTTTTCCAATTAATTTATAATTTATAAATGTATACAAACAGTTGAACAAAAAAGTATTTTAGCGCAACATTTTACAAATAATAATTATAAGATACACAGAAGCTGCGACAGACGCATTTTTTAAAGTAAAAATACAGTAAAATAAATGAAATAAAACGCAATGTTGTCATGTTGTCATTCAAACCATCTTGGACTATTTGGAAATAAAAGAAACCCATATCACTATTTTCCCAGAATAGTACTGAATGCAAGCAGAACCTGTTTTGTTGAATGTATTTGTTGGGACACTTCAGACCTTTTCACTAACTATTGAACACTCCTTTCCCTATTGTTAAGTCACGAGCTTTCCTATGTCAAAGCTTTGCGTTGTTACCGCCAGTCAAGCGTATAATCGAAATACACTCATACAAGAATACCTAGTGATTTGTACTTCTCTCCATCTTGTATTATGTTCAAAAGCAACTTCTGGAAATATGAAGCAGTTCACATGACAAATATGAATGAAGACTTTAACTTTGATGTTACATTACATTCTGAATGCTATAATTTATTTCAAAAGATTATACGGTTTATGTGATACCTGACTTGCATAAAGAACATTATTTGCGTAATTTAAAAAGTTCAGTTTAGCAGTTTAGTTTGACATTTAAGGTAAAATTCATCAAACTATTTGACAGACCTACATTTAATAGATTAGGAGAACATTAACTAACAGGAGGCTAATAAGAACCATTTTATTTGGCAGAGGTAGTAATGGAGATAATTATATGTATATTGTTTTCTTACATCTCCTCATATGACCATAATATTGTGAGGTAATACATGATCGTTCTCATAGTAGGTCAGCAAAATAAGATAGGATATATCAAATTTAAAAAAGTTTAAAACCAAAAACTGCTATTTAAGACAATTTAGGCATGAAACACCACCCCGGTAACCTCACTTTACTTTTAAAAAGAACGATAAAATACAATGACGTGTATCAAAAAGTTAACCAGCATTTGTGTTCAAAAATTAACATTTTAACTCATTAAAATCTACTGTGAGGCTTAAATCGCTTTACAAATCGTTGCTTTACATAGAATAATGTTAAAAAATAAGTATTGAACTCTGGTGTTATAAGAGGTATTGCAGTTTCTCCTTACATAGTTCCAACAAACCGACGCCACGACGCTGGTCTTAACAGGTCCTGGGGGGACAGAATAACCGCTGTTTAGCGCTCGGGGACATCTCTGGGAAAATATTTTAAGACCTTCCTTTTCCCACAGCAACACAAAGAATCAGAGCCATTTTGACGGCCGGCGGAGGTCCAAGTTATATGTGACCATAGAATTTAAACATAGCGAATTACTAAATCGTATAAAGTACAATACCCCCGTCGCAGAAAACCTGCATACTCAGCAAATTTCCAATTCATGCATGTGTTTCTCATTACCACATAAAGCCACTTTCCAAGTTTCATAAAAATACATGAAAAATTAAGTGATCTATAGCATTTTAATAAGTGATCTCCATAAGAATAACATTAGGGCTGAGTACGGAGGTTTGATGCAAAAAAGAGAAGAAATTTGTTTTTGTGCAATTATCAATATAACTCAACCAGGTTAAGCTACATACTAAGTTTTATTGATTGATGTTCATAATTAAGAGAGATATAAAACTTTACTTATTCTCCATGAGAATAACATCAGGGCTGAGCATGCAGGTTTGCTGCTACAGGTATAATCAACAAAAAATCAACTTTTGTGTGCAAATATCAATATACCAATAGTACGTGAAGCCACAAACCAAGTTTCATCAATATCCATTCATAAATAATCAAGATATCAAATTTTATTTATCCTCCATAAGGATAACATTGTACAACGTACTGTGTTTAGCACTTTGAATATCTCTGCAACGGTTGGGTGTAGAATCACAATTTAAACACCAAAATGATTGTTTTGTAGAGCTGAACTGACTGGTAAAAGCAAATAATGTGAAGTTTCCATTTAAATGAACTGAGGAGAAGTCAAAAACCTTTTTCCTATAAGATTAACATGGGAGATTTTATGAGTAGGTTTTTTGGATTTTCTCCGCAACCACTTAACCTAGCTTAATAATTTAAAATACTATATTATTTGTTTTATAAGCTCTATAACAAGGTCAAAACCGAAATTACATTTTTTTAAATTTCAGGGTAAAATATGCAAAATCTGAATTTTGGAAAATATAAAACCCCCATAAACCCCCCTTCCCATGGTCCGATTATTATGGTTTTCGATGATTGTCACTTTACACATTTGGTCCAAATTTCATCGAAATCTGACGTTTTTTACTCAAGTTATCGCATTCACACACACACACACACACACACACACACACACACACACACACACACACACACACACACACACACACACACACACACACACATATATATATATATATATAAATTTGAACGAATAGTGTTTTTGGCATCTGGGAACCTCAAAACAAAAAGTTATCATGGTCTCGGGCTTAAGTCTTACCATGACACCTACGGTAATAGCTATTGGGAAAATTCTATTATAGGGCAAATTCACTAAAATGACAATAACTTTGCTATTTTTCAATGAATTTGCCCTAGTTGTGACGGCGAATTACACAGAGTTAAAAATACACGTACGAAAACAAATTTTAACTGTACACAATGAAAAAAGTCATAGCCTTAGTTAAAATATTCGTTTGCAAAATTAAGTGATATTACGTAATAGCACAACTATTTCTCTACATACACAAAAACTAAGTAGGTACCTACAGTACATACCTTTGATAATAATGATGTCACAGCCATTTAAAGTTTTTTTTCCCTTTACCACAGACTTTTTGGCCTATTTCGACAAACAGACCACTCAATGTATCGTTGTTTACTATATTCTTACTACATTTTAAAACCCACTAAGATTTCATAGCAATGTCTTTTCGCTAATAAGATATTTTCGAATCGCTCTTTTACTCATTTCCTCCTAAAAAATGTCGTGTTAGGTAGTGACATTTGCTAGGGGGTCTGGGATTGATGCCTTAACTTACTTTAAATACCATTACCATTACCATAAATAACATAAGATATATCACTCTTCCTAATTCAGCATACATGAAATGTTTTAGTTTTTAGAATATTAAGATACATCACAGTCCTGCACTAGGACACATATTCCTATTTGAGCATAATTAAAGTATTTTGGCACTTAAAGTCTAGGTTTAAAAACTGTTTTACATTCATTTACTATTTTTACATAACACTGTAAAATTAAATTATTTGGTAATGGGATATAAACGGACAAAATAGGCAGTATTTAAAAACTAGGTCAAGGTTTATATGAAAAGAAAGTGATTGTGAATTAGCTATACCAAAACAAAATAATTTAAATTAAATAGAATGGAATAATAAACATGAAGAACAAGGTTTTTAAACCATATGTCAAAAATATACGAAACGTCACTTAACACTTTTTCTTGTTATAACCTTTAACAAACACATTGTTGCATCTATGTTTGTAGCATTAAAATAAATATATGTATTGACGTATAAAAGTGAAAGTATACAACACAAATATTGAATCGTTAAGAGTAATCTAATTATATATTTTATTAATCGGACATCTTTAACACCTTTCAATTTTAAGATCATTTAAGTGAAGCATTGCTAATAATATTGTTAAATGTGTTTGACAATACTAGTTGGCAGACTACAATAGACTCTTCCAAATTTCCAAATCACGAATCAAATAACAAATCTGTTTGTTCCCCCAACCATTAAATGATGAGGTCTCAGCGGGATCCCATTATGTGAGGCCATTTCAGAAATCTCATCACGGGTTTTGACTATTCTAGCGTGGCTCTGCTATTGTGCCATTCGAATATGATCCGTACCAAACATTGAGATTTCTTGCTGTTGTTGAATTGCACTCCAAAGCAGTGCAATGAAACATAACATAAAATTAACAAAAACCAAGTCCATGATCATTCAAACTTTATTACTATAAATATAATAATCCGATAACAGAAATGCATATATTTTCATATTTAAAACAGATGCTTCATTATTAATTTGCTATTTTCTACACAAGCATGCCATAAAATACATTTGGTTAAGAGCCCAAGTTACAAGTTTGAAGGAAAATTATTATGGGGTTATCATTATACATTCGGTTAGAAGCAATCATTGGCATTGCTGTTAAAAGCTACTCATGAATAGTGTATGACAAAAGCTCATACACGTAGATAAACGGTTTACTGATAAACAGTGTTACTTAGTAAATTATATGTCTACATTTTATTTTTATTCACTGCCAAGTCAAGGTCCGTAATGTTTAATGTATTGCTGAATAATACATTACCATCTCAGAAGGAAGGCTTTGAGCTATGACCGCATAAATAATGTAAGACCTGTCTTCACGCTTTCCTGCCCATTATATACCTATACGATTACAGTTTGGAATCAAAAAGTGGGTTAAGACTAAATACATTTAACTCAAGAGCAATTTATACAATGGAAATACCAAAAAGAATGTATTATTATAATATAATGTACCGCATAACAATAATAATACCGAATGCCTCTAGCCTAACGGATCCCGCCAGGCTTCGGTTCTAACGGTTATTGGCTCAATTCCAAAGGTGTTTAACACAGAGTGCGTTTAAAAGCAGTTAAACGGAAAAGCGTTAAAAGTTAACACGCAAACGTGTAAGCGCTAAGTTAAGAAGGGTCATCCATAATAATAAACACCTCTTATTCAGGTTCTTAAAACAAATAGGGTTTACGATAAAGATAATATTACCTAGTTTTTTGTCAGTAATAAGGTTTTGTCTCGAAATGTATTTAAAGTTTGTATTACATGACAAACATTCCGTAAGTTTAAATTAATTCCGAGGTTGGTATTTAAAACTTAAAATAAGGCTCTGAGTAATTATTAACCATATAACTTACCCTTTAAACAATGATTTTAGCATAGAACACATGATAATTTAGCCTGATAGCATTTTCGATTATTGTCTCACTATACAGAGTGTCCCATAACTCTCTGGACAAAGGTATATAGCATTGTTGTTTTGGACAAACACATTTTACCATTTAAACAGGGGTCTCCCATGCATAGTTTTCCGTTTGTCGGTCTGTATGTGTTATGAGCCGTGGCCATGCCCCAGCACGTCACTCTCATTTTGTTATACTTGTTATATGTTATATATGTTCATGATGTTTTATGTGTCCTTTTTCTGTGGTGGCCGGATGTTCCCTGGCCCAAGACGTCAAATTCTCATAGGCGCAGAGATTGTGCTCGGGGCTGGCAGACCTAACCTCAATGATAATTTTGGTTATTTGCTCAATTTTTATTAATCGGTTTTCATCTTGCACTGCCAGGCCTAGAATGAGCTTCTAAACCTAGCTAAACGCCGCTACGGGCGCTACGGGGTCCAAGTGTCCGCCAGTCACTGCCACTGCCACCACATCTTCAAGGATGCTGCCGCCGCCCAACACGAGGGAGAGAGCCCCGTTTCATCTCTCCGCTCCATCTCACATAGGTCTCACCTACTGGAAGTCACTGTACAGCGCAACACTGAAAACTTCGACCTGGGTGAGACAACTCCGATGTATTTTTATTGTTAATGAAGAAAAGAAGCGGGGGAGACGTTGAATCAAGTTAAATGGACTATTTTTAAAGAAAAGGCAGAGCTCTTGGGGGGGGGGAGATTGTTTATTGGTGGATTAGAACTGTGAGTGCGCGACTGTAATATTTTTCCTTAAATGTTTTATTTATTTATTTGTCTTTGTGTCGTAAATTGTAGGTGTTGTAAGTTGTTATTTATTAATTTATTATATCAATGTTATCTAAGTTTAAGGTTTAATTATTTTTAGGGTTTATTTAAAGCTATTGTATTCTCAAAAGAAAAATGCTTTTTGCAGCAAAGAAGGAGCTACCAGTTATGCAGTTTATAGTTCATATTTTTAAAACTGCGGAACCAAATTGAACTAAATTTAAGTCAACTGATTGTAGTGTTAGGGTTCATGAACAAAAAGTTACGTTATGATTAACTCAGATAATTTCAAAACAACCGTATTTAGATGCACCGACCTAAAAACTTTGACAACAGATCTTGGCCTACAGGTTATACTAGATGAACTTAACCTAACTTTTTAATTGTAGTCGAGTGCGTATTGCGGTTGTGAGTAGACGGTGAGTACAGTTTTCCTAATTCACTGTCAGGTTGGAGGCAGCGATGCAGCAAAGATGATGTACTGTCAGTTTTCCATTTACATGTTGTGTTAGTGTATTGTATTTGTTGTTTGTATGTGTATTTGTTAGTTTTGTGTTTGTGTATATTAAAAGGTATGTACAACACAAATTATAAAAAGTTCCAAACAATTTAGGTTAGTTAGTTGTAAGAACTTGATGTTTTAATATAAGTAGGGTTCACTTGATAACGGGAGCTTACTTACCTCCCAAATCGATGTAATTTTAAACAATAGAAGCGATAGGTTAAGGTCCAAATAAATCATATTTATAAAATAAATTGCAAAACTTTGTCCAGTCCACCAGACCGTTCTACTGGGCCGATTTTAACGATTATTTTTTTAAATAATAGGTAATTATGTCTATATATGTCATCACTCATTCAAACTAACATAATCTTCAATTGGCTGCGCCCCAGTGCCTTTTAAAGTTCCCATTTTAATCTTATGGAGGAAGTTTGTTTACAACAGATGATTACTTAAAACATGCGTTTGTTATCCAAGAGAGCCAATTTGGTTTGCCAAAGAATAATGCAGCACATAATACAAATACCTTATTTTTGGGTGTTTTATAGTCAAGAATGTACATGCAATCCCGTTATTATTGTACGATGTTAGGATGGGAAAATCTTATGTATGAGGTAAGAAGGCTTGCTATGTGTATTTGAATAGGACAATTTTATGTTTTGAATGTTTTGAAGTTTTGCTATTAACTTTAGAACTCTTTCAACAACTTCTAACTGATTGACGTTTTAAGTTTTCTAAAACACATTGATCATCTAATTTATTACGTTCCGTAATGTACTTTTCTACAAAATGGGCTTTTCCCTTTACGTTCTTAATATGTTTCTGGTTTCTCTCTACAAACTTCATAACAAACTTCCCATACAAACCGTTGGGTTTTTTCGATTTTGAGTTTCTGTATGTGTATTTGTACGAGTGCGTAAATGTGTATTTGTATTTCAGCTTTTCATTTTAAGCCTGACAATGTTTAGCACACTGGTTTTATTTCCTAAAGTCGTTCATTGAACCCAAAAATGGGGGAAACTTTGACAAGACATCACAAAACGAGCGTCAAAGCCAAAATAAACCGTGACACTTAATTGATTTAATTGGTTTGGCAAAAAATTCGGGGTCGCTTTTATAAGTTTTGTTGTTATATTTTATTCAAGTGGTTATCTGTCTGTAAGTAGATTTCAGAAAATTAAAGCCATCATTGCTCTACACTTTACTTAAAACAATAAAATAACTCTATCACCCTCTACCAGTAGCTCATACAATGAGAAAAATTATAATTGATGATAATATATTTTCCATTTTAGCGAATTTCTCCAAATTCATTTTGTTTTTTTGTTTTTTGTATCTATTACCGTAGTCGGGGACATACAGCTAAGACCTAAATAGGCCGGGGACGATGATAACTTTTCGTTTTGAGGTTCCCAGATGCCAAGACCATTCGTTCTAATTTGAATATATATATTATCATGTATCGTGTAATGGGATGAGCTTGTGAAGAATATAGTAGTTATTTTCTTGTAAAACAACCATCATAGTATGGTCATAGATTATCTCCCAATAACTGTTTTAAGCAGATGATAAACTAGCCATATAAATCACAGCTGTTAAAGTAAATAAAAACCTGCTGCTAAACTTTAGCGGGAAAAATATTAGGTCTAACGAGTTCAGGAATTAGGAGAACATTACCTTTATTCATAGTTACAACTGGTTAGTGCAAAAATTATAAATCTTTTCACTAAATATTTATAAAACTTTGGAAAGAATTACCGCTAAAAAAGAGTATTTTTAGATTTTACCACCAAAAAGGTGAATTATTTTAACTTTATTAGCCTTTACACATAAACTCAAGGTGTAATATTGACTGATGCTGCCGAGCAGCACGGGTTCTCTAGTCAATAATAAATTCAAATCAATCGCTATTTTCAGTTTAAAAATACATTTTTGTATCGTGTTTGACCTAACTACGATTTGTTTGATTACTTAAATATTTTCACTAATCCTGAATATAGACGGTCCCAGTCCCATAAAGAAAGGTATTGTAACTTACTGAGCTATGCCGTATTATACCTTAACCGGGCTCTACATAATGTTTAGCAAGAAGCCTGAGCAATATAGTACTGAGGTACGGTATGAATGTTATCCTTATGGAGAATAATTACAATTTGATATCTTGATTTCTTATGAAAGTATATTGAATAAACTTGGCATGTGGCTTCACCTAATACTGGTATATTATTATTTTCACCAAAATATTTTTTCGATTGTCTCCGTGGCAGCAAACCTGCATACTCAGCACTAGTGTTATTCTTATGGAGAATAAGTCAAGTTTGATATCTCCCTTAATCATGAACATAAATTAATACAACTTGGTATAAATCTTCGTCTGGTTAAGGTATAATGATAATGGCATTTAAAATCACATATTTTGTGTTCCTTTTTTCTGCAAACCTGCGTACTCAGATTTTAATGTTATTATCATGGAGAATAAATAAAATGTTATATATCTCTGATTTATTCGTGTATTTTCATGAAACTTGGTGAGTGGCTTTATATGGTAGATAGAAACATATACATGCATTGGCAATTCGCTAAGTACGGAGGTTTGCTGCGACAGGGGTATTTTTTATATATCCCTATCCAAAGAATCTTTATATATAATTCTGTTAGCGAAATCTTTAAGTATCAATTAGGGGAGTTTGGCAAATCGCAGGATGATGAGAGAAGACTCTAATTTAAGGCCTTAGGCCTTAATCCCAGGGACTCAGAAAAATTACAGTATTTGCAAAAAATAAAAAATAAAATTATTTAGATCACTCCACCTTAGAATGAGCTAGAATTTTTTGCTTAGGCTCAAGATTATTGCACTGACAGCCCTGACAGCCAATCAGAAGCTTACTGGTTCTGCTGTCACCAGTCTTGTAGGTTTAATTCGTTTCCACTGTTTATTTAATGTGTTTCCCTATTTTTTTAAATTTTATTAACTTTAATAATGAAATTGTTAGTTTTTAAAAGTTTTGAGCATTGTAATAAGGTGGAGAACAGTAGACCAACTTAAGTCAGGAGATACCTCTTACAATTCTCTATGAGATACACAGCATTACATATGTTTTAAATAATAAAAACAAGTATTAACACTTTGACTAATGTACAGACCAAATAGTGACTTGTCAGATCTATAGCCCCTAATATAAAATGTTTGCGAATGTTGATATTGTATTTACTTTTTATATGCTGAGTAACATAAATCGATATGAACATAAAATAATACATAATACTACCAGAAACTTTGGCTTTTGTTGTTGTATTTTAAGGAAATTTTAAAGGACAAAAAAGGGCAAATTGAAGAGTCTGGCTCCATTGGGTTCTTCCCCATGAAATTTGCTATGAATGTTCTATGAATGTTCAACAGATGTAATATAGCTTCAGAAATCTGCGCAGACAATCAATATAACAATTAAGCTTTGTTAGAGACATACTCAAAACAAAGCTAAATTTGAAAATAATTTTAGTATAGAAAGTAGGAGACGGACACTGAACACGAAATTAAACGGTAACTTTAATACGAGTTATGAAAATATGCTTATTACAGTAGTACATTATAAGTAACAACATTTGTTTGTCATTATTCAAATGTTACGTTAGTGTATTCAAATGTCTTTATTCTAATTAATTAATGTTATTATGTACCTTATGTATTGACAAATTATGTCAAAATAATGCGCAAAGATTAATTGAAATACATTATTTTACTTGTGCTAAGTGATTAAGTCCTTTCCAAACCTAGCTCCTTAACTCAATAATACCAACTCTACCTACAGTTTTTTAAAATGCGTGAATGGAACAGTGATTATCTATTTTTTGTGATATTTATTTGAAGCAGTATTAAAGAGTTCCGCTTCTTAAACGTAACTTAATATTGATGGCGATATTTTTAGTCAGCTATTGTTACTGTTTTACTGTCATTTGAATTGTTTTTTGTTTCAAGTATACGTTAACAGAACCGAAATAATGCAGAATTTAGATTATATTTCCCACTTTTCACAATTTTATTTTATTGAAACTTTTGTATCGTACGCTGAAACCTGTTGTTCATTGACTTAATTCATTCACAACTTGAGTTAAAAAGTACATGTTAAACTCTTCGTGTAACTAAATCATCACGTAACAGGAAGGTATCCCTACTTAAAAAAACCTTTGTAACTTTCAATTTTGAAATGCAAATGTAAGACAACAGGAGGCTGGTACTTTAAAGTCATACAACAGTTCAGATAACACAGAGACTCCAGCCTTGTCACTCTCAGCTGTTGAGCTATGATCGTTGCTCTTGCCTAATGGATTAACTTGTCAATATAACCCACTATCCCTGTGGATATTAATCATTTTGATAATATATATGAACACAAATAACAATAATGCTATAAAATATATTTAATCCATAAACATTTCAATATTATTCTATAATAAATATAGGTCACAACCTTCAGAAGTACACAGTTGAATTTTGTTTCTCCTAAGCTTCCCTGTTTTAAACTATGAAATCTGAGGTTGATGCCGTGGTACAGTGACAGCTGAGATGTGTTGTCTGTGTGTATGATGAGACTTAACAACGATACAACTTCAACCAGCATGGAGTCTACTAGGACTCGATGAGCGTCACTGAGGATGCAAGGCTACCTGATGATATAGCGATTATGTCGCAGCGATCACATTAATTCTCACCACATGTGTATGCTCAACCAATATGTTAGCAGCAACTCGCGCAGTGCGCTTTACCTTTCGAGAAAACAGCTTAAGAACTCACAGATGGTCGCCAGAACACCAAGCAACGGAAAGAATAGATGGGAAGAAATACTTAAGTAACTAGTTATTTGGTTTTATAACTAAGTGTGAACTTATGTCACGGCATAGTGGTACTACCGCTGCACTATACGCCCAGATGGGATGTCACCTTTTTTAAGGTACTAGAGAAATATTTGTAATTTCGTATATCCAACCATTTTAAGTTGAATAAGTAATCTGGGATTTTAGAACAAAATTAGCTGTCCAACAATTAAATAGATAATACTCAATAAATGCTGAAATGTTACCCTCTTTTTTAGTTGTCAAGGGAAATTTGCGAGAATGGGATTCAAGTGTACAATGGCGGCTGGTTCAGGGTCCGGCACCATATTAGAGAACTCCGAAAGAAATATGTCAAACATATCTGACAACCTCGGTTTTACATTGAAAACCGGACTGTCTCATGCGTTAAATATGTTATAGTTGCAGTGTTGTTGTCTGTTAGAGGGTGTTGTTAGTAAAAGATGACTTGAAGAGGAAATCACTTCACTTGCTTAATTTTATTTATACGAGTAGTATGTATCAAAATACCAATTAATTCTTTAAATTCTACTTAGCCTCTGGATTCATTCAATTTATATATTACTTTTTTAACTTAGCAATCCTAGTTTTTTTATACATATTTTAATCCTAACGAAATTTATTTTTGATCCGAAGCTGAATCATCAGTCAAAGATCCAGAAACGACCAAACTTAATTTATAAATTCATCCAAGGGATTTAATGTTTACCAAAATTATACTTAACTGTCGTATGCAACTCATTATCCCACTGAGTTTTATTAGTATAAAATCTTTAGACGAACTGACACCAATTTTCATGACAGCTGTTCATTCAACCGAGATGAAACAGATTTTCACTCAGATATTTATGAGAACAACATCGAAACCAGGCCGGTTCTTTATGGGAAACACATAAACGGAAAACCGGGTGAACATCGATTTATCGTTTTTATTGGCGCTCCGTTTTTAAAAGGTTTCTTCGAGTATTAGTTTTACAACTTAGTATTTGATTGCGTTCCTTGTCAATTTATTTAAATGCCACTAGTCAAACCTATCATACGATAAGTTTATCTAATTTTTCACAACGCAACCCAAATAAAGTGTAAATGGTGCAATTCTCTTAGTAAGAATGAATCGAGTAATTAGAGCTGTAAAATAAATAGAGGGCGTAAAATTTATTAAAATTAATCAAAATAAAAATACCTTACTTATTGAGTTATAACTTGACCAACAAGGACACTCATTATATAACTGTTTGATCCTTTCACATGAAATACTTACTTTGAAACTAAAAGGAATTATAAAAGGAGATATAACTTATTTCATACAAAATTAAAATGTGGCAACAATTGATCTAATGACTTAGGATTAAAAGGTGTATTTCTTACTAGCTGTGTACCCGTCCTTCTTACGGGTTGTATATAAATGGTAGATTAACTAAAGCAAATAACAATCCACATTATTTTACAATATTAAAATTACATTTTACACGTTTAAAGTACAATTAAATCAAAGTTAACGAAATATACTGGCAGATAGTTCGGGTCCTGTTGCTAAGTAAAGGAACATTTACTTGCAGGTACAAAGCACATATCCAAGCCACCAAATCTAACAATCGTGCCACTCAAAAGTCTACGTTTGCAGAGCATATTTTAACAACTGACCACAGCTACGGTAACCTACAAGAAAATTTAGAAATGTTATCATTTGAGAACAAAGGCAATAATATTAACGCAAAAGAAGATCTTTTTATATATATGAACCATTTTATTACCAAAATAATTTACTAAATGCTATGCATGCAGAACAAATAAATGTAATTTTTGAAAAAAATTAAGGAAATTAAAAATAAAAGTCCCCACACCCTGTATTAAAAACTCGACATATGTAGATTGAATCATATGATTTTATTTACATTTAAGTTATGTTTTGTATTTTTTAAATGTTAGGTTAGGTATAAAGGAGTTAAGACGCTATGAACATGGCATTATAGCAGAAACACGTGTCTGTAGAGTAAAATTAATTTAAAAGGGTACTCAGGTATTTTAAATCTATTTGGAATTAAAATTATATATATAGGTGTGTGTGTGTGTGTGTGTGTGTGTGTGTGTGTGTGTGTGTGTGTGTGTGTGTGTGTGTGTGTGTGTGTGTATGTGCGTGTGTCCGTAAGCACGATAACGCTTGAAAAAGGTCCGATATAAATCAAATTTGATAAAAATTTGTAAAGTATCAATTATTTGAACGAGTTCGAAAACCAGACGAATCGCCCCATCCCAAGGGGGGGTTTTGGGGGTTTTGTACCCCAAAACGTTTTTTGGGGTTTCCACATGTAATTTGCATTTAAATTAAATTTAAATTTTTACCATTGAATTCAGTATAATAAAACAAACAATTTGGTATTTTGATCATTTCTCTACGTTAATTGGTTACTGAGATATTGAAAGTATTAAACACAGTACTAACGAAATTTGGTGTATAGCTTCATCTGGTTGTGGTTTATTGTTGTTTGCACAAAAAAGTTTTTCGCTTACGGTTCTCGTAGCAGCAAACCTAGGTACTCGGTCCCCATGTTATTCTTATGGAAAATAATTAAAATGTTACATATCGCTTATTTACGAATGTATATGGATGGAACTTGGTATGTGTCTTCACTTAGATGAGTTCTATTAATATTTGCATAAATCCATTATTTTGTTTTTCTTGTTGCAGCAAGCCTGCGTACTCATCCCCAATGTTGTTCTTATGGAGAATAATTAATATTCTAATATCACTTGTTTGTAAATATATTTCTTATGAATCCTGTTAAGTGTTTTAAAGTGTTATGTTATATATTCATTGTAAATTTGCTGAGTATGCAGGTTTCCTGTGACGGGGGTATTTTTATTTACATTCATTTAATATTTCTATTTATTCATGATAAATAATGGTATAATTGATTTATTATTTGATATTGTGGACTGTACTCTATTTGGTTTATATTTATATGTGCAAAATTAAAAACCGTTGTTGAAAATACATTTTGGTTGTTTAAATTCGTTTTTTATTTTTGATAGTTTAAGTAATTTGTTGATAATCCTCCAAATAGTTTTATTGTTTTAACTAATATGTTTATACAAATTATTATTATTTAATATGATTGTTAGTTATCAGATTTGACGTTTTGGTTTTTATAGCGTAAGCACTCAATTTCCGTTTATTTTATTCTTACGATTTTTGAGGTATTTTTCTTGCTATACTTAGTTTTAAGCTGTGATAATCTTAGTATTATAATGTAATTGTTTTAAACAACTTTCAATTGTACAACTATATTGTTATAACAATAATCTTCGTAAATGGATAGAAACAATAAAATAGGTTTATTTTTTTAAACTTGAAGGTTAAAAAGGATTGTTTTGTCAATGTGAAATGTTATTTCTCTGGAAAATGTCTTATATCTGCAATGGTATATTTCACTACTAGTCACGAAAGGGACCTATTTTGGGGCTAGATAGCATTGAACGCGCGAGGAAAAGCGTAATGCTACTGTAACGTAGCAAACGCTTTTAAATTAATATAGACGTTTATATCTATACTTTGTAACATTACTAGAATTTCCTATGTGTATCTCGTTTTGGGAAGCGAGAATGGTAAATAGTTAATAGTAAACAAAGCAACGACTGTTTTTATTTATATATAATTCAAAATAAGACATAAACTAAATAAAACTCTAATCCATATGTATGACATTGCGTGTTGGAAGTCCCGTTTGGTAGATCCCTGAGGCTTAAATCGAAAATCTAAAGCAAGTTTGCTCATCTGCACACCTAGACGCACATTTTAATGTACAATATATGGGGTGAATCTTAAAACAAAAATCCTTATTGTTTACAGGTTTGCATGTAGCGTATTAACATTGGGTTTATGGTATTAATAATATAGATGGATAAATAGATAGATTGTTAAGCCAGTTTCCACACCAATATCATTTACAGTGTGTTTTGCCCTAACAAATTTGAATATTTAATAAAAACACTAATAAACTACTGTTTTTCGAACGAAAGAAACATATAAATGATAACAATACTTTATAGTTTTAAAGATTAATTTTCTCGTAGTGATGGCTTTTAAATACTGGACGGATAAACTAGAAGAATACTAATTGTTTCTCAAAATTATTTAGCCAGAGAACAAAAGTGGCTACAACAAAAAATTTTATTGTTTTAGGAAACATTTCAACAATGGAGCCGTTATCAGTGGCGGAGTTTAAAAACGAATGTCTTAATAACGACTGGATGGCTCTCCCAGCTAATAAGCATACGTTTAACTTTTATAATAACCGTGTCTCTATTTTAATTTATTTAATTTATTATTGTTTCACTCTCAAAAGTTCCTCTAGGAATATTTTATTATAATTAGAACACAATATTCTAGCCAATGAAGTAAACATTTAGATTTGTGTTTTACTGTAACCTTTAAATCGTGATCTAAAGTTTAAACGGTATGAAATATATGAGCAATTATTAATTCGACATGTAGCAAATCCACATGACGCGTAAAGTAAATACAAACCATGAAGCCAAATGCAAAGTGCATAGGGATAATAACCGACCGGTTGCAGCTTCGCCCGCGTAAACTATGATAGTTGTGTCTGCTTCAATCTGTGGTTAGCCCGTGGAAATAATACGAATCAACATCAGCTGTTTAAATTTTCATTAGCTCAAACCAAAGTGAATGTCCATAAGGAATACATGGTAAATTTGGGACCCAGCGGGGCGGAACGCAGGGGGAATTTCGTAATACCGTTTCTTATCAAGCATCTAGGGCCAAAGAGGAACCTTTTTGCCAAATAGTTATGAGGTTTCGTGATAGGTCAGTCAGTCAGTGGGATTTGGATTTTATATATTAAAATTGAGACGTTTTGATTTAACAGTATACAAAATATTTTTATAACATTTTTCTCTCAGAATGCTCTTATTTATTAATTATTGTAGGATCAGGTAGTTGATGTTCTAAGGTATTTGAAAATAGTATAATATTTATCCTCCAATCACATAAAATGTTAGCCCCGTACCAGTTGTAACAAAACTAATGGTGGATCAGCAACGTTTGGTTTAATTTTAAGATGGGTGTATGACACTTGTGCAAATATATGAGCTTCTTTAGGCACTAATTATATCTACTAACACAGAAACACAGTTACTAAATAATTATGCAAAAGACAAGAACAAAGTATTGACCACCTTACAATTTATTATGGTGAGTTAATTTAAGTTTTAATCTACTATGCATAATCTATTTGACTATCATTTCCTTATTAAAATTGGAAAATTCACCAGACGTGTGGATCTAAAGAAACTTACAAGTTTATTTATTTTTAAGAAGTGTATATCAAATATTATATTTATAAAACAGTAGAGCAACAATGGTAGTTCTTTACAAATAATGTTGTTAAAATCAATTAAAATCCAAAGTTTTAAGTAAGAGGTAAAGAAAAACATGACTTTCAATTTAAGTGAAAGTAAAAACTAATTGAAGTATGTTATTTTTATTTCCAAGTTGTAACTCTGACGGTCCATATCTACTTGGATATTGAAGGGTACAGGATTTACGACCTAAAACAATAAGTATACTTTTATAAATTATCGTCCTAAGTTGCTGTAAACACAACCAAGTAATTTGTTTATTATTTACCAAGTAAAAAAAAACTTGTATATTTATACCACTTTAAATCTTCATTACATTACATAGTGTAGCATTTTAATCGTACAGGATTAAGTTTAAACTATAACGATCATTAAAAAATATTTGTTCTTAAGACTGAGATAAACAATATTTCAAAAAGAGTCATAACTTAAGGTGGACATTATTTACGATATTTTTCGTAATAAGGTAATAATTAAAGTTAACCACATCTGAGTATGTTTTCTAAATTTCAGTTATTATTACTTCGTGCGGTTTAGGAAAGTGAGGGTAAGGAGTTTAACTTGTTTTTACTCATTGGTTTTCATTCCCACTGTTTTAAGTTGGGAGTGGAAGGAAGTGAGTCGAGTGCCCACATTATTGCCAACCTCCCCTCTCCTACTCACCGCACAAGGTTAAAATTATTCTCCTCTTGGCGCACAAGGTTAAAATAACTTTCGTATGAGGGATAATATCTTGTATGTCAGATCAGGGGATATTCTCATAGCAATTACAAATAATTTAGAACATTAAACATTACTTATAATTATATTATAGAACATCAATCTAAACTACAAAAGGATCATTTATACCAGTACTCAAGAGTGATTTCATACATTGTTCATTAGAGTGACTTGGTTATTTTTGCAGGTTAATATTGTATGGATGAACACATTTTAAAGTATCTTAAAAATAATAACATCATTTAATTTAACACCTTATTGTTGAGGCTGAACGTAATAAATACTACAACAATTACACTGTTAACTTTGATGTTAGAGTTGCCATGTAGTATTTACTTTACTTATTTATAAAATCCAACAGAGGGACACCTGATTTAAATTTAATTCCAATTACATTTAACAATAAACTTGTTATTAAAAAGAAAAATATTTTATAATCTCTTCCTTTTGTTGTAAAGCAAATGATTTATTTCAAAACTTGGGAGGAACGTTAACGAGGTTATTAATAAGCCAAAACGTCACTAGCTTGAGATAATGTTTAATTTAGACACACTTGGCTGAAACTTACACTTGGGGAATTTAATTTACAATGCGATACATTATATTGTTATACCCTTTAAGCCTCAGATTCAAGAATTAACCTTTAATTACCAATAAAGTTACACAACAAATGTGATTTCACAATAATTTAAAATCATCGTGCGAATTATAAATGTTTACTCTATTATAAAAAAATACATGTTGACATTAAACGTTTACTTCGTTCTTGAATTCTCTTCCAGTTGGCTGATAGTTAGCGGTAGGCACATTCATAATGACCTGAAAGAGGTGCCGGTCATAGCGCGTTGCCAATTTCGTCTGTGTGTTCTGGGATGGGTGTGTTTTTCTCGTAACATGTCATTCATAGTAGACGCATTAGCACATAGTAATATAGTCTTTCAGAGCAGAAGGCCAGGGACTAAATTCATGTGAAATTTCCTGAGCAAGAATTTACTGAGCGCACTTGCAATTTGTTTCGAGCATGTCATTGATCGGTGCGTATTTTTATATGTTAATCGAATTTGGGTGTGAAAAAATACTTGCACCGGACGACTCAAATCACCTCGTTCCTTCCGCCTATATAATAAACGAACCGCAGTTGAGGACATTAATAACACTGCTGTTCTGCATGATTATAGTTATATTCCTGCTTATATTGTATAATACCTTCCTTCGAATAAACCTGAAATTTCAATTGAATATCACAAAATCTAATATGAAAAATAAAAACTAATTCTAAGAAAAAATTATGATTATATAATGTCACAATTTATTAAATAATTATGTTTGGCAAATGTCCCTGAATAGAACAGCACTGGTAAATGCAATTAAAAGTTCATTTAAATCGCCACGAAACGGCAATATAGGTTATTTTGTTGAATGTGTCTACAAATCAATAATACTACGTTTTTGATGGACAAACCTTTTATCTTTTTGAAATTTTAAAATGACTAAACTAATAATAATCGGTGATTGGTAGATTTATATAAGCATAGGGGATTTAGTTTACAGAGTTTAATTACGTTAAAACTATCCTCACTTAAATAACACCATAAATTTTAATTTATGGTGACAGTTTTAAATTTTAAATTTTAATTGAAATTTTAATTTGATGGTATTTAACTTCTAAGCTCAGTAGAGAACAATTAAACATGTTTTCCGTTTTAGCGTATTCAACTTAGGAAATTAAAAAAAACAAATTGTCCACAAATACATATTTTTAAATTAAATATAATTATTAAGAATATAATCTGGATTAAATTTGTACTTTTGCATTTACATTAAAATAAAAAAATAACGTTTCGCTAAGTAAAATATCAACTTAATGAAACATGGTGATCAAACCAATAATGATAATTTGTAGTAATGTAGTGCTACAAATGAAAACTGATGACAAATTATATAGTAGAACCTCGCTAATTCGAACCTCGATAATTCTTAAAACTCTATAATTGGTCAGTTTTGCCCGTTCCATTCAGAAAACCTCTAATATAAAAAAAATATTTACTGTTAATTAGAAGTGTTTTAACGCATAGCGTAGGCTATAAAATTCGAATATATTTATACTCCGGCACCTAGAATTCGAATTTTGTTTCTGTAATTTGAAACGTTACCTCTATATTTCGCAGTCAACCTCTACAGTACGAGCTGTGGTACCGTAAGCCTCTGAAATGCGAACTAAGCGCAAAAAATCCTGTTTAAACATGAACTAATACACAGTTTCCTTCAGATATGGTTCATTGAAATTGGTTTTGTTTTTTACCCCTATAATTCGCATTTCATTCACATTAACCTCTATAATTCAAACTCGCGATATTTCAAACTTATTTTAATTCGAAATACATTGGCTGTCCCCTGAATTTAGAATAAGTGAGCTCTTACTGTATTATGCAGTTGGCAGGTAGGTTTACTGTATACATGTATTCAGTGCTATTATACTATGCACCCAATCATGGGAGTATATCCCAGATACCGAGAACAATACAGCAGTGTCAGTGCCATCTGGCGTGCATCACTATAACAATACACAGCCCTTGTCTGCCCACCCTTCGTATAGGAGTACCTTATGTGTCGTAGTATCCAATGTTTGGCAAAATATTTAAAAGTATAAAAAGTACAAGTAAAATTTATTTTCAAAAATGTTACGGTAATAGCAAACGTCTATACCATTTGACATTTACCATATGGCATCTGATATTTATAAAATCCATATTCAGTATTACTTAGTATAGGATGATTGATGTACCTGTACCAGCCATTTTACTTGAAAACATTTTACTGAATCTATAAAAACGTATGTTAAACGGCAACTTCATAAATTTTAGGTTTTCTGTCCTAAAAGTTGTTCGCTGCAATAGTTTTAATTTAGCAGCAACTGTAAAATGTTTAAATACAAACCCCTTTTTATAATGTTGCTTTAAAAGTTAATATATATTAAAGATATTTGTAACCTTTGGTATTTTCTCCTAAACATCACCGGTAGAAGAGCATAAGTTGAGTATTTTATAATTTTAACATGAATTGAAATCCAACATTATTTATTTGTTAAGCTGTAAAGTTAAATTAAAAAATTAATTACCAAGTATGCAAATATTTGATATATTTGTTTTATGTCAATTTTATACAAATCTGATGTTCTCTTTAGTTAGTTTTAAAATCCAATTTTTTTAATTTGGTGGCCATATACAAACAGTTATTAAACCATCCGAATGTTATTTGAGGGAAAATATTTAATTACAGTGGCCTGGTGTTCTGAACATTCTTATTTATTAATTTTTAATGCTTATCAACTTTTACTATTGTTATAAACTAACAATAGTATAATTCAGATATACAACATTTCAATAACATTTTATCCTTAAAAAGCTTATGACATCTCAAACCAAATCTTTATCTAATAATGTAGCAATCCCACGATTCTGAGAATATTGCAACAAGAAAATACAAGATTCAGGAATTTGTAATAAAGGCAATAAATCAACATCTTTAATTTTATTAAATAAATTTGTTTTTCTTGAAGAAATTTTTACTAAATAATTTATTTAATAGCATGATGTGTGTTGGCACTATTGAACATAATAAAACCACATATATTTACACATATACTGTTCTTGCATGCAAGACTGTAAATATGCACAAAATATGGTACAAGGCAATCGATTTCAACCAGTTACACTGGTCATCATCAGGCCTAATCGGTTAAAATGGTGTAAATTCATCACCTGGTACCATACTTAATGTACATTATCCATCTTGTATGTAAGTGCACTGAAAGTTTAAATATGATTCGTAGTGCTGTGTCTTTTCTAGCATGATACACTTCGACAAATACAAAATAGGGCGAAAATAAATATTAATTTTGATAATTGCAAGCCCGACTTACTTACTACTCGAGCAAAAAGAGGCTCTTTAAAGTGAATATAATGGCACTGAAACATCATATATATATGTGTACCAACCACAAAAAACATCGGATAGTTATTGGTATAGTGTATATGGTGTGGTTTGAACATATTTATTTTAATTTAATATTTAATATATATATATATATATATATATTATTACCAGATGCAATAATCATGACCTAAAACTCAGACGATATATATATATATATATATATATATATATATATATATATATATATCGAATTAGTTCTTTATCATATCTTTAAAAGAGTTGGTAAGCTACTTATTGTCTTAGGTGGCTAGTATTTCAATACAAAAATTGTTTTGTGTCAACCATAGATGTCTGTAAATAAATCGATAGTAACATGATGTTGTGAATGTAACTCTGGTATAAATAATAATTCAACATTCGTAACCTCGATCGCAGCGCTTTCTCAGTATATCGATAAACAATGTTTGAGTTACGTTTTAATATTTTATTTCATGACACAAGCTGTAAAAAACAATATCAGACAACGTTATTTAAACTCACGGAAAAATTTGGAGGCAAATCTAAAATATAAAGTTAAAATTGAAAAATTAGCTACATTGTAAACAATTAGCTGAAGTTAGTAACCACTTGAATAAAGTGGTTATTTATGCAAGTAAATGACTACACTTACTTATCGCATTTTACAAAAACAAAGCACTCTGCACTGAGCTGGCGTTTTAGCCGATTGACGTAAGTTCTCAATTTCATAAGTGGCTGGTTTCACCTGCTCTTCCTTTTGGATCACTATATTTCATTACTTGTGTTTCTCATTGCTACAGAGTGTGGTCATTACTTGCATATATTTTGTACGACAGTATTCTACTATGGTTTTTTATTTTATCAGTATTAGTTAATTAATGACCCCACATTAGAGCTGCTACTGTTAAGAGGTTCCTGAGATGCATATTAGTGGGGTTTGTTAACATACCCACGTCACTATTGTTTCTCAAGTAACAATAAACAAAAAATGTATGACGTATTGTTTCAAGTACAATCAATGTCCATGAGGTACAAAGGATAGGAAGGAAGGATTGTAATAGTTCCCCCCGTCAGTAATATGAGGTCGATGTTTATACGTTGTTTTTAGCGAATTTCCCCTATAGGGTAGAAGCTATTACCGTAGGTCTCATGGTAAGACCATGATAACTTTTCATTTTGAGGTCCCCAAAAAAACCCCAAACCCCAAAACTATATATATATATGTCCGTAAGCACGATAACCCTCGCAAAAAAGGTCCGATGTTAATGAAATTTGGTACAAATGTGCAAAGCACAATTTTTTTGAACGAGTTCGAAAACCAGACTAATCGCACCATCCAAAGGGGGGTTTTTGGGGGGTTTTTACCCCAAAAATGTTTTTTTTGGGGTTTCCACATGTAATTTTTATTTAAATCCAATTTTATTTTTCACCATTTAATTCAGCTTAAAAATACAAACAATTTGGTATTTTGATCATTGCTCTACGTCAATTGGTTCCTGAGGTATTGAAAGTGCTAAACACAGTACGTTGTCCAATGTTATTCTTATGGAGAAAAAGAAAAAGTGTATATCTGGTTATTTATGAACACAAACTGACAAAATTTGGTATATGGCTTTATCTGGTTGGGGTTTATCGTTGTTTTCACAAAATACAAAATTTTCACGTATGGTTCCCGTAGCAGCAAACCTAGGTAATCGGTCCCCATGTTATTCTTATGGAGAATAATTAAAATGTTATATATCGCTTACTTATAAATGTATATGAATGAAACTTGGTATGTGACATTACTTAGATGAGTTCTAATGATATTTGCATAAAAACCCATTATTTTGTGTTCCTTGTTGCAGCAAACCTGCGTACTCATCCCCAATGTTATTCTTATAGAGAATAATTAATATTTTTAATATCGCTTGTTTGTGAATATATTTCTTATGAATCCTGTTAAATGTTAATGTGTTATGTTATATATTCATTGGAAATTCGCTGAGTATGCAGGTTTGATGCGACGGGGGTATTTTTAATCCACTTTAGCATTCCTAATCTACCAAAATGAACGTAAAGTGTGTATGGAGGACAAACCAAAACAAAGATATCGTCATTACCGTATCGTAATATTTCACCTCTCAACCTGCTATTGTCGTGCTACTTCGAAATCAACCTTTCTGAAGCTGTAAGCTTAGAGATGTTATGATGGAAGTAGCAAAACAGTGACTTAGTGCAGCCAGCTTCTTGCACAACAACATTCAGTTCTCTAAATTACGGGGAGATAGTAAGCAGCTTATACTTCTGCTCATTTCACGTTTTACTGGATAAAGAACTGCAGAAGCTAAGGAATTATTAAAAATAGAATTTTAACCATGTCATAAATGTAATCAGAGCTCTTTGACCCCTGGTGCATATTACTTCACCTTGTTTTATATTTCCGTTGCTTTCACTAATGAAATAAATAATAAATAATTTACCAAACAATTAATTAATTCAATAATTTACTGTGCAGAATATAAATAAGTCTTATTGAATAAACTAGTTCAAGAGTTTAAAGCAAGCTAGACGTGTATTTGTCTTCAATTTTACAAATGCCACACCGAGGCTTGAGACAAGGTTCACTGCCGTAATAGGTTTCTGAATTATTATGAGGTGGAGAACTTGAAATGGTCGGGGTTTCACTATGGATTTATTTTAAGGCTGTCTTGTTTGGTTACTCAACCAGTTTGAGAATAACCCTGGTCAATCAAAGTAAAATTAAATTTAAATATTTATATTTCTAAACTATAGGTACTAATACAAAAGAATTTAGCACATATATAAAATCATTTACTAATAGTGTCCAAGTTTGTGACGTAAAGTTTCGTTGAACTAGACCCAAGAATAGATTAGCGTAGGATATACAAGTACCCATTGCTGTACATTTCATTAAAACAAGTTTTTCCAAAAATTTAGAATTTATCTTACTCAAAATTGTATGAGTGAAAGTGGCCAAAAAGGTTAGTGGAGGGTTTAGAATTAGTGGGCCTTGAGTTTAGAGCGCAATTTCCAGCCTCCAAACCATCATCGTAAGGAATGTTTGTATACATCGATTTAATACCACCTGTTACATTCAGAGGTTAAAGACATAATTATACTAACAGTTTTCATGTGGAAATCATTTGTGTCTTTAATATCCCGTGGCAAACGTTTTGACAGATTGTAAATGTTCATCAACAAATGCGGAAATCGTTGGTGACCAACTACATAAATAAAATGTTAAAATATCTATTTGCTACTTACTTGTACCGAGGGAATGCAATTTTAGTGAATGACAAATGATAAATTAAAGATAAAAAATACATATATACGATAAAATAACAGAACGAATAAGAGTAAACAACATACAAGAGGAAAGAAATACAATATGGATATCTCTTGTAATGCATTACAATGCACATGCATGTGATGGATTTAAGATTATTTATTTAGTTTTGGTTTATAAATATTTAAACCAAAGATCTTAAAATAGTAGTTAAAATGAATAATGGAACTACAAGGGTATTTAATAACGTTAAAAAAGGCAACCATTCAACTTTCTTCCGGGAAAACAATTGAAAGGATCGTTTAAACAAATGCAAGACTATAAGCCTTACCCACTAATTTACCTACTATGGTTATAGACGCGAGTTGATGAAAAAATCTTGTTTAACTCTCGATCTGGAGGATAATGGATACTTTAATGGATAAATTTACTGTCGGATCAACAATACATATTTTACCATTACAGTAATTAAGACATTAAATGTATATATTGTATATAAAGAATAGCAAAGTAGCAATGAGGCGTTGATTAAAACAATATATTTTGTGATTTGAACATGAGTGAGTTTTTAACATAAACCTCAATTATAAATACTAATATGGTCCCCAAGTTCCCATGAAATAAGGTCAAAAATATTATGTTTATCAATCATCTCTTGGAATTGTTCATTACTAATTGTTAAAACAGAATAAGTAAATGAAACTGGGTTTTCGGAGGATCCCCAAGCGGATTTTTTAAAATATTATAATCGAACTGTTTCAAAGAACGCGTTTCTTTAACTCTTTTTAAACTCTCAATTTAACTTTCTTCCAGAACAAAATTTAATTAGTAATTGCATTATTAATTTTATTTCAAAAATGAAAGTATTAGCTATAAAGTAGGTACTGTAATATTTATGTTTACCATTTTGTCAGTAGATAAATCTGCAATCTTTTCTAGACCATGTTCGTTGTTAATTTGACCTAGGTGATAAAAAGTAATGACTATAAGTCTAATTTAAATAAACTACCGAATGAAAAAGAGAAACCGATCAAACTTTGGATTGGAGTTCTAAATACGGGGAATTCACTTGTGTGTGAATTTGTGGGTGATTAAACTCGCTATTAAAAAAAGTTCAAATAAAAACGAATTCGGAATTATATTTAACAAAGTCCATAATATTTATGTATAAATAGTTTTGTCAAGTTAAACAAATACAACTAAGCATTTATTTGCTCTAAAAGTGTTTCTAGCCTGGTAACCTGAAATATCCCGTTCTGGAGCGAATTCCCAAGAACATAATTTTACGAAATAATAATGATTATCTTAACATTTACCTATAAACCAGCCATGAAAAAGGGTTTTTAGCTTGTACTTGAAATATATATATACGATTTTTAAGATTAATATTATGAGTTGATTCATTACTGAATTATTGTAATGTAAATTCATCGTCGTAACCTAATCCACTCGGTTTGCATGTCTTGTTATTAGGAGTGATTTCAATCTGCATTGCTCAATTTTGAACAATAGACCTCGTCGGTTAAATTGTATGTGTATTATATATGCATTGGTGCTAAAGTACATATTCGACTACAATAGAACCCTTACTTTGTTGGCTGCTTGTATACAACAAATGACTAAGAGCGTAATTGGTATTGATGACCTGTGCTAAATTTTTTATGAGAAATTTCATTAAGGTGCAAACAATTTTATTTATTTATTTGACGAAAAGCCCTTTCAACAAAAATCGTACAATTAAGATTAGAGTAATATCCAACTCTAATACATATGTGAATAAATACAACAACAGCTACTTATGCGATAATTTGTGGCATTACATTAATAAAAATATATTAAAGATAACAAGCATAAAATGCTATTATACTAAGAATAACACTCAGAATAATATTATAAATAATCATCATATATATTGCAAGTTTTAATACAAAACACGTTAATGTCAAAACCAACTCTTTACAATAACTATAAAAAACGTTCTTATTAATTCCATAGCAAAATTAAATAAGAACAAATAAAACTGATGGTTAACGGAACAAATTTGCACAACAAAGAATAAGAGAAACCTCTGGGTATATCTAGAAAAACTAAGCATTATATTTGTGGAACGTAAGTGTCGATGCAGTATATTTTTGGAACGTAAGAGTCGATGCAGGATATTTTTGGAACGTAAGAGTCGATGCAGGTTTTGTGGAACGTAAGAGTCAATGCAGGATATTTGTGGAACGTAAGAGTCGATGCAGTATATTTGTGGAACGTAAGAGTTATGCAGTATATTTGTGGAACGTAAGAGTCGATGCAGTATATTTGTGGAACGTGAGAGTCGATGCAGTATATTTGTGGAACGTGAGAGTCGATGCAGTATATTTGTGGAACGTAAGAGTCGATGCAGTATATTTGTGGAACGTGAGAGTCGATGCAGTATATTTGTGGAACGTAAGAGTCGATGCAGTATATTTGTGGAACGTGAGAGTCGATGCAGTATATTTGTGGAACGTAAGAGTCGATGCAGTATATTTGTGGAACGTGAGAGTCGATGCAGTATATTTGTGGAACGTAAGAGTCGATGCAGTATATTTGTGGAACGTGAGAGTCGATGCAGTATATTTGTGGAACGTAAGAGTCGATGCAGTATATTTGTGGAACGTGAGAGTCGATGCAGTATATTTGTGGAACGTAAGAGTCGATGCAGTATATTTGTGGAACGTGAGAGTCGATGCAGTATATTTGTGGAACGTAAGAGTCGATGCAGTATATTTGTGGAACGTGAGAGTCGATGCAGTATATTTGTGGAACGTAAGAGTCGATGCAGTATATTTGTGGAACGTGAGAGTCGATGCAGTATATTTGTGGAACGTGAGAGTCGATGCAGTATATTTGTGGAACGTGAGAGTCGATGCAGTATATTTGTGGAACGTGAGAGTCGATGCAGTATATTTGTGGAACGTGAGAGTCGATGCAGTTTTTGGAGGATCATTAAGTTTCAACATCGTTGGTGCCAGGATATGCTTTTTGATCACAGGAATTCTCGTGAAAAACACGTTAATGGCAGGTAGAAGTAGATTCGCCTTGCGCTAAATACTAGCCATTGGACTGTACTGTTTATACACTGTTCCATGGTATTTCCATGGCGTTAGTGTATTTTAAAATAAGGCTATTCAAACCAATAAGTACAACTTTAATATTAATTAAAACAAACACTAACAATAACAAAACATATTATGAACTCGAGAGAATTTGGACATGGACTTTATATATCCTACACAAGTTTTGTCTACAGGGTGACCGTTTTATCATTTTTAGGGGTTATAGAATTACGGTATACACATACAACATAATCTGTAATAGATAATACCCTGAAATTGGGGATGTACTTTAAATAATACCTGACAACCAAAGATGTACAAAATATGTTCTCTTCGTTTCCTTTTTAGGGGTCTCGGGTTAGAATTTTTCTAACCCTAAATTATGGGTTGCCATTATTGTTTGATTTCTTAGGTTTGAATCTTGATAAAATAACATTATTATTACATTAATAACATTATTATTTTAGATAAACAAAATTAAAAAGAATGTATTTAATTAATATTGTTAATTTTGCATAAATTAACTATACATTTGATTAAAGAATCCATACATAAAAAAAATACAAAGGACCATTATTTTAAAGCAAACCACTAGTAGAGACTTCAGAAGAGGACAAGGGTTTACTAGGTTTATTGTTGGGTTTAGGAAATATGAGAGGGAAGCAAGCGGGGTAATGTTGGGGACTTTTGGCAACATGACAGTATGTAGTCAATTTGAAAAAGTTAACTAGATATTATTTATTCCCTCTAAAAACCACAGGTTGACTGGGATGCTTCCCATAATCGGATCTCCTCGAACTCATACTTGAATTAAAGCTCTTGACGAGAAACTGTAAAAAAAATCTTAATTATTGTTGAATATTTTAATTCAAAAGAAAATGTTCTGTCAGATTTATAATCCGATCCCGTTCAACCGCCATTCATCCCAGAAGCAGTATTTTTTATGTTTTGGCCATTTAAATGTGTAAAAAGTTTTGGATGTTTTATGATAGCACACTACCTATGGCTGATGCCTCATGGTTGGAACAGCTGATTTATATAAAGCTCATTGTTTTAGTTTCCTTTGGTTAACAAACTAAAATAGTTGAGTTTAATTTAAACTTATGCTAACCGAGGAATACAAGTGAAGCCTAGTATTCTATAGTATAAATTACATATTTTATTTAACATTACTTAACTAAATATTTTATAAAATTCGGACAGTAAAATGTTTGAGCTTTTTCCTTAAAAAATTCCGATCCAAAACTCTTGAAAAATGAACGAATAGTAAATATAAGGTTTATTTGTTTATGTTTATGTTTTCCCTATAAATTAAAGAATATTTCGTGAAGTTATATCATAACTTCACATGTCAAATCCTATGTCTTATGATAAAATTACCTCCCTATACAAAAACTAATCTATTTGATAAAATACAAGGATTTTTTTAATTACATACTGACTATGTATTTACACTATTTAAAATAAACATACATTATTTTAGATTAAGAAAAATAAGACACTTAAATTCTTCAAATATTAAGATCCAGTCTTCTACATAGTTAATGGTATTTGCGCAATATAGACAAGAATGTCAATAAAATAGTCAGTGTAAAACCTTCGAGTTTCAGTTTAGAAGTTTATTTTGTTATGCTGTTTTCAACGAAGTTTTTTAATTATGTAATTGGAAAGTTTCCACTAATTTAATTCTCAAAGTCGAATGCAAATTTAATGTAACTTCTACTCTTTAGCTGATTACACGATTAGCTTTTCCTTAGCTCTGATTATGTTTTTAGATGACAACCACAGTTTAGTAAAATTAGTAATTATCATTAAAATTCTTTAAACTGTGAACATAGAAGAGGCTTTATGGCAAAACGCATCGGTTACGTTCATTACGATTATACTTTTACTTTTGTTTTCCCGATAAAATAGCATTTCGCGAAGAGAAAATTGTTTACAAAGTAAATTTAAACACAATCGTGGTTTAAAGACAAATGATGTATTTCAGTAGTTCTCTCCATAACAAGAGAACTAACATGTGTAAGATAATCTTTTAAATATTCTATGACAAATGGAGGGAGTAGCAAAGTAGTTTCGATAAGGCCCCCTTAATTAAGACAATGGTATTCTTATTATTTATAAAATGAACATCGGTGCTCTTTTTCACTGATTCAGTTGATTCCTTTTGTCTTTTTTCTTAATTTTATTTTATTTTCATATTTTTTAAATTTTTTATATTGAAATTTATGATAACTTATAATCTTAAAAGATATTGTTTTAGGTTTAATGCTCAACAATGTTACCACATTGATGTAGGGGTCAGAATTTTGGCTTTCTCATAAAACGCTAGTGTGGGTGTATAAATATGCCCCATGTTAGTTTTAAATAAATGCATGTTAGTTTTAAATAAATATGCCCCATGTTAGTTTTAAACATTATAAGTTGCAGCTTCGCCCGAGTAAACTATGATAGTTGTGTGTGCTTCAACCTCTGGTTAGCCCGTGGAACTAATACTAATCAAGATCCACGGGCCACGGTTTGAATTTTCATCAGCTCAAAATAATGTGAATATCGATAAGAAATACATGAGAACTTTGGGACCTAGCGGGGCGGAACACAGGAGGATTTTCGTAATAACATTACTTAGCATGCACCTAGGGCCAAAGAGGAAGCTATATGTAAAATTTTAACTCTGAAGGCCTTACAGTTATGGAGATTTTGTGATAGGTCAGTCAGTCAGTCAGTCAGTGGTATTTAGAATTAATATATTAAGATTGTTGGATCATAAAAATTCCTTATGAAAGTATTTTACTGCGTCAGTATTTTCATTGCATTTTGTCCCTTTTTTATTCAGAGTCAGACTTGGCCCTTTGTACGTTAAAATAAAACATCGAAAATGTAAACTGGTATATAATCAAATAATTAATACTAACCCATAATAGCAGACTCAAAATATTCAGATAGCTCAAAATTATTTTGAGCCATCTGCATGCCAAAAACTCAAACACAAACCTGATTGTTTGGTTTGTATGGTCTGAGTCTCAAAATGGTTAGTCATCTAGTGAAACAATTGTAGTTTTCCTTAACTTAAGTTTTTAAATTACAATGTGGTTGAAGATTAAAAAGCAATATAAGTATAAGTGGTTTTCATCGGAAATAAAGTGGTAGGTATTTATTTAATATGCATCAAAGATATGTATTAGAAGAAGAATGTTAGGGTTATAATTTAAGTTCAACGGAAAGACAAAATTATTTGAATACTTGTTGCAATACTACATGTATATGAGATTTAATCAACAGTTTATAAAGGATTGAGCTAAACTACGTTGAAACAAAATGCATTATTTCTTTACTACTTAAAATCAAAATGTCTTGTTTGTTCATTTTCTAACCTAAATATACAGACTTAACCAATCTTGAAGCTTTGTCGTTGCTGTAACTTTGACTAACAACACTCCAAACTTTGTGACAAAGCGCTGTCAAATGTTACAAATCCTTTATTGTTTCTCCTGACAATGTCTTTCGTTAACGATGTCTAGGCAAGGATAAGGACGTGAAAAGAAATGTAAATAACTTTCACCAACCCAACCAGATAACGTGACAACACAACTAAAACCGGGCATTTTAAAGTTAATTGCCAATATATTTGTAAAAATAAATTCAAACCATTTACAAATAGTGGTCACGTGCATCGAAAAAGTCAATAATTAAATACAAGTTATAAACAACTTTTTTATTGTCTTTTATATTGTTGTAGAGTAATACACATTTGTATGAATGATATTAGTGGTGTGAATACTAGCATTGTAGTTGCGTTTATAGCTAAACTGAAACAGTTTATCCCTAAAAGTTGTGACACGGAAAGGATACCAATTGTAAACTTATTATAATTATGATCATTATAAATGGTATAATAAACGTAGTTTTATTTCATTCTTTATTATTTGTGAGTTTTCTCAACTACAAGCCTTATACAAATACAGGTTTTGTACAATGCAATAACATATTTTTATAATCAGAATTGGTTTCTAGTAAATTTTAATTTAAAAACATTATTTTTTGGACTTTGATGTCAATTTTTTAAACTGTATACAACAATTACATCCAACAACGTTTAATCTTAATCATAAATAATTAACACAGGTAAAGTATGCTACTCTTTTTAAAATTTGTAAATTCTATCCAGCTATAGAACCATTTTCTATAAAATTGATCAAAATGCGAAATAGGAGAATAAAAACTAAACTAAATTTTTACTATTTGTTTTATATAGTATTATAAAACAAGTTTTTATCAGTTCGATTGTATTAATTTTACATTGTAAAATTACTCTTAGCGTTAATTTTATAAGCAGTTACGGCTTCACCTCAGTAATAATACGTTTTTTCATTTGTCATCACATACGCAGGGAAGTAAACTCCTTCAACAAATCACACTCTTGAGGTACATAGCTCAAGTCTCCTCCTGACGTAACTCAAGTTCCAACAAGTACAGCTACAATAATATGAAACTACTTAGAAAATATTTATGGAACATCCCCGTAAATTATTTATTTCAATACATAATTAAACGTGATAAACCAATTTTGGTTTGCGAGCTTCAATATAAAAATCATTGATATTATCACGGGGCTTTATGAATATAATTGCATGCAGTGAGAAACTCTTCTAGAAAGCTTCTAAATATATATTTATATGATATGGTTTCAATAATTGAAATCCTTACGAAAGCAAAGCTTGTGACACTAAAATGAAAACTTGAATGGCTTTAGTTTCAATCTTAACAAAATACCTAAGGTAGTAACAACTTCGCTTAAGGGGAAGCAATAGTAAGAAGACACCAGAGAAACATTTAAACTATTTTATAAAAAAACACTATAGTTTTTGTTCATGGGATATAATAAAATAAACAAACCAATCATTACAAACTAGTCCTACAGAAAATTTAAATGTAAAACATTATTTAATTAAACATTGTTATTTTCCTTGTTATCTGATGTTTACTGTTTAAATTTGATTTCAATAAACTTGTTCATGGCAGTTTTGCTATTGGAAGGTCTATTTAAATCGAAAAAAAATAGTACGTGGTATTCTCTTTTTAAACATATTATTGAAAATCACATTACCAGAATTTTATATTATGGTTAAGGTTTTATAAACTAGTAAATTTATTTGTTCGTGAAAACTATTCAAATATATTAAATTTATTACATATTAACATTTAAATATATTACATTGTTAATTAATTTCAATAACTTTACAGCAATACTATTTTAAAATAGGTTGTACAATATATATTTCTTACGTGCAATATAATTTTGATTTCTTTATGTAGTATTTTGTATCGTATACTTTGGGATTTCATCCTTCCTGTTTAAAACAGCGGTCAAGAGAACATCCAACTCAAATGTCGTTGAAATCTAAAATGACATAATAATCGTACATTCGATATTCAAAATGTTATCTCGCTTGATTTTTTCTATCTCGCTTGATTTTTTCCAACCATGTTCAATAAGGTTTACTTCGATAGGAAACTTTGTAAGAATAAGGTGAACAGAAACCTTTATTTTTAACGTAGTTTTACTGTTTATACTTACTAATAATACACCCAATAGTTCAAAAATATTTAGTAAAATGTAGTTAAAATATTCATTCACGATTTTCTAGTTCTTTTTCAATAAATCTACTTCAGTTACATACAGTAAAATAAATAAAAACACTTCAGGATTTTTTTACATTTTCATATAGTATATACGTAATGTAAAATCGAATTACACCGGGAAGCCCAATTATACATTATAAACTAACATTTAAATGTTTAATATACTTGAAATATAAATAAATTTCTCAAGTTGTGACTAGAATATTTATCAAGTTGTTGGGAGTTTGCAAGGATCATAATGAGTGTTATAACAGAGTTACCAACAACGCCGGCGTCGGCATCGGTGTCGATAATCTGTTGATGGATTAGATTTTTGATGGTTGTTCACCTGAAAAAGTTTGTAAGCATTAAACTAATTACGTCATTCTTTTACTTTTGAAAATATTTATTCGAAACCAACACTGACACAATATCTAATATTAGGCAACTAAACATCATTAAGTTAAATATCTTTACAAAGACCAAAAACATGGATATTACATACATATCAACATACTTACGCTTTGCAGATTAGCAGGAGTAAAAAGTAACTGATACTGAGCCCTTATTTACCCTTAAGCCCTAAAGATTAGCTTTAATGAGGTATAATTGGTACTGCTATTGTCAGATATGTTACATAAATCCGCTTTATTCCAAATCGGCATAGCGGAGATTATTGATTCGTAGTCATGAACGTTTGCCTTTGCTTACAGTGATATTATGGGGCGAGTATTGTTTGCAAGGTTTTTTAACCCTAATTTTATTTTCACACAGAGTTTAGGTTTTGTTATAATATTATTCATAGTGATAGGATGAGACGCGGTCAGGTCAATTAGTTTGAGTGCGTAAATTTGGCCCCAAGGTCCCGGGATCGATCTCCTCAACCTCCTAGCTTTGTGATACTGCCGCGTCTCAGTGGTTCGACACTCACCTTAATCTGTAGATCCACCTACCTACAACATCAAAATGGAAATTACATAAAACGGTTTTGTTATGCAATTTCCCATTCCTAATAACTACACTTAACAATTTAAAATATTTAACCCTAGGTTTGTTTAGTATATTGATACGATAACGAAAACGTAATTAATTTCTGAAAAAAAAACACAAGTATAGTGCTTCTACTTTACAAGATAAACTTTATATGCGAGAAAACATACCGGCATTTCGAAGAATGTGGTTCCAGCTATGAAAGTTTGCTGATGAAACATTCGCCCGCTCTGACACCTCCACGGTGTTTATCTTTCCCATGTAAACGTTCCGTGTTTCAAAAGCAGTCTGCAAACGTTTTACGTATAAACTTCTGAAAGGCTGTAGAATATCAGCTAACTATATATAAATCAGGTCCGAATCCTCACCCTGGGAAGTACATGTTATTAGTACTTTCTACTTTTACTGAATGGCTCACGGTTACTAGACACATTACACGTACACGTCTAAGGTCCATCTGGACAGATATTCTAAAATAATTAAAGGGCTACAACCCTCTAAACATCACTAGTGATATATTTTATTATATAATGGTTTTAGGAAACAACCGTGAATGGGAGAAATTCTAACGATCAATTAAAGAAAGAAAGAATTTATTTCTCAAATTACACACATTACAAATTAGCGTATACATATAAAAATTTACAAAAGGAATATAAAAATGATTGTCACGTTTTACTATAAGATACCAAGCTGATCTTTTTTGTGTATAACAGAGAAATATCAAATTCCTCCAACGCTTAGCCTGTTTGGAGGCTTTATTAAAACTTAACAATTCATTACTTATTTAAATGACACCTATAACTAACTATTTCTAACTTTAATCATCACAAGAATAACAAACATAATAAACTAAGTGTTTTATAACATAAATGAATTAACAACTTATCTTCCAAAAAAACAGCAATAAAGACAAACAAAAATAACAAATTTGAGTGCAGTACATTACAGTTAAGCTTCCTTTAATAGGAAATCCTTCTAAAACAATCTATATGCATAATACAATTATATTAACCTACAAATAAATGTAAACAACAACTAATGAACTATATATGAATATTCTTACAGCCTGTGTTAAACATAAATTATTATATAATAATATAAAATAAGAAATCTTCAATATCCTGAATTGTAAAAAGCCGTATCCTTAGATTTATAAGAAAAACATTTACATCATTTAATTCTTTTATATAGTTTGGTAGTTTATTGTAAATTCTAGGTGCTAAAAATCTGTAGATTTTGGTAAAATATGTATTAGATGGTTTTGGTACAAGTACATTTCTACAATCCCGCAGTCTTTTCTTATAACCACCAGTTTTCGTACAACTTCTACTTCTCACATAAAAAATCTTCAGTACCTTGTACACATACATATACATACCTTGAAGGAAGTATTTTCAAGGAACAAGATGTTGGAAAAGATCTTTCAAAACGATTGCTTTTTGTTATTAGTCTAATGAAATGTATTTGAATTGTATATATCGATTTTAGATTGGTGACTTTGTGATTATAAAAGGTATGCTATTAAGCAAAGTATTTTGTTATTATTTTTCCGAGGTGTCAAAGGCTTTGATTTTTGATTACAAGCATCAGCAAAAACTAAAATTTATAACTTATTTAAAATTTTCAGGGTGAGTTAAATCTTATTCTATAAATATACCATTTTCATTCGGCTTTTTAGTTTTTAGTAATGCTTTGTAAAATACCGGTAATAAGTACAGTTGACTGCCAATATACTTTACACCACAACCTGATATACCGATTCCAGGTAACAATAATATTCTATATAATAATAATAATAATACTTCAATAATATTGATGTACTGGTGTAAAATTAGGTTTACAGCTATTCCAAGTTACAGTGTTCCTTTATCCATGAACAAAAAATATGGAGATTGTATTTCTAATATATTTACAGAAAAATATATCAAGACAACGGAAAATAAACAATATTCAAGGTAAAACAACATAATAATATGAATTTGCCTGTTGAGTATTTGTTGTATACTACTTTACTTATTTGCGTACGTTCGATTACTATTTACTAATATGTTTTTTCCACCAAAGTAAATTACCTTAACATAACACAGCTAGAAGGCAATGCATTTTAAACGGATATTTATTTTAAGACTACAAAATATGAAAGCTCACACCAAGTATGTTGCTGCCCATCTACAAATTAAACTTAAACATACACGATAAATTGGATCTATATTGTTTTAATGTTTTTTAGAAGAACTTCAATCTTAGGTGGATGTACATTGAAAGTGTTGGATTTGGATAAATCAACAATGAATTTGGATAAACAACTTCAAAACACCAACAGAAGCGTGATTTTCTATATGGAGTTGAATAGCTTTCCAATGAATATAGATCCATTAACAGGACCGTTAGCTGGCAATCATTAGAAGGCAATTAACTGGTTCAGATACGTCGTAACAAACGGTCCTCGCTTTGACTAACTGCTGTAATTTATACCTACCAATTATTCTATTCAATTATTGCCTACTATGGGTTTGTTTAAATAATTAATTTAATAAATAGCTTTTTTATATTTTGTACATTTATTTTGTTTACTATCATGTTATGTTTTTCTTTCCAAATAATGTAAACACAAATTTACTCAAATATATGTGTAAAAGAATTGTTCATGAGTTTATTTTAATATATTGGTAAATTATGTAATATATTAAACATAAAATGATTTTCTACTATTCGCGTAGCAGGAAAATGGTTAATTCTTGTTGCTCAAAACCTGACTCATATTGATTTAAAATAACAGGTTACTATCCTCGAAGTATTCACACGATGAAGACTTGCGTTTTCAAGGGTCATTATCAAACTCAAATGTAAAATTGTAGTTTTACTCCGTCAAGCAGGTTATAATTTTAATAAATAAAGGCTTTTAACACAGTCCTTTTAACACTGGAGGATGTCTCACAACATTAAAAATTAATCGACTAATTCACCGGCTGAGTATTACCAAACTAGTTATTTACCGGGTTGTGGGACGTTATGGACCATAAGTGACGCTTTTAGATCCGAGCCAAAGTTTAACGGCCGAGGCGGAGCCGATAATGGAAAATGGGCGAAGATCGGAAAGCCACTTTTGGTTCAAATAATGAATTATATTTCCGTCATACTGCAAACATTAATAATATAACAGTAAAAAAACTTTTGTTTACTTTTGTACCATTAAAAGTTTACTTCCATATTGATATTATTGCTACTCAAAACAAACGGCTGATACACAAGTTTTCATTGTTGACAAGTTGAATAATTCATATGAACAGCTGACATCGACAAACAAGTGTTACTCAATGATTTTTTATCCTAGGACGGAAAACATCAGCAAAGTGATACATTTCGGTTGAGGTCACCACCTGTTAATCATAGGAGTAAAAAGAACAACTTTAGCATCTCCACGCTTGTGTAGAAAACAGCTGTTTTTTAGGCAGTATGACGAAAAAAATGTTTTCTATATGTTACTTATTTTCATTTGTGCAATATGTTTTTGATGATCGGTTAAACTAAGACAAAGGTGTCGACTTGATTCCAGTATGTATGGCAAAGGTGGATATCTCCTGCTGCAGCTCGGCTTGTGATGGTGTTATTAAACTTGCATGTAATTGATCTTCCAGTTTATCGCATTAAATATTTATTTTATTTCCTTTCAAGTAACCCAGCTTGTTGTGTACACCAGCTCAGCTCTGCTTGTTGTGTGTTCAAGTGCTGTGTTTGGTTTTGGTGTTTATATATAGAGAAGGTGGAGATCCCAAGAGAAGGCCAAGATGCAGAATGCAATATTAAATCAGTTCGTTAAGGTCGAAATTATTTACAGAGAGAGGCAATCAAATATGATTTAACATTGTGAGTTAAAAGGGTTTTGGTTGTTTAAATTTTGAAATAAACAGGACAATACTAAATTTATTCTAATAATTTGTTGATATTATTTTCGTGCTAATATGGGTTACATTAAACATGAAATAATTCTTATTACTTATAACTCCAGAAAAGTAGTCTATTGTTTAATTTCAAGGTAAAAGTATCAGGTTAAAAGCAACTATCGTAGACTATCTTTTACCTACATAGAGAGAATTTTTTATTGATTTCATTATGAACTTTACACGTTAAATCACAAAATATGTTTGAAACATTCTTGGAGTACATCTTCAATTGTTTTTATGGAACCCAAACAAGTTTAATATAATTATCAATTTAACTATATCTAGAGTTTAAGATTTAAGTAAAATATAAAAAAATATTAATACAGATTATACTTTTAACATCTGGAAAACCATAGTTTTAGTTTTCCTTAAAGAAATGTGTTTGCCTGGAACTCTCACAACAGGTTGATGAGACAGAGCTTACGCTCCAAAGTCCGCGAGGTTTCCCGTCAGCATTAGTTCCATGGACAAGCAGTGGTATTTGGGATCTGAGCAAGGATAAAACCCGCAACAATCCTCGTAAATATTGCCAATGGCATCGCGTTATGTCAGTGATTCGAAAGCTGTAACATTAACTCATTGTATGGGACGGTTCAAAGACATATAATATGGTCAAGACCCAAAACCAAGTAAAACATACAATTAAAACCCAGTGAAGCCCAAGGTGATAAAAACCTAAGTGTTAATAATAAAAGCCACTAAATTAATTACAAATAATGGACTGGTTGAGGGTGTCTGTAGTTTACCCTCACAACACAAAAAATAACACCCCCACAAAAAAAAAACTATAGTGCGTTTAATCTTCCTAACTATTGCGGAAACTGGATGAAAATGTATTAAAGTAATATGAAATGGACATGCAAATCGTAGATATTGATGGTCATAACAAGAGTAGTGTGTTTAGTAGACTAATAGTTGAATTGGTCAGTCATTGGATATTGATATATGTCGATTAAAAACGGACACAACGTAACTGTTATTATTATTTATATCCATATATATTTATATAAATATATGTTTTGATACTAATATATATATATATATATGTATATATATATATATATATGTATATATATATGTATATATATATGTATATATATATATATATATAAATTCTAGTGTTCTTCTTTTTTAAATATTCTAAATTAAAAATTAGTAATAAAATAAACATTTATTAAAACATATTTGTCTTAACTTGGCTAAAATAAAAGTTACTTTTAGTTTGGTTTAATGAATGCATTTCTACATTAATATTTTTGTTTCAATATAAAACGTATATGGACGTGTATAAATCGGTTTCAAAATATCTTATATATATATATATATAAAATATGTAATATATAATAAATATTTTATATGTATATAACATACATATATATATATATATATATATAATTAGTCAACTGCATCCCTAAATATAGCTTTTTGTTTAATACAAATACAAAACAAAGAAATTAATTTGATGTGAACTATTGCAATATACAGTTTTTTGCGAACAATTATATCTAAATATATACAATATATTTTGCAATTCCTGGTCGGAAAGTGCTGAGAAATCATAATATCGTATGTATGTATCCGACTGTCTGATTTTAATGTGCGATCGAAAGTTGAATTCAAATTCCCCGGCTTCTTCCACTCCTCCCATTGCCAACCAAGTCCTCCTTCTAACAGCTTATTTGTGTCTTATCTGATGGAGATTTGTTAACACCATAATATATATAAACAAAAATATACCATTTCTATTGTCGTTAAAAATGACTTCTTTTGATTTTATATTTATATTACGTAGCTTGAATTCCTGTAGTACAGAGCAATTGTGCATAATTACAAAACATAAATATTGCAAATGCATTTGGTTGTCTTTGTAGGGTATTATATGTAAACAATTTCCCATTCATTGTATAATAAAGATTTAAAATTTACCGAACAAATCCATGCTTATATTTGCTTACGAGTTAATTTTCTATGCATTACAGAGAAAAGGTCTGTAGTCTTGTCTAAACCACCATCCACTCGTAACTGCAAGCCTGATAAGCATTATATCTACTTGTGAAGCATATTCGTAAATGTTATGCTGCCATTACAGCCAACACATGCACATTCATTGCACACATTCACCCCTTATCTGCTTGATTAACTCGCTCATCCTAGATTTTGCACTACTTTCAAAATTGTACTACATAAACTAATTGTAATCAATTATACTGTATAGAGTATTGTTAGTTGTTATGAAGTAACAATAATCTTGTTTTATTCTTTAAAATTATTAGAAAGAGTATTTTGAGTTAAATATTGAGCAAGAAAGTTTTAATTTATATACGTACAATTATGAGAGTAGTGCAAAATCTAGAAAGAGCGTGTTAATCAAGCAGATAAGGGGTGAATATGTGCAATGAATGTGCATGTGTTGGCTGTAATGGCAGCATAATATTTACGAATATGCTTCACTAGTAGATATAATACTTATCAGGATCAAAAAGTATAATTGACCTCAGTAAAAGGTCAAGATATAAGTCTCATCACTACCCTAAGACAGAGGAGACATCGCAGTCTACCATGAGATTCAAGTTGGTGAACACCTGTTCTGATCCATTATAATGTTTAGCCCTAAGCTGTTTTTAAAGTACTGCACAGCTGTAAAGTAAAGTATGTAAAGTGTACACAGCTGTTCGCATTACAGTTTCTGAATGTTTACTTTCTTCTGAAATCTAAACATTGAAACTTCGGACGTTCACGGGGCGTAGCCCGAGGGGATTTTAAGGAAGTGTCTATGTGTTGCATGGGTTCAAGATCTACCTTTTTGTAAAGTTAAGCCCAGTCGGTTCAGTAGTTTTTGCGTTTACCCGGAACATCAGACATACAGACAGACGTACAGACAGAAACCACCTCTTCTTTATTATATATATATTTTTATTTATATAATTATAAATTACGGTTATACCAAAATTTTTAGTTTGAGGACAATGTCTTTAAACTGTAATAAAACATTTGCGCAAAACGTCTCAGATGTCTTTATGTTAGAAACATTATTAAACAATTGGGATTTAAAACCATCATAATTAATATTCTTGAAAAAGCGGATAAAGGATATAACCGTGGTTAAATTTGTCGACTCATATCTCTGAAACGATAAAAATAAATTAAACCATTAAACTTTATTGTTAGGGCCACATAGTGCACTAATGAAAACCGCATTCTTCGGGTATAAGCACGGTTCCATTTCATTAGTTTCTAAATGATTTTGTAAAAGCAAATGGAATAAATTAACTTCCAAGTGAATTAATCCATGAAAAACATTTTATTTCATCCCTTGACTCAACTCTCAACAAGATAAATAAAAATATCTTCCGTAAAACTGATATAAAGATAACATGAATATCCATTGATGTTAAGAATTGTTATTTATTAATAGTTCTCTGATAATTTGTATCTGAATTTTGTAATTACAAATTTGCACAAACGTAACTATATATATTAAACAGAATTTCAAAATTTGTCCAGTCCGTCAGACCGTTACACTGGGCCAATTTTCATGATTATTTGTTAACTGATAGGTAATTATGTCTGGATAAGCATTACCCATCCAAACTAACATATCGTCAATTGGCTTCGCCCCAGTGGCTCCTAAAGTTCCTATGTTAATCTTATGGAGGATGATTGTTTATATCAGATTATTACTTAAAACCTATGTTCATTAAGTAAGAGAGTTCATTTGCTCTGAAAATGCAGCAAAAAATACAACTCCTTTCCTTTTCTCCTTTCTACAGGTGTTTTTATATTTCACAATTTACATATAATCCAGTTATTTTTGCCTGAATAAGAGAAATTGAGAAAATCGTTTCTTTATGGGCGTTTGTACATTCAACAATATACGTGAAATCCAGTTATTATTTCACGATGATAGATTGAGAAAAAGCTGCTACATAAGAGAAATAGGCAAGCTAAATGTGGTTGGATGGGAAAGTTTAATTGTTTGAGGTTTTGGTGTTAAATTAGAGCCCTTTCAAAAAACCTTTGACCAGTTAGAACTTTACGTGTAGAGCTATCAAAAACGAATGCATGATCATCGAATTGCTAATCGTTTCGTAATCGGCAAACTCTCCCCTGAAACTTCAAGAATTCTTCCTATGGGTTAGAAAAGTGACATAAACCTACAGATTTTCTTGAAAAACATCCCGCATATTTTTGTTTGTTCTATTTTTATTTTCGTTGTATACCTTAGGAATCAGTAGTTATTGATTTTAAACTTGACGTAATAATTGTACATAGTTCAGTCCAAGTTTGTTTTGAAATTATTTTTCAAACTATAGGAGGTAAATAGAACCAGGAGCATCAGACCAGCCAAAGAATAATTGTTTTCAGATTTCGATAACAATTGGAAAATATGTATTTTTTACACTAATTAAAATGTTTAACAGTTTTTTTATGTGGAAATTCACTTCCCTCACGACAGCGTGCTGCGTGCGAACTCGTTTAGTTTATAAAATACTTTTACAACATTAAAAGATAAAATGCATTAACAAATCTATAAACCCTAGAACCGATTAATGCCGCTTTACAGACGATTTGCAATAGTCCATCTTTGTGAGAGTGAATATGTTTCTGCATTTACGACCAAAGGTTTAATTTAGTAGCACTATTGTTATTTGTAAAGCCGTTTTACGTTATATGTTGTTCTACAGAGGGAATATTTTGTTCAAAACATATGAGTAAATAAAAATTGTTTTTAGGTAATCTAAAAGAATGATTTTGTGTTATGCCCAGTAAAACAAAACTCAATAACATTATATTGCATTTGTGTAGTCCATGGTCCGAATGCAGTCAGACAGACAAACCCACATCACCCAAATCTTTAATATTTTGGGGAAGGGATAAAACTATTACTAACAATAAAAACTCAAATTAAGATTAACAATGCTCTATCTATTTTAAAATATCACGAAACAAATCAAATATTGTAGGATAAACTTGCGGATACTATAACAGTATAATTTTATTGAACAGTGATTTAAGCCGAAATTAAGTAACCGGCATAAATTAATGGTTAGTTATTATATATAAAGAAAATGGATGATTTAATAGGTGAGTACATTTTATTTAAATAAAATATACAAATATCGATCATAATACTAATATTAATTGAACTGGAGGGTTGTCGAATATTGAAGTTTAGGTGGGCTACCAGGTTTGCAATAAAAGGTGGGAAGTAAAAGAATGCAGCTTATGCACTGAATCCGTGCAGCTAAAGCTTCCTGTATCACCTTGGTCAGCAAATCTCTTTAAATTAACACACAAAGAGGTTATTGCTTAATAACTTTTTCACTAATGTCAATTGAAGATGAACTGAGGCAGCAATGAAGATAATGGCTGGTAATGGCTTTGAAGTATCCCCATCTGGCCCACTTACGATCTTAAACAAAGCTTTAATGGCATACTTTTATTCCTTTTAGTTTCATTCAAACCTCCATTATAAAGCTACAAATGCAATTTGGATTATAGGTGATTACATTAATTGTTTATGTTTGGAATAAAAATAGAAAATAAATTAACGTAAGTTTAGCTATTTTCATTTTAATAGGTAATTATTTGAAATTTTTCTATCAGCTAGAGTTATTATGAATGTTTTTAAACACATATTAACACTTATTTTTCAATTTTGTTGGGTAATGGATATATAGAAACATTTAATATTATGAATTACACAGGTTTCCATATACATGAACCATGAAAGTAACAAGATAAATGCTCTTATAGAATAAAATGGGGACTTATGTTCCTTGGATTCCACCATATCAGAAACACTCCCTTCAATACATTTAATCTACTTTTAAATAAGAAACTTACTATACAAGTAATAATCCACTTTCAGACAATTCATTTATAAAAGTGATATACTATCCCATTCTTAAATTCAGAGGAAGGCACACTACAGAATAAGCCCGTCTGCCACCGTACCTATTTTAAAGGTCCTGAACGATTTCATTTTGAAGGGTTTTAAGGAATAAAAAGAGTCATTCTCTTTAGCTATGTTTATGCTTTTTAATTTACATTTAATTAATCATTTGTCATCTGTTTGCTAGTCTGGATTTTTCTTACAATATTTTTCATTAACTGTTCAGATCACAATCCTAAAAATTAATTGACTAAAAGTTATAAAAAATAGGCCAGTGTTAGGTTATGGTAAATTATATTTTATACAATAATAATTTCGGATAAATTTCGGATAATAATAACAAATTTCGGATTTGAGCTAATCTACTTTAAAAAAATAAACAGTTTATTTTTAATGTAAGCTTTGGCAATGAGTTATCCACTATAAACAGTAGAACACTAAACACTGGGACCTACAGTAAATCAAAAAGTTCCAATAACTTTTTCATGACCTCTCTGCTTCAGTAAACTACCGGAGATATAAGTGCAGAGGAGCAAAACTTGACGGTTTTTATAAAGTTGCTTGGAAACTCTTTAATCGAACAAGAGATTTTTGAGTCTGCGAAAATATTTTTTACCTGACTCAAAAGTGCCTATTATTAAATTATTTTTTAAAAATAGTAGATAGTTCAGTAAGGTTAATACTATATTAGTCTATTTTCTTTATAAATATTCATTGCATATTATAGTAGTTAAAATGACGACTGTGTTTGCATATTGTGCGTATTCTATTCAGATATAAATAATGGCTTATTTCTTATGTAGTGATAAAATCAGTGTAATTTGATGTTTTTTAATAACAAAATTATTTCCAGAGCTCATATTGAAATTTGTGATTCAGAAATCATATAAATTGTTGGTGGACGATTTATATGCAAATATTAAAATGATAGGAGTCAAAAATTAACATTTATATTAGGAACTTGCAAAGAGTTGAATAAGTTTAAAACAGAATTATTACACTGAATAAGCGTATTTCTTGATATTGTGTTTTAACCACCCCAACTGGATCCTTGGTCAATTATTACTTTTAAAAACACTGTTACCGTTTAATATGTAACCTTTGTAACGGAGTTTTTAAAATGAATCACTTTATTTATAAACTGTTTTCTTGTATTCCAATATTGAGAATACTTTAGGCTTATAAGAAATGTATTAGGTGTTTTATTAGACTTTTAACAAAACTATAAATTGTTACTTTAAACAGAAACACTGTCAAACAAAAGTTAGTTTCATACAAATTAACTAAGTACTTCGAAGTGGTTGCCAACCGAGATAAAGCTAAAAGATAACTTGATAAAAATCTAAGATTGAGAGTGTTTTACATATTTAAACTTTATCCAAAATTAGTAAGCTTCCGTTAAATGGTTTGCTAGTGAAACATTTGCAAAGTTACCTACGGACTTAAAAAATCAGTATTAGTTGCAGTCATGAATCCAGGGATGGAATCCAAGAGGGAGTAAAGCCATCACCGGATATGTCGTTTGAGTTTATTCTACATTCTGATAATTTAGGTTGAGACAATAACGCAAGTGACCCTGTGGAACATGTTATAAATTAACCTAGTCCAAGCTGTTATGGCCAGGATCTCGTTCTTAAATATATAATTTATAATAGGTTTGGAAAATAACATTCAATGTTTCATTTATAAGTACTTCCTGCAGTCATCTCTTTTATGACCTTTAGATTAATAGACTTAGTGTTAAAAAAATAGTATTAGCATGATAGGCTGAACAAAATCTATAACGTTCGTCACACATATTGACGAATTAATCCACACCACTAGTTATTGAGAAAAAATTAGACCCACTTGTAACTACTAGCACACTATATCACAAAATTAAAATGAAAGACGACATCACTAAAGCATGTGTTATAACAAATATAAATGAATGAAGAGTTTAGAATATCCGATATGCCTTGTTTAGCCTTGTTACTGACTAAAACCAACTGATTATTTATCCAGGTACGTTAATTAAAATTCCATTGACCTATAGCTGATCTGATTTCTACCCAAATATTGTATATTAGTGACTGTTATATTAGTTTAGACTGTCACTACTACAGTGCACAAATGCAAATACGCAGGTGTACTGTTATGTGTTATGTTTCCTGAAATTTCAATTATAGTGGTAAAAATCAATTTTAAAACAGCACGAAATAAATTTTATTTTAATCAATTTATGTTATGTGTTTTAAATGTCCTGCCCATCAAAAATGTATATACCAACAAATAAATCCCCAGGATGGATTCATAAATTAGGTTTGATCTTCCTGGATCCTTAGTGAACATGTATCTTCGGATCTGAAATCTATTTCCTTAAGACAAAAAACTAGGATTGCTGTGGTAAGACAGTCCTAATAATATTATAAATGTGAAAGTTTGGACGTTTGTTTGGATGTACGTATGGATATTTGGAGTTGAATCACGCATTATCTACTGGACCGATTAAGCTAAAATTTTGCATGAATATAGCTTACATATCACATTCTGATAATTTCCAGATCCAAGCTTAGGGCTCCACCCCCCTGGGTCCTGTAAGTTCCAATACAAATCTTATGGAAATATATCATTTTAAAAGAATAACCACCTGTAATCGTTTGTCAGTAAGTACAAATGAAGTCAGATGGAAAACTAAACAAATATTATTTAATAGTGTTGGTCAGGTTAATATTTTTAATGTATTTTTTGTCGCGACTCGTGAGCGAAGCCACCGGTAACAGCTAGTAATATATATATAAATTGAAGGAATCCAGTGGCTAAGATTAATTTTGATCCAAATTATCATTGTAAAATGCATAAAGAACAAGTAAAAAACCGTTCATAATGAAGTTGAGAGTTGTTTGTAAATAGGACAGTGTTAATTACGTGAGTGGAGCGCCCTTACAGCTGCGCCACGTCATTATAACGGCTCGTGGGTGTGTTTAGACCTTTCATAATTGAATATAATAAAGGGCGAGTTATTATATACTGGGTGTTGTGGTTTATTGATCCCAGCGTACAAGCAAATCCATGAACAACTGTTCCCCTATTTACTTTCTTTGATGTTAAAGTAGGTTTACCTTTATAATATACATTTACCTGTTGATATTGTAATTTAAATTTGTTTTATATGGATTATAATTATTATGGTAGGTGGTAATTTATTTTATTTAAGCAGTACTATGCTGTGGAAAAATAATTAAAACATTTTTAAAATCTCCTTGGTTTTTTCAAAATATTAAATAAACAAGGACATAAATTGTTTAGCAATCAAATAGTGAAGTAGACACATTTATTAGATTAAAATTACAACTTTTAATGCTTATAGACTTGTAGGATTTGTTTTAAATCATTCCAAGGCCTACCTAAAGATTATGTGATTTTGACAGATATCAAAAGTAAATATTCAGTCTAAAGGATTAAGGTTAAAATATTGGGTATAAACACTGGGTTGGATAATAGTTATTTTTATATTGTATAGTTCTCATTTGAGCAACCTTTACTTAAATTTCATCTCTTCACATCTGGAGTAAATATTAGATAAAATGATACATTGTGAAGAAAGTTTTGTTTTTAAGAATCGAGTTTTTATGGACAGCAAAATCTGTTATAGTAAGGTTCTTGTTATTGACGGGGAAATTAGCTAAACAAATAAAACCATATCAACATTGTTTAGCTTAGTAACTATAAAAATCCCAAATTTTATAAAACATATACCAATAATTCGGTTGAGTTATCGTTTAAAAGTCTGTCTGAACTTGTTATTAGGACCTTCAAAGAGCCTAGTGAACTTAAATTTTAACAAAATAGAATATAACCTATAAAGTTACCTAAGGCATCTTAACTTCAAGTTATCAGCTATTTAGTGATTTGTGATTTTTTATTTGAGTCGACATTAATACCTGGTTGACTTTCTTATTAAGAATTGTAAATGATTAAGTGTAGTGTAGTGTAAATCACAACATTGTAATATCCGAATTGAAATAATTTTTGTTAATTAGTAGTCGATGATTTTGCTTTGGCTACAGCTAAACATAAGAAATTACTTAAACTTAAATAGTATACATTGCATACTCATTAGAAAACAATTTTTGTTCTGGCATAGTTTTGAATAATACAGATACACAGTTTCGTACCCCAAGGTCGGGAAGATTAAAGAGAGATGTATAATATTTATTTAGATTCTAATAAGACAGTATTGTCATTGCAAACAACATGGTAAGCTTTGTTTTGTGGGCATTTGTGAACTAAACTGTAACTATATTGTATTCACTTTTTTATATAATAGTTATATTCTTTCATAAAATGCTACATTTAGTTTTTACGCTTGACTTTAATTAATAAAATAAACATACTTTACAATTTTATATTAAAACATCTTATAATAAGACTAGGCTTATCGCCGTTGGGGGCTTCGCCCCCAAACCCCCTTTTGGAGTTCGCTTCGCTCACTTGCCTTCCTCAGTCAACTCAAGTTTAAATCAAACTCAACTATTGTAGTTCATTAACAAAAGAAAAACTACACAATAATGACCTTTGGTGAGCACATTAACACCTACAGAGGCGGTCCCATATCGGTTCGATATCGAAACATTTGACCAACCGGCTGCTTGTTAGTTTTATCGAATGAACTCTCGAGTCGGATGGTTGTTTCGAGGTGAATAAAAGCAAAAAATAAAGTGCTCACTCAATCAAAGTCAATCAGATATAAATACAAAGTTGTGGTTACAATGTTAAATTGGAGTTCTACAAATGAATTTACGTGTAAAAAAAACAAACTTAGACTTCAGTTTACGACATAATTATAGTAACCCTAACCTAACCTAACTCCGCAGAGCGATGTATGGTGGCTGTCCGCTGTGCAAATTACAAATAAATGAATTTGTAAAAACAAAATAAAGTATAATTAAACAGAAATAAATTTCAGACTTCAAAAAGTAAGCAACAAAAGTAGGATTCAAACCCGTGACCACATGATCTTGAATCACCTGACAACATATCCACTTGGCTACCGCGGGTCCATCAAATTTATCATTCGATAGAACAAACAATCGGTTGATTACATTTTCTAACATCGAAACAAACGATATCGTCGATATTGGACCTCCCGTGTAGGCGATAATGTGCTCACCTTGTTTTATAACAGCTGATTTATATTAACCTCATGTGAGCGAATTAGTATCGCCTACACGGGCGTTTTTTTTAAATCAGCTGATACAAACATGTGGTATTAGCCAAAGATAAGTGTGCTTTCATTAAACGGCTTTCCAAAACTGTACACATTTAAATGGGCCAAAATACTCAAAATTACTTCTTCTCCAATGAATAGCGGCTAAACGCATGATCGGATCTTAAATCTGACGAAAAATTGTTAGTTGGAAATTAAATTTTCTACAACTTTTGTATTTAACTTTTTTTGCCATCTCTTACAGTTTTCGTACAAAACGTGCTCAAAGTGGAAAAATTGAAAAGTGGAATTTTCCCCGCCCCAAAAATGTCCCAAAAACTCAAAAATGTTAACTTTTGGTAATTTTTTGGGAGTTTCTCGTCAAGAGCTTTAATCCAAGTATAGGGTCGAGGGGGCTTCGATAACGGGAAGTGCCTCATAGTTTATGTCAGTGAGTGAGTGAGTGAGTGAATCCGTCTAGCTTTATATAAGTAGATCTTCAAATAGATCTTCAATGTTTATTAACACTATTAATATTACTTATAAAGTTTGCAGGATTTTAGAGAACGTTAGTACTTAATAATATGCATGTTAAAATAAACACGAACTAAAACGACAATCTTCTGTTTTTGTTTTCATTAATACAGTAGGATTTTAAAATAACACCATCTTTGATCATATTTCACTTAAAATACTAACCATAACCTTAGTTAAAATATCACAGATGAGTATTCTCTTTTTTCATGATTAGTTCAATTTTTATCAAAATGAATATAAAACAGTACGAGTTTATTTACAATTTATTAAATTAATTTCGTTGCTTACTTGGCATATCAAAGCGGTAATTCGTCATGTCAATGTAAACTTTTCCTGATTGGAATCCCACATTCAGACCACAAACACCTCAAGATATGCCTTGAAGTAATAGGTTAACGTACCTTTTCCGTCGTCAATCCTAAATCACTAGTAGATGACTTAAGATCAACGACGGATAAGGCACCTATTAATTCAAGTCGATTTTCAATTCAGGAGGCAAATTATGAATAGACAAGTTAGTTTTATATATGAATAGTTGAATAAAAAATACACTTATGTTCATAAACAAACCCACCGATAAACAACGATAAGTTTGAAGTTCAACTATTAAATTACAAATTGAGTTTTTAATATATATGTTGTAAATTATTTTACATTTTGTGGATAAACAACACTAAAAGTTGCTTGTTTAACACTAACATAATTAATACTACCGTTTTTGTGTGCGTTAAAGCTGTCGATTTTATACTAAACTGTTTAAATAAACTAAGTTTTTGTCATTGTAATATAATAACATTTTTTAATAATACTTAAGATTTTTAGTTGGTATTAAATTAAAAATGGATTAAATGCTAACAAGAGAATCAAAAAGTGTATTCAAGGGAATTAAAATATGATTAATTAAATTATCAGGCTACAAGTGAAAGTTTGGTCGAAAGTTACATCAACTTCGAGATATAAATTGATTGAAAACTTTATAATTACTTGATTTGTTATACGGAACTTAGGACAGTCTACAAGGTTTTTGATTTTCACATTATTTATGACTTGAAAGTTATCGCTCTATAATTATCTGATAATATGATTATTTTAAACACAATAAATTCATGCATACTAAAATGATCTACGATATTGTTGGATTCAGAATAATAGTATTCTACCTTACTAAAAATATAAAACTGAAATTTTGAATATGTGTGAGTCAATCAAGCACAGTCCACTGGATGGATTGAGACTAAATAGGATAGGGGTATAAATTACAACCTCCAAACATATCTGCCCCACTGATCATTCAAGTTCCCATGTTATTGTTATGAACGGTATTAAAATAAGTATTACCTGAATTGAAAAGTAATAAACCACAATGAAGCATAAGTTCATTTCCATTTTAAAAATCGTATTACGCTTTTAAGCTCTGTCCATAAGTAAACTTAAGTTATTAAGTAAACTTATGTTAACATGTAGAAAGTATTTGAAGTATGACTTAGTAAATCCATTGCTTATAACCCAAAACATAGAAACCCATTATCTTTTTTAACATTATATTTATTTCGGTGGTAATATTGATCTAATCAGTTTGATAATGTTTTTGGTTTATAATCGTAGGAAATGTTTTATCGAAGGACTAATATTTTTGGTGATGTTTTCAAACTAAGTTCTGGTTTTCATTTCTAGTACGATGTTAAAATATGCGGTTTTCTTTAAAGCCCCTGGTTCGGTTTAACGTGATTAAGGATAAGTGATAGATCAGGTATACTTATATCTTGTACCCTTTCATTCAATCTGCTTGACTAAATAATATTATTTAATCAAATACAAGAGTTAAATATGAAATGTATTTTTAAATGCTCTCCATGTTAGAATTCAAAACAAACTCCAATATTCTGAAACATTTCAGTAATGTTGCTCGATGAGTTTCCAGAGCTTAGTCGAAGTTTAAATTTCCTTTATAAAACTCTTGAAGTAGCCAAGACAAGTCACGTTTTATACGTTCCATATCCGGTCGCACAGTGATAGCGTACGGTGGTGATAGTGGTGGTGGTGGTGGTTGTGGTTGTGATGATAGGGGTGGTTGTGGTTGTGACGGCGTGGTGGGAATAGTGTTCTTTAGATGTCTTAACGCGATCATGCATTATGTATAGTTGCAATGATGATTTAGTTGATAAATTCCTACAACTGTGTTTCTACGTTGAAACTAACAAGAACAAGTGTGTGGGAATTTACAAAACGAAGTGAAACAGATTTATGTATTTTGAATGTTGTCGTCCTACCGCCAATCCCTTAAAAAATACTAACACAATTTGTTTGTAAATTTTAAATTTTAAAGTCCAAAACCAATATTGATATATTAGTCAAATTTAACTGTTTAATAAACTTACCCAATCTTATTGAAAACAGTTTACCACGGGATCTAAGGACATAGGTTAGGCAAACTGGGAAGTTAGTTTGGCATGTTTAACCAACCAAGAAACCAGCAAGAAGTTAGTTTTGTTAAGTATGTTGGTTGGCAAGTATGCTGTCCTATACGTATGATAACACACACCAACATCTTAGGAGAATAAATCAAGTATATTCTTTATTTAATTAGTCAAGCCACTCTTAAGATTACATAAATAATTAAAACGCAGTCCATTGACAAACATAAAACAAGGTTCGGTTTGATAATTATTTTTTCGAGTAGCTTGAAAACAACGTTAATTCTAAACAATGTAAACGGGAATTCGCATTCTGTACAAATGTTTACTATCGTTCGTTAGCTCATTCGTTATACATAAAAAACATAATATGTATTATACTACACTACACTTACAAGAACGGCACCGTAAAGTATTAAGAATTAATTCCACCTCCACATTATCAACCCTGAACATTTAGTCTCAGGGTAATGTAATACGTAGTGTAAATGGTAGTATTACTTTAGTTTTGTCATTTTAATGATAATAATTTTAGTTAGTAGAATGTGTTGTATCAGTGTTAGGGATTGGAAGTAGCAAATGTATTACTGTATGAGATTTTTCGAAGAATGGTTCATTGGAGGATAGTACAGGTTGTGCATGTAATCTTTATGTGCATCGTTTAATATACATTCAGAAGCATAAAGTGGTTTGTATGGTAACCAGCATATTTCTACTCTTTCGTTTGAAAGTTTAACCATGCAAAACCTAAAATCAAGTTAAACTAAAAGGAGGCCGAGCAATTTTTGTTGTGAGACTCATTGAAGCAGTCCCAGTTTAATTACAACCTTTGTTTTGGTTTGTTAACCCTCACTTACGAGACGGCAAGTAACAGGAAAATGCTTTATTAATTTTAGTTGATCGTAGAGAACACTTCAGTTCAATCATTTTTTAAAAATGGATTAAATGCTAACAAGAGAATCAAAAAGTGTATTCAAGGGAATCAAAATATGATTAATTAAATTATCAGGCTACAAGTGAAAGTTTGGTCGAAAGTTACATCAACTTCGAGATATAAATTGATTGAAAACTTTATAATTACTTGATTTGTTATACGGAACTTAGGACAGTCTACAAGGTTTTTGATTTTCACATTATTTATGACTTGAAAGTTATCGCTCTATAATTATCTGATAATATGATTATTTTAAACACAATAAATTCATGCATACTAAAATGATCTACGATATTGTTGGATTCAGAATAATAGTATTCTACCTTACTAAAAATATAAAACTGAAATTTTGAATATTTGTGAGTCAATCAAGCACAGTCCACTGGATGGATTGAGACTAAATAGGATAGGGATATAAATTACAACCTCCAAACATATCTGCCCCACTGATCATTCAAGTTCCCATGTTATTGTTATGAACGGTATTAAAATAAGTATTACCTGAATTGAAAAGTAATAAACCACAATGAAGCATAAGTTCATTTCCATTTTAAAAATCGTATTACGCTTTTAAGCTCTGTCCATAAGTAAACTTAAGTTATTAAGTAAACTTATGTTAACATGTAGAAAGTATTTGAAGTATGACTTAGTAAATCCATTGCTTATAACCCAAAACATAGAAACCCATTATCTTTTTTAACATTATATTTATTTCGGTGGTAATATTGATCTAATCAGTTTGATAATGTTTTTGGTTTATAATCGTAGGAAATGTTTTATCGAAGGACTAATATTTTTGGTGATGTTTTCAAACTAAGTTCTGGTTTTCATTTCTAGTACGATGTTAAAATATGCGGTTTTCTTTAAAGCCCCTGGTTCGGTTTAACGTGATTAAGGATAAGTGATAGATCAGGTATACTTATATCTTGTACCCTTTCATTCAATCTGCTTGACTAAATAATATTATTTAATCAAATACAAGAGTTAAATATGAAATGTATTTTTAAATGCTCTCCATGTTAGAATTCAAAACAAACTCCAATATTCTGAAACATTTCAGTAATGTTGCTCGATGAGTTTCCAGAGCTTAGTCGAAGTTTAAATTTCCTTTATAAAACTCTTGAAGTAGCCAAGACAAGTCACGTTTTATACGTTCCATATCCGGTCGCACAGTGATAGCGTACGGTGGTGATAGTGGTGGTGGTGGTGGTTGTGGTTGTGATGATAGGGGTGGTTGTGGTTGTGACGGCGTGGTACAGGGTAGAACACGTATTTTGTTACACTTGCAGCTTCTTGACATTTCACCACTTAACATTTGAATGCTATAAACTCATCAAATTCACTAACTCATCAACAAACTCATCACAATGTTAATTTTACCAATATTGCATAAACCTTTCGTCTATCAAACTCTGTAAAGTGGTAGATAATGTCTTTGAAATTACGATTTTTACTGAAATGAGTCTGTTTCGTCTAAAAAATGAACACGTAGTATACAAATCGTAATTGTATAGATTAACTAAAATCCTTTACGTATCTCAAAGGCAATGTACGTATTACTCAATACGACTGGTGACGAAAATAATTACACTTGCAGATAAAAGACAGTTCAAAATGTACTGACTATTCTAAACATAACTTACTAAACATGAATCTAAAGTGCTTTCCCATGAAGGTCAACATATTTCGTTAAATATTTTAAATTGTTTAGAGGTTTTTTTTCAGGTATAATGATTTGGTATATTGTTAATAAGTTGGCTTTAAATAATGTTAAGCTAACCTAGTCTTACATAGATGAGGAAGTAATTGGATTCGCCACTATCGAAATAAGTTTATTAACTCAATTGTATTTGATAGTTTTTGATTTTTTTAATTTTTATATTTTAATAGATTATATTTTTTCTTTAAAACTATTTAAATACATATTCATACCAATTTTAAATCATTTATCAGTAACCATTTACGAGATATATATATATAAGTCTTTGTACAATTACATACAGAGCCACTGGTATAAGAAATATCAACATATGACACATATTTCCATAACGCATTCTTTGCGTTTTGTACCTGAAGAGCAACCTAGTAAAGTTTCCGAGAGTCAGAATCGTGCACCTTATATTTATTTGATTTTAATTTAAACCTTAGTTATGATGTATATCAGTGAAAAATCAAAAATTTTTGAATGCAAGATATAATCTAGGATTTAATTAAAAATATTATATATTCTATGGACAAGCTGAAGTGTAAAACGTAGTTTAGAAATTATGTTACCAAAGGCGATAAACACGAAATGTCCTAAAAATAATATAATAATTTAAATGATGAACCTACGTGAGGACAATATTTCCAAAGGCATCCATCATTCTATATATTTCAAACCTCAATTTAGACTGTAACGTTATGGCCTCCTAAGTGCTTACAGATATTTTTATACAGCTTTAAATTTTGCAAAGAGTCATTGCAAAGAGCCGTATCTAGCGATTCCTTTTAAGTCAAAGTTATGAAACGATCATCAAGAGAAATTTCTTGATTTTTCCTCTCTCTCAATCGTCACTCGTATTCTTAAATCGGATTCCCGTTGCCTCTACCTTTGTAGAATTAATTTTACTACCAATATTCCTTTAAATACGGTAAACATTTTACGAATAAAAACGAGTGTCATTCCAATAAAGGTAAATCACTTTGGAGATTTTTCCTGGTTTTAAAAGTTTATAAATTGATTCCATTGAAGTAACTTGTAGGCAACTTCTCATATAGGCCTTTAGCTGACATACGTTGTCCATTCATTGAAACAAAATTTATTGTTTTAAAAACATCAGAATCTTTATTCAAGCATATTGTAGAATAGGCAACTCGCGTAGACTACCAGTAACCTTGTATATGTGATGCTTATTAAAACCTGTTTATTTACTTACTAAACACTAATCAAGGGTTTTAGTTCCCTTTAAACAACCTATAGAGTAGGAAATATTTTGACAGAATTCGACTTGAGGTTTTTTTCATCATCTTATCGCTGGGAATAGTTGTTATTTCATAGTTTCCTTAATTTAATTTCTGTAGCAATTTCTTAACCTGTTTTAGCAATTTCTTAATTATCTTTAACCACAAAATCGTTAAATGTTTATACTATTGAACCTCAAAAGTATAAACTTGGTGGGAATAGTGTTCTTTAGATGTCTTAACGCGATCATGCATTATGTATAGTTGCAATGATGATTTAGTTGATAAATTCCTACAACTGTGTTTCTACGTTGAAACTAACAAGAACAAGTGTGTGGGAATTTACAAAACGAAGTGAAACAGATTTATGTATTTTGAATGTTGTCGTCCTACCGCCAATCCCTTAAAAAATACTAACACAATTTTTTTGTAAATTTTAAATTTTAAAGTCCAAAACCAATATTGATATATTAGTAAAATTTAACTGTTTAATAAACTTACCCAATCTTATTGAAAACAGTTTACCACGGGATCTAAGGACATAGGTTAGGCAAACTGGGAAGTTAGTTTGGCATGTTTAACCAACCAAGAAACCAGCAAGAAGTTAGTTTTGTTAAGTATGTTGGTTGGCAAGTATGCTGTCCTATACGTATGATAACACACACCAACATCTTAGGAGAATAAATCAAGTATATTCTTTATTTAATTAGTCAAGCCACTCTTAAGATTACATAAATAATTAAAACGCAGTCCATTGACAAACATAAAACAAGGTTCGGTTTGATAATTATTTTTTCGAGTAGCTTGAAAACAACGTTAATTCTAAACAATGTAAACGGGAATTCGCATTCTGTACAAATGTTTACTATCGTTCGTTAGCTCATTCGTTATACATAAAAAACATAATATGTATTATACTACACTACACTTACAAGAACGGCACCGTAAAGTATTAAGAATTAATTCCACCTCCACATTATCAACCCTGAACATTTAGTCTCAGGGTAATGTAATACGTAGTGTAAATGGTAGTATTACTTTAGTTTTGTCATTTTAATGATAATAATTTTAGTTAGTAGAATGTGTTGTATCAGTGTTAGGGATTGGAAGTAGCAAATGTATTACTGTATGAGATTTTTCGAAGAATGGTTCATTGGAGGATAGTACAGGTTGTGCATGTAATCTTTATGTGCATCGTTTAATATACATTCAGAAGCATAAAGTGGTTTGTATGGTAACCAGCATATTTCTACTCTTTCGTTTGAAAGTTTAACCATGCAAAACCTAAAATCAAGTTAAACTAAAAGGAGGCCGAGCAATTTTTGTTGTGAGACTCATTGAAGCAGTCCCAGTTTAATTACAACCTTTGTTTTGGTTTGTTAACCCTCACTTACGAGACGGCAAGTAACAGGAAAATGCTTTATTAATTTTAGTTGATCGTAGAGAACACTTCAGTTCAATCATTTTTCAATCAGTTCCTTTGTTCAGGGGTTTATTATCAATAGGGTTAAAACAAAGTGTGAGGAACAACAATATTTTTTTAAAGACTTGTATAAATTATATTTGTATTTAAATAGCTAGTTTATACTAGCTTTCACACTTAAAATAAAACTATTAAATGCTAAAGTTTTGCTCATGATGATGATGATGATGGTTCTACTCATGAAGTTTATAATAATATAAATCCTTATTCAGACAGACAAAATTATATTTACTTGATTTCTGTTTATCTTAATAATCTATTTTCTAGTTATATCTTCGTTTATTATGTCTGATCTTCAAAGTTTCAGTACGTTATAAAACAATAAATGAGGTTTATTTTAAAGTTGTTTAGATCAAATGCGTTTTACGTATAAGTCACATTAATTATTCTTTTTTTATTGTTTACTAGTAGAATGTACCCGTTCTTCGCACGGGTTAGAAAGGTTGGGATCTAGAAACAGCTGTTCTTCCTTCTGAAATGGAAGTATCTACAGCTGTTCGCATTACAGTTTCTGAATGTTTACTTTCTTCTGAAATGTAAACATTGAAACTTAGGACGTTCACGGGGTGTAGCTCGAGGGGATTTTAAGGTAGTGAGTAGGCCTATGTGCTGCACGGGTTCAAGATCTACCTTAGTGCAAAGTTTCAGCCCAGTTGGTTCAGTAGTTTTTGCGTTCACCCGGAACATCAGACACACGGACAGACAGACAGAAACCACCTCTTCTTTATAATAGATGGATTAAATAGTATCTTATTTAACTGACGACACTAGTCACACGGACAAAAGATCACCATCGTAGCTACGTGCCTGTGACACTGTGCCTGTGAATTTAGAAACACAGTTAAAGTAAATAACTGGAACGCAAAATTCACCGAGATCATAGTTGAAGATAAATAATTGAGACAACAGTTTCTCAAGGAACGGAGTGAAAGCTACATTACCGTGGTGTTAATTTCTCAAAGAATACAGTCGATAATACGTGACTGGGACGCCATTATACTCAACATCACAGTCGACGGTACATAGCTGAGACACCAGTTTTTTACGCAACATTCACCAAGAACACAGTCGACACCAAATAACTTTGACGACAGTTCTCAAAAATCACAGTCGTGTATACGTGACTGGGACGCCATTTTAGGCTCACTGTTGACGCTACGTTTCTTTAACAACAATGTCTCCACTACGTGCCTGTGACTCTAATTTCTTAGAGCATGCAGTCGTTGAAACAATTTATGAAAGAAAGTCAACGTTACTTGATCTGACATCTAATTCTCCATATATAATCCTGTAAATCACATAGGACTTTAAAAGAAATAGTATTGCTGACTAGAAGGTTAGTTTCTCCTCGTTGCCCGATATCATGAGGCTCCATTGACAACCTCGATCACAGTCAACGCAACGTGACTGTAAAGAACTCTTGTTCACGGTGTGGTGCCTGCTGAATGTTACAGCATTATTACGTGATTTATCTGCAATTCGGAACTTCCAAGAATACAGCGCACCTTACGTGACTATGACGCTAAATTTTGCAAAGTAACGGGATAAATAACGTTACAGAAGCCGGTTGCAATTTGGAACGCTTGGTATACAATTACGCAATAATGCTAAGTAAAGTGGCTCTGACAAAGGTTTTTTCACGGAATCTAATGCATATTACAGCAGCTGTCTGTCACTTATCAATTACACGTGGCACATATTACACCTTGTAATTATGACGCCACATTCTAAACGGCGTCAGACGAACGTTAGAGTGCCGGTTTTTTGCATCTGGGTACCTCAAAACAAAAAGTTATCATGGTCTCGGGCTTAAGTTTTACCATGAGATATACGGTAGTAGCTTCTTCCCTATAGGGGAAATTCGCTAAAATGGCAAATAAATGGGTAGTCTGCCATTTTAAATTCGAGAACACAGTCGATGCAATGTGATTCTGACGTCAGTTTCTCCTAGGCGTCTATAATGAACACTACTGCAACTGTTCCTCATTTATCAGCAACACAGATATTTAATTATTGACATTTACTCCTGAGTTAAACGTTTATTAAGAAAGTATTCAAAACCTGAATAAATGTCATAAGGTTTAGTGCATTTGTTGTTTGCAAACATCATATAACGTATCATTATGTAAATACTGATGATGAAATTTCGACTTTAAAAACAACAAATAAAATCATTTAACGTTATTTTTAATTCATTTAAAATCATATTAACAATTATCACTGTTTAGCTTACACATTTATAATGCGAATACAGTACTTGGTGCCACACATCCAAATTTGATGGTGTGCTAAATTTAGCGTTTTTAAGAATTTATTTTTATTTTTATTCCAATATCAGCAACGATTACTAACAAATATAACTCAATATTACATAAACAATTATATTCTAGCAGTGTTTTATCCTCAGAACATTTAACAAGGTAAATATTCCCCATAATATAGTTCTTGGATGGGCATCCTAGTCCTTTATTTAGTGTTTTTTTATCAGCTGGTTTAATGTATTTTTTGTCTTCTTACAACATATGTTTATTTCAATTTGCTTCCGATGTATTATATATTAATATATGTTTGTTAAAAAATAATTGGATTAGATATTTTTTTAAGTAAACCATAGAGCTTTTTTTGTTATAAGCAATGAGATTAACGTTTTTAAACAGTGATTCACAATTTCAGTTATCTGTTTGCCTTAGGCTTTGATGTTATATAACAACAAATTCGAATAACATTTTATTACAATCCATACGGTTACAGTTAGTTGATTTAAAATTCAAAAACTACAATTGTGTGAGGGAGGTGATATGGTCTCTAGAGATGATATATATCTTTAGTTCCTTATACAGACTTGGTTTAATCTAGGAATATTTCAAATCATTTTAAAAATTAAATCAAACTTTAGTGACATTAGGTTTGTTTATGGTCAAAACATTGTGTTATAAATAAAGTTATCCAAATAATTCAATGTACATTTGGTTAGGTGAATCATGTGAATCAAACAAACAGTATTGAAACAGTATTGAATGGTAACCTCATTTACAGTTTTAGCGGATAGTTGGTTTCCACCGGTTCTATTTAAGCATAGTTGAATATTCTGTGTTAGTTTTAATTTAAACTAAACAAATATTTGGCATTTACGTTCGCTAGTTAGGACTCACATCCAGTTAACGCTTCTGTTGGGGTTTTAAACTCTCCTCTTGCCTCTGCAAGGAATATCAAAATAGATTTGGTTTACTATATTTTGGACGGTGCCGTGCAGTATTGAGTGTTATGTGCAAACAAGCAGAATTCTTGTAATAACTATGTATCGTGTTAGTATAAATAATTGGTCAGCAAACTGTTCTCTTAAAAAAGGAAAACTAGACGGATAAAATAACAACACATATTAATATAACTTATGACACGAGAATAGTAATTATAAAACCAGAAAAGGTTTTGTCCCCAATAAAAGAGCCGTATGTAATTATTTTTCAATAAGTAGCAATTGCCTTGAAGAAATAATAATTTTTCAATCTAACTTAAACCAAACTTAACTAAAATCACCCGTACTCGCAGTAAACGTCAACCCCCAATACTTAGAAATAAATTAAAGTAACTGCAATACCATTATACATAATAATGGATCGTATTATGTCTTTAATTACAAAATTGCATTGCTTGTATCGGAACTTCCATGAATTTTAGACTTTCACAACGCGTACTTATAATACATAATACAAAATCAAACACTGTCAATCACTTAACACATACTAACTCTGAATGATAATAGGAATAATTAAGTGCACACATTACATAACCTTAAAACACACATACAAATTAACTTTAACTTATGTCATACTTAATTATTCTTTTGATGGTTCTTGTTTGTACCTAAATAATAAATATCATATTGTGAATCACGTAATTGATGAATAAGCTATTATGTGAGTAAAGTTTATTCAGATGTATAACGACACTCTTTGGAATTTCTAGTAATATTCATGTGTGTAAACGTATCAATAGTACACAGTATCACAGTAACTTATCTGATATGAAAGAGCTACTCCCCATGGCCCTTTAAAATAAAGTTCCAATGCATGAGTGATGATAACTCAGTGTTGCCACCCACACACGATCCAATCCATCAACGGCCCCAACTGATTATGGGTGGTAAGCCTGGTACTGCTTGATCGTCCTGAAGTTGTTAAAACACTATTTAAAGAAAGAAAATAGTTGTACACCTAAAATTATGATGTTGACCTATTTTAGCGAATTTCCCCTATAGGGAAGAAGCTATTACCGTAGGTCTCATGGTAAGACTTAAGCCCGAGACCATGATAACTTTTTGTTTTGAGGTCCCCAGATGTCCAAAACACTATTCGTTCAAATTTATATATATGTATATATATATATATATATATATATATATATCGATATATGTGTCCGTGAATGCGATAACTTGAGTACAAAACGTCCGATTTTGATGAAATTTGGCTCAAATGTGTAAGCTGACATTTATGACATTAAGTTCGAAAACCAGAATAATCGGATTATAGGAAAGGGGGTTTATGGGGTTTTAAATTTTCCAAAAATCAGTTTTTTTCTTTTTTCACCCTAAATTTTTTAAAACACTTAATTTTGGTTTTGACCTTGTTATAGAGCTTAAAAACACAAATAATACGGTATTTTGAATTATTAACCTAGGTTAAGTGGTTGCGGAAAAAATCCAAAAAACCTGCTCACAAAATCTCCCATGTTAATCTTATGGGAAAAAGGTTTTTGGCTTTTCCTCAGTTAATTTTACTTTAAACTTCACATTTGCTTTTACCAATCACTCCAAATCCACAAAACAATCATTTTGGTGTTTAAATTGTGATTCTCCGCCCAACCGTTGCAGAGATATTCAAAGTGCTGAACACAGTACGTTGTCCAATGTTATCCTTATGGAGACTAAATAAAATTTGATATCTCGATTATTTATGAATGTATATTGATGAAACTTGGTATGTGGCTACACGTTATACTGGTATATTGATATTTGCACAAAAAATAAATGTTTTGTTGGTTGTCCCCGTAGCAGCTAACCTGCATACTCAGCCCTAATGTTACTCTTATGGAGAATAAGTACTGTTTTATATCTCCCTTAATTATGAACTATTATTATTATTATTATTATATTAATAAAACATGGTAAGTAGCTTCACCTGGCTCAGTTATATTGATAACTGCATAACAAACTCATTTCTTATCTTCGTCGTTGTAGCAAACCTGCGTACTCAGTCCTAATGTTATTCTTATGGGGAATAAATAAAATGTTATAAATCACTTATTTATGAATGTATTTTTGTCAAACTTGGTAAGTGGCTTTATGTAGTAGTGAGAAACATATAAATGCATTGGAAATTCGCTGAGTACGCAGGTTTGCTACGACGGGGGTATTTTACATTTTTATAGGTTACATGTGAATAATTTAAATTTTATTTTGATAGCTGTTAATCGGCTTCATATGCAGGTCAATAAATTGAGTTGCAATATATAATCTTATGAATCCTACAAGGTACGTACACAGAGTGGCTAAGAATATTGAGTGCCACTCCCACTCCCTTAACATTTTTTTCTATTTAAGATGTATGAAATTTGCTCGCGGCAATTTTCTCAGATATAAGGAGCTACGAAGATATAAGGATATTAACAAAGTGTGACATTGTTTACCGCGAAAGGGAGAATGAGTGGAGTTTACTATAAATTTCGAAAAAAATGATCGTGTGATACCTAGTTTTAAATGTTTTGCTTGAAAAAATCGCATAAAACATAGAACACCCAAAACTAAATTCCAACCCTATTCGTACTGCACAAATTAAACCTCTGCCTCCTATAACTATGAAATATTTGCAAGTCCCAAAACCAAGCCTGTGGTAATATTAGTTAATCTTTACTTTAACAATATTAATCAAAAGCCAAACCTTTAAATATGGTAAAAAACGCCTACCTTCCTTGAGCCCAAAAACACGATTTTAACCCTCATTTATTAAACAAGATAAAACATATTTATTTTTAAAATAACATATAAATGCCAATAAATGAAAAACATATAAATAAAGGGAAATATTCCTCACAAGACTATTGGTCTGAGAGTGAAGAAGAGCCCTTTAATCAGTCAGAGCGTCATGCTACTCATTGTACGTACTCTTAACTGAATAGATTGATGTACAAAGATTGTTGCAACACTTTAAGTTTAATATAATGTACTACATTGAGAGCCGATATTTTGTTTTAGGGGTCCGTTTTTTATTTCCTTCGTGTAATTTATTTTTTCTCTGCAAAATTATAAAAATTGGTATCATACGACCATTGGTCTTTTAGAAAATGTTGAGCTACCCTACTTTCTCTCCACCAAGGTCGAAAATGTTGAATTGGTGTCATATATTTAGAGTGGTGGGACCTTATTTTCAGCCACTATGTACAAGCGGCGTGGTAGTCGAGGCGGCCACCACGGGGACCATCCTCGCACTGCCACACTACACAGGGACCATGGCGGGAGGTAGTGGATAGAGGGAGCAAATCGTCGCAGTGATTGATTAACTGGAGATCCCAACGTTGGAAGCGGAGCCTCAGCGAATTTACAATGCATAAATGTGTGTATCACTACTACATATAGCCACTTACCAAGTTTCATAACAATAAATTAATAAATAAGTGATATATAACATTTTATTTACTCTCCATAAGAAGAAAATTAGGGATGAGTACGCAGGTTTCCTGCAAAAAGGAAGAAAATAAATGTGTTTTTTGCAATTATAAAAATAACTCAACAAGGTTGAGTTCATACCAAGTTTTACTAATTTAGATTCATAACTAAGGGAGATATCAAACATGAACTATTATCCATAAGAAATTTATGGGAAATAAACAAAAAATTATTTGTTGTGCAAATATTAATTGATCACAATTAGGTAAAGCCACATACCAAGTTTCATCAAAATACATTCATAAGTATTCGAGGTATAACATTTTATTTACTTTCCACTAGTAAAATGTACCCGTTCATCGCACGGGTTAGAAAGGTAGAGATATTGAAACAGCTGTTCTTGCTTCTCCTCTTTAAGCTGTCAAATGGAAGTAGCCACAGCTGTTCGCATTACAGTTTCTAAATGTTTACTTTCTTCTGAAATATAAACATCGAAACTTCGGACGTTCATGGGGCGTAGCCCGACCTATGTGTTGCACGGGTTCAAGGTCTACCTTTGTGTAAAATTTCAGCCCAGTCGGTTCAGTAGTTTTTGCATTTACCCGGAATATCAGACCCACAGAAACACAGACAGACAGACAGACAGACAGATACCAACTCTGTTATTTTATTAGATAATAATAAAATTGGACAACGTACCGTGTTTAGCACTTTGAATATCTCCGCAACGGTTGGTAGTAGAACAAAAATGTTAATTCCAAAACTATTGTTTTTAGAGCTTATCCTATTAAAAAAATTGAAGTTTTCATTTAAATTAACTGAAGAAAATCTAAAGTCCTTTTTCCATAAAGATTTACGTGGGATATTTTTGGAATACGTTTTTTATTATTTTCTCCACAACGACTTGACCTAGGTTATTGATTCAAAATACTACTAAATTATTTGTTCTTTTAACCTCTATTACATGGTTAAACCAAACTTAAGTATTTTTAAAATTGATGAGTGAAAAAAGCAAAATAACCGATTTTTGGAAAACTTAAAACCTTGATAAACCGTAGTTTGTGAATTTATTTTGATAATCAAAAATTCTTATAATCATTCGTATAAAAAGTACGAATATCACGATTAAGTTCTTCGTAAATTGAGATGTTTATTTCCGTCTCCCAATCAGTTACATTGTTGATTGTCAGCCTTTGAGCTATTGCCATAAATTTACATCCTCAAAATGACTGACAATCATATGTAACAAACAATCTATTTATCTTATATAATTGCAAAATGAAATAATTAGAAATATACCTCTATCTTTAGACAAAAAACTAAGAATATATAGGAGACGTATTTGTTTATGTTAACAAATGTATCCTTTTGAAGACATATTTTCAGGCAATTAATTGTTCTTTGTATAATTGCAAAATGAAATAATTAGAGATATACCTCTATCTTTAGACAAAAAACTAAGAATATATAGGAGACGTATTTGTTTATGTTAACAAATGTATCCTTTTGAAGACATATTTTCAGGCAATTAATTGTTCTTAAACAAGGCGAAACCTATAGAAAATGTTCTTTAAAATGCATTTCTATATAGGATAATCTGAGTTTAATCTATATCCCTAATTGTGCCAAACTAAAAACCAATTTATCCAACTAACAAACGTCACTAAGAAAATATATTTTCATCATGAATAAAGCAAACATCAATTTAACTAGCAATTTGCCCGGTTATAAACAAATAAAGATTGATGATAAAAATGTATCTTTTCCCAATGGACTTTATCGACTGTAAAACTGTTTGTTTCCGTCGATTTAATGGAAAGACATCTCCAATTAGGTAAACCAATCAAATGCAATAATTGAATATTTTTTAGCTTACACTTTCAATGAAAGGTAGATTGCAGTTTAGTTTGCTGTTGGTTTAGTTGAAAATTCAAATTAACCACAGTATCCTATTCTTTTGATGATAACTGATGAATAACATAAAATTATGTACGTTTTAAATATAAGAACTTAATGTGTGTTCTTAATAATGTTTTAGCATACGATTCAAAATATTATTCAATATGTGTAGCATATTAAAATAAATCTAAAAAGGAAGTTCATTAACTCCTAATAAATAACTGATAGGAGCTAAAACATAAAAAAAAACTAGTACGTTTTTGGGAGTGATTTTTTTGAGTCTGATGAAATTTTTCCAACTTATCTTCCTCGTGCTCCCTTGGTAATGCTGAGCAAAAAACTACTTTATTATTTTGAACTTCCAGCTGTGGCAGCTATCAATAAAAATCATATTTATAGTGGGTCCTTAAAATATCTATATTCTTTGTTTTATAAGACTATTTGATTTAATCAAATTACATTTTAATCATGTTGTCAACCTAAGCACAATTTTAATCTTATAACGCAGAACAAATTACCATTTTAAATTTATATTGTTGCTATCCATAGCACCAAATAGCAAATGAGTAGAACAATTCTCTGTAAAACCGGGGAAATTACTAACTTATTAGCTTTTTAACAACTAATGAGTAACCACTAATGAAGCACCAGTTACATTGGCAGACTCCGTATATGGTTCAACATTCTTTATGAGAACTGGTGCCCGTCGAAAGTCAACGAATAAAATACTAAGTTATACTGATATATCGTTTTATACAAAATATTTAATTACATATAATTATGTTAAAGGTATTAACAACAAAGAGAGTTATTTTATTTTAGTATAGTGGTATGGTGGCAACCCTGTCATTTAAAACTAGACGCTTAGACTTTAAAATACGTTAGAGTTGGTGTGGCCATATAACAGGAATGACGTAGATAATTACGTAGATCATTCCAAATCCCATTTGGCCAGACACCAAATAAAGTAAGACCAAACCATTATATTTTATTATACAGTAGCTGATATAGCTAAGGGTCATTTGATTTTATAATTTATACATTTTTCATCATTAGTAAAGCATATTAAGTTCAACGATGTCAGATTTTATTTATTAATTCCTGAAGTAAATTATCTCAATTGGTTGGTTGTGTAAACCCAAAATTTAAATAATGTTTATACCTAATTGGCACCCTCGGTATAGATATTTTGCGTTTACATAACCAACCAATTGAGATAATTTACTCCAGGAATTAATAAATAAAATCTGACATCGTTGAACTTAATATGGTTTACTATATTATACTATATATTAAATATTTACTATATATTATTTACTAAATTATTATTATTTATTATATTACTAAATATTTACTATATATTAAATACCCTCCAATTTTGTTTTGGTTTTTGGCTTGGATCATGTGAACATGAAAATGTTTCAGAACCTGAAGAAAAAACTCTAAAACCGTTGATGGATGTAGATTTTTATCTAGTGATGAAGATTCAGACATAGAAGAAATAGCTCTTAACTCCAAATCAATAAATGGGGCTGCTGTACATACAGGGAAGAACATTAGAGGCAGGGGGGAGCTATGGGGGTCAAGAGAGATTGATACTAAGTCATATACCCCAAACCCACCCTTAAAAAAACGGTCACTTTTAAATTATTTCCAACCGGAAAGTGGTGATAAGGAGAATTTGCGGTCAAAAGGAAGGGAGTAAAAAATAAAACAAACTTTTTGATTTTGATGCGGGCAATGAAGACTTGTTTGATCTCAGTAAAGACAAGAAACGCACACGAAAGCCCTATTCTTACGATGAGCAAAGGCGAATCTTAAAATACATCGTAAATCACGGTGAATACTCGAGAATTAAGGGTCGACAATTATGGATGATCATGGAAAGGCGGAAGATCTGTTCCACCCTAAACATAGCAGAGTTGCGCAAAATATCTATACCGAGGGTGCCAATTAGGTATAAACATTATTTAAATTTTGGGTTTACATAACCAACCAATTGAGATAATTTACTCCAGGAATTAATAAATAAAATCTGACATCGTTGAACTTAATATGCTTTACTAATGATGAAAAATGTATAAATTATAAAATCAAATGACCCTTAGCTATATCAGCTACTGTATAATAAAATATAATGGTTTGGTCTTACTTTATTTGGTGTCTGGCCAAATGGGATTTGGAATGATCTACGTAATTATCTACGTCATTCCTGTTATATGGCCACACCAACTCTAACGTATTTTAAAGTCTAAGCGTCTAGTTTTAAATGACAGGGTTGCCACCATACCACTATACTAAAATAAAATAACTCTCTTGGTTGTTAATACCTTTAACATAATTATAATATGTAATTAAATATTTTGTATAAAACGACATATCAGTATAAATTATCCGCCTCTTCCAAGAAAATATGTAATTACTTAACTAAAATCAAAAATACAAATCAAATAGTACAAATCAATCATCGTTTGTTGAAATAAATAAATTCATCTCGAGTTAAAGTCTAAATCTAAACTATTCACATTCAAATCCGGGAGATATCCCGCGCGGCAACATGATTGGGGGTCACGAAACTAGTTCGTTGCTTCGCCAACAGATGGCATGGAAAATACCGTTCAGAGCATTTGATAAGTCTAACAATGGTTCAATTTATAATTATCTACAAATACACATGTTTTAACTTTGCTCTAATTCTCCTCTCCGCATAAATTTAATTAAGTTGTCATTTCTTACAAAAAATTACAAAACAATTTATATTTAAAAAGCATTCAAAATAAATATTTACAAGTATTTCATTTTCAAAAAAGGAACATTATTTTCTCCAAAAATAGACGGTCAATGACTCACGGGAATTCCAATAAACAAACTCTTACTTGTTTCGTTGGGTTTAGTCAGTCGTCTCTCGGACTTTGTGGAGTGTGTATGTCGTGTGTGTTTAGTGCGTTTTAGTGTGTGTTTTTCTTTGTGCGTTGTGTGCGCCTCCAGGAATTAATAAATAAAATCTGACATCGATGAACATAATATGGTTTACTAATGATGAAAAATGTATAAATTATAAAATCAAATGACCCTTAGCTATATCAGCTACTGTATAATAAAATATAATGGTTTGGTCTTACTTTATTTGGTGTCTGGCCAACTGGGATTTGGAATGATCTAGAATGTTATAACATGTAGGAATAACAAGTTGTTTAGTGATTTGTACCGTTATTAAGTTAGACACCATTGAATAATAATAAAGATGACTTGTATTCTTGAAAAATATCTTGACTGTTTCCCTTCAATTTTGTTTTTGTGTTCCGAAAATGTCAATTCTATGCATTTTATTCTGTCACTTAAATATTTATCAAAGATTCGACAAAAGGAACTTGTGGAACTCATGAATCATTGTGGAGCAGAAGTAAGTTTTAACGTGAAAGACGCAACCGATCATTCGGCCATCATCGTGGACCACGACGAAATAGTCAGTGTCATAGCTCCAGCTTTTACAATAAAATATATCGAAGATTGCTTGAGAAAATTGAAAGTACAAGATATTTCAGATTACAGGCAGGGCGCCACATGTCATATAGCCAGTGATGTTCAGTGTATGGACGAGGTTTATTTTAGAAGGCGATGGCCGACGACGGTACCCTGTACGAACAACCACCAACAATGAAATACTTGACTTAAAATATCTCTAATTATGAAATTGCATTTATATATATATATATATATATATATATATATATATATATATAAAGTTGTTAAAGACCTTTCAAAACGTGTTTAGGGAGCAACAATAGGAACTTCTATGGTGGTAATGGGCTTAAGTTTTACCGTGTGGGTCATGCTAATAGTTCACTTTCCCATAACAAATTCATTAATAAATTAACAGCTTGATAAGCTGATCAGCTCTTATGAAAATCATAGAGTTGGGATTATAATCAGCTGTTTGTTGTAAACAAAATATACTATAAATCCCATCAAAATAGTTTGTATACACTTACATTTTTAATCATTTAACAAACTTAAGCGGAGAAAATTATAAATCTGACAAGTTTGGGTAGTATCGGAATGTTTTAGCTTCAATTTGATATAAATTCCATGATCACACGTTACCTGGTTTTCTCAACCTAAGGCCGAGTTTCTGGTCAAAAAGTCTCCCTTATGAGTAACATGGAAAAGACTTAAGGGTGCGCCGTACCTCCCTTCCGCACGCTCAAGTAAGGGGTTCGCATCTCCCTCATTGTAGGCTAAATTGTAAACCAATTAAAAATAATTTGATGTTATTTAATTCAATAAATGTTCATCTAGAGATCATACGATTTAAAAATCGTGATTTTAATTCAAAATAAATGGTAGGCCATTAGTAATGTTCTCAAATTAAGCGTTTTTCTAAAGATTCCTAACGTATGGAGAAAAATTATTTTGGAGAAAAGGAACCGTATGATCCCTAGATTGGAATCTGAAAAGTGTGAAACTGCAAATAGCTTGGTAGAAATCTGTAAAATAACAGTGCGATCGAGGAGAACAAAATGGTCTTCAAGCGTAAATATGCATGGCCCTGCTTGTTGGCGGCGCCGGCGCGGCGCTAAACAACAATGAATTCAATCTGGGTAGGGTGCACCCTTAATACTTTGTATCATTTAAATTAAAGGGAGAAAATGGTAAATCTGAAAATTTTAGGCAGTATCGGGATTTTTAAGCTATAAATTGGTACAAATTAGATGACTACACGTTGCCTGGTTTTCTCAAGCTAAGGCCAAGTTTCTTCAAACATTCATATGAATAACATGGAGCAATTTGAGGACTTATACTTGGTATCATTTAACGAACTTAAAAGGATAAAATTATAAATCTGACAATTTTGGGGAGTATCGGAATGTTTAAGCTACATATTCGTACAAATTCTATGACTGCACGTTACCTGGTTTTCTCAAACTAAGGCCGAGTTCCTGGTCAAAGTTTCTCCCATATGAATAACATGGGGAAATTTGATTACTTTTATTTAATGTCATTAAACAAACTTAAAGGGAGGAAATGATAAATCGGACAATTTTGGGAGTATCGGGATGTTTAAGCTTCAAATTGGTACACATTCTATGACCACACGTTGCCTGTTTTTCTCAAACTAAGGCCGAGTTTCTCAAAATTAGAGAAAAACATTCTCTCTCATGAATAACATGGAGACATTTTAGAACTTTATACTTTGTATCATTTAACGGTCTTAAAGTGGGAAAATGATATATCTGACAATTTTGGGGAGTATCGGAATGTTTAAGCTTCAAATTGATACAAATTCCATGACCACACGTTACCTGGTATTCTCAAACTAAGGCCGAGTTCCTTCAACGATTTTCACCCATTCACCTGGTAGTTTTGAGTTTGAAACGTTTCTGATAATCTGCAGTGTAAAAGCTTTGAAATGACACACCGATTGTCCAAATCGGTTGAAAAATAACGACGTACTGCAACAAAAACAAAATTCCTTAGCTTATTCATATATTAGGTATTAGTAACGATTCAAAAGCATATTTATTTTGATCCTTCCATTCAATTAATTTTATAATTTTATTTTTTAAGTCATTTCATATCGCAAAATAATGTATTAGTTTTAAGATTATATTAAATACTACTTTATCTTTAATTACAAATTATTAAGGATACTAAAGGCAACGAGTTTGTGGGTATTGTAATATAAAGTAAAATATTTATTTAAAATCCACTAAGGTGGCCCAAAGTTGATTGATTATTGACATCCGATGTTGCCCTATGTTTGATATTAAGCATGCCTCACCGCTGGCCGCATTCAAGGTCAAGTCAGTGTAAAGGAGGTGTTGAATTATTTAATCACCAGCGTCACAGAGCAATTCAACTGGTTGCATAATGGTTCCATTCAATCCGATTAAGAAATGCGATGAAAAATTAACTATTCTAGTTGAGGTGGTTGCCTAAATGTATACAGTTTATGCAGTGTAACTGTTGTGGATTGAAATGAATAGTGAAACGTGACACATAACCGATTTTTTGACTGTAGTTTAGCAAAGGTTCACAACCTTGGAATGTTTACAGGATGATATGAACTCTCTCTGGAAACTTCTGGAGCTTGTTTCTGAACTCAATACAAAAGCAAAGTGTTAAAAACCTTAAACCCTAACTTTATATTATAGTTACTCTCTACATTACCACTTACCACGTTACTATGTTATAACCATACAATATAAACTAACTCATTTACCTTTAACTAAGATGAACCTATTACTACGTATAAACGAATAATACACCTAATGAAATTAACTAGTTAAGTAATATAATAACAAGCGAGAAGCAATCAAGTCTTAGTGGAAATACGCACTGACGATTTCAAATGTATCTTATAATCACTCATATTTTCCATGGGTTTAAAATTATCCCTCTTACTTAATCGCTTATCCAATAGAATTCTTGGAATAAAGAAGAGTAGTTTCTCCAGGGTAAGTTTATTTTTCCATCACGTTTCCAAGACCGAAAATTACGGAGTGGAAGTTACGTCTGATTATCAAACTGTTATACATTTTAACGCATTTTCTTTAGTTTGGAATTCTTTGCATAATATCTACAAGATTAAGTTGAAAGGCTATTATATAAGGACTAGACATTACCTGCAGGCTTCGCCCCGCAAATGTCTTGTATAAACTATGACAGTTGTGTGTGCTGCATTCTGTGGTTAGCCCGTGGAACTACTATGAATCAAGATCAGCTGTTTGAATTATCCTCCAAAATTGAATTAACATAAGGAAATGAATTACACGGGAACTTGGTCGGAGTCTCTGGTGGAGCCTTAAGGTCCGTCCAGAACAAAAACCTATTAGTTTTCCTATTTTATGCCTTAAGAATCACTGTACAAAATTTAAACTCTCCAGGTAAATGGGAATTAGGAGAATTCATGATGAATGAGTGAGTGATTCAGTGTTTTAGAGCTATTTTGTGTTAATTTTTATGAATTACTCCTTGTATCTCATATAAAAATGGTGATAGCTTGATTCATAGGCTATAAACTATTGTATTGACAACATAGTGTGTTTATTTATATAAATGTAAAATTTTAAAACTTGTCACTTGATAACCTTAGTGGTTTTAATATGCTAACAACTACCACCTACAGAGACTCAGAATATGTATAACATGTTATTAAGTACGTGGTTTGGTTATTAATTTAGTATTCAATAAATTATATAGACTTGAGAAATAGAGTTTTAGATTATATATGCCATAAAATATACTGTGAAGAAGATAACGTTTGACAATAGACAAACTATGTTTGCCATATATTTTTTTTTAATTTGAATACCTATATATTCACATAACGTTTCACTAAGAATTAGGCTGGTTCATTTTCCATATGGTCCTTAGTTCTATCTCAAGATAAACAGTTTTACATTCACAGCATTCTCTTCACCCCAACACTAACAACAATAACATAACATTTCCCAAGGTAAAAACGGGTTCACCAATTCCACACTATATTATAACTGATCTTTAAAATAAAGAAGGTACCTCAACAGATTACTAAGAAACTACTTGACTTAGAAGGATGAAATGAAATGATTACCCACTTAATCAACCCCGAGGAATAACGTCAACATATTTTAATTTTATTTTCAACGTGTTCCAAAAATTAACAATTATTAGTATGGAACTCTAAATTTTCTAACTTAAACAACTATTAAATGGCACTTTCGCACTGTTATTAGTGACTTAATGACTTAAGTAGCAAGTAGCACTAGTATCCTGCTGTGTCCATGAATAGTATAAGTGATGCATTCAAAACTAGCTGTTCTTTTCCATTAGTAGTCTAAACATAAATACGCGTTTGTAATTAGCTGTTCTTATTAATCTAGTTAGCACATAATCGTAAAAAACTGTGTAAACACTACTGTTATCATAATTTTAACATAATTATTCCCCAGAAAACCTGATATAAATTAGTTGTATTATTACTATTTACAGACTGATGAAAATTATAGTTCATAACTCGTGCCTAGACATTTATTTGGTACTTGATAAAATTTCCGCGCTCGGCTCAAACCTCAGCAAAACCACCATCGTGTACTGTAAAAGGCCACTTTCGGCACTAGTGGTGAAAATTACTATCACACATATACGCTACTTTCATACAAGACGGGAATATACATAAAGGATGGTTCATAGCGATCGATTTCAACCAGAATTGGTTGGTGGCATCGGTCAACATGAGGCCCAACCAAAGAAGGTTCTCCTTCTCTAAGTGGGCCTGATGATGAAATTCAAATTACACTGAAATTCAAACCCCTTACTTTAAATTTGTTTTATTTAGACTAATTTCACAATAGGCGGTCATTCTAATTTTTTATTAACTGAACAAATTTATGGGTATACCTTTGTGGGGTCGACTTACCGAAATCTCGTTGCGTATTAATAAAACAAACCTGTTGTAATAAATGTATCAATTATAATTAAAACAGTTTCAGTGGCAATTATATAAAATATCCCGAATAATTTCCAACGTTACCATTGTGTAGAGAGAGACCGCCGGTGACAGTGGACAGGGTGGTTCATTGTTGAGGTATCGTTCTCAAAGGCGTCGCGTGGTTCCATTATCCCTTACAACTGTAACTGTCTGATCTTAAACTCTATAAGAAAAAAAGTTTATTCCGAATGTTTAATCACTACTTGATCCAGAAAAGAAACCTACTACCGTAGAATATACTACTAAACCGGTCAATAATTGTTTCGAAGTGTTCATAAAATGTGCGCTCTACCTGCAACGCTTCCATGGGCAATATATTAACTGTACAACTTATTAAACGTATACCTGCACAACGTAGTATCTGAAACTATTATATGTAAGTTCATGAATTTAATTATTTCAATTTGCATTATATTTAAAACACTTTAAGTGGCAATTATATAAAATATCTCAAATCATTTCCAACTTTACTATTGTGTAGTCCAACACGTAGTCAATGTAGGCGTTTTACATTAGTCGCCTCTCATTTACATCCTCAGCACGTTTTTCATCTGACCGTCCAATTCGCTTTGTTCCAATACCATGGACGTGTAAACAGATCCACAGTCTATTTTAGCCTACATATTCACTTCAAAATTGACTTAAAAACCTTGTGAATTTTTAGGTAAAACTCATTTGATTTTCCTCGGAAAGTTATGATATACTTATGATATACTTGATGCACTAAGATTTCCGTCATAATAGAAATAAATAAATAATAAAGACCTAAAACGGTTATACTAGTGTAAACTGTGCAGATATTATCATAAATTACCATTTTATCACGATAGTTAAATTGTGCACACGTGAAACTATTGTATAAAATGTAGGACGGAGGAAAGTCTTTAAGACTTAAAAACCTCTTTTAAAGATAACAAAAATAAATGTAAAAACCTGTGTAAATACGGTTTAAGATTTAATGTTATTATACTCGTATAACAATTGAGATTTAAAATTAAATAATTTTCATACAATTAAATAGGTTTTTACTTTTAAGAAGAATTATAAACTAGATTAGAAAACTCAATATTATTGGGATTCACGAGATTAGATCCCTTTATACGGTACAATTTTGTAAGGCTATCATTTGCAAGATAGTTCTATATTAGCCCAGTTAATAAAGGTTTCGTATCGCAACTAATTAGAGGGAAGCTGAATTTGTAAAGGATGTTAGTATACAAGGTATCAACTAAAAAAACACAAAGTCCTGACCCCCACCCCTCTTCCTTTTCCTAAACTCCCACCCCAACCTTACAAAAGCGGTACTCTGGTTAAATCCTTACAGCTCAAAATTAATAAAGTTACGGACGTGTTTTTTTTTCATTATTTTACGCTTAAAAATATTCTAGGCAAATTATGTTATATACACTTTTTATCTAGACAGCTTAATTTCATCGTGGTACTTCAATATATATATATAAAAGACAGCCACTGCGAAAACAAAAGTAGCTTCAACTAATTATATATTTTTATCCTTGTATCATGGGATGAAATGTATACATAAAAACTCATAGCTAAAATAATCAGCTTTAAAATTATGGATCTAGTTAAGATATTTGTTTACATGATAGCTTCATAGAGAGTGATGAAACAGTAGCGGACACCGCGCTGCCGGGTGCCGCGCCGGCCATGTCACTCGATGTTTAGGTTCACCGCTGAATGAAATCGTATCCATAATCTTGAATAGTTATTCAGTTTGAATGTAAATAAAATAGAACAACTTTTAATTCAAGTTTTTATTACCAAAATCCAGTTTTAGTACACATAAATAACAAATACTAGGTGTACGGTCATTCCTCACGTATAAGGATAATCGAAACACATGATCAAACTTAAATCTAGTCTCATACAAAATTCAAGATCTGATTTGAGTAACATCATCAGAATACATTCCGGCATCATTTAACTGCCGTCAGAATCCGGGTTTTACATATATATGGCTATATTCATTGTCACTTATCCACAATTACTCATCTCGGTAGCTCAGTTGGTATTGCACTTGCTCTCAGAGCTAAAGGTCGCAGGTTCAGATCCCGTCGCATGTCTAACTTTTATCCGTTGAAAAATATTCATACATTTATCACTTGTTTTTACTAAAGGAAATTTTGTATATAAATCCGTAAATTTATTTATTTTTAAAATAAATTGTAGGTTTTAGGCATGGTTTGTTGTTAGGATTGGCATGGATGCGTTATCGTGGTACAAACAGAGTATTTTGGGCTAGGCAGTGATCTTAGCAGTGTGATTAATTTAACTTTCAAGAGAACAGCGAGTATCCTAAATGAACTAATATTACAATTTCTATAGGCCTAGTCAAAACATCCTTCAGGATTAACAATAAGTCGTCAAATCTAGTTATTTAGATGACAAAATGGGATTTCAATATATTGTTTCAAAAGCCTAGGCTATCATTAAATTAAATGCTATAAACATGGTTTGGTCCAAGACCGTATATGAAACTTCCAAAATGGCAAGTAGCCTAAGTGTATATGCCTACATTTCATAGCCATAGATCCAAGTTTATGATGAAAACAGATCACTGTAATCCAAACCTAGGATATTTAAAATCATTTCAGATAACCTGGAAAAAAGGCTTAGTTTGGTTAGAGTACAGTTGAGTATCTTACCAAATATAGTTGAGTATAAGATAATATATTGATTATCTTACCAGTCTAAGCAGTAAAGTTATGTATAATGATAATCTTCACTTCGTTCGATTGTCCAATAATAAAAAATAAATTTTCATTGTCTAGGCCCTATTGTTTGGTCAACTATCTTAGTCTTGCAGTAATATAAATAAGGAATAATAGTATTTTCGATAACTTACTAATAACTGCACAACAAATACTAACAATGATTAAAATGTTTCTCTTTTTAGCTGTTTATAATGGTAATTTTCTAATATTTTGTCGGTTTGGTCCGAAGAATTGTTACAATACATTCTATTGCAGTGCCCACACATTGATGGGCAATCGAACCCAGATTTACGACAGCTTGTAACACACAATGGTTTACAATTGCAAGATATTAGTAGAAGAAATTCACATGGAGCAGGAGGATTCATCATGGGCTAAGGCATAAATCTGTTATTTGATATATACTGCCAACCCCACTCTTTTGCTGGAATATTACACCCTAACAAGTTTGAATCAGGTGGTAAACCATCAAAAGATGTTAATGAGCAGCATTTGAAGTTGGTGGTAATTTTGCTAAATCAAAATTTGGCGAGATACATTTTTGTGGTTAATTGCTTAAACTTAAAGTATTGAGGGTTTCATTGAGGGTATTGAACTTTGATAAATTGTATATGCTCATAATAAACTGTTGAGTTATACATCCACTGACCCATAGCAGATTAGGTGGATGAATAAAATATAATTTGTTTGAATTTGTTTTCCTTAACGACATAACATCTGAAAGGTCGTCCATAACAATTCCAGCTAAGCCACTGGTTTTTCGCTTTACATATGATCGGTTACAAATTTGTTTCTGCAACCTTAAACGATCCCTCAATTAATCTAGGTACTTCTGAGGTGATGGAGACATGGGACGATGGAGTGATACATGCAATTCCTCCTATCGCATGACATCTATTTAAGCCCCGTCTAATGATTTTACGTTAACTATAGCGATGTTGGAAACGTACTGTGTAAAAGAATTATTTTGTATGACTGGGAGCCCAGCGTAATTTAAGACCTTATGAATCTGTTATTTTCATAGTATGAATACCATTGATTATACAGCGCATCGTTGAAAGTACCTCAATCAGATGTTGTGACCATTACATTCTATTCAAATATAGAGACCAAGAAATTCGTATTGACAACAAAGACGACCTTGGTATTACAGCTGAAATTATCGCATGGTTAATTACAGCATGTTTATCAGAAATCAGAATTCATAAATCAGTTCTTTATTGTCATTTGACTACATGTAGCATTGACAAAAGTCCACAATTTTACACAGTAACATGAGTAAAAAATAACACAGGAAAACAAAAAAAAAATAAGTTTAAATCAGTACAAACAAAGGTTCAGTAACTAAAAACTATTCTTGTCATTTATATACTCATAAACACTGTAGTATTCCTTTACAACCAACAATTTTCTTAATTCATTTCTAAAGGTGTCTATATCTGTAATCGTTTTTAGGTAGGATGGGAGAGCATTAAAAAACTTAATACCTGAATATAAAGTTTGATTTTCAAAAAAAGTAGTTCGATGAGCTTGTTTGTCTTTCACCTAGACTGATAAGATAAAAAAAACAGCTGTGATATTCAACGGTCTGATCCAGTGGAGGGGATACCATTGCTTCCCCTCAAACCGCCTAAATATATCAGACGGATTATGTGACATACATCAAATATTTTTCTTTCCAGATCAATTATGCACAACGAGCCGATCTTTGAAAAAATCTTTAAGTTTTGACTTGAGATAATAATAATAATATAGTCCATATTAGAACCACTAAGTAACTATAATCTCTCATAAATATTTTAATGAATACTGGCACTTATTGTCGTTCTCAAGGTAATTTGTATGCAGATTAAATTAATCTACAAACTCGGGTGATAATGACCGTCCTACCTTTTGTTCAATATGTTTAGGTTTACTTTTATGTTTAACTTTACAGGTACAATAATCATTCCTATCATCACAAACATTAAGGAGCTTTAGCTTTATTTAAACCCAAACCTCATTATTTTGTGTTTGGTATTTTAAAGGAATCTTTAGGCAAAAAACCACATAACAAACAGTCATGCTTGATATCAAATGTGGTTTCTAATTCTCTGAGAATATGCTACGATTTAGAAAATTCTGAATTTTTGCTTTGAATGCTGCTGCTTTAATATAGCTATGTCTGGTATAGTTTTGCTGGAATACAAAATGTACTTTTACTACATCGACATTAGCAGTGAATTTATGCATTTCGTCTTGCCACAAAGTGTATTTTTTACCTTTATTGACCGGGCTATTTTTATTATTTGTAATTATAGTCAAATAAACGATATCTTAACCTAGTGGTGTGAACTTTGAATTCAATTTCTAAGTATAACTAGTATGTGTTTCGTGGTATTGTCACAATAAATGTTGCTGTAAGATTAAAGTTACCCTTTTGAAGAAACTAATAGCATAAGCACCTTTAAATAAAACGATAGAACTAGCCTATATAATGAAGATTTAATGTCGAGATGGAAACCAATTTTGAAGAGGAATCTGACAACTTTGTCTAGTATTACAATGTGTTCCGTGTGAAGTTTTCTTACAACATATTGTTTTTGTTGGAACCTTCTTTAAATATTCTCTCCTATGGTCTCATTCTGTATTAGTAAGTAATAGTGGCTTGAAGGGGCCAAAGCCCCTAACTTTTCTCCAACACTCAGCCTTATCTGACTTGAACACATGCCATTTCGTAAAACAAATCTCTTAATCACATGTTTTAATGCAATCAAAGAAGACGTTTTTAAATCCCAATGCTTTTCTTATGGGGGATGTTTTACGTTATTTCTCGTTGGCTGGCAACATTTTGTAAATACTGCTATTTTTCCCTTGTGATGGCCCTTGGATCAGGACCTTTAATTTTATCCGTTTCCCATCATCCTGCGATTTGCCAAACTCCCACAATTTTGACTTAAAAATTTCGCTTACAGAATTATATACAAAGATATCATATGTATTTTTTTAAGTATTACGTAATCACTGCCTCATCCAAGGCTTTTCAGCCTGTAGTTAAAATATACCAGTTGTATTCAAGTAGACCTGTAAATAGCAATGCGAAAATTGTAGGTATGTAAACATTATAATTATTATTGTTACCTTACTAATATCTAAATAGTTAAAGCTATAACAGACAAACGTTTTACATTTTAAGATTGATTAAGATCACCCTTAACATAACTGAATATATTTCATCAGCGTTAATATAAGGCATTTAGCTTTTTATGGCTTATGTTATTTTATTAGTTAGCCTATTTAATATGTATGATATTTCGACGTGATGTTATTTAATCAAAGACCACCTCCACCGGTGGCGTACACCGGTTCCCGTATGTATGCCAAATAAATTCTGTTTCTTATCTTTTTATCAAAAAACCCTCCTTAGTTGACGTAGATATGGAAATGAAATCCGGGCAATTTATGTTCAATCTCTTCTACAATATGGAATTATAGCATGGGGCGGTGCCGGATGATCACTTTTAAATTCATTATGTGTTGTACAAAAATGAATTATTAAAGAATCATCAATAAATCATTCAAAAAACAAAAACGCTACCTTACAAATATTTTATTTTCCAAAACGAAATTATTTACAGTTAGGCAATCTCTTCTACAATATGGAATTATAGCATGAGGCGGTGCCGGATGATCACTTTTAAATTCATTATGTGTTGTACAAAAATGAATTATTAAAGAATCATCAACAAATCATTCAAAAAACAAAAACGCTACCTTACAAATATTTTATTTTCCAAAACGAAATTATTTACAGTTAGGCAATTAGACATTAAAACATTGATGGTTTATACTAATACCCATAAAGAATCAGCTATAACTCCCGTGGTACACAACTACAAGACAAGGAACTCCGTTAACGTTGGCCTGCAGGTGCCTCAAGCGCCTGCAGGTGCCTCAAGCAGTTAAATCAGTTAGTCATTCCAAATCATATATTATTGCAAACTGCATCCATAGGATCATTCTTCCTGCAATTAGGACCTGCAGGTCTCAACTGAAGTTTACAAAAGAGTAGTTCCTTAACTGGCTGCTGGAGATCGGTTCTGAACATGATGCTGAGTCCCTCATCCGTTCTAAGTACTACAGTGACTAACTGAATACAAAAGCTAACAACACCGTCTACTTCTACTTCTACTTCACTCCCGCCATTGCCTATTGTCTTTGTATTATATCAAATGTAGTTTTTATTTATATTTATATTAAATCAGTTTGATATATTTAAATGCAAAACGAATCTTAATTTGTTTCGTTGTTAATATTTCAACTAAAGGCCTAAATTGTTTTCTTCTCCTTTTTATGCGTGTTTGTAGCTTATTTAAACATAAAAAAGTAAATTTTATTGTTTTGGCATTAATACGATGATTTTTATGCATTTTTAAGTGCACTTAATTTGGGTCAGAGCTCGTTCTCACGCACAGGCCCGAACCAGCTATCTAGCTCTCTGGCTCTCAGGCTCTGTAGGCTCTGGTTTGGGTCGGCACAGGCCGATGGGCCTAATTGAGAATTTTGTTTTCCACAATATTGTTTGTGTACATGATTTTGTATTTATTTTTATTAGGAAATAAATTTGATTTGATTTGATATGGGGCCAAATGAAACAAGCAAGAGTATCTTGTTTAAATGGTTTAATTTAAATTTGTTTAAATAAAGATGATAATAATTTAAATAATTTAATGACTGATCAAATAAGTTTTAATTTTATGGTTACAGTCTTCATCTATAACATTGAGCTGGAACTGGAAATGCCTACTAATGACTCTTTACAACCACAGGTTCTGAGCGAGTCCTCCAAAATCTCGTTACCTCACTTAAGATATCTCTCATGGACGAAATACTGGAGTATCTGGAACATTTATAAAAGGTATGACTGTTTTTAAATTCTAGATTACCTTTCGTTGCCTATTCCGCCAACAAACGTATAGTTTATTAATACACTGGCATACCTTTAAAAAGTGTAGTTGGCAGTCCAATGTAAAAACACGTTAACACAAAGCAAAATTAATGCAAAAAGGAAAAGATAATTAACCAAAACGTACTGGCCAAAGCTAACTCCCTTTCTTTAAATGTATTTTAAACTAAAAGCCTGAAAATATTTAACTAACTATTAAACTATATAGGGTTTAAAATACTTAATTAATTTACTTAATAAGTAGTACAAATAATGTGATGAATCTCTAATGCCTAGCTTCGTTTGAGTGTTAAATTCTAAAATAATATTACGATTAGTAAACAAACAAAACGTCTCTACCCACCAATGAATAATACACTTAGTTTAAGTATAAAATGTGACAAGATTAATCTCAGTTAGTCATAATGGCTACATGCACCACGTATTCTCAACGTTGACCTTTCGGAGGATGATAAAATAATGAATCATTTGTGATGGCTTAACACTCCTATCTTATACTACCTTATAAAATTATTACAGTTTTAATAAATTATTCGTGACTTCGAAATATTGGTTTGCACTGGATATGTTTTGATACAAAACCAAAACATCAAGACGGTACCTGACCTGACTCTCAAACCTGTCAAGATGTTTTTGACAACCGCCCTTAATGAGCGTCTCTGCCTACCATGATCATGACAGCATCGTGAAGATGTGCCAAATGGAACTTGAAGAAGCTGAATTGGTCTCATGCCACATATGGTCAATCGGGATGACGTGGGATATGTATGTATGTATGTATGTATGTATGTATGTAAAACTGAGGAGAAATATTTGTTTTAATAATCTAATAACCCTTGTTAATAATTAATTGTCTATTTGGTGTGTTGTTAGTTTATTAATCATACGAATACTATAGTATGAATTGTGGTAAGTAATGATTTGTGACGTCAAAATACTGGATTCCACTGACAATCCTTTGCTATAAAATATCTGGATAGACCCTGAATATATATATTTTTATAATATAATAATTGAATTGTGAGTTATGTACTTCCTTAATGTTTCGTTTTGTTATTAATCAATCATAACAATATTATAATTTAAAATTAGTTGACAAATAATTTTATACAATGTTTCCTACCCTACTGTAGTCAAATTTAAAATTTTCCCTTAATGATCTATAAACCCATATTTTTACACAAAATTTATGTCCAGAAATTGTGCTTTATTGTTTATAAACGTGTTTTTGTTCTAGACGATCTCGTTTCTCTCCCTCAACCCCCTATGATTTTGAATTTTTTTTCAAAATATATTTACCGATTATACATAAAAATTAAAAGCTTATTATCTTTAAAAACTACAATTCTATAGAAAACCTGTTATATCGATCACATTTTTAGGTCGGCTTTAAGAGATTACTCCAATGTCTGCCACAGACATTTACTATAAAGTAGGTAACTAGTTCATCCGTCCAGCCCGCTGGGCCGCACTGCTGCTGAGTAGATTTGTTGGTGTTGCATCAGCAACTATGGAACCATGGATGGATACGCGTTTGATGTAACACCAAATGAGTGAAACATTTGTAACTTTTAGAATAAAAATGTAAATGTTAAAGTATGGTTACATAACTATCTGGCTATTTAATGAAACAAAAATAGATGTTTGGGCATTTTCACTATAATTTGACATAGGGAGTTAATTACAAAATGTATTCAGGCCTTAAAAAAATATTAGTGCCTAGGATTTTAACTATATTTTGGGTGCTGAATGTAAAAATTTAATCATATTTATCAGCTTTACATTTTTAAATTTAACATACCATTGTTTAATAGTTTATATAAGGGTTGGATATCGCAATCGAAAATAATTTTGTATGATGAAGTTCTTTAGCCTTAGTTTTTCTTTATTTTCTCAGTACTAAATATGCTTATTTTATCAAATTATTATTTGACTGGGAACTTTTTTTAACCAATACATTTATAAAAAATATAAATCCTGCATCTGTGTGTTTTTACTAAACTTACTTAATTACTTCATTAGCAAAAGAATAAAGATATATGAGTTCTTAACATGTAACTGACCCCATTAAACATAATAACATCTACATTACTAAATAATATAGTTGAAATATTTTGATTTAAAATAAAACGTTTGTCCAAATAATCATGTTATTGTAGTTAATTGTGTTTTATTAGCTTACGAACTAAATAATGCTATTGTAGATAATATATTTAGCATTAAGAAAACTCTTTTTAACTGTCCAGATTAATTTTCCACCTTACTTGGTCATGTTTAATATATTCACATTATAACAAACTGTGCACTCGTGTTCCTATGATTGAGTGTGCGTGTAAATTATCACCCTAAACTTGTGAATGGATACACAGATAGTTAGATATGCTCTTTCAGTCCAACTGGAGTATTTCCATAAAGAGAAGAAGAATCCAGAAGAAACAGTGTTTAGATTCAAATTCAATATAAACGTTTATCGGCACGGACAACTTTTATAACAAGCGGAGTTTTGAAAACGTGACTTTAAATACGTTGCGAACATTTTCCCAACCCGAAGTAGTAAGAATATTTGAATGATAATGAAACAGTCCCGCTTTTAAAAAGGCTTCCATAATACTCTTATTTTATGACCAGGAAATAAAAAAAAATAGATTATCTAAATATTTTCTTGATCTGACTTGCCAAATAATAGTGCCATAATAACAGCCTGTATATGAGCGTTCACTAGTTTTAAAAGGGAATACCTTTTCCGCATGGGGAAGGTGAGGTCACCTCAGTGTAGTTACTGCCCGGAGGAGGTGGATGATGCTCATCATACTTTCTTCCGGTGCAGTCGTTTCGCTGAAGACAGGAGGAGGCTCGTCTCTGCTGTCGGCGATCTGTCCCCGGACGTGTTGGTGGGGGCGATGCTTCGAAATGAAGACTCCTGGAGAGCGGTTGCGCTCTTCGTGCAATCCGTTCTTCGGGGAAAGCGAGACGAGGGATGCTTAGGTGACCTCTAAGTTTCCCGAAACGGTGACGTGACCCGTCTGGGCGCAAGACACGTGGGCCAGTGCCGAAGTTGTCCGATAAGGGTTCCGGCCTGGTTTTTCCCCCGCGGCTCCGTAGGAGGTTTAGTGGGTATACCTCGTAAGAGGGAGTCCCACACTGTTCCTTTGGGTTCGCGCATTAAGCGTTCCTCCTACGTAAAAAAAAAAAAGTTTTAAAAGGTAATTTAAGTAGATCATTGCAGACTATTATGATTGTTGTGTAATATACTATAGTATAATAATTTGTCACAAGTTAGAGAAAAGTGATTACATAGGTCGAGTTATCTCGCCAAGAACTTATTTTTTTATGAATGGATCGGATTGGCGTGGCCTTGGTAATTTTCTGAAAGAAGCTTGGTTTTGCAGATGGGTCTTAGCATTGACTATAAATTATAGTTAGTGGTTTTAGTTTCTGAATTTAATCATTGAGAATGAAGATTAGAAATTAAAAAACTAAATAAAAAATATATTTATAAGTGTTTGATGATCTTATGAATGACGGTTTCCTGTTATATTCTTATATTTATAGTTATAAACATGTAAGTATCTTTTTTTCTCTTTTTGCTTATAACAATAAAGAGGCTATAATTCAATATAGACAATTCAATATTTTAATATGTTATAAAGAACACAGTGTTTTGTTTTTGCCTGCTGTTGTTATTAAATTCAAAAGTGGGTTCAGAAACACATATTAAGATGGCAACCCGGTAGACAGCTACGTTAGCCATTGCTGTAAAATGTTATAGATTTCAGTTCCCTGTGTGGAACATAATAACTGTAATTAATGATGTTGTTTTCAATAAAGCACTTTCTCATTTCATTTAATTTCAATATGTAATATAACTGTTGCATATTATAAGCTTGTTTATTGTTATTGATAGTTTACAGTTTTTTTACAAAAAGGCAAGTATGTTGTAAATACCTAAACATTAGTAGGACTTATTAAAAAACTTATTAAAACTAGTATTACTGAGTAGTTGAATCACTCTCTAGAAGACTCTGTTTATCGTCTTTTATACTAAATATATGGGCTTTCTTCAATTGGGCTTCCATATGGGCTAACGTAGAAGCCTCTTACAAGAAAGTAGATGGATTTTATATATTACTGATTGTAAACATTTATTATCAAATACGATAGCTTATTTTTTCGCAGAATATAATTTTTTTTTTTTTTGCATATTCATGTATACCCTTCATATAGACAATTCGACCCCTTCCAGCATGGGTATTAACTGAGCACGTCACCGCATAATATTTTATACTACTCCACTTTAAAAATACCAACCCCATTGAAACTTGTTAAATGTCTTGCCTGGTACAAAATAATAAAATTTTCTAACGAATAAAAGTGTTATGTGAGACTAGATTTATTAAGTTCCATTATTCAGTTAAATTAGAAGAGGTCACGTTTCAGCACATATTGTTGTGCAATTGCAACACCATCAGCTGAATTGATTGATCAGATTACTTCGTCAGATTTGATTGATCAGATTACATGTACATGACTAAATAAAACAGACACGACATAGAATACAAATTGCATATAACATAGCAGCCCGGTCGACATTAACATGGTCACGGCACGAACAGTGTACAGACTGACCGTTTTATTTATTATCAACACGTCCTTTTTGCCGATTGCAGCGTTAAAAACTTGATTGAAAATTAACGTTATTTTTTAATTTATTATATATTGCTGTGAATTATAGCTTCCAAAATATCTATAAATTTAAAATTGCTCTAGTTTATCAATAATTCTGCCCTTATTACAAAATTTGTAATATTTCAAGTCTGTCGTTTATTCCACCAGCACTGTGGTTTTAATCAATTAAATTTTAGCCAAAGGTGGAACTTTTCTTTATATTTATTAATTCTAACCAATTGTCTTTATGTCCGATATTAAACCCCTTCCCAGTTTGGCCAATGTAAATAAAATGGCATTTAGGCCATTTAAGTATGTAAATACAGGATTTTCCTTTTCCCTCTTTATGGTAATTTATTGAAGGTCGTATATTTTTGCCTTGGTTGTTTTTATTGAGAGCCAAACTAAGTTGTAGGTTTCCATGGGACGTTCTAATCAAATGCCGTATTGTGTGGCAAACACTACACAAGCATAATTGGATGTGTTACGTATCATTATTGGGGCTGCTGGCTGGATTACTGAAATTACTGATATCCCTGTTATTCCAGCTGATGATGATTGTAATTGCTTCGAAACATGCTCTGAACATAATCTAGAAGAGCTAGACTGAGCTGACTGACGGGACGTACGTAATAAATTCTTATATAATACCCACTTCTCACGGGCTAAAACCGTGGATTATAATAAAGTGCCTAATAAATTTGAAACTTGCGTTTTTTGCCTGAGACAAACACAAACACGTAAACATATAATTGTAACAAACACAATTAGTGAAGTAGTGTGACCAGTTTCAAATTATATTAAGCATCATTTATTTTATTTAATCTATTATGACTCGATTATTCATAAATTCAATGAAGGAAAATCCACCTTATATTATAAACTAGGTTAATTTTTTTTATTTTAAACATAAGAGTAAAAAAGTGGTACCAAATAATATAATTTTGAGTTTAGTATTAAATGAAATATGTATTGTCGAACTTTATATAATATCTATAATAGAGAATTCCGTTGTAATACTTATATGAATACGGGTAAAAACGCATTGCTCCGTGGGGTTTAATGTTTATGTTTGTTTTTAGCGAATTTCCCCTATAGGGAAGAAGCTATTACCGTAGTCGGCATGGTAAGACCTAGGCCCGGGACCATGATAACTTTTCGTTTTGAGGTCCCCAGACCCCAAAAACACCATTCGTTCGATACTGTATATATATATATATATATATATATATATATGTGTGTCCGTGAGCACGATAACTCTCGTAAAAATGATCCGATTTTGACGAAATTTGGTATAAATATGTAAAGCAGCATTTATGACTTTAAGTTCGAAAACCAGACAGATCGACCTATCCAAAGGGGTATTTTGGGGGGGTTTTGTACCCCAAAAATGGGTTTTTTTGATTTTTTTACATATAATTTTTGAAAAAGTCAAATTTTAGTTTTTACCATTCGATTCAGCTTAACAAAACACACAATTTGGTATTTCGATCATTCCTCTACGTCAATTGGTTACCGAGATATTGAAAGTGCTAAACACAGTACGTTGTCTAATGTTATTCTTATGGAGGAAAAGAAAATTTTTTATCTCGCTTATTTATGAACGTATAATGACGAAACTAGGTATACAGCTTCATCTCGTTGAGGTCTATTGATATTTGCTCCAAAAAATTGTTTTTGCATAATTCTCCGGTAGCAGCAAACCTGCGTACTCAGCCCCCATGTTATTCTTATGGATAATAATTAAATGCTCTGTCTCCCTTAATTATGAACATAAATAAATAAAAACTGGTATACGACTTCACCTATAGTTGAGTTATATTGACATCAGCATAAAAACCCATTTTTTGTGTTCCTTGTTGCAGCAAACCTGCGTACTCAGCCCCAATGTTATTCTTATGGAGAATAATTAAAATTGTATATATCGCTTATTTGTGAATATATTTTTATGAAACTTGGTAAGTGGCTTTATGTAGTATTAAGACATTTATATCTCCATTGGAAATTCGCTGAGTATGCAGGTTTGCTGCGACGGGGGTATTTTACCATCAAAATACTGGTATGGAGTTAGTTTCTCGTAGTTTAAATAAAATATGGGAATTAGTATTTTAAAATTATTTCATTATAGTTTGGGTACATAAATTATAAACCAAGCAAGAACATTAAACATTCAGTTTTAGAAACATATTTTGAGCTGATATAAGCACATAGCTTCTAGGATGGATTAACATACATTGCGGAGAAATATAGCACTTGATTGTGAAATAACCTCACGAAACCGCAGTAGAAAACATGTGCGATTATTATTCGTACTCATATGTTTCAAGTTCCAACTCTGACAATATTATTGAGGTACGGTATTGAAAACTTAAAAGCATATCATACCCACGTCATTTAACAACTATAATTTTTACATTTCTCCCAATTAAAATAGTAATTTACATCTGTGGTTTAATCGTCGGTGAACAATGATCACACCCACTGCAATGATGTATGTGAAATGAAAATTTAGTAATTCAATTTTTGATTCATCAAGACTCTTTTTATGGGTGTATTTTACACTGTTGGAGCCAATCGTAGATAGTTTCTAAAGTATAATAATGCCATTTGTATCACAGTTTGTCACGGAGTGAATTGACGTCGGGTTCAAATAATTAAGCTATTTAATTAGACTCTCTGAAGTACCTCATCAGGTTCATAGCAGTAATTAAAAGCATGCAGCTGCAAGTCATTTTGTTGAATGAAGACTTGTGTGTTGAAGACTTGTGCCTTTGAACAGGAAATTTACCTTTTTCTCAAGGCTTCTAAATTAAACTGGAGTAATGGTGTTTATTAATCTAGAAAACATTTAATAAAAAAATATTAACATTCCATCATTGTACCACTATTTGCATTATTTAAAACAAATATATCCGTGGTAAATGGAAACTATATAAATGGTGTCTCAAGTAAGGTGTCTTAAACATATTGCAGACGAACCACTCGACCTAGAAGGATGAAATAACAATAATTCCGACTACATTGACCCCAAGGAATAACGTAAAAATATTTTAAAGCAAAGGGTGTTAAAACAACTGAGGGTCACTACTCCGAATCCCAGAATTTCCAAATGTAAACACACGCCATGTTACTCGCCATGATAAAGCCCTATAACAGAAAAACATGTTGGTGAAAACAAAATTTATGTACCTCTATCCGTTAAAAAATGGTGGCCATTTTTGTGGAAAATATTAAAATTTACGGACTACTCTGTACCTGCTAAACCAAAAATCATATATTTGTTATGATTCACGTGTATTACTTGAGTTGAACTCAACTTTACCCTTATACCTACACATTCTACATGACAGCATTTTATGACATCCTTCTAGGTCAAGTGGTTCGTCTGAAATCCGGTTGAGACACCTTACGTGAGATACTCAGTATATTGCTTATGAAGTTATTTGAGGCATTATTTAGTGGATTCAGAATAAATTCACTAAACAAAAATAAAAATGTTTAACATCATTCATAAGGAAAATTGCAAGTGTGAATTAGTTTTGAGAATTAAATGTTTAATTGTAATAGTTCAACACAAAGGAAATTGTTTTAATGTGTCTTAAGTCAACATAGTTTTATAAATAATTGTTGGTGAAATTATAAAATTAGTTGAAATAGGAAAATACATCACATATAGACAAAACATGTTTGGAGAGTATAAAAACACACAAAAAACAATATTGTTAAAAGTTCTAGAACTTGAATTGCCATTTATTATTATACAGTGTTTTTGTTTCAAGTTCTGTAAGTTTAAGATGGGTTAACTTTAAACAGAATCCCTTCCTTTCTTTATTGGGACCCCGGGACTGCCACTTATATTAAACAAATTGTATTTATATACATCCCCAAAACCATATTTTTATTTGTAAACGTATAATTATTTGAATCTAGAGCAATTGACGAGAGAAGAAATTCAATTACTTTTTGTTGGTTAATTCAACGCCTAATTTATTTTAATCAGTTTAATCTAACGAAGCTAAAATGAGACTCCAAAACAAAATAAAGCCTGAATTCAGTACGATCTTTCAATTTTGAATTTATAATATTTCAAAACTATTTATAAGATAAACTTACAATGCATATAACATCAAGCCAGGAAGCTATCAAGCTAGGAATCGTGTAATAAGTCAAATGTTTATTATTTGTTCTCATATGTGTTTATACTCGTTATAATATCTGTTGTTAGGAAGGGTCAGTTTCTACTTGATTGTTACCTAGTTCGATTAATAGCAGACAACTCACATTGACTAATCAGTACTCTAATGAACCCAACATATCAACAATTCATTGATTATAAAGATTAGTACTCTAGTGACTGCTGGTCAATACTCTAGTATCTCTACTAATCAGCACTTTGGTGATTCTACTTACCAGCATTCTAGTGACTACTGATCAGTCACTCTACTTATCAGCACTCTATTGATGACTCTACTAAAAAGGAGTCTAGTGACTCTACTGACTGGATCTCTAGTGACGGTAGAGTATATTCTGGCAAGAAAGCGTTTGTAGTTTTAAAATTAATGACATCGAGATACATGCACCAGTCGTTATAAAAAGCTTTTTGTCACACTGGGGGCAATGTCCTCAATAGCTTATAAAGCAGGTACACTGGTGTTCTTAAATAATTAAAAACTCATATGGTTCTTGATTTTTTGCTTATGTATTAGTAAACTAAAATGTTGTAATGACGATGCAGGGCTAGTCTAATATAATTATTATCTGCTGGTGGTATAAGCATCTACTACTTAGCGTGTGAGGTCTTGGTAATAAAAGATTGTTTCCACTGAGTTAAACAAGTTATAAATTAGGATTTCTGAATCTAGGGAGCAATATTTATTAGTCCCCAGAATTAATTGCAGTGGTTATAAATCGAGGTTGGGTAATTGGAACTGTCTCGCTCAAGAAGAGCTATTGTTGTGGTGTAAAGAGTTTTGATATATCCCTCTCAAGTTGGTAATAGTCGTTGCATGGATTTTAACAACATTGCGACTTGATAAAGGTTTAAAGTTTAATTCATTGAATGCGTAACATAAACTAAAACATTTAACAATTAGGTCGGTTGAAGCTAGTAAATTTTACAACCCATCTTTACTACCAATTGTGGGTAAACATCCAATCCGGCAGATCTGATATTTCATAAATACTATTGTATTTATGAAACAAAATTATAAAACTATTTTTACAACAAAGATGACGACATAAAGAAACAACCTTTCAAACTTAACTAGTACATCTTTATGTAATATATGTTATTATAAAGCATTATTAGACCGTACTTCATCAAACCTGTGATGTTAGTGAACTAATCTATTTAAAAAAAATAAATATATTGTTTTGAAATTTACTTAAAAGTTCGTAAATTTAAATTTGTTTCTAAAGTAAAATATTTAAAATTGTTAATTTATTAGATATGTAAGTGACGTGTTAGAAGGATTACACATCCAGACTTTGCTATTATCCAAGTTTTATTACATTACGTTGCACGAGTGAAAACCCAAGCCGTCTATAAACCCAATGTCAAAATTAACACCAATCTTATGGCCGAACTGTTTTTTCACTCGTGCAACGCAATGTATACAAGTTTAGTCTAATGTCTTGTTAAACAAATCATTTCATAACTTATCACTGCTAGCTTAGACTGACACGACTTACAGTATATGCACGCATGATCTGTTCGTTCCCTTTATTGCGAGACATATTGCAGATGAACGTTAAAAATCGCACGTACTCGCAGTACCTAAACACTCTCGAGGCCTTATTTTAAATCGGGCCATTATGTTATAATTAAATTTTCTTTTTCTTGAAATTAAATCGTATTTTTGTTTACTTAAAAAAATATAATTTGAGGAAATACAGCAATAGCTTATGATCCGATTTCAATAACAATAATGGTAAATAATAATGAGTGCATACACCTAACTTTTATATAATATCAAATGGCAATACGTAAATAAAGCAGACACATGCGAAGTTATAATGAAAGCAGAGGTTTTACAGTCCCTATGCTGTATGAACGTCTTGTCCTTATTTCTGGCTAACAAGTAATACAGCAGTAATAAAAAGAAAAAATACCTTTTACTGGAGTCTGATTGGCCAATACCTTTTTGAACTGGTTCAATTGTTTTGTTGTAAACATTTAGAAGAATTTTGGTTTATTTCGTTGTTATAATGTTATTAAATGTACAATTCATGTTCCATATTCCCCTAGCAAAATAAAATGCATATAAGACTTGATAATTAATACGGCACCAGTCTCAATAACTATAAAAATCTTTTACGTTCGGTATAAATAATGTTCTGTAACACATTAAATTAAAATAACTTAATAATACAACATTATTTAAGTTTTAAATACAAAAATCTTCTTTATTGTAAATACAGATTTTTTTAAAAGTACTTTCGCCAAGAATCAATGTTGAAAAATAGTGATTCACGCTGGTAATCTATTTTCACTAACGACTGTCAGGAATGTGATCACGTCAAACCTCAAACCCGCAGAGAGTCTGACAATAGACTCGGCAAACCACAGCATGATGACTGCGGCTTTACTGAATGCATTAGCATGAAAAACAGTTTTTCATCATACCCACGCAATAAACTATTGTTTCCAGTACTATCAGCTGTGATTGAAACCAATCGATTCCCGATAGGCCGGGTAAACAGTCTGGGCAAAACTGCATAAAGGTCTAGGCCGGGAAAGATGGTTCCAAAATTTCTCACTACGAGCGCTGCTATTCTACTTACAGTATTCCATTATATGATTTTTAAACAGCTGACTGTCCCTAGCAACATAAACAAATGAAACAATAACAAACCTCTGATGTTGTTAGTTGTAAAAGTGTAAAGTACTAAATAATGTGTGTAATTTGTGTGTATTGACGTGAATAAATACTATTTAGTAAATTGAAACTAAGTAGTACTAAGATTGAAACTAATACATACTACTTGTAAATTTAAACTACTGGCTATATAACGATAGGCCTACTTTTCATTAGATTATTTTACACATTTTAGACAATATTTTTATCCACGTACATTATTTTTCAAGGGTGTTTTTGTTGGGATGTCATATTTGTCATATTTCTCCTAATATTTGATCAGCACTAATAACTGACCCATCTTTTTGAAAGATTAACTTCCTCGGTAAATGTGAAAAATGAGCAAAAAATTCAAAACCGTAACAATAGTAATTTAATGGATGGTTCTCACTTATTTATTTGTCAATGTACGTAAATGTACTTAATTGTCAATTTAAATTTTTAATGTTTAGTGACTGCTAATCTAGAGTTTTATAATATACTAGCTGTTTCCGGTAGGCTTCGCCCCGCGAATGATTTATAAAAACTATGACAGTTGTGTGAGCTGCATTCTGTAGTTAACCCGTGGAACTACTACGAATCATGATCAGCTGTTTGTATTTTCATCAGCTCAAACAAAAGAATGACCAAAAGGAATACATGGGAATTGGAAGTCCCGTGGGGCAGAGCCCTATAGAATTTACACATTTAATACAAATTTCATATACATTTTTTAAATGTGTATAATTTGAATTATAATATTAAAATATTAATATTCCTGAATCAATATTGAAAATAAAAGGTGGTATGATGAAAAGTACTGTTCATAACTCGGCCGAAAGTGTTATACCGGTGCTTGATTACCGGTTCTTGATATCGGCTAAAGCCTCGAGCGTAAACTCGATCTCGGCTCGGAAACAGGCAGTTCCACTTTTGTTATGAAATATACTATTTTGAGAAACTACTGGCTATATAATGATAGGCCTACATTTCATTAGATTATTTTACACATTTTAGAAAATATTTTTATCTACGTACATTATTTTTCAAGGGTGTTTTTGTTGGGATGTCATATTTGTCATATTTTTCTTAATATTTGATCAGCACTAATAATTGACCCATCATTTTGAAGATTAACTTCTTTGGTAAATGTGAAAAATTAGCAAAAAAATTCAAAACCGTAATAATAATAATTTAATGGATGGTTCTCACTTATTTATTTGTCAATGTACGGGTGACATCGTCTTACTGAGCCAAATTCAAGTAACTCAAAAGAGATGTTTCAACGCGCAAGTTACAAATTGGCAATTATTCTAATAATATAGGCCTAATAATACCACAGAAAATTATCAAAAACTACAGAAGACTACTGGGATAGGAGAAGGGTTGCGGTCCCGTAACAGCACCACTAGTCTGGTCACCGTATGGGGTGGCAGTGGGTGGAGAGGGGAATAAGGTGGTTCGCCCACAGGGGTGCAGCAGGTATACCTGAATATACATACCCCTCTGAGTGGCATGGTACTACTAGCGTTCAAAGTGGCCAGTGACCGAAATAACAGTTTGAAATGCAACTGCCGTTAACATAGTTGTAACCCTCTGAAGTTGTTTTTATAGTTTTCTGTAATAATGCTGCTATGATGATTTACACCTAGGAGTTACAACAGGTGTTTCAGAAATCACTCCGTTTATGTGGTATATAAGGACAATTCCTGTAAATTGTCAAGCCAATCGGTTCAGTAGCTTTTGAGTGATTGAGGTACACACAACAGACAGACGGACAGACAGACAGACAGACAGACACCATCCCCTTTTTCTATATTAGTAATAACTACTGCATTAATATGACAAATCTAATTTTACGAATATTTGTATACAACACACCAACTATGTTGCTGTTTTTCTAAAACATATACAGGAAAATACCGATGCAATACAGAGACGTCCATTAAAATAGTTGGTTTACAATACACATGTTATCTGCAGCACAAATTGTTATTTTTTTGCATTATTAATAATTTTGTTATCATTATTCAAGTTGTTATCATAACTCCTCGGACAGGATTAAGTACTTTTCCTTAATTTTCCTCTGTATATCTTAAAAAACAATGGAGATTGTATTTTTTTAAAAGGTAATATCTTTAATGATCTTATATTTTATACGAGTTAAATATGACAGTTTTTACTTCCAATGAGAGGAATGCCTTAAAAGATTGCAATGTTTTGCAGTCAATGGTGTGTGATAACCTACAGCTATAGAAGGTCAAGGAAGCGTGAAAACCAGCTGTTGAATTATTAAACGGTCATAACCCGTCTTCCGCTTCAAGCAGTAAAGTTACTTTCATGGCGATTTTGAAAATGCCCATTAAACTTTATCGTAAAAAATATTAGCCTATATATTTGTCCCATGCGTATATAAGTACAGAGAATACATTCAAGGCTATTAAAAGTTGTTAAATTCTAAATTTAATACATTTTGATTTCTTTTGTCGTTGTTTACTTTTCACATAAAATATCAGTGATGGTTATACATTTACGAAAGGCTTTTTGATCGTTATATTTCCGTTCATAATTATAAAGTATGGTAATTGTCTCATCCTTTACAAGGTTAACTATCAAAAGTTATCAAACAAAAATTAATACCACATGTATCATTGTAATATATTATTAAGTAAGATTTTTTTACTTAATAAAGTTTTTACTTAATAAGTTTTTTTTACTTAAGTCTTTTTTACGCCAACGGCATTTTTGTTAATAGAGTACACAAACGCTTTTAGGGAAAGCGGTCCAAACCCCTCAAATTACAACAAACTAGTAATAAACAATCCAGTCCATCAACAGGGATTACTGCTGCCGTTATTTACAGTATTTCCCTATGCTGGGTGTTGATGCTATGTTGAACTTTAATTTTGCGTTATGTACAATTAGCGATACAATTTTGCTGAATGTAATGTAATTTTACTGACTAAAGTTTAACATAGTTTTGGATTTCTATCTTTTATAAAAATAATAATAACAAGTCATGTATTTAAACTATGATTTGAATGGTCCAGATAACTAATATTTTTTAACATGGAATAATGTTTAAATATTCACATTTTATGTGAAAATATAAGTTTCACATCTGTTTTTGCTTTTTCTTTTATTTCAGAACTGGAGGCTGAAACTAATTGGTGACAAAAACATAAACCAATTGTTGTAGAGTCCGTGGAATAATATTTTAATATATTTAGTATAATAAGATCAACATAGAGACTTGACGAGCTATGGGGCAAAGACGTAATGACGTGCGATGTTTTACATTAGCCAACCAGATTCATTCAAGATTACGAAAGGTCACAGGTTAAAATATATTTGTATATAAACATATTTGTTTATATACAAATCGCCCCCCGGATTGTGTAGTTAAAGAGAATGAGTACATGTAATTAAACTGATATGACTACAACATTTTACCATTGGTGTTTTCTCCTTGTTGGATCAATATTCTTATCTTAATATGCATCCACCTTTCTCTATCATTTAAGATCAGTATATTTTCCGTTGGTTTTGATACAAATGTTTGCGATTTAAACTTATTTAGAGCAATGTTACAATTGTAAAACTACCTTTTCAAAAATTATAATTAAAGAATATATATTTTTTACACAATGTTTTATATATATATATGTGTGTTGTGTATTGATGTGTTTAGTATAGCTTAATGGTTTTTATAAAGTGAATTAATTATTTCGTGTACAGGCAAAAACACTTTGCATTTATATTATGGGCACTGGTAGCGTAGAGATTGAAGACCATTTAGTAGTTATTAGTAGGACATCAGTTGACCACATTAATATAAACACATCATTGTTTGCTCATAACCTTAGTAGAGTATTTAACTGGTTAACGAAATATTGACAGTTAATTATATAGCACTTAGATAATTAGTTGCCTAGTATGAATTGGTGTTTTTAGTCATTTAATGTGGTCATTTAGTAAAAACAACATTGTTTTAGCATCACAAGCGTTACAAATTACTGACAAATAATATTACTAGCTCATTATCGATTGTTGGTGTCAAACCTAAGTTTTCTTAAATGGTCCTGGTACGGGTTTACTTTGTTCAAATTTATATCGATGTCTGGAATACAAAAATTATATTTGGCTGCACTTCAATATTCTATTGAGACCCAACTAATGATTCAGGCGTGCCAATATCTGGCAAATCCTCCCCCTCAACACAGATTATCCTGCCGCGACGTTTTCAGATCTGTTACCCCAGTTATTTTCATCTCTATGTGCTTAGTGTAGGCATAGAAAATGTTTATCATCCTTAATATTAAGATAATATATGTTTATGAATTAAATAGTCGTACAACTCATAACATATTTTATGTTAGTTAAATTTCATTATATTTGTTACCAATATATTCGATTTTAAAATATTCTTTATTTGACAGATATATGTCACCATGTAGGTGATGGTTTTGGTAACGTTTAAGATCTGAAAAAGCTTACCCTAACTTACTGTTCCTTAAATGCTATTACTTCACAAAAGGAGGGTGATTGAATAATAATTCAACCTAAACTCACACAAGACTGTACGATACACCATTATTTATAGGTCAATTATTAGTTTAATGGAATCTCCTAAGAAAGGATATGGGTGTAAAAATATTCATCTGGGAATAAAGCAGTTGCGTATTACATCATGGAATAAATCTAATAATCGGAATCATCACTTTGTCCAAAAATTGTGGTTGTATCTGAATAAACAAAGTCGTAACATTAAGGAAACGCGAGAACATTTTGGACCGAGATATAAAATCCAAAGATATTAAAAACTGAAAGCCTGATAAAGCGTATACTGTGAATTACCGTGTGAAAGTTTAGAATGCAAATTAGTACAAATTAACAGGTACAAGTAATCAACAAAAACAGCCAAGCGGATTTTGCAGATTTCAGCTAATAAATAAACGTTGATAAGGTCAAGGAGAATATCTGGCAATATCATATCTCTGTGTTTCATCGTTGCCCTCTTCATGCCACTTGAGTATACTCTTTATCCCGCACTCGAATTTTATTGTCAAAATAGTCAATAAATAAGAAATATTATATTCCTACATGCAAACTAAACTGCCCCAGATTCTAATATATTTCTGATTTCATAGAAGTAGATGAATTAAAATACAAATTTGGAAGTATCATCTCAAGAAAGCTTTAAAGAGGTTAGAAGAAAATAAGAAAAATACAAAAAAGTAGTTGATTTGTGTTGAAAATTATTTGTATCTGGTTTTATTTCAAAACTACTGAGCTTTTTTGGGACTATTAGGGCAGTCTGTAAATGTACTTTTAATAAATTATTTTATTCTTCAGGATTGATTTTACTAATACAATATTATCTTGCAAATAAAGGTTTCACTCGTTCTTAGTTATAATTGATACTTAGGATACTAATACAAGTAACGTATAAACCAGTTTTCAGTTGTCATCAAGTTATAGAAAGCCTTGCCTCGGGAGGAAGGATTTGATAAAAACAGAGGAAATGGAACCAGAACACAAACCTAGTTTACTCGAGTCTCGCTTGAGATTTTATTAATAAAACATTCGTAGTTTCTAAGACAATGTTGTTTTATGTAAAGGAACTGTAATTATATTGGTGTTCTACAACGATTTTTGAAACATAAAGTTAAATACGAAAATAAATTATCTGATGAAATGGATTAAATAGTAATAGTAAAATTAGTACAATAAGTCGAAATCTAAACGATAATATACTTCAAGATAACATTAGTAATGTTATAGTATGGTACAGGACATTTGCCTATTTTAAATACTTGATTTTCACACAAATTTCTATCAAGGGAAAACCTTAATTTCAATAACTAATTGGAACATCTACGTCTCAGGCAATCTACTTCCATAGTTCTGAAGGTAGATACATAGATTTTGTACATTTATTTGTTCATCTTAAATCTATGAATACTATATAAGTCTATAGATAAGTCTATATACGCACACATTGTTTTTAATATAAAACAGTAGTAAATCCAGAAATTATTCATTAAGCACAAGTTTCCACATACGTATCTAAACGTGTAGACCTAAATACCCCCGTAGCAGCAAACCTGCGTACTCAGCGAATTTCCAATGCATATATATGTATATTAATATCACATAAAGCCACATACCAAGTTTCATCAATATACATTCATAAATAAACGATTTATGACATTTTAATTATTCTCCATAAGAATAACATGGCAGCTGAGTATGCAGGTTTGCTGAAGCAAGGAACACAAAAAATGGGGTTTTATACAAATATCAATATAACTCATGTAGGTAAAGCCACATACCAATTTTCATTAATTTATTTTCATAATGAAGGCAGATAACACTTACTTATTCTCCATAAGAATAACATGGGGCTGAGTACGCAGGTTTGTTGCTACGGGAGCCTTGGGTAAAAAATTTTTTTTTTTGAGCAAATATCAATGGTCCAGAACCAGATGAAGCCGTATACCAAGTTTCGTCAGTATACGTTCATAAATAAGCGAGATATAAAATTTTTATTTTTCTTCATAAGAATAACATTAGACAACGTACTGTGTTTAGCACTTTCAATATCTCGGTAACCAATTGACGTAGAGAAATGATCAAAATACCAAATTGTGTATTTTTTTAAGCTGAATGCAATGGGAAAAATAAAATTTGACTATTTCCAAAATGATTTGTACAAAATTTGAAAAACCCATTTTTGGGGTACAAAACCCCCCCAAAATACCCCTTCGGAGAGAGCGATCTGGCTGGTTTTCGAACTTAAAGTCATAAATGTTGCTTTACACGTTCATACCAAATTTCATCAAAATCGGATAATTTTTACGAGAGTTATCGTGCTCACGGACACATAACTGTATATATATATATATATACATACAGTTTCGAACGAATGGTGTTTTTGGGGTCTGGGAACCTCAAAACGAAAATTTATCATGGTCCCGGGCCTAGGTCTTACCATGCAGACTACGGTAATAGCTTCTTCCCGATAGGGGAAATTCGCTAAAACCATAAAAAACTGCAAGTGAGGTCAACTTTATTTTAAATTTTATGTAATGCGCTTAAATGATCTCAGAACGAAATTAAGTGTTTATAAACATTGAAAATTGTCATACAAAAGAAAAAAAATTGACATCATTTTAATAAAAGCTTAAGTTGAAAATCTGAAGATTATAAATTTAATATGTATTGAAATGCGAAACTGGTTATAACCATGATGCAGGCAAAATATACTGTTCCTTTATACTTTGTGGATCAATGTGTCAAATATATATTACCACTGCACATACTTTAAATGTAAACTGACACTTAATTCAGACGTAAAAACAATACGGCGTTTCAGCAGATATAATGATGCCTTTGGGAAGGAATATTACATACGTTGCGGGGCAATATATCATTTTCAGCGGAAATCATAATTTGACTCGGCAGTTCAGAGCACATATGACGTTTGGCCCTTTCTGAGTTTAACTTTGGGTTGGTATAATGGCGGTACAAAATCATACAATAAACATAACAATTATTGAAAGTCTTATAAAAACGAGAAAAATACGTAAACATATCATTTAATACGTCATAAAATCTGTCTTGGCACTGAAACATAATTAGTTTGTTGAAAAAGCTTAAGTAGAAAGTTCAATAGTTAAACTTTATTCCAAATATTCTTTATTCCGACTTGTGTCAACCAAAAAAAAAGTATGTTTAAAATGTATATTACCAGGTTGTCAAGTGATTCTGTTATCCAGTTGTTGTGTTACGGACGTTTAGGGAACACAAGTTTATTTCTTCAGATCTTATTAAACATCGAGCATCACTCATAAAAATGAATAGGAGACAATAAGTAAAATCAAATAAAAAACAACCTTAAAATTAAGAATAAACTACCTGTTCGTACATTCTAAATCACTGTATTGAGACTTTATCCCATAAGAAAATTTTCCCATTGAATGAATGATATAGTCGTAAACTTGAGTAAGAATATAAACTATGAGTTTCAGTGTTGGATGTTTACTTATTAACACATACTAGTAGCCCTTCGCAGCTTAGCTCGCGATCACAGTACAATATTATGTTTGATGTCAATTTGTTAAAAATGCCTAGAGTGTGCTTTATATTCACGATTCCTTTCCAAGGCGAGCGTATTTGCTTTACTTATTGCGTATTGCTAGTTTCTTTTCATTTTGGGCATGTCCGTTTTATATTCAATCTTCAGTTTGAATAGTTCTCGCAATTTATACATATCTTAAGCATGTATATTAAAGTTATGTACACATTGGTTCTAATCATTATTCTCACAAAAATCACATGATACCTTACCAAGTGAGTGTTAATTTTACAATTAAATGGTTGCTTTTGAACAGCTGTTATGATTATTTTGTTTTTATTTACAAATCTTAACCATAACCCCAATGTTAGTGTTTTTAATATCTTTCTATACAATAATATATTTCTCTATGGATGAGGTCTGATTAGAACACATTTATTAACCCATAAATTCGGTGGTTCCAACATTTAATAAATCATTTTTGGAGCAGGAGTAGGGAAAGCTGATGTATCCTCCTAACAAATGTATAATCAATCAGTTCAGTTAATCAATGACATCAGTGATCAATAAATTAAAATGTTAAATGCTGGCGGATCAGATAAGTCCCATAGGGCATAGAAGCATGTTTCTGACTATAGTGCATCGTCTGCTGTCTTTCTACCAAATATATGTTCAATGGGTCTAATAAGTATATAATTAATGTAAATGTTGAGGGGCTTTAGGGCCTAGCCTCATTGGAATGAGAATAAGCCCATCACGGTTTATTTGGGATGGACCGATCTTCTTCCAAATACCTGCTCAATAACTCTTGTTGTTTGGTAGTTTGGAATTATTGAATGTGGACTTAAAAACATATAAAAATTCGGTATTATAATCACAATGGCTACTTAGACAAACTGAGCTTTAAATACCATGTTTTTATGAAGTATTCTGTATAGTCAATGATTTATTACCGTGCTGTTATTTCAAATGGTTTAGTATAACTTTGTAGAGTAGTAAAGCAGTACGTTCTGTGATAAAGTATAATTATCACTGACTAAATGCTCATTACAACAAATATGGTGCATGCTGTCGTGAAATATTGAGTAACCTGTCCCCTTAAGATCGACTTTGTAGCAGTGCCAGATAAAAGGGCATACCCCTAATGACATACTATGATTTAAGACAGCCAAAAGGATTCATTCTCCACACAAAAATAGGCAAAATATTTCATTTAATTTAGTAGTATTTTTTGGGGAGGTGCAGAAAAATCTGGCTTACAGACAGACGGATAAACAAATTTTTACGAAAATTTTTTATCTCTGTTGCATACAACATTTCACTGCTCAAAGCGATGTAGAAAAATAACTAACTTTATTTATATAGATAAATAAATTCCTTACTAGTAAAATATGGCATCGTTAATAACCTGTCTACAGTGTATTAACAGCTGCAATTCAAATCAAATTATTCCCCATGTTAATCTTATGGGCTGAAAACGAAATTTGAGAGCTCGTGGGGCAGAGCCCCGTGTTCAAGAGTGTATGGAAACCCTAAAAGGTACATCTAGAGAGGAAGAGCTTTCGATTGATACCAAATATGTACATAAAATAACATTTTTAGCGGTCGAAAACCTCGAACAAAAATAAATAAATTCTCTTAATAATATAGATTCAATGGTTTCTGAACATCTTAAATACCCAACTCAGGCAAGTGCATAAATAGTTATTACTTACAGATAAATTACCAAACTCAGTCTTCACAAATCGCATAACTTACTACCATATCTACCTGAAAGAATTTACGTAATTACCATACATAAACATCTATAAATACAATAAATAATTTATAAATGACAAATAATAGAAAATAATAATGGGTTAGTCAATATGACTATTGAGAAAGTATACAGCATAAGTAAAATTATTATTGATTTTGCAAAGACAAATGTAAATTCAAAAACATTATGATATCAACCTGTTTCTTAAGATTGTCTTGTTTGGTCCCTAATAAAATTGCATCATAGAAAACATCTATATTTGGCAGTATTGCTTACTAAATCCAATAAGGTTACTTTTATTTTTCTTCGGGAGTTTCTCTTAAACTTTTAATTCATTTCAATGCTACTACTTAATGTCAAATAAACAGCATAATGAAAAACGTTGCATTTAATTTTATTTCCCTACCTCGTCTAAAATATTGTAAGAGTTATTTGTTAATAAAAATATTTGCACGAGATTCGTATGTTATTAAAACGTTAAAATCCCAATAAATATTCCGAATTTATTTTAATTTGATATATATATTTGTTATTTATAAAAATAATACATTTTAATATTTTACTGACATTTTAAATACTGCCAAACGTTGTCGTTGTAGTACTAATTTACAGTTACATGTTATTTTACATTTTCTTTTCTAATACCTATGCAGCGTCTTTGTATAGTTATTGTACAGTCCCCCGCTACTGAACTGTTCCGTAACAGCAGTATTTTGCATTATACAGTGAGGCTTCCACTGTGTCGTCGTTTTTCTTTTCAGAGTCTTGTATGCTCTTACACAAACGAACTTATCATGCGTTGCGTTCATTCATTAAAAATACATTATATCCACAATATATAATTGAGTTTACTTTGAAACCATTAATTATTTTTTTTTTTAAGTATATTTAATATCCTATTATTATAAAAAAGTGATGCAATTAAAAAATGAACCGTTGTGTTTTTCTAATTGTTGACAACTATTGTAACTTTTTATGTGCTCCTATATCAGTTTAACAACTGATTTAGCGAAAGAATAATCCGCTTAGATCCTAAACTTAAACTATTGCACTTGCACTCAATTGTGAAAATCATTACGGCGTTCGCATATTGCCATTGTCTATGTTCTGTGATTGTACATTCTAATTTATTTATCAGTGCAAATGTAGGTTTTATGAACGAACAGCTGTTTTAGTAGGTAATCCAATAAAAATATTTATCTTCGCCCGGTTATAGATATGTTATAGCAGACGAAAAAGTATAGTCCTAAGCCAAAACACTCATCCTCTATTATGTTTTGCCTATGCTTTATTATTTTATTCTGAGACATAATGACAATTTAGTTAGGATGGCTATTAAATAGAACGAGTCTAAATGAACAATGCATCAGTTTGTTGAATATTGATTAAATGACAGTAGCATAAGGTTCAGGAGAGATGAGGAATTTCTTATTTCTAAATTAGTAACCTTCTTTGCCCTGTATTCATGAAACAGGATGTTTAATGTGAACGGTTTATCTTACTAGTTTACTTTAAATTTTATATAGCATAACCAAACAACTTATCAATGATAAACAATAGGTAACGTATTTTGGGCTAAGACATGTGATTTTCATGGAATTATTGTACCATTTCACATAATACATTACATCGGATAAAACACATTGAAATTCATCAAATATTTCTCCAATTAAATAGTTAGTAATAAATACTTGGGAACTCTCGCATCATAAAAGAGTGTGATGGTGTTTTACTTTAAGTTGAAGATGACAATTGAGTTATAGAAAATTCAACAAAACATCTCTGATTTTTAATATGTTTGCTTGGGAAGGCAAAAAAAAAAACAATTGTCAAGAGTAATGGTGCAAACTGTACAAGTGAGAAATTGAATGTTAGTTTACAAACTAACTATGCTAAGTCTTACGATATATATAATTATATTGGCTAACAAGAATGACATTATTACAATAACTCCTAAATAGTAATAACCCATACCACAAAAGTACAACAACTAAAGTAAAAATGCAAAGACCATTAACCTTTGAGTACCATGTGTAGTAGTAACCACATTGTTTTGTGCTGCAGCATTGTCTAAGGTGAATAGTTTCCTTTATTCGGGTATTATAAGCATGGTCTGTGAAAATTGGAGTTATATTCTGAGTTTTTACGTAGCAAACTGATTCAAGATGAAAAGAGATGGAACTATGAGAAGGCCAAATTCTCTGAAAGAATCTCTACAGCTGGTCTGGGGTGACATACCTAAAATAGTTCCGTTTTTTTTACCAGACAAAGATTTGATCAAAGTTTACAACAGCCCACAAGATGATTGAATATGAAATATGTTGCTCAATCAACCCATAGTAAACCAACTTTGACAGCTACCATAGGTCCTTATCCTCCTCAGGACAAAGAGCCCTCAGGCTTGCGACCCCTCCAGCTTTCTGGTCTGCTCCTCCCAACCCAGTCTATCATTCAATCTCACTGCCAGAAAGTTCGTAGTTTTTTATTTTTCAATGCTCTCCTCTCCAATGAATAGGTTCGGAGTCATTTTATTTTTTGAATTTTGTCTCTGCACAGTTTGGATATACAAGTATCCTGTTTTTTTAGAGTTTAATTTGGGTTTGTTTGAGGAAAATAATGTTGCCAGATAATTTTCTTATTAGACTCTGTCTCCAATGCTGCAAATTCCGACCCCCTCACGAATAATGTAGTGTCATCAAAAGTAGACAATTGTCATCAAAGTAGACAAGTATGCAAAAAAGTAGGCATTGCTTTAGGGGAAAAAGTCTTTTATGTTGTTAATGTAAACCAAGAAAAGGAGAGGCCCAAGGATTGATCCTTACGGAACACCGCTGGTGATCAGAATTGGAGTTGAAAGAATTTTGCCAATTTATTTTTCTGTGTTTTGCTGAATTTCGGTAATTTGACATCGGTTGCTCAGGTAAGATTTGAGCCACTTTAGTGCCAAATCCGAAATTCCTATTGAAGCCAATTTTTTCATTAGAATAGCAGGATCGACACAATCGAAGGCTTTCGATAGATCCGCAAAACAGCCAACTACTGTTCTCCAGCCTCTATTGCATATATATTGCTATTAATAAAGTCGATGTCTTTATTAAACTACAAACGGAAAATATTGCGATTTTGTACCGATTGATTGGTAATTTTATTACGTTTATGTAAATACTGAACAATAATTTAATCATGCGTTTAAAATCAAACATAATTGTGTGTGATTTATGTGGACTTTTCCCGGTACAAAGAGGTAAATAAAATGTAAAATTTGTCTCCTTATCCAACATTTTGATCTTTTATTATACATAATATAGATTAAATATTCATGGATGCACTAAATACAGCTCTAAATATCCCCATGTTCTGAACATAATCTAACTTGTCCATTATTTCATTTCCTATATATACAAGGGTCAGTAGTTTTGTCTAAACTACTAATCACTTGTAACTGTAAACCGACTAATCATCAAGCATATTCGTAAATGTTATGCTAGTCATTACAGCCAAACATACACATGCTCTGCACACATTCACCCCTTATCTGCTTGATTAACACGCTCTTCGTCGACTTAGCTTTGCTTGCAAAATTTCTCGTACAATAAACCATTTAATCTGCTATAGAATTATTAGTGTAATCAACAAATAAAATAAGAAACCATACAAAACGTTTAATTAATTTATAAGCAGCGAATTATATTATATTATAAATATATTAGGTTGATCAACTACCTAATCGATTTAAATAGATATATTTAAAACTTAATCTTAGAATATTCGTAATCAAACGAGAAATCCACCGTACCAAATTTAAATGTGTTATAATTACAAAACATGATTCAGCAAATTGGTATGTTTTTTTATGTTTCTTATACGTGTCATAATGCAGAAAATATTTTAACACCTTTAGGGGCTTTAACATTTAAATGTTTATCTTTTGCAGAAAATGACTTAAATTGTCTGGTGAAAATTAAACATATGTCCTTGTCTTCCCAGTTTAACTAGGCTTATCAGGCCTACTATTCTTTGCAGCATCTTCGCCTAGATGTCCTTCCATACTGTGAAGAGTAAAATCAGTGATAAACAGATTTGAAGAGTAATATTTTTCAGTGAATTAGAAGTAGATACATTTATTATTGATGCATTGTTTACTGATATTGCTTAGCCCTAAGTCTAATAAATTTGTTGAAATCTACATGAATTGTAGTTTGCATTCACACATTTCACATTATTAGTTGTGAACTTTGACGGAATCATCTGAAGAACCTGACTATGAAATGAAGTATAAACTGTATTCATATTGAAACAGAGGTATACATTTATTAAATGACTATGTTTAAATCCCGTACCATGAAAATGTTCAAACTATAAAGACAATAAAAGTTCAAGCTGTTAAAGGCTATGACAGTGGTTCAATTTGCTGTAGCTTAATGATAAAAATAGATTGTTCGATTAAACTTTATTGTTTGGCTCATGGAGTGCACTAATGAAAACCGCATAGTTCGGGTATTAACTGGACTCCGGTCCATTAGTTTGTCGATGGTTTTTAAATAGCAGCTGGAAGTATTTTCACTTGCATGTTGTAAATTAATCAGCTTAAACAGTGTAATATAACGACTTAAATTACACATCTAAACTTAACCTTTCTAAGAGGGATATAAGTTGACAAATTACCCTTAAAAGGTGGCGCAGTGATAGGCTGAATCTTTACTTTAAAGGGAATTTCAGGAGGAAAACTAAAATCTTAATATATTAATCTATCCAGTATAATGAACAATTACAAGAGGTACTTTCTAACAAAGAATTGTTTGCTGATTAGACCTGATGATGACCTGTGTGACTGGTTGAAATCGATCTTCATAGACCACCTTTTTTATATATTGCGGTATGTATGTAAGTACATTATAAGTGTAAATATATTTTGTAGTGTCGTGAGACGTAGTTTTATTTTATCCTTTTATATAAATTATAACAAGTTATGCAAAAAGTTTAAACTCCGTAATATAAAATTTGACAATATTTCCTTTCATTTGATAGGCCTCTCGTTGAAATCGAACCGGCCGTTTAGGAGGTGTGATCTCGTAAACTCGAGTCTCCATAATTTCTGCGCGGACAGTAGGTCAAATCGTTGCGTAGAAAATTCAAAAAACTTATTTGTAAAAATTTCCCATGTTAGTCTTATGGGAAAAAAGGTTTTAAGCTTTTGCTCAGTTTATTTTATTGAAAATTTCACAAATTTTTCCAATAAATTCAGCTCTAAAATACACTCATTTTGGTATTAAAATTGTTGTTCTACTACCAACCGTTGCAGGGACATTCAAAGTGCTAAATACAGTACGTTGTCCAATGTTATCCTGACGGAGATTAATTAAATTGATAAATGCATTACGATTATTTATGAATATATGTTAATGAAACTTGGTATGTGGCTTCACCTAGTAAGTTGTGGTCTATTAATATTTGCACGAAAACCATGTTTTTTTATTTTACCCGAAGCAGCAAACCTGCATACTCATCCTTAGTGTTATTCGTATGGAGAATTGTAGTTAATGTTTGATATTTACCTCCGTTATGAACCTAAATTTAAAAAATTGGTTTGAAGCTTTACCTTGCTGAGTTATTGTGATAATTGTATATCAAAATATTTCTTATCTTTCTTGTTGCAGCAAACCTGCGTACCCTAGTCGTAATGTTATTGTTATGGAGAATAAATACAATTTTATATATCACTTATTTGTGAATGTATTGTTGTGAAACTTGGTAAATGGATTTATGTGGTAGTGATACTCATATTTAAGTATTGGAAATTCGCTGAGTGCGCAGATTTGCTGTGACAGTTTGTTTAGCCATCTTGACGGAACATTTACCTCTTAAACTCAACATTATGAAGCTAAAGATTATGTTACGTTTTAAAATATTTTAAAAAAACAAGTATTATCGGCCGCTATCGCGACCGCGTGAAACAATCAGCTGTTTCAGGAACAACGCTTGTAGAAATAGAAATCCACAGCTGAATACTCCCGGCTCCGCTAATATATGCTAAAATGTCATAAAAACATAAAGCTTTAAGCTACCGTAACTCAAATAAGGTTGCTTTTAAAAAAGCTTTTCTGTGCACGAAACTTTTATTATAGTTAAAATGTTGAACATATTTACTGAATGGTGTAGCATATTCCAAAAAATGTTTATCAAGTATTGGTAATTTAATTTAAATTCATACAACTTCAGCTCAGCAGAATGGGGTTTGTTAAATACTGAACATTGTTACGGAGCGTGCAAACAATAAATTGTGTTAAAATATTAACTGTACATTTTATCTGTGAATTTTGCGGGTGAATGAGCGAGAAATATAAGGTATGATGTTAAGAGCTGCTGTTGTTTATTACATTCTGTGATAATTTATTATCCAGTAACTACTCCGTTAGTAAGAAGTGAAAATAGATAATCTCCTTTTGTAAAATTCTTAAAGTAAAAACTAATTTTAAAGTTAGTTCTAAAGTTATGACAACCTTTCAACTGATGAATGCTATATTATAGTGGGTTTGCCAAAGCTCGCTTGTGTGTGTTAGCGTCTATGCAATAAATACATTTTTCCGTAGTGTGATTTACATTCAGGAAAAATACATCTTGTTTTAAGCATGAGACAGCAAACAAAGTTCATATTTAAAATAGTTTGCTATACTGATCCATGTTATATGCAGGGATTGCATTATATTGCCCATGAAAACGTCATACAGGTTTTTTACGTTGATTAAAACCGGTAAAAATATTTGTTTTTCTTAAAGAAATACACTCCGAGCACGATGTATAATGTTTTTTTTTCATAAAATCATGGATATAGCATTACCTCGATAGTAGTATAATTTATATGCTAATATTGGAAAAAGGAAGAAAATTAACATTTATATTACTTATAAGGGAGATAAATAAGTTTAAACCGAAGAGCACTTTTACTGAATAATGCCTCTTGGTAATTCGTTTTTCATCAGAACGATAAAGTTGTTTAATTAATTTTAGACAACATTTTATGCTAACTACATTGTAGCTTGTAAAATATAGAATAAATAGATTTCATTGATTTTATTGAAATATTAAAAATCCGAGTATTTGTAGAGGATTTAAGAAGGAGGTAAACTGTGAAATGATAACCTGAAGTGGGTAATTTTTATGTAAATATGGCACTGTAATAACAAACCCATAAGCTGTATTATGTTTGTGGTTCGATTGGCAAAACTATAGGTTTAATAATAAAATACTGCTCATTTGTGTTTTACAGACTTATATGTTAATTCAAAAACCTATTAGTGAGCTTCCGGTAGGACTTGCTTGCGTTAAGTTGCCCTCGGTCTGATAATTAATGTACAGCTTGATACAGTAACTGCTTTCCCTTTCTTTTATGGATACATTCTACGCACAGACTTAAGTTCGACGTGGACAAACAAAGCAGGGTTAAAAAAAGCCACTGACCTCTTTAAAGAGCATAAATTTAGCAAAAATATACCCAGTTTCAACTATTTCCTAGTTTAACATAAAAAACTTAATATACATTACAATGACAACATTTTCACTAAACAACAGCATTTTTATCATCGGTCGTCCATCGCACTTCAGTAGTTCTTATCCTTTTGGTTACACTTTAAAAGCGTCGGAAAATATAGTAAGAAAAGGTGAACCATAATCATAAGCAAATATAGAGTTATTTGTAAATAGTGTTAATTAATTCCGCTCCACTCACCTCTACAGACGCCAGACTTCATTAGAACGCTTCGTGTGTTTTTGGTTTATTATAATTGGATATAGTAAAGGTAGAGTTTTCATAAGCTGGGTTTTAATAGTGAATCCTTTTCACTATATAAAATAATCCAAAAACACTGTTATTATTACTAATCAACAGATGTATTTGTTTTTGGACCTTAAGAGGCGGATTTAACTTTTTGGAATACATGTAACGGATAATGCAATTAATAAGCTGAATCAAAATCCTGATACATATTCCTCCCATTCAAACCTACTAAAGCCGATAGTTTGTTAACTGAAACTTTCCAAAGATCGGTTGAGCCTATTTTAGAAAATTTAGGAATGTTTCTGGCTTTAAGCATTTTGATTAAATATAATGTAAAAAATATCAAAATCAAATTAAATATCAAATATCTAACATAACTTTATAAATTTAATATAACACAATATTCTATATACTGTACTTTATATATATATATATATTCTAGTGACTTTTTTTAAGAACAATCTTAAAAATAATATTTTAGGATCAATAATATACTTGTTTAGAGTTATATACTAAAACCGCATACATTTATTTAATATAAAATAAAACGAGTTCGCACGCAGCACGCTGACGTGAGGGAAGTGAATTTCCACATAAAAAACTTTTGAAACTCAAAATCAGTGTAAAAACATACATTTGTCCAATTTTTATTGAAATCTGAAAACATTGATTTTTTTGGCTGTTCTGATACTCCTGGTTTCATTTACTTGCAAAGCTGGGATTACAATTTTGCGCATTATAAGGTTAGGAGAAGGTCCAGGCAGGCTTGAAAGTAGGCGTGAGGTTGCTGGGGACGATAAAAGTACTCTAACAAAGGAATAACAGACTTTTTTAGTGTAAAATCCCCATAAGACAACGTACTGTGTTTAGTCGAAACACATTTTCTTTAATAACTCGGTAAATATTTATGCTAGAATTATGAGAGAGGGCTTAAAACTTTCGCCTCACTAATTCCCATCTTTTTAAATGCATTAATTTTACATCCGGGGCTTTTCTGACCCTTTTTGGGCCCAAAACCCCGAAATTTTAAAGATTAATCCCCCAAAAAAGGGTTTAGAGTTTTCCGATTATTTTGCCCAACGAACTTGTCCAACTGATTACAGAAAGGAACGTCCCTACCAAATTTGAAGTTAATCGGACAAAAAATGCGACCGCTAGAGTTCATACACACACATATATATATATATATATAAAAAATTTTGAATGACCCCCCAAAACGTGTTCAGGGGGTCACGTTAGGAACTTCTATGGTGGTCCCGGGCTTAAGTTTCACCGTGCGGGTCATGCTAATAGTTCACTTTCCAAAGGAAATTCACTAACAAATAATTTATAATAGGAAACTGTAATTCTTGAAAATAGCTTGCACTTGCTTGCTTGCAATTGTGATTAAACTGATGAGGGATGAAAAATATCGTAGGAATTTTAGGCATGTGGGAAGGATATCAAAAACTAGGAGGGTTGGTTGAAAAGAAAGGAGAAATGAAATAACTGATTGAATCTCCTGATAGTGCCATCAGCTCATGCGGGATTAGACATGATGCTGTTTCCGGACCAATGTGGGGTATTGTGGTGCTCAGTCGAACCGTTCCTGCTGCTGACTCGTGCTGCTGCTGAGCAGATTTACTGATACCATATCAGCAAATGCTGACCAAACACTAACCGTATGGATAAGTCTTTTATAATTTTTTTAATTTAAAGTACATGAAATATATTTTTAGAAATAAGACTTAGAAAGGAGTTCAGGGTGATTAAGTATGGTTGTCGTATATTTTTGTTTTTAATAATGCTGTGTGCAAAATTACCTCAAAAAATTGGACAACATAAGTTAAATATATGTACTTTACCAGTAAGTTAATCTCAGTAGGATGACTTAATCAAAACGTTTACTTAATATTACAATTTTAGAAATTAGCTATAGTTGTTTAATTTCCAATACTTATGTAGAAAATGTATTGGTATTTTGCTGGTAAGGTAAAATGTATCTATGAGCTATAAATGTATACCTATATTGAAACGGAAGTTTCAATTTTTTTTATTAAAATATCACGATCACCATTTAATCACCTTTAAAAATGCAAAAGAATGCCATGCATTCGAATTTATTTGTATTGCATAGACGTTTGATTTAAAAAAGGCTTCGGGTGAGCATTTGAACACACTGACCACTTCCAGATCATCGTCAATTTTCATTCAGAAAAGGGAAAAGATAAACATACAATTTTAATATAAACATGACAACCAAAAACATGGCGTTTTTAATATTAGTTTAATGAGACAACGCTATTTCAAAAAATAAAAACGTTAAGAAAGTGACCATGGTTTTAACAAAATAAAGTTAATCAATATTTTTTCACTAAGCATTTAATAGACCAATGTGTATACTATGTATGCAATGTGACATATTTGTATGAATCGCAGTCCTTTATAAATCGTTTGTACTTTATAAAACGAATACAAATATAAAAAATACCACTTCGAGAAATCCTTTGTTTACAGTTCATTGTTGGTGATAGTGAGTTCATGTTATTTAAGAGGTTGTTACGGACATTTTTCATCTATAAATGACAAAAAGTAAAAAGAAAAGGATTTTAGGTCTTTGTTCAACAACCGTGGTAGATCGTACCCAGTATTATGATCGAAAAATGCTTTTATTCTAAGAACCATGGAGATATTATTTATTGGCATTAATAAGTGTAAAAAAAATCGTCAACACAAAACTCGGAAGCATTTTTTTGTTACTAGGTAATTGTATTTTCCGATTTACCATGTAACTAATTTACCACTTCAATGTATGTGACATCGATACAAATTATACAAACTTAAAGTTTCGCTCAGTTTTGTTTAAGAAAAAATCTCAGTACTAGCATTGTTTTGAAAAATACGCCAGGTTCGGGTTGATCCTAGAAGTATGTATGATATTTGCTTTGCTTCTCTACCTATTTGCTTGGTTTCTAATACAAGTGTATGCACACTGCAAACAACATAGCGAGGCGTCTGTGCGGCAGGCGTGCTAAGCGCTTGTGAACTCTACTATGTTTGACTTTGAATCCACCACACAAGATAACTAAGCAGAGGATAGAATTGTATCAACAAAAAATTCAAATATTTTTGACTAACAATTCATTATAGGTTTGGTTATAAGTGCATCTATGTAAGGTTGTTATAGATATGTTCACTCCCTCTAGGCTTACTTAAGTTTTACAACTAAAAATCATATTGTGTTCAAACTTAATATAAGTTAAAAAATTAATTAATTATCCTATTTTCAGAAGGCACAGCACCAACCGTTGCTGTGTACCACAAGGTACTTCACTACAAAGGTAGCCACAAGGTAGTATAGTGAGTTGCACAAGTGAAAAATCAGACCATCCAACCTTTTCATTAATATTTAACAGTTTGAAAAAATGATCGTAGGCGGGCAATGGTAGGGCTAGTGGTTGTATAAGCCCTGTGGGAGGACCGGCTTCTTTAAAATTGATGTTATCGACGTTATCAAAGTTATCGTCGATATTACTTTTTCCTTAACTTGCCATGATGCCGGTAGTAAAATAAAAACTCAAAATACTATTCATCCAGTTATAAGTATGATGTTCGGTATATTTAGGAAATGTAGCTCGCATCTCCTACGTTATTGAAATTGTTTACATTTAGATTTCAGAAGGTCAAGGTAAGAGATTGAGCTTATGTTCTATGTTGCTACTGCTGTGATATTTGAAGCGTCCGGTAACAATAGAATGAAAAAGAATAAGTTGAATAATAGCTACCGTAACAACAAAAATGAACAGCTGACAGTAAAAGTATTCTGAGAGAAAATAATTTTTAACCTAGGTTAATGTACGATATTAAAGTACGTAAAAACAATTGCATTGAAGTCGAAAAAGTAGCGAGAAAAGTAGCGATATAATTTGCTACATCTACTCTGAAAACGTAGCGTGCTACAGCTAAAACTACTTTTTTCTTAAGTAGCGGAGCTACAGCTGACGCTACAAAAAAAGTAGCGCACTACTGTAGCGTCGCTACTTGTAGCGCGCTACTCCCCAACACTGATAATGACGCCATTCGATGTATACCATTTTATACTTTATGAATAAAGATATTTTTCAATCCAATTCAATTCAGACTAATGAGGGGTATAAATGTTAAATGATTATGCCCAAAATGGTCAGCTATTTTGATACGCAATTAAGTGAACTGTAAATTAATCAGTTAGCAGTTAGATCTAAATTAACTCACGTCATATTTACTCACAATACAAATAAAGTATATTAATTAGGTTTTATTTTCAATACTTAGATACTATGAACATGTTTATTGTTAGTTTATACTTAACTAGTGCCTTATAAGAATTTGTCTAAACAAATTTAAAAGTCATATCAACCTTACATAGATTATTTTTTATATTGTTATTTTCTTTGTGAGATAAAGTTAATAAAAGCCAAGTAATAATTAAGGCACCCACCTAAAAAACAAAGAGGAACAAAATCATTATTTACGTAAACATCCTGATTAAATGACTGTACATCAACTGTTAGGGGACGTTTTGGTTGTAAAATAAAAACGCATAATAAAGTCGTTTACCTTCGAAAATCCAAGTGTTGCAATGCGACAAGTCGAGAGGTTGACGAAAGCTCCTCGCCGAAGGCCATCTTTGTTGAGTCCGTTGTTATATCAAATTCTCCTTTTTGAATATTCCGCTTCAGAATTAACAAAATAATGAACTTTAGACGTTTTAAAGGTTTTTATCTACTAAAAATGTCAAAGTTGATATAGAGAGTAGTAGATCAACCATCTGTATTACTCTCTGATAATATGCCAAAATACATCTGAAAAGTAGTCATAATAACGTAAGTTTAGTATATGATTAGCATAGTAACATTGTCCCGTAATCGTTGTACACAAGTTAGACACTCTAAATTGGGAAATAAATTGACAATTTTCAGTGCTCAGATTATTCAAAATAATTTAAAATAAGGCCTTAGAAATTGGACCTAGATTGAAACTGCTGTAAAACCTGTAAGTGAGTACTAAAACAAAATATTAGGCTAATAAAAAATTGTAATCCCATTAAAACAAGAATGTATTTGAATATATGTTCCACTATTAAATCTTTGTGGGCAAGTGTATCACACACACATTGTTGTAGTGTTGTTGTTTGTGTATTGTTTGTGTTGTCGTCACATAGCAATATTCTTACCGAGACATGTTTTATGCGACACTAAAATGTAAGTATAAACAGCCTGTTTTTCCACGAAAGAGTCGTAGCAAGCGTTCCTATTTCAGTAAAAGTTATGATCCGATCACAAGAGAAACTTCTTGATTGTTGCTCCTTCTTAGTTGTTGCTCGTCTTTTAAACTTTTCCCTTTTGACTGTAATTTGTACTATTATTTTCAAAGAAAAAATTATCTTATCAAAATAGATGTACCGATTAGTAATCATGTTGTAATACTTCATTATAACATAGTTAATTCGTTTTAGTAGGGATGAAATAATTCTATTTAACCTCCTATCTGCAGCGTTTACCTATAGAGTTAGACGATTAATATCAGACATAATTTATTCTTCATCTATTAGTTACAAATTATTTGACGTGGCGTATATTTGAATATTTATTTATTTATAGTTCAGTAATAAACAACTCGCGTAAACCACCTCTAACCTGGTCTAAGCGGTGCATAGTAACATGTGTGTATTTATTACTTTAACTAAACAAATAACATAATATTGAGTTTTAGATCAGGTTTGATTTAATATAGCTTTGCAAATTATTTACTATTTTAACTTCCCTTACAAACAGTTTTCATATTATATAAATTTTGCTCTTCTAAGGTAAATAATAAAAAAATAAAGCTCAGAAATGGAAATATATGTTAGAAAAAAATATAAAATACCCCCGTAGCAGCAAACCTGCATACTCAGCGAATTTCCAATGCATATATATGTATCTTAATACCACATAAAGCCACATACCAAGTTTCATCAATTTACATTCATAAATAAACGATTTATGACATTTTAATTATTCTCCATAAGAATAACATGGCGGCTGAGTATGCAGGTTTGCTCAAGGAAGGAAAACAAAAAATGGGGTTTTATACAGATATCAATATAACTCATTTAGGTAAAGCCACGTACCAAATTTCATTAATTTATTTTCATAAATAAGGGAGGTAACACGTTACTTATTCTCCATAAGAATAACATGGGGCTGAGTACGCAGGTTTGCTGCTACGGGAGTCTTTGGCAAAAAATTGTTTTTTGAGCAAATATCAATGGTCCACAACCAGATGAAGCCGTATACCTAGTTTTGTCAGTATACGTTCATAAATAAGCAAGATATAAAATTTTTCTTTTCCTCCATAAAAATAACATTAGACAACGTACTGTGTTTAGCACTTTCAATATCTCGGTAACCAATTGACGTAGAGAAATGATCAAAATACCAAATTGTGTGTTTTTGTAAGCTGAATCCAATGGTAAAAACTAAAATTTGACTTTTTCCAAAATTATATGAACAAAATTCAAAAAACCCATTTTTGGGGTACAAATACCCCCCAAAATACCCCTTCGGATAAAGCGATCTGGCTGGTTTTCGAACTTAAAGTCATAAATATTACTTTACATGATTATACCAAATTTCATCAAAATCGGATAATTTTTACGAGAGTTATCGTGCTCACGGACACACACATATATATATATATATATATTTATAAATAGATTTAAAATACCTGAGTACCCTTTTAATTTCATTTTATTCTGCTGACACGTGTTTCGGCTATAATGCCATGTTCACAGCGTCTTAACTTTCTTATATACTTAACCTATAATTTAAAAAATACAAAACATAACTTAAATTTAAATAAAATCATATGATTCAATCTACATATGTTGAGTTTTTAATACAGGGTGTGGGGTCTTTTACTTTTAATTTCCTTGATTTTTTCAAAAATTGGATTTCTTTGTTCTGCTTGCATAACATTTAGTAAATTATTTTGGTCATCAAAATGGTTCATATATATAAAAAAATCTTCTTTTGCGTTCATTTTATTGCCTTTGTTCTCAAATGATAAAATTTCTAAACTTTCTTGTAGTTTACCGTAGCTGTGATCAGTTGTTAAAATATGCTCTGCAAATGTAGACTTTTGAGTGGTACGGTTGTTAGATTTGATGGCTTGGATGTGTTCTTTGTACCTGCAAGTAAATGTTCTACCAGTTTGTCCAATGTAACATTTTTGACAATCTTTGCAGTAAATTTTATATATCCCTGATTTATTAAATTTATCGTTGTTTTGGAGGTTTGATTCATTGGAATATTTCTTGATGATATTGAAGCAGTTATTTCTCGTTTTGAAACCTATTTTGAAGTTTGTTTTTTCAAATTTTTTCCTTACTGCTTTATTTAATACAGAACTATATGGCATGCACATGTATTCTTCTTTGTTTTCTTTTGGTTTGTTTTGAGCAGTTTTGTTTTTTATTTTTTTAATTATTTTGTCAATTAAGTTACCCTTATACCCATTTCTTATAGCTAGGGATTTTATTACTCTTTTTTCTTTTTCGTAATCTTTTTGACTCATAGGAATTTTAAGGAGTCTGTTTATCATGAAATGAAAGCTTGACATCTTTTGTTGCCAGGGATGGTTGGATGTTGCAGGAATGAGTAATTCTGTTTGCATCTGTTTTCTAAATACTCTAAATCCATGTTTTTTATTTTCTTTATATATTGTTAAGTCTAGGAAATTTATCATTTCATTTTGAGTTTCCATTGTGAATTTGATCTTATCTGATAAGTTGTTTAAATAGTTTAAAAATTCTTGACAAGCATTTTCATTTCCGTTAAAAAGACATATAATGTCATCTACATAACGATACCAATAAATTATGTTTTGTTTGAACGGATTACAATCATTACATACTTTGGTAATTTCCAAGTTGTTCAAGTATATATTTGCTAATGTGCCTGACAGGGGTGATCCCATAGCTAAACCTTCGTCTTGAATGTAGTATTTTGAATTGTATTTAAAATAGTTTTGATTTACAGATGTTTTTGTTAATTTCATGATATCTTCTACTTCATTCTTCGTTGTATTATTTTTAACAAGATTTTCTTTTAGTATTTTTAATGTATCATTTTTTGGTATGTTTGTGTACATACTAGATACATCAAATGACACAAATATTGCACTTGTTGGTATTTCCATATCTTTGATTTTTTCTATTAAATCTAAACTGTTAATTACACTAAAATCCTGATCAAATCTAAATGTATTCTTTAATTTGTTGTTAAGATATTTACATATTTTGTATGATGGGGCATTTATGTAGTTAACTATAGGTCTAATCGGTATATCTTCTTTGTGTAATTTTGGTAGACCTCTTAGTTTAGGTGCGCTGGGACTTATAGTTTTTAATTTAATTTTTTCATTGTTTGATAATGTTTTACATTTTGAAATAATGGCATTTGTGTTTTTATTAAATTCTGTGGTTGGATCTTTTGAAAGGCATTTAAATGTGTTGTTTTTGATAAAGTTTTCAACTTTTTTATCGTATTCGGACTCGGTAATAATTACTGTTGTATTGCTCTTGTCTGCTTTAGTGATTATAGCATTATTTTCTTTCAACTTTTTTCCTATTGACTGAGCTAGTTTTAATTCTTTCTTTCCATTCTGAGTAATTTGATTTGTTCTGATTTCTATACTGGTTTTATTTAACTCGTGGATAAAATTGTGTCTTATTGCATCTTGTATCTCTTTTGGTTGGTTCTTAATAGCAACTTCTACATCAATAAGTTCATCCTCTACTATTTTGGATTTGTAGTCTAAGTTTATGTTGTACTTAATTGCTTTGTTGAGCAGCTTACTTTCATCCTGGTCAAAGTCAATATCCGTCAAGTTTGTTACTGTATTTGAAAGATTGTCATCATTCAAGTTTAATTTACAATTTTGGACTTTAATTAGTCTGTTTAATTTGTTATGATGAGTAAGTTTTTTCTTTGTTATTATGGGATGTATCCAGTCTTCTATGTAGTTCATGAATTCTTCAATTGATTCCTGGTGATATTTTGTCTTAATTTCATTATTTAAGTCACAGTAGGTATTGTTCAAACTATTTAGTTTTGAATAAAGACTATTTATTTCTTCTTTTATCCAGATCTTTCTGGCAGTTTGTAATGTTTTCATAGCTGCTACAGATGTTGATTTTGTTGTAATAGTAACATAGTTTGGTGTGACATCTTCTTGAAGGCATTTTTTATTGAATATAATATCTTCTTTAACACTTCTTATTCTTAAAGTTACGTACTTGAGTTTGTGAACTAACTGAGGTTGGTAAGCCATTTTGATTGATATTTTCAGTTCATTTAATAGGGCTACTATAATTATAATTATAAATAGATTTAAAATACCTGAGTACCATTTTAATTTCATTTTATTCTGCTGACACGTGTTTCGGCTATAATGCCATGTTCACAGCGTCTTAACTTTCTTATATACTTAACCTATAATTTAAAAAATACAAAACATAACTTAAATTTAAATAAAATCATATGATTCAATCTACATATGTTGAGTTTTTAATACAGGGTGTGGGGTCTTTTACTTTTAATTTCCTTGATTTTTTCAAAAATTGGATTTCTTTGTTCTGCTTGCATAACATTTAGTAAATTATTTTGGTCATCAAAATGGTTCATATATATAAAAAAATCTTCTTTTGCGTTCATTTTATTGCCTTTGTTCTCAAATGATAAAATTTCTAAACTTTCTTGTAGTTTACCGTAGCTGTGATCAGTTGTTAAAATATGCTCTGCAAATGTAGACTTTTGAGTGGTACGGTTGTTAGATTTGATGGCTTGGATGTTAAAACTATTTTAAATACAATTCAAAATACTACATTCAAGACGAAGGTTTAGCTATGGGATCACCCCTGTCAGGCACATTAGCAAATATATACTTGAACAACTTGGAAATTACCAAAGTATGTAATGATTGTAATCCGTTCAAACAAAACATAATTTATTGGTATCGTTATGTAGATGACATTATATGTCTTTTTAACGGAAATGAAAATGCTTGTCAAGAATTTTTAAACTATTTAAACAACTTATCAGATAAGATCAAATTCACAATGGAAACTCAAAATGAAATGATAAATTTCCTAGACTTAACAATATATAAAGAAAATAAAAAACATGGATTTAGAGTATTTAGAAAACAGATGCAAACAGAATTACTCATTCCTGCAACATCCAACCATCCCTGGCAACAAAAGATGTCAAGCTTTCATTTCATGATAAACAGACTCCTTAAAATTCCTATGAGTCAAAAAGATTACGAAAAAGAAAAAAGAGTAATAAAATCCCTAGCTATAAGAAATGGGTATAAGGGTAACTTAATTGACAAAATAATTAGAAAAATAAAAAACAAAACTGCTCAAAACAAACCAAAAGAAAACAAAGAAGAATACATGTGCATGCCATATAGTTCTGTATTAAATAAAGCAGTAAGGAAAATATTTGAAAAAACAAACTTCAAAATAGGTTTCAAAACGAGAAATAACTGCTTCAATATCATCAAGAAATATTCCAATGAATCAAACCTCCAAAACAACGATAAATTTAATAAATCAGGGATATATAAAATTTACTGCAAAGATTGTCAAAAATGTTACATTGGACAAACTGGTAGAACATTTACTTGCAGGTACAAAGAACACATCCAAGCCATCAAATCTAACAACCGTACCACTCAAAAGTCTACATTTGCAGAGCATATTTTAACAACTGATCACAGCTACGGTAAACTACAAGAAAGTTTAGAAATTTTATCATTTGAGAACAAAGGCAATAAAATGAACGCAAAAGAAGATTTTTTTATATATATGAACCATTTTGATGACCAAAATATTTTACTAAATGTTATGCAAGCAGAACAAAGAAATCCAATTTTTGAAAAAATCAAGGAAATTAAAAGTAAAAGACCCCACACCCTGTATTAAAAACTAAACATATGTAGATTGAATCATATGATTTTATTTAAATTTAAGTTATGTTTTGTATTTTTTAAATTATAGGTTAAGTATATAAGAAAGTTAAGACGCTGTGAACATGGCATTATAGCCGAAACACGTGTCAGCAGAATAAAATGAAATTAAAAGGGTACTCAGGTATTTTAAATCTATTTATAATTATAATTATAGTAGCCCTATTAAATGAACTGAAAATATCAATATATATATATATATATATATATATATATAGGTACAGCCCTGGGCCTTAGGGATATCCACCTGTGTAAAAGTTGCGTATTGGAGATATCCGTTGCTCTTTGGGTACTCCAGCCCGTATTAGGGATCTCCGGATATCCCAAAGCTGCATCATTGTAAACATCCTAACCTAACTTCTTAAACTTATATAGTCTATTGTTTTTACAATGGTGCACACTTGTCCACTCTCTGTTGAAATAAACATAAATTGCATACAAACTTGAATACTTAAGCAATCCGCTGGAATCCAACCAATAGGAAACAAGTGCGCATTCCCCCCCCCCCTCAGTGGTGAATAAATGTGCTTATTCACTGATATTAAACAACTCGGTGCGTTTCATGCTCGGTGTGTTACATTCGATCACAGAAATAAATAAGTATTTTTTTCATTTTCATTGTATTTATTTATTTAACTTGTGTAGTATCCTGTTTGTTATTTTCTTTGTAATAAAAAAATTGTCAACATCAAAATAATTAGCCAAACTAATAGTAGCCTATTCTCTTGTTTCATTCGAAAATCTGTAGCATAAAAAGGCTTAAAGTAGGTTAAATTTCCCAGATGATGTCTATAATTCCCCTTGATCAATTATGGAAGGTTAAGTACAATATATAAAGGGCAGGCTATCAATTTTGAATAAAGTCGGTATAATTACCATCAAAATTATGTTTGCAAGGGATCATGTTAGAAGATTCGATTTTAAAGTTTGTTGCAACGTAACAGTGTTTATCAGTTTGTAATGTTTATGTTTTACAACATTCAGTAGTAGGTTTGGTAAAGGTTTTTATTGTTTATACAACTTAAAATAGGCACTCCTACTGTTTAAGTTAGGCTCTAATGTACAAGTTAGTATTATTTTTAAGTTTCCTGTTTTTATTTAAGCTTTTAATTGGGCTATATATTTAAGAAATGAGTCTTAAAACAAATCTGAGGAGGCCTAAACTTAAACCTATATTATAATACAAAACGCATATTAGCATTTGAATAACCGGGTTTCCCCTGACTCCTATAAGTTACATATTTTGTTACTGTTTTAAAAAACAACACACTGGTTTCAATAATTTGAAGAAAAAACATATATTAGTGACTGAAAGTTGGCATAATCTTATATATTATTTCGCTAACGAATTTAGTTTTAGGACCACTACGTCGTTATTTCTCAACCGATTTGGACAATCGATGTGTCATTTTAAAGTTTGTACACTCCAGATTAACATAAAAATTAAATTTAAAAAATACCGCTTTTTTAATATGGAAATAAAAAAATGCTCCATGTTTTTCATATGTGAGAATATTTGGAACTTGGCCTTAGTTATTATCAGATTTATATTTTTGTCCTTGTAGGTTTGTTAAATCATACAAAGTATAAGGTCGTAGTATTTCTTCATGTTATTCATATGGATAATATTTTACCAAAAACTCGGCCTTAGTTTGAGAAAACCAGGTAAGGGTGCGTTAACGTAGGACGCTGGTTACAAGTGCCTGGAGCTAAGCGCCGACAAGCGCGAATAGGTGCGAGTAACAGTCTGCGTTGTTTCTAGTGTGTTCGTTCACAGAAAAAGCTTGTCCGGACGTATAAGCGCGAGCTGCAAGCACCGACCGGTGAACAAGAATGTTTGAAACATTATTTCCAGGGCTTATTGCTCTGGAAGATTCCAACTATGTATGAGTGGGGTGCAGTTTTGATGATTTTTACTGTTTTTTTTCGAGTTTTTGTCAAAATAGTTGATACACAAGAACTGATATATCCCGTTTTTCAAAGACCAGCCATATGGAATAAAATATTTAAACTTCATAGTAACAGATCGCTGTTGAAAAGCGCTGGAAGGAGATATATCCTAAAATGAAAGTTGCAGGTAAGATGTTTGTCTTCTGTTAACATTCATTTAATTGACAATTGCACCTGTACCCTACTAAATAAATTACATACAGGCCTTCTCATCTGTAAAGGGAAATTACATTTAGATTGTTGTGGAAACTAAAAAATACTGTGTAGGCAAAAACGCCTGATTTTAATGTTAAAATCCTTTTATAAATTACGTTTATCACTAAACTATTAATTGAATATAGTCTGAGCCTTGTTTACTATTAATTTTAATAACCTTTTATTTCAAACAATTATTTAGTGTTTCTTGCAAAATTGGCCAATTTTATTGTACACAGTAGGCGGATATCCTTAATTAATCCCATGAACTCCTATTCTCTTTCTTCCCAGTCAACTCAACATTCTCTTCCAGAAAAATGTCATCGACACTTCCAGGAAGACATCTCGACGACTGAGGGCTCGAACTTGTTTCCGGCTTTGTATGTGATAGGCCATAAGCATTTGCACGCGCTTGAAGGCGCCTGTGGCAAGCCGTCGGATACTAGTTGCTTGTAAATAGCGTTCTACGTGAACGCACCCTAACGTGTGATGATGGGATTTGTACCAATTCGAAGCTGAAACATTCTGATACTCCCAAATATTTTCAGATTTATAACTTTCTCCTTTTAAATTTGCTAAATGATACAAAATGTCAATGTCTAAAAACTATTTTGGTGGAATTTATAGTATGTTTTGTTTACAACAATCAGCTAATTATAATCCTGACTCGGTGATTTTCATCAAACAGCTGATATGAGCTCATCAAGCTTTTGATTTATTTTCGTGTATAGTAAACATCAAATATATCCTTTAAAATTTAATTATTTTTTATTGTTCAGTTTGTGTTTTTGTGACTTTTTAGTTGTATTGTGCCACAAATAAATGTGCTTTATTTTAATTTGTGATATTTTAGATAATTATTTTACCGTCGATGATTGTTCCTATAGGATACCGTCAGATTACTCAAACCTAATTTTGTATCCGTCGAATTTTGACGGGCTCCCACAAGTTAGCTTAACTTTATTTAGAATTTTAAATAAAACACTGTTCAAAAGTATCGACTAACTACGACAACAAAATTAAGGCTTAACCAAGATTCATGAAGTAAGTTAAAATATTTATTGCATTGGGGCTGTAACATTTATAATGATTGTAAGGCCACATCATACGACCGCGGGTGTGGGCGCAGATGACGCCTTTAACACGAGAAGCTTCGTCCAGGAATTTTCCCGCGTTTTAAAAACAAACCGCTGTTTATAGGGGGCACCAGTAAATCTAGGTAGATTTCTACGCCCATAAGAGCAACGTCATCTTTCAAGTTCCATCGAGCTTAAAACGGTGGTCAGATATTGTTGATTTATGGTTTGTTTTATAAAGATAAGGAAATAACAAAGCTATTTCCCTGAGCAAAGTTTCCAATTTGTTTTATAGATAATTTCAGCTAAAAATACGAAACAAAAAAGATTTTCTTAATCCCCGTTTCCATTAATCTTTTACTTGGGCTTTTTTGGTGGAGGCCGTTTACATTCTCCCAACTTGTGCCAACATTTCCCGCAAGTATGTTAATGCCATGTAGCGCAAAAATTATTACAGCACTTGTTAAAACTGTTTTACAACAACAAACTATTTCCATACATTGATTTCAAATAAACTATCCTTGTAATTTGTCCTGACAAATCGAATAGAAGTTGTGTATAGGCCCTAATCCTATATATTAAAACACAAAATTAAAAATTTTCCGGAAGAACGTGTGAGAAATCCACTGAACCGATTTACATGCGGGTGGTATCAAATGAAAGGGAATAACCTCTATATTTGCACATTTTACCTTACATTTTTTCACCTGGTCAATAACTATTTAAAAATTAAATTGCAAGTTTTCTTATGGAAATTTAACATGGGGTAAAATTTCAACTTTGCACTCCTTTGGAAAGTTCACTTGAGGTTTCCACTGAACCGTTTTACATGCGGTTTTTTTTTAATGAAAGATCAATCCCTCTATATTTGCACAATCTACTTACATTTTTGAAATAATTTAATTTGGAATACAACAAAATAACTTTTAAAAACCGATTTTATCACTATTTTAACTTTCGCTAACCAGCTGATTATTGAAATATGTAAATTGTGTATCTAAGAACAGACAAGTATCAAATGGAATTAGCAGGCTTATAGAAAATCATTAGTGACCAGTATATTTCAACGATACATATATTATAATTACTGAAGTCGATTTAGGCTGGCCCAAAGATTTTTTTTTAATGTTGCAATTATTATGGTATTAATTGATACAATCTACAATGTATACATAACCCTTCAATTAGTGAATACCTTCTTAATCATTTTTAGTTTCCGTCCTTGAGCTGAGAGTAAAACATAGCGCTGATGTTCGTAGGCCTATTGTTTCTCCTTGGCTCCATGAGGGGCTTCATTCAACCCATCAAATGTTAATACAACGTTTGTTTTGTAAACAATACATTAAAAACAAATCCAACAATTGGCAAAGGTTTCAGACCAAGTGACTGGATTTAATATGCCTGTAAAGGCTATACAACGATAAAATAAGCGTGATTACATCGAATTGTGGCTCTATCATGTTCGGGGTGTGCAAAGAAAACACCTTTAAGTTTGGCACGTGGATTTTTCATCTGATTACATATATACAAAAATTAGCTTTTCAAATATAGAACAGCAAATGTAGCTGCTCAAATTCGAGCAAATTTTATTTCCATTTTGTTAATATCCAGCTCATACAGTCTTATTATTTTACATTGAGATACCATTCCAGACATGAAATCAGCTGATCTTTTTTCCGTTCTGTTTCTTAGTATCAACAGCTGTTAAAGGTTAAATTACATTTATTTCTATTCTTACATAAGATTAACATTAGAACTTTGGGTGCCCAGGGGTTAAAGGCCTGAAGGCTGAAGGTTGATGTCATCCAAACCCCCAAAAGGCACATATAGATGCCAAGGACATTCAAATAACACATCAGCCATAATTGTAAACCTATATAATAGTTTCGCCGGAAGCCCGTTTACGGAAATGCCTTATTTTTTATTAGATTTTTTAAATTGATTTTTTACAAAGGATGACAAATTCCATATGCTGGAATGCTGCAATCTATGAGGATAATCATGAACTACACTACTGTCCGCACAGAAATTGTGCATAGTCGAGTTTCCGGTATGACACCTCCGAAACGGCCAAAGTGCGATTTTAACGAGAGACCTATAAAATTAACGGATATATTGTCAATTTTTATATTACGGATTTTCAAAACTTTAAATCACTTTTTGTTATTTATATAACAAAAAAAGTAGAAAATATCGGTCTTATTTTACAATGTTTAAGTAAATTAAAATTCTGACGATTATTACAAAATATCTAGTAAATCAATACAATATAAATTGGTTTACTGTGCTTAATTTTTTAAATACATATGTAGAATGATTTAATTATGTTCAAAATAAATGTCCAACTACTATCTAACAGGCTGAAGGACAATACGGAAAGGACGCGGCGACAAAAGGCGTGACGGTGCGGGGTCCGTGGCGTTGACTACTACGGATAGCCTTCAGTTCACAACAGATTGGCAGGTCATTCGGTAACTATCGACTATCGTATTATGAACTATCGATGTGACGGTCGTAGTCGACAGTCGATTAGCGCCGTCTACATGGATATGTACCCCTTTGGGGTTTGGTACACACACAAACACAGTTTAGTCTTAGTCTATAAGACGGGAAAGAAAGAGGACACACTGGCACTGCTCTGCTGTATTAATAATTGTAGGTTATCTCTTGTCTGTGATAAAACGCATCAAGTGATACCAATTAATTAATGTGTTAACAAAAACATTCTTCACCGGCCAACTCTATACCTGCCAGTTTAGGGATAGGCCATTAGATCTTTCTTCAGTATAATTGTCCATATGTAATTCGGAATTACCGTTAGTAACTTAAATAAATAACTTCCAAATCATGGACTAAAAAATTCCATCCTTGTTAGATTTTACAAGTTAACTCTAGCTAGGATTATTTAAACCATTTTGTTAAATAAGGTAACCTTTGTTCGTAGCACTTCAAAGTGGACGTTTTTGCTCAGAAATATCAATGTGTCTAATTAATTTCAGCACCTTTTCGAAATTTCTAATTTTATCGTAGGTAATTTATAAACAATATAAGTAGCCTACCCCATGGTACTATCGGATGTATTTGTATTAGACCTGTCTAAAAGTCCAATAACAACATCTTATGTTTTTAAAATACTACTGTATACTGGTAATAGCAAGCATGCAACCTATTACAACGCCAATACTTGTGCATAATGCTCAATAGAAACGATAGTTAACTTATTTGTTTGCAGTCATTGAGCAAATATTCCTTTATGAAATTAGCCTCGGTTGATTGTCTGTTCTTGCACAGCAAATTAAATGCATTTGCAATGTAAGTAGACCATATTGTGTTTGCCCTTTTGTATAGGCCTACAAGAATGTTATGCCTACTTATTTACCAATAGGTAAATTAGTAATTGTAATATTAATCGTGAATTTGGTTACTAAATGGCTCAACTTAACCTTCGCAGTAGGCCGAGTTTGATTGGTGTGACTAGGCCTACGACAGTTAATATGATCTTGTCACCTTTTATTTCACATCACTCCTTACTTACCTCTCCAGTTAACTCTCCTTGACATTTTAGGCTTAGGCCTAACTTAATACCTTATCACTTGTCATTGCTAGACTTTTTCTATTGCTGCAGGATACTTTTCAGCTAATTATTATTTCATTTTAACTACCGGTACTTATTAAAGATGTGTAATTTCATATTAATAATTATTAGGAATTAGGATTATGCTTTGTAGAAAAATAACTTAAGTTATAAAATCTAACTAACTCTTAAATCTAAAATGCATCACACTGTCATATTTAATTTCGGATCAAGAAGTCTCAGTGTCAGAAAGAAAAATAAAGGGGGAGAGCGATGCCAAAGGAAGAGAAATGACAGGTCAATTTAGGTTATGAGCCAGGGTAGGGACAGGATGGGCTAGGGTGTGTTCCTAACCCAAGGTTAAGTAACTCGTTTCTTGTCCTTATCTTTATTTTCAGTAACTCTTACTTTAAATGGTAGACAAAGTTTACAAATATTTATTTTAGAGATGCTTCCCTCCAAATTACTCGTAATCAACTTTTAGATAAAATACTATCATAATAGTAAAATCACAATTGTAACCGTATATGTTGAAGTGATGAGATGATTGAGATGAGACTGCAGTGCAGACTCTGTCTCGTCTCTGTCCAGCCTAACTAATCAGCTGCAGGTAACAGTCGATGTATTTCAACAGTCGATGTATTTCATTCGATAGAGAGTGACTAACCGAATGACCTGCCAATCTGTTGTGAACTGAAGGCTATCCGACTACTACCGGTCACTGCGCATGCGTGAACTCGTTCACAACAGTGTTGGGTATTGGGACACCGTTTCCATTATGTTTTGAGTTCTCATAAAACATTTTTTGTCAGCTGCATCAGCTCAAAACACATTTTGTTGGCCAACAATGTTCAAAAGAGTTTGCGAGCGTTTCCATTAAACGTTTTACTTGAATTTTTTTTTTTTTTAGTTGAGCTCAAAACAATGTTTTGAGCAGAAACTGTTAGAAAAGAAACGGGGCTTTATCGATTTTTAAAACGTAAATCGAAAAGGTTTCCTCTGAATTCGCTAGATAATCAGCAGTACAACATTCCTAAAAAACTTTGAAACTATACATTTACAATTAATTAATGGACGGAAAGTTAAGAATGGCCTTATGGGGGAAGCAGGTGATTGAAAAACAAAAGTCTATTGAAATATTAACCAAATTTAAGGCGTATTAGGGTGCAATAGGCCTATTTGTACCTTATATAACAATACGTGAAGTAAATTTTTATTAAAAGGACTCCTTCGTTATTTCCAAGCCGATTTTAACTTCTTAAAGTTCAGAAGAAGAAAATATATTTTAATCTTGTTTACCCCAGGCATAGGAGGAAGAAAAACGTCAAAAGCGTTTTTGGATACATGAAATAAACAAGGAACGACAACAATATGGAGAATTCCATCATTTGTTTAGTGACTTGTTAATTCATGAAAGAAAGTCTGTTCAGTATTTTAATATGAAAGCAAATTTGATATGCCTATGTGTTACTCAGGCCTATCATGTACCTCTCTGCCAAATTTAAGCTCAATCAGTCCAGTGGTTAGAGCGTGATTGAGCCACGAACATAGAAACAAACTTACAACCTTTAACATCATACTTCCTACTAATAGTCGTTTGTTTGTAGGTTAGATATTTTTGGCTCAATCACGCTCTAACCACTGGACTGATTGATTTGAAATTCGGCAGAGAGGTACTTGATAGGCCTGAGCATAACATATAGTTATATTAAAGTTACGAGAAAAAATCAAAAGATAACCAAGCAACAACAAAAACAACTGTACAGTGTATAGACCATGTGGTCCAACGGAACCGATACGAAACCATACGTGAGTTTCCAAAAACACCCGAAGGGCACAGTCGTCACCGTTTCCGCGGCTGTACGCTGCGCACACCTGAAGGCGGTCCCACACTTCTAGCGAACAGGCCTGAACAATCCCGAATGTTCACTGAACGTTCCGTCCTGTATATTTCCGCATGTATTCAATCGTTCCTGCAGCTCCCACACATTATCGCGTATACTCCGAACATTCGGAGTTCGGCCGAATGTTCGGGCGTGTTCGCGAGAAGTGTGGGATCGCATTAAAGCCTCGTTCTTACGACGCGACGTGTGGCTTGTCGAGTTACCGATGGCCTTGATCTACCGATTGTTGAGTATCACGTCGTGAGAACAGCTCGTCTGTGACTTTTCCAGCTAGCTCGAGATGGCGTGTTAAGTCTCGAGCCGTTCCCGCCCGATTCGGTAAACTCATGAAACATCAAAGGCCTGTGGACAGTCAGACCGCCAGCCTTGGTTTGGCTCGATACACTGTTCTCACGGCCTGTTCAGTCGTCGAGCCGAGCGCTGGAGTACATTTGGTGTCACTTTCTGTTTATTTGTTTATTGATATATGTATATTTTAACCAAAACATATAAACCAGGCAATAGCTACACTTTTAATCCAACCACGCAACACGTCAATGCCTATACTAGGACAGTAAATACATTTAAACCGGTTGCTTTTATAACTCTTAAAAAACTAAAGTGTACAAAGTCCAAGATATGTATCAAGTCTTTGAAATAGTTTCTTTGATAAAATACTAGATCTTATAACCAATAAAAATTACGGGTAGAAAAAAAAAACTATTAAGTTATGAAATAAATTTCAATTAGCTTAAAATTTGCTATTTAGAAATGTACATTTCAAAAGCTAATTTTGAATCGCTTGTATAAAATGGGAATCCACCGTACAACATTTAAAACTAGTTACATTTCATTAGGCCTAAATGTTTAAAATTTTGTTCATCGGGCTTAAACTACTTTCGGTACATTTAAAACAAAAAGATAAATATAACTGTAGACTACATATTTAGAGAGAGACCAAGAAAAATACATTATTATCAAATATATGTATGAAAATATTTGTATTCAATGCTAGTAGGATAGGTCCTTAGTTTTCTCATCTCTTTTGTAACAATTTTTCTCCAAGCTCGATTTTCTCCAATATTTTTTCTGGCTCGGTCTTTTTCTCCAAGCCCGTCAGTGGCTTTTCAAATCAACAGGCTGCCACACGCCGTGAGAACAGTAAGGCTTGAATATACTCAGACGACTCGACAACCGTTGACAGATCAAGGTCATCTGTGACTGGACAAGCCACGCGTCGTGAGAACGAGGCTTAAGCCTATGATACACGGCCCGTTATCTGTCAGGCCAGGCCATAAAACCTGCTGCACAACAGGCCGTGTATCAGTTCGGCCCGACGAGGCCCGCGGTCCATCAGGCGCGTCCGGGCTGGCGCGGGCTTTCCCGTGGAAAGTCGGTAAACATCAAAGGCCTGTCTCGGCGCGGCCGTATTCCTCCACCCCCTGAGCTCATTTGGCCATCGGCTACCAGTGAATAAGGTCATATTTATGTTCTTTGGTTACCAGTGCCTTTTTAAATCACATGTTTTTAATGGTTCACACTTTCTGGAAAGTCAGGGAGAGTCAGAGAGGACTAAAAAAGGTCAGGGAAAAGTTGTGGAAAAATGAAAAAAGTCAGGGAAAATTACAAATATTTTATTGGGAAAACTTTAGCATACTTTTTTGATAAAGTAATATAATTATCATATAATTATTGTCATTAATTAATTCAGTCATTGTTGTTAGATTAGGAAACCCCAGCTTAGTGCCGGCTGGTAGAGTATAATTATTGTATGTCAATCATTTTTTTGCTCCTGATTTTTTTTTTTTTCATTTTTAAGTTTGATAATAAAACTTATAAGATTGCATGTAGACTTTTTAAATAAGATAGTATTTTTTTAAGATACTAGCAAAAGTCAATGTTTACTTTAAAATACGATTATTATTTCACTTTCATGAATTTAATTTGTTTTATCACTTCTTTTTACTGTGTTCACCACGAATATAGATTGGTGTTATTATTAGGTATTTCCACTAAGTTTTAACTTTTTATTTATTGAAGGCGGTTCTCCTAGGTATGTGAAAAGATTCTACGGAGTGGCAGACAGTATTTACTTTTAAGTAAATTTGTACAACGCGCATACGTATGAAACTAATTATTAATACAGTCAAGTCAATGGAAAAAAAAAACACAAATATCAAAAAGACAAATGAGCTACAACACTACTGCAATTTTAAATTGTTTATAAATAGATTCACACAGTCACGCCTTAGGGTACTCCGGTTGTGCAAGATTCACACAGTCACATCTTAGGGTACTCCGGTTGCGCAGAAGCTAGGCCACGCCTCCATCTTTAACTGAGGAAGAAGGAGTACCCTAACAGGTGTATTTGTAAAGTTTTATATAAGCTCGCCATTTTGTGGAGTACTCAAAGTATCGTCTATGTAAAAAACTATATAAAACCGTAAATTTATATTCAAAGCCATTGTTTATGAAATTATGGTATATATAGGCTAGAATATTACCATATAAGCTATATAAGTAATAGAAATATGGCGAATTCATCCCATATTTGAAGTATAACACTAACAAATGGATATCCCAAATGCCATTTGTACACGGAATACCCAAAGGCCCAAGGCTAGGAATATATATATATATATATATATATATATAGATATATATATACAGTTTCGAACGAATGGTGTTTTGGGGTCTGGGGACCTCAAAAAGAAAAGTTATCATGGTCCCGGGCCTAGGTCTTACCATGCCGACTACGGTAATAGCTTCTTCCCTATAGGGGAAATTCGCTAAAAGAAGTTTCGGCATTATTGATAGTTAGGTTATGTTAAGTTATCATTTTGAGTATAATTTTATTTAATTTGGAAACGCGTTAAATTTGGTAGGTAATTGCACTATTTTTGAAAAAAAACAACATAAAATTTGATCCTTTATGCATAAAATTATCAACTGAAATTTTTTGAAATTGTGAGTGTCAAAATTAACATATGAAGAACATCCTCGTTCATTCATGGGTTGGACCAGGCTCCTGATGGCAACAAAATCGCTTTTTCAAAATATTTCAAACATGTTGTAACATGCAAGCCACTGCTAAGAATAAAATATTTTATGCAGCGGGTGGTTTTAACATGATGACTTAGACAAACATGACAATAATCTCAGGCACTTAGATATAATATCAAGGGGTTTGAATTAAAGAGGTCGTGAACTCACCTACTAGATTGACACAAAAATTCGCTGCAGCCAACAACACTGTTTCCAGCATCAATGATATGCCGGTCTCTGTAGTATCTACCGCCGCGCCGTGTCTGACCATTTCGCTCAGATCGCCACTACCGAAGGCCGTACAGCACTGCACCTCCCAGGTATTGTCAATACCAGAAGGAACATCATCCACAGAAATTTCATCTGCTAAATAAAGTAACACAGAGGGAACGTTGGGAAAGCCTAAGAGAAATAAATTATCCGGATGACATATTTGACGATGTGTAATTTAAAGAGATCAGATAAAACATAAAGGAGAAGCACCATCGCTGATGATACAACGAACGTCAGATGCAAGATAGAATGTAAAATATGCATTGTTTGAGTATTGGTATCAGTTATATCATATAACGGCACTTCTCCATTTTTATTTGTGAAACCTTCTTTAGTTCATTTTTGTATACGGAAAATTACACAAGCTTTTTGAGTGATACAATTTTAACCAAAATAACATTATTTTATAGAACTGTTTACATTTTTTCACAGATAATCCTTTTATATATTATTGACAGAATGTACAGACACCTCGTAGTTTAGAATCATTCTCTTCAATTGACTAGTTTCCCAAATACTGAGTCAATCTCCATTACACAATATATTTGTGTCAACAATCTTGTAATTAATGACTAATAGTCATCCCTGATGAGAAATTTCCTTTTCGGGAAATCAAATGCAGAGAGTTCAACTGCCGTCGTCAGTTAAAGTGTGACATTCAACTCTGTGACGCTACGTGACTGTGACTTTAGTTTCCCCATGGCGCGGCGTCTGATGAACGCTACAGCAGCTGTCTGTCATTATCTGCAACTAAGTTCCCTCTCATGATTGGCGTATACAATGTACGTTAATACATGTAACTTTATTATTAAATCTTTATCCCATTATTTAAGTTGATTCGAAATGAATTTACCATTTGCCAATAGTATGCCATCCAAGATAAATCTTGGTTATGACATAGTAAAGCTTGTTTGAGATTACTGGCTGATCAAGTTCATTTTTAACTTTTTTATTTCTCAACTGTACAATCCATCTTTTTTTTGTAAGAAACACATGTTAAAATTTAACATATTTAAATATTTACCAAGCATAACATTTGTTAGCCAGTTTAATTTATTTGTAGGATTTTAATTTATCGTGAGTCTTATAAAAAACGGTGAAATTTACTTTAACTGGAGGAATTGAATAATTAGGATGATACTGGCTAACTGTTCAAGAAAGATTATGTACACTTCGAACACTTCAACTGCAGGATACGGGCCCAGAGCGATAAAATTGTACCATTAAATACTGTCTCTAGGGATAAAATAATTATTTAGTAATTCTTGATGACTCATTACACATTAACTAGCAAACATCATCATTGACTAGCAAACATTTCAATAGTATTTAAATTAAGTAGAAACCTATCAAAGTTAATGTTTTTCATCCACGTTTATGAGGTCATAGCTTTATATCATAAATAAAATGACCTGCACAAAAGATGTGTACCTCCTATTACACATAGGTAGGCCCTACATAAAATGTATCGTGTCGAGTAACAGTTTCATCCATTTATGGTAATGCAGACACATTGGTTTAATTCAAAGCGTATGCACATAGTAAATCAGCTATCGATTCCATTTCACGCCACCGCCGCTGTTAGGGGAATGGTAACCTCATTTACAGTTTTAGCAGACAATCAGTTTACACCGGTTCCATCCAAGCGTTATATCATAATTGGGGTTTATTTTGACTTTAACAAAATAATATTTGATATTTACGGTCTCTAGTTGTAACTAGCCTCAGATTAACGAGTCAATATGTATAGGTTGATAAAATATTGGAAAATATTTGTTTTTAAATGTCGTTAGAGCTGCAAAGCATAAATTTAAAGTGTTGCAAATGTACTAGCAGAATCTGTTTAATGAAAATTGGTGTACGGAAAGTATGACAGTTTAATTAACTGCAATAATAACTGAAATATATGCATATGCAAAATAATAAAATAAGTTGTTAACAACAGATAACTGTTAAAAAAGTTTAGTCCAATATTTCAAACTAAATTAATTATGCAATTGGAGACCAAACATGTGAAACAAACAGTTAAATATATTACAAACCAATAATTCTTAAAACGGATAAGGATGACGAAACACAAATAAAAATATCCACTTATTCTAGTATTAAATTTAGAACTAAAAAAGTGTGTGTCTATATTGTGTAGTGAAATAAAACTTTGCAACCTCATGTCAACCGCACTTCTAACACCCTTATCACATGTTGACTGAAATCGTGACCGTAGTATAAGTCAATTTCTAATTCTTAATGAGGGCGAATAACTGATGCAATCCCAGCATACATGATAACACTTTGTAACGTTTGTGATCCAATGAAGACAATCAGTACAACTGGTGTAGCGGGCATTTTTACTATCACTACAATGTAAGAAATACGATCATAAAACACAATGGAGAAATAAACCTTTAGTTATTGCTGAACGGAGCAAGGATTGCAAATAATAAAATTTTAGTGAATACATTCTACAAAAAAGGAGAGTCAAAATTTTATAATAGAAACATAATTTTAAAATTGTACCTTTGAATTTTTGTCACACTCTGGTTACATGTAGCTCCAAAACTCTTTTGTAAAAAGGTCCAACCATAATAAAATTTGATACAGACACTTAAATCATTATTTATAAGTTGATGCTAGTAAGCTAGAAATTAAGATTAAAGCTAAAAGAATGATTTAGGGCGGTTTCTAACCCTAAAATATTTATTTTATGTTCCTTTACAACCATACCATTTATAATATCATAGTCTTAATATGCACTATTGGATTCAGCTTTACAAGTGATTTGTGATCATTAAGATAGCACAGTAGGGAAAACTGTTATTAGCACAATAGGGGGATGTTATTATATATTATTTATCGACTCATTTTAATGAATGTTTGTGGTTGTGGCCTATTTATATTTGCAAAAAAACCGTTTAGTGGTTTTCATTGCAGAAAAGCTGCTTCAGAATAATATCAATCTTGTGGAGAATAATACAATTTCATTTTGCACTCATATTTTTATGAAAATGTATAAGTGTCTTCATGATCTAGTAAGTTACATTTGTTTTCATAGGAAATCCACCATTCAGGTATGCTGTGACGCGACATTTTTCTGATATTCATATAAAACTCTAACTCTTTAAAATTGTTTGGCTAATCCATGTTTACGCATCAAATATAACCATTTACAAATACCGTAAAACTATGCTTAATCTAGATGTTATTTTCGTGAAAAAATACAATTTATATTTTAAACACTGTTTTTAAAAGCTTTTCCAACATTCATATAAGTAATAGCCACACCATGTGGATGTAAAAAGTATTTTCTACTATAGAGACAGTCCTCTTGACCATCCTTATAAAATAAAGCACTGTATTGTGTGAGTGATGAGAACTCAGATTTGCCAGCCTCGTACGCGATCCAATTTATCAATGGCCCAACTTGACTGGAAAGCCTGGTACAACTTTCTCGTCTTTAAATTGTATTATCCGTAATTAAAACACTGTGTTAACACAGACAACAGTTTATTGCGTTTAAAAGTAGTTTGGTGGATATTATTTTTGGATTGTATTTATATTATATGAAGCATTAGGAAGTTGGCTGGAAGGTTATCCTTTTTGAGAGGTTTAAAGGCTATCCGTTATATTACAAAGAAGAGGTGGTTTCTGTCTGTCTGCCTGTCTGTCTGTCTGATGATTCGGGTGAACGCAAAAACTACTGAACCGACTGGGCTGAAACTTTACACATAGGTAGATCTTAAACCCATACAACACATAGGCCTATTCACTTCCTTAAAATCCCCTCGGGCTACGCCCCGTGAACGTCCTAAGTTTCAATGTTTACATTTCAGAATAAAGTAAACATTCAAAAACTGCAAAGCAAACAGCTGTGGATACTTACACTTAACAGCTTAAAGAGCAGAAGCAAGAGCAGCTGTTTCAAGCTAACTAAAATGCAAATTGCATTGACTAAAGAACGGGTAGAGAAAACCCCTTTGCGAAGAACGGGTACGTCAGCTAGCAAATAAATATTATTAATATTAATATTAATTAATATTAATATTAATTAATATTAATGAACAAATATTAATGTGGCTTCATCTGGTTGTGGTTTATTCTTTTTTGCACAAAAAACAATATTTACCGTTACTTTCTGTCCCCCCCCCGATTTTATATTTTTGCTCCCCCCCCGATTTTTATTTGTGCCCCCTCCCGATTTTATATTTTGCTCCCCACCTCTTAGATTTTATATTTGTATTTGATGTCCCCCCCATTTTATATTTTTGCCCCCCCCCGATTTTATATTCCACCCCTCTCTTCGATGATATATTTTTATTTGATGCCCCCATTTTATATATTTGCACCCCAATTTTATATTTGTTTGCCCCCCTCCGATTTTATATTTTTGCCCCCTCCCGATTTTATATTTTTGCCCCCCCCAATTTTTATTTTATCCCCACCCCCAATTTTAGCCCCCCCCGCTTATATATTTTTCTCCTCCCCCCGATTTTATATTTTTTGCCCCCCCCGATATTATATTTTTGCTCCCCCCTTTTTATTTTTACCCCCCTCACCGATTTCATATTTTTACCCTTCCCCCGATTTTTATTTTTGCCCCCCCCACCGATTCAATATTTTGCTCCCCCCCGCCGACTTTATATTCATACTCCCCCTCCCCCTCCCTGATAATTTTATTTTTTTGCATTATAATTCTTTTATTTCTAAAAGCGAATCCAAAGTGTTACGTGTACCGATTTGGAGTCGAAAACCACACGCCGATTACTACGCGACAGAGTTCCTCGACTTAGCAACAGGACCCGAAATATCTGCCAGTATATTTTGTTAACTTTGATTTAACTGTACATTAAATGTGTAAAATGTAATTTTAATATTATAAAATAATGTGGATTGTAATACCATTCAGGAGCTGGGAGTTCCATGAATATCAAATTCTACCAGAAACACAACTGTATTTTTGAAAACTCTAAATAGCGATGGATTTGAATTAATTTCTTGATTTATTTGGACTTTACCTATCGTTTCTAGTGTTTAAAAATACACTACGTTTCGGGAGGTAAGGAAGCTCCTCCAGTTATCAAGTGAACCCTACTTTCATCTAAATATCAAGTTCTTACACCTAATTAACCTATTTTTTTTTATTTTCTTATTTTTAGCGAATTTCCCCTATAGGGAAGAAGCTATTACCGTAGTCGGCATGGTAAGACCTAGGCCCGGGACCATGATAACTTTTCGTTTTGAGGTCCCCAGACCCCAAAAACACCATTCGTTCGAAACTGTATATATATATATATATATATATATATATATATATATATATATATGTGTCCGTGAGCACGATAACTCTCGTAAAAATTATCCGATTTTGATAAAATTTGGTATAAACGTGTAAAGCAGCATTTATGACTTTAAGTTCGAAAACCAGCCAGATCGCTCTATCCGAAGGGGTATTTTGGGGGGGTTTTGTACCCCAAAAATGGGTTTTTCGAATTTTTTACATATAATTTTGGAAATAGTCAAATTTTAGTTTTTCCCATTGGATTCAGCTTAAAAAAACACACAATTTGGTATTTTGATCATTTCTCTACGTCAATTGGTTCCCGAGATATTGAAAATGCTAAACACAGTACGTTGTCTAATGTTATTCTTATGGAGGAAAATAAAAATTTTATATATCGCTTATTTATGAACGTATACTGACGAAACTTGGTATACGGCTTCATCTGGTTGTGGACCATTGATATTTGCTGAAAAAAAACAATTTTTTACCAAAGGCTCCTGTAGCAGCAAACCTGCGTACTCAGCCCCATGTTATTCTTATGGAGAATAAGTAACGTGTTATCTCCCTTCATTATGAAAATAAATTAATGAAATTTGGTATGTGGCTTTACCTACATGAGTTATATTGATTTTTGTATAAAACCCCATTTATTGTGTTCCTTGCTTCAGCAAACCTGCATACTCAGCTGCCATGTTATTCTTATGGAGAATAATTAAAATGTCATAAATAGTTTATTTATGAATGTATATTGATGAAACTTGGTATGTGGCTTTATGTGGTATTAAGACACATATATATGCATTGGAAATTCGCTGAATACGCAGGTTTGCTGCTACGGGGGTATATATATATATATATATATATATATATATATATATATGTGTGTGTGTGTGTCCGTGAGCACGATAACTCTCGTAAAAATTATCCGATTTTGATGAAATTTGGTATAAACGTGTAAAGCAACATTTATGACTTTAAGTTCGAAAACCAGCCAGATCGCTCTATCCGAAGGGGTATTTTGGGGGGGGTTTGTACCCCAAAAATGGGTTTTTCGAATTTTTTACATATAATTTTGGAAATAGTCAAATTTTATTTTTTCCCATTGGATTCAGCTTAAAAAAAGACACAATTTGGTATTTTGATCATTTCTCTACGTCAATTAGTTACCGAGATATTAAAAGTGCTAAACACAGTACGTTGTCTAATGTTATTCTTATGGAGGAAAATAAAAATTTTAAATCTCGCTTATTTATGAACGTATACTGACGAAACTTGGTATACGGCTTCATCTGGTTGTGGACCATTGATATTTGCTCAAAAAAAATTTTTTAGCCAAGGCTCCCGTAGCAGCAAACCTGCGTACTCAGCCCCATGTTATTCTTATGGAGAATAAGTAACGTGTTATCTGCCTTCATTATGAAAATAAATTAATGAAATTTGGTATGTGGCTTTACCTAAATGAGTTATATTGATATTTGTATAAACCCCATTTTTTGTGTTCCTTACTTCAGCAAACCTGCATACTCAGTTGCCATGTTATTCTTATGGAGAATAATTAAAATGTCATAAATCGTTTATTTATGAATGTATATTGATGAAACTTGGTATGTGGCTTTATTTGGTATTAAGATACATATATATGCATTGGAAATTCGCTGAGTACGCAGGTTTGCTGCTACGGGGGTATTTTCTTTTACATTTTAATTACACTAACACAAAAATAACAAATCATATACAAAAAATAAAATACAATACACTAACACAACATTTACATACACGAACAAATGGAAAACTGACTATACATTACCTGTTCTGCATCGTTGCCTCCAAGCTGATGGCAAACACGGGCAACCTCACTCTCACGTAAGCTCACCATCAGATAGCACACTCGACTAGTGGCTAGCGGTAGTGGAGGGGAGGGAGCCGTTACCCCCACCTACCACCAGGGGCACATGACGACACATTGATAACTAAATACACATATGGATTAATTAAATTACATGAAAATCCGATAAGTCAGAGTAGTATTGATGTTAGGCCACTATGGGTTCCCTTAATTAAAAACCATTTCAGTCGAAAATCATCCCACAAACACACGCCAGTTCCTTGTGTTTCAGTTGCTCCCGCGTCTAGAGTCCATCCAATGCGGCTACGACACATGCGTCCGTGATCGCCCTTGGAGGAAACACGGCCACCTGATTGCATGACTAGGTCCCAGTGCTCACCTTGGAGGCATGCGGTAATCTCTATGAGGATATCGTACGATTGCCCGTGTAGCATTCTAGGAGGAATCGTGCAGTTTTTGGTTTACGTGTCATGTTCCCGTCGACACAGACGGGTGGGTAGTCACAGCTGTGTCGTCACGTGCCCCGGGCGGTAGGTGGGGGTAACGGCTCTCTCCCCTCCACTACCGCTAGCCACTAGTCGAGTGTGCTATCTGATGGTGAACGGACGTGAGAGTGAGGTTGCCCGTGTTTGCCGTCAGCTTGGAGGCAACGATGCAGAACAGGTAATGTATAGTCAGTTTCCCATTTGTTCGTGTATGTAAATGTTGTGTTAGTGTAATGTATTTTATTTTTTGTATATGATTTGTTATTTTTGTGTTAGTGTAATTAAAATGTAAAAGAAAAAATTAAGAAAATCCAAAAAAGTAGGTTAGTTAGGTGTAAGAACTTGATATTTAGATGTAAGTAGGGTTCACTTGATAACCGGAGGAGTTTCCTTACCTCCCGAAACGTAGTGTAGTTTTAAACACTAGAAACGATAGGTTAAGTCCAAATAAATCAAGAAACAGAAACACAACGACATACATGGACTGTAAAAACTTCTACTCATTTAGAAAAGGCATGATATATAATCTTTGGATTACAAACAAATAAAAGAAATATAATAACTGAAAATGCTGGTGTATTTGATCATTGCAAACTGACAAATTGTAAAGTGTTCCTAAATTCAAAATTCTTTCCCTACGACAACTTTAATTTATCTTTTGACAAGAAAAGGTTTAGGGTTTTATATGATATGTATATTCGGTTTCAAAACTCCTATTACGGCAAAACCAACACACCTCTACTATCTCCTGACCTGTTTGCAGTTTGAATTAAAAGCTCCGAATGCTCCAAACAAAACGAATCTGTAAAATCGTCTAGTGTTGATATAAAAATAGAAATGGAATTTCAAGAAAACGTACCTGCAAATACATCTGCGTATTGTTTAATTTTGCACGATAAAATTTTTACATACATACCGTTGACCGGTATTGTAAAGACAGTATTGTAAAATGTTTTACCACCACCGACACCACCACCGTCGCTAACTTATAAATAGCGGAGCAACAATGCAGGTCTTCAGTTGATCGCCTGTCGTCGCATGGGTAACATCTTCTACAAAATGAGTTCTCCATCTGTTGCACAAGTTGATGCAGAGGTAGCACCGTTATTGAAACATGATAATACCGATGAAGCCGTTATCATTAAGGAAATAACTGCATTTTTAAAGTTTGGTAAAAGAGATAGAGAGGAGGAAAGTAATGCAGACCCATCAAATGTAGTATCAAAGAGGAAGAAGAAAGTCGTAGAAAATATTCCTCCTCACAATTTAACAGAATTTTTTTGTGAATCTTTTACCCCATCTCAGCATGCATCAGGAAAAGTGTATCAGTTGAATTGATGAAGTCATAGGATTATTCCCCTACACTAATACTACACCATGGAACAAAAAAGTTTTTATTTTCGCAAAATGCTTGGGAGTCATTTTTGAAACATGTACATTTAATAGAATGTTATTTTACTAACAGTTTGTGTGGAAGGAAAACACATATTCGATTTTGGATTGTGACAATGAAATCGATATTGTTAAACATCGCGAACAACTACAAGTGCGAATTAGAGACTTGACTCAACATGAAAAAAAATTCTACTATCACGTGAAGAATTCTACGTTTTAAACTACGCAACAGAACCTATTACAAGGTACATGAGACAGTTGGTATTTGCAAGCGCTTTTATCAAAAGAATATTTGGTCGATACTTTGGAAACACAACCTAATAGCACCACGTGTGCTACCGCACACCTGTGCGATACATCTATCAGGTCATGCGACCTGTGGATACATCTATTTTTAATAGAATACCTCATGAAGTTTTCATGTGGAGAAAGTTAAAAGATTTTGAACCACTTGTGAAAATCGCTACAGAAGCTGCAGAAGAAAAAACACAGGAAGAAGAAACAAAGAATCAAGAAGACGAAAACGAAACACAAGAAGAAGAAGTTAAAAAAGACTAAAGTTTAACTTAATAAAGAAGAAAACACGTGGGGTAGGCCTATTGGGGACGGTTCCTACGTTAAATATACACAAACGCGCCTGCAACTGTACGGCCTGGTATTTAAGAAACCTACCGTGGTGTGGAAAACAGTTAGTCAACAGACACCGTGAACAGCAGAAGAGTTGAAAATATGGATATAAAACCTTGTGTTATAGAATTTAAGACATTTCGTGGAAATGATGATAAGTTTATCATGAAAGAATTAGTTATTTTGGACTTGCTTTCATTTGTAGTCTATCCATTCATGTTTGAAGCTCCTTTTTCTTTCAACAAACTTAACGCTAAAGCAAAAACAACAAACAAATGGATAACCAAACACTTTCACAACATACAATGGTATGAAGGATACATAAGTTACACCAATCTACACAGTAGTATGTGTCAATTTTGTAAAAAATTTTCACATAAATATACAAGAGGGCTAGAAAAAAAGGACTGGATACAACGTTACACACACAGCAAAGTTTACGATATGAATATAAATAAGGATTTTAAACATCATCTCAATAATATTTGTGTTTTCGCAAAAGATTCTAAACATGCTCAATCACAATGTGCATTGCGAAACGCACATCATTTGGCTGCTTACTTAGAATAAACACAGGAATTCGGTGGTGGGGGTAGCGATGGTGGGGGTAGTGGAGGGTATAAATACGGGGGAGCAACACGACCGCAGCACGAGTATTATTCGAGACTCTGAAGAGGCAACATCTCAGAAGACACCACCACTGACGAAGCACAACAGTTCACAACACACACAACAGTCAACACACAACAGTTCCACAACCCACACACAACAGTTTCTCCAAACACTAGTTGATCAATTCAACACTCACTCAAAATCCAACCTTCTTCTAAATAAAAAGTGTTCAGAACTAAAAGAACAAAACACTACATTATTCATAACATCAAGAAAATGGAAACCACACATGGAGAAGAAATTCTAGTATCATTGAGCGAAGGACCTTTCACTCCAGGAGATGAGCCGAAGTTTCACGTATTTCTTCCAAAACGATTTTTTCAACTGCTACAAAATGACAATTTGCGAGATGTTCAACTGGGGACGTTGTATTTGGTATCACACGGCGTAAGCGGCAAAAACTCGACGGAACTCACTCTGCACATCACGCATCTTTGTACATAATGTCTCTGTTTATATTTCTAGTCATCAATGTTAGAATTAAGCTTGTTGTATTGTAAAATGTTTGTTTAGTAAAGAAAAATATATAAAATAAAAAATAAAAAACAACAACACAGCAGTATATTATTTTATATACTGCTGTGTTGCTTTTTAAAATTCAAACGGATGACCTTGAACTTTCATTCAGGGTTAACTTATGAAATGGTATAAAAGAGGGGGAGCACTGAAATTAGTCTCAGTCTTGTCTAACACACGCTGCAGCTAACATGTCGGTACCACCGATGAACAATCTACCATTCGGTAACAATTTGAAGACTTATTGTTGCGAGTTAAAATGTTTTAAAATACCAGGCAATCAAGTTGACTGGAAAGCTTGTTGTAAGTGCGAGTGTTTCAGCTATTGCATATGTAAGTGTAAAACATATCAAATGAACCGGCAAAATAAAATACAAGAATTTCAGCGACGGATTAAATTACTTTGGCGGCGAATGTAGTAGCAGCCATCTGCCTCGCACCAGCTGCCATCTGCCCCGCACCATCTGCCCCACGCCAGCTGCTTTGTGACCACCTGCCCCGCATCCTACACATTTACCCCTACCATTTTATTTAATACCAGAACAACGCTAGCTTGAGAATTAGTCAGTACACCTCCGGCTCTTGACTGGTGAACATCAACCTCTCTCCACGCTCTTCACAAAAATAAAACACTGTTGAAATGTTCATCAAAATTAGGTGTATTCATTATAACTATATTCGTCTGTCGACTTATACAGACCTGGAAGTTTTTAAAGAAGAGTTAAGACTTTTCTTAGCGACTGGCTACAGTTTATCTTTAGAACTGTTCGCAACAAACAACGTAGAAGGCTTTGTGCAAGAATCAAAGTATCTACCGTCTTTCATCAGGAAGAAAAAAGATGGCTGCGACTCGTCGGGGTCAACAACTTCGATTATAACCAACAACGGGGGAAGCTTCGCATTGTAAGTAAAATATATAAGGACAAACATTGTAAATAAAATAAAGTAATAAATGTAATAGTACTACCTCGCACTCGTATCATTCGATTGCTTCATTCGATTGTTTTCATTCGATATTTTATATCGATTAAAACTATCGAATCACGCTTTGAATTTTACGCGTGCGAGGTGGTACTTTTTTAAAATACCCTCCCCGTGAACTTGAACACTCATTTCGTCACAAAACCACCTACGTCACTGGCTCAGCCTCAGATGACGTATATATTCACTCAGTCCATCCGGTCACGTGACATGTGACCTCACTTCCGCCCCAGAAGTCTCATTTCCCCACTACTGTGGCTTTAAGTGGTATTAAGATACATATATGTACATCGAAAATTCACTGAGTACGCAGGTTTTCTATGACGGTTTGTTAAGCCTTCTTGACACTTCAGCGTGTGCCCTATCTTTCTCCCACTATGTACTATAAAAAAGTACTAATTTCCAAAATAATTACAAGGGAAGGAGTCATAACGGACTTTCAAAACGAAATAGACCTAAGTGTGCCATAGTATATAAGTATATTAGCATATATTAATATAGCAGCTATCTTCCTACCAAATTTCAGCTTAACCTTTAATTTCAAGTAATCGCACTACAAAAATAACACATAAAATGAGAGCTGTATAGTTTTAGTATAAGATTAAAGCGGTTTTATTATATCTTCGTAGCTCCAGGCAGTTAGCTGTAGAACTAATTACCTTAATTTGAGGAAATCTCTGTTAAACTTGCGAGTGCAATATCATATTTTAATGTCAGCATTAGGCACTTTACTTAAACATCTTTGAATTTTCCTTATCGTTTTCTAGGAAGCTGAAATAATTATCCTGGTTAATACTATCTTAAGCTTTTCTGCAGTGGTAAAATGTTTTTCAAACCATTTACCTAAGAAATTTGTCAAACAACTCTTTTCCTTATATATTTCCACGGTATGAAACATTAGCTGGATTACACCATTCAAAGGCTGTTTCTTTACAAAACTATGAACTTGCCGGTACAGTTTATTTTAAAATCATAAAAATATATATTCTTATGTTAAAATTCTGCAGTCATAATTTTTTCCTACTAATCGTTGTTAGGTTTTCAGGCCCACTTTAATGGTGCATTCAAAATGTACTAAACCAAATTACTATCGTTTTACTATAATAGCTTATTGTATTTTGCCTCTTAATAAACGTATAGTATTGCAGTTCTTTATTTGGAATGTTAACCATAAATGACCGATTCATTCTTGATAAAGACGAAGGCCAACAGATGCAAGAAAAATGCAATTTAATTAGTGATAATTTTTTTAAATTTAGTATTGAAACTTAGAGTTGTACCTTTTAAATTACTGTATAGTCATACAAAATAGTCTGTAGTACGGGATTTTAAGCTGAATTTTGGCATACACCTTTTATCATATCTCACAATAAGGACTTTACCTTATCAAAGGTCAAAGGACTACCCTTTTTTGTAAAGTTGTGAGATATGACAAAAGGTGCTAAAAAAATTCTGTTATGTTTTCATGTTTCACTGGCACTGCTTTTAATATAAAGGAAAAAAATGTGTTACTAGTGTTGTATTTATGTTTATTTGAAACTAGCTGTGCACCCGTCCTTCGAACAGGTTGTATATAAATGGTAGATTAACTAAGTCAAATAAAATTCACATTATTTTACGATATTAAAATTAACATTTTACACGTTTATTGAACAATTAAAACAAAGTTAACGAAATATACTGGCAGATAGTTCGGGCCCTGTTGCTAGGTCGGGGAACTCTGTCGGGTAGTAAACGGCGTATGGTTTGCGACTCCAAATCGGTATACGTAACAATTTGGATTCGCGTTTAGAAATAAAATAACTCAAGTACAAAAAATACAAAAATATCGGAGTGGGGGGGAGGGGGGCATAAACATAAAATCGGTAGAGTGGGGGAGCAAAATATAAAATTAGGGTGGTGCAGGGATAAAAATTGGGGAGGAGCAAAAATATAAAATCGGGGGGGGCAAAAAATCGTGGGAGCATATATATAAAACCGGCACGGGGGCCAAAAAAATAAAACCTGGGGGCAAAAATATAAAATTGGGGAACATAAAATAAAAATATAAGTGGGGGGGGGCAAAAATAAAAATGGGGGGAAACAAAAATATAAAATCGGGGGGGCAAAATATAAAAGGGGGGGTGGGGCAAAAATAAAAATCTGGGGGAGCAAAAATATGAAATCGGGGGAAAACAAAATCGGGGGGAGCAAAAATATTAAATCGGGGGGAGGCAAAAAATATAAAATCGGGGGGTAGCAAAAATATAAAATCGGGGGGCAAAAATATAAATGGGCGGTTGGCAAAAATATAAAATCGGGGGGGGAGCAAAATAAAAATCGGGAGGGTGCAAAAATAAAAATCGGAGGGGGGAGCGAAAATATAAAATCGGGGGGGGGCAAAAAAGTATAAAATGGGGGGACATAAAAGAAAAATATAAAATCGAAGAGGGGGGAGCAAAATATAAAATCGGGGGTGGGGCAAAAATAAAAATCGGGGGGGATAAAAAATATAAACTCGGGGGGGGGGGGTTCAGGAAGTATCGGTAAAAATGGTTATTTGTGCAAATAAGAATGGACCACAACCAGATGAAGCCACATTAACATTTGTTCATTAATATTATAGATTAATAGCTAGCTGACGTTACCGTTCTTCGCACAGGGGTTTTCTCTACCCGTTCTTTAGTCAATGCAGTTTTCATTTTAGTTAGCTTGAAATAGCTGTTCTTGCTTCTGCTCTTTAAGCTGTCAAATGGAAGTATCCACAGCTGTTTGCATTACAGTTTCTGAATGTTTACTTTATTCTGAAATGTAAACATTGAAACTTGGGATGTTCACGGGGTGTATGATATAGGTTTGTTATTGTGGTCGCCCGAGGGGATGTTAAGGAAGTGAATAGGCCTATGTGTTGCATGGGTTCAAGATCTACCTATGTGTAAAGTTTCAGCCCAATCGGTTCAGTAGTTTTTGCGTTCAGCCATCAGACAGTCAGACAGAAATCTCCTCTTCTTTATAATATTATAAATATTATAATTGTCGAACTCAAGTCTTTGGAGTTTTATTCTTATTAGTATTCGAACCTGAAAAACAATAAATAGAGATAAAAATATCATCAGAACATAACTGATGCTACATATTTATTTTATTTATAGTAAGACATGGAAATCAGACAAACTGTCTAAAGGTTGATCCCAGGAAAATTTTTTAGGAATCAAAATTTTTCAGACAAATTTTAATATATTTCTACTCGATCTCTACCCCTCATTTTTATTTTATTTTTTCTCGCTACAAAGATATTTTTCAATTTATAATGACGTTAATCAATATGTTAACGAGATAGGTAAATTTAAGTTCAAATTATAAAACATATCTAGAATTCAGTTACTAGAATAGCCTCCAATAATAATACCCTTCGTAGAAACATTTTAATGAAGTCAATTATCATTTGAATCCGCTAAACCTAAAATTAATTTACTTTTTTTTTACTTTCACAAGGGGAATACCTGTAATTAGTTTTAATTCTTCCTATTTACTTCATTTTTGTATTCTGGAGAAACTAAAGATTGGCCATGTCCAATTAGTTATCAAGCTATTTTAGATACAAAATTTGAATGGCTGCCATTTTTAAATTGTCAGAGATAATTACTACAAAACCATTGACTTGATATACCTTATCACCATAGAGTTGACTTTTATTTGGTTTGATTCGGTTCAGTAGTTTTTAAAATATGATATTTTAAGAGAAAAACACTTCCATACAGACAAATGGGAAACTAGGCATGGGAGATGATAACATGTGTTTTTCTTGGCCCAAGGAATAAAGATATATCCCTTTGTAGAGAGAGTTACGGGTCACCCTGTATGATATCGAATCATTTCCAACATGACCATTGTGCAGAGAGAGACTGCCGGTGACAGTGGACAGGGTGGCTCATTGTTGAGGTATCGTTCTCAAAGCCGTCGCGTGGTTCCATTATCCCTTACAACTGTAACTGTCTGATCTTAAATTGTATCAGAAATAACGCTTTTCTAAACTGAAATGTTTAATTAATATTTCTTACAAAAATAAACAAACTATCAACGTTAATAATTAGTATGTAAGGTGTATATTACACACCGCCGTCAAAATCCTGCATTGCTGCATGATAAATCTATTAAAGCTTGTTGCTGATATATTGTTACCATTTTGCTTAATTAGTTGTAGTTTACTTTGTTAATATTTTGTGATCTCTTAGTGCATGTATGCTTGCTATTACTACCATCTTGGAAATGTCTCATAATATTTATTTGAAAGTATTGTAAAATAGTGTAATCCATTGGTGCAAATAAATAAATATACAAACGAGTTTGCACGCAGCACGCTGACGTGAGGGAAGTGAATTTCCACATAAAAACTTTTAAAACTCAAAATCTGTGTAAAAACATAAATGTATTCCAATTTGTATTGAAATCTGAAAACATTGATTTTTTTGGCTGTTCTGATGATCCTGGTTTAATTTACCTGCAAAGCTGGGAATACAATTTTGCACATTATAATGTTAGGAGAAGATCCAGGCAGGCTTGAAAGTAGGCGTGAGTTGCTTGGGATGATAAAAGTACTCTAACAAAGGAATAACAGGCTTTTCTAATGTAAAACCCCCAAAAGACAACGTACTGTGTTTAGTGGAAACACATTTTCTTTAATAACTCGGTAAATATGTATGCTAGAATGACGAGAGAGAGCTTAAACTTTCTCCTCACTAATTCCCATCATTTTACATGCATTAATTTTACATTTGGTGCTTTTCTGACCCTTTTTGGGCTCAAAAACTCGAAATTTTAAAGATTAATCCCCAAAAAAGGGGTTTAGAGTTTTCAGATTGTTTTGCTCAACGGACCTGTCCAACTGATTACATAAAGGAACGTCCCTACGAAATTTGAAGTTTATCGGATGTAAAATTCGACCGCTAGAGTGCAAACATATATATATATATATATACAATTTTGAACGACCCCCCAAAACGTGTTCAAGGGGTCACGTTAGGAACTTCTATGGTGGTCCCGGGCTTAAGTTTCACCGTGCGGGTCATGCTAATAGTTCACTTTCCGAAGTAAATTCACTAATAAACATCAGTAGGGACACATCAGTAAACATTGCTCAAAGCAACAACCATTATAATTACTTATAATAACAATTTACGACCAAGAACTGCAGATTCAAAATTAAACAGAGGTATATCAGCGATACCAATGTATTAAAACTCAATGAATTGATAACTTGGGTTAGTTACTCCACAGGCAATGAGGACGTTTTCATAAATCACCTATCATTTACATCGGTCTCCTCATTTGTCATTTGACCGTTCATTTAATTTTGTTCCAACTTCAACGACATGGAAGTAAATCTGTACTCTATTTTGGTCTACATACTTAATTTAGAAGTTGATTTACAAAACCGAATGAGTAAATTTTGCAAAATAAATCAAAATTCGATTATCGCGGAAAACTATGAGCTACTAGATGCTTTAAAGAGTCCTCAAAATGTAAAATTAAATTATTAAACGAGTGATATTGAATTTTGTTCAAATAATTTTTGATACATATTGAAATATACACTGTGTAAATAGTCGGTATAGTAAATAATCCCAAAACATGCAGAGAAAGGGATAAACATGTGTAAAACAGCAAATGATATAAATAAATATGCACAGGCAAATATAAACACTAATATAGAGCTGTAAACCAAGTCTCAAGTGAAATCTGACAACTTTGTCTAGTTGCATTGTGTCCGTGTAAAGTTTTGTTATGTGTTTTGTTACGTCTTTGTTGAGATATTATATAAACCTCCGTGCTTATGCTTAGTCATCACCTATTTTTAAGAATATTGTAATCACTATCTCAATGTTGTCTCTTGTTGTTCTCTCTTAATTCATAAGTAGAATCAAAATAGGCTGTAAATTGTGATATGATAGCTTAGGGCATAATAATTATGCCATCAATTATTGTAATCAATGTAAAAACGTCTCTGCATAGAAAAAAAATTCAATACATGCATACGGGTGATAATGTTTTTCTTTTTTACTCCCAGGATTTGTATGTCGTATTTTGGTCGAGGTCATCAACTGTTAAATATGCATTGATCGTCAAGTTGTAAAAAATACAAACTTGAGCTGATGAGCTGATTATTTAAAGTATCAAGATCACTCACAGTAAAAATCACACATTTTACGTCAAAAACAACACTTTATTGATAATAACAATTTTTATTTACAAAACTAAATTACAGAGGTAATATATTTCATCAGTCCATGCTGTCATCATCAGAACAACTGCATGCATCAAGATGTCGGACAATCTGATCTGAGATTAGAAACACCTGTTATTCATTTTTTGGGGTACTTTTATCATCCCCAGCCACCTCACGCCTACTTTACCCTGGACCTTCCCCTTTACTTTACCCTGAAGCCTGTCCAGACCTTCTCCTAACATTATAATGCGCAACATTGTATTCCCAGCATTTCAGGTCAATGAAACCAGGAGCATCAGAACAGCTAGAAAAATCAATGTTTTCAGATTTAAATAATAATTTGGATAAATGTATGTTTTTAAACTGATTTTGTGTTTTAAAATTTTTTTGTAAATTCAATTCCCTCACGTCAGCGAGCTGCGTGCGAACTCGTTTATATATTAATACGCTAAGCCAATATTTGTTAAGATAACTCCTCTGTTATTTCTGAACCAATTTTAACGATTGAGGTACCAAAATATTCGTCCTGATTTGTAGTAATGCATAAAGGTGTTTATTATTCGATATTTTTAATCTGTAAGGCATGGGCTGCCCTCAAAGTTCGTTTTTTGCCCATAAGATTAATATGGGGAGTAATCTTATTTGAATTGCAGCTGTTAATACATTATGGACAGGTTATTAGCAATACCATATGTTACAGGTATGTGTTTTGTTTATTTATCTATATAAACGAAATAAATTTATTTTCTTTTTCGCTTTAATCAGTGAAATTTTGTGTGCAACGGAGATATTTAAATTTTTGTTAAAATTTGTTTATCTGCCTGTCTATGAGCCACGCGTTTCACACAAAAAACTGCACTGAATGAAATAAAACACTTTGCCCGTGTGCAGGAGGAAACGATTGCTGTTTTAAATCATAGTTCGTCATGAGGGTTTTGCCCCTTTGTCAGGCAATGCTACAAAGTAGTTCTTAAGGATATAGGTTACTCAACCTTTCACCACAGAATACAACATATTTGGTTTAATGAGCATTAAGCCAGATAACTATATTTTATCACCAAACAGAGGAAACACGTCTGATTTTCTACTGTACAAAGGTATATTAAACCGTATAAAATAACGACACTGCAATTAAACATTAGATACGGAACACATAATCCCTTACAACATGGTAAGCTCAGGTTATTTAAGTAAGTCATTGTGATTATAATATTAAATATTTTATGAGTTTTTAAGTCTACCATCAATTAGTAAAACAAACTTCTGGAACTGTTGAGCAGATATTTGGAAGAAGATGGGTCCATTCCAAAAAGGCTATCGGCTTATTCCCGTTCCAATGATGCTCGGCCCTAACGACCGTCAACATGTCCATGGTAAACATATAATTACTAAACCAATTGAAACAAAATCCGATAAAAGACAGCAGACATTGCACTATAATCAAATTCAGGCCTATAAGACAAATACCCTCGTCGCAGCAAACCTGCGTACTCAGTGAATTCACAATGCATACATATGTTTCTCACTACCACATATAGCCACTTACCAAGTTTCATAAAAATACACAAATAAATAAGTGATCTATAGCATTTTGTTTGTTCTCCATAAGAATAACATTAGGGCTGAGTACGCAGGTTTGCTCCAACAAGGAACATAAAATATGAGTTTTTATGCAATTATCAATATTACCCAACCAGGTGAAGCTACATACTAAGTTTTATTAATTTATGTTCATATTTAAGGGAGATAGAAAACTTTACTTATTCTCCATATGAATAACGTGCTGGGGGCCGAGGATGCAGGTTTGCTGCTACGAGGAAAATCAACAAAAAAACCCTTTCGTGCAAATATCAATATACCACAACTAGATGAAGCCACATAGCAAGTTTCATCTATATACATACATAAATAATGGAAATATAACATTTTATTTATTCTCCATAAGGATAACATTGGACAACGTACTATGTTTAGCACTTTGAATATCACTGCAACGGTTGGACGTAAAACAACAATTAAAATGCCAAAATGATTGTTTTGTAGAGCTGAATTGATTGGTAAAACCAAATGTGAAGTTTACACTAAAATGAACTGAGGAAAAGCCAAAAACCTTTTTCCCATAGGATTAACATGGAAGATTTTATGAGCAAGTTTTTTTGGATTTTATCCGCAACCACTTAACCTAGGTTAATAACTGAAAATACTATAACAATAATTAGATTGACTGCCGAGTTATAACATCGTCTGATAAAACAAAATGGCTTATTCGAATTGTTAATAAATTTTAATAAATTGAATTAAACCCTTGTTTTATTTTTGACCCAGTATGTATACTAATTAATTAAAACATATGAATAAGCTTACTCTAAAGTGTAACAAAATAAAAGTTTAATTCATGCATGAATTTAAAGAAACTGGCTGGAGAGAATATTTTCATGCTATTTCCCCTATACTCTCTTGCAAAACATGTAACTGACTTCCTCGTACAAACAAGCTGACACATAAACAAGGATCATTTAAATATAGTACACTTTGTTTTGAATTGTATACCCCTTCCATTTTACTATATTTTATTATTTGTTTTTAAGCTCTATAAAATGCTCAAAACCAAAATTTATAGTGTTTACAAAATTTTAGGGTGAAAAGTGCAAAAAATTATTTTTGGAAAATTTAAACCCCCATAAACCCCCCTTCCCATAGTCCGATTTTTCTGGTTTTCCATCTTAAAGTCATGAATGTCACTTTACACATTTGAGCCAAATTTAATCGAAATCGGACGTTTTTTACTCAAGTTATCGTTTAACGGATTGTGTGTCCGTTAACACGATAACTTGAGTAAAAAACGTCCGATTTCGATTAAATTTGGCTCAAATATGTAAAGTGACATTTATGACTTTAAGATGGAAAACCAGAAAAATCGGACAATGGGAAGGGGGTTTTAAATTTTCCAAAAATCAGTCCAAAAATTTATATTTATGTATATATATATATATATATATATATATACATATATATATATTTAAACCAATAGTGTTTTTGACATCTGGGGACCTCAAAACAAAAAGTTATCATGGTCTCGGGCTTGTTTTACCTTGAGACCTACGGTAATAGCTTCTCCCTATATGGGAAATTCGCTAAAACAGACTTATCTGCTCCGTTGGCCTTTAACCTTTTAATTTAGTCATCACACACGTTAGTAGTTTACTGATCGCATATGTTTTATAGAAGGGTAGTTAATACATCAGAATAAAACCGTTGCCTGTACTCCTGCTTCAAACATGCTTTACCTTAGGGCTCTCAAAATGTTGAAACTATCAAATTTATGGGTTAATAAATGTGTTCTAATCAGACCTCATCTCTGGAAAATATGTATAGAAAATTATAAAAAACTGAGATTGGGATTATGATTAAGATTTGTAAATAAAAACAAAATAATCGAAACAGATGTTTAAAAGCAACCTTTCAACTGTAAAAATAACACTCAATTGGTAAAGTATCATGTATTTTTTGTGAGAATAGTGATTAGAACTTGTGTACCGGTATACATAACTTTAAATATACATGATAAGGTAATGTAAAAATTGCAAGAGTTATTAAAACTGAAGATTGAATATAAAGCGGACATGTCCAAAATGAAAAGAAACGAGCGAATAATCGAAGCAAATATGCTCGCCTTGGAGAGGAACCGTGAATATGAGTACTCTAGGCATTTATAAAAAAACGGATTTTTAACAATTGTAACTTACTTCTCAAAATAACATTGTATTGGGATTGACGGGCTACTAGTTATAATGTAATATATACTTATTTACTAGGCGAGCAGGTTTTTTGTGACAATCACGCCTCCTAAACTACTGAACCAATTGTCATGTTTTCGGTGTCATTGGAAAGAGCCTAACGTGAAGTCGTGCAGGAAACTTTTTTTATAGAGAAATAATTTGTGAGTGAGGCCCTGGGGCCCCTTAAAGTTGAGTTTTTTCCCATAAGCTTAAAATTGGGAAATAAATATAAGTTTTAAGCAACCAGCTGGATAGAGTAAACACAGTTAATCAGCAGGCCATGTTGGCTTTGGAACGGTAACACAATATTTATACGGGAAAGTCAGTATTAGGCCTATAAAACCACCTCCAATTTTTAAAACTGATAAACTTACTTTTGATTTAATATTTTTTTGTTATTTATTTTAATTACTATCTATTTATTATGATAGCACTGGAACCGTAACACAATTTTCATTTGACAAGATATTATAAAACCACCTGTTATTTTTTGGAAACCAATAGAAATACTTGCAAACAAAGTGAACTGGATTCTTAGATAAATATTATTGTTGGTTAAATATGTTTATAAATGCAGTAAAAGTAAAACGTATAATTTTTAAGCATGTATTTTTTGTATTTTTACTTTAATTTCTATAACAGTGTTGATTTTGAACATGCCACCAATCAGAAGGAGGCATTTACGCAGGACACATGAGCATCGCCACGACCTCATGCGAGGGGTGCTTGAAAACTACGAAAATAATACGGATTCATATAAAAGAGGTTTAAGGATGCCCGCAAAAGTACTCCCATTTTCAATTGGGCCGATGAATGTCCAGTGCATATCCTGTGGGGCTCGCCATTTCAAGGGTGAGGAAACTGGAAGAAACGACAGACATTTTACATTGTGTTGCCACAAAGGAAAGGTTGTGTTACCAAACTATACACCAGCGAACTACGTCAAGACCCTGATTGAAGGAGTAAATTCACCAAATCGAGGAACTAAGCAAAGCAGTCAAAACTACATGGCAAATATTAAATCATACAACTCAGCTTTTGCCATGGTGAGTTCAGAATCGCATCTAGATGAATCGTTATCAGGCGGAATTCTTAACTTCTGAATTCACGACAATTTTTATCACTGGATAGGGACATTATTGACAGCCAAGGATCGCCATCCAAAATATGCGAAAATGTCTTTCTATGATGAAAATACAGCCACAGATCAAAAGATGAGGAATCAATCAAACCAAAACTGCAATAGAGATTTAATGGAAGAAATTGACTTTTATTTCAATAAAGTAAACCCCTATATCCGCTCCTTTAGAACAATGGCTGAAATTTGTCATCAGTCTGATGACAATGATGTTTTGATGTACATTGTAACTATTAAAGACTTCCCGGTGAACGTAATTTGATAATTTATTCTAATGGGATACGCAGAGTTTCAGTTCTTGAGCCGTCTTTGGATCCAATGGTATGTCCATTTTTGTTTCCAAGGGGTGACAGTGGATGGCATCCTGGAATGCTGCATGCTTCTGGAACGTCAAGACAACGTAACCGATTAACGATGTTGCAGTACACGTCATACAGACTTGCTATTAGAGATGACTTTAGTATACTGCATAGATCAAGAAAACTTGTTTACAATGGGTGGTGGATATGTACGTAAGGATCGAGGGAACAAGGTTAAATTTCATTCCAAACCATCAAAGCCAACTCCGAGCTGATTTGTAACTGAACGTCTGGGACCTTTTACACGATCGTGTTGAAAATCAGAATTATCGTCTTGGGAGACAAGTTATTTTACCATCTTCATTAATAGGCTCGCCATGCAACATGAACCAAAACTACCTTAACGCGATGGCTATTGTCCAAAAGTTTGGTAAACCGTCATTATTTATTACAATGACCAAATGGAACGAGATAGTACAAAACTTGGAACCTGGAGAGTTAGTGCACTTTAGACCTCATTTAATTGTAAGGTTTTTCACACTAAACTCAGAGAACTTTGATCGAATTCCAAAAACGGGGGTTACCACACGCACATAATTGTTGTTGACGTTAGACGAGGAAGACAGAATTCATGATGCAGACATAATTGATCAAATTGTACATGCTTATCTTCCCAATAAAGAAAGTTACCCAATGCTCTTTGAAAAAGTTAAGAATCACATGATTCATGGGCCATGTGCCACTTTGAATCCTCGGTCACCGTGTATGAATGATGGTGAATACAGTACAAAATTTCTAAAAGACTTTAATGAAACCACTAGAGATAATGTCAATGGATATGCGGTATATAAGAGACCTGACAACCACAACACTGTAAATGTTCGAAGAAGCACTGTAAACAATCGTTTTGTGGTGCCATATAATCCTTATTTATTGGCTAAATTCGACTGCCACATAATATGTTGAGGTGTGTAGCACCGTGAAGAGTATAAAATATATTTACTAGTACATTTATAAAGGATAAGATTGTGCCACTTTAAGATTTGCAAAGTCAAATGACAATGAAATTATCCGTGACGAAATAGATAGTTATTTGAATTGCCGTTATGTTGGGTCCATTGAGGCTGTATGGCATATCTGTGAATACGAAATGCATTTCCAAAGCCATCACGTTGAGCGCCTAAATCTGCATTTACATAGCCAGTGAACAGTATACTTCAGAGAGGGTGCGAATGAACAGGTAGTTTCAAATCCCAGGCAAACAAAATTGCAAGCTTTTTTGTACTCAACCAAACAGATCCGGTAGTGCATTGTCTCCTCTATATCGAAGTACCTCATCACTACATTTGGAACAACAATGGAAAGAAATGTAGTAAGAGGCAACGTGGAGGGGACAAAGTATTTAACCGAATGTACACAGTAAGTCCTAAAATTAAATAACTGTTCCACCTGAGGCTACTATTATTGCATGTTCGAGGTGTAAAAAATTTCGATGATGTGAAACCTATGGCGTAATATTATATGGCACATTTGAAGAAGCAGCACATGCCCGAGTATTCACGACTAACGCTGCCACATTTAATTCTCCTAACCAATTAAGGCAAATATTTGCTGTGATATGTGCTCTAAACACTTCAACCAATGCAATTCAACTCTTGGCAATTAGTGAAAAAGTTGACATTGAGTAGAAATATGAGGGCTAACAACCCTTATTCTGATTTTGCCAATTTCCTCAAATTACTAGGAGATGGCAAAATCGCAACACGTACAGAGTTAGGATCCGATGGTATTCAGATTCCCAATGAAATAGTTGGATCAGGATCAGTATTTGAATTTGTCTATGGAAACATAAATGATATAATTCAAAGAGAAAATATAACAGACAGAGAAATTTTGGCACCAAAATGAGGACTGTATAAAGCTAAACAATTGAATAACATCTATAATGCCAGGGCAAGAGAAAGTGTACTTGAGTTGTGATAGCATAGTAGCAAGATGAAGAAGAACAGAACAGATATCCCACAGAATTCCTAAATGATTTATCTATCAGTGGACTACCGCCTCATCGTCTCTTATTAAAGGAGGATTCCATTATAATGTTAATCATAAATCTGAATATTTTAAAGGGATTAATAAATGGGACCCGATTAAGAGTGAAACATATGCACAATAATACTTTAGATTGTGAACTACTGACTGGCGCATCCGTCAAAGAACGAATTTTGATTCCCAAAGTAAACCTGCAGCCATCAGACAATGTCCTTCCATTTAAGCTCCAACGTACACAGGTCCTGTGATTCCAGCTTTTCCTGTTACCATTAACAAAGCTCAAGGACAATCTATTGGAACTGTTGGAGTTTACCTTCCGCGGCCTGTGTTCTCTCATGGACAGCTCTATGTAGCAGCGAGTCGTGCTAGGTTGTTTGATGGGCTTAAAAAACACCAAAGATCAAGGGAAACTGTTGAATTATGACAGGATATTCACAAAAAATATAGTATACAGGAATTTAATATGATACAGAGTGATTTTATCTACGGTTACAAAATAAAAATAATAAAAAAACAAAGTTTTTGTTTTTTATCATAATCGTAATTCAATTGCTCGATTTCGAGCAACGGGTTTACTAGTGCAATTAAATAAATGAAGTACTTTAACGCTCAATTGACACTGAAAATTGCTCACTCATCTCTCTAACTTCTCTAACTTGGCTTGAGGCTGAAATTTTATACACTAACCCTTTAGGTCTAAAGTAGGAAATGATACCGATTTAGCCGGAGGAAAATGCCTCACGGGTTATAAATTCCCCATGTTATTCTTATTTATATTGAAAGGCAGTACAAACAGACGTGTAGCCTATTCCCGCTACACAAATAATTGAGGGCTCCCTGACCTTTTGGTATTCTGAAGGTTTTGTCGGCTGTCATGAATGTTATAGTGTTAACTGAACTAATTGCGCTTGAATTCACATGAGTTCTGAGTAATCATATTCGCTTTTCAAAATCTAAATACATAAAACAAAGTTGGGTTAGTTTGTTAGTTACACCAAACAGCTGTTATAAGGATTATATCTAAACATACTTGAATGGCATGAACAAATTTCCATTATGGAAATAACAAATCTACTTTAATGGCAACTTAAACTATTTTTTCTTTGATAAAGTCAGTTCTATATACAAATAGGCGAGTTAGCGTAGCAGACGTGCTCATTGTGGGGGCGAGTGAGCGAAGGGACGCCGATACAGTCATTCACATAACGGGTTATTAAGGGCTACTGTATACGGGATATTGTGGTAACCAGTTTAACAGCCCAACCCGCTGAGTCGCAGTTGCTGAGGATATTTGCTGATGCTGTGTTAGAAAAGATGGGATTAAGTGGAAAAACGTTAGCTGATACACATCACTGTAAGCCACTTATATAAACGTCATTTATAAAAAAGGTTTAGCTATATTTTCGAAACAAATTCTTATTCCTTGAATTACAATCTGCGTTATGGACATGTACAATATATTTCGATAACAAGTTGATATACACATGAACAATCCTTGGTGTTGTTAAGGACCTTAGGACAGACCAAAATTTTTTTCTATGGTCTATAAACGTTAATTGAACAAGTGATTCTACTGGATGACGAAAATTTAACTTGGATTTAAGGTCACCAGAGTGGAATTTAAGAAATTAAAGTAGGTGCAGTCCCAATTCAAACATCAGCAGTCCAAACATATGCCACCTACCACATTGAGTTTCTCACCTCCACCATATCTGTCTTGATATTGTCCTTTGAAATGCACTAACAACTAACGAGATTGTAATCGTACAACAAGCCAATTACTTTGATAAGCGTTGATAATTTTACCAATCACCATTTACCAGTGATAAATTTAATATACGATTTTATAATTTTTTTAAATATACTGTGCCTACTATTTACAGTTAAAAAGTGTATTTATCTTATATTTATAACATATTATATTAAATTTAGTTTTAGTCAGAATATAATAGTTTTAGTTTTAGTTTTAGTTGAATATATATTTTCAACATATTTAATTTCTAACTTTAAAATAAATTCAAACAAATTTTGATATTGTGGGCTTATTTTTATTTTTATACTAAAAATCTCATTATCACTTTGATGGATCTCCTCAGAAGTCGAGGACTAAATTGTTATTGAAGCTGACAATATCAACATAATACTCCCGCAGCAGCAAACTCGCGTACTCAGCGAATTCCCAATGAATGAATATTTTTCTCACTACCACATAAAGCCACTCACCTAGTTTCATAAAAATACACACATAAATAAGTGATACATAGCATTTTATTTATCCTCCATAAGAATAACATTGAAAGCGGAGTACACCAGTTTGGTACAACAAGGAACAGAAAATATGTATTTAATGCAATTATCAATACAACTTAACCAGTCGAAGCTGCTTACCAAGTTTTACTCATTTATGTTCATAATTAAGGGACACATTACATTTTACTTAATCTCCTTAAGAATAACATGGGGGCTGAGTATGCAGGTTTGCTGCTGCAAGGAAAATCATAAAAAATGTTTTTTTTATGCGAATATCAATAGACCAGTACGAGGTGAAGCCACGTGCCAAGTTTCATCAACATACATTCATAAATAATCGAGATATCAAATTTTAATTATCCTCCATAAGGATAACATTGGACAACATAGTGTGTTTAGCACTTTGAATATCTCCGAAATGGTTGGATGTAGAATCACAATGTAAACAACAAAATGATTGTTTTGTAGAGCTGAACTAATTGGTCGAAGTAAATGTGAGGTTTACATTAAAATGAACTGAAGAAAAGCTAAAACCCTTTTCCTATAAGATTAACATGGGAGATTTCATCAAAACGTTTTTTGGATTTTCACCGCAACCACTTTAACATATGTTAATGATTCAAAATACTACATTATTTATTTTTGTAAGTTTTATAAAATGTTTGAAACCGAAATTAAATGTTTCAAAAATTGCAAGATGGAAAAAAACAAAAAGTTATCAAAAGTTATCTCGGCCTTAACTCTTACCATGCCACCTACGTTAATAGCTTCTTCCCTATAGGGTAAATTGGTAAATTCGCTAAAAATAAAAAATATGCCTAATCTGACCAAGAATATTCTATTTTCCTCAATAGTTTTTTAGGAGCGTCAGAAGTAAGTTCTATCAGTTAAATATGATACCTTTCATAAATAAGTATTGCACTCACGTTGGATACTTTTTATCAACCGATTCTTCGAATAATATACATGTTTACTTTACTTTTAATGACACTTTTGGGTTTATATTAAGTTTTCAAGAGTGGTTTTATGACTAAGTGCACGTGTTAATAATATTCTTGTTGTAGTGGAAAAGTTGCTTACGGTCTAGTTTCGACTAAGCACTTTAATCTAAAGAAGAATACTCATAATGCAACTGTATTTAAATATAAACTCAATCGAAACGTTCATCGGGACAGACAACATTTTAACAAGCGAAGTTTTGAAAACGTGACATTATATATATTGCGAACATTCCTGTAACTGAAAGCTGTAAGAATATTTGAATAACAATGAAATGGTCCTACTCCTTTCATTTGAATTCCTTCAATAACACATTTAATTCATGGCAGAAAAAAATTTATTGAAACGAAGTACATTAATCCGTGAAGTCATGAGTTCATGCCAATCGACCAGTTCGATAGTATAAACGAAATTGATTATTTTAATGCTATTGATATTCCCTCGTTTCTATATTTGGATTAATAATTGGACAGCAGGGTTGAAATCGTTAGGAGATCAATTGAAGACTAATTAACACAACTAAATGCTTACTGACGGACTAAAAACTAAAGCAAGTAGGACACGTGTTGTTACCTTATACTGACCTGTCAAATAACACAGTAAGGTACAGTGCTGAGGAGGCGGAACACCCTGTTTACTGGGTGGCTCATATGGTTCAAGGGGTTCAAGTAATGGCTCAATCTGTAAGATAACAGCCAGATTTAGAGCAGCTGCTGCTATAGTGTCACTTCACCGTATCTCTTGGATCTCTATCTCCAACAACGTTGATTAATTTTCATTCTCATCTCTTTAATTGATATTCTGTGTTGAGAATCATTTTACATTTGACATGTTTCAAAATATGCTTTTCTTTACTAAAGTTATCAATCTTTATTAAATCTTCAACAAACTACTTGTATTAACGACTATTATATGAAGTGTTGCGATTGTTATTTTAAGTGTTTAAACTTATTTTGTTTCCAATTGAAGCCCTCTTAGACATACAATTTCAAGTCCAATACAGTAAGACATAAAGAATAGTGTAAATAGACAAGCGAAAATATAACTCTTTTTAAAACTAAACAAACTTAATGACTTCTTGATATGTAGTATTCTCTTCAACACTACAAGCGATAAGTAAAAAGTCCAGTTACATTAAATCCAATGAAAAATAGTTTATTAACCTTAATTAAATGTAAATGTTTTAATTGATTTAGTGGTTTCTGCCCCACAATTATCACTATGATCACATTTGGAATAACCGATAAACCTCAAGAGGAAGAATTTTAATATTATAGGTATCCATGAATTCTAGTCAGCATACTAGCTACGACAGCTCATTGTGTTTGTAATGTGCATTAAACAAGTACTACCTTTCATAATTGGGGTTTAAAGGTTTCTATTTCTTGTACTATTTTAGTATGTTTATAGTTTAATTGATGCCGTTACTGTTCAGCTACTGGATATGTTTCTGTTATCTAAAGGAACTTGTTACAGTTTCTCATCTTCATAAAACTATTAAATGCAACTAGATGAACATACCTATTGAAAAAGGAACTTATTAAACTCGTATTGTAAGAGTAGCCTAGCTCATAAATAATAATATTCCATGAAAATATAATCATTTTAAGGAATAAAATGTATAGTAACACTTTCAGATCCAAACACTGACTGTGCGGTATGTATACAAGTTTACTTACGGTGTGCATCACGTCTTACCACAAGTCAAAACTAATAACCACTTATACTGTACTCACAGACGAAAGGGAATATATATGACAGATGGCACAAGAAAATCTAATTTAAAAGGGTTCACACATAATTTTCAGGCCCTATGGGAGAAGGTTAAACGATAACGATAATTTCAGGCTGTAATTAATTTGATCTCCTTTGAATTACTTTGTCTTAAACTATCGACTGGAAATATCCACACTAAAATTGAAGTTCTTTAAATAAAGTTGTTTAATGCACACTTATTATACGATTATGGATAAGATTGTTTAGTTATTAATCTGTTTATTTTTAAAAGATAAATGTTAGAATTGATTCGGATCAAGCTGCTAAATGTTTGAGGAGTTTAGGTTGTACATCTGTATATTGTATTATTGTTTCATAATTCGAATTACCATTAAGGCAATGTATTTAAAACTGTTCCACAACTATCAATAAAACAAAGAATAAACAAAAGATATATTGAGATGGCATATCTTCTGGGTTGGAATATTACATACGTTGCGGGGAAATACATCACTGTATTGTAAAATCATGTCACGAGACTGCAGTAGAAAACATGTGCGACTTGTGTTCACACTTGTATATTATGTCTGTGGTTAGCTTTTTAAAAATATGTGGAGGTATTGCAAATATTAACATATATTTTCACCTTTCTAATAATTTCACCAGTCGGTAGTTTACTTCTTTTAATTATAATTGATATACCTATATTATTACTTTATCCTTGATGAACACCGAAAAAATTTTTCAAAATAACTACTTTGGAGTAGTGGAAATTAATATCTAACGATATATTTTGTTTTTGCGTCATTTGTGCAGATTGTAAATGGGTTATCTTAAAAAATAAAAAGGTCTTTTTATTTGCATTAGTTAGGGAATGAGTTGACGTCGGGTTCAGATAAGTATCCTATTAAATTAGACTCTCCGAAGTACCTCATCAGGTTCATAGCAGTAATTAAAAGCATGCAGCTGCCAGTCCCTTTGTTGAAGCCTGAGACTTGTGCCTTTGTAAGGGATATCCGCCCTTTTCAAAAGGTGTCTTAATTATCCAGGAGTAATGTGTTTACTAAGCTACAAAATATTTAATTTAAAAATAAAAATATACACAGCTATTTTGATTTATTAAAACAAAAATGTATCTGAAGTAAAGAAACATTAATACAAATTATTATGAAGCAGCTTGAAGTATCTACAATCGAGTATCTAGCTATTCGATTTACGAAATGGACAGTTTAACATTTCTCAAACATACATACATACATACATACATACATACAAATACAAAAATAAAACGCACACAATAACGAAATATTACACATACAAACATAAAATGCGATAAAACAAAACATACGTACACATAACAAATACATTTTACAAAAAATCATACATTTACATTGACATTTTTTGTCAAGGAATAATTTTTTTAAAATCATCGAGAGAGGAAACTACATATATGAAGTATTGTAAAGTATATGACAGTTAAATTACACTGATCTTAAAAAAAAGCGAATTTTAACAGTCATCGTAAGTTTACAGTGCTGTGACATTATATATTCGTATTTGTGAAGCAGTAGTTAGCACCAAGATGATGCGACACAACGTGTTGTGTTTGTCTGACAAAACGAATGCACTTGTTTAAATGTTTGAGCTTGAACTAATAAATAATAGGCATTTTCACGTTCGTCTTAACCACCTAAATTTCATACATTTGTTATGATAACTACCACAATTATGTTCTAAAAGGTTATAACAAGATAATTAAATGAAAAATCAGTATTCATTTGCATGACGTTTTTCTTAATAATACTATTGGATTATGAGCTTAGACAAGAGGTTAGTGAAATAATTCTTGGACCCTTCATGTTACGTATCATTCATTTTAAATGTTTGTTATATTTTTTGCACTAAGTAGAAAGTGCCATTAAAGCCAGCCTATAATAAATAACTGCAAGACAGAACCTAGCGGTAAATGTGTGCACTAGTTAGACAATTCAGCACCCTAGTGACTCTACCAACTAGCAACTTAGTGACTCTACTAAACATCGCCCTAGTGACCTGAGCACCACCCTAGTGACTATACCAAACATCGCCTTAGTGACCTGAGCATCACCCTAGTGACCTGAACATTATCCTAGTGACTCTACTGACCATCACCTATATGGCTATACTAACCTTCACCCTAGTGAATCTACCGAACAACACTCTAGTGACTCTGCTGACCGTTTCCCTAGTCATCACCCTAGTGACTTCTGACCAGGACTCTAGCAATTCTACTGACCTTCACCCTAGTGACGCCACTGACCAGCACCGCAGAGATTATACTGATCAGCACACTACTGATCACATCGCTAAGATGGTAATATTAGTTTCTGGAGAGAAACGAGCCTAAGTTATACTAAGGCCATTGCTCCTCTGCATTATATTACCACACTTATTAGCAAAGCAAAGCGAATGACAATTATATGATTAAAATCGTCTTTATAAAACTATAAAATCTATAAGGCCTTGATAATATAAGGAGCCATTTCTTTATAATTATGATTAATAGAGAGAATAGAAATTTATTACATTTGTTGTAGGATCTTGGTGAAAAAGTTTACTTTTTACTGAGTTAAACCAATTATAAACTAAGAAATCTGCATCAAGGGGGAAATATTTATTAGTCCCCAGAATTAATTGCAGCGGTTGTAAATCGTAGTTGGATAATTGGAACTGTCTCGCTCAAGAAGAGCTATTGTGATGTAGAGAGTTTTTATTTATTTTTCCCAAGTTGACAATAGTCGTTGCTAACATTTTCAACCGTAAGATATCATTATACTGGTTTTCTTTCGATTATCTAATGTAAACAGATACTTTAATGATAACTATAATGATGTTTATGAATCAAAAGCACCATACCAATTACTTATTATAGATTTTTAACATCCCTCAGATTATAAATAAATATTTAAAAAATATAAATCATAATCATAATCTTACTGTGTAAAATATCTTGAAATTCTGATTCATAACGAACATAATTGTAAAAGGAAAGATTTTTCTTAATTTAACTTGTATATCCTAACAATAAGGTTTTATTGCGGTATATTCTTTATATCTCATTTAATGAAATCTGTGCAGTCAAAGAATGATTAAGGTTGTTTAGTCTAAAAAGGCAAACAGTAAATGAATCAAAAGTATCAAAATTAAATTTTCTAAATTGAAATGTTTCAAAATTTTAACCAGAGGATAAACAAGTCAGATGACAGAGGGATTAACAATTTTGAATCATTACGGGATGAAGTCATTTAACTTGTTTTTCAGGATATATTCATAAACTAGCGTGATGTTGACAACAATGTTATCTATTCTCACGATGAATAGAAACTACTGTGTAGTTCATAGGACTAAACTAAATACTAGACATTTTCAGCCATTTGCAATAGTAACATCATAAATTAATTTAATACGATGTTAAAAAATGAAATACAAATAAAAGAGCACCGTTTTAGGAGGAGAAATCGCCTCTTAATCACCTTATCGGTGTCAAGTTTTTTAATTCAGTTAGGTCTGTAATATACAACGAAAACATAATGTGAAGGGAAATGTATAGTTGTTGTAAGTACATACGCGATTTCGTTATTAAAATAAATTTATAACGAACGAACTATAAATAAAAAATGTAGAAGTTATTTTGTTACCGTGGTTAATCTTTCTAAACTATTCAAATAGCTTTACAATGGTCACATTAATAAACAGGTATAAAACAATGATAAGTTTTAATGTTTGTTCTGAAACTCCAATAGTAAGCTGAATTTATCCCGGTACTTCCAGCTAATGCTGCCCTGCATCCCTTGAGAGGATAGGGAAGCTCATTGTTGCTGTTACTGAGTTTAACGGTTGTGCAATTTATACACGCTCTTGAACTAATATATTATCTGCCAATCACCATTGTGTGTGTGGTTTGTGTTCACCATGTGCATAAAACGGTTTTGACTGTAATCAAAATATTTCTGTTGCAAATATTACCTATTTCATTATATCGTTTGATAAATAATTCTAGTATTTCCACATAATTTGATTATTTGTATGTGGTTTGTCCAAGTAGTGTGATAAGTTAACAGAAATTGGGTATTTTAGCACTTTGTACCTATAACCATATGATAAGCTGGCGTAAGTTTAACCTTATAAATTAACTATGGATGTGGAATGAGTGAGATACTTTGTGTATATTGTTACTGACGACTACCGACTGATTCTTTAGCCAGGACCATTAGCGATAGCCGAATGGCAGCTGGGTCGTTTCGAACCCCCTAAAATGTTCCAATTTTGTTCAGGATCGATCAAACAAATTCCAATTATAAGGCAATCGCCTTATAACCACTACGCTAACGAGACAATTAATAAGTGTAATGGATGTTACACTGATAAGGTTGAAATACAATCAGTTAGTTTTGGATTTTGTTTTTAGTTAATCTGTGGAAGCAATAATAGAATGACAGATAAGTTAATTAATATTCTATTTTAGGGCTGAGTAATAGATTTTACTTACACTATTTATCAAGAAATAAATCCATTAAAACAATAGTATAAAATAACATTTTGTACTATTATATATGTTATTTTATAATCATAAGTTCAATTATACAATATTTAAACAATTGAATGTAGAGGCAACAGCTTTATCTACATACTATAAAAAAATCAAGTAAGTACACTTAAACAATAATTAAGAGTAAACTAACTGGATAAACTATTGCTAGCTCATATAGTATAGAATGTATGAATCTAAGATAATTTGATGTATTTTTTAACATTTAGCTTAACAATGAGTTTGATCACATCCGTTACAACCAACAGTCAATTTCATCCGTTGAGGCAGTCAACTGATAATGGCCGTGTGGGTCAGACACATGGCTCACTGATAATGTCTCTGCAAATTTTTACAAACTATACAATTTTTAGCAGTTAACATTAAGATGGTTTGATTTAAGTGTTGTTTTAATTTATTTTAATTTTAAAAATATTATTATATTTTTCACTATACAATTATAATAATAATAATATTAAAAATAAACAACGGCAAAAATAAATCGTTCAATAACTCTGAAAACTTATTGGTTACTGTATAAACACACATATACAAAAACAGTGGTAGAGTCGGTTAAAATCATAATAATCCCCAGAACTCTGAGTAATATATATACCGTTTCTTGTATATTTAATACCAGTAATTGACATTTTCATAAACAAATATCTGCTTCGTGACTAGTTTAGCTGCCAAAACTGCAATGAGTCTCAGTTTCACAACAGTTTCGGCGAACCACATAATGATCACTGCGGCTTTAATGACTGCAGGAGCCTGAGATCAGTTTTAGAAGGAACCATGGACATCATGAACACTCGGCACACATTTAAAAGGATTAATTTTAAAATAAATAGTAAACCATATGATCCTTTGTGCTTTTGTTCACAAAACATATTTAACCCAACACGATTTATTTAAATTTAGATAAAGGATTAAACTAATTATTTTTTAAGTTATATTATGATATACTAATTTAAATACTAATTGTATAAACATAATTTGAAAAATCTTTAAGATTCTGATGTTGTAGTGATAAAATTATAGAAGTTGTAGTGATTTATTTCATTATGGTTTTTTTTGTATTAGTTTACTCAAACTCATACTTACACTGCTTTGAGCATTACTCTAGCTTATAACAATACTAGGAGTACGCTCTTATATCGCGTATAAGGATTGAGTGATCGCATAAAATAAAAAAAAAAATGTTTCAATTGACAATATACCTCATGGGCCCTCCATTATAACTGCAGTTTGACAATGACATACAAATCCAGAACATGACAAACAATGAGGCCTGAAACCTGTCAATCAGTCAGACAAAGTGCATATGAAGTAGTTACTCACCCCTCAGTCTCACTGAGGGCTGTATCATCTAGGCCCTCATAATAATATTAGCTGAAGATTTTTATATAAAATGTAATATGTTGGCGGCAATAAAGGTCCCCAATCAGTGAGAGCACGTGGTTTAAAAGTAGTTATTTACACTTTGGTTCCACTGGAGGACCCATCAGGATATTTATTTTATTGTAGCTTAATATTGCTGTAAAAATCTATAAGTATAAATACAGAACTTGATGAACAATACGTTTTAAAATCAGTCAATTGGTTTTGAATGCCTAAATATTTTAAACTCTAATCCAGAGGTTTTAATAACACATTAACCTTACTGGGGGGAGGGGGGCTGTGCTCCCCAGGCCTCCCATTGTTATTGTAGCTTTATACGGTTGTTCAAATACATAGGCAACCTATAAATGCAGAACTTAAAAAACAATAAGGCTTAAATCATTCAATTTGTTTTTAAGAAGAATAAATTGCCTCATTTTAAAAAGAAAAGAAAAGTAGTATCTTATGTTAAATATAATCTAGGAAGAAATTAAAACTCTTTGACCCACTTCTTAGAATCCACGAGTCATTGTGTCAAGGTCCAAGATTTTGTATACATCTTAATATATAAATACCCCCGTAGCAGCAAACCTGCGTACTCAGCAAATTTCCAATGCATAAATATGTATCTTAATGCCACATAAAGCCACATATCAAGTTTCATTAAGATACATTCATAAATAAACGATTTATGACATTTTAATTATTCTCCATAAGAATAACATGGCGGCTGAGAGTGCAGGTTTGCTGAAGCAAGGAACTCCAAAAATGGGGTTTTACACAAATATCAATATAACTCAAGTAGGTAAAGCCACATACCAAATGTGAATAATTTATGTTCATAATTAAGGGAGATAACATGTTACTTATTCTCCATAAGAATGACATGGGACTGAGTACACAGGTTTGCTGTTACAGGAACTATCGGCCGAAAAAATGTTTTTTAGTGCAAATATCAATAGACCACAACGATATGAAGTAATATACCAAGTTTCATCAGCAAAAGTATATAAATAAGCGAGATAAACAATTTATCTTATTCTCCGTAAGAATAACATTGGACAACATACTGGGTTTAGCACTTTCGATATCTCTGTAACCATTTGGCGTAGAGCAATGATCAAAACACTAAATTGTGCGTCTTTCTAAGCTGATTCCAATGGAAAAAAACTAAAATTTGACTTTTTCAACAATTATATGTAAAATGCTCAAAAACCCACTTTTGGGATACAAACCCTCCCCCAAAATACCTCTTCGGATAGGTCGATCCATCTGGTTTTCAAACTTAAATTAATAAATGCTGCTTTACACGTTTATACCAAATTTTGTCAAAATTGGATGAATTTTACGACAGTTATCGTGCTCAAGGACACACACACACACACATATATATATATATATATATATATATATAGGCCTATATACAGTTTTAGAAAGAATGGTGTTTTTGGCATCTGGGGACCTCAAAATGAAAAGTTATCATGGTCATGGGCCATGCCGACTACGGTAATAGCTTCTTCCCTATATGGGAAATTAACTGAAATGGATCCCTATTTCCCTTGGTCACACGATTACTTGAGAATTAGTGGACCAAATTGAATAATTATTTCTTGTTGAGTTCGTGTATGTCAGGACAAGGTTCTTATAAAAGACAATTTTTAATCTGACCTAAGAGCTCTGCCCCACAGGCCTTCAAAGTTCGTATTGATTTTATCTAAGTTCAGTTAGTTACACCAAGCAGCTGTAAACATACTTGAAAGGCATATACATATGTTGATTATAGAAATAAAAAGCTACTTGAATGTAAACTCTCATTTTGGAAATAAAAAGAGTACTTGAATGGCAACTCAAACTCTTTTTTAGCGAATTTCCCCTATAGGGAAGAAGCTATTACCGTAGTCGGCATGGTAAGACCTAGGCCCGGGACCATGATAACTTTTCATTTTGAGGTATATATATATGTATATATGTATATATATATGTGTGTGTGTCCGTGAGCACGATAACTCTCGTAAAAATTATCCGATTTTGATGAAATTTGGTATAAACGTGTAAAGCAACATTTATGACTAAGTTCGAAAACCAGCCAGATCGCTCTATCCGAAGGGGTATTTTTGGGGGGTTTTGTACCCCAAAAATGGGTTTTTGAATTTTTTAGGTAATTTTTGAAAAAATCAAATTTTAGTTTTCAGCTGAAATTGGATTCAGCTTAAAAAACACACAATTTGGTATTTTCATCATTTCTCTACGTCAATTGGCTACCGAGATATTGAAAGTGCTAAACAAAGTACGTTGTCTAATGTTATTCTTATGGAGGAAAAAAAAAATTTTATATCTCGCTTATTTATGAACGTATACTGACGAAACTTGGTATATGGCTTCATCTGGTTGTGGTATATTGATATTTGCTCAAAAAATTATTTTTTGCCAAAGGCACCCGTAGCAGCAAACCTACGTACTCAGCCCCATGTTATTCTTATGGATAATAATTAAATGCCATGTCTCCCTTAATTATGAACATAATTTAATCAAATCTGGTATATGACTTCACCTAGTTGAGTTATATTGATATTAGCGTAAGAATAAAATCGGACAACGTACTGCCTGTAGTACTTTCAATATCTCTGTAACCATTTGACGTAGAGCAATGATAAAAACACCAAATTGTGCGTATTTTTAAGCTGATTCCAATGGAAAAATCTAAAATTTGACTTTTTCTACGATTATTTGTAAAAAACTAAAAAAACTTATTTTTAGGGTACAAACCCCCCCCCAAAAAAAACCCCTTCGGATAGGTCGATCTGTCTGGTTTTTGAAATTAAAGTCATAAATGCTGCTTTAAACAATTATCCCAAATTTCGTCAAAATCAGACTATTTTTACGAGAGTTATCGTGCTCATGGACAAATATATATATATATATATATATATATATATATATATATATATATGTATATATACAGTTTTGAAAGAATGGTGTTTTTTGGCATCTGGGGACCTCAAAATGAAAAGTTATCATGGTCCTGGGCGTAGGTCTTACCATGACGACTACGGTATTAGCTTCTTCCCTATAGGAGAAATTCGCTAATCCCTAAAGGGTAAATTCGCTAAAAATAAATAAAAGTGTCCGGGTTAACCTGAAACTGGGAAACCAGAAGAAACAGACTATGGGAAGAGGGGTTTTTGGGGATTTTAAATTTTCCAAAAATCAGTTTTTTTTTTCATTTTTCACCCTAAAGTTTTTAAAAAACTTAATTTTGGGTTGGACCATGTTATAGAGCTTAAAAAAACAAATAATATAGTATTTTGAATCATTAACCTAGGTTAAGTGATTGCAGAAAAATCCAAAATACCTGCTCATAAAATCTCCCATGTAAATCTTATGGGGAAAAGGTTTTTGGCTTTTCCTCAGTTAATTTTAATGGAAACTTCACATTTGCTTTGAGCAATCAACTCTTCTCCACAAAACAATCATTTTGGTGTTTAAATTGTGATGCTACGTCCAACCGTTGTAGAGATATTAAAAGTGCTAAACATAGTACGTTGTCCAATGTTTATCCTTATGGAGAATAAATAAAATTTGTTATCTCCATTATTTATGAATGTATATCGATGAAACTTGGTATGTGGCTTCACGTTGTATTGGTATATTGATATTTGCACCAAAAAAAGATTTTTTGTTATCCCTGTAGCAGCAAACCTGCATACTCAGCCCTAATGTTATTCTTATGGAGAATAAGTCTATCTCCTTTGATTATGAACATAAATTAATTAAACTTAGTATGTAACTTTACCTGGTTGAGTAATATTGATAACTGCCCAAAAACATATTTCTTCTTGTTTTTGCAGCAAACCTGCGTCCCAGCCCTAATGTTATTCTTATGGAGAATGAATAAAATGCCATTGATCACTTATATACTTATGCATTTTTATGAAACTTGGTAAGTGGCTTTATGTGGTAGTGAGAAACATATGCATTATGCATGCATTGGAAATTCTCTGAGTACGCAGGTTTGCTGCGACAGGGGTATTTGAATTATTCATAAACGTATCATAGTAAAGCATAAAATAAACAAAATGAGATGTAATAAAAATTTACATGATGTATCAAATAAATATAATAAAATCATGCAGTTGTCTATAAAGGACATCAACAATAATTTCCAAATCTTATAATACACTTTAGAGGAAGTTACACTTTGTAGCAATAATTTAGAAAGCTACATCATATTTTGATATTACAGTAGGGTCTTATCTGTATATAGTATTGCCCATTAGCGTGCATTTTAATAAAAATGGCATACTAAAAAAGTAGAAATATTGTGTTATTGTTTTATATTTTAAATCAGTAGTTCTGAGTGAACAATTTTAAAATATTTTATTGTGAAGTAGAAATATATGTTTATATTTAAATTAAATCAATATATTCATAATATAAATTGAAGTCTCTGTTTGCGTCTGAATGTTTATCTGTTACCTCCTCCTAAACCACTCATCCGATTTTGATGAAACATTGCATGGTCATTCAGGTTAACCCTGGGAAGCCACTAATAAAAAACCTAGAACTAAAGGACTTCGCCCCACTGGATTTCAATGTTACCATGCTAATCACATGAAAGAACATTTTGTTATGTTTTTTTTACAGGTAACTAATATAAAACGTTGTAAAAATCTGTCTATTTATTTAGGTAGCAAGCTGTAATGTAAATAGTATAAATTTTTTAGTGTCAAAACAAATCAAGACGGAAAACATAATCTCTCTCTAAATTACTTTTGGTTTCTTTATACTTTACGCGCTCCTTAACCATACATCGAACTGCGGTGAAACATTGCACAGTGATCCAGGTAACCCTAGGAAGGTTTATAGCCATTTACTTAAAACCTAGTGCTTTGCCCCACTGGACTCGCTTGGAAATCCTATGGTCATTAGTGATCCTCTTGAGCGGTAGCAATGTACCTAATATATCAGAGTCAAACATAAGTCTAATCATGTTCTACAAATGTTTTAGGGCTCTGCCTTCTGGAAATTTAAAATACCTATTCCAACCAGCTTACTACTGCTGCTACTACTGGACTGAGGGGTAAAATTCAGTAGAAAGAAAGCTGAGAGGTTAACGTCAGACATAAACCTACCCCTGATAATAAATACTTTGCCCCACTGGAATATGATACCTGGTTTAATGAATCCCCCATAAATTTAATATTTTGTTTTGTAAATTCCAAAACATTGTTAAACATTGCCATGGAATAAAAATTAAATAAATAAATAAATATACCCATGTCAAACATTATACACCAATGACCACCGAACTGATGGTGCTGAAATTTGTTAGAAAAATAGATAATACACCAGAATCAAAATACACATTCCCTCAATCCAAAGATCCTTTGGGGTCCCGCCCCACTGGTACTTCACGCTATGTTTACCATCTTGCACCTACTGCTGCACTGATGAAGCCGAAGGTCAGTAGGATGATGGCTAAAGCACTCAAAGCAGAATGGACAGACATACTCCAAATGATTTTTTTTTAGAGTCCCACCCAACAGGCATTTATTATTCCCATATTCTAATTATCGCTCACCCAATTACCGGGGGGGGGGGGGGTTACGGGCTGCGTGACAGTAGAAACTGTTAAAGCATGCAAAATCGTCAGTTACAGTGACAAAATACCGTACGCCACAATCCAATACTTAAAAATTAATAAGTGTGACATGACATGGGTGAGGGGAGGAAATGACCAGGGTGACAGGGTGATAAAGGGCGGGAGGGGGTCAAAAAGGGCTGAATATAGCGTGACATAATTTACCAATGGCCCTTATAATATGAACATTAAAGATTGGACATATATTATTTCAAATTGTAGTTAAGCCATATTAATAGTTGATTGTTTTTGTAGTTAAGCCATATTTCCCTTAATAAATCATCGGAACGAATAACTGAGCTATCATGTTGAAGATACTTTTACCATTAAATGTGTAAAATAAAGAATTCAAAACCATACAAATTATAACATAAATGGGCGATTCTCACTTATTTTGAATGTATCGGTAGCACCACCATAGAAAGACACGTTCAAATAACCTAAAAAAGGTGTCTCATTGGAAGTTGTAGTACAACTAAATTGATAACAAATATATTTACAAACAAGTCTTGCCAATAGGCCTATGCAAATAAAATAAAGTACAAAAGACACACTCTTAACCACCCTCCATAGGACTGAGCCCTGGGTCGGATAACTGAAAGGTCGGTTAAAACGAATAACGTTTGGATAATTTGTCATATTAAGCACTAAAATTATAAAAGTCAAACGTCAGTTAAAAAAAGGGTATAAAAACAGGTACCAAGATGCAACTTTGGAATACTTGCTAACTATGGAAACATATGATCGATTTCTGATCTGATCTTTTTTTCCGGTGCAGTATCAGGAATACAGCTGCGGCGGCAGATGTGAGTTAACTTATTTCCTGGAAATAAAAAGGCGGTTGATACGATGGAAGGTTAAAGTGAGGATGGTTAAGAGGGTGTCTACTGTAATCAGATGAGCTCACAAAGTAAGGAAGATCTCATACCTGACTTCAATGCTTCTATTGCTAACGAAGTGATTCAAACTGGAGTGTCTTATGCACGATAACTACCGTGTCCATATCATAAAAAGTTAAAAAAAATGAATATGACCGTATTTTGCATCTTTTAAGCATCCGGAACTTACTGAATCACTTCCGTGTAACATTTTGTCAAATTAATTTTTACGAAGGTATCTTCAGAAAAATATTAGTTGCACTCTGCTAAAAAGAATTAATGTTCGCACACACAATTAATAATAAATAGTATCAAGTTCAGTAGTAATACACTTCACACTCTAGCCAAATGTATTAGGTGAGCGACTCGCATTGAAATTAAACATTGTAAATAATCAATTGGAATAACATGAGCGGAGCCAGACTAAGTTACACATCCACTGGCTCACGTTCATCGTTGCTCGCCTAGACTCGGCCAAAGTGTGAAGATGGCATACAAATAAATTTTGAATACCCATTAACTAAACATAGTTATATCCTTATTAATTAGTGAATTTCCTAAGGAAAAGTGAACTATTAGCATGACCCGCACGGTGAGACTTAAGCCCGGGACTGCCATAGAAGTTCCTAACGTGCCCCCCTGAACACGTTTTGGGGGGTCGTTCAAAATTATATATATATATATATATATATATATATGTGTGTGTGTGTGTGTGTGTGTGTGTGTGTGTGTGTGTGTGTGTGTGTGTGTGTGTGTGTGTGTGTGTGTGTGTGTGTGTGTGTGTATGCACTCTAGCGGTCGCATTTTTTTGTCCAATTTACTTCAAATTTGGTAGGGATGTTCCTTTCTATAATCAGTTGGACAAGTTCGTTGGGCAAAACAATCGGAAAACTCTAACCCCCTTTTAAAGGGATTATTCTTTCAAATTTCAAGTTTTTGGGCCCAAAAAGGGTCAGAAAATCTCCGGACGTAAAATTAATGCTTATATTAATATGGGAATTAGTAAAGCGAAAGTTTTAAGCCCTCTCTTGTCATCCTAGCATAAATATTTACCGAGTTATTAAAGAAAATGTTTATCGGCTAAACACAGTATGTTTAGTCTTATGGGGTTTTTACATTAGAAAAGCATGTTATTATTTGTTGGTGTATTTGTATCATCCCCAGCAACCTCGCGCCTACTTTCAAGCCTGACTGGACCTTCTCCTAAACTTATAATGCGCAAAATTGTATTCCTAGCATTGCAGGTAAATGAAACCAGGAGCATCAGAACACAGCCAAAAAATCAATGTTTTCAGATTTCAATAAAATTGGAATAAATTAATGTTTTTACACTGGCTTTGAGTTTTAAAAGTTTTGGATGAGGAAATTCACTTCCCTCACGTCAGCGTGCTGCGTGCGAAGTCGTTTTCAAGTTTATATTTCCAACAAAATACACAACTATTAATAAAACAGGTTATGCTTCAATGAAATATCCTGAATACTGTTATTGGATTTAATATACCGGTTCGTAAGCGATTGGTTTTATTCTTTTAATATAGTTATCATATTGCAAGACGTGTGTCATTCATACTGTATTATCTTTGACATATTGTATAATTTGAAGTTTACTGATTTCCTGGGGTACAGTTCCGCAAACGTACCAACGATGTATTATCAAATGGAAATATCTATCGATTATAAATATCGTTTGGAATTTGGTATTTATTAGCGATCGAATTAATGGTTGTTATCGCTATTTCCAACAATATTTATAACGTATTAAATCATCTGTTTTGAAATATAATTTGTTTGCTTTATTTGTTTATGTTATTTCCTTTCCTTGGTAAGTGAACTAAAATGTTCTCTACAAGTGATAATATTCGTAGTTTAAGTATAAATGTACTTCAAAATAATTAATCTGCGTTTTCTTTGTAAATATATTTGTGGAGGAGCTTGAAAAGGTCTCTAAAAAGTGGTATAGAATCTGACGATTTGGCAAATAACTTATGCGAGTACCTTTATCGTAGGGAAGTCTTATTTTCTAATGAAGATCCATTTGAACACTTCTTAAAATCAGTACAAAAAGTGTACCCTGGTTTGTAAAGAAGTTTAATCTGTTGTGTAGTGACCGAATTTCAATCAATATTTATAATCGATCGATAGTTGCATTTGATATTATATCGATATTTATAATCAATATATATTTCCATTCGATAATATATCGTAGGTACGTCTGCGGAACTGTACCCAAAAAACATGCTACAGTACTGTAGGCAACAGTTCATTGTGCCAAATGCGTTCCCCAGAGCAGACTTACATTGTGTTGGGAAATTAAGCTTACTTTTTCGCCCTTGTGGCAACAGGGTTTTAAAAATGGAAACTATAGCTAGTCTAACGTAGCTGCTCCAAATTTGGGGACTTTTAATTTGTTCATAAGAGGAAATCATTGAAACTCAAATGACACAATATGAAAACGACGATACAATACAAGAAATACCCTTCTAATGATACACGTCTCAACAGTGACGCGATACCACTTCAGTCATATCACGAAATGTGACCATATATTGCACATCACTAATCCTTATTCCTCTCAAGGAATGGTGTATTGGTATCCATGTTAAAAATGTCATCAGTCATCAGCATATAGGCCTTTAGATACTATACACCTCTAATCAATCCAGTTAAGTCAGTAAACAGAGTTTATACTGTATTTTCAATTCATTTAGATTACAAGTGTATTACAGTACTAACAACTATCAAATGAATATTTGGATCTTTACCGTTAATTTACCAGCACAAGCTTTTTGGCTTTCTGTTTATTTGCTACCATTCAAAATATTTTTTACAACTAAAGAAAATATTCCGCGCACCTGTTAACGTACATTCTCTTTTTCCCTGTTTCTCTGAAATTCCTGGGGTCTTATCTTAACAACGCTTATCGATATCTGCTCCACACGCTCAGCGGCCAGAAGTATTCGGACATCAAAGCTCCACCATCAATGTTGCCAATTCAGAAGTTGCATGAATTGCTTCTTGAGATGTAACTTTTAGCGTTCACGGTATGTCGTGGTAGCTCAGGTATGGCCCCAGAGTCAAATCGGATTGTGTTCCTTTATTTTAATTATGTTTTACAGTAATTGTAAAACGTTACTTTGGTTTGTATGTACACCAAACGATTTGTAATATAGCCTGTGTTGATTTAGTTATTTTGGAGTTTTCAAAACAATTTACAGGCATGGTTGGTTGGTGGGAAGTGTGTATGAGTGCACAACCCTGAATTTTGTGTATGAGTGCTTAGACCTATGTTAAATACCTTACCGAACTCAACGTTACTTCACGTAATAAGCACAAATGTCAAACCCACCAACCACACACCAGAATTTATTTCCATTTGATTTTTACCCCTAATTAGGTTAGGTTTGAATGTGCTATCAGAACTAAATAGGCCTATGAGTATTCCAGTCGGGCATTTTTTACTTAATCTTTAAAAAACCCCAATAATTTAGTTTATGTTAATTAAGTTTGGTTACGTTTTATGTTTAGATATTGAATAGGGCCTATGTACTACAAAATAAACATAGGGTACATTAATTTTTTTTCGTCGGTGGTATCTAGTGCATTTAACAAAATTAAAAACCCAAAAAGTCATGGTATTAACCATTTCAATGCTGTGGACCGATATATCAGCTTTTGAATCCATTATCAATAAACACTGTTACTGCTTCATAAGCGATTGTACCGTTAGGCGCTCAGTCTGCAGTCTGAGTCTGACATGTGGTGAAACCTGGTAGACACGAATTGAACTACCTCGTCCAGCGCCTAGTGTCTATAATACCAACTGATCCACTGCAGCTGCTAGCCTGACCAGTGGCTGTGCGGTCTAAGGCGTTACCTTCCCGGCCGGGGGTAACACTTGGATCGAGGGTTCGAATCCCGTCACAGCCGGTGGTTTTTATGTGCAACTCATGGTGAGTTCACCTGTCTGTGGCAGAGTTGAGGGGGAGGGCAGATCTTAAGCAAACGGTGGACGGCTCAGGCCCAAGCTGACGGGATGGGTGGATTCTTTGTGATTTGCACATATGATCAGGTGTTTTACAACTTTTTACCTATCCTTTACTGTGTGTGTGTGTTCATCGGAAGCATGTTTTTATTAATTTTAACTGTTCAGGCGTTCAAGATATTTAAAAAATTAACAAAACATCAGAAATTCAACTACTCCTTTCAGAAGCTTAGCACTGAAAGGGTTAAAGGAAAGGATCCGAATATTTTCTTTCATTAGATCGTTAAGAATAAGTATAGCCTATTAACGTTTGTTAAATAGCCAAAATTACCCGTCACGGATAAACACACCAGATTGGAGAGAGGATTCTCTTGACTAATGCAGGGTGGTGTGAACTTAAAAATTCCATGAGAACGGAAGGGTACACTTTCATAAACGGAACAATACACAAAGCCGAATAAATTTATCGATATATTGATTAGATCGACTGTAAAATATTTTATCATCTGTATGTTAGTTATTACGTAATATTTGTTTTTTAGTTTCTTTTTCAAATAAACTTAAAATAAAAATGAAATAAACCTTACCTGCATAAACAAAATAATTGATTTACAAAACATAAAACTAAAAAACTAAACAAATTTAAAAGGTTTCTAGGAAATAGCTTTCTGGTATACAGTAGCATGTAAAAAGAACATACGATTTCCATAGATCCGTTAAAAGGTTGTTCCCGAGAATACATATTTAAGTATTATTGGAATCAACGTTTCTTACCTGTAAAAATTTCCAGACAATATCTTCCACATCTTTGAGACCAAACATAACCGAATAACCTAAATAATAGCTATACTGTATCGAACAATTTCATTTTGTTTTAGCGAATTTCCCCTATAGGGAAGAAGCTATTACCGCAGTCGGCATGGTAAGATCTAGGCCCGGGACCATGATAACTTTTCGTTTTGAGGTCCCCAGACCCCAAAAACACCATTCGTTCATAATATATATATATGTGTCCGTGAGCATGATAACTCTCGTAAAAATTATCCGATTTTGATGAAATTTGGTATAATCGTGTAAAGCAGCATTTATGACTTAAAGTTCGAAAACCAGACAGATTGACCTATCCGAAGGGGTATTTTGGGGGGGTTTTGTACCCCAAAAATGGGGGTTTTGCGTTTTTTACATATCATTTTGGAAAACGTCAAATTTTATTTTTTTTTAGAATCAGCTTAAAAAGACGCACGATTTGGTGTTTTGAACATTTCTCTATGTCAAATGGTTACAGAGATATTGAAAGTGCTAAACACAGTACGTTGTCCAATGTTATTCTAATGGAGAATAAGAAAAATTGTATATCTCGCTTATTTATCAACTTATCCTGATGAAACTTGGTATATTGCTTCATATCGCTGTGGTCTATTGATATTTGCACTAAAAACACTTTTTGGCTGATAGTTCCCGTAGCAGCAAACCTGCGTACTCAGCCCCATGTTATTCTTATAGAGAATAAGTAACGTGTTATCTCCCTTAATTATGAAAATAAATTAATAAAATTTGGTATGTGGCTTTACCTTCTCGACTTATATTGATATTTGTATAAAACCCCGTTTTTTGTGTTCCTTGCTTCAGCAACCCTGCATACTCAGCCGTCATGTTATTCTTATGTAGAATAATTAAAATTTCTTATAAATCGTTTATTTATGAATGTATATTGATGAAACTTGGTATGTGGATTTATGTGGTATTAAGATACATATATATGCATCGGAAATTCGCTGAGTATGCAGGTTTGCTGCTACGGGGGTATTTTATATGATCGCTCCATCATTTATGAATGTGTACCCGAATGAAAAGTTTCTGATAAACACTGAACCTTATTTGTGAATGCTACAGTAAAAATCTTTCAGAAAAAATAATATAGGCTATGAATAAGTTATTGGTCCAATACTTTCTATTTCAACCGGTTATGATTATGCAACAGTTAAAACTGTTAACACACTGTGGTGGTCAGGATAAGATTAACGCGGTTTAAATAATTATAGAGCTTTGTCACTTTTGTAAAAAAAGTGAAACCTCACTGGAAAACATCTAGCCAAAGAATAATAAAGACTAACATAAGTTGTGAAGAGGGTATTTGATTGGTTAACATATTTGTTGCCATGAAGATCGGAGGGTATAGAGCGTCAAAATGGCGGTCAGCATGTAAGCACAGTTTTTTACCCCAGACGAGACCTCTATAGATATATATATACCTCGTTGGATACGATAGGATTTGTTATTTAAAAACAACATAAGATAACCTAACCTAACACACTGTACAAGATGGGTGGTAAAAAAAAAAAAATACCATTTCAACATCGAAGGTCACTCTTGTCACTGACTTTGGCAAAAAATCAATTCCTAGGTTCTAAAATATAGATACCCCCGTAGCAGCAAACCTGCGTACTCAGCGAATTTCCAATGCATATATATGTATCTTAATACCACATAAATCCACAAACCAAGTTTCATCAATATACATTCATAAATAAACGATTTATGACATTTTTATCATTCTCCATAAGAATAACATGGCGGCTGAGTATGCAGGCTTGCTGAAGCAAGGAACACAAAAAATGAGGTTTTATACAAACATCAAAATAACTAAAGTAGGTAAAGCTACATACAAAGTTTTATTAATTTATATTCATAATTAAGGGAGATAATAGGTTGCTTATTCTCCATAAGAATAACATGGGGCTGAGTACGCAGGTTTGCTGCTACAGGAGCTATCGGCCAAAAAATGGTTTTTAGTGCAAATATTAATAGACCACAACGATATGAAGCAATATACCAAGTTTCATCAGGAAAAGTTGATAAATAAGTGAAATATACAATTTTTCTTATTCTCCATAAGAATAACATTGGACAACGTACTGTGTTTAGCACTTTCAATATCTCTGTAACCATTTGACGTAGAGGAATGATCAAAATACCAAATTGTGTGTTTTTTTAAGCTGAATCCAATGGTAAAAACAAATATTTGACTTTTTCAAAAATTATATGTAAAAAATTCCAAAAACCCAATTTTGGGGTACAAAACCCCCCCAAAATACCCCTTTGGATGGAGCGATATGGCTGGTTTTCGAACTTAAAGTCATAAATGCTGCTTTACACGTTTATACTAAATTTCATCAAAATCGGATCATTTTTACGAGAGTTATCATGCTCACGGACACATATATATATATATATATATATATATATACAGTTTCGAACGAATGGTGTTTTTGGGATCTGGGGACCTCAAAACGAAAAGTTATCATGGTCCCGGGCCTAGGTCTTACCATGCCGACTACGGTAATAGCTTCTTCCCTATAGGGGAAATTCGCTAATTCCCTATAGGGGAAATTCGCTAAAAAAATAGCTAGGATAAACTGGAAAATACCTGAAACTCATTCCGTTAATATCAAAATAAAATTATGGCCCCTATATAGTCCTGACACAGACTTGCTTGCTGCATTGAGAAATACACCCGCTATTGGCTAAATACACGGCTAATTTATCTACTTCAGAACTTGACGTTAAATTAAAACATATTGTCAATATTAGCAAAATGTGTACATACCACTAACTGTTTGTACGTTGTCTTCAGTTTTTCAATTGATAATCATCAAAAGTCCACATTTCTGATCCCAGTCATGGCCATGACGCCTCTAGCTTCCATGAAAAAAAAACCCTAAGTGCGAGGCCTTTGTAGGCGCGAGGCTCTTGTGCGGCTGCATCTGTCGCGCCGCCCTAAGGACGGCACTGGGTCCTTATCACGTTAAGTAGATACCTTGGGTTAGGTAAGGTGTATGAGGTGGTGTGGTCTGTCGGATTCATTTTAGTGTTTGGCCATTCCAAGGAGGTCTACAGCTTACCTCAGCAAACTTCTCACAAAAAGCGAGTGGACATATGTGAGATTTTGTAAATCCCAAATATAGGCTAAGCTAGTCCTCTTATAAAATCCTCCCTAATAGACAACCAAGGCCTATATATGGATACTTACAGCAAGGCTAAAATTAGAATGTGATGGTTGACAAACAATAGCATTGGCCTACCGTATCTACATTATATGAAAGTTAAATAGGTATGGTAACTTATTCTTAAAGAATACCATTTAATCTTCATATATTATTAAAAAGTTGTAGACAGTATGTCATGTATATTGACAGCATCAGAAGTTTGTTTTTAGTCACATCTTTCTTATATAGGCTACATGTTACTTATGAATAAAACTGTAGGCTATAGGCCTATACCAAAACATCAGGTCTAAAGTTATTCCCACAGATTATTTAACCAGTAATGGAATAATGTTCTCATTCTCGCCGATGTCACTTTTATCGTGTTAAATCCAACTAAACAAACCACAGTCTTATTAACAGATATGTATGAAACTACCATGGAAACATATCCATAACTCAGAAGGTTTACATTTGATTACCGGTATTCTTACAATGAAAATTAAAATATTATTATTGAGCATGAAGAACGTCACGTTTATAGTTTATGATTTTCGATCAAGATGTTAGAACAAATTATCAAAAAATAAACTTCTAGTTCGTAATCGTAACCTCAAAAAAGTAACGCCAAACATCAAGATGACAGCAACTAAAGAATTTTGACTGTTCTAAATAGCCTGTGTACGGTGTGCCACTAAGGTCAAAAGTGGTAGGGTAACTTACTGAAGAATGTTAAAATAATTATTAAAATGTAATAATAATTCGACAATCTCCGGTATAGTTTATCAGAATCATTAAATCGTCGAATCGTTAACCTTAAAAATTTCATGACAATCCATCCACCGGTGGAAATGGAGAGCGTATCAGGAATTAGATTTTTAGACTGAGGTATAAGGATTTTCGCTTCGCTTCAATCCAATAAGATAACTTTATATATGAAATTATAAGGTTTCCACCAAGCTATATAACATAAATATTAATCAGTGTTAAGAATAGCAACCTAATTAATATACCGTAGCCTATCGAACAATTTCATTTGGTTCTTTATTTTGTTCCACTTATGAATGTATAGCCGAGTAAGATCGAAACCATATTGGATTCGCCTGGGTAAATTAAATGTAAGTTAAACAAGTCAAAGCCTATTTCAGATTTAAAATTTGTATCACTTTACCCTTGTTTCTGAAAAAACAAATGTGATTTCCAAACTCTAGAGGTAAATTTACATGAGGTTAGTTCAATGAAAATGATCATTTTCAATCGAAAAGTAGGCCTACGACAACTTATGCCAAAAGCCACAATTATCCAGAGACTAAGTTTTACCTTACCGAACAAATTTATAAAATGTTTATTTTGGATAAAAATGAAGAAATTTAGTCAAAAATTGTATTAAAACAGTGGTGTATGGACATCATAAACTATGCCTAGAAAATTAAAGTCGATAGGCATACCTTACAAATATTAACCTCCAAAAAGGACCAAACTTATTGAGTTTGCCTTATTGAGTTTGAATAAACAAGTTCTGGTAATGCAATTATCATTTTGTAGGAAAATAAATTTATATTAAACTTCAGTTTTCAATCTGACAGAAAGGAAATAGGCTAGTCCCAGAAAATGGTGAAAATTAATGTGCCACATAAGTTTTAATAACATACCATCATAGTTAAAAGCACGATGTATAGGTAGCTATAGTTTGTTCTGTTTTCTGTTCTTACAAATGTTAATTATTGTAATATTGTAAAGTTGCATTGGTGATAACCGCCAAATAAAAAACCAAAACATTAATTTTATTTGGTAACTTACCGTAAGTTTTATAAGCAAGATAATAATATTTTTAACAAATTAAGACTTTCTACTTTTAATGAATGGAAATTGTAATGTAAATAATTACATATATTAGCGTATAATCACTTCAATAATTTTCTTGTTGACATCTTTACTTTCGGTTATAATTCTATAATTCTGTCTGTCGTCTGGAGTCTGGACTGGACTGGCCAAAGTCCCATTAATAGTGCAGCGCTCAGCCTGCATTTCTTTACATAGAGTACGGTACCAATAAAGTTATTTATTATAATAGTATTTAAAATAATAATGCATCTTTTAATTAGTATAAAATAAAATATACATACAACTTTTAAAAGCTAATAAAATTTAAAACTTAGTTTTTGTGTTTCAAGTTACGAAAAGAAGTTTTTCCTAGTCAACATGAACATGAATAACTAAGTTGCAGTTCTGTAGTGAATCTATGGCACTGTGACTTACGTTACTCTATAGTTGAAACATAGACGTTGGCTAAATATCAACGATTCAAGTACCACTAAAATGGCTCCCAATGTTAATCTTATGGGATAAAAAACAGATTTGTTTTAAAGATAATTTTATTATTACTTATCCAAATATTCCCAATAACGAACTTGACCGAGATTTCGTACTATAGAATCTATCTCTAAAGTTTGAAGTGCATCTGTAGAGGCGTTTTTGAGTTATTTATGACAAAGACACGCCAGTTCGAGTTGATTCTCTTACCACTGTAAGCAGTAAAGTTATGTATAAGGATTTCGTTTCACTCAATCCAATTAATATTAGAAACAATGTACGTATGTATGTTAAGTATTTTATCTTGTTGATTTTGCTTTTAGAAGGTGTTGAATAGTTGCAATGTGAATAATACAATACATTGCAGTAAACTAACCTTTCTTGCCACATATGCGTTGTATTAGTTAATTATTTTTAATAATTGAAAAATTTTATAACTAGGGTACATTAAATGGTTTCTCCAAATTAATCCAAAAGTAAAACAAAACCGTGGCTCATCGCTGGAATACTTTATTTAGAGCAATTTAATGTTTTAAATGTAGATACATTTTCATTTTTAGCGAATTTCACCTATAGGGAAGAAGCTATTACCGAAGTCGGCTTGGTAAGACTAGGCCCGGTACCATGATATATTTTCGTTTTGAGGTTTCCAGACCCCAAAAACACCATTCGTTCGAAACTGTATATATGTATATATATAAATGTGTGTTTCCGTGGGTGCGATAACTCTCGTAAAAATGGTCCGATTTTGATAATATTTGGTACAACGTGTAAAGCATTATTTACGACTTTAAAATTGAAAACCAGACAGATCGACCCATCCAAAAGGGTATTTTTGGGGGGTTTTGTACCCCAATAATGGTTTTTTTGAAGTTTTTACATGTAATATTTAATAAAGTCAAATTTTAGTTTTCACCATTGGATTCAGCTTTAAAAAACACACAATTTGGTGTTTTGATCATTTATTTACGTTAATTGGTTACAGAGATATTGGAAGTGTATACACAGTACGTTTTCCAATACTATTCTTATGGAGAATAAGAAAATAACTATAGCTCGGTTATTTATGAACGTATAATAACGAAACTTGGTATACGGATTCATCTGGTTGTGGTCTATTGTTATTTGCACAAAAAACACAATTTTTACCGATAATTTCCGTAGCAGCAAACCTGCGTCCTGAGCCCCCATGTTATTCTTATGGAGAATAAGTAACATGTAATGTATCCCCTAATTATGAACATAAATTAATAAAATTTGGTATGTTGATTCACCTAGTTGAGTTCTATTGATATTTTAATAAAAACCAATTATTAGTGTTCCTTGTTCAGCAAACCTTTTATACTCATCTCCAATGTTATACTTAAGGAGAATAATCAAAATGCTATATATCGCTTATTTATAAATTTATATTGATGAAACTTGGTATGCGGCTTCACCTAGTTGAGTAATATGATATTTACACAAAATCCCATATTTGTTTTTCCTTGTTGCAGCAAACCTGCGTACTCATTCCCAATGTTATTCTTATGGAGAATAATTCAAATTCAATATATCGCTTATTTGTGAATATATTTGAATGAATCTTGGCATGCGGCTATATGTGGTATTAAGACATATATTTTGCATTGGAAATTCGCTGAGTACGCTGGTTTGCTGCGACGGGGGTGTTAAATATTGGCGCAACAATTTAAATTACATCAAATACATTGGTACAATATAATAACTTACTGTAAATGTTTTACAACACATATGCTCATTCATCTACAAGTAAAACATGAAATCTGTGGGTTGATTTGTTTAACATTAAGCTTTCCTCGGAAGGTAAGATTCAATAAGGGTGGAGAGGAAATCGAAGCAGAGCAGAAGAAACTTGTTCCAACATCAATTGCGATTTGATTAGTAATGCAAACGTAGTTTCAGAAATCAAACTAAATGATTGCTAACTTAACATATCAAAAACAAAAATTATTATAATGAAGATAGTTAATCTTTACGAGTATCGTTTGCTTTTTACAACTTAAACGTACAACATTTTCTTCCAATCACGGTAATATTGCCCATTGCTTGTTTCATCATTTTTCAGTATTATCAATTATAAAAAGTTTATTATGAGCTTAGATAAAAAATATATATTTTGCAACCATTCATGTTGTTTTAGTATCCCTGATATGACTAATCTATTTCCTGTAATTGGCTGCTGTCACAGTTTCCAAAGCGTACTTAGGTAACGTTGTATTGTTTGTTAATTATTTCTAAAGTGAGATCACCTCTATAATGTTAGTTTCAAAAAGATTTACTTTCTACTAAATTAAAGCAATATTATCTGATTAAAAAACTATAATTACATTGTTCTTTGATTGATTTGTAGTTTTTAATCGGCTTACAAGCACTTACATTAGAATTACTTTTTAACGACACTTTCTCAAATACGGGCAAATCTGACCTACCTGCAAATTAATCCTCATTTAAAATATCAGCGAAACTTAAAGTTTAGTAATTGATATGAGGTTATTTATTTACGAATCTACATAGTATTGTGCAATGATATCATGGAAATAAACTAGATTTGATTTGTTCTAAAAGATTGGAATGTTTTGCAGTCAATGATGTGTGATAGTCCACCGCCAAGGAAAGTAAAGGGAGCGTGAAAACCAGATGTTGAATTATTAAACGGTCATAACCCCGACTTTCCGCCAGGGGCGGTACAGTTTTTCTTATCGACCAAAAAATCCCTTTTTAGCAGTAACGTAAAAAATATTATATTGAAGTACATGCGTAAGTCAGGACACAATTTTTCTTCGAAAAATCATTTAGTGATGCATGCCGAAACATTGTAGATCGACAAAATGTTAATATTTCTGTATAATTTATTCCACTTGTTCAGTTATAGTGACTATAAATGGCATAACTGTAAAAATGTAAAGAGTCTGTATATAAATTTTAAGTAATAATCTGCCTGGTTCCAGATTAGATACATTGGATACTATTCACTGTTCATAAACATTGGATACTGTTAATTGGATACCCTGCAGCAAATCTGATTACCAAGCGACTTTACGATGCATACACTATATACACATAAACACAACATGAAGGCACTTACAAGTATTTTGATATAAAATATGCATAAATAAGTGAGATATAAGATGTTATTTTATTAATAATTTGCCTCCTGTATTGAAATTGACTAAACACATTGTACATTGACTAAACACGATCATTCCTGGTAATATTAAGATTAAAAATTGTTTATAAACAACATGGTTTAATTTATCCAAGGCCAAATAATAATGACACTTACTAAAATATCAATCAGCAACTACTAACCAGACATTGTGAAATGTATATTCACATATCTAAAAACCTTCAAATTTCTGCAATGAAAAACATTTATGTGATTAAAAAAACCTTTATAAATAACATCAAAACAAACTAAATGCGTACAATGCAATGACGTGTAATATTTTAACACATGGAAGGTCAACTAAATGGGAAACCACGTGTTTAATTATTTAGTCCGACGTTTCTTCTCTAGAAATGTTTAACAGGTAGTATATAGTTAGGCCGTAGAATTTGATGAGTGTTACATACAATTTAACTAACCGTTGCGTCGGTAGCCAACAAATTTAAAAATATATATATATCTATAGATGGAAAAATGTGTATCATAAAAGTATTATTAAACATTTACAGTGTCCTGCATACGGTAGTAGTATTTCAAAGCGAATACAATATTTTACAAAGTCCTTTTAGTTGTGTGGTCTGATTGCCGAGGATAATTAAATAGGTAAGTAATTAATTACCAAATTAAGCTTGTATGTTGTTTAATTATTTCAATTTACGTGTTTATTTAAATTATCTCCCTTACATGATTATCATTTAATCTCCCATATTTAAGTGACTTAATATTGAAATTTGCATACATTGGCCATTTGGTTATAAACTGAAGGTTTGTTTAAGTTCCAAATTTGTCGGGTAATTAAACTGTGGAGATACAAGTTATCTAAAGATGAATCACTTATACAAACCTTCAAACTTAAATGTTTAACCACCCCGTATCCGTAAAACGCATCTAGGTAATTGTTCATCCCTGTACAATTTAGTTTATCTAGGGTCAAGATCTTTGGGAGATTTAATAAAGAATGTGTTTAGTTCATGCAATATCTGCCATATACCCGAGTGAGATACCAGATACGTACTCCTTGACAGGGTGACCGATTGGAGTCTAGACTCGACTTGGTTCCAGAGGAAACTTCTGCCGTTTGGCTGGAAAGCGGACAGTATTTGTTAAGTGCTGCATTTTATGACAAAACTAAAGAACTTTGTATGGCTGATATATATGTATGAATATATGTTCAAAAGATTAACTTGAAAACAAAACCTTCCTCTTAATATTAATGGGTTTTCAATCACGTGAACCCCTGAGAGAATTTATGATATTTTATGTAATTAGATTCGTTTAGAAACCGTATCAAACTGTAATAGGTTAATGTAGCGTTAGCCTCTTTAACAGTTTGAACTGGAAATTTCCTGTTCGATTATTAAAATATTAGGTATCGCCACTAATGAAAACTTCACACACATCACACACCAGCTATTTGAAATGTAATATTGTTGAATCTGTTGATTCACAGCTGATGATTCAGTTGTGCCAATATCCGGCAAATCCTACCCATCATCGCAGATTATACAGCCGCCGTGTTGGCAGCCCTGTTACCTTTCTTCTTTATAGGTTATATCTGTACTCTGAAAAATTAGTTTTAATTTTTAATAACAATAATATTAATAATATTAATTGGAATATATAATATATAATATTAATAATATTAATAATAATATTTATTGGAAAAAATCCCAAAATCATCATACCAGCAATGAATATACATGTGAACAACAGTGAAACACAATCAAATAAAACAGCTGTAGTGTCACATTATAAAAGAGTATCTAGTAAACCCTCTATACCTTTACCATGAAATAGTAAATACAATTTCTTGAAATCATTTTACCATTGAATTAATAAATAATTAATATTTTACACATCAAACACATGTGCAATTAGTAAATTCAGTTTTCAGCAACATAAAAATGGTTCTCGGTGTTACAATAAAACAATTAAAATATAGTTAGCTGTTGTTTTTGTTTCCCATATTTGTTTTTTGTTGTTGGCTTATTATTTATCTATTTAATATTGACCATTATCTGTATTTAGTGGCTCTTCAGTACCTTGATTTTTTATTACCAGTTTATTTTTTTCTTTTATAAACGTGTTATCCTACGTGTAATATAACCAATATTGTAAAGGTTGATACGTTGGAAATAAATGAAAATATGAATTGAAGCAATTTTATTTGTTTCCTTCCCAAGGAAATATTTTACCAATGCAACTCGATATTATGCTTAAATATGTCACCTTGACCTCGTTTTGCAACTACTTCAAGTTGATATCAACCCCAGTGATATATAAACTGGAGTTCAGCTCTGATCAAGTTACATAAAGCCTCACCTCGGGATTCGATAAAAACAGAGGAAATGGGACTGCAGCAGAAACCTAGTTTACTCGAGCTTCCGTTGAGATTTTGTTAATACAACATTTGTAGATTACAAGATAGTGTGTTTTGCAGCTTAAAAATTGCTATTTTATAAGTCTTGTAAAGCCTATTATTTAAAATATATTAATAGTAGTAGGATTAGAATGGTAATAAATAATCAGTAGCCATGGGATCTTATGAGAGGCGCATTTACCTAGACCTACCTGTACATGAACAAATCCCCATACAGTGTAAAATAAAGTAAACGAGTTTGCACGCAGCTCGCTGACGTGAGGGAAGTGAATTTCCACTTAAAAACTTTTAAAACTCAAAATCAGTGTAAAAACATATATTTTTCCAATTTTTATTGAAATCTGAAAACATAGATTTTTTGGCTGTTCTGATACTCCTGGTTTCATTTACTTGCAAAGCTGGGAATACAATTTTGCGCATTATAAGGTTAGGAGAAGGTCCAGACAGGCTTGAAAGTAGGTGTGAGGTTGCTGGGGATAATAAAAGTACTCTAACAAAGGAATAGCATGCGTTTCTAGTGTAAAACCCCCATAAGACAACGTACTGTGTTTAGCCGATACACATTTTCCTTAATAACTCGGTAAATATTTATGCTAGAATGATGAGAGAGGGCTTAAAACTTTCGCCTCTCTAATTCCCACCTTTTTACATGCATTAATTTTACATCTGGGGCTTTTCTGATCCTTTTTGGGCCCAAAAACTCTAAATTTGAAAGATTAATCCCCAAAAAATGGGTTTAGAGTTTTCCGATTATTTTGCCCAACGAACTTGTCCAACAGATTATAGAAAGGAACGTCCCTACCAAATTTTTAAGTAAATCGGACAAAAAATGCGACCGCTAGAGTGCATACACATATATATATATATATATATATATATACATACATACATATATATATATATATATGTATATATATATATGTATATATAAAATTTTGAACGACCCCCCAAAACGTGTTCAGGGGGTCACGTTAGGAACTTCTATGGTGGTCCCGGGCTTAAGTTTCACCGTGCGGGTCATGCTAATAGTTCACTTTCCAAAGGAAATTCACTAATAAGTAAAATTAATCAAGCAAATTTATTTACAAAATCAGTCCAAACTGAAATTAAATTCTTTATTGACCGTAAACGTAAATTAAATGCATGAACATTATCAATATGAGACCAAATATACTTCAAACAGGACATGTAAATTGTTGGCAATTTATACGATGTTTCAAAAAATATGACTTGAAATATAAGCATAAAATACTTTTTAAAGAGCGAGTGCAAGTCATAAGTACATTTTGAAACAAAGCAATCTCTTGGTTAAAATTTATACTTATTTCCATGTAGATTTTTGATTGATTGTGGAACTTATGATAGTAGAATAACTTGACGTCTGGTGTCCAGCTGGGTAACTTATGTCTGTCGCAGATGATATTATTGCTTGCCTTATCTCATCACTGTCGGAAAACTCTAAGAAGTTGTTTCTTATGTTGAATCCAATAATACTGAACAATGGTTCGATGAGAATTCCAAGGTTACAAGAAAAAAAAGCTGATTAATTTTTAGATTGGTCATAAGGATTCAGTTATTTTGAATTTTTCTGGTGGGAAAGTGTTGCTGTTGCAAAAGATGAATTTAGGTTCCTAGTTTTCTCTTGGATACAAATTTAAACATTTCATCTTACAAAGAGAATGGTGCAAGGATAAAAGTTTCAGATTTCTGTCATCAGGAATGTTTGTATTGAGAAGGCTGTCCATAATCATAAACTGTAATATACGTCTTTAGCAAACTCTTATTTATCCCTTTCTTTCATAAGCAGTCGGGATTTGGGGATCTGAGAATCCTCATTCAAACACACCCTTCATTATTTAGAAAAGGGCTGTGAGAATAATGGCAGGAATTGACAACAAAACAAAATTCACGTGCTCTCTATCTCGAGGCATTTGAATTACTTTCATTCCCTTCAATTTATATTTTGGAGTCTAAGACTTTGTTAAAAATAACTAGCGCCTATTTAATTATTTCTTGGCTTTATATAGTACAAACTAGTATAATATAACATAATTTATCCTTTTTTTAAAACTATAAATTTTCAATAAACTACCCTCAGAAAAAAATACATTAGACCTAGTACGTTTTAAGATAAATGAAAAACTGTTCTTGCTTAATTATTATTTTTGTTAGGAATTTGTTTTTGTATTTGATTTGTCTTGTTTAAAATAACGAATGTTGACGCAAATTTGTTCGTTCTATGATAGTAAATATGTTTGATTTTATTTTGTAACAAATGATCGGAAATTATTAACAAATACCCCCGTCGCAGCAAACCTGCGTACTCAGCGAATTTCCTATGAATGAATATATTTCTTACTACCACATAAAGCCACTTAACAAGTTTCATACAAATACTTAAATAAATAAGTGATATATAGCATTTTATTTATTCTCTATAAGAATAACATTAGGGCTGAGAACGCAGGTTTGCTGCAACGAGGAAGATAAAAATGCGGGTTTTTTGCAATTATCAATATAACTCAACTAGGTGAAGCTATATCCCAAGTTTTAATGATTTATGTTCATAATTAAGGGAGATATAAAGATTTCCGTATTCTCCATAAGAATAACATTAGGGATGAGAATGCAGGTTTGCTGCTAAGAGGATAATCAACAAAAAATCAATTTTTGTGGAAATATCAATATACCAGTACTAGGTGAAGCCACCTACCAAGTTGCATCAATGTACGTTCATAAATAATCGAGATATCAAATTTTAAATATTCTCCATAAGGATAACATTGGACAACATACTGTGTTTAGCACTTTGAATATCTCTGCAACGGTTAGGCGTAGAATCACAATTTAAACACCAAAATGATTGTTTTGTAGAGCTAAGCTGATTGGTAAAAGCAAATGTGAAGTTTACATAGAAATGAACTGAGGAAAAGCCAAAAACCTTTTTCCCATAAGATTAACATGGGAGATTTTATGAGCAGGTTTTTTTGGATTTTCTCCGCAACCACTTAACCTAGGTTAATAATTCAAAATACCATATTATTTGTTTTTTAAGCTCTATAACATGGTCAAAACCAAAATTAAGTTTAAAAAAAAATTTAGGGTGAAAAATGCAAAAAACCGATTTTTGGAAAATTTAAAACCCCCATAAACCCCCCTTCCCGTGGTCCGATATTTCTGGTTTTCGAACTTAAAGTCATGAATGTCACTTTACACATTTGAGCCAAATTTAATCGAAATCGGACGTTTTTTACTCAAGTTATCGCGGTAACGGACACACATATATATATATATATATATATATATATATATATATATATAAATTTGAACGAATAGTGTTTTTGGCATCTGGGGACCTCAAAACAAAAAGTTATCATGGTCTCGGGCTTAAGTCTTACCATGAGACCTACGGTAATAGCTTCTTCCCTATAGGGGAAATTCGCTAAAAGAAGAGTTTAAAATGTGAAATACCAGTGCAACGTATTTAGTGATTTACATTGTTCTTTGGTGTTGGAAACGCTGCTATACGTAGACCGGGAATACGTGTCATGTTTGAAGTATATAGGCATAAGTATGGCGAGGCTTGTATCAGTAAACGTATCGCGTTAATATAAGGCAAATGTAACGTATTAGTTTGTTAATGAGAAGAGTCTAAATATTGACACTGATCCAAGTAAAAGATTAAAGTTAAATTTATTATTTATTGTATTTGATTTTATCCATCATGATACTTCCATGCATAAGTTACTCAAACGCTTATTACTAAAGCTGTGTTATTGTTAAAAGAACAATGTTATTCGACATTTAGAACATTATTATACAAGGCAGCTTCGAAAGTCAGCCTTTTTGCATGTTTGATTTGGTTTGAAAAAAATAAACCCTCTACAGGCAAACAACTTCATTTGAATAACTAATTGTAATCTTCAGTTTTTATAAAAAAAAACGAGGCTATAACCCGTGCAGAAAAATTCGTTCACTTGAATATTCAAAGCCTGTGATGCATTAACATAAATATAAAGAAGACAAAATAAATATACACTAACTCCAAGAACACAATTATAAAGTTAATAGTAATAGTAATATTAATAGTAAAGTTGAGAAAGTAAATAAACACAATAAGATACATTCTAAGGCAGTTAATTAAAAACAATTTTACAAACACCTTTTGCATAATTTCAAACTAAATTCCCTATCTCAATATCTATAAAAAACGTTAAATAAAGTTGTTGTCCTAGGACAACTTTTTATCGAATTTCTGACGTACATATAGAGGTTAACTTGCAACTTTACTTTTTTTCTGTAGCAGAACGGTTAACACTCAATACTTGGTCCCTCGTTCACCGTGCAGATGGAGCGCCCATAAGCGATGTGTTTCAAAGCCAACGGCTTAGTGTCCTGAAATAATTTACTTGAGCGCCTTCACGTGGGTCGCGGGCACAGTTGATGCAACCTGCAAAAAAAAACAACTATATCATTAGTGACAAAAATCAGGTAGCAAAACGCCATCATCCATTTTCCATAAGAACTTCACGTGAACATGGAATTGAGTGTATTTTAAGATTATTTCGTTAATGTAACCTAAACTGCCCTTCACTATTGGATTAACGTCAGATGGGCAAGTCAGTTATGACCGTCGTGAAACACTATTACAGTGATCAGCCATTCTATGCTTGACCATGTCCGACTTGCGAGGCAGAGCTCCACCTCTGAGCTACAGTGTCCGGTAATAACATAATTCTGAAATGTCGACGTTTAAAATAGATATGATAAAATAATGTGATGCAATAATAATCTAAACTGTTAACAAATAAATGATTAAAGACTCTTGCTCCATATTTTAATATATTTGAAAGGGTAATAACATAACGGTAAATCTAATATATAAGTGCGCGCGCGCGTGTTTGTGTGTGTGTGTGTATAAACAACTAGAAATGCCCATGTGCAGCTTTCTCATTGAAACACCTGTTTTGAGTTAATTGAACTTGTTACTGTAAGATGTTTGAGTTGAAAAATAAATGATAATCACTTATTAAGTTATAAATTGTGTGGTTTTGAATTGGTTTTATTATTTATTTTTCGCATTTTGAGGTGAATGTAATCTTCAAAATAATAGCTCAAATATTGGTTGCTATTTTGTAATAATGGATGTATGACAAAGAACACCTGTGAGAAATGATATATAACGATAATTTATTTTACATGAATTTAAAACTATAAAACAAATTAGATGTTATATTAATATTTTTGCAAATTATAAGCTTTTATTTTTGAAAAACTTTAACAAGATTCTATGAAACAGGGAGTTAAAAGTCATATGCTTAATTAGCTGTTGAAATGGATTTTATGTTATTCCAATAGGTGAAAAGTTATTTTTATAAAGTTCTTAAATATAGGTCTAAAACGTTTAAACCACATGTATCCAACAATCTACCCTGATATAACTGCTTGATTGGTTTTATGGTATAACTTGTGCATATTAAATTGAAATAATGTTGCTTTAAAGCTTAGAATAATTAAAACAACAATTCAAGTGTATTATTTTAAAGCTGAGCAAATAATATGGTTGTGTTTACAAAAGATAGCTGACGCTCATTTACATCCACATCACGTTTTTCATCTGTCCGACTTAGTCGTTTTGTGCAAAGATTGCATGCGGAGTTGATGTGGATTTATCTTTATATAGATACATATTTAAGATTATTTAATATAAAAAAGTAGTTATTTGAAAACTAAATAAAACTGATAAATAAAAAAGTTTAATACAAACTTATTATTACCGATTATATAATTAGTTATTGTTGGTATAATATACTTGATTTTATTTTAAACTAGCTGGCCCGACATACGTTGTCTTGTCCTAATATCATTAATTTGTTTTATGTCAAAAACTCGTTCATTTTAAGATGAGCTCTTTCGCTTCGCTCTCTCCCCTATTTTTATATAGTGCTAACTTCGGCATCGAAAAAAAAGTTTGAGTTGTCATTCGAGTAGATTTGTTATTTCCGTAATGAACATATGTTTATGTCTTCCAAGTATCTTTAGATATAATATTGTTAACAGCTGTTTGGTCTAACTAACTGAACTTTGATCAAATCAATGGGAACTTTAAAGGCCAGTGGGACAGAGCCCTTAGGTCGGATTAACAATTTGCTTTTATAAAAACCTTGTCCTGACATTAACGAACACAACAACAAAATTATTCAATTTGGTGCACTCATTCTCAAGTTATGGCGTGACCAAGGGAAAAAGGGATTCTTTTTTATTAATTGAGATTGATTGATATCGTTTTTAAACAGCTCATAACCATAATACTTTGTAAATATAGATAACTATTATAATATAACAACAAAAAGGTTACATAAAATCAAAGATATTTTTCTTCTGAAGTTCCAAGTTGCCATCGACCATTAATAGTACAATTTGTCGGAAGTTTGATTTCATTATTAATTTTTGCTAAATGATAATTAACCCGAAAATTAACATATATTAATACAATTTAAATTAAGCTTAAGCTGTATTGCTAATTAAAACTGTTTTTTATTTACTACGATTAAAAAACCCGTCGCAGCAAACCTGCCTACTCAGCGAATTTTCAATGTCTTAATACCACATAAAGCCGCATACCAAGTTTCATAAAAATATATTCACAAATAAGTGATAAATAAAATTTTAATTATTTTCCATAAGAATAACATTAGGGATGAGTATGCAGGTATGCTGCAACAAGTAACACAAATTAATGGGTTTTTATGCAAATATCAATAGAACTCGTTAAAGTAAATTCACATACCAAGTTTCATTCATATACATTTATAAGTTAGCGATATATAACAATTTAATTATTCTCCTTAAGAATAACATGGGGACCGAGTACCTAGGAACCTTAAGTGAAAATTTGTTATTTTTGGGCAAACAACAACAAACCACAACCAGATGAAGCCATATGCCAAGTTTCCCAGTTTATATTTATAAATAAGCGAGATACAAAATTTTTCTTTCTCTCCATAAGAATAGCATTAGACAACGTACTGTGTTTAGCACTTGCAATATCTCAGTAACCAATTGACGTAGAACAATGATCAAAATACCAAATTGTTTTTTTTAAAAGCTGAATTCAATGGTATGAATTAAAATTTGATTTAAATCAAAATTACATGTGAAAACCCCCAAAAAAAACTTTTTGGGGTACAAAACCCCCCCAACCAACCTTCGGGTGGTGCGATTCGTCTGGTTTTCGAACTCGTTCAAATAAATGGTACTTTAAACATTTTTAACAAATTTCATAAAGATCGGGCCTTTTTTACGAGAGTTATCGTGCTTACGGATACAGACACGTACACACTCACACACACGCATATATATACATATATATATATATATATACATATACATACAAATAAATACAAAATTTAAACGATTGGTGTTTTTGGTATCAAAGGGCTTCAAAACGAAAAGTTATTATGGTCTCGGGCTTAAGTCTTACCATGAGTCTTACGGTAATAGCTTCTTCCCTATAGAGGAAATTCGCTAAAACTAGACATAAGTATTTTCTACTGCTGTAACATATGATTGGTCTGAAACACTAGATACTATTTTATGCACTGTAGTCTTTTAAAACACTGAACGGTCACAGATTAAATAAACTAACTTTTATAAACTTTGATACCGTATTTGTTCAATTAATGGGCACTCAGTAGCTGCAAATATGCCCTTTTGTTCATTATTGAAAACATTCGACTCGGGAAGTAAAAAATGGAAAGTTAATGGACATAATAAAATTAGTAGTTTTGATTATCAAACCACAAACGCAATATACTGTTTCACTCCGGGAAACCCAAATTAATTAAAACCCGTCATCTGACAACCGTCTCTGAATCCGAGAGAGTATATTACAGTAGGAAGTAGATTTAATAGTTTTTTATTAAAAAAAAACTTTAATTGATCCAATCTTTAATTGAAAAAATTACTACTAAAAAATTGCCTAAAAATATCAATAAATTCAAGTTAAAACAATAAAGTAAATAAGCAGTGTAAATAGTTTAAGTGGGATATTATCAAGTTAAATTTTATAAATACGTCAATGTGTTATTTAAACTTACCATCTATGACGTCCATCTAAGGCCTACTGGCCCAGGGAGGGATCACATACACATCACCATTACGAACAAAAAATTATAAACGACGAAACAATATTTATTTTAGATTTGTTGTGACAATATCCCGGACTGGCACATCCTTCCGACATTTTTTTCGTTTGATCTAAAGTACTTGCAACGTTACATTCTGTCGTTCTTCTGCCATAGGCAAAGTAAACTTCATTTACTTGTTACCCAGTATCACTTAGAATCGGACTCTTCGAGCATCTGGCAAAAGATCTTCAAAAGAGGCTCCAGTACGAACAGATTTTACAAATTCTCCCGTAAATGGATAACCCGAAATTATTTATTTATCTCTGGTTTTGTAAGCGAAAAAGATCTTTAGCGATTTTACTGAGCAGAATGTCGATGTTACAAATAACGATCTCTCGATCAGTTTACAACAAATTGTGTATTTGCAAATTTTAAAGTGGTTAAATGACTAATCGATCAACTGTTGAACCATGCAAAGCTGTAATGTTGGTCATGAATCCACCACTAAGCTGTGTCCATCGCAGCGCTTACAGTAAATGTCCTCCTTCCCTCGAGAGGATCATGATGGCTCTGACTAGCTGATTAAAAAACAACATTAACACTTTTAAAACGGTAAATAAATTTTCCTTCTAATTTAAATTTCTCTTTTTTATTTTATTTTTTTGGTTAGTAGAATTGATTCAACGTTTATTCTCCTTAATCAAGAACGATCAGCTAATTTTTGCCAAGCTGTTACCTGCAATAGTTAGAATTAACTAAAACTATTCTACTAATTAATGATTTATTTATTTATTATTTAGACATTTTACTAATAAATATAATTTATTAATTATTTACTAGTGTTTGATTTTATAATAAGTTTTACTTACCTGTGAACGTTTAAAGAAATTAAAGACCAAGAGTTAAATATTGTTTTGCTATTTCAAAAGGATTTATTTACCTTCTAGATAAAAGCCCCAGTGGACGTAATCCCTTTTTAAGAGAAATCCCCATGTACCAGAAGTTATGCTTTACACCACACTGTTTCCATTTCACTTTAATAATGTTCCAAATGGAATGGGGTCATCGAGTGTTAAATAAAATCCATTCAAAATATTTTATAAAGATATTACCATTGAAGCACTGGTAATATTTGGTTTAGCAGCAAGTGCTTTGGTTTATGAGTCGTAGTATAAATAAAGTCACGTAATAGCTTGTAATATCTCACTTAAATGTTATAAAATTCGTAAACAAACATGTTAATTAAATATTATTGGCAAAAAAGATTGCAGTGTCAGAATAAATAATGTTATGTAAACAAATTTATATTTAAAATGACATAAAATAGTAATTAAAGTAAGCTATGTAAATGTATAGTTTTCTGATTATATATATATATTTAAAAGAGCAATCAATTTCCACACGGACGAACGTTAGCTCCCTGATCAATTTGACCGCTCAAACCAAAGGTCAGGCAGTAGTTGCGGTTACCCACGGAATGTGTTCTGCGGCTGAATTCAGTGCAATTAGTTTGGCTACCTAATGTACTAAAATTTACACTGCGTCGACGTTGCTTCTTATAAACGTGTTTGCAGGCGTGCGACTGACGCGACGTGACAACTCTATATATGACGCATATTGTTTACATAACGTTCTATTTTTCCCTGGGATACAATATACAAGTATTGGAGACTAGTTAAATTTGCCGATGCAATTATAAACAAAAAATTTCAACAAATCCAGATCACTATACAGTGTTTCACTCATTAATAAATATGTACTTTATATGTTTCTTGTATATGATTATAATATTATTAAAATTTGTGATTACATCTGGTTTTATTTAATTTAGTTTTTAGATATAAATCTCCTTACTGTATTTAAATAAAAAAGTCCATTATTTTTTCATTTTTTCAATGTACCCGTAGCACATTGCAAAACGGGTAGGGCCTGTGTTACGTGTCTCTATTGTAATCCCTATGATTCTACCACAATATTTACATAATAACCATAGTATAACCATAGCGATCAAGCCGGTATAGTTTAATTGAAGTGCGGAATTGAAGTTTTATAGATATTCATTAATAAAAAATTGGGAGATTAATTTTACCTTGGTAAAAAACAAACTGAATTTTTTTTCTTATTTAAAGTATGATAATGTATGTTATAGAATAATACGGTATTTGATGGGGAATCCTTTTGTGTGATCAAAATTACTGACACAAACAATTCCGCACTGAGTCCAATCATCTTTATCCCGTGAAGTGTATGGAAGCGTAACCAATCTACATGCAATTATTTAGCATGATCATGATTACAATTATAATAATACTAAGACATTTTCTACATTATAAATCTACACAGCCAGGAGTATCATATAGGTTTTTTTTAAGTCTACAAGTTAGCTACTTCACCACCAGAATAATTTGTTTACTGTATACTATATGTTTTATTTACTTTTTTCTACGGTGGGAGATGTGATGTATTCAAGGGGTTTTTGTATTTTAGTATATTATATTTTTGTAAAAATATAATTTTGAAAAACAAATTTGTGTTGGGTATGCAGAAGATAGATTTTTATGATTTGGTAAGCTAATAAATAAGGTAAATTATACTATCAAAAATATTATGGGACCAATCAGACCATAAAATTTAAAAGGTTTATCGCTTACAATCTTACGCTAGGTTGATCCAAGATTCATGTCTTAGGGTTTTGCTGCTTAAATTTAAAAGGTTTATCGCTTACAATCTTACTCTAGGTTGATCCAAAATTCATGTCGTAGGGTTTTGCTGCTAAAATTTAAAAGGTTTTTCGTTTACAATCTTACTCTAGGTTGATCCAAGATTAATGTCATAGGGTTTTGCTGCTTAAATTTAAAAGGTTTATCGCCTACAATATTACTCTAGGTTGATCCAAGATTCATGTCGTAGGGTTTTGCTGCTTAAATTAAAAGGTTTATCACTTACAATCTTACTCTAGGTTGATCCAAGATTCATGTCGTAGGGTTTTGCTGCTTAAATTTAAAAGATTTATCGCTTACAATCTCACTCTAGGTTGATCCAAGATTCATGTCTTAGTTTTGCTGCTTAAATTTAAAAGGTTTATCGCTTACAATCTTACTCTAGGTTGATCCAAGATTCATGTCGTAGGGTTTTGCTGCTTAAATTTAAAAGGTTTATCGCTTACAATCTTACTCTAGGTTGATCCAAGATTCATGTCGTAGGGTTTTGCTGCTTAAATTTAAAAGGTTTATGGCTTACAATCTTACTCTAGGTTGATCCAAGATTAATGTCGTAGGGTTTTGCTCCTTAAATTTAAAAGGTTTATCGCTTACAATCTTACTCTAGGTTGATCCAAGATTCATGTCGTAGTTTTGCTGCTTAAATTTTCCATCAGCCCAGAAATACCTGAGACTATCAATAACTTATATTAGAATTATTATTTACATGACTGGTCCAGTAACATTTTAATGGGAAAGTTTAACCGTTTATCATATTATATTCCCTTATCGTTCACTATAATTTATTGTTTAAATCCTCTTGTTAATATTTGTTTGTTTTATGTTGAGTTTACCATTCTTCACTCTTATGCCCCTAACTTATCCAGAAGTTTTTTTCGCATCGCCACAAGTTGTGATAACTGAATGGTCAAAACAAAAAATAATTATGTATGAATAACTAAATATATTAAAACCACGTGTGTAGCAATGGATTCTGTAGTGCCTCCTGAAGAGGTATTTGGGTGGATATTTTTGAAAACAACTTGTTTGCAGAATTTTCTGTACATTCGACCGTGTTTTGTATTCTATATTTAGTAAAGAAATAGTTATTTGTGCAACTAGTGAGCAAAGTGAGCAATTGCCTCACTCAAGAGAAATCCTTACTGGAGAAATCCTCGGGAATGGTTTCCCGAGTGAGGCGATTGCACTTTGCACTCGAGTTGCACATTATATTTTTCCTACAGTTACCATAAAACAAATAAATTGGTAAAGAAACGTAACATATTTTTACACAGAAGTGAACTTTTAATATGACATTTAATGTGAAAGTAACATTAATAAATCAGAAACAAAATTATAAAACAAAAAATAATCTCCTTAAAAATGAACACAAACACCCTAAAAGAATTGTTAACCAAAGAATTACTTATAGAAAGACAAATAACACAAGCAAACAGTTAAAAAAAGTCACTTTTGGTTTGTAACATTAATGTTAAATGTACAGTTCTCACAATTACTTATCACAATCCCTGAAGAGGAAGATTCTTGGAACTTGTTGCTTGAATGAACAACTGATGCTGTCGCTTGTGTCGACGACTGGCCTAAAATCAACTGGCCAGTTGCTACTTTTCCGCTAATAGAATCGTCAATATATCCCTCCGCAACGGTTGAACTTTTCCAACCCCATGCCGCTTCAATTGCAAAATGTCACCTCCAGCCTCAACTAAAAGTGTAGCTGAAGTACGTAGAAAGCAGTGGCCTGTGTACATTAGGGGATCAGGCAATTTCAAAAATGCAGCTATGTCTTTTGGTACCTTGGCAATGGTATTAAGACCAATGTTTTGTTTAATACAAACACCTTTGCAGTACTTTAAAAACAATCGACCAGTGGATAAGCCTGGAGGTCTTAATTTCATGTATTTTCTAATAATATCCAAATAATCTATGCCGTTTCCATCGTCATTAGTAACAATGAACGTGCGGCTTTTGTTAGTTTTTGTGTCTGGTATTTTAACAATCAACAGGCTGCCTTTGTCTTCTATGTTGTTTACTTGCAGTTTGAATGTGAAAGTAACATTAATAAATCAGAAACAAAATTATAAAACAAAAAATAATCTCCTTAAAAATGAACACAAACACCCTAAAAGAATTGTTAACCAAAGAATTACTTATAGAAAGACAAATAACACAAGCAAACAGTTAAAAAAGTCACTTTTGGTTTGTAACATTAATGTTAATTGTACAGTTCTCACAATTACTTATCACAATCCCTGAAGAGGAAGATTCTTGGAACTTGTTGCTTGAATGAACAACTGATGCTGTCGCTTGTGTCGACGACTGGCCTAAAATCAACTGGCCAGTTGCTACTTTTCCGCTAATAGAATCGTCAATATATCCCTCCGCAACGGTTGAACTTTTCCAACCCCATGCCGCTTCAATTGCAAAATGTCACCTCCAGCCTCAACTAAAAGTGTAGCTGAAGTACGTAGAAAGCAGTGGCCTGTGTACATTAGGGGATCAGGCAATTTCAAAAATGTAGCTATGTCTTTTGGTACCTTGGCAATGGTATTAAGACCAATGTTTTTTTTAATACAAACACCTTTGCAGTACTTTAAAAACAATCGACCAGTGGATAAGCCTGGAGGTCTTAATTTAATGTATTTTCTAATAATATCCAAATAATCTATGCCGTTTCCATCGTCATTAGTAACAATGAACGTGCGGCTTTTGTTAATTTTTGTGTCTGGTATTTTAACAATCAACAGGCTGCCTTTGTCTTCTATGTTGTTTACTTGCAGTTTGGTCAACTCATCACATCTACAGGCACCAGCTATCCCAAATATTAAAACTACTTTCTTCATTAAATAAATGTCCTCGGGAGCAGTCTTAAGAAATGTTTCAACCTCATCTTTAGACAAAATCTTTGATTTTTTAGGTTCATACCCTACGGACGTTTTTTTCAAGAAAGCTATAAGTTTTATGTAACTGCCAATGTTAATGTTATGTTTGATTTGAATTGTGGATTTAAGCATTGAATAAACGCCCCAAAGAGTAGAAGATTTCATAACTTTTGAATTTTCAGCAAAATATGCTAAAAGTACATTTTCCGTTGGGCTTTTTACATTCTTACTTTCACACCAGGAAGTAAACAATTCATACCTTTTTTCATATTTATGTTTTGATTTCTCTGGAAGAAGATTTAGAGACACATTCCTCGCCACATTTTTTAATTCTTCTGGAGTACAAGATTCTTCTGGTGAACTATTATTACTAAAATCGTCATTAACGTCCATTTTGCGACAGCAAAACCACCTTCAATGTTTACAAATGGCAAATCAATGAAATGGTGGCTTCTGCCGTGACCGGAAGTGTTGTGACAAATACAACAGTACAACAGCTGACCAGCTGATTTACAGCCAGTGCTGCCAACGTATTTCGCGCGCATACGACCTTGTCTGCATGTTACGCGCTCACTATTTCGTGCCTTCACGTTGGAAATCTGGAGTGAGACAAAGTAATTAGAGTGAGACAATGTTAACATTGTCTCACTGATGAGCGAATTGGCCACTTTGCTTTCTCAAATCAGTGAGAGAACATGTACATTGTTAGGTAACTGTAGGAAAAAGTAATTTAATCATTTAAGTTGAGCTAAAAGGGAGAAAGTATGTGTCAGTTTCCTGATACCGTTTATTTGAGTTGGCTATGGTAAAAATTCTGTTAATATTTTGAAAATACCTAAAACAAAAACGTCATACCTAATTAAAAACTTCAACTCGGTGATACTTTGAGAAGAAAAAGCAGCTCATATTAATTGACACAGTTACAATGGCATGTGTCCATACATCTGAATTTAAATTTAACTACTGTAACACACCATTTTTTTAATTGTAAGCCCCTTATAAACTAATCTCTCCTAATTCTGCTGGACAGGAGCTTTCCTTCGATCCTTGTGATCGATGTATATGCGTATATGCGAAGTCTGATTGATAAACAATCATAGACGATCCGATATCAGATTGGGAGCTTATCCGCTGGCGTCAATTGGTCTGATCCCCTACTGCAGATTGGTTGTTATGAGTTCCGTATTTAGATGTTAAATTGTATTGGTTTCTTACTTAGGCTTATAGTTTAACCGTACAGGCAAAAGCGGTGTGAAACGTATAAGACCTTAATTTATTTTCAAAACGTTTTATACAGTTTTTTGACCATATGTAAACCTAAACCAAGATTTACGCCTCTTAGAACGCGTTTTGCTAACTCCAATATTGGGAACAATCTGTTCCAATAGTTCTCATAAATATTTAAGGAAATTATTATTTTATATGAAGTTCATCAACAAGATTTTTTGTTTGAATATTTAATTAGATTTATTTTCCAACGGCCAAAGCCAATACACAGTAAGAATCAGTACTAAAAACATAGCTAATGTGCTGAAAAAGAGAAATAATAGATACAAACATATTAAAATGCATGAATACAGGTAGAAAACCTAAATAGTTTATACTAAAATCGAGGCCAATATTTGTGAAAATGCAAAGAAGAAGAAACAGTAACTTCAGTAAATAAATTTAGGTAGAAATAGGATGAAAGAAGAAAAACCATGTACAATTTTAACTTAGATGCAATAAATGTCCGAAGTGGAATGACTACATTGAGAAAAATATGATAAACTATCCAAATATACATCGCACCTCTGACCACTACTCTGAAAATATTATATGCATATAAAGAAAAAAAAAAAAAACAAAATGCAAACAAACTAATAATAATACATCAAAACTCAACATTTTACATCACAACAAAGCCAGATATACTGCCAGAGATAGTGCAGGGGAAAACTAACTACCCACAACATACTTACTAGCACAACCCCGCATCAACTTCACTACACACCCTTTAGAGGCCTCAAGGCGCATACTAAAAAATCTAAAGTACCGGGAGTGCATTTGCCAGACTTTTAGCCCTGGACAGTGACCTAAAAAGGTGGTAGTTAGTTCCATGATGCTCTCGAGCAAATAAGTTGTGAGATCTAGTTGTTATAAAAGCTCGGAACCTCAAAGATTCCAGGAGCTTTGGCCAGTCTCTAGGGCCTTGATAATTGGATGAAGCGAGCGAAGCAAGTTGAATCCTTCATACTCGCGTTTAGTCACTCTCTTGTTACGCTAACTCATTTTTAACGGTTTAATGAATTGCTTTAAAATTTTAAGGGTAACTCTTGTAAAAAGGGTGGTAATAAACTATAATTGGATTATTATTTTGGTATATTTCAATTTTTCCATTTTCCGGAAATATTCAGAGTGTCTTGGGTTGAGTAGTAGGTGGTAAGCAAACATTCCCTCAACTGATTTTGCAGTCAAACAGACTACGGCCGGATGTTGACAATAGCAGCAAACCAAAACAACTGATTGTGTGTCGTCTGTAGTCTGTGGTCTCCTGGCCGGCAGTGGCTGGGCAGTTCACTCAGTTCAGTAGTTCAGTTAATGGCGTTTGCGAATAAATGAGTTTTGAATCAAGAATTTGTAATAGAATCATTCCATATTTATTCGTTTTAAAACAATCAAAATTATGTATTAAGTATTATAGTGAACGTACCTATACGATGTAATGGAAGTTGTAGGCCATATGGAAAGGCTACACAGTCTGTGTCTACTCGGTTACAACTTTAACCTATGTAAGGTACGGTAGAATGTAAATGATAGTTCAATAGATCTAACCATAACATAAGTTATGCATGACTTAGGTCATGACTTTGACTCTAAAAGAAACTATGAAATGTAAAAAATCAATCCTAGCCCACAGCAATACTAAAGTCACCAAACAGCCTGAGATTAATGTATCGTTGTTCTATGCCTACGCTGTGTGTTAAAATTGTTACTTAAAACCTTTTAGGGCCGATTTTAGTGAGAGGTCGATTTCTAACCTAGGCCTACTACATTTTAATTTTGCTAAGCGCCTAGGTAGGTTATTCATAGGTTAGTTATTGTAAACATATTTTCATATTAAACTTTTCTTCATTTGTGATTCTGACAATAAATTAAAAGAGGAGATTCTTAACTTTCATTTTTATTAAAAAAATTACCTCGGAGCAGTAACGGATCAATATAGCCTAACTGTAGTTATAATTTGAACATAATTCTGTGCGTGAGACTTGTAAGTGGTGATATCTTGTCTTCAAAAATCGTAGTGTCAGTAATTTCGGTTAAATCGGAAGTGCTTGGTACCATTGGAAAAACGCCATTATTTGTTCTTGTTTTTCGTAACAATTATTTTTATTAAATCAACTGTCATGTCATGTGTTCAAATAACATTTTGGCTTTTCGCAAAAGTCAAATTGTCATGTGCTCTAATAATATTTTGGCTTTTCGCAAAACTCAAATTTTGTTTTTCAACTCATGTATTGTATAAAGTCATAAAAAAGTCATAGGTTAGTTATCCTAACATAGCTATATTAATTTGCGATTTTGACATTACATTAATGTTTGATAATAAGGAAGGCAATGGCAAATTCTTGAAACTAACATTGTCTACAGTTTTGCCTTATTAGGTTCGAAGTAAGTGGGCTTTAAAGACTACTCAAATTTTTGCCCATAGCCTATTGCCTCAATGGTAACCCCAAGTCTCTAAGCCGGAAATATCCCACCCCTCAGAGCCCTGGGGTTACCCCTATTATATTCTCTTAAACTTAACTCTATTCAAAGACAAATTTTAAACAATGGTTATTCTGAGAGTTATATGTTTATATGTTGTAAGTAGTTATTTTTCAGGGTGTATAAATTTTGGTTATTAACCTAATATACTAGACTCTACAACGAACTGGAATGTGGTAGACCAGTTGAAGTATTAATATGGGCCTGGGTGGGGTTTGGTAAGTCACTTGTAGTCAATTAATCCGTGACACGTTACAAATATGATAATTTTTGTTTAGATTTCAACCAATTACTTTCATACAGATTACTTTCATATTTGGCCTAGGTCTTACCGGATACTGTACTAATTTTTTCCCTGGCAATAATTTGACCCAAATTATTGCCTGATTCTCAAAAGTGGCGTTGACTGAAGTTGTGCATTAGTAGGCCAGAAGTAAGTGGGCTTTAAAGACTTATTCAAATATATTCCTATTGCCTATATCCTATTTATATCCACTTCAAATTAACAATACAGAATTCAAAGACAAATTGTTTACACAATGAATCTTCTGAGAGAAATGTTTATGTGGTAAGTTGTTCTTTTTCAGGGCGAATAAATATTGGTTCTTCACCTAAATAGGCCTACTAGATTCCACAATAAACTGGAATGTGGTAGGCTAGTCGAAGTATTAATGTGGGCATAGGTGAGGTTAGATAAGTTACTTTTAACTAATTAATCCGGCACCTATACTGCCTATTATGGTGGTATTACAAATCTCGCTTCATCCTATTACGGGACATAGGAGCGTATACCTAGTAGGTATTTCATCATTATCCTCAGATTTACCATACGTACACAATCTATATTTGAAAATCTCTCTTACAGATGTACACATAAATACTGTGATGACAAATTTTCTGCGTGATAAATCATAACTCCTACCCAAAAAATATGATCTTTTGTTATATGCTTATGAGTAAATAATTAGTCGTGATACGTTAAATGTATTAGATACGTTCAATGAAAATTTTGACGTATCCTATTTGGAAAATGCGATCTTTATGGACACCTTGAAAATTCCGCATTCACGACTAAACATGTAGTGGGTTTAATCGCTACTATTTAAACTGTTGACGATGATGTATATACCTATTTTAGCTGTGATACGTTCGTTATTTAATTTACTCAGTTTATCTGTAATAAACGGTATCAGGAAACCGACACAAACTTTCTCCCTTTTAGCCCAACTTTAACGAATAAATTACTTTTTATTTACTAAATATAGAATACAAAGCACGGTCGAATGTACAAAAAATCTTGTAAACAAGTTGTTTAAAAAAATAACCACCCAAATCCCTGCTTTGGAGGCACTACAGAATCCATTGTTACACTCGTGGTTTTAAGAGGGGAAATGCCCCCTATCCCCCCCAGGATTATTAAGGGGCAACATATTTCGAATTTCCTGTGTTGATCAATGCTAAATTGACAAGTATATCAAGTTTGAGTGAAATTTATCAGTAAATAAGAGTGAAATAGTAATTTTTGTATACCCCATAAGAATAAAATTGGACAACGACTGCGTTTACCGCAAAATGAAAATTTAAATTTTCTCCGAAACCAGCAATCGCAGAATATTATTTCAAAATACTTAATTAATTTTTTTTTTGAGCTCTTTTTAATGGTGAATAATAATATTTTTTATATTTATGTCTTTTTATGAAAAATCCAATAAACTGAATTTTTGATGTTACAAGTCCTGTAATTTCTGAAACCGAATTTTTACAGGAATGCGGATAGTGTCATTTTGTTGGAAAACTAAAGTTCTAGAAACGACTAAAGTTCAATTAAAATCGTTAGAGCCGTTTTCGAGAACTTTTGATTTTCATGTTTTTGTTGGTTTTAGGGGGATAATTACCCTTAAAAATAAAAAATTCCAAAAAATGAATTTTGTATGTATTTTTTATAACTTTTTTTACACACGCACACACACACACACACACACACACACACACACACACACACACACACACACGCACGCACACACACACACACACACACACACACACACACACACACACACACACACACAGACACACACACAGACAGACAGACAGACATCACGTAAAAACCACTTTTTTGGGTTCAGGGAGCACCAAAACAAATATTTCCACGAACAACTCAAATTCGAAGATTTTGACGAAAACAATACTTTCTCCATATACTATGTATAAAGGGAGAAAGTAAAAATCTACGAATGCAATTTACTACACCAAGTACTATTCTATAAATTTATCTTTGAAGAAGTGTTCACAAATATTAACTCTCCCGAATTTTAAGCAGCATGTTTTGACACGAGATTCATAACTTACTTTGCACGGAATCCCAAATTTCCTAAAAGCCATTGTTCTTTGGCTGAAGGAAATTGAAAATGAAACAAAGATGAATTTGTCAAGCTGAAGAAGTGCAATTTAGCCATCCAGTAGGCTACGTTAACCGAATAAATCAAAAATAGTTCATCGATTTAAAATAGTGCAGCGAAGAACGGGGGGGGGACCTGAGGAACGTAGGATCTTTTACCCGAGACCAGAAAGCCTACTTAGCCAGCTTTGATTTAATCTAAATATCTGTAACGAACTAACGATCCTTCCAAAAACTGATATATATTAAATCGGCATCTGAGGTTATTGCAATACTGATCTAGGCATGGTAACTAATCTTTAAGGTAAATGAATGTATAGAATTACTGCAGGCTAATCCAAACTATGGATAATCTTCTGGGGAGTCCGATTAATTATGTCTCAACGTGGTGAAAATTTAACCTGTTGGAAAGTGTTCCCTACATTCCGGTATCGGAGCGAACCTTATGGGTTTCCCCCCTAATAAGCTCTTTAGCCAGCCATGCTGTCCCTAAACTATCATAAACTTAACATTAGAACTTATCGGTTGTAAATTTGTTGAAGAGACGCCGATTGAGACGTCCAACTCCTAGGAATTTTTGCAGGAAGGGGGGGAGGAAGGTAAGCCAGCTTTCGTTGATAAGAGGGCAAAAAGGGTCGCTCGCTCTGTCAACGGCGAGACAGGCGAAGAGCTCCTGGCAGTGGCTCCGCGACGCAGTTCTCGAGTACTATATAAATGGCGTGCCGCTATGCGTCACAATAGTGTTTATAAATCAAACGTAAAATTATGTTAAAAGTATTTGTAAAACTAATTACATGTAAGTGTGTTAGAACGGCCACAGGATTAGACACAGGTGTTGGGTACCACTCAGACAGGCACGGACCAGCGCGACAGACGTGATGTTGTAGGAGGTGGAGAGATCAACGCGGATTGCAACTGCACAGTGTAATTAAAACGATCTTTGAATCAAACTTTGGCACCATACTGTAGAATATTACCTAGTTGATTAAATAAAAAGTAAAAAAACCTTGAAAGGTATTACAAATCTAACTATTTTTAAACCAAGATTTAGTATTGTCACAATACGATATTTTACATGTTTTAACAAAACAATTTATCTTGGCCAAAATGCTACATGAATTTGATAATTTTTTCAGTTAACAGTTGACTTTTATGTATTACACTGTAAATATCACATTTAACGTATGTAGCTTATATGATCTAAATTCTCCACAGTCCATAATATATTATATTAGGAGCAAATGTTATTTTATTTTTCACATTTAAATTAGTTGTCATTCTTAAAGCTAGTGCCGTATTTTTATGTAGAACCGCATAAACCTTGTATTAATTTAACGTATACTCTACAGGTAGTGGATATACTTAGATATTTTGTTGTGCTTGGCAAATATTGTTGTCTTTGGTTGAGTTAAAGCTTGACAAACACATATTTTATAATAACTTCAGAGGCAGTTTTGTTTTACAAATTTAATAATTTAATAAAGAAAGATAGAACAAAAATTTCACCGGTAGTGTTGATGTTAAAGGAAGCCATTCCTTTACTTGTTCACACATTTTACCTGCGGTAAACGAAACTGATGAAACAAAGAGCGTTTGTTCAGTTATTATATTTCTGTGAAACCGATTTAAACATATATCTTGGCGTTTAAACATATCTCATCACGTGGGATACGATTATGCTACTACTTTATTTAATAACTAAAAAGTCTATAAGATTACGGTTAGAATGCGTTCAAGAGGTCAAGATGGCACGGGTTCATCGTCTGAGGTGTCCACATGGCGATGAGAAGTTTGGAGCGTTATCCTCCATTGGAAAATATTGTTTAAATGGCATTGGCTTTGACGAACACAAAAAAGAAAAATAATCATTACAAGCTATCAAATATTTATAATAATTATATTAATTTTTTTTTAAGAAATGCATAATAAATTATCACACATTCTTCAAGACTATTTAAGCAGATAGTCTGGAGTTGGTATTTTGATTTGGTGAAATATATTCTACCTGCGTTAAATATAAAATAATTTGTATAATCAAACTTTATATTAAGTATAAGAGGATAAACAAATTTAATAATTGTAAATTGGAATTGCCTTGAAATCTTATTTTTGCATGCAGAGATCTTATCAAGACCGAAAGTAAAATCAATTCATAAATTACTTAAAACAAAATTATGTTTTAATTCAATTGTTTAGTTGTACATAGTTTTTATATCTAAACTCTTCGTGTATCAAATTTAAAATTTAAACAAGCTCGTTTTAAACACGTAAATGCCCCATAAAATATAATTCAAAACTAATTTTAATATAAATTAATTTGGAATAATAAATAATTTATAATCCATAACTTCATGGACTGATTAACTGTCAATGTTCTTTAAGTTAGTTGGAATTTTGGATTACTTTTCCTCAGGTAAATTATACAAGAATTCAATTAAAAAGGATGAGAGATGATACTGCTGTACATAATATCAAAATTAGTATACGTTCACCAAATATATCAACGAATCTATTTTTCAATTTGATAACATTAAACTTTCGTTACTTAAAATGTTTCTTCCTCTTAAAGTTTGTTGTAAGTCGTACTCCCTAAGGCTAAATATAAATGTTATTTTCACTTGTTTAAATATGACTTAAAACATAATAATACAACTTAATTTTTTTAATTGTAACCTGTCGTTCATCAAAGTGTTTATACATACATATAAGTAGATTTTGGTGATCAATATTTGTAGCATACTCTAAACTCAGTTATTTCATGTAAAATAACTAAATATAATTTCCCTCTATATGCACACATCGTACTTGTGCTCATTTATTTAATAATGACACGTTAATAGCAGTTAGTCTGCAAATAATTTTACTCATGGCTAATTTGAACAATCTTTGAAACTTGTATGTTAACAATAAATATAAGCACATGTATTTTCGTAACATTAACTCCTATGACAAGAAACTCCATACCATTTAAAGACATTTGTATTAGTCATACTCCTAGGTTTAAACTAGTTAAAATAATTTTCAAGGTAGTATTAATATTTTGCAATACTTGTATGTTGGAAACTAATTGAAATATAGTAATTGTGTTGTTGCAAACATAAAAAATCCAATGCATTTTTAATCAAAAACAACGATTTATAACACTTATATTTGCGTTACCTTTTGTTTAAAAAGTCAGTTTTAGTCTCGTGGTAGATGTGGGTTCGAGGTGCCTTAAAACATATTGGTGTGTAATCATATACAATGCAAATTGAGGTGAACTATTCGGTTGAAGTAAAGCGTTTTTAAACTTAAAATGTATCCAAAATACTATTTGATACAATTCACTTATTCACTCATTAAGTCCTGATTGTTTGACTGTACCAATCAGAATGTGGATGACCGCTGCCGGTCCATGCGGGTGCTAATGATCAGCCACACAGCCTCTGTTGCCTCTGACGCTCGTGTGTTTCTGTGATACGCGGGTGTGCTCCGTAGACAGGGGAGTTTTATCTACTTGAATAACTGCAATAACTGCAATAATAGTTGCTACTTATTTGGCCCTTAACTAAAATGGGTAAGTATACCTGAATTTGTTTACATTTTGTAGTAATAACATAATACATTAGATTTAAAACTTACTTTCGCAATGGATATACAAGGCACTTCACCCATTCTATATTAATCATTCATATTCGCCTTAAAATACGGTCTAGTTGTGTAGGTGTCTTATACAGTGATTACGTGATGTATTTTATAGAATAAATTATGTTAAAGGTATATGAATGGTCTATTATGTATGACAAATTCGTGTCTTGTAGGTGCGAGACTACAACCCTTAGAGATTTTTTTTGTAAAGTAAAATGTACACTGTTTTGTTACAAGATAAGTTATTCGTTAGGTAATTTATGTTACATAAGAGTTAATCTCCCAGTAATAAGATTAATATTCTGAGTAATGTTAATGTAAAATGTATTGCAATATATTATTGACAGTCGTTTGATTTTACCCCATCATCGGTGTTGTCAACATTTACTGAAATGATAAATCCTTTAATTGAAGATTTTATTTCACAAATATATATGCACCCATACACTCGATAGTGGCTGTGGGTGTGCTCACAGTCTTTACTGACAGTAAACCTCCTCGCACATTGTCAGTGAAGACTAAGCTTCCTTCATTCCTTGGCTTCGGCCCAGCAGTAGGTGTATCGGGCGTGTCGGTGGAATTGCGGCTGCAACACAATCCACGTTGTTGCTGTAATATGATGTCGGCCAAGAAACCAAAGATCATATCCGTGTTGAAAATCCGTGTGGTTTGGGAAGAGATTTTATTTCACAAATATATATGCACCCATACACTCGATAGTGGCTGTGGGTGTGCTCACAGTCTTTACTGACAATAAACCTCCTCGCACAGTGTCAGGGAAGACTAAGCTTCATTCCTTGGCTTCGGTCCAGCAGTAGGTGTATCGGGCGTGTTGGCGGAATTGCGGCTGCAACACAATCCACGTTTTTGCTGGAATATGATGTCGGCCAAGAAACCAAAGATCATATTCGTGTTGAAAATCCGTGTTGTTTGAGAAGAGATTTTATTTTTGAACTTAACGAGATTTAAAAAGTTTTGTTTAATTTATTTTTATTTACTTTCATACTTTAAATGTGTTTGGTAGTCATTAGTTGTTCTATAGAAGAATATACAGTGTAGAATACTAAATTGTCCGTTCAAGATCGAATTCGCAGAATTATTTTCTACTAATTAAGATCTTTAATTTGATGTACATCTCGATCTATGCTGTAATTTAAGATTTTCTTCTCACTCTTCGTGGACCGCCCCCCTGGTGTAATAAAAAACTCATAGTTGCTTCAAAAAGGAGATTTCTATGAGTAGTAATTATTTACTAAGTTTTAATGTTCTAGCCATAATGGTAAAAAAATATAAACCGTTCCGGGACCTTTCTACCACACTGTATCAAAAATCAAAGGATGTTTTACGGCACCAGGGTGGAAACGTATCACTCTTGGTACTCACAGCTGAAATCGAAAATGGCAACTTTCGGCACAGTGAGATGAAAACAATTTTACGAAAAAGTGCATTCACACTGGAGTTTTTAACAACAGAAAACACAAAATTAAACAAAACACACAACAATGAAACTCTAATTGCACCATATAAATAAACTAGATGTTACCCGCAGGCTTCGCCCCACGAATGATTTATAAAAACGATGACAGTTGTGGGCGCTGAATTCTGTGGTTAGCCCGTGGAACTAATACGAATCAAGATCAGCTGTTTGTATTTTCATTAGGTCAAACATACAAGGGGCAAAGCCCTATAAGATTTTCGCAACTTTAATATGCCTATATGTTACTCAGGACTATTAAGTACCTCTCTGACAAATTTCAGCTCAATCAGTCTAGTGGTTAGAGCGAGATTGAGCCACAAATATTTTTGAGCCTTTGGTATTTTACTTGATATTCTTTAGGGAAAATTAAATATTTTATAATAATAACTTTTCTAAAAACTAAACCTGTTCAATTTTGCAAAAACAGTACGTATTTTCAGAGTAATTAAGACCATTGAGTCCTTTCTATCAACTAACGTGGTAGTAACGGCCCTTTGGAGATCCATTTCGGTATTTTCCTATGTGAGATGAGAAACCTGCAAACTCAAATCAGAATGGCCGTTCCGGTTTTTGAGTCCGGGACCTTCGAATGTGAAATGGAAGCGTGACCTTTCTCGGTTTGTATACTTATGTAGGTTTTCTATAGCGTAACAATTATTTTCTTTCTATTATAAAACAATCAATTTGAACAGAATAGTTATAATGAGTTTTATACCAAAAGTAAACAACTTTTTTATTAGAATATTACGTATTTTATTACTTACGGGATGTAATAAAATACGTCTTACAACACTTAAGAACAATTTACACTTATACTGATTCACATACAGACGGTAAACATATATTCAAATTCAAATTCTTTATTGAGCATGTTTACAAAATTACATTGCATATGCCAAGTCAAAACAAAAGTTAATACAATGTTATTAAAACATAAATACACTACATAAAATTAGGTGGTACATTTTCAGTAATAAATCGTTCTAAGCTAAGAAATCTTTTACCCTTGTCAATGAGAAAACATTTCAATTTTTTTCTAAACACATTAAAGTTACTTTCAAGCCTTAAGGGTTCAGGCAGTCTATTGAACAGTTGTACGGCAGAATGTTTTAGTTGCTTCTGAAAAAATAAGTGTTATGTATCGGAACATTCATAACACTTGTTCATTTATCAATTTATCTCTATATTTACACTTTTCATTAAATATAAACATTAATATAATTATAATTTATATTTTATATTTATATATTACAATATATAATATCCCCGTCTCAGCAAACCTGCATACTCAGCGAATTTTCAATGAATATATAAAATAACACATTAAAACACTTAACAGGATTCATAAGAAATATATTCACAATCAAGCGATATTAAAAATATTAATTATTCTTCTTAAGAATAACATTGGGGCTGAGTACGCAGGTTTTCTGCAACAAGGAACACAGAATATTGGGTTTTTTATGAAAATATCAACAGAGCACATCTTAGTTAAGTCAGATACCAAGTTTCATCCATATGCATTCATAAATAAGTGATATATAATATTTTAATTATTTTACATAAGAATTACATGGGGACCAAGTACCTAGGTTTGCTGCTACGGGAACCATAGGCGAAACATTTTCGTTTTTTGTGCAAACAACAATAAACCACAACCAGATGAAGCCATATCCAAAATTTCGTTAGTTTTTGTTCATAAATAAGCGAGATATACAATTTTTATTTTTCTCCATAAGAATAACATTAGACAACGTACTGTGTTTAGCACTTTCAATATCTCAGTAACCAATTGACGTAGAGAAATGATAAAACACCAAATTGCAATGATAAAAATACTAATTTTTTATGCTGAATTCAATGGTGGAAATTAAAATTCGATTTAATTAAAAATTACATGTGAAAACCCAATAAAAACATTTTTGGGTACAAAACCCCCAAAACCCCCCTTCGGATGGTGTGATTCGTCTGGTTTTCGAACTCGTTCAAATAAAAGGTACGTTACACATTTGTACAAAATTTCACTAAGATCAGATCTTTTTACAAGAGTTTTCGTGCTTACGGACACACACACACACACACACACACACACACACACACACATATATACATATATATACATATACATATATATACATATATATATATATATTCATATATATAAACATATATACAAATTTTAACGAATGGTATTTTTGGCATCTCGGGACCTCAAAACGAAAAGTTATCATGGTCTTTGGCTTAAGTCTTACCATGCCACCTACGGTAATAACTTCTTCCCTATAGGGGAAATTCGCTAAAAATGAATCCATGGGAAGGATTTTTTATATTTAAAGAAAAGTGTAAATATAGAGATATATTGATGAATGAACAAGTTAACTTCGACTCTGGTGGCACATTTAGGAACCTGTATCCGGAACTTCCGGTAACCAATAGGATGTAAGCAGGGACGCCATTTTGATTCTGTCAGTTCTCTCATTGGCCTGATGATGGCCGGTGTGACTGGTTGAAATCGATATCCTTGTACCATCTTTTATATATGTTTACCGTCTGTATGTGAATCAGTATAAGTGTAAATTTTCTTAAGTGTTCTAAGACGTCTTTTATTACATCCCGTGTATCAAAAGTGGAGCGATTTTAGGGGCGGCTTTTCAAAATTTTAGTCTGAACAAGTAAGAAATCCATTTGGACCTTTAAACATTGTATTCTTAAGTATTTAATGTTTACCTCTATTTGGGGGCCAGCAGTACGAGCTTTAGGTAAATCTAAACTAGAGAATAAATTAGAGCATTAATACTGAACATAAACTAAAAGCACTTATTTAAGGGGGACGATTAAAAAAACTAGAACACAAATGAGACATAAATGTCATGAACAAAGGTTTTAAATTATATAACTTTCAACCCAATCGTCCTTTCCACGTTGAGTTTGCAGCAGTGTAATATTTTCGGAGACATTTAAAACTATGTTTGACATGAACTAAACGCAGTGAAATATATTTTCTTTGAGATATGTCTCTTAAAGAGTTGGAGTTAACTAGTTTATGGTAGACTTAGCTGATGTAGTAGACCCGTAAAATTAAATCGTATGTAAAGTTTAACCTATGCTGTTATTTAATATTTGTATATTACTATCTCCTAGCTAGGAGTCTCTCCACAGAAGAAGTCGGAGTGAAGTGTTTAATACCCAATACGTATCTGTGGATTTTCACTTTCCCTACACATTACATGTAAAATACATAAGACGATTCCCAGGCTTTTTATACACACTTTGGGAGCCTATTGTAATGTTCAAGTGTCATATTAGCTCGAGGCAAGGTGTTTATCATGTGGACACCCAGTATATAGCAAAGATTGTAATCAGAGGAGACAGATATATGACCCCCTTAGCCTTAGAATGACAAAACATCGTGAAACATAGAACCACAATACTTCAGAGACAGTGATATGTACGTATCAAAATAATACTAATGCAAAAAGTATATAAAATAAACTTACAATGTAGGATTGTGAGCATAATTGCAATTTAGTTTACAAGGTAATTTTTTATGTTTATACCTTACAGTGCAAAGAAAGATAATTCAATACTTTTCTGTTGGTAGTATCAATGTCATATTTATATAAGTTAACCTTAAAAAAAATAAAACTGAAAAAACAGACCGTTACCACATTAGAACCAATAATTATTGTATTCATGACATTTGTCAAAACAAAATTAAAAGAATACTTATCTAAAAGTGCATTTTACAGTGTTGATGAATTTATATACCATGGTCCAAATTGTAATAACAATAGCGTATTGTATTTTAATTAAACCTATATTTTACGATACAAATTTAGATAATCAATTAAACTAAGGTCAATAGTTTTAATTTTGTGTATGAGAGATTAAACTAGGTTGTACAATTTTTATTTTAAATATTTTTACCACTAAGTTATTAATCTATATTGATTAAATTCAACATTTTTGTTTAGTGTTAAATTGCTGATAACAAATATTTGTTGTAATGAAAATAACAAATATTATTATTACTATCACATTTTTATATTTTATATTTTTAATTGCTTATTTTTGTAACTAAATTATTAATCGTAATTCAAATTAAATAAGGGGAAAAAGGGTGAAAAAAGAAAAAGTATGTTTGCTGTGCACAAAACCTCTTTATATAATGAAAGATTTTCCACTAGGTTACTGACAAAGGGGACAAAGAAATATCCTTTCTGATTGAAAAACAACACAATGGTACGCTTCTAACGAAAGAAGATACTGAGACATGTGTTTGTTATATTTTAATTATTTACTTAGTAGTTACCTATTTTTATTCGAATGTTAAAAACAATTGTTATTGCAAGGTCTCTGGGTCGACGAGTATGACAATACTTTGCTAAATTGGGAATATACTTTAAAAGACATTAGCTGTCAAACTAAAATGGCTTGATTCTTCTTAACTTACTGATGCCTTGCGATACGGATGAAAATGATTATCCAATTGATGAGTGAAACTGACAGCTAGAATGTATAGGTGACAGTATAGGACTACATTAAGAATAAATGAGCCAGAAAATTTCTTGTATTATTAAGAATTTTATTTGTATTCTCTTGTTTAAATCTTTGTTGACGCAAGCTAATGCATGTATTTATGTGTTATGGCCATAAAGGATAATTGGTTTTACTTGATTCAATTTAAGACAAAGGACGCATAGCCAGGAACACAACCTTTACCCAGTTCCCTGCGGCCTGACCTCAGTTGCTCTGGCACCGGTTAGTTGACATGCCGGACGTCGCACCGTGGAGATGCAGAGTTTAATGCCGCACAATGAGTAACATAAGTGTTTATAACAATTATAAAAAGTGTGAGTGATTTGTGTGGCAGCAAAAACCACAATGTGGGACACTACTATGGATATCATTTCTTAAAAAAAGGACATATCAAAAAACTATACGCTCACCTGATGATCGTTTTGCTTGTGAGTGTAATGTACCCAAGCAAGTACTATCTGAGCTCGCTGAGTTTCTACTATATATTATTCCGTGGTACGGGATGGTGAAGAATCTAAGAGTGGTTTTATATCCATCATGTCTTATTCCATTATTAGACTATTTATTTCATCTACAATATTCAGTCATTTAAAAAATTATGTTTATGAATGACATTTGACAGCTATAACAAAACAAATAGATATATGTAACATTTTTTAATTATTATATTTTATTAAATTTTTAATGTACGCAAACACTCTTTTGAAGACATATTTTAATAGTATATTACGTTACTAGCCCGGTAAGTGGTGTTTTACCGTGTGAGCACGACAGTTCCCGCGCGAGGCGTAGCCGAGTGGATTTTCACTTTCCCTACACATTACATGTAAAATACATAAGACGATTCCCAGGCTTTTTATACACACTTTGGGAGCCTATTGTAATGTTCAAGTGTCATATTAGCTCGAGGCAAGGTGTTTATCATGTGGACACCCAGTATATAGCAAAGATTGTAATCAGAGGAGACAGATATATGACCCCCTTAGCCTTAGAATGACAAAACATCGTGAAACATAGAACCACAATACTTCAGAGACAGTGATATGTACGTATCAAAATAATACTAATGCAAAAAGTATATAAAATAAACTTACAATGTAGGATTGTGAGCATAATTGCAATTTAGTTTACAAGGTAATTTTTTATGTTTATACCTTACAGTGCAAAGAAAGATAATTCAATACTTTTCTGTTGGTAGTATCAATGTCATATTTATATAAGTTAACCTTAAAAAAAATAAAACTGAAAAAACAGACCGTTACCACATTAGAACCAATAATTATTGTATTCATGACATTTGTCAAAACAAAATTAAAAGAATACTTATCTAAAAGTGCATTTTACAGTGTTGATGAATTTATATACCATGGTCCAAATTGTAATAACAATAGCGTATTGTATTTTAATTAAACCTATATTTTACGATACAAATTTAGATAATCAATTAAACTAAGGTCAATAGTTTTAATTTTGTGTATGAGAGATTAAACTAGGTTGTACAATTTTTATTTTAAATATTTTTACCACTAAGTTATTAATCTATATTGATTAAATTCAACATTTTTGTTTAGTGTTAAATTGCTGATAACAAATATTTGTTGTAATGAAAATAACAAATATTATTATTACTATCACATTTTTATATTTTATATTTTTAATTGCTTATTTTTGTAACTAAATTATTAATCGTAATTCAAATTAAATAAGGGGAAAAAGGGTGAAAAAAGAAAAAGTATGTTTGCTGTGCACAAAACCTCTTTATATAATGAAAGATTTTCCACTAGGTTACTGACAAAGGGGACAAAGAAATATCCTTTCTGATTGAAAAACAACACAATGGTACGCTTCTAACGAAAGAAGATACTGAGACATGTGTTTGTTATATTTTAATTATTTACTTAGTAGTTACCTATTTTTATTCGAATGTTAAAAACAATTGTTATTGCAAGGTCTCTGGGTCGACGAGTATGACAATACTTTGCTAAATTGGGAATATACTTTAAAAGACATTAGCTGTCAAACTAAAATGGCTTGATTCTTCTTAACTTACTGATGCCTTGCGATACGGATGAAAATGATTATCCAATTGATGAGTGAAACTGACAGCTAGAATGTATAGGTGACAGTATAGGACTACATTAAGAATAAATGAGCCAGAAAATTTCTTGTATTATTAAGAATTTTATTTGTATTCTCTTGTTTAAATCTTTGTTGACGCAAGCTAATGCATGTATTTATGTGTTATGGCCATAAAGGATAATTGGTTTTACTTGATTCAATTTAAGACAAAGGACGCATAGCCAGGAACACAACCTTTACCCAGTTCCCTGCGGCCTGACCTCAGTTGCTCTGGCACCGGTTAGTTGACATGCCGGACGTCGCACCGTGGAGATGCAGAGTTTAATGCCGCACAATGAGTAACATAAGTGTTTATAACAATTATAAAAAGTGTGAGTGATTTGTGTGGCAGCAAAAACCACAATGTGGGACACTACTATGGATATCATTTCTTAAAAAAAGGACATATCAAAAAACTATACGCTCACCTGATGATCGTTTTGCTTGTGAGTGTAATGTACCCAAGCAAGTACTATCTGAGCTCGCTGAGTTTCTACTATATATTATTCCGTGGTACGGGATGGTGAAGAATCTAAGAGTGGTTTTATATCCATCATGTCTTATTCCATTATTAGACTATTTATTTCATCTACAATATTCAGTCATTTAAAAAATTATGTTTATGAATGACATTTGACAGCTATAACAAAACAAATAGATATATGTAACATTTTTTAATTATTATATTTTATTAAATTTTTAATGTACGCAAACACTCTTTTGAAGACATATTTTAATAGTATATTACGTTACTAGCCCGGTAAGTGGTGTTTTACCGTGTGAGCACGACAGTTCCCGCGCGAGGCGTAGCCGAGTGCGGGATTTTCGTGCTTGCACGGTAAAACACCACTTACCGGGCGAGTAACGTACGATACTTTACATCATACTACACAGAAAAATTAGTACATTTTAATTAGTTCATTGTATTCCTCACTTAAATGCATTTTCAAAAGTTTCCTTTAGTATCAAATAGAATGGTTTGTTCTCTCAAAATGTGTTTACTATTCAACACTCGTAATTACTCATGTGGTTTAACGTTGTATTGTTGCAATCAGCTGTTTATTTCATCAGCTGACTATGTGCACGGTAAAAAGCTTTTACCGTGCAGTGCACGGTAAAGTAATTTTCCGTGTGTAGGCACGGCAAAGGGCAACTTTCCAGCCTATCAATACGGATGGAAAAGTACCTGTTTCTGTGTAGTATGATGTAAAGTAATTTTCTAGTATTACATAACCAAAACAACCTCCTATATCGAGCAGCAATAATTAGTATTTTAAGCACTTGTCAACAGATGTCGACCTTGTAGGGGATATTTGATTATAAACAACGAATACACAAACAATTGTGTTTGTGAACCCAACCAAACACAAACACTATTGTTTGCGTATTTATTGTTGTAAGTAACACCCCCGTTGCAGTAAACCTGAGTATTCAGTGCATTCAAGTGCTCACTACTACATAAATCCACTTAATAATTGTAATCATAAGTTAGTGAAATGTGCCATTTGATTTATTCTCCATAAGAATAACATTAATACTGAGTAGGCTACAAAGGTTTGCTGGAACGGGTACCAGTAAAATGGGTTTGTTATGCAAATCTCAATGTTTCACAAACAAATAAAGAAGTGTGATAAGTTGTTTAAGTTTATACAAAAACGATATATTACAACTGTTCTTATTCTCCTTAAGAAAAACGCTAGAAATGAGTACGCAGGTTTGATGCTACGGGGACCACAACAAATTGTGTTTTAACGAAAATATGAGTAGACCACAATCAAATTAAGTAAAAAATAAAACACTTTAATATGTTCATTAATAAGCTATACATAATATGTTTATTATATGTATATAATCTTAGAGTGTTATAGCTCGTACCTATTTTACGAAACTTAAAATAAAACATATGTGGCACACACTGTAAGATTCTTTCTTTCTCTCTTAAGTTTGGATCATAACTCGCTTAGCTTAGTGAGATGGAAACCAGGAAATTGATTGAAATGACACCAGCGTCTGTAATAACATATACCTTTTAATATTCATAAATCAGATGACTATTTCCTCCTTATTATATAATGATAAATATTCGTGACAACCCTTTAAATAGAGGCCTCTGTGCCCTAACTCCTATTTATAAAATACAACTGAAATGACAAACACAATATAAATCAATACTCTCTTAAGCTAACAAATCATTAATAAAGATCACTCTGTTCTGGCATGGCCAAAGTTCTTTAAGGCAACTTATACGTCACAGTCCACACCTTCCATATGAATACACACCCTTAACTCGATATTTAACATTTAATTTACATTGTTGGGCATGTAGCCGTTAATCTACTATTAAAGGTTTACTCAATTCACTTTATTAATAGTTTAGTCCTTTATATTTCATCCATCAATTACGCATCAAAATAATTACCCTTAAACCTTTCCAAATTAAACATTGTCACATTATATTACATTAAAATGTTAAGCCATGTGGGCCTTTATACTTCAATAATCAATTCATTCATGTAACAGTTATTCATTAGCACTTACTAAATTAATTGAACGATGGTTAATGACATCGAGCTACTGCTATCTTTATGTACAACTATTTTACACCTCAACTTGGCCTATAGGCCATTCTGATTATGTCTACCGTCTTTAATTTATTTTAACAATTAACCCTGCCATTTACTCTGAGGCTTCTTAATTTTATATATATATATATATATATATATATATATATATTTCCCCTTTCTGTTTAGATTATTTATTGCTTGTCTTAGTAAGCTTTAACTTTTAAATATTTTCATCATTGCTTAATCATTATTATTATCAAATCATTTCCCTTAACCTTCGACTGTTCTCTCAAATTTTTCCCCTTTAACTAGAGCAGCAATTTAGTGAAGATCACATACCACGCAGTCCGAAATTTTGGCTGTCAGGCGGTCTCCCTGCGTTGTCGGACGGTCCTCGGCTCTCCGTGGTCCCGTGCAGTGGTCAAGGTGTCCAGGAGTGGTCCAGCGTCCAGAAGTGGTCCCGGGTCCCTTGTAGGTGGTTGTCTCGAAGAATTCTCCCAAGGCTCCTCCGGTCGCAGACACGGTCCGTCCTCTTCTCCCTCTGGGTTGTGGTCGCTGTAGTGCTTCTGTTGGCCCTGCGTTGGTGGCCTTTTGTTGGAAAGGTCGACAACACCCGGTATTTTACTATAACCTAAGTGTTGCGGGACTTACTCGATCCAGCCCCCCTTACTTCCCAACACCTCACTTCTTGCCTCTCCTTTTCTGACTGCCCATCATCTCTCCTCGATATGTTTCCCCCGATTTCGTGTTTCCCCCAAATTTGGTCGACCACGCCCACGTCAACCAATCACGTCGATCGTGGACTCCTACACCCGCCGTGATTCGTGTCCGTAGCTGGTCAGCATTCCGCCGCCATCATTGGAATTTTTGGTGAGTTACTTTGATTTTGTCGCTTGAACCCTAGGTCAATTACCTGTGTAATTTGACCGTTTATTTCCTGTTTTGTTACTCTGTCATTTCCTGTTGTTCCCAATTCCAAGTCTTTGACCTCAGCTTTACTTCGTAGTTAATTGTACTCATTATTTTATGATTTTATTTTAGGGATTTTATTAACCAATAAAGTTCATAATGTTTACAACACTATTTTTTTCACTTATTTTATACTTGGGAATAAACATATATATTTATACAAAAGTGTTGGAATTTCATTCCCTTCTTTCATATAAATGGAGCGCCTCGCTGAAAGGGCGTGCACGGCGTTATAATGAGCATCGATCGATTTGTTGGATCTAGTACTCCTCTTCGGAAAATTCAATAGACCAGAAAATGTATATAAGTGATTCAAAATACGTTTATTTTAAATGTTTTAAGGGAGTAATCATCGATATTAATGAAAACACGCATCTATATGGACGAGCTAATGGTCAACGTATGATGTGAAATAGTACGTATAGTTTACTATAGGATTGAGCCTGCTCTTAGGTTTACGGAGTGTCATTGTTAAGTAAGCTTTGTTTCAGCAAATGCTTAAAGAAAATGAACACACTCCACTTTAGTAACATCACACTAGGCATGCAAAATTATGAACAAGTCTCATAATCGAAGAATGCAATTAATCTAATCAATAAGTGAACAGAGGATTTAGTTTTTCATAGTATTATAATTAAATGTGTTCAAAGGATCTTTGTTTTAAAGTCTCTATCAGCCATAGTTTAGCATTTAAAATTAATTTGAAAACAATAACTATGATGATTATAACAATTAGATATATAAGATTAATATATATATATATATATATATATTAAACATACACAAGACCAAGAATCATGTCTTTTCAGTTATATTTTGAAATATTTCGAGAATTTGTAAACTATTTTGGAACACAAATTAAAAAGTGGCTTCTTGCAGTTTTAAACTATATCTTAGATACCAGTGAAATGCCTGGTATGTTAAAGAATTAAAAAAGTAGCTGTCCTGAAGCCCGGAAAAGAACCTCACCAGCCTGAGAGTTATCGCCCTATAGCCCATAGCCCTTATGAGTGGCTGTTATGTTGCTTAAGAGGATGATCTATAATAGAATCCTCGCTGTCCTTATTGCCAGCATTCCTGTAGAACAAGCTGGATTCAAGCGTGGTCACAACTGATGCGATCTGGTCCTTGCCCTCACTATTGAAGATGGCTTCGGGAGGAGACGAAATACCTCTGAATGATGTAGAGCTCAAGCACAATAACCAACCAAAGTACCTGGGTGGCTCTCTAGATCGATCTCTCACCTATAAAAGCTACTTAAAAAGACTCCAGATAAGGTAAGAACCAGGTCTAATACTGTACATCACCTTGCTGGGTCAACATAGGCAGCCAGCGTATAAGTTCTGCGCTCTACAACTTTGCCCCTGGTCTACTCAACGGCCTAATACTGCACTACAGTGTGATTAACAGAGTCCATGTTTGAGGGATCGACGCCCAGCAGAATAGGGTCATGAGGGTGAACAGTGGCACACTTGCAGCAACCTCTTTCCACTGGCTCCCACTCTTGTGCCACATCACACTCGAGTACACTCTAAAAACAACATGATAAATCACCGGTTACATGCTGTTTTTGTATCCTTGATGGCAGTATTATTCCCCTTTAACTGGTAGTTTATAAAATTAGTTAACTTTCCAAGGTTTTGATAATATACAAATAAAATGTAATGATAAATTATATTCTGTACTATATACTTCATTAAACGATTAGTACAGAACATCAATATTTAAAATGTATGGATAATTTATGTGGGTAAAACTTTTATTTTCATTGTTTTGTAAAATGTATATTTATAAATTTTTTTATAAATGATTAATTTATACTTTTTGACTTATTATATTTTTGAATTGTTTTGTTAAACGATTTTTAACAATTATTGAAATTTATTTACAGGGTGTGCATGAAAATATTACAGTTGGTTCATATTTCATTTTCAAAATACAAATACACACGTACTTTGCAGGTACGCATTTCCCTTATCGTAGTTGATGACACCGTAATGAAGGAATGTAGTGTCGCTGTTGGGGCGTATCACTTATCACGAATGCCAGTGGAGGGAGAGGAAATAGGCACGTATCACATCATCAGTAAGTGTCAAACATCAATCCTAATGACGCCTCACATCAGTCACATATCGGCTCGAAGGTATCATGCCACCGCTATTAACATGTTACTTCAGTTACATAGAAATAGTTTCTGATATCTTCTTTGTAGAAACGTATTGGCGATACATGACCCTAATTGTAAGATATATTAATCACTGGTGTGTAATTTTAGACGTTTAGTGAAACGGTATTAGTTTTGTCCACGAGTGTAAGGCAATTGATTTCTAGCACATCACTGGTCTATAACCGTCACGGATAAACATAAGGCAAAAGCTTACCGCCAGCGCATTGCTTTGTTATGGAAGAGTCCACTGAAGTATGAGCTCCATGACCACATTATCTAATATTAGCTCCATCCATGGGTGAAAGGCAAATTACTACACATCACTGGTTTAATAAATATTCAATCTGATGGTATTAAATGTTATTAAAGTTTCTTTCACTGAATTTTTACTAAAGTATTAATCAATGTATGTTGTTGTTTTGGTCTGGAATAATTTATATCTTGGTTTTTCAACCGATTCCTTTCTTATAATTTAAAAAAAGTTGAATAAGAGTATTTTAAGTAGTAAGTTATCATAATACACTTTGGTAAGTGGTAAAACTGTTTTACAGACAGACACTTTTAACTGCAAAGTACAATCTTATAAATAAATAAGTGAGTTAAAAGTGTTATTAAAAATGTAATGGAATTTTATTATCATGCTGGGTAGTTGAATTAAGTTTGAACTAATTACACATTTACAAATGTTTATAAAAGTAAATGAATTTACACATTTGATGTATTACTGTAAACATGTTTTAGACATGTCTAAGATATTGAAACGCGTTATTATTTGTATGTCGCTCTTTTAAAACAATACTAACCACCGTAAATGTATTTGATATATCTAAGAGAAAAACACGTCCCTTCTTAAGTGTGCTCATAAAAAGGTTTGGTCCAATTCCGTTCATAATTAAAAGAGCTGTGGCAACCGATAATTGATTTAATTTGTGAAACATTTTAAAATTCACTACCATCCCCACCCTTGCCCAACTAAGGTTCTTGTACTCTACGAAATTATCCTCATTCGTTCACCACCTTGGTTTTAAAAGTTGGGAAGGCAGAGATTCTGAGTGTGGAGTTTTTTTAATTAGTAAAATCAGCTTATAGTAAATGAAGTGTAAAGTGAAAGTGTTACGGCCCAAAACACTGACCGTTAACTAGCAATATGCCTAAATAAAATTACATGCTTAAAACTCCAAAATTACTAATCATAAATATCACTGGTATAATTGATAAACACATTCCTTTATATACAAAAATGCACTTTTTATTTCAAGTGTTGCGAGGTGAAAATAAACTGTTAAAACAAATCTCATACACAAAATTCAAGACAAACATACATTGCTAAATTTACAATTTCTTTTAAGTTCGTGTCAGAAGACCAAATATTTGCATTGTCAATGTGAGGATCAAATGAATACAAACTTTTATCATTGTATTAATAGGCAAGCATAAAACTTTCCCTCCTTTTTTCTCAGCGTGTGTGCGTCGTAGCAGAAATTCAAGCTTACCGTTAGAAAGATATCGTCGTGTAGATGTGCAAAAAACCCCTTATAATTTGCCTCGGCCTTCATGGTTACGCCCCACAGGCTTTTAAAGTTTCAATCTTTTGGAAGAACAGTAGTTGATTGAATTGTATATTTGACAGCTGTTGATATAACAAATGGAAGCAAAAACGCAAGAACAAATGTTTCTGTCATAATGCAAATACAAAGACTACTGACTGCTGGAATGGTAACGCCCATCTGTTATCCGTTTTAACTCCGCATTCAATGATTTAAACCTGGTGGTAAGGGAGTTAGAGGGGGAGGGAGAGAGAGGGAGAGAGTGTGAGAGAGAGTGATGAGCGCAACAAGACCCACTAGACATTAAAATAATTTACTTATTTATTCGTGAACTTAAGCATCATGGCACTGGTTCAAATGATTTTGTTTAACTGCTAGTGCAGTAAATGTGATAAACACATTTACGCAAACAGTTATTATTCGTAAAATAATATTAGGTCAAATTTCGAATATTGGGTGGTCGCTGGTTTATTTCATTTATTAAACTTTACACATTGTTGGATGCGGAACAATAGACATGACAAAAAGTTATTTTATGTAGTTTTTATATGAAATAAATGCGTTTTATTTAATTTAGGTTCTACAAATTTTAACGTACGCTTTTCAAAACTAGTATATATATTTGATTATTATTACATTTTTTAACAAAATAACACTGTTATAAATTTTTCATGTGTAAAAAGTTTCATCTTTGTACTTTTAGTGATTCAGGAGTCAAAATTCAATTAAAAATGACATCCAATCAGATAACCAGAAAGCCATGTATCTTAAGATGTACCTTTATTAGAATTGCTTTCTATATTTTTTAATGAATAATAATATTCTAAATTGTGAATATTTTTTCTGAACATTGCGTATAATGTAGTTAACTGTAACAAAAACTCTCTCTACCTTATTGGAAAGTAGTCCCAGCAATGTCACACCGGCAGAAATATACCCTATCTATGCATTGTTTTCACATAACTTATACGAATATAATAATATCGCTCCAAAAATATTGAACCTTTTATACTCTGTGGTTCTCTTGTTTTGCGACTTGCAGGTTTAGTTATTTTTTTACAGAAGAATAAATATGACCTCTAAAGATCAAAATCTTTAATGCATCTTTTTTACCTAGGTGTCAGAAATTTCATGTAAGAAAAATATATTACAAACACAACTTTCTAGACCAAACCTAAAAGGAATGATGCGTGAGGGGCTAGTAAGTTAAGCAAATAAGACAACAGAGCAGTGAATATGTATGTAGAGGATGTAATGCTTGAGACGACGTTTGCACTTAACTGGGAATATAACATTTATCTCCGCATATAGTGAAGCAGGTGGTTTTCAGCCTTCTTTGTATCATTAAACTATTAACAGTGCAGGAATGAATTATTTACTTAACCAAGGTTAAGTAATCAGGAAATATATTTACCTTATACTTCTCGGTAGAACTACTAGCGAATTTTTCATTCATAATTGAATGTTAAAAAATGATTTATTCACATACTAATAACCTACGAATCACTTTGCCGTGGAAATATAACGTTGAAGGAGCAAGAGCCTGTATCACCCACCACAGGTTAAATTTCCCTATTTTGAGAAATAAGTAATAAGCTTTATTACAGACTAGCGAGGAATGATTCATAGCGTTACGATTACACTCCCTAGGGAGCTAATGACACATAGCGTTACGATTACACTCCCGGCAGGGCTCTCAATCAGCTGTTCCAATAGCACTAGCTGATGCGTTTACAACAATCAACGTTTTCACAACATGCAATTACCATCAGCTATTTTTTTTCAATGTTGTTTGTTCGTAATAAAACTCCATTAATTAGACAAAACTACTATTTTTTAGATTTACGTTGCCTATATTAATGGTGAGGGGAAGGGGGGCGATGAAAATAGTGTACGCACTTCGGATTATCGTGCCTCGTGCTTTCAAGCATCGCTCTCATGCTGTGACGACGCTCTTACTACCGTAGGTGAGTAAATAACTATTACAGTACTAGATCTTAGGGAACTTATTAATACCACAAAAATACGCCCAACAAGCTGAAAATATGAATCAAAATCGTCAGTAAGTTGACAGCCATTTTTGGGACTTTTACATTAATTTTGATTTTGTAAAATGTTCATTGTCTATTTAAAAGCATTGGGATATTTCTGTGTAGGGTCTTCTTATTCTTCGTGTGTTTTATTTGTTATCATAAACATTTACTTTTGAATATCTGGGGTATAACGCTTTTAAAATGGTTTCAAATTAAGAGTAAATCTTCAGAGAATAAAATGTTCACAATTAAATAACATTGACTGTATTTTCTACTCATGGCGTATTTATTTTGTCAGTCTACTACCCAACGATAGCAAGTGAATTTTTCGTAATTAGCTATTTCAAAAATACCTTATACCGTAGCTTTTGGAATGGTATGTTAAAGCTAGTGACACCATTTTTAAATAATAAAAAAATAAAATATGATAGGTAAGTATATGGCAGGGAGAACGCGCACCGAGAACACCGTAACAGCGACGGCGTGGAACAGCGTCGCTTCGACAGGAGACGCTTAGTTGAACCCTTTCATGCTTAGCGAGTGATGCGATATCTTCATCAAAACTGTTCTCTTTTCTCGTGCATTGTTTGGTAATTTTGTATCGTCCATGGTTTTAAATTGGAACAAACCAATGGTAATGGAAAAAACCATTAAAGACCCAAAATATCAGAGAAGGAAACCATTTCATAATACAAACTTTAATTTCCCTTTACTTCCTGCGCATATTGAACTCGTCACCCGAGTTCAGGGTTTTGAATACCAGAAATAAGTCAGTATAATGTGTAAGGCAGAATCAATTATTTGTTATTCAATCGCTTGGATGTAGTGGTTATTTTCAGTCACTTAAATATTAATTGATTCCTCTTTATTTTAAGAGCGTCACATCACCACCACTTGGTTCAACTCATTTCACTCTGAGGGATAGGTGAGGTGATCAAAGGGAAGATTATCAATATTCAAAAATTAAAAATAAATTCCAAGAAAATTTTAGTATTTCCAAGAAAATACGTAATTAAAAACTGTTCAACAAATTTGTCTAAAGCTTACATAACTAGTATAATACTAATATTAAGATACAATATATTATCGTATACCAGCTATGAACAATTATTAAAAAATAACCACAGAAATAAGCCTACATGGGCAGATTGCCTGTGCGTAGGCTCGGCCGTTATGATGCCAGCCTAAGGTTAAATTGCTGATAAAATTATTCTGATCTTAAAAAATAAACTACTTTTTAAAAGATTGAATTTTAGTAAAAAAAATGGAAAAATAGTTTTATGATGCATAGAGTTGAAGTGAGGAAAAACAATAAAAAACAAAGTTTTATTTGAAACTTTGACGGATTTAGTTGAAGCAGGAGAACTCTCTATTCGTTCCCACAACAATATTGACAAGTTGCGAGCACCTTAATTTGGCACACTATTATAATTACTTTTGGCACAGTTTAACCAGTCAGAGCACAGCATACCATTTTAGTAATTATTCGCACATTTTCGTTGTGTATGAATAATAATCTTTACATCAATAATTTACAATAAATCGTAATAAACATAATTGGGGATGAATATTGATCACCCATAGTAGGTTTATATTGATAATGAATATGAAAATATGTATTCCTTGTAAACATTTAATATTGTGTTGGAGATGTCAAAGTTATTTTGCAACCTCGTTTTTCGGGTGTCACCGAGGCCACCAAAATCCTTGTCTATGGCCTCCACGACTTCGGGAGACTCAGTGAGGGAATCTAGATCCCTCACCTTGACAGACAGCCGTTTGTCAGGTGGCGACTCCTGGTCGCTATGACTGGGGCTCCGCTCCCGCTTTACTGAGGCACCGGCCGCAAGGATGGCATCTTTTAACACGCGTATTTGTATCCGTGACCGGTACCTTTTTTGGCATGCTCTTGTCTCTTCAGTCCTACTTGTGATCAGTTGGAAACTGTCCTGATCCTCTTTCTTGTGCAAGTCCTTCTGTCTGATAAACAGCTCGACGAGGCCGGGAATTCCACCCTTCGCCGTGCTGTTCACATTATTCTGGACCTTGCACGCATTTGACATGTCCGTCAGCAAGGTGTCCGCCTGAAAGAAAATTTCATCCGCCTCCTTTTGGATTTGCAAAACCTCCTTCCTTATTTTTTCGCAGTCCTCGAGGTAAAAGGCACCGTTGTGACTGAACTCGGTGCACATGCTGCTTGCCAAGCTGCTACGCCATGATTGCTGGACACTCAGCAAACGTGGATCTGCGGCATTTTCTTTGCCCGTTTCTGTTTTCTGCTTTATCAAATTTATGGTGGTATCCATGAGTTTTGGTCACTAGCGCATCGTGCGGTATGCCCATGCGCATTTCCTGGTCAGGGTCTGAAGTGGCTAGCTTCAGACACTTTATCACAGACTCCCTTCGGTAGAGCAAGCTCACAACAGCCTCCGCTCTAGCCCAGTGAAAAACCGGACTGGTGAAGGATCACTCCTAGGGAGCCAGAAAGAAGTATTAACCGGAAGAAAGAAGAACAAGAAAGTCACCCAGATGGGGTTGTAGAAAAGAAGAAGGTGGTAAGAGTACCCCAGAGTATAAAAAGACTTCAAACTAAGACCTGATAGTTGGAAGAAAGACCTTAGGTCTCTAAAGGACTATGAGTTTGAGAGGTCTTACAGTTTGACTAGGGTTCCCCGAGGTCACCAATCCTCCTCTGGACAAATCAAAGAGAGGCCTTTCGTGTAGTCGAAAGCCGCCTACCCCTGAAAGAACAATAGCTATTGTAGTCTGTAGATATTTTGATCACGAACAATGTTTTAACAAATTATTCATTCATTTATAAATTACAAATTTAAGCTTATATGATAAACGATATATTTAGACTGGATTGACAAGAGCTTTGTCATTCGTAATAAAGGCAAAAACCGGCCGGAGTTTCAACTTAATAACAATCTGATTGTCAAACGTTGTGTTTTTTCTCAGCAAGTTCCCCCAAATGAACACGTTGTACCACTGACTTTGGCTTAGTCAGCTACATAGTTTTCTCTTAAGATGTTAAATATCCCCGTAGCAGCAAACCTGCGTAATCAGCGAATTTCCAATGTTGTATATGTTTCTCACTACCACATAAAGCCACTCACCAAGTTTCATAAAAATACACGAATAAATATGTGATATTATAGCATTTTATTTATTCTCCATAAGAATAACATAGAGTATGCAGGTTTTCTGCAACAAGGAAGACAAAATATATTTTTTTATGCAATTATCAATATAAATTAACAAGTCGAAGATGCATACCAAGTTTTATTAATTTAATGTTCATAATTAAGGGAGACATTACATTTTACTTATTCTCCATAAGAATAACATAGGGGCTGAGTATGCAGGTTCGCTGCTGCGGGGAAATTCGGCAAAAACATTTTTTTTCTGTACAAATATCAATATACCAGTGCTAGGTGAAGCCACATGCCAAGTTTCATCAACATACATTCATAAATAATCGAGTTATCAAATTTTGATTATTTTCTATAAGGATAATATTAGACAACGTATTGTGTTTAGCACTCTGCAACGGTTGGATTTAGAATCACAATTTAAACACAAGAATTATTGTTTAATAGAGCTGAACTGATTGGTAAAAGCAAATGTGAGGTTTACATGAAAATTAACTGAGGAATAGCAAAAACCCTTTTCCCTTAAGATTACCATGGGAGATTTTATGAGGACTTTTTTTGGATTTTCTCCGCAACCACTAGGTCAATGATTCAAAATACCATGTTATTTGTTTTTTAAGCTCTATAAAATGGTTGAAATCAAAATTAAGTGTTTTAAAAATTTTAGGGTAAAAAATGCAATATACTGATTTTTGGAAAATTGAAAACCCCCATAAACCCCCTTTTCCATGGTCTGATTTTTCTGGTTTTCGAACTTAATGTCATGGATGTCACTTTACACATTTGATTCAAATTTCATCAAAATCAGACGATTTACCGTGTTAACGGACACACACACACACACACACACACACACACATATATATATATATATAAATTTGAACGAGTAGTGTTTTTGACATCTGGGGACGTCAAAATAAAAAGTTAACATGGTCTCAGGCTGAACTCTTACCATGCCACCTACGGTAATAGCTTCTTCCCTATAGGGGAAATTCGCTAAAACGGATTTCAATTGAGTATTTTTTCCATTAAAATTCCTTACCCCTAGCAAGTTCACATATAGTTCACATATAGTGGTATATTATTGAAAAAATCTCTATTGAGAACTGATCCAATCACTTCTTTGCTGTAACAAATTACACAACTTATCATAACTAAATATGTTTATAATTTATTACTGTTTAAAGATAATGTTTTTCATAAAGAATGTTACTTTTACCATGTATTTAATTTTGTAAAGAATACGCAAACTTATAGAAAACACGGCATTTTTATGACAATACAAAATTTCATAAAGGGAAGTCTTGCTTGGCAAAACCTAATCCTGGGATCGTGGTTACTCCTCGCTTTCAATTTAGGAAGGTTAAGAACAAACATATACTGAAATCCCAAAGTTATTCAGAAGGAAATTCAATTTTAATTTTGTTCTAGCATACAATCTTCAAAACTAATAAACACATGTTTCTATTCAACATCTTTTAACAATCAAACGAAAGTTAAAATGTATAGTTAAAAATAATGCACAGTACATTCATGATTATTATACGTCATTATTGACATTAGGTTATGTTCGATCATCTCGTAGTAGGTGTGTATCAGAATTATTGGCAGATGATTGTGCCCCTGTAATGAAATTGTTGACTATAGTTTCGACGTTATTAAAAACTAACTGAAATATAGTGGATTCATTTTCTTCAGTTCTAATAATAGTGAGTGGAAACTATAGTAAAAAATTGTACTACAGGAATTGCAGACGTTAAGGTATGTTGCCTGTGTATAGTTATAATACAACATCCAGAAGGCCTAATTATATATAGAGATAGAGATAATTTTGTGTTTTAATTTAACATAGTTTTCCAACTTAGCCAAAATAATAATTAGCTTCTAACTTCAGTATCTTTGAATGTGTTTACAATCCTCTACGACCATGTAAAAGAATCTTGTATACCAGAAAGCGAGACTTTTACAAGGGTTGGTACACTGATGCTAATGTTCTCAAATAACCTTAAACTACTCGTCAAGTGACGCGAGGAATACATATTTTAATTTTAAAGGATATACTTATCAAAATAATAATCGGAGAAACAATTCACTCCGAAGTTGGATACGATACTTGAACACGCAAAGACAAGGGAGTCATTAAAAGTTATATCTGTTAATCCGCTTTAACTTTATCATTTGACTAATGATTGCTTGTTGAAGCTTTCCGGATAAAATAAACTTTTATTATAAAAAGTGTATTCTTACGCTAAACACATTGCTCGCTTATAATACTTATGCTTATATACAGAATTACGCATGAGGTTCAACAGTTCAAGTTTATACATTTTGAAAACCAGATGTATTTTTTTCTGTTATAGTTTAATAGTACTTGATATTCTATCTGCAATGAAATATATGTCATTATTTTTAACATACAGGGTGTTTCAAAAAGAATCATCTGATTTAGAAAAATCATAGCTATTCATCTGTGAATCCGATGTGCTCGAACAATGTACTGTTAGAAAGAGGAAGCTCTGGAGTTTAACGTCGTTTCCGCCAGGTAGCAGTAGCGCGTTTCTGTCAACGCCCAGCTCAGTAGTTGTCAAAATGGCGTCTGCACAACAGAAAGCGTTTTGTGTTATACGGTTTGCTAGATGCGAGTCTGTGATTTCCGTGCAACGTGAATTTCGTACCACATATGGTGTTGATCCTCCTACAGCCCAGAGCATAAGAAGATGGTATAAGCAATTTAGTGATACAGGCTGTCTCTGTAAAGGCAAATCATCAGGTCGTCCCCGTGTGTCCAATGAAGACGTGGAGCGCATCCGCCAGAGTTTCACCCGTAGCCCGCAAAAATCCACTCGCCGTGCTGGTAGGGAACTTAACATTCCTTCGACATCTGTATGGCGTGTTTTGCGCCGCCGTTTGCGTTTTAAACCGTACAGGATTCAATTACTACAAGCTTTGCATGAAGGTGACAAAGTACGACGTGTTCAGTTTTGTGAGTTTATCCAAAGGCAGATGGCAGTAGATGATGAGGAAAATGATGATCGAGATTTGGTATCACGCATAGTGTTTAGTGACGAGACAACTTTCCATTTGAGTGGAAAAGTTAACCGCCACAATGTGAGAATATGGGGGACCGAGCAACCACACCAAATTGTACAGCATGAGCGAGATTCCCCAAAAGTTAATGTTTTTTGTGCAATCTCACGGAATAAAGTGTATGGTCCCTTTTTCTTTGCTGAGAACACTGTTACGGGAATAACATATCTCGATATGTTAGAAAAATATCTCTTCCCTCAATTGGAAACAGATTCTGATGACTTCATATACCAACAGGGCGGTGCCCCACCACACTGGAATCTTCATGTGAGAGAGTTTTTAAATGGTAGGCTTCCTCAAAGATGGATCGGCCGTACTGGACCTAATGATTCCGCGTTAAGTCACTGGCCTTCAAGGTCACCGGACCTTACTGTTTGTGATTTCTTTTTGTGGGGGTTTGTAAAAGACAATGTTTATATCCCTCCCCTTCCAACAACATTGGTTGAACTGAAGAACCGCATTAGAGCAGCCATCGAATCCATCACTCAAGATATGCTAGCTAAGGTGTGGGACGAATTTGAATATCGTATATACATATGCTGTGCATCTAAAGGGGGCCATATTGAGCACCTGTAAATGGTATGTAAAAAAACTTTATTAGTTGTCCTTTAATATGAAATTAACCTCATGTCCATATGATCATTAGTTTTGAAATTATAAACCTTTAAAATCGGATGATTCTTTTTGAAACACCCTGTATATACAATCTTTATCTAAGCGTATTTTGAATATGGAAATAGATGTAAAAAATAGATCCTAAACAAATAGTTCTGCTTAAAAATCACTACCGATTTGGTACCAGTAGTACATAAGTTCTTCAGACTCAAACAGTTCATTCCTTACTAGTAAACTATAAAAACAAGTTTTTAGTGGTTTAATTACACACTAGTATTTACTTGCAATAAAATTTACAAATTATATATTTTCTGCTAAGAACCTAATCTATTTGTAATAGCAGAATTACACGGTGTAAATTGTTTGTGTTCAAAAATTGGAAAGCCAATTTTTGGTAAACAAATAACTTGATAGTAAAGTTAACACACAAAAAATATGCTCATAGTTAGCACTGATTATGATGGTTCACATTGTAAATAAGGTTATGTTGAATTTCGCTTGATGATGTGTAACATTAAACATCCCTCACTGTTCAAGCTTACGGATCGCGGAAATCGTACACATGAGCAGGGAATTGTTGCTGCTTTGTTTACATCATTCGCTCTATGCCTTGTGATCGGAATGGACATTGTGGTGACAAACCCTGCCCCTCAAAACCTTCCTCAAACCTCAAGTCATCCAGCATCTAAGAAATATTATAAGAAAGTTCGAAAATATTGGCTAATTCTTGTGTGTGCATGGCAACGCCATGATATTTTTTGCTTCTTGATAGAGAATCGTCTAATCCCTGTTCTTGTTACTATAGAACATTGATCTTGTATTAGAAATAAAATACGCCTTATTAATTAATAGCCACAAGACAAATTAAAGATAGATCCTGTTACGAGCCCTAACAACATTAAAAATGTTTTCTTATTTTCAAAAACGATTACATAATGCAAGTTCAGAACTGTTAATACTTAGTTGTAACAATATTTTAATTTCAAATTAAAATGTAAACCATTAATCTTCAAAACGTATAACCAAATTTTAGTTTAGTTTAGTTTTTTAAGATAAATTTAGATGTTGATATGCATATTTTATTGCAATTTTAGGAAAGATTATGTTTAGAAATAATGATTTATCAAATTTAATAAGTAAAAGCTAAATCCGTTAAGTATATTTCAATTTCCGTAATGAGTTTGTTGTTAAACAGGCCAATTAAATGCCACTCCGAATTATACAACTTTCTACTTGCTTAACTGTTTATTGGATTACACACTTTAAATTTGCATTCATTCTCCCGGTAAAATAATGTTGTGAAGTTACTCGTACTTAAAACAAATATGTAAATTATTAAAAACAATACGACTTAAATAATACTATAGGAAAGATGATTTAATATTATTTATTACCTTCAGTCTGATAGTTTATTAAACCAGTGGAGTATTAAATTGCCTTTACCCTTGAATGAAACCAATTTACTCGTTTGCCAGTAGATCATGAGGTCACCGAGCTCTTACTTCAGGGGGAAAAGTATCCTTATGATGCATCAAATATTTAAGATTAATAACTGATCATCACCATGACGTTTCTAAACACATTGCCCAATTATCTCGAGGTCTCAAAAGTATTATTTTTCTTTTTCGTTAGCTAGCTAAGTTTGCCAACACTCATGTTCTCCTTACAGCATGCTTAGAGTCCTTCAATCGTCAAATAAGTCATGGCTTTGAATCTGGGGTGCAAAATCCATCTTCTACGATCCGTTTGTAACTAGAAAAATGAGATTCTTTCATAGTTATTTTGTTATTTTAAATATTTATTTTTCTTTAACATCATACGTGTTGTTACAACTAAACAGGATAAATAAAATACGTCTTACAACACTATAAAGTATATTTACACTTATACTGTACTTATACAAGACGGTTAAATATACACAAAAGATGGTACAAGACGATCGATTTAAACCAGTTACACCGGTCATCATCAGGCCCAATCAGAGGATCACAAATTCTTGTACCATCTTTTGTGTATATTTTACCGTCTTGTATGTAAGTACAGAATAAGTGTAAATATAATATATAGTGTTGTAAGACGTATTTTATCTATCCTGTTATTTTAAAGTTAAATAAAACTTATACTTAAATACTAATGTCACTTCTTCTACTTATATTATAAAGTTGTTTGATAAAACCATTTTACAAGGAGTACAATATTGTGTTGTTTTTTATGTACCAACATTAGGTTTGTTAAAATCTTTATATTTTTAAAGAGGCACAGCACCGGCCCTCCACAAGTTAAAAACCTTTATGATCCCAACATAAAGCACAAGCATGTTTTAAATATTTATTACCAACGGCTTGCCCATGTTTTTGCGATGATCACAAACGTCTGTATTAATAATATTAATAATTTACCGTTACGAAATTATAAAAAATTAATTAATTAAAAATTGAGAATTGAGTTCTACATGTTTTATAAACAAACATTATTCTGTATAATTTATTTGTTTGTATTGTTGAGATGGTTCTATTCACCTATGTTTCTGTGTAAGTTATATAAATATGTTACAAACATTTTTCTGATATCCTAAATAAAACAACAGACACCCCTTATATGTAGTTTAACAAACAATTCAGTGTGTTATATTATTGTTTTGTATTACATTTTAAACTTTGTATATACTTGTTTATTTATTTGTTTAATTTAAATCTGTGTTTAAAGTTAATTTCCCTTTTTATTTGTTGTATTTAGGTCAAGCCAATTTTATCATTACGAAAATGTGATCAAGTTTCAAGTTTATTTTAACACTGGAAAAATAAATCCTCTTGTTTTTCTGTTGGATTCCAACCCGGCAGACAGCTGTATTAGCCATTGCTGTTAAGTGTATATAAATTAGTTCCCTGAGTGGAACAAATATTTGTATTTAAAGCTTAGTTCAATAAAGCACTTTTTCATTTCATTAATTTCATTCGAACGTTGATTTGAAACATTTATAACACTCTTAAAAGGCTTATACTGTATTTATGTTAGGTGTCAATATATTATCGTATCAATGACTAATCTACAGCTAGAGAAAGCAAATATAATAACGGGAAAGGCAATTTTAAAACTGCTATTCTTATACAACTTTCACTGAGAATTTTAATCATTTAATTGTTGGGATTATTAAAGAGAAAGTTTGCCTCTCTATAATATATGGGTGGAGTTTTTATTTGTAATCTTATAAACCTAATCTTCACTAAGAGTCTGAGATAATTTAAGCAAATACTCATTGTTCTTTAGATTTATTCAGCCACATAACAAAAGCTAGAAACACAGCAGATTGTATTGTTTAAGGAAACATTTCAACAATGAAACCGTTATCACCACGCCAAAGAGGTTTAGAATTGATGTCTTAAGAACGGCTGGAAATTTAGGATATTTAGTTCAACATCAACTCTGTCTTTTGAAGTATTCTGGCTTTTAATATATTGTCAACTACATTACACTGCCAGTTGCTTTTTATTTCGCTTTATCCGTGTTTTATATGGCTTAGAATATAATATTTGAACAATATAAAACTTTCTTGGGCATTTTAAATAGTATTTACTCTATTTAATAAGTATCAGTAACTTATACAAACGGGCATTGAGCCTATCCCAACAATTACCTTTACTGTGATATTGCTTAGAAATAATGTTATTTATGAACTACGGGTTTTCTTGTTATTGTTGTGGTCTTACAGTTTGTTGCTATGTGTTGAGTCTAGGCAAAACGAAAAAAAAAACACAGGAATACATGTACACAGAAAAACAAAGTATATAGCCAATACATTTGCTTAGTAAAGACAATTTACGTAATACTTCATATTCAGAACTGTTTAGTGTCCTTAATGTTGATGTTTATAATTTATAAAGGTAAATAAAAAGTACTGTGTGAACAATAGATGAAAATAAGGACTGAGAGTACATCGTTTCCTGTCGTCTTAATAATTCCTTCATGTCTTGTTAAACCAACTAGGTCAGGAAGGAGGATTATTATAGAATGATAAACATTTATTTATTTATTTATTTAAACGGCAAATGCCAATATTTACAATGTTTCACAATGCAGGTATACAATCATTTCAATTGTTTCGACTAATCTAAGTTGACAGTGTATGGTGGATACATGATATCTAACGCTTAATTGTAATGAATGATCCATTCAACTACAAAGAATGTTTCTCGACATCAATGCAACAATTTAAACCTACAACAAAACAACAACTGTGATAAACTTAAAGGCTTCAAGAATTATATTAAGCTAACTGAAATAAAAATGGTTTTCAGTAACAATGGTGCATATGTTAGCCAATAGGTTGAACACCCTAATACATTCAATGATACCCTACAACAAACAACAATTATAGTATACCTAGACAACAAAATACAGTAATAGTGATAACTTCCAGAGACAACAACAACAGTAATAGAATATCAAAAATATACAAGACAAAAAATGGTAACCATACTAGCAACTTGAGTGAAAATCCCACATAATACAAGCAAACAAGATATCACACAAACAATATCTTCACGAGCTGACCCTTCAAGACGGCTGTGGACAGTCCAACACTCGAGGACAGGCTGTTTCCTGTTCTCAGCAGGCGAGTCATTAGGCTATAGTGGCTGTAGTTGCATCTTGGAGAAAGGTGTCAGGGATCTTGTCCGTCCAGGCGGTCTAAAGCTGACAGCTCAAGGAGCTTAGGACAGTCAATCGCACCAATGATTAGCTGATAGAGGACGACCATGTCCAGGATTTCTCTTCTAAGTTTCCAGAGTAGGGACATTGAAGACTGACATCATCTGGAGGAGAGGAGTAGGATACGCCCCACTATAGCAAGCCAATCAGAAGCCAGCATTTTGTAGTGACGTCATTCCAAGATGGCGGCGCCCATGGCACTTTATTTCCCGCCAAATTTCCTAACCTCACTTTTTAAATTTTAACTCATTTTGCTCAGTTCTGGCAACCTATGCTCTATGATACATTATTTTACATATACACCATTATATATATATATATATTATATACTGTAAATTATATGTATATATGTTCCATGGTTCGACTATTATATACTCTATGCGATTGATACTATCATATGGCAATGTATATACAATATTATACATATACTTTACAGCTACACCATTATATAAATATAATCTAGGATATATTAAAAAGTGACGTCACACGTCACTTGACCGCATGGGCTGAGTGAATATATACGTCATCTGAGGCTGAGCCAGTGACGTAGGCGGTTTCGTGACGTAATGAGGGAAAGTTTAAAGTTCAGGGTCACGGGGAGGTTATTTAAAAAAAAGTACTACCTCACACGCGTAAAATTCGATTGTGATTCGATAGGTTAATCGATATAAAAAATTTAATGAAAACAATCGAATAATACGAGTGCGAGGTAGTACTATTTCAAAAAATTACTTTATTTTATTTACAATGTTTGTTCTTAATTACAATACGAATCTTCAGCCGTTGTTGGTTATAATCGAAGTTGATGATCCCGGAGAGTTGCGGTCATCGTGTTTTTTCCTGTTGAAAGAAGGTAGATACTTTGATCCCTGCGCAGACTCCATGTTATTTTTTTTTGACACCGATCTGTTCTGATAGGTGTTTCCATTTCATTACCGTCAGGTAGAAATACTACCTGACGGTAATGAAGTAGAAACATCTATCAGATCTTGAGTGACATAATATTATTATTATTTTGTGAAGAGCGTCTCGGAGAGCTCGATGTTCACCGGTCGAGAGCCGGAGGTGAACTGACTATTCGCTAGCTAGCGTTTTGGTATCAAACAAAACGGTGGGGGTAAAAGTGAGGTGGGGCGGAGCAGATGGCGGACGGCAGATGGCAGGCGGCAGGTGGCAAGTGCGCGGCAGATGGAAGTCCCCCCACTACACCAGTCCCCCACTACACCAGTCTCCCCACCAAGTTTTACATCGCACAATAACTAGTTTACATGTGTTAGTTAGGGTTTAGCTCTTAGACTGTCAAGACCTTAGCTCCGTAACTGAAAACTTCAATAATGTTTGCTCAACGCTGTATAAGTATAACAGCTACTATGATCTAAACCGGTGCATGTATTCATATGGTGCTTTTTGCGTAGCAAACAACTGGCTAAAAGTGTTTCAACCTCGATTTTTCTTCGACGAAACCGCTCATTGTCCATTAAAAGCGTAGACCTTCTGTCTTCATTGTCAGGGAAGTAGAATGTAGTGTCAAGGGGACTACTGAAGGTCACCTTCCTCATGTTCCTGTAAAACTGCGACATTTTTCAGACCCTCTAGGTAGATGTTCATCCGTTAAGAGCTGGAAGAATAATGATGTAGCGTTATTGTGTATGATAGCCACCTACCCCCCACCACAACGTTACCTTGTCCTTCAAACCATTGTTTTTACGCTACGGATGCTATACTTTTGGTTAGATTTAAATTTAGATTGCACCTTCTTGTTCATTTTGTCAAGCCGTGTAATTGAAGTACTCACATGTTATACTTTTGAACCAAAAACAAAGAAAATATTTAGGTTTGTCCTTGAAAATAGTTGTTTTTTCGCTGTTGCTGCTATACCCTTGGTCGGATCTGAATTCTGTTTGCACCAACTTGTTCCTCTGATCAACCTGCGTAATTTGAGTACCCACTTGGCATATGTTAAACTAGAAATAAAGAAATTATTTAGATTTGACCTTCAAAATAGTTATTTTTGGCTAATACTGCTATACCCTTGGTCGGATCTGAATTCTGTTTGCACCAACTTGTTCCTCTGATCAATCGGCGTAATTTGAGTACCCATATGGCATATGTTAAACTAGAAATAAAGAAATTATTTAGATTTGACCTTCAAAATAGTTATTTTTGGCTATTACTGCTATACCCTTGGTCGGATCTGAATTCTGTTTGCACCAACTTGTTCCTCTGATCAATCTGCGTAATTTGAGTACCCACATGGCATATGTTAAACTAGAAATAAAGAAATTATTTAGATTTGACCTTCAAAATAGTTATTTTTGGCTATTACTGCTATACCCTTGGTTGTATCTGAATTATGTTTGCACCAACTTGTTCCTCTGATCAATCTGCGTAATTTGAGTACCCACTTGGCATATGTTAAACTAGAAATAAAGAAATTATTTAGATTTGACCTTCAAAAATAGTTATTTTTGGCTATTACTGCTATACCCTTGGTCGTATCTGAATTATGTTTGCACCAACTTGTTCCTCTGATCAATCTGCGTAATTTGAGTACCCAATTGGCATATGTTAAACTATAAATAAAGAAATTATTTAGATTTGACCTTCAAAATAGTTGTTTTTAACTATTACTGCTATACCCTTGGTTGGATCTGAATTCTGTAATAACTAAACATTAATCTCTCCCGAAAAATCAATACATATCTTCCATTATTTTAAGAAACGAGAATTTTCTGAATTTTCTAAGTCCCTAAGGTCATCTGAACATTTTGCCAAAGCGGGGAATAGAGCAGTAAGTGATTCTCACTTTGACCACAAACTGCTCTATTCCCCGCTCTGTATTAGGAGAAGAGGCCTAGTTTAATGCTCGCAATTATAGGCATAAACCTGATAACGGAACGCTATCCTCTCCCCCGAAAAGTTATCCCCTCCCCTCCCCCCAAAAAATAAATAAATAAATAAAAGCAAAATGGTCAGTTAACAACAGTCGCGCACTCTGAAACCGCAAGGACGTTCATCACTGTGTAGGTGTCAGAGTTTTACGAACCGAAGTACAATAATTACCTGACCAAGATCCCCTTAAATTTAACCAAAAATAAGCAAACTGATTGAATCTGTTTCTCGTGAGTAAGGGCTAAAATGGGCAATGTCAACCGGTTTGCGCGCCGTATTGACATAAGGTCGGTTTTCGCGCCATACCTTTTTTTTTGTAAGGGGCTAGGAAAAGGATGAGAAACATACTGATTAGTTAAAGTTAATTTTACAAAGACCAACCAAGGACGGTTTTGCAAAGGTCAGCAGTATCACTGAAACCCGGTGGGACGTAGACCCAAACACCCGGCGTCAGGCTGCTGCGAACCCAAGTTTTGACCCAAGGCCAGTTTTAAAGCGTGAAAGAAAAGTACATATTTAATTAGTCAATAATACACTTCAAAGACCAACACCACAAATAATTACAAACAGCAACACTAACTACATCTTATAGCAGCAAACTACAAGCTATAATCTAACAAATAAACTAACATGCATAACAAACTAACATGCTAAAGTAGAATCTTCAGTATACAGGGGTACCACCTCTATACTAAAGATGCTATTACAGACAGCTAAGGCGAACAGCTAGCTAGGCTGCCAGCCTAAAACTGTGAGACTACTGCAGCCAGACCCTCGCTTTTATAGCCGACAGAGGAGCAGGTGCAAAGGCAGATGTCCGTGGGGCAGATGCACTCTACTACATTCGCCGCGCCGCAAAAGTAATTTAATACGGTGTCGACGTAATACTCTTGTATTTTTATTTTGACGGTTCATTTGATATGTTTTACACTTAGATATGCAATAGCTGAAACACACGCACTTACGACAAGCTTTCTCGTCAACTTGATTTCCTGGTATTTTTATAATAACTAGAATGGGTTTCGTTAGGTGTCGCAAAAAAAAAGATCTAGAATAAAGAAACACAATAACTTATACTTTATGTCTGGTATATATGTTACAATTGTTCATAAAAAATAAAAAAACTAAAACAAACTTTAAAATGTTTTGAATTTCGGCCAGGTAAATTAATAAATTAATGAAAAAGTACATCACAAATACTGCTGTATAAGTTTGTGTGTTCAAATTAAATGTACATGGCATAAAAAATTATAAAGTATAAATCTTGCGTTATTTTACAAATCCTTGATCTTAATAAGTATTAACGGTTGGCACGTTAAATGACAGAAACACTATATATAAATTTTCCAACACCTTAACAATACTTTGATTTCAATATTTTCCTTACCCCACAGTAATTTCCCAAGTTATACCGAACTTATATAAACGCTTTTAATATAACTTTCTATCACCAATGAATATAAGCTTGAAAATGACGTCAAGAAGAGTCTTTAGGAGAGAATAGTGACAAATGATATATTAATATATTTCTGGTGTTAAATTTACATGAATAATTAAGTTTAAATATATAGTGGTTATTGTTCGGGTTTAAATACAAATTTTGTGACATATTTATTTGAACTACGTTTTATAACACTTTGCAATGCTCAAACAACCGTCCAAAACACGGTTATAACTTCATAAAAAAAGCTCAATGTTATTCTGATCTACCTCCGAGTTGGCGTATCGGATAGCTAATTTTGATTACAATATGAATATATAAAAACCTCACAACCCTCCGATACAATTTTTTAATCAGTGTACTGGGCTTCGGATAGCCAAAGGTGCTATGTCCCACGGCGCGCCGCGCCGCCGCGCCTGGCATAGTTACTTTAAAAATATATTTCAAATAAAATAAAAAACTAGCCCGGAAGTATGCTTTTCTTCCCAGCCTCTGGAGTTAATTATTGACACAGTAGTAATATAGGGAAACTCTTTTCATGTCTATTTTTAACCATCCAATTTATTTGTTATTGAATTTATAGGTCGTTCAATAAAGACTGTCACTTTAAAATCAATGTAAAGCGCATTTTTTTGAGTTAACTTTTTATTACCTATATTTAAATGCATAAGGAACGGAAAGAGTCTAAGTCAAATCTAGCAAGACAGCCAGATATAGCATTTAATAAAACTGTAAGTAGAAAAATATTCGCTTCCCCGTATTCATTTGATAAAATGCAGTGTTAATTAATATATCATCATGTGGAAGAAACATATGTCAGTGAACTTAATTTTGAATAAAACTCCAGGATATACTAAATACCCCCGTAGCAGCAAACCTGCATACTCAGAGAATTTCAAATGCATATTAATTTATCTTAATACCACATAAAGCCACATACCAAGTTTCATCAATATACATTCATAAATAAACGATTTATGACATTTTAATTATTCTCCATAAGAATAACATGACGGCTGAGTATGCAGGTTTGCTGAAATAAGGAACACTAAAAATGGGCTTTTATACAAATATCATTATAACTCAACTAGGTAAAGCCACATACGAAGTTCTATTAATTTATGTTCATAATTAAAGGAGATAACACGTTAATTATTCTCCATAAGAATAACATGGGGCTGAGTATGCAGGTTTGCTGCTACGGGAACTATCGGGCAAAAAATGGATTTTTGTGCAAATATCAATAGACCACAACCAAATAAAGCCATATACCAAATTTTGCCAGTTTACGTTCATAAATAAGCGAGATATACAATTTTTCTTTTTCTCCATAAGAATAACATTAGACAACGTACTGTGTTTAGCACTTTCAATATCTCGGTAATCAATTGACGTAGAGCAATGATCAAAATACCAAATTGTTTGTTTTTTTTAAGCTGAATTAAATGGTGAAAATTAAAATTTGATTTAAATTATAATTACATGTGAAAACCCCAAAAAACACATTTTTGGGGTACAAAACCCCCCCCAAAAACCCCCCCTTCGGATGGTGCGATTCATCTGGTTTTCGAACTCGTTCAAATAAATGGTACTTTACACATTTGTACCAAATTTCATTAAGATCGGACCTTTTTTACGAGAGTTCTCGTGCTTACGGACACATATATATATATATATATAAATATATATATATATTTATATATATATATACATATATAAAAATTTGAACGAATGGTGTTTTTGGCATCTGGGGACCTCAAAATGAAAAGTTATCATGGTCTCGGGCTTAAGTCTTACCATGAGACCTACGGTAATAGCTTCTTCCCTATAGGGGAAATTCGCTAAAATTAAAGATGAAATCACAAGATAAACGACATTCATTTTAAACACTTCTTTGTAAACTCAACAATTAACAAGCAGTTAAGATGTATAACAATTTCCAGCCGTCATTTTCCAAGATTGTTGACAAAATATTATCAATTGATCTATGGCAACGTCTGAATACTTTAACAGTTCAATCAACCTTACTTTTAAATTGACAGGCATATATGTGATATTGATATACAAATATCCAAAAGTAAAATCATTTGTAGTATTTTATATTTCGGGACACTTCTTCGTATAAACGGTCAATAAAGCGTAAGAACATAATCGGTCCCGGCATCGGCCCCTGAGTTACTCCTACATTGTAGTCATGAACACAAAAAACACGTGGGCTAGGGGCTAGAGGTTACAGGCACTTTTTACGGCACTTGTCTTGTCGCGAAGAGCTAATTATCTTGTTCAACCGCCGGCGTCCTCCAGTTTCGATAAATAAGTCTCAATATCGCATCCGCTCTTGTTATGATGTAGTTTGCTTTATTAGCAGCTAAACTGCCCAATGGAACCAGTCCGGAGAATGCAAATTGCGCTGTCTGATTACTACTTAAGTGTAATTATGCGTCTAGGACCGCCCGAGGGTGTGATCGCGTTTGCGCGTGTGAGAACACAGGCATGTGTGTGTGTGTGTGTGTGTGTGTGTGTGTGTGTGTGTGTGTGTGTTTTGACTTATCGCCCCGTCTGGCCTTGATACCAATATCATCTTAATTGTCGGATATTTTTTGTTGCAAGAGGGTTGACTAATAAATATAAATGCATTATATAGTTTTCCTGTAATTACGGTCAAACAAGTTACACCAAGACCCTAGCTGTTTAAGGCTTCGCTTAAAGTATTTTGATTACGGTTAATTATTGTCGATACAGTTTAGCGGTGCCCTCTTGCGTGTATTGGCTTGCAGTTACAACCTAGTTTTTATTATGAATTTTACTATTTTCTTTGTCGCGGAAATAACAAAATATGATTTGTCGCTTTGCAATTCATCTGAAAGGGTATCAATTTATAATAACTAATAATACGAGAATAATATGTGATTTTACTTGGTTTATATTGTGCGACCATTAAGAATCTATGATCGTCAAAATAGTTTTAATTACAAGTTATAATGAATCAACGAATTGATAAGTAATTAGATACAAATTTTATACCGATCTTATTAAAAAAAATTGTTCTTCTACATCAATAACTTGAAATGTGAAGGAAGAACGTTAGTTATCTCCGTAAAAAGTCTGTAATTGATGTTTTCTCGAAGAAAGTTGCATAATCACCTTCGATCCTGATCAGCGCCGGAAGATGTATTTACGAATGACAGCCCCATCTAGCGGCGAGTGAGAAGCAGTACGAATCGCAACTGCTGAGTGGCATGCACCTGGCGGGGGACGGGGTAATTAAGTCGGACCGGAAGCGGAATACGTGAATGGTGGTAACGATCCTGCAAGTTTGGCAGGGCGAAAATGAAAACGGGGTCAACCCGCGAGCCCTTTCCCCTAAACGAAAGTTCGATCCTCGTTGTGTGTGTTTTGACAACATCGGGTTGACCAAACACTGTCATTACAGGGGACGCGCATTTTGAAAGTGCACTCTATCGGAAATGATTGTAATCACTGATCGATGGCTTTCCCCGCTGCTAACCTCAACCTTGGGAACCTCGCAGTCGCGGTGCAGCGGGGGTCAAGGTAACTCGGGAACCGACCTAACCCACTTCTGGGAAATGGGATTCCCCTTGTCTTCCTTACTGCAACGAGGCCTCGTTAGCTAAACGGTTAATTGCAAGGTCGCCGCTTAATTAACTGTTTTTAACCCCGTGTCGTTTAATTAGACTATACTAGTAGTTTTGGGATTAGCTACTAACAATGGAAGTACTAAATGTTGTCCTTAATATAATTAACTAATTGAAACTGTTTAGAATAAATGGGAAACGTAAGAAAATTATTAATTTTATTGGCTTTCCCCGAAATCATTGCTTTTTCAGGTGATTTTACATTAATAGTCAAATCAAATTACACATCTGATGAAATACCAACAAAAAATTTGTTTAACTTGGCACTTTTATTATCTAATGTATGGCCTTAAGAGAGGTTGTATACAAAAACTAATATTTTTCTCCAATTTTCTCACCAATACCTTGGACTTAAGCAAAGAAAGCTATTAATTTATAGTTTATATTATATTTTTCAACAAAAGCATAATTACATTATAGACCAGTCGGTGTCTCTTTCTCCACACGGGGATTTTGCAGTTTTAATTTCTGACGTTATCACATATACAATACAAAAATTACGTTTACAATAAATTACGTATATAATATTGAATACGTACAATATCGTGTGATATAGTGTGTAATAACTTGTTTTGTCTAAGACTGATCAGTAAAATAAACATATGAACGAATGCGTCTTAGTGTTCTTTTGGTTAAAATCGCAATCTTCCAATCAAATTTTAGCTCGATCGATCCAGTATGCATAATTTATTTGTAACATATATCTAATTGAGAATGGTCTATTCTCAGTGGTAACGTTTAACAAAAATACATACAGGTTTATTATATATGTAGTAAAAAGTATTGTAAGTTGAAGTTAAAGCAATTTAATAATACAGAACAATTAGTACTTTCATTTATAACTGTGTGTAGGATTAGTAATTATATCGTATTAATTTAAGGATTAGTAAATGAAAAATAATTTGGGTAATAACAAGTTTTATTCACTTATTTATAGGTTTGTAATATCCTCGAAGTTTCACTCGCTAATAGAGAAGACAAGCAAGGGTATTAAATAACTTAGTCCAAATAGTTTTAAGACATTAGTTAATGTTCATTTACCCAAAGAAATTACAGTATTATTCAGTTTTTGTCTCACCTTATATGTATGCAGACCTTCATTAATAATATTACTGTAATGCCTGTTTGAAATTTGATATAATTGTAAGGTAATGTCTGAAGTTCAGTTTACATTGGGTGTGATATACGATTTCAGCAAACAAGGATTTTGCCCATATCAGAAGGATAATAATAAACAAAATATATATATATATATTTCGAACATATATTTAACATAAGAAACCACATTACAGTATAAAAAAGGTCTAACACTAAAATAAAATAAGTCGAACCACATCACAGCCACAGTAAAATTGTCCCAAGACCTGAACGTAAAAAAAAAACACTTAAATCTAAATATAAATAATAATGGAGGACATAAAAAGGCCAAACGAACTATCAAAATACTCAACATTTTGAGTAGTACATAATATTAAAATTTCACATGTTATAGACACTGACATATTCAGCTAGTCCTGTTGCTAAAAGATGTGTTTGCATGTTCTCATTTTAATTTCAGAAAGTTTGCTATCATGTTATTTAAGATATACGGTATTTCGACAAAAACGGTTTACGTACATATTAGATAGTGATAATAATTAAATAATTATGATTTTTTTTGTACACAGATTAAAAATGAGAAACTTTTTATAACTTACCTTATGTTCTAAACGTGTAAAAACATATACAATTAAATTGAATAAATAATGTAAAGCATAAACCTGCCGAACGACCTATCAAAATACTCAGCGTTTTGAGTAGGATCAATATATTATAACAAAATTGCATCGTGTCTTGACACCAAATTGATTGCCAAAAAACGTCAAAGACCTAGCTGAAAAAATTATGTATGTTATTGTATACATTTTAGTACTATGCTTATCATATTAGGTGTGATATGCAATATTACGGTAAAACAGCATACGTACACATCAAAAGGTTAATAATAAATTTAATTAAATTTTGTTGCATGCAAAGATTTAACATTAGGTTAACAGGATTATTGGTGTAAGAGATAAAGTGGCCAATCTGACCCAATATTCAGTCACCACAACAGTAAAATTGTCGAAGTCCTGAACGTTACGAAATTTTTAAAATGCAATATGATTATACCAGAAGCCATAAGAAGGTCGTTCGACTTATCAAAATAGTCAGCGTTTTATACCAAGTTTTATTAATTTATCTTCATAATTAACGGAGATAACGTTTTACTTATTCTGCATAAGAATAACATGGGACTGAGTACGCAAGTTTGCTGCTACAAAAACAATAAACCAATAAACTGTTTTTTTTGTGCAATAGACCACAACGATATGAAGTAATATACCGTACCAAGTTTTGTCAGGCTAAGTTAATAAATGAGCGTGTGTTAGTTTCTTATTAAACAGTTTAAAAAAAAAACCTTAGATAAATTTAATTAAATCATATTAAAAAGGAGAGTACTTTATTTATTCAAACGTAAAACACGAATAAAACAATTTTTCTTGTATTTTCTTATAATTACAATATTGTAGGCTATTAGCGTTGACTATAGTCAATGCTATTAGTATCTCGTACTTTCGTATCTATTTCGTACGAATCTGTACGAGCAGGTGTGGGTACAGCTGTTCGACTGTCTGAATGTCTGTCTGTCCTTGATTTGTGGTCCACGTGTTGAATGAATCTAAGGTCGACACAACACTTTGTAGAAGTAAAAGTTGTTTTGATTAGTAGTAAAACACTTGTTAATTTAGCCTTAATATATTTTGTATGTAAATTTCTCATTTTATTCAGTCATTATAGAATTTAAACCAACCAATTGCGTTGTCACATCTGTTTCTTCTCAATATAAAAGAATCATTGCACAGTAACTGAGAAATCTGTAAAATTCCCGCAACACGACTCCAATCTATCTATCTCCAATCCATTTTAAGTAATCAACTATAACTGAATTGAATAAATCTGAATTGAAGGTTTTGGCTGAATTTTTTTACTCGTAGTTCTTGAATACAGTTTGACTCTGCATGTATTGAATATCACTAATCACTTTTGCAATTATGTTGTTGGTTCATATTAATACATTTCCAAAATGAAACAAAAAGGCATTCAAAAATCTCTAAAGATTCAACCGTTATTGCTCAAACCGCTTCATGAATTTATTTTTCTAGTAATCAAGACAAAAAAAAATGTTTTTTACGTGTATTTTTGGTGAAAAATTATTTTCAACTTTTTGCTTCACGAGTAAAATATAATCACTAACCAGATATGTTTATCAATGTAACAAATAAGTCTCTTATTATTTACTGCCTAATTTGCTTTACATATCAAATTATATGATTCCTCATAAGTCTAAATGAATAGAAATGCAACATAACAATTTATTTTATGAAAAATCAAATATGTGATACACTTTTTATGAAAGGATATAAGTGTATTATAGTGAATAACACATTTACAACGAATATATAATAGATTTAATTTATAATGGTCCATTTTAAAATTGTTATTGACATTTAAAAAACAAATCTATGACATGTTACACAATGTATAGTGAAGTTTTACCTTACAAATTCTGAAAAGAATAATAAACACCTTTTATATGCATATTTAAAACCGGATAGCTGTGATTTAAGAACCGGTTAAGACTCCGGAACCTGGATAAGTCCCCGCCAGAGGTGCTACGTTTCGACTTTATTGAAGACCGTTTTGAGCATAGTTGAATACACAGACGGGGCACCGCCGCGCCGGCATCTACCGTGACATCTGCCGTGACATCTGCTCTCCTCTGTCTGGCAGCGTCAACGCTGGCGGCTATAAAACCAAGGAGAGGCTCGCACAGGGCTCGCAGTCGCAGGTCGACAGCCTAGCTAGCTGTTTGCCTGCGCTGTCAGCAATAGTATCTCTAGTATAGAGTTGGTACCACTGTATATTAGAGATGCTACCTTAGCTTAAGGGATGTATGTTTATTATTAAACATGTTAGAGTAACGCTTTTAGTTTTCTGCTAGTAAATGTAGTTAGTTTAACTGATTGTGGTGTTTGATGTTGGTTTTTTTGAAGTGTTTTATTTACTAATGAAATATGTACTTTTCTTTCACGCTTTAAAACTGACCTTGGTCAAAACTTGGGTTCGCAGTAGCCTGGCGCCGAGTGTTTGGATCTAAGTCCCACCGGGTTTCAGCGATACTGTTGACCTTTGTAAAACCGACCTTGGGTGTTCGTTGTAAATTTACTTAATCTTGGAATATAAACTCTCTTTGTAAACTACCTTGGTCAAAACTTGGGTTTGCAGTAGCCTGACGCCGGGTGTTTGGATCTAAGTCCCACACTGATTAACTTTAACTGATCAGTATGTTTCTTATCCTTTTCCTAACCCCTTACAAAAAGGTATGGTGCGAAAACCGACCTTAAGTCTTTACGGCACGAAAACCGGATGACTACCTATCTTAGCCCTCACTCACGAGAAACTTTTGGTGCAAACATAATTCAGATACGACCAAGGGTGTAGCAGTAATAGCCAAAAACAACGATTTTGAAGGTCAAATCTAAATAATTTCTTTATTTCTGGTTTACACTATGTTAAGTGGGTACTTAAATTACACGGATTGATCAGACGAACAAGTTGGTGCAAACAGAATTCAGATCTGACCAAGGGTATAGCAGTAATAGCCAAAAACAACTATTTTGAAGGTTAAATCTAAATAATTTATTTATTTCTGGTTTAACATATGTCAAGTGGGTACTCAAATTACGTAGATTGATCAGACGAACAAGATGGTACAAACAGGATTCAGATCCGACCAAGGGTATAGCAGTAATAGCCAAGAACAACGATTTTTGAAGGTCAAATCTAAATTATTTTTTTATTTCTGGTTTTCACTATGTTAAGTTTTTCTTTCACGCTTTAAAACTGACCTTGGTCAAAACTTGGGTTCGCAGTAGCCTGGCGCCGAGTGTTTGGATCTAAGTCCCACCGGGTTTCAGCGATACTGTTGACCTTTGTAAAACCGACCTTGGGTGTTCGTTGTAAATTTACTTAATCTTGGAATATAAACTCTCTTTGTAAACTACCTTGGTCAAAACTTGGGTTTGCAGTAGCCTGACGCCGGGTGTTTGGATCTAAGTCCCACACTGATTAACTTTAACTGATCAGTATGTTTCTTATCCTTTTCCTAACCCCTTACAAAAAGGTATGGCGCGAAAACCGACCTTAAGTCTTTACGGAACGAAAACCGGATGACTACCTATCTTAGCCCTCACTCACGAGAAACTTTTGGTGCAAACATAATTCAGATACGACCAAGGGTGTAGCAGTAATAGCCAAAAACAACGATTTTGAAGGTCAAATCTAAATAATTTCTTTATTTCTGGTTTACACTATGTTAAGTGGGTACTTAAATTACACGGATTGATCAGACGAACAAGTTGGTGCAAACAGAATTCAGATCTGACCAAGGGCATAGCAGTAATAGCCAAAAACAACTATTTTGAAGGTTAAATCTAAATAATTTATTTATTTCTGGTTTAACATATGTCAAGTGGGTACTCAAATTAAGTGGATTGATCAGACGAACAAGATGGTACAAACAGAATTCAGATCCGACCAAGGGTATAGCAGTAATAGCCAAGAACAACGATTTTTGAAGGTCAAATCTAAATTATTTTTTTATTTCTGGTTTTCACTATGTTAAGTGGGTACTTAAATTACGCGGATTAATCAGACGAACAAGATGGTGCAAACAGAATTCAGATCTGACCAAGGGTATAGCAGTAATAGCCAAAAACAACTATTTTGAAGGTCAAATCTAAATGATTTCTTTATTTATGGTTTAACATATGTCAGATGGGTACTCAAATTACGCGGATTGATCAGACGAACAAGTTGACGCAAACAGAATTCAGATTGACCAAGGGTATAGCAGTAATAGCCAAAAAAAAATTATTTTGAAGGTCAAATCTAAATAATTTCTTTATTTCTGGTTTAACATATGTCAAGTGGGTACTAAAATTACGCGGATTGATCAGACGAACAAGTCTGTGCAAACAGAATTCAGATCCGACCAAGGGTATAGCAGTAATAGCCAAAAACAACGATTTTTGAAGGTCAAATCTAAATAATTTCTTTATTTCTGGTTTAACATATGCCAAGTGGGTACTCAGAATACACTGGTTTAAATCATAGTAACTGTTATAATTATATAGCGTTGAGAAAACATTATTGAAGTTTTCAGTTACGGAGCTGAGGTCTTGACAGTCTAAGAGCTAAACCCTAACTAACACATGTAAACTAGTTATTGTGCGATGTAGAACTTGGTGGGGGGACTGGTATGGTGGGGGGACTGGTGTGGTGGGGGAAGAGCCGAGTACCTAACCTACACGCAGACGCTATATCACTATGCGCCCAGCTCTTGCGCGGTACACATGGATTCACAAATACAAGACAATAATGTTTCTTACACATCTTCATCTTTTAATATTTACCAAGCTGGCACTAATGAAACGACTGATCAAATACAAGTACAAGAAGTGTCTACCACAACATCCTCTGATGCAGAAGCAATTACGTTATCCTTGGTGGGTTTTAACTAACGGATATTTTATTCGAATTCCCCCGCACCAGCTGCCATCTGCCCCGCGCCATCTGCCCCGCGCCAACTGCTTTGTAACCATCTGCCACGCTCCATCTGCCCCGCATCCTACACTTTTACCCCCACCATTGTATTTGATACCAGAACGCTAGCTATCGAATAGTCAGTACACCTCCGGATCTCGACCGGTGAACATCGAGCTCTCCAAGACGCTCTTCACAAAATAATAATATCATGTCACACGAGATCTGATAGATGTTTCCACTTCATTGCCTATCTGTAGTTGAGTGGTGTTTTGAGGTCTGCTGCTATCTCTAGCGATTAATAATAAATCTGTATGATTTCTGCGCTCATTTCGTAATATGCGTAAGTATACGCATTATATTGAATGTAATTATCAAATAAAACCTGTGAGAGTTTTTTAAAACATCCTCAGGATAACCCTGAACTTGGCCTATCTCACCGTTATATGGTCTACACTATTATATATGCTACAATAATAAGGGTTTTTCTCCAAACCCTCTTCTTCTTGCTCTATTGTAGCGTTTCTGAATTACTGTAAGTCACCTAAAAAATCCAGTTGTAACAGGTTAAAATACAGCTCTGTGATTGGTCGGAATAAGCTGGCTCCCCATTGGTCGTATTAGGCGTTCTGATCGCTGATTGGTTGTTGGTGCCTATATATACCGGTGCAGACAGCCTTCCACATTCATTCTGTTCCAGACTTTTGTGTTGGTCAGAGGTCCTTGCGCTGCTTCATTCTCTGCTATTGTGGTAAGTGAGTTGTGATAGTATTGTGCAATTATTACAGTAAGTGCTACTATAATTTGTCGTTAGTATTTAACGCGTATTATATTTGGTGTATCAGGTCTAAACTCAGTTTTATTGTATAACATAACCCTACTTTTATATCTTAACCTCACTTTTGAGAGTCAAACATATAGTTCTATTTCATAGTCTCACTCTTTTAGTCAGACATAACCTCAATTTAATATTTTTAATTATTATTTTACCAGGCCTATCGTCGTATTTACTCAAGTTTCTCTTTGGGTTCACATAACCTTACTTTTGCTTAACATAACCTCACTTTATTGTTTTAATTTATATTTAACTTTTAGTTTGATTCAACTAGTAAAATGGCTAAAGTTGTTCAACCCGTTGAAGTACTTAGTGACGAGCAGGTTTATGTTAAAAAGTTTAGATTGTACGGAACGAAAACTATTTTCAAATTTTCTAACCCTCCTCCTGATACTAGTGAGATAGATTGGCTCAGACAAGGTTTTGCCAAGATTGTAAATGAGATGAAAGGACAAGCCCGCGAAAATGATCAGCTCGGGTTCACTTTGCAGAGTCTTAACCTAAAAAGTAGAGATCCGGGGTATGTCGCATTTCGACCCGCTGGTGAAATTGATGAAGACATCCTTTGGCAAATTTTTGGAGAGATCATACAGTCAAATTCTGAATCCGTCAAGTCCACTGACACTTTTAAAGTAGAATGTACTCGAGTTAATCTCCCTGTAGGTTCTGGGAGGGTACGACCTGGTATCTTTAACACGTTTGACGAGGAGTGCAAAGCAAGGAAGGGTATCGTAGTTATTAAAAATAAAGACAACTTGTGTCTCCCCAAGGCCTTGGTTGTAGGTATCGCTCATACAACAAAGGATCCTCAGTACAAGTCAATTAGGCAAGATGATAAAAAAAGGCAAACCGTGAGGGCTCAGGAACTTATTCGACGGGCTAGAGTAGAGATGCCCGAGGATGGTGCGGGAATCCCAGAACTTGAGAAGTTTCAAGACTTGTTGAAAGATTTCAAAATAACCGTGTTCAATTATGATAATAAAGGCCGGGACGTTTATTTCGAGGGCAGTGTTGAAAATGCTAAATTCAAGATCAACCTGTTGTTTTACAACGGGCACTATAACGTAATAACTAGTTTGACTGCTGCTTTCGTTTGTAAATATTTTTGTGAAGTTTGCCATGTTCCCTATGATCACAAAGGTGTGCACAGATGTTCAAACATCTGTTCTCAGTGTCAGACCATCTCGCCTCCCTGCAAAGAGGAGCATGGAGGAATAGTTTGTTCAAAATGTAATATGACTTTGAGAAATCAACAGTGTTTCACTGCTCACCAAGTCGATAAATGTAAAGTTGTCAAAAAGTGTCTTGATTGCGGTAAATTAGTTTGGATTAGAGACAGATCCATGCCCCACAAGTGTGGAGAAGTCTATTGTAAACCTTGCGGATCTTTCCAAGATCCAAATCACAAATGTTTCATACAGCGGAACGATGGTAAGCCTAAACCAAAGGACTACATTTTCATTTTCTTTGATCTGGAGACTCGCCAAGACGAGTCTCTCCCCTCTGATCCCGAACAAAAAGTACATAAAGTAAACTTGTGTGTTTCCCAGCAGTTTTGCTACCAGTGTATCGAAACAGAATTTTGCAGGGTTTGTAAAAACCGTACGAGAGTCTTCAACTCTGACCCTGTTAAAGATTTCATGGAATACGTCATGGAAGTCCGAAAAGGTTTTAAAGATGTCTGTGTAATTGCCCACAACGGTCAGGGCTTTGATTTCCAATTTTTGTTAAAGTATGTTCTTGAAAAAACTAAATTCACACCCGATCTGGTCATGAAGGGTTGCAAAATTATTCTCATGGAAATGGACAACGTTAGATTTGTGGACTCACTTAACTATTTCCCCATGGCCCTCGCTGCGCTCCCTAAGTCATTTGATCTGTCTCCGGAGAGAAAGAAGGGTTACTTTCCTCACTTGTTCAACACTCTGGCGAACCAAAATTATGTAGGCCCTATCCCCGATAAACAGTACTATTGCCCAGAGTCAATGTTTAAAAAGTCCAATAAGGCCTTTAAAATCTGGTACCATGAAAGAGTAGCGGAAAACTATGTATTTGATTTTCAAAAGGAAATGTTGGAGTATTGCATCTCTGATGTGGAGATCTTGGCCCAAGCTTGCCTTAAGTTCAGATCGATATTCCTCCAAGAGTGTAATGTTGATCCTTTCCTAGAGGCTGTAACGATCGCTAGTGCTTGCAACTTGGCCTTCCGCCGCAACTTTTTGAAACCAAACACGACCGGCCTCATCCCAAAGAACGGCTACCGTAGTCAGCTATTGCCATTCAGTGGTTGAGCTGGGAAGAAGAGAAACGTGGAGTGAGGATCGAGCATGCGGGGCGGGGTAAAGAAGTAAAGATTAACAAACTGAAAGTAGATGGGTTTGACAGGGAAAACATCTACGAGTTTCATGGATGCTACTGGCATGGATGCCCCAAATGCTTCCCGTTCAATCGAGAGGCTCCTCTGAAGGAGGATCCCTCAGACTCACTTCACTTAAGATACGAGAGAACTAAGGCCAAAATCGCTAAGTTTAGTGACTACGAAGTAGTCGAGATGTGGGAGTGTGAGTTTAGGAAATTAAAAAAAGAAAAAAAACTCAAACACTTGGACTCTCTCCCTATATTGAACACACTCCCACTAGACCCAAGACAGGCTTTCTTTGGGGGCAGAACGGGTAACTCTAAGACTTACCATAAATGCGTCGAAGGAGAAACGATCCAATATGTGGACGTTTGCTCGCTCTACCCGTATGTGTGTAAGTACGGAAAGTATCCCCTAGGTCATCCCACCATTCATGTAGGAGACAGAGAGTGCAGACAGAGAGGTCTCCAAGTAGATGGTTTATTGAAATGCAAAGTCCTACCACCAAGGGATCTCTACCACCCAGTACTCCCAGCAAGGATGAATAATAAATTAATGTTTGCCCTCTGTAAAACATGTGGTGAAAACCAAAACCAAGAAGACTGTGAACACGAAAGCGAAGAAAGAGCCCTGGTAGGAACTTGGACAATGGATGAGGTGCGGAAAGCGGTAGAGAAAGGCTATGTCATCCTCGATATGTATGAATTATGGGAATATGAAATGGCCACATACGAGAAAAGGGGACTCTTTACAGATTTCATCAATAAATTCCTGAAAATGAAACAAGAAGCGTCCGGCTACCCAGAATGGTGTAAGACTCAGAATGATAAAGACCGGTACGTGCGGAACTACTTCACGCATGAAGGAATCAGGCTGGACCCCGCAAAGATTGCTGAAAATGAAGGTTTGAGATCAATGGCTAAACTCATGCTAAATTCATTTTGGGGTAAATTTGGACAGCGGGAGAACCAGACAAAGGCCACGATAGTCAGAGACCCCAAAACACTGTTCGGGATGATGACAAGACCCTATATAATAGTGAATAGAATACAGATAGTAAACGAAGAGGTAGTGGTAGTGAGCTGGGAGTACCTGGAGGAAGTCGGTGAGCCCTTAAGAAACGTGAATGTAGTCATAGCGGCCTATACTACTGCTCAAGCTAGGCTGAAACTGTATGAATATCTGGAGGCCCTGGGTTCACAAGTCTTGTACTACGATACAGACTCAACCCTCTATATTTATAAGGGAGGTTTGTACAGGGTTCCTACGGGGGATTACCTCGGGGAAATGACCGACGAGCTGGTTAAATACGGACCTGGATCTTTCATCGTTGAATTCGTTTCTGGGGGGCCTAAAACGTACGCATATCTTGTCTGGTCAACCAACAAACAAAAACTAAAATCTGTTTGCAAAATCAAGGGCCTCACCCTCAATTCTAAGACCTCCAAAACACTTAACTTTGAAAAACTAAAAGAAATGGTTCTTAGTGAGTCAGCTGAAAGCATAGAAATTAAGGAATCTAGAATCAGGAGGACGAAAGACCGCGATATTGTAACTGTGAATGAATCCAAACTTTTCAAAATTACTGGACCAAAAAGAAAGCTCGAGGGTGAGTACGACACACTACCCTATGGTTATAAAATGCAAAAACTTGAGTAAACACTACTGGTAGTATTGGGAACGATTCGTCCCCTTTGTAAAAAAAAACATGGTCACGTGGCCTGATTTCAGGTTTTAACTTGGATGATATAACCTCCAGCTCTGTCTCAGCCACTTTGGTCGCTGATCCTGCCCTAAATTGCTCTAATCTGTACTACTGCACAATACTTAAAATAAAATGGCTCACTTGACTTCATGAACAGTTCAATTGTAAATATAGTTGAGCATGTCTTGGACATTGTAAAAGTTCCCACTGTATGTATGTCTGTGTGGTTGTGTTTGTGTGTGTGTGTGAATGAAGGTCAATGGCGTGGGGGACGAAAAGCCCCGTAAACCTGAATGTAAATTGAAGGGTCTTGTACGTTGAGGCGTCTAGGTAAGTCCTTGGCTACTCCTTGGAAGGACCTAGAGTGAATGGTGTACTCAAGTTATTCCTTGAATCCATACGGTGGGACTTGTAAAAGTAAAAAATGAACGGAGGAGACAATTAGCTTGTTTTTTTTTTGGAAGGTCTCCACGGGTCATGGCGGTGGAGGGGCTATGGCTTTTTTTTTCTAAAAATACTCTATCCTTTGTTTGCTAAAAAGGGAGAGGACATTAGTTCGTACTGGGCATCAACCAGGTAATCTGGATGGCCTACGTATGGAATAATGTTTAACCTGGGTGCATATGCACGGGATGGTCTCAAACCCCACCCAAGCAAACAGACACTTAGTATACGGGGTTAACGGCTATGAACACCGGGTTTCTAAGCGATAGCTATGATGGAATGGATGTCTGATAAGCTCTTTAGCGGACAAATTATTTTCTTTGCTATACTGGAACAGTGCGTTGTTCTTGTTTATTCCAACAATAATAGCTGTTAACTGATGTATTTTATTATGTGTTTGAACAATAAAGACTGCTAACAAATGGAACAAGGGGTTTCGCACACCCTGTATAACGAAAATCCTAGTCTGTAAAAGGGCGCTGTCCCACCTTGTTTGCTGAAGTTAGCCCTAGTTGGCCTCGCTGCAACATAGTAACTGTTATAATTATACAACGTTGAGCAAACATTATTGAAGTTTTCAGTTACGGAGCTAAGGTCTTGACAGTCTAAGAGCTAAACCCTAACTAACACATGTAAACTATTATTATTGTGCGATGTAAAACTTGGTGGGGGACTGGTATGGTGGGGGGACTGGTGTGGTGGGGGAAGAGCCGAGTACCTAACCTACGCGCAAACGCTACACCACTATATGTCCAGCTCTTGCGCGGTACACATGGATTCACAAATACAAGACAATAATGTTTCTTCCACATCTGTCTCTTATAATGTTGAACACAATGACACTGATCAAAAATATATCTGGTGAAATACAAGTACATGAAGTTTCTACAACAACACCATCTGATACAGAAGCAATGATGTTATCCTTGATGGACGTTTTATTAAACAATAATGGAATAAGGTGGTAAATGAATTCAAGAATTACCATCTGCCTCGCGCCATCTGCCCCGCACCACCTGCCCCGCGCCATCTGCCTCGTATCCTACACTTTTACCCCCACCATTTTATTTGATATCAGAACGCTAGCTAGCGAATAGTCAGTACACCTCCGGCTCTCGACCGGTGAACATCGAGCTCTCCGAAACGCTCTTCACAAAATAACAATGTCATTTCATTCAAGATCTGATAGATGTTTCCATTTCATTGCCATCAGGTATTATTTCTACATGACGGTAATGAAATGGAAACACCTATCAGAACAGATTGGTGTCAAAAAAACAACAACATCGATGACAACGAACAACGGGGAACTATTGTAAACATGAATTATTGTAAATAAAATAAAGTAATATTTGTAATAGTAATACCTCGCACTCGTATCATTCGATTGTTTTATTCGATTGTTTTCATTTGATATTTTATATCGATTATACTATCGAATCACAATTCGAATTTTACGAGTGCGACGTAGATTTTTTAAAAACACCCTCCCCGTGACTTTGACCTTTAAACTTTCCCTCATTACGTCACGAAACCGCCTACGTCACTGGCTCAGCCTCAGATGACGTATATATTCACTCAGCCCATGCGGTCAAGTGACGTGTGACGTCACTTTTTAATATATCCTAGATTATATTTATATAATGGTGTAGCTGTAAAGTATATGTATAATATTGTATATACATTGCCATATGATAGTATCAATCGCATAGAGTATATAATAGTCGAACCATGGAACATATATACATATAATTTACAGTATATAATATATATATATATATATAATGGTGTATATGTAAAATAATGTATCATAGAGCATAGGTTGCCAGAACTGAGCAAAATGAGTTAAAATTTAAAAAGTGAGGTTAGGAAATTTGGCGGGAAATAAAGTGCCATGGGCGCCGCCATCTTGGAATGACGTCACTACAAAATGCTGGCTTCTGATTGGCTTGCTATAGTGGGGCGTATCCTACTGAGAGGAACTTCGGAAAAACGGTGACCGAGTCTGACTCTAATCAGCCTGATGAAACGAGTTTGTATATTTCCCAGCATGCATTTGTTCCCCAGTTGATACGGAGTCCAATCTATGCTGGCATCTTCAAGATGTGGTCTGACAATGGCAATGTAGAGTGTTCGAAGAGTTTGTGTGGAGTGGCCCATCTCTGACATTGCATCTCATACAACTCTATGTTTAGTTGAACATTTCACACTATCTTCTGGAAAATGTAATAGATAACGTCCCCCATGGTTGCTCAGGTACAGAAGTTCTGAATAATTAATTGATGTTTTAAAAACTTTATAATCACAAAAGTTTAATAATTAGTATAATTATAATTTTTTATGTTGGGCACTTCCATTTTTCTCGTTTCTATATTTATTATTTTTAGTAATAAATCAAAGTAGGTTTTAATATATAAAAAAAACAGCTAAAAATGTATTTCATACCTGAATCTAGTTCATGAGTTAAATTTAAGATGGGTGAAGAGTACTGTAATATTTATTATGTCCTTCTACGGGGCACATAATGTGAAATAGGTCCTTTTTTACATACATTTATTTGTTTAGGTATTTGCACAACAAATTAGGAATCTAAACTAGTTAGGGGAGATACCCTATACTATGTCATGTGAAATTATTTTATACAATATATTGTCCAGGCACGCTTGATGAATTATTTATACACGTAAAGTTTAGATTAAACATATAACAATACCACCTTTCTTAACTGAACTTATAGTAATATTTGGGTTAGGAATGACATATTAAAATAAAATAAAACATACCTCAACTTTAATGTAAATTAGATAAACCAAGTGAACTGACTCACCCGATATGCACAATGCTCCATGGTACGTAATATACGCTAAGTATTTGCTGATAGTTACAGATAGTTAACAGAACGTTAAACAAAATTGAGGAAAAACTGTATACGTGTCATTTTTTTATTTTTTCCATTCACGATTTTATTTTTCTTATGGTCACAGTAACAATATAAGTTTGTATGAGTTAATGTTGTAGCACAAAAGACAGGTACACTCAAAAACTTACTCTTACCCTGACATTCGCGATGTTCAATACATATCACACAAGCCTAACCGGTTTCTTACTTCATATTATACTGATTAAAATTTCGTTTAGTCTTATTTTCAATCTTTAAAAATATATTTTAAGACTTTTTTTTAGAATCCCATGTAGCGTACAAACCCAAAATGTTTCACAGAGAGAGCTTAGACGATTGGACACAGTTACACATGCTTACAAATGCTTTCATATTGAACACATGCTTAGTCTGCATGATCACAGTTACGTTACGCCACCAGCACTTGAAACCAATTCTTGTCAACCACATGACGTGAGCTGAGGTGATATAGCATTGCTGTACATCAGTCGAAAGGGTAAAACTCAAATTAAATTTGGGAAGCGTCTATAATCACTGCATTACGCATTTTAAACATTTTTTTACTTAACCTCAGCAAAACTCGTACAGGAAAACCTTAGGTATTTAATCATAGTTATATTTAACAACTTTATTTCAATAATTATTTTGGAATCATATATTATTGGTATGGGTTTATTGTATCATTGTATTTTAAAACTAAGAAGTTGAAACGATTGATTAGTTTTTTAGTTCAATTATTTAAGAAAGTGCTTTTGGTAGTCACACATATAGTACTTATCGGTAAAAGTGAACGATCATACTAGCAACTGCATCGGTCCTGTTGGTATTACAGCCTACTCCCAAGTAAATAATTTTAGGACTCGGATATTATTCTTTTATTCACTAAGTTAAGGGTTGCTGGAGCTAATGCTGCTTCTCTCCCCGTTGACTCACATGTGAGCAGGGAATGGGTAATCTCAAGTATGCAGTGAGCAATTCTACTCAATATAGACTACTTAGTTTATTAACTAAATTTAAGATAACATATCAGACATCAGAAATCAGAAATCAGATCTTTATTTACATCCGACTTTTACAAGCATTGACAAACGTCATATACAAAAAAAGTTACATCGAAAATATAACTAATTCATAGCAGAATGTTCATTACAAAACATTACAAAATTACATAAGTCAACGGTAAAAAACAATAATTACTTCTTGTCAATAAAATACTCATACACACTTTAGTATTCCTTAGCAAACAAAAAGGATCTCAGCCTCCTCCTAAAGTTGCCCACATCAGTTACTGCCATGAGATCGGATGGGAGGGAATTGTATAATTGAATGCATACAAAGTCTGGTTTTTGAAAAAGGTAGTGTTGTGACGGGGAATTGCCAGGGAACCAGAATTACCAAAATGAAACCTAGAAATGTGGCCCATCTGAAGAAAGTGTTTGTTTTTAACCAGAAATAAAAGAGTTCCATTAATTTAAATACAGGGAAAAGTCAGTAAGTTATTTTCAGAAAAAAAACATCTCTGCACGATCCAAGCCTTGCCATTACAAAAATCAGACGTAATGCTTTCTTTTGTAACGGAAACACTTTCTTTGTACAAGGTGATTCGGCACCCCAAATTGGAATGCCATACCTGATGTGTGGACACAAACAAGAAAAATAAGAAGTTTGAAGAACCCTAGTATCAGTGAACTGAGCAAGCCTTCGAAGAGTAAAAATACCACTATTCATCCTACTGGAGACGTTGTTAATGTGTTTGGAATAATCAAGTCGAGAATCTACGGTAAGTTCTAAAACATAATTTTTTCGCATGCTTCTATTTCAAAATCTCCTACAATAATATTTGAAACATAAGAAATGCCATAAGAATTTATTATTTTTTTAAATCAATAAACTTGGTTTTAATGGAATTTACAGAACGTTTGTTTACAGCCAACCACTGAAGAAGAAGACTACTCTGCATTAATGTATTGATTTCAAGATTTTCTCTAGTTATATCGTTGATATTGAGCGTTTTATCGTCGGAAAACAGACACAGGTCACATCTAGGCACTCTACCAGCAATGTCATTGATAAAAATCAAGACACCTCCACCTTATACAGAGCTCAGTCAATTAAATCCTTCTACAATTTTATTTTGAGCTTTTATAGATTGTTTATGTTGGCCTGGTTAATTTGGAGGAGAATTATTGTAGGATTTGTTTCCCTATAAATTATAGTTGAGGTTTGAAAATGTTTAGGTTATGTGCCACTGCAAACCTGTGCCTTCCCTTGGTGTTGTACCCATCCTTTCTTGCAGCAGGATTTCCATATTGCTAGGTGAACAACTCTTTCCCTAACATACGGTTCGGGTAGTATCAGAATGGAGGAGAGTAAAAAGCCAATATTATGTCTTAGAAGTGAAGTCAAGTGAGGTAAAAGGAGGACAAGGAGAAGACTGGTAATTTTAATTGCGAGTAAATAGAAAATAGGTTTTGTAAAAGAGATTATTCATGTAATATCAACATGGCTTATATCCTCTAGCTTTAAATTAGTTTTAGAACCGGTGAACCGGTGGGATTTTTTTTCAACAAAGGCTTGGATACAAACATGATGGGATATCATATTTTACCTTACCACTTTTAGGAAAGACAGTAGATGAAATAAATTGTATTACAGCAATTGCATAAATGAAACAAGTTGTTATCTGTATGGTGTTTTGTAAATTATTTGTATGGCAGGTAATATGAAATAGAAACTTTTACAGGTACTTAAGAAATAAAATTAATATAGTATTTAAAAGCCTATTATAGTATGTTATATAAAATAATCTATTTTTAAATACAGGAGAAATTTATGGATTGAATTCGAAAAAATATACCGTTTCAAATTGATTCCGTATTAAAACAACATAGATTTGTTGAAATTTATTATATTTAAAGGTTAATATTGTTCATCTTATATAGCCTTTACTATATTCAAGTATTTAGTTCAGGATCCTTCCCAAAGTTACTTCATGTTCAGAGTTTGTCAACGAAGGGTCCCATGCTGACGGACCAGCTTAACAAGACTACACTTTCATCTTGAACTTTGTGGTATCCTTAGTACAACATATTCATGTAGAGTGTTTAAAAAAATCATGACTTTGGGATATGATTCCTCATACAAAAAGAAAGAAAAAATCAAATGTCCTTGAACGCTTGGTTTTCCGTCTATCTGTCTGTGTGTGTTGTTTATTTTATATGTTATATCTAAGGAACACCTACATATATCAACATCAAACTTGGTACATATACTAAAACTAATAAGACTCATTATGGTATGGAATATCAGTTTCTACTTTGTATCATTTCGAAATGGTGGTCGTTTTTGTTTTTCAAAGCTAAATATCTTAAAACCCATAATATTTAGTAAAAAAACTATAAGAATCAAAAAGGTTGTGTAAATTTGTCAAAAAAGTAGTAAATACAATGATTGTAACATAATAACTGAGAAATTGCGATTTTTATAAATGAAAACATGTATTTTGCCATTTATGGACTAAAACATAATGTTTTAGCTAATAAAATCACAATTTCTCACTTATATATATAAAATCATATTTTACAATATTCATATTATTAATTTTTGGACAAAATGACAAGTTTTTGATCCTTCGAGGTTGTATATAAATATCATGGTTTTTAAGATATTTACCTTTGAAAAACAAAAATGGCCACAATTTTGAAATGGGATAAAGTAGAATTTTGATATTCCATATCAAAATGAGTCATATTAGATGTAGTACGTTTAGTTGGTATCTTCAGGTGTTCCTAATATATAACGTATTAAGTAAACGACACATAAAGACAAATAGACGGAAAACTAAGCGTTTTATTACATAACTAAGCGTTTAATATATGAACCTTTTTCCTTTTTTTGTATGAGGAATCATATCCCAAAGTCCTAAAAGGTATTTCGTGAACACCCTGTATAGATTCGTATAGATTCAGATATATATATATACTACCTCTTATAATATACAACCTCTTACCTCTTATATACCTACCTCTTATATAATAGTACCTCTTAAAGTAAATAATATATATATATATATATATATATATATATATATATATATATATATATATATATACTTTAAGAGGTCCTATTCGTGCATTATTATTCTAAAAAATATATCTGTATCATCTAATTAATTAAACCCTATCTTTATTTCCTGAAAAATTCATCTAGTGGTTCAGTTTGTCAATTTTTTAAAATTTCTTCCTTGTAAATGGCGAAGTATAGTTCAATTGATATTTCTATCATCAGGAAACAATTTCAATTAAATAAAGAAGATTGGGATGATATTCTTGAAAAATATGAACTAAATATTGAAATGATGAGATTGTTTCAAAATATATTAAATTGGGCGGAAATAGCGCAATATCAATCATTGAATATTCATTTAATTAAACCATTTATAAATTATTATCACCTAAAACACTATATTGGTCTAAATCGTAAACATCAAGTCCTGAATAATGAATTTATTAATGATTTTAGATATACTTTGAATTGGGAAATAATTACAGAACATAAAAAAATGTCTCGTGAATTTATTACGGGTTCTAATAAAAGACGTCTCATAACACTTTTATATTTACACTTATACTATATTCACATAACAGCCGGTAAACATATATAACAGATGGTACAAGGCTATCGATTTCGACCAGTTACACCGGTCATCATCAAGCCAATGATAGAAATTACGGAACCAAATGGCGGCCCAGGTTATATCCTATTGGTTACCAGAAATTCCATTTACAAGTTCCTAAATTTGCCACCAGAGTCGAAGTTAACTTATTCATTTATCAATTTATTTATATCTTTACATTTTTCCTTAAATATAAGCAATTCCTCCCATGCATTAATTTCATTTCCTATTTTACAATTCTTGAGGATGCTTAGGTTTCCTTTCATTTTTCCTTTGGTGTGACTATTTTCTAAAAAATGTTTCGCTACGTTTGATTTTTCCGGTTTGCGGGTTTTCGCAGTTAAAGACGACAAAAGCAACGCCAAAGTAATAATGGAAAAAGATGCGTTTATCAGTGAAACGGAAAAATTCACTAAAAAAACTATCTCAAGGAATTAGTTGTATTAGCATATTTTTTAAATAATTTAACTATTAAGATTTTTTTTTAATTTTTAGCGAGAAATATATTTTTTAAATGTATGTAATACCAAAAAAATTAAAAACGGTTAAACAAATTGATTTTGAATACAATTTAAAACATTTAATTGTACAAGCAAATGTATGGTAACTCGTGTTTCTAGTCACTGTCGATAAATATACATTATTGAGTCAATTAGTAGTCTAAACATATCAAACGTACATAAAAGGCTCTAATGCCAAGGGTATTCAACATCAAAGGAAATAATAACAGTGCAATCTCTCTTTGCTTTATTAGGTTCGTTTACACGAGATTAAATGTTTCTAAGGGGAAAAAACTACTTTGACATCATTACTAACGTAACTGCTCTCTGTTGATCGTATAATATTGTTAAGGTAAATTTTTATTTGTAAGGGGTATGGAACGTTTATGACCAAAGGCGTGTGGTGGCTAAAGTATACACATTAATAAATAACTTAAACACCTTTTTTCCCCCAGAGTAATATAAGCGGGGATCGGACTTATACCGTTCCCCATAAAAAATTAAAATCCCCATGAATAATCTACTGACTAAAAAGACGAAAAAAATAAAGGGCTAATAAATTAAATGACGTCTTAGCTAAAGAGTTTTGCACTGTTAAGCCTTGTCTGTTTTGTTCATGAAGTGGTACTCTTTGTGGCGGTGATATCTATTAAAACCCATAATGTAGTTATTGTAAAATATAAATATATTTTAGGAATTCTTCGAGAAAGCTTGTGATGAAAAGATCGATTGACAAATTATAATACTTTAATGAAATCTTCTTGAAAGAAATCAATTACAAAAAAGAGGCAATTTCAATCACCTTTAAAAATATTTAAACTTTATCACCTGTATATTTTTATTAATTTCTTTAACAAAAGTCTGGTGATTGTAGTTCGTGGGCTGAGCTTGTTTATGTAAATATGACATACAATATTCCATTTTATTGCATTTGACTATACAATATTCCACTCAGCCCCCCATTTACGAGCTCTATGTAAAAGTCCGATTCATTTGTTTGTATACGTCAACGCCAATTTTTACAAGAAGATACAATGGTGAAGATTTAAATTCTAGTATAGTTTATATAGTATAGTGGAAAATTTTCATAAAAATAGAAAAAGGTATGAAGGTAACCACAGTTTATGCACGAATGATTTATTTTTAACAATGATAAATACTAATTATGCTTTAACAAACATAGACACTATGTGTTAACAAAAAAATTATACAAACAAAAATAACTCTTTAGAATATCGGTATGCTCCAGATGAACATACTTTTAAGAGTAAGTCACTGGGGACAACCAAGCACAACGCACTCGGCGGGATTCGCCATTAGGGCACGAGAACTGGTGTGACCCTCTAAAGGCTCCACTTAAAGCACTTGGGAACACTGCAGCAAACATCTCCTGAGCACAGCAGCACTGTCGAAAAAAATATGTCGGCCCCTGGAGGAATGTTGTTGCCTTGTCTATGGATGCAAGCTATGTCGCCAGGGTAGCTGCAGTTGTTGGAATAGTGATCAGTAGCGAAGACGTCTCTGGAACGAGTAGCCGATGGTACAAGGAGAGATGTGAGCTGCAAAGTTCAGGCGAGTCTAGCAGTCCGCTGACAAGTTTATGAAGGACCATGATGCCCGTAATCGTTCTTCTGATCGCAAGATGGGGCAATAGGAGATCTCGTTGAAGATCAAGAACTGTGACCTCGCAATATGGAAAGCTTCTACGAATCCCAGGGAGTCTGCAGTGAGATTAATATCTTAATCTGGCGCATCTAGGGCGGATTTTAAGGCACATATGCATGACTGACGAGGTAGAATGGGTGAGATGCTTGGTGTATCCTTGTTACTAACTAAGACCGACTAGTTATTCAGCCAGAATCATTAGTTAATACCCTAATGACTAATGGCAGCTGGATGCACTATCGAACCCTCACAAAAAATTGATGTGCACACTTTCTCAGTACTTACTTATATAGCAGATTCAGCGTTCTTCATTGTATTGCTAATAACCTTCAATCGTAAAAGACATTTTGTGATTTACGATACTTCAGCAGATATGATAACATTTGTTAAAATGTATACTAGAAAATATCGAGTCGGAAATAATACCAGTGTAGCAGTTGAATAAATACGTTTCTGAGTTTGACTTTTATATAAGGCTAGTGGTTCTCTGCGCACGTTGATACTCCCAAGATTTTTGTTGAAAAATCTTCACTCATAATATTTAGTAGTAGTTTTTACTTTTGTCTATAGACCACATGATATTAAATTTCCCGCCTTCTTTGTTAAATTTGAAGAATATCTCAAGCATATTTTTAAGAACTCCCGTAGTATAATTTTTTGAGGTGATTTAAACATTGATCCCATCATTCATCCTAGAGAGCATGCAACGTTTTGTCACATTAGCAGTAGTTTTGGTATAGAGGAAAATATCCATAGCACTACAAGAATAACTGAACATTCAGAGAGTCGATTAGATATTTTTATAACCAACAGGACAGACTGCTGTGCATATGTAGCTTATCCAAAAATGTCGGATCATTGTGCAATTAATTGTTCTTGAGATTCCGGTTACCCGTAGTTTTAGACAAACCTCCTTGGTTGTAGTTAGGTATTGTAGCAAACCAAACGTGCAGGAACTTAGTTATAGACTAGCAAAAAATGACTGGCAGGACTTGTATAGTGATAATCAGTTGATAATATTTATCTATTTATTTATTTTATTTATTCAGTCACAGATTACACCATATATAAAGGTAATACCTTAATGGGATGTAACTAAGTCAATTAATTAAATCTAATGACAATTACATTACATAAATGTTATGCATGGTGGATACAAGTATTGTATTTTTATTAACACATTTGTTATTTTATCTAGAAATTTCATGTCCTGCGAACAAGTTTTTTAATATGAAATGTAATAAAAGTAAATGGGTCACTGATGAAAAAATCATTCTCAAATCTACATTAGTTGATAAATACCATGAATGGGAAGAATCTAAATCTGTTAGAGTTAAGTTAGAATATAATAGGCTCAAGAAATTATACACAAGGCCAAACTTCTCTCGGCCAAATCAAAATACATTTCCAAAGGAATTGAAGTGTCCAAAAATCCCCCAAAGGCTACCTGGGCATTTATCAACAACACAAGAAACAGGAATAAAATATCGACAAATAAAAACATGTCTTTACAGTTTGAAGGAAAATTGGAGTCCGACGAAGTTAAAATGTCCAACATTTTCAATAACCATATAACGCAGCCACTAAGTCAGAATGTTGGACTCTCGCAAACTCAAGATCGGCCTACCGATATTCCTCGTGTATGTCTTTCTAGTTTTAGTTCTGTGGGCAAGAACCAATTGAAGTAAGTCATTCAAAATCTGCCCAATAAGATATCTTGCGAGTGGGATGGAATCTCAATGGAACTTCTCAAAAAACTGTTATTCGTGTTTAGAGGATCCGCTTTTACATAAAGTTAACTCGTCTTTGGAGTCCGGTGTTTTTCCAGATAACGGAAAATCGGTGCTCATAAAACTACTGTACAAGAAAGATCATCCGCAAAACCCTGGGAACTACCTTCCTATCGCGTTGCTTCCTTCTGTTGCTAAAGTTTTTGAGAAGGTTGTTTGCAACCAGGTATTCAATTACATTGAAACACACAACCTTTTTTCCCACATCAGTTCGGTTATCAGAAAGGTAAATCCACAAAACTAGTGCTTATAAATTTTAACAAGTGTCTGGATGCCTTGGAGGGTGGTAAGGTTGGCCATTGGCTGCTTCATCAACCTCTTACTGGGCATTTTACTGCGTCAACCACCCTATTTTGTTCAGAAAACTCTCTTCCTTAGGTATTACAGACACTGTTTTGAAATGGCTTATGTCTTCTCTTTCAAATAGGTTTTTAAAAACTGTTATTAACTTCACTGATAGCAATAACATAAAAAAAACTGTTTCTTCTGATATAGCATCTAATCATGTAGGAGTTCCTCAGGGATCCATATTAGGTCCCATTCTTTTCATTATCTACATCAATCATTATAACAGATCATGTTCCAGGTAATTCATTAACGATCTTTGCAGATGATACGTCCATATTCACCAAAAACAAGAATCTTCAAGAACTCGAACAGGAAACCTTTTCTCAAATAAATAATCTTTAACAGTACTTCTCAGAAATAGATCTTAACATTAATCCCAGTAAAACTAGTTTTATCTTTTTCTCCACCGAACAAAGACGTAGAGTGCTTGAACAGGCTGGAACTCAATCTCCACCTATTTGTGTTGGTGAAGAATTCATAGAGCAGTCAACTGCTGCTGACTATCTTGGCACGCGATTTGACGGGGGTCTCCAGTGAGATGATCATGTTTGCAATTTGACCATAGTATTATCTAAAAATAACTTTATTCTTAGAAATATATCACTTCTCAATAATATTAGTTTATCCGAAATAGTATATTTTAGCTTAATAGAAAGAGATATTAGGTATTCTATTGTACTCTCGGGCTCTCGAGCAAGAAAAACCTAAATAAGAAGTTTTTGATTCAAAAAAGATCAATACATAGTATTTTAAGATTAAAACCACCTGATTACTACTTTTAAGTAGAGTAAGGGACACGTAAGTTGGGCAAAACATAAATAAACAATCTATTGCTTTTTTGCGAATTTAGATGTAAAATTTAGTACTGTATACGAAATTTCTTGGAACTATATTACTTATATTAAAACCACAGCGATTTTTATTGCAGGAAAATGCAACCTTACTAATTATTAATCCATCTAGGCTAACTTTTTTAGTTTTCATTTATTTTATTTTATGAAATACTGATTATACTTGTTATCAGGTACTTCATTGAAACAGTCCGATTTTTATCTCATAATTTGAGTTATTTCAATACGTAGTTAGTCGAATCTTATCTAATATGAGTAAGTTTGCTTCCTTTCTTGCAACTCTGATCTCATCAACGGCTTGAACGAATTACTTCAAATGTTGGAATTAACTAATTTCAGGGATAAAAATAAGGCAACTACAAAACCATCTATCAAAAATGAATATTTGTTTAATACTTATACTGCTAATATTACTATTAATTAAAAACTGTTTTATATGTTATATAGGCTAGATTCGGTTGGGTAAAGTCTTAAAAATTTCGATTTTTTAAATGTAAGCAGAACTACCATTTTCAATTTTACCTTATAGAAAAAATGTCACTATAGCAAAACGGACAACAAGAAATACCCAACATTGCTTATCCTTGATTGTAAATATGATAATTCTGGGAAAATGTAAAAGTCAGATATTGCAAAGTTGTATTACCAGGTTGATGGAAATGCTTTTATTTAAGCAGCAACCTTAAAAATTAACATGTGATTGATGTAGTACTTTCAAATAATAGTCATACAACTATTAAAAAAAACGCGTCAATAATAAACAAAGTAACAAATAATAATAACAATAAATCCTCAAATAAAGGGGATGCGCAAGCATACAATGGCCGGGAAGTGGCGGCAACCGGTGTCCTAGTGTGAACGCTCCCATTTGATCCAATGCTTCGCATCGAGTGTCCGCCACTGCAGTTTCCCGTTCGCAGTTAGTTGCGCTAGAAGACACTTCTCGGACACTGTATCTCCGTGGAGAACTGGAGTGGACAAGTGTGAACGGTCCCATTTAAAAACATGTTTCGTGAAAAGAGGCCACCACCGGTGGCGGACACTGGTGGCTTAGTAATTCTTATGGAGAATAAGAAAAAGTGTATGCCTTGCTTATTTATGAACATGAATTTAATAACCTCTTTAGTAGCATACCATAAAGAAAAACAAAGGGGGTTTGATAACATTTTACGTCCTTTAAGTATGTACAGTAAAAGCTTAAATATATTTTGTAGTGTTGTGAGATGTAGTTTATTTATCCTGTTGACCATAAATTGAGAAAACTTGGTATACGACTTTATATGGTTGTAAACTATTAGTATACACATAAAATACCCCCGTGGCATCAACCTACATGCACACAGACTCATGGAAAGTTGTGAACAAGTGCTAAAGTCAGAACGTTGTCCCATGGTATTCTTATGTGGAATAAATACAATTATACAGGGTGTCACAAAAATCCGGAACTGGCTATACATAACCATATTCTACATACAAAAATAAATCGAAAAGGTTCAGTAACATTTTTTCGATTTCAACTTCGTTTAGCCGCTATCCGCCATTTTGTTTTTTTCACTTAAACATTTCTATTTCCGTAATGGATTGATGTATCAAGTAAAAATTTGGTATGGAGCTTTACAGGATAAATCTATAAATCCACAAAAAAAATTATTTTTTTCTGTCGTTTATTTTCAAAATGGCGGCTCCTTTAAATTTTTAAAGTCAAATTCCATGAAAACTAGCAACTGAAACAAAATTTTACAAGATATACAATTTAAAGAAATTTGTAATCCAAATATAATGACGTTTTTACTGTAAAAATCGGTTAATAAATAAAAAAGTTATGGAAATTTTTTATAATACATTTTAAAATGGCGGCCATATAACATTTTCAAGGTCAAATTCCCTAGTGCATTTGACCAAGTCCTTTAAATTTTATGTCTGGTAAAATTTTATTTTAGTTGCTAGTTTTCCAGGAATTTGACTTTGAAATTTGTATGTGGCCGCCATTTTGAAATTTATTATAAAAACATTACCATAACTTTTTTATTTATTAACCAATTTTTACAGTAAAAATGTCATTAGATTTGGATTACAAAGTGCTTTAAACTGTATATCTTGTAAAATTTTGTTTCAGTTGCTAGTTTTCATGGAATTTGACTTTAAAAATTTAAAGTGGCCGCCATTTTGAAAATAAACGTCGGAAAAAATTTTTTTTGTGGATTTAGACATTTATCCTGTAAAGCTCTATATTAAATTTTTACTTGATACATTAATCCATTACGGAAATAGAAATGTTTAAGTGAACAAAACAAAATGGCGGATAGCGGCTAAACATAGTTGAAATCAAAAACAATTTACTGAACCTTTTCGATTTATTTTTGTATGTAGAATATGGTTATTTATAGCCAGTTCCGGATTTTTGTGACACCCTGTATATCTCTCTTATCTATGAATATACTCTGATGAAACTTGGTATAAGCCTTCATGTGGCTGTGGTATATTTATATTTGCATGGAATCCCCATTTTTAGTAGTCCTCGTACCGTACCAGCAAACTGGCGTAATCGGTTCAATGTTATACTTATGGATGATAAATCGAATGTGATATAGCGCTAATGCATCAATATATTGTATGCAACTTGGTAAGCTGGTTTATGCGGTGATGAGGTATATACATTTGCGTTCGAAATTCACTTAGTACGCATGTTTGCTGCAACGGGAGTATTTTATATTTTGATATGAATACCTGGAGTATTTTTATTGGCATAAAATAATCCATTTGGTATCCAAATATCACGTTAATATTGTGTAGTAATGATAACACTGTGCAACTGTTAATCTCTCCACCTCCTACAACATCACGTCTGTCACGCTGGTCCGTGCCTGTCTGAGTGATGCCCTGCACCTGTGTCTAATCCTGTGGCCGTTCTAACACAGTTGCATGTAAGTGTTATATGTAGTTTTTTTAATGCGTTTAGCATAATATTTTTATTATGTTTTATAAACATTATTTTAAATTGAAGGGCATGATGGACTACTAAATAACGCCGGACTTGTGCTTTATAGGTTCATTTGATCCTAATTCCAATATTTGTCCCAACGAACCAAGGTTTTGAGGTTAGCTGCGTGTTGACGCCACTACTTATTATTTGGAACAACTCATTTCACGAGAGGCTGTTACAACGCAGGAGAGGATTTTAAGGAAACATATCTTATCAAAGGTGAACATTTGTTTCTGAAATTCGTTAATTCATAAATTACTATATAGCTTTAGTTACCCAAAGTCGTCTAAATGTTTTACCAAATATACTGTTTTAAAGGTGACAAGTGAAAATTAACGTTGTAAAATAAAATATAAACAATATAAACAAATGGTTTTTAACATCAGTTATAATCTTTTTTACTTGCGTGGTTGCTTGTTCAAGTCCAGCAAACACACAGATTACGGGACAAAATGCCACATTTGAGAGATAATAATAATTGTCTTTAGTGACCAGGTTTATAACAACTAACAACACCCCTTATACCTAATATTAATAAAACGATGTCCACTAATTTAAATTTTAATACCCTACAAAAATGAATAGATTTATTCTACTTCATTGAATATTTCTTTTATTATTTTACTATTGGAAATGTTATGCGGCAATCATTACAAAACAATCCTAGGAATAATATTTACCAGCTCATTCAACCATAAAACCTATTGACATGTCTCAGTATGTAGAAGGATTATATGGTAAAATATGTTTCCACACCAAATACTTCAACAGCATCTCAGATGGAAAAGCACAGTCACTTAACAAGCGCGTTCAACCTTAACAAGGCAAAAGCCTTGTGAGATACTTGAGTAATGTCACAGCAAATATTGCCGTCATATTACAAGACGTTCTATTATACTTTAGTTGATTATTTTATATATATATATATATATATATATATTTACATTGAAATAACCTACTTTGTCACATAATACTGACACTGGAAGGAAAGTTTGTAATCTATGACAGATTACATAAGCATTAATAATCCAGTAAAAGAAATAAATTTGAATACTTATATATGTTCTTTTGACAAAAAAACACAGTAATATTTCAAAATAAATAATTTATTTAAAATTTTGTAATCAAATGTGTACAGCATTATACAGTTATAAAAAGCTAGTTGGTAACCACAAAACTCCTTAAAACCAGATACTCTACATGAAACTCTGCCGTATATGTGACCTTTTTGTATGCAACAACCTTTTTTCACAATAGAAAAAGATTTATTTTTTTGTTTATTTTGTGGGGCAAAGAAGAATTATGGAGTTACGCAGATAGGTGGATGCCTGTACTGTGGAACTCCCTCCAGCATAAAACACGTTGAATACCCAATACAAAACTCTTTGCTCTTTTGGATTTTAGTCTGAGTAAAAATACTCACTACACAACACTACACTACAAAAAGCCTAAATATATCTTTCATCCTCAGGGCTCTCATTTGTCCTAGTGCCAACAGTTATCGGTCCTAATCTGCACACCAGCATCGATGAGTCTTTCTTGTGCGGAGAATGCCCTGGGTGAAATAGAACACCCAGTCCCAGTTGTCCTCCACTTTCATCTCCCTCACCTCACGACCGTGTCTACTGACAATATTTAAATATTGGCCTCCAGACGGGGTGATTCCTAACTCAGAAAGTAGAAGAAGTAACATTCTGCGTTTTCAGGAAAGACGGGGAAACCAGCTAAGTTATGAGAGGGGGTCCAATAAACCGTGATTGCCCAACCAGTGTGAGTACCATGGAAATACCCGATACCTGAGAAAGTTGTATGAGGTTAAAGTCCATCTCGACATGCCACCGTTACAGGAATTGATAGTCTTTCTTGATTAACCTGGTCCTAATTCCAAGTGGGTCTTGTTTCCAGCCCTCCTGCAATTGCTTCGTAGCCCTTTGCAGCTTCTTTATCAGTTTCACCTTTTTCATAATATATCACCTTCCTGCCTTCTGCCAAGAGCTTGGCAGGTCAAACGGTCACATGGCTACCAGTTCGGACACTGCGTGATACGAGGATGTGATCCCGACCTCCGTTTGTATCTGCATACAAACGAGCCGCATACTGTAAATATACTTTGTCTTTATTCAGCTCATGTGCCCAAACCTTGATCCCGTATTAGAGAACGGACTAAAATACAGATATGAAAAACTTTATTTTGCTGGACTTGGGGCACGCGGAATGGACCATAAGCCTGCTAAGTTAAGTGACGTTATTAGAAGCCTTGCCCACCGTACAGAATATCTGTTTCCTCCATATTAGCTTGATTTCCACTACTTGACTGAACGCTTAATCTGGTCGGTTACATCCCCACTCATATTGAGAACTTAAATCGTATTCGTAAGGATCACAACCTCTGCCTGCTTAAGTTTAAAGAGATACCACGTCAGCATAACAAACGTTGACAATACACACTACTAGGGGCGGTTCAGTCATGCCAGCTCAATGCTGCGTGGAGCGGTAAGGGTTGCAAAATCTTTGGCGTAACCAACTACAAGTCAAGTGTCTGCACCTCAGATCTGTAGAGACTGACGTAGGTTATGTTCCAAAGAACCAAATCTAATATTTAACTGAGTGCCATCCATCGTCTGCGATCTGCGTTAGTGTCGTAGAACAAGAGTGTTGTAGATATAAAGTATTTTAAATTTATCGTAAAATATGTAAATTATTTAATTTTGTGATCTACTGTACCTTAATAACTAGTGGTATTTTATCTCTAACTTTTTAAATCTCAAACAATATTTTTACTTTAGACCAAATGATTCATTTGCAGTCAACCTAGTTATTTTATTTTGCAGTGTTTTTTATTTGATTTTACTTATTGTCTCCTATTCATTTTTATGAGTGATGCTCGATGTTTAATACGATCTGAAGAAATAAACTTGTGTTCCCTAAACGTCCGTAGCGAACAACTGGATAACAGAATCACTTGACAACCTGGTAATATAAATTTTAAACATAATTTTTTTGGTTTATTCAAGTCGGAATAAAGAATATTCGGAATAAAGTTTAACAATTGAACTTTCTACTTAAGCTTTTCCAACAAACCTAATTATATATTTCAGTGCCCAGCACAGATTTTATGACGTATTAAATGATATGTTTACGTATTTTTCTCGTTTATGTTAAAACTTACAATCATTTTTAGCGAATTTCCCCTATAGAAAAGAAGCTATTACCGTAGGTCTCATGGTAAGACTTAAGCCCGAGACCATGATAACTTTTTGTTTTGAGGTCCCCAGATGCCAAAAACACTATTCGTTCAAATTTATATATATGTATATATATATATATATATATATATATATATATATATATATATGTGTGTGTGTGTGTCCGTTACCGTGATAACTTGAGTAAAAAACGTCCGATTTCGATGAAATTTGGCTCAAATGTGTAAAGTGACATTCATAACTTTAAGTTCGAAAACCAGAAATATCGGACCATGGGAAAGGGGGTTTATGGGGGTTTTAAATTTTTCAAAAATCATTTTTTTGCATTTTTCACCCTAAAATTTAAAAAAAACTTAATTTTGGTTTTGACCATGTTATAGAGCTTAAAAAAACAAATAATATGGTATTTTTAATTATTAACCTAGGTTAAGTGGTTGCGGAGAAAATCCAAAAAAACATGCTCATAAAATCTCCCATGTTAATCTTATGGGAAAAAGGTTTTTGGCTTTTCCTCAGTTCATTTCTATGTAAACTTCACATTTGCTTTTATCAATCAGTTTAGCTCTACAAAACAATCATTTTGGTGTTTAAATTGTGATTCTACGTCCAACCGTTGCCGTGATATTCAAAGTGCTAAACACAGTATGTTGTCCAGTGTTATCCTTATGGAGAATATTTAAAATTTGATATCTCGATAATTTATGAACGTATATTGATGAAACTTGGTAGGTGGCTTCACCTAGTACTGGTATATTGATATTTCCACATAAAATTGATTTTTTTTATTATCCTCTTAGCAGCAAACCTGCATTCTCATCCCTAATGTTATTCTTAAGGAGAATACGGAAAGCTTTATATATCCCTTAATTATGAACATAAATCATTAAAACTTGGTATATAGCTTCACCTGGTTGAGTTATATTGATAATTGCAAAAAAACCCACATTTTTATCTTCCTCGTTGCAGCAAACCTGCGTTCTCAGCCCTAATGTTATTCTTATAGAGAATAAATAAAATGCTATATATCACTTATTTATTTAAGTATTTTTATGAAACTTGGTAAGTGGCTTTATGTGATAGTAAGAAATATATTAATTCATAGGAAATTCGCTGAGTACGCAGGTTTGCTGTGACGGGGGTATTATGTTTATGATATGATTTTGTACCGCCCTTATACCAACCCTAAGTTAATCTCAGAAAGGGCCAAACGTCATATGTGCTCTGAACTGCCGAGTCATATTATGATTTCTGCTGAAAATGATATATTGCCCCGCAACGTATGTAATATTCCTTCCCAAAGGCATCATTATATCTGCTGAAACGCCGTATTGTTTTTAGGTCTGAATTAAGTGTCAGTTTACACTCAAAGTATGAACAGGGGGAATACATATTTGACACATTAATCCACATAAGTATAAAGGAAGAGTATATTTTGTCTGCATCATGGTTATAACTAGTTTTGCATTTCAATACATCTTAAATTTATAATCTTCAGCTTTTCATCTTAAGTTTTTATTAAGATGATGAATCAGTACATGAATTATTTTTTTAAATTTTATATGACAATTTTGAAAGTTTATAAACACTTGATTTCGTACTGAGACCATTTAAGCGCGTTGCACATAAAATTTAAAATAAATTTGACCTCACTTGCAGTTTTTTTATAGTTTTTAGGTCTACACGTTTAGATACGTATGTAGAATCTTGTGTTAATGAATGATTTCTGGATTTACTACTGTTTTATATTTAAAAAAATGTGTACGTATATAGAATTATCTATTATAGTTCATATATTTAAGATGAACAAATAAATTTATAAAATTGTTGTATCTACCTTCAGAACTATGGAAGTAGGTAGATTGCTTGAGAGGAAGATGTTCCTATTAGTTATTGAAATTAAGCAGTTGTAATTTTCTCGATAGGAATTTTTGTGAAAATCAAGTATGTAAAATAGGCAAATGTCCTGTGCCATGTTATAATGTTATATTGAAATATATTATCGTTTCGATTTCGACTTATTGTGCTACTTTTATTATTACTATTAAATCCATTTCATCACATAATTTATCTTCGTATTTATCTTAATATTTAAAAAATCTTTGTAGAACACCATTACAAGTACAGTTCCTTTATATAAAACAACATTCTCTTAGAAACTACGAATGTTTTATTAATAAAATCTCAAGCGAGACTCGGCTAAAATAGGTTTGTGTTTTGGTTCCATTTCCTCTGTTTTTATCAAATCCTTCCTCCCAAGGCAAGGCTTTCTATTACTTGATGACAATTGAAAACTGGTTTATTCGTTACTTGTATTAGTATCCTATGAATCAATTATAACTAAGAACGAGTGGAACCTTTATTTGCAAAATAATACTGTATTAGTAAGATCAATCCTGAAGAATAAAATAATTTATTTAAAGTACATTTACAGGCTGCCCTAATAGTCTCGAAAAAGCTCAGTAGTTTTGATATAAAACCAGATACAAAAATTGTTCAACATAAATAAACTACTTTTTTGTATTTTTCATATTTTCCTCTAACCTCTGTAATGATTTTTTGAGATGTTACTTCCAAATTTGTATGTTTAGTTCATCTATTTCAGTGAAATCAGAAATATATATGGAATTTGGGGCAGTTTAGTTTGCATGTAGGAGTATCATATTACTTATTTATTGACTATTTTGACAATAAAATCCGAGTGCGGGATAAAGAATATACTCAAGTGGCATGAAGAGGGCTACGATAAAACACAGAGACCTGATATTGCCAGATATTCTCCTTGACCTTATCAACGTTTATTTATTAGCTGAAATCTGCAAAATCCACTTGGCTGTTTTTGTTGATGACTTGTACCTGTGACTATTAATTTGTATTCTAAACTTTCACACGGTACTTTATCCTTTCTATGAAAATAACCTTTCCAAATTTAAGGTATATAGAGACATAATCTATTTGAACGTGATGTAGACGCTTTATCAGGCTTTCAGTTTTTAATGTCTTTGATTATATAACTCGGTACAAAATATTCTCGCGTTTTCTTAATGTTACGACTTTGTTTATTCAAATACAATCAAAATTGTTCGATAAAATTATGATTCCGATTATTAGATTTATTACATAATGTAATACCCAACTGCTTTATTCCCAGATGATTATTTTTTTTCCTTTCTTTGGATATTCCATTAAACTAATAATTGACCCATGAATAATGGTGTATCACACAGTCTTGTGTGAGTTTGGGTTAAATTATTATTAAATCACCTTCCTTTTGTGAAGTAATAACATTTAAGGAACAGTAAGTTAGGGTAAGTTTTTTGAGATCTTAAACTTTACCAAAACCATCACCTCCATGGTGACATACATCTGCCAAATAAAGAATATTTTAAAATCAAGTATATTGTTAACAAATATAATGACATTTAACTAACTTGAAATATTATATGAGTTGTAGGACTATTTAATTCTTAAAACATTTATTATCTTAATATTAAGGATGATAAACATTTTCTCTGACTACACTATGTACATAGAGATGAAAATAACGGGGGTAACAGGTCTGCCAACATCGCGGCAGGATAATCTGTGTTGAGGGGGAGGATTTGCCGGATATTGACACGCCTGAATCATCAGCTGGGTATCAAAAGAATATTGAAGTGCAGGCAAATATAATTTTTGTAGTCTAGACATCGATATAAATTTGATCAAAGTAAACCCGTACCAGGACCATTTAAGAAAACTTGGGTTTGACACCAACGATCGATAAGGTGTTAGTAATATTATTTGTCAGTAATTTGTAACGCTTGTGATGCTAAAACGATGTTTTTTTCACTAAATGACCACATTAAATTACTAAAAACACCCAAATCAGAATAGACAACTAATTATATGAGTGCTATATAATTAACTGTCAATATTCCATCAAGCAGTTAAATACTGTACTGTACTAAGGTTATGAACATACAATGATATGTTTATATTAATGTGGTCAACTGATTTCCTACTAATAACTACTAAATTGTCTTCAAATTCTACGCTACCCATAATATAAGCAAAGTGTTTTTGTCTGTCAATTACTCATCTATATGATAAAAACGAAAATCGATACACAAAATAATTAATTCACTTTATAAATACCACTAAGCTAAACACATCAATACACACACACACACACACACACACACACAGACACACACACACACACACACACACACACACACACACACACACACACACACACACACACACACACATATACGTATAAAACATTGTGTAATAAATACATATTCCTCAATTATAATTTTTCCAAAGGTAGTTTTACAATTGTAAGATTGCTCTAAATAAGTTTAAAGTGCAAACATTAGTATCAAAACTAACGGAAAATATACTGATCTTAAATGATAGAGAAAGTTGGATGCGTAGTAAGATAAGATTATTGATCAAACAAGGAGAAAATACCAATGGCAAAATGTTGTAGTCATAACAGTTTAATTATATGTACTCGTCCTCTTTAACTACACAATCCGGGGCCGATTTGTATATAAACAAATATGTTTATATACAAATATGTTTATATACAAATAAGTTTTAAGCTGTGACCTTTCGTAATCTTGAATAAAATGTCTGGTAACCTTGAATGAATCTGGTTGGCTAATGTAAAACATCGCACGTCATTACGTCTCTGCCCCATAGCCTGTCAAGTCTCTATGTTGATCTTATTATACTACATATATTTAAATATTATTCCACGGACTCTACAACTATTGGTTTATGTTTTTGTCACCAAATAGTTTGAGCCTCCAGTTCTGAAATAAAAGAATAAGCAAAAAGAGATTGAAAACTTATATTTCCACATATATGTGGATATTTAAACATTATTCCATGTTAAAAAAATACTAGTTATCTGGACTGTTAAAATTATAGTTTAAATACTCGACTTGTTATTTTATTTTTATAAAAGATAGAAGTCCAAAACTGTGTTAAACTTTAGTCAGTAAAATTACATTGTACTCAGCAAAATTGAATCGCTAATTGTATACAACGCAAAATTGCGTTTCAACATAGCAGCAACACCCAGCATAGGGAAATACTGTCAATAACGGCAGCAGTAATCCCTGTTGATGGACTGGATTGATTCGTTGTTGGCATGCTTGAATTATAAGCTGGGTTTGTACCATCAGGCCATAAAAAATTACGAGTGTATGTACCACGGATTTACTTTACTTTAAATGATATTATTTAGATGTTTTTAACACAAAAACAAAACAGTCTGAATAAACTTAAGGTTTACTCCACAACACTCTTACATAAAAAAAAAATGTAATACGATTTTAGGTATGTGGGGAAGAGAGCTTACAAGGAAGGTAAATAATGATTTCGCCAAACTATTTTACATGAGAAAAAGGTAAATACATTAAAATTTTACTAATTTATACAAACTAAATGGGATAAAAGTGATAGTTCGTCGTAATTTTAGGGGTTTGGACCGCTCTTCCTAAAAGCGTTTGTGTACTCTTTTATAAAAAATGCCATTGGCGTTGAAGTACAAAAAAAGTTACGTAATAATATACTACAATAATACATAAGGTAGTAATTTTTGTTTGATATCTTTTGATAGTTAACTTTGTGAAGGATGATGTAATTACCATACTTTATAATTATTATGATAATAATTATGAACGAAAATATAACGATTAAAATGCCTTTCGTCAATGTATAACCATCAGTTATATTTTATGTGAAAAGTAAATGACGACAAAAGTAATCAAAATGTAATGAAATTTATAATTTAAAAACTGTTAATAATCTTGTATGTATTCTCTGTACTTATATACGCATGAGAAAAATATACAGGCTAATAATGTTTACGATAAAGTTTAAAGGGCATTTTCAAAATCGCCATGAGAGTAACTTTACTGCTTGAAGCGGAAGACGGGTTATGACCGTTTAATAATTCAACAGCTGGTTTTCACGCTTCCTTGACCTTCTTTAGCTGTAGGTTATCACACACCATTGACTGCAAAACATTGCAATCTTTTAAGGCATTCCTCTCATTGGTAGTAAAATCTTTCATATTTAACTCGTATAAAATATAAGATAATTAAAGATATTACCTTTTTTATAAAATACAATCTCCATTGTATTTTAAGATATTCAGAAGAAAATTAAGAAAAAGTACTTAATCCTGTCCCAGGAGTTATGATAACGACTTGAATAATGATAACAAAATTATTAATAATGCTGAAAAATAACAATTTGTGCTGCAGATAACATGTGTATTGTAAACAAACTATTTTAATGGACGTGTCTGAATTGCATCGGTATTTTCCTGTGTATGTTTTAAAAGAACAGTAAAATAGTTGGTGGGTTGTATACTGTAAAGTTATTTGCTTAATCGTAAAACTTCGAGCTGACTGGTCCACCAATTATATACTCGCTTAGCCTGAGAAAGAGACTCTAGCATTGAATATTGAGCAAACACAGATAAAAGATATAAGTAGGCTGCGCGGGAGATGGGTCCCAACATGGGGTCTTATGGGCCTAAAATCTGGCTTCTGATTGGTCTAATTAGGTCACGTGATTCAAGATGGCGGCGCCCATGGTGGCGTTCCCGCCAAATTTGCGCGCCAAAAAAAAAAAAAATTGGCGCCAAACCTAACCTCACTTTTCTTCCCTCCAGATTTTTCCCTCCAAAGTGTTACCAACTTAGCAGAGCTAATGTACCATACATAATTATATGTATCATATATAATTATATGTACCATATATAATACTACAGTGTATAATCATATATATATATATATGTACCATAATAGTGTATAATATACCATCACCAGAAAGGTAAGTGGCTATCTAACCTCACTTAGCCAGTGTTGCCACTCTAAACGCTACCTACAAAACCTAAATTAGTTACGCAAAATTATTATATGTATTATGTCAAACTATCTAAATTATTATATGTATATATTACGTCACGCCACGATGTGTTACCAACCTATGGCAATGTATATTTCGCAAGAAAGTGCCGCTAACCCAATATATAAAACTATTACATGTATATATCACAAGAAAGCGTTGCAAAAAAACTCAAAAATCGCTAATATCTCGAAAACGGTAAGTCCTAGGGTCATTCTGACCCCAGAAAACTGCCTACTACGTAGTGTAGGCACTCCAGGGGGGTATCTACCCATATGAAAAGTCCTAACCAAAATATTGCGGGTTGCATCTCAAAAAATGAAGGGGCAGATTTTCAAAATTAAATATCTCAAGAACGGCTTGGCCAATTTTCACGAAACTTGGCATGTATGTACCTGTTAACCTCCGCTACATATTACAAAAACCTAAACTCTGTACTGCGGGAAAGTATCAAAATAATTGAAGGAGTCATACTTTAAAAATCAATATCTTAAGAACGGGTGGGACGATATAATTTAAACTTGACATGTGGATACCTGTTAACATCCTCTAACCTTCAATTTTGTTTGAGGGTAGAAGAGGGTTGTTTAGGGGATGATGGAGGGTGTAAAACTTTAAAATTTAATATATTGAGAACGGCTTGGCCGATTCTAATGAAACTTGGTGTATAGGTACCTGTTAACCTCCGCTACATATTACAAAAACCTAAACTCTGTACTGCGGGAAAGTATCAAAATAATTGAAGGAGTCATACTTTAAAAATCAATATCTTAAGAACGGGTGGGGCGATATAATTGAAACTTGACATGTGGATACTTGTTAACCTCCGTTACGATTTAAAAACTACTCAAACCGTGTACTGCAGGTAAGTATCCGAAAGAAATGAAGGGGCAGCAATCCACAGCGGCGCGAAGGTCAGCGGGACTAACAACGGTGCATATTACCAAGGTAAGTAATAAAAAGAATATGTTTACAGCTAAATTAATTTATTATACATATATAACACTAACTAGTATATACATTTATCATGGTCTGTCGCCAGACTCCCACTCCTGTCTCCCGGCATCCTCTTCTTCTCCTTCTTATTCTGCTCCCCTCCCCCTCTCCTCAGGTCCCGTCAGCCACAGTCTTCCATCGTCAACTGTAACAGGGAAAACCCAAGGTTAGCCACTATCTAACAGCAACATCCGCAACAAGTCTCTGTCAGTAAACTTTCCGTTACCTGTTAAAATACTGTTCTGTGATTGGCCGGAATAAGCTCGCACCCCATTGGTTGTAATTAGGCGTCCTGCCCTCTGATTGGTCCATACACCCGCAACAAACAACACTATTGCATCAGCCACCTCCCCACCACCCCCAATTACCGCTATTTCCCTCTCACTTTGCTCTCAGCTTTCATTACGATCAGACGTGTCCCTGTGTTGCTCCGTTAGCTGCGTCTTGCAAAGATAAACTTGAGCGTTTGCTGACCATAACCTAATATAACATAACCTTACTTTTGATTTGTATTATAATAATTTTGAGTAAAATAACCTCACTTTTTAATTTGTATTATTGTATTCTGTGTAACATAACCTCACTTTTGATTTATATTATTGTATTCTGTGTAACATAACCTCACTTTTGATTTGTATTATATATTTTTGAGTAACATAACCTCACCTTTGATTTGTAATATATTAATAATTTGTAGAGTTACATAACCTCACTTTTTAATTTGTATTATTGTATTCTGTGTAACATAACCTTACTTTGTTCTATAGTAATCCTTCCAAAATGGCTGTAAATCCTGTCGAGATACTCAGTTCTGACGATACTTATGTAAAACACTTTAGACTTTACGGTACAAGAACAATTTTCAAATTTTCTAATCCTCCTCCTGAAACCACCGAAATTGATTGGCTACGACAAGGTTTTGCCAAAATTGTTAATGAAATGAAAGAGCGGGCCCATGAAAACGATCAGCTTGGTTTTACCTTGCACAGTTTAAACCTAAAAAGTAAAGAACCTGGTTTTGTAGCTTTCCGGCCCGCGAACGAAGTAAATGAAGACATCCTTTGGCAAATTTTCGGGGGTATTGTTCAGAGTAACTCAGAATCAATTAAATCCACTGATACGTTTCAAGTTGAATGTACCCGAGTTAATCTCCCTGTAGGTTCTGGAAAAGTAAGGCCTGGCTTTTACAATACTTTTGAAGAGGAGTGTAAAGCTAGACGGGGAATAGTTGTAATTAATAACAAAGATAATTTGTGTCTCCCTCGGGCTTTGGTGGTGGCCATAGCAAACTTGACTAAAGACCCTCAGTATAAGGCAATCCGAAAAGACAAGGGGAAAAGACAAACGTTTAGGGCCAAGGAACTTGTTCAGCGGGCTAGGGTAGAGATCTCAGAGGAAGGCGCCGGTATTCCCGAATTGGAAAAATTTCAGGATCTGCTAAAAGATTTCAAAATCACGGTCTACAACTATGACAGAAAAGGCCGTGATGTTTACTTTGAAGGAGCTGTTGAAAATCCTAAATTTAAAATAAACCTTCTGTTCCACAATCGGCACTATAACGTAATCAACAGTTTAACCGCGGCTTTCGCCTGCACTTACTTTTGCGAAGCTTGCCATGTCCCTTTCGAACACAAAGCATATCACAGATGCTCAAACATCTGCCCTCAATGCCAAACCATCTCGCCTCCCTGTAAAGAGGAGCATGGGGGAATAGTTTGCCCGGACTGTAACATGACTATGAGAAACCAGCGGTGTTTTATTGCCCATAAGGTTGATAGATGCAAAACAGTAAAAAAGTGTTTTGACTGTGAAAAATTAATTAACTTAAAAGAGAGATCAGGACCTCACAGATGCGGGGAAGTTTTTTGTAAACCCTGCAATGCATTCAAAGATCCTAATCATAAATGCTACATGCAACCCAATGAAGGAAAACCTAAAACTAAAGACTACCTTTTCATTTTCTTTGACTTGGAGACTCGCCAAGACGAGTCTCTTCCCTCTGACCCTGAACAAAAAGTACATCAAGTTAACTTGTGCGTCTCACAACAATTTTGCTTTAATTGTATCGATGGTAAATTTTGCATGACATGTAGAAACCGTACAAGAGTCTTCAACTTTGACCCGGTTCACCAATTCATGGAGTATGTGATGCAAGTTCGTAAAAAGTTCAAAAATGTCTGTGTAATTGCCCATAACGGGCAGGGCTTTGATTTTCAGTTTTTACTAAAACACATCATGGAAGAAACAAAATTCACGCCTGAGCTGGTAATGAGGGGAACTAAAATTATTTTGATGGAAATGGACAACGTCAGATTCATTGACTCCCTAAGCTACTTCCCCATGGCCCTCTCTGCGCTCCCTAAAGCCTTCGACCTGCCTCCCGAGAAAAAGAAGGGCTACTTCCCGCATCTTTTCAATACATTGGCAAACCAAAATTATGTAGGCCCTATGCCCGACAAAAAATACTACTGCCCAGAGTCTATGTTTGAGAAACCACACAAGGCCTTTGAGATTTGGTACGAGGAACAAGTAGCGAGTAACTATATTTTTGATTTTCAAAAAGAAATCTTGGAGTACTGTATTTCAGACGTAGAAATCCTAGCTCAGTCCTGTCTTAAATTCAGAAGTATTTTCTTGAAAGAATGTAACGTAGATCCTTTCCTCGAGGCCGTAACTATTGCTAGTGCCTGTAACCTGGCCTTCCGCCGCAATTTTCTAAAACCAGACACAATTGGACTTATACCAAAATCAGGGTACAGACTGACTGACAACCAATCTACAGCGGCCCTTCAATGGCTAAGCTGGGAAGAGGAGGAACGGGGAGTGAGGATTGAGCACGCTGGCCGAGGTAAGGAAGTCAAAATTAATGGGGTGAAGGTAGACGGGTTTGATGGTGAGAGAATTTACGAGTTCCACGGGTGTTATTGGCACGGGTGTCCAAAATGTTTCCCTTACAATCGAGAGGCTCCTCTGAAGGAGGATCCCTCAGATTCACTTAATTTAAGATATGAAAGAACTTTGAAAAAGATGTCAAAAATCAGTGATTACGAAGTTGCAGTAATGTGGGAGTGTGAGTTCCGTAAACTAAAGAAAGATAAAAACCTTAAACACTTGAACAGCCTGCCGATCCTCAACAACCTTCCCCTTGACCCTAGACAAGCGTTCTTTGGAGGCAGAACGGGCAATGCAAAAACCTATTGTAAATGTGAAGGGGGAGAATCAATTCAATATGTTGATGTATGTTCTCTCTATCCATATGTAAATAAATATGGCAAATATCCTTTGGGCCACCCTACAATCTATGTGGGAGATAGGGAGTGCAGGCAGCGAGGACTAAATGTAGATGGTTTGTTGAAATGTAAAATTCTGCCACCTCGGGATCTCTACCACCCGGTTCTCCCAACAAAAATGAATAATAAATTGATGTTTGTTTAATGTAAAACTTGCGGGGAAACTCAAAATCAGGGGGATTGTGAACATGAGAGCAGTGAAAGGGCGTTAGTTGGGACATGGACTATGGATGAAATCAGGAAATCTGTAGAGAAAGGATACGTTGTGCTTGATATGTATGAGTTGTGGGAGTATGAGGTCGCTACATACGAGAAAGGGGGATTGTTTACAGATTTTATTAATAAATTCTTGAAAATGAAGCAGGAAGCCTCAGGCTATCCTAGCTGGTGTAAGACAGAAGAGGATAAAGATAAATACATTTCAGACTATTTCCAACATGAGGGTATTAAATTGGACAAGGATAGAATCGTTAAGAACGGGGGTTTGAGACAATTGGCAAAATTAATGTTAAATTCATTTTGGGGAAAATTCGGACAGAGGGAGAACCAAACTAAAGCAACAATTGTAAGGGAATCTAAAGTTTTGTTTAACATGTTAATAAGTCCAGAAGTACAAGTCAACAGGATCCAGCTTGTTAACGAAGAGGTTGTTGTTGTAAGCTGGGAATATATTGAGGAAGTTGGGGAACCTTTGAGAAATGTAAATGTTGTAATTGCGGCCTACACCACTGCCCAGGCGAGACTTAAACTTTATGAACACTTGGAGGCTTTGGGTGGGCAAGTCCTTTACTATGACACAGATAGTTGTATTTATTTCTACCGGGGAGGGTTGTACAGGGTCCCTACGGGAGATTACCTCGGGGAAATGACCGATGAATTGGCAAGCGAGTACGGGCCCGGCTCTTATATCGTTGAATTCGTTTCTGGGGGGCCTAAAACCTATGCATACCTTGTCTGGTCAACCAACAAACAAAAAATAGAATCTGTGTGTAAAATCAAAGGCCTCACCCTCAACCTAAAAACCTCCGAAACATTAAATTTTGAACAGTTAAAAAAGATGGTCCTTAGTGAAACTGCTGAAATTTTAGAAATTGAAGAAAACAGAATCAGGAGGACTAAAGACAGAGATATTGTAACAGTAAGTGAAATTAAAAAGTTTAAAATCACAGGACCTAAAAGGAGGCTCGAGGGTGAGTACGACACCTTACCATTTGGCTATAAAAAGATACAAAGACTCGAGTAACCCGACAGGAATTACGGGAGGAGCGATTCGCTCCCTGCGCTGTTCTTTGCGTAACATAATCCGATTTGTTTGTTTAAAATGTCTCATATAACCGCCTATATATTTAATGATCTGCCCGTACAGTGCTGTACAGTATCAGTAAATATTGATGAGGAAGTTAAGTGTAGTAATATACTCTCTGAACTGCACTGAGTTGACTTCCCCTTAGTAATATATTGTAAGTAATAACAATGAATTTTAATATATTTTAAATAAAGCTAAAGAGGTTATGAGGAGTTATGGTAATCACTTTGAATTTGCCCATAACAATATCCTCACCTCTGTAAATATAGTTGAGCAAGTCTTGAATAATGCAAAAAATCCCCACTGTATGAGTGTGTGTGTGAATGAAGGTCTCTGGCGTGGGTGACGAAAAGCCCCGTAAACCTGAATGAAGGTCCCTGGCGTGGGTGACGAAAAGCCCCGTAAACCTGAATGAAGGTCACTGGCGCGGGTGACGAAAAGCCCCGTAAACCTGAATGTGTGATGAAGGGTTTAGTAGATTGAGGCGCAGGGCTAACACCCCGGCTACTCCTTCGAACAACCCGGTGTGAATGAAGGACCTTGTACATTGAGGTGCCTGGCTAACACCCAGGCTACTCCTTGGAACGGTCCGGTGGGTGAAACAAAAAAAATATATAAAAGTAAAATACAAAAAAGTATAAAAGTAAAAATAAAAAAACGGGGGAGACAGCTAGTTTGTTTTTGGAAGGTCTCCACGGGCCATGGCGGTGGAGGGGCCATGGTTTGTCTTTAAAAAAATCTCTATCCTTTGTTTGCTCAAAGGGAGAGGACATTAGTCTGTACTGGGCATCAACCAGGTAATCTGGATTGACTCACGCACGGAATAATGTTTAACCTGGGTGCACATGCACGGATGGTCTCAAACCCCATCCAAGCAAACAGACACTTACAGGGGGTTTATTACGGTGTGCAAGGGTTCCTAGACTTCTGAATCAAATAGTAATAAAAAGTGACAGTCATTTTAGGTCATATACAAATTTAATACGTTACTATAATTCATTGGTAATAAGCGGTAAAGGTTTATCTAAGTACTTTAGTTAAGAACAATATAGAATAGTTTACACGGGGTTTGGGAAATGGTTTGGTGTTAAAGTAATTTTTGTTAAATTATGTTGACTTTTACCTGTTTTTAGGAGCAGTTGGGTTCGTCAAGCTTTACCTAATTTTTAGCCGTTATTTAGGGACGTGTCTCTGCCTTTTTATTATATAATTAGTACATTAACTGGGTATAAGTCCCGAGCTTGTAGAGGCTAGTATGTGGGAGTTGGAAAGCCTAAGCTGTAACTTCTATTTTGTATGTTAAATTAAGTGAATAAATTCCTAGCTCTTTGATTTAAACCGTTTTGAATTGGCAATACAAAGGGTGCGGGGTAGGGAAGGGGGTCAGTCGCCAGACCCCTCTTCGCTAAAATGGCTCTCAGGCTAATTTACAGAGCCTTAGCCGTTACGATGTATAATTAAAAGCAGTTATTGTTCAGATATGTTTACATTTTACCTGTTATCTATGAGTATTTTTCCAGTTGGATTCATATTTACAACCCGTCTACAAGTCGGAATATATTATTTAAGTGGGTTCTGGCTTCATGTGTGGAGATTCTTTTTTTTGCTTTTTAGTATTGTTAGTGTATGTAATTTATGACGTTGAAGAATACTTGTAATACCATGCTTATAAAAGCAGGATTTTTTTAATTTCGATTACTTTGGGAAACTTTTTATGCGTTTAATTGTTTAGAAACCTCAAGATACTAAAAACAGTAATTTAAAGGAGAGAAGAGGCTTATAAACACAGACAACAAAAAACCTATACCCCTATTCCAAGGGAAGCGAAACGCTCCCTTTTGATAACATTACACCGGAAGTTGTAGGTCCAATCTGGACCCACTTTGAACTGATTCTAAGTGTTAGACACAGCTAAATGCCGGGTCCAACGTGTTTGAATTAAATTAACGTTCCGAGAAAGAGACAGATGACAGTAGGGTACTTTTGTAAAGTTAAAAAGGTACAGAGATTACACACTTTAGAGGTCAGATGTGACTTTTTGTTGTAGTTAGTTGCTTGTTAAACTCTGTTACGATATACCAACAACCAGAATATATACTCTGTCTTGAATACTTTCAGTCTGCATTCACAAGTAAAAAGATTTTTATCAACACCAAAACTAAATTTAACGAGGAGTTGACCACATCAAAAAAAACCATGAACAAGAGTAAATCTAAGAAGGCAACAAGCGGTGAAATTCGTTCTTTATAAGGACAGCAATTATGGAGTGTTTTCTCCTCGGTAGTTTTATTTTTGTTTACCCTGAAACCAGAGCAGCAAGCAGTGTGAGGGGGCCGAGCGCAGCAAATGAAAGTAGCGTGACGTAATAAATATATACATATAACAATCAGTATAATTTAGCGTGACCTAGTATTGCAAGGAAAAAAATAGGTTGGCAGCGCTACAAAGAAAAAAAAACCAGGTTGGCAATACGGTCCTAATGTAGGTTAGGTAAAGTGGTATGAGAGGCCAGGAGGGAAGGGGAGGGGGAGGTGGAGGGGGAGTGGGAGGGGGAGGGTGGGGAGGGGTGGGGGAGAAGAGGGGGAGGGAGGGGAGGGAGGGGAGGGTTTTAATTTCCCTTTGACGGTGTTATTCCTTGGTCATTTGTATACAAGTCCGGTGAAACGACGGGGTCGTCCTGCGGTTTTACGGTGTAATCTCTCGGTCGATTGTGTCTACCAGGGTTACATTTAACATGACCGTAACTTCTTAAAGTTCCTTGCCAAACGTCTGTCACCGAGTCCGCTAAAACTGTCCACCGGGGAAACATTTAACCTTACCTAAATATTTTAAATTCCCCTGGTCAAACGTTTCCAAGTCCCTCCCTTGATGTTATCATGAGGATGGGGTCACACGCTCTGTACTTCTCACATCAATATCAGTTATGGAGCCGGCTTGCACAGATTTTGTGGTATTCTCAAATTTTCATGCACCCTTACGGATGCTTAATGTTTGTCATCCGATACATGGTGTGCAGGTGACGCATCACATGCACATCATGTATCATTATTGTCTCCTCCATTGCCTCTAGGTTGAGTAACGTGCAGATAGTATGTGTGTGTGTGGTTTGATTGCCACGTTTGCCATTTGAACTCCTGCACTGGTTGGCTGGACAACTTTTTTTTTAAAAGGTATGTGTAAAATATCTTTAACTCCAGTGTAATCAGGGAGAATACAGCTTGGAAGTTTCACACTCATCCTCATTAATACATTTAAAGCAGTACTGTTGAGAAACGCACAAGTTACCTTTATGAACTTTTTATCAGGGTCTGAGGGAAGCGACTCGTCCTGGCGAGTCTCCAAGGAAAAACATATGAAAAGAAAGTATCGGTCTTTTGGTGTTCTCCTATCTACCCTTATGAAACACTGATGCGCTGGGTCCTTGAACGCATCACAGCGTTTACAATAAACTTCTCAGCATACGTGAGCTGTCTTACGTTTTTTTGGATGAATCATTTTCTTACAGTCACGGCAAAGTTTTAAAGTTTTACAAACTTGCCCCTGATGGGCTATTAAACACCGCTCGTTTTTGAAGAAACGGTTGCAAAAACGACATGTGATGCCTCCGTGTTCTAGTTTACAGGGTGGGGAGATGGTATGGCAGGAGGTGCATCTGTTTGAGCATCGATGCTCTGCTTTGTGGTCAAAAGGGATGTGGCAGGCTTCACAGAAATAACGGCATACGAAAGCAGCAGTTAACATGTTACGCGCGCGATGTTGATGTCCAAAATTGGCATCGACAAACCTAACTTAAACCTGCATCAATAAACCTCACTAAGACTGACGATGTTTCATATTTCCATGCACAAACCTAACTTAACAGAGCATAACATAACCTAACGATGAGACACGGCTGATCAAGTTTCTTAGATTATCTGCATAATTATTGCTTTTATAAATAATGCATTTTATGCTTTAATTGTCTGTTGATATGTACTCTTGTCGGTGATGTCCTTTGGAAAGTTTTCGGGGGTATTCTTCAATCCAACGCTGAATCCATTAAATCTACTGACACGTTTAAAGTTGATGTAGCTAGGATTAACGTACCAGTAGGTAAGGGGAGAGTACATCCAGAGATGTACAACACGTTTGACGAGGAATGTTATGCTAGGAAGTGTATTGTAGTAATTAATAATAAAGACAATTTATGCCCGGCTAGAGCGTTGGTAGTAGGTAAAGCACTTGCAAAAAATGATCCTCAGTATAAAGCAATACGTCAGGATAAAGGTAAAAGACAAACTTTCAGAGCTAATAAGCTCATAGCAAAAGCCCGTGTAGAAATGCAGGAGGAAGGTGCCGGTATCCCTGAGCTTGAAAAATTCCAGTCCCATCTTAAAAAATACAAAATTACCGTCTACAACTACGATAAAAAAGGCCGAGATGTTTACTTTGAAGGAGGTAATGAAGACGCTAGATTCAAAATTAACTTGCTCTTTCATAACGGTCATTATAATGTAATTACAAACTTAACTGCTGCTTTCGTATGCCGTTATTTCTGTGAAGCCTGCCACATCCCTTTTGACCACAAAGCAGAGCATCGATGCTCAAACAGATGCACCTCCTGCCATACCATCTCCCCACCCTGTAAACTAGAACACGGAGGCATCACATGTCGTTTTTGCAACCGTTTCTTCAAAAACGAGCGGTGTTTAATAGCCCATCAGGGGCAAGTTTGTAAAACTTTAAAACTTTGCCGTGACTGTAAGAAAATGATTCATCCAAAAAAACGTAAGACAGCTCACGTATGCTGAGAAGTTTATTGTAAACGCTGTGATGCGTTCAAGGACCCAGCGCATCAGTGTTTCATAAGGGTAGATAGGAGAACACCAAAAGACCGATACTTTCTTTTCATATGTTTTTCCTTGGAGACTCGCCAGGACGAGTCGCTTCCCTCAGACCCTGATAAAAAGTTCATAAAGGTAACTTGTGCGTTTCTCAACAGTACTGCTTTAAATGTATTAATGAGGATGAGTGTGAAACTTCCAAGCTGTATTCTCCCTGATTACACTGGAGTTAAAGATATTTTACACATACCTTTTAAAAAAAAGTTGTCCAGCCAACCAGTGCAGGAGTTCAAATGGCAAACGTGGCAATCAAACCACACACACACATACTATCTGCACGTTACTCAACCTAGAGGCAATGGAGGAGACAATAATGATACATGATGTGCATGTGATGCGTCACCTGCACACCATGTATCGGATGACAAACATTAAGCATCCGTAAGGGTGCATGAAAATTTGAGAATACCACAAAATCTGTGCAAGCCGGCTCCATAACTGATATTGATGTGAGAAGTACAGAGCGTGTGACCCCATCCTCATGATAACATCAAGGGAGGGACTTGGAAACGTTTGACCAGGGGAATTTAAAATATTTAGGTAAGGTTAAATGTTTCCCCGGTGGACAGTTTTAGCGGACTCGGTGACAGACGTTTGGCAAGGAACTTTAAGAAGTTACGGTCATGTTAAATGTAACCCTGGTAGACACAATCGACCGAGAGATTACACCGTAAAACCGCAGGACGACCCCGTCGTTTCACCGGACTTGTATACAAATGACCAAGGAATAACACCGTCAAAGGGAAATTAAAACCCTCCCCTCCCTCCCCCTCTTCTCCCCCACCCCTCCCCACCCTCCCCCTCCCACTCCCCCTCCACCTCCCCCTCCCCTTCCCTCCTGGCCTCTCATACCACTTTACCTAACCTACATTAGGACCGTATTGCCAACCTGGTTTTTTTTTCTTTGTAGCGCTGCCAACCTATTTTTTTCCTTGCAATACTAGGTCACGCTAAATTATACTGATTGTTATATGTATATATTTATTACGTCACGCTACTTTCATTTGCTGCGCTCGGCCCCCTCACACTGCTTGCTGCTCTGGTTTCAGGGTAAACAAAAATAAAACTACCGAGGAGAAAACACTCCATAATTGCTGTCCTTATAAAGAACGAATTTCACCGCTTGTTGCCTTCTTAGATTTACTCTTGTTCATGGTTTTTTTTGATGTGGTCAACTCCTCGTTAAATTTAGTTTTGGTGTTGATAAAAATCTTTTTACTTGTGAATGCAGACTGAAAGTATTCAAGACAGAGTATATATTCTGGTTGTTGGTATATCGTAACAGAGTTTAACAAGCAACTAACTACAACAAAAAGTCACATCTGACCTCTAAAGTGTGTAATCTCTGTACCTTTTTAACTTTACAAAAGTACCCTACTGTCATCTGTCTCTTTCTCGGAACGTTAATTTAATTCAAACACGTTGGACCCGGCATTTAGCTGTGTCTAACACTTAGAATCAGTTCAAAGTGGGTCCAGATTGGACCTACAACTTCCGGTGTAATGTTATCAAAAGGGAGCGTTTCGCTTCCCTTGGAATAGGGGTATAGGTTTTTTGTTGTCTGTGTTTATAAGCCTCTTCTCTCCTTTAAATTACTGTTTTTAGTATCTTGAGGTTTCTAAACAATTAAACGCATAAAAAGTTTCCCAAAGTAATCGAAATTAAAAAAATCCTGCTTTTATAAGCATGGTATTACAAGTATTCTTCAACGTCATAAATTACATACACTAACAATACTAAAAAGCAAAAAAAAGAATCTCCACACATGAAGCCAGAACCCACTTAAATAATATATTCCGACTTGTAGACGGGTTGTAAATATGAATCCAACTGGAAAAATACTCATAGATAACAGGTAAAATGTAAACATATCTGAACAATAACTGCTTTTAATTATACATCGTAACGGCTAAGGCTCTGTAAATTAGCCTGAGAGCCATTTTAGCGAAGAGGGGTCTGGCGACTGACCCCCTTCCCTACCCCGCACCCTTTGTATTGCCAATTCAAAACGGTTTAAATCAAAGAGCTAGGAATTTATTCACTTAATTTAACATACAAAATAGAAGTTACAGCTTAGGCTTTCCAACTCCCACATACTAGCCTCTACAAGCTCGGGACTTATACCCAGTTAATGTACTAATTATATAATAAAAAGGCAGAGACACGTCCCTAAATAACGGCTAAAAATTAGGTAAAGCTTGACGAACCCAACTGCTCCTAAAAACAGGTAAAAGTCAACATAATTTAACAAAAATTACTTTAACACCAAACCATTTCCCAAACCCCGTGTAAACTATTCTATATTGTTCTTAACTAAAGTACTTAGATAAACCTTTACCGCTTATTACCAATGAATTATAGTAACGTATTAAATTTGTATATGACCTAAAATGACTGTCACTTTTTATTACTATTTGATTCAGAAGTCTAGGAACCCTTGCACACCGTAATAAACCCCCTGTAAGTGTCTGTTTGCTTGGATGGGGTTTGAGACCATCCGTGCATGTGCACCCAGGTTAAACATTATTCCGTGCGTGAGTCAATCCAGATTACCTGGTTGATGCCCAGTACAGACTAATGTCCTCTCCCTTTGAGCAAACAAAGGATAGAGATTTTTTTAAAGACAAACCATGGCCCCTCCACCGCCATGGCCCGTGGAGACCTTCCAAAAACAAACTAGCTGTCTCCCCCGTTTTTTTATTTTTACTTTTATACTTTTTTGTATTTTACTTTTATATATTTTTTTTGTTTCACCCACCGGACCGTTCCAAGGAGTAGCCTGGGTGTTAGCCAGGCACCTCAATGTACAAGGTCCTTCATTCACACCGGGTTGTTCGAAGGAGTAGCCGGGGTGTTAGCCCTGCGCCTCAATCTACTAAACCCTTCATCACACATTCAGGTTTACGGGGCTTTTCGTCACCCGCGCCAGTGACCTTCATTCAGGTTTACGGGGCTTTTCGTCACCCACGCCAGGGACCTTCATTCAGGTTTACGGGGCTTTTCGTCACCCACGCCAGAGACCTTCATTCACACACACACTCATACAGTGGGGATTTTTTGCATTATTCAAGACTTGCTCAACTATATTTACAGAGGTGAGGATATTGTTATGGGCAAATTCAAAGTGATTACCATAACTCCTCATAACCTCTTTAGCTTTATTTAAAATATATTAAAATTCATTGTTATTACTTACAATATATTACTAAGGGGAAGTCAACTCAGTGCAGTTCAGAGAGTATATTACTACACTTAACTTCCTCATCAATATTTACTGATACTGTACAGCACTGTACGGGCAGATCATTAAATATATAGGCGGTTATATGAGACATTTTAAACAAACAAATCGGATTATGTTACGCAAAGAACAGCGCAGGGAGCGAATCGCTCCTCCCGTAATTCCTGTCGGGTTACTCGAGTCTTTGTATCTTTTTATAGCCAAATGGTAAGGTGTCGTACTCACCCTCGAGCCTCCTTTTAGGTCCTGTGATTTTAAACTTTTTAATTTCACTTACTGTTACAATATCTCTGTCTTTAGTCCTCCTGATTCTGTTTTCTTCAATTTCTAAAATTTCAGCAGTTTCACTAAGGACCATCTTTTTTAACTGTTCAAAATTTAATGTTTCGGAGGTTTTTAGGTTGAGGGTGAGGCCTTTGATTTTACACACAGATTCTATTTTTTGTTTGTTGGTTGACCAGACAAGGTATGCATAGGTTTTAGGCCCCCCAGAAACGAATTCAACGATATAAGAGCCGGGCCCGTACTCGCTTGCCAATTCATCGGTCATTTCCCCGAGGTAATCTCCCGTAGGGACCCTGTACAACCCTCCCCGGTAGAAATAAATACAACTATCTGTGTCATAGTAAAGGACTTGCCCACCCAAAGCCTCCAAGTGTTCATAAAGTTTAAGTCTCGCCTGGGCAGTGGTGTAGGCCGCAATTACAACATTTACATTTCTCAAAGGTTCCCCAACTTCCTCAATATATTCCCAGCTTACAACAACAACCTCTTCGTTAACAAGCTGGATCCTGTTGACTTGTACTTCTGGACTTATTAACATGTTAAACAAAACTTTAGATTCCCTTACAATTGTTGCTTTAGTTTGGTTCTCCCTCTGTCCGAATTTTCCCCAAAATGAATTTAACATTAATTTTGCCAATTGTCTCAAACCCCCGTTCTTAACGATTCTATCCTTGTCCAATTTAATACCCTCATGTTGGAAATAGTCTGAAATGTATTTATCTTTATCCTCTTCTGTCTTACACCAGCTAGGATAGCCTGAGGCTTCCTGCTTCATTTTCAAGAATTTATTAATAAAATCTGTAAACAATCCCCCTTTCTCGTATGTAGCGACCTCATACTCCCACAACTCATACATATCAAGCACAACGTATCCTTTCTCTACAGATTTCCTGATTTCATCCATAGTCCATGTCCCAACTAACGCCCTTTCACTGCTCTCATGTTCACAATCCCCCTGATTTTGAGTTTCCCCGCAAGTTTTACATAAAACAAACATCAATTTATTATTCATTTTTGTTGGGAGAACCGGGTGGTAGAGATCCCGAGGTGGCAGAATTTTACATTTCAACAAACCATCTACATTTAGTCCTCGCTGCCTGCACTCCCTATCTCCCACATAGATTGTAGGGTGGCCCAAAGGATATTTGCCATATTTATTTACATATGGATAGAGAGAACATACATCAACATATTGAATTGATTCTCCCCCTTCACATTTACAATAGGTTTTTGCATTGCCCGTTCTGCCTCCAAAGAACGCTTGTCTAGGGTCAAGGGGAAGGTTGTTGAGGATCGGCAGGCTGTTCAAGTGTTTAAGGTTTTTATCTTTCTTTAGTTTACGGAACTCACACTCCCACATTACTGCAACTTCGTAATCACTGATTTTTGACATCTTTTTCAAAGTTCTTTCATATCTTAAATTAAGTGAATCTGAGGGATCCTCCTTCAGAGGAGCCTCTCGATTGTAAGGGAAACATTTTGGACACCCGTGCCAATAACACCCGTGGAACTCGTAAATTCTCTCACCATCAAACCCGTCTACCTTCACCCCATTAATTTTGACTTCCTTACCTCGGCCAGCGTGCTCAATCCTCACTCCCCGTTCCTCCTCTTCCCAGCTTAGCCATTGAAGGGCCGCTGTAGATTGGTTGTCAGTCAGTCTGTACCCTGATTTTGGTATAAGTCCAATTGTGTCTGGTTTTAGAAAATTGCGGCGGAAGGCCAGGTTACAGGCACTAGCAATAGTTACGGCCTCGAGGAAAGGATCTACGTTACATTCTTTCAAGAAAATACTTCTGAATTTAAGACAGGACTGAGCTAGGATTTCTACGTCTGAAATACAGTACTCCAAGATTTCTTTTTGAAAATCAAAAATATAGTTACTCGCTACTTGTTCCTCGTACCAAATCTCAAAGGCCTTGTGTGGTTTCTCAAACATAGACTCTGGGCAGTAGTATTTTTTGTCGGGCATAGGGCCTACATAATTTTGGTTTGCCAATGTATTGAAAAGATGCGGGAAGTAGCCCTTCTTTTTCTCGGGAGGCAGGTCGAAGGCTTTAGGGAGCGCAGAGAGGGCCATGGGGAAGTAGCTTAGGGAGTCAATGAATCTGACGTTGTCCATTTCCATCAAAATAATTTTAGTTCCCCTCATTACCAGCTCAGGCGTGAATTTTGTTTCTTCCATGATGTGTTTTAGTAAAAACTGAAAATCAAAGCCCTGCCCGTTATGGGCAATTACACAGACATTTTTGAACTTTTTACGAACTTGCATCACATACTCCATGAATTGGTGAACCGGGTCAAAGTTGAAGACTCTTGTACGGTTTCTACATGTCATGCAAAATTTACCATCGATACAATTAAAGCAAAATTGTTGTGAGACGCACAAGTTAACTTGATGTACTTTTTGTTCAGGGTCAGAGGGAAGAGACTCGTCTTGGCGAGTCTCCAAGTCAAAGAAAATGAAAAGGTAGTCTTTAGTTTTAGGTTTTCCTTCATTGGGTTGCATGTAGCATTTATGATTAGGATCTTTGAATGCATTGCAGGGTTTACAAAAAACTTCCCCGCATCTGTGAGGTCCTGATCTCTCTTTTAAGTTAATTAATTTTTCACAGTCAAAACACTTTTTTACTGTTTTGCATCTATCAACCTTATGGGCAATAAAACACCGCTGGTTTCTCATAGTCATGTTACAGTCCGGGCAAACTATTCCCCCATGCTCCTCTTTACAGGGAGGCGAGATGGTTTGGCATTGAGGGCAGATGTTTGAGCATCTGTGATATGCTTTGTGTTCGAAAGGGACATGGCAAGCTTCGCAAAAGTAAGTGCAGGCGAAAGCCGCGGTTAAACTGTTGATTACGTTATAGTGCCGATTGTGGAACAGAAGGTTTATTTTAAATTTAGGATTTTCAACAGCTCCTTCAAAGTAAACATCACGGCCTTTTCTGTCATAGTTGTAGACCGTGATTTTGAAATCTTTTAGCAGATCCTGAAATTTTTCCAATTCGGGAATACCGGCGCCTTCCTCTGAGATCTCTACCCTAGCCCGCTGAACAAGTTCCTTGGCCCTAAACGTTTGTCTTTTCCCCTTGTCTTTTCGGATTGCCTTATACTGAGGGTCTTTAGTCAAGTTTGCTATGGCCACCACCAAAGCCCGAGGGAGACACAAATTATCTTTGTTATTAATTACAACTATTCCCCGTCTAGCTTTACACTCCTCTTCAAAAGTATTGTAAAAGCCAGGCCTTACTTTTCCAGAACCTACAGGGAGATTAACTCGGGTACATTCAACTTGAAACGTATCAGTGGATTTAATTGATTCTGAGTTACTCTGAACAATACCCCCGAAAATTTGCCAAAGGATGTCTTCATTTACTTCGTTCGCGGGCCGGAAAGCTACAAAACCAGGTTCTTTACTTTTTAGGTTTAAACTGTGCAAGGTAAAACCAAGCTGATCGTTTTCATGGGCCCGCTCTTTCATTTCATTAACAATTTTGGCAAAACCTTGTCGTAGCCAATCAATTTCGGTGGTTTCAGGAGGAGGATTAGAAAATTTGAAAATTGTTCTTGTACCGTAAAGTCTAAAGTGTTTTACATAAGTATCGTCAGAACTGAGTATCTCGACAGGATTTACAGCCATTTTGGAAGGATTACTATAGAACAAAGTAAGGTTATGTTACACAGAATACAATAATACAAATTAAAAAGTGAGGTTATGTAACTCTACAAATTATTAATATATTACAAATCAAAGGTGAGGTTATGTTACTCAAAAATATATAATACAAATCAAAAGTGAGGTTATGTTACACAGAATACAATAATATAAATCAAAAGTGAGGTTATGTTACACAGAATACAATAATACAAATTAAAAAGTGAGGTTATTTTACTCAAAATTATTATAATACAAATCAAAAGTAAGGTTATGTTATATTAGGTTATGGTCAGCAAACGCTCAAGTTTATCTTTGCAAGACGCAGCTAACGGAGCAACACAGGGACACGTCTGATCGTAATGAAAGCTGAGAGCAAAGTGAGAGGGAAATAGCGGTAATTGGGGGTGGTGGGGAGGTGGCTGATGCAATAGTGTTGTTTGTTGCGGGTGTATGGACCAATCAGAGGGCAGGACGCCTAATTACAACCAATGGGGTGCGAGCTTATTCCGGCCAATCACAGAACAGTATTTTAACAGGTAACGGAAAGTTTACTGACAGAGACTTGTTGCGGATGTTGCTGTTAGATAGTGGCTAACCTTGGGTTTTCCCTGTTACAGTTGACGATGGAAGACTGTGGCTGACGGGACCTGAGGAGAGGGGGAGGGGAGCAGAATAAGAAGGAGAAGAAGAGGATGCCGGGAGACAGGAGTGGGAGTCTGGCGACAGACCATGATAAATGTATATACTAGTTAGTGTTATATATGTATAATAAATTAATTTAGCTGTAAACATATTCTTTTTATTACTTACCTTGGTAATATGCACCGTTGTTAGTCCCGCTGACCTTCGCGCCGCTGTGGATTGCTGCCCCTTCATTTCTTTCGGATACTTACCTGCAGTACACGGTTTGAGTAGTTTTTAAATCGTAACGGAGGTTAACAAGTATCCACATGTCAAGTTTCAATTATATCGCCCCACCCGTTCTTAAGATATTGATTTTTAAAGTATGACTCCTTCAATTATTTTGATACTTTCCCGCAGTACAGAGTTTAGGTTTTTGTAATATGTAGCGGAGGTTAACAGGTACCTATACACCAAGTTTCATTAGAATCGGCCAAGCCGTTCTCAATATATTAAATTTTAAAGTTTTACACCCTCCATCATCCCCTAAACAACCCTCTTCTACCCTCAAACAAAATTGAAGGTTAGAGGATGTTAACAGGTATCCACATGTCAAGTTTAAATTATATCGTCCCACCCGTTCTTAAGATATTGATTTTTAAAGTATGACTCCTTCAATTATTTTGATACTTTCCCGCAGTACAGAGTTTAGGTTTTTGTAATATGTAGCGGAGGTTAACAGGTACATACATGCCAAGTTTCGTGAAAATTGGCCAAGCCGTTCTTGAGATATTTAATTTTGAAAATCTGCCCCTTCATTTTTTGAGATGCAACCCGCAATATTTTGGTTAGGACTTTTCATATGGGTAGATACCCCCCTGGAGTGCCTACACTACGTAGTAGGCAGTTTTCTGGGGTCAGAATGACCCTAAGACTTACCGTTTTCGAGATATTAGCGATTTTTGAGTTTTTTTGCAACGCTTTCTTGTGATATATACATGTAATAGTTTTATATATTGGGTTAGCGGCACTTTCTTGCGAAATATACATTGCCATAGGTTGGTAACACATCGTGGCGTGACGTAATATATACATATAATAATTTAGATAGTTTGACATAATACATATAATAATTTTGCGTAACTAATTTAGGTTTTGTAGGTAGCGTTTAGAGTGGCAACACTGGCTAAGTGAGGTTAGATAGCCACTTACCTTTCTGGTGATGGTATATTATACACTATTATGGTACATATATATATATATGATTATACACTGTAGTATTATATATGGTACATATAATTATATATGATACATATAATTATGTATGGTACATTAGCTCTGCTAAGTTGGTAACACTTTGGAGGGAAAAATCTGGAGGGAAGAAAAGTGAGGTTAGGTTTGGCGCCAATTTTTTTTTTTTTGGCGCGCAAATTTGGCGGGAACGCCACCATGGGCGCCGCCATCTTGAATCACGTGACCTAATTAGACCAATCAGAAGCCAGATTTTAGGCCCATAAGACCCCATGTTGGGACCCATCTCCCGCGCAGCCTACTGATATACACTCTTTAATTACACATTTTAAAATCTGAATACATGCTTATAATATAAATGATGCACAGAAAAAGCTAAATAAAGTTCATATAGAATACATACAATAGACAAAATATATCGTCCCTCCAGCACGTAATTAACTAATAAAGTGGACCCTCATAAAACGAATCTTCAAGTCTAAAATCTAAATCTAATTTACTACGTTCCCACAAAATCTACTCTACTATATGACACAAAAACACACACAAAAGGGCAACCCTTCTACTAGGGAATATCCTATAACAAGGACTTGGGTCCGCACTCTTTCCCAAAATAGAGTTCTTACACAAATGTTGATTATTTAAACATTCCCAAATCAAAATTAAATACAACACTTATTTATTGAAAATTCCTTAGTTATATTTACATAGGGCCCTAAACCTATTATTCTTGGATTACTTCACGTTTTTAACGCTTATTTTCACTTACTGTCTATTAAGACTCTTTACTTAACGTTTTTCTTCATTTCAGGCAAACCTTAATTGATTACCACAATAAATTTTATTATATTTTATTACTCAAAAAGGAGCTTGTACTGTTATTTTAGCTTTTATTAACTTTGATTAAATTTTCGGGAAATGGAGCCTAACTTTCTGTGCACAAGTCTGACGATGTTCCACATACCGTAAGTCCCAAAGTGGTCCTGCCCCAAGAGGTTCTCTGTCCTGGCTGAGGTGTTGCTCTCTGGGGTTGTCCAGGGGCCGCTGTCTGCCGGGCTCGCTGTTGGGGGTGGCCCTCACCTTTTCGCACGGGTCCGCGGTGTCCTGGTCCAGGGTAGTGCCGGGGCCCTCGCTCGACCGAAGTTCGGGTTCGCTCGTCCCGCAGGGGTGGCTCCACTCGAACGTCTCGGGAGGTCTGTGTCGGTGTCGGTCTTCCGTCAACTTCCCGTCCTAGACTCTCTCGGCTGGGATGGTGACTAGTGATGAGGAATCTGTGCTCGTCTGAAGTGTGAATTTCAGTGACAGTCGTTGTGGAACTCTAAGGGCGGCTTAATACTCGTCCCCCAGATGTCCCTGCTCCTTTCCTAACTCTCCCAAGAAAGACTTCCTTCCCTCGTCTTCCTTCCTCCCTCCTTTTCAGTTCCCTCTCCCTGATCATGTTTTTCCCCCAGATTATATCCATCCCATCATCTATTAACCAATCGGAGTGACGATTAGCCACGCCTCTACTATTTGATTGGCTGATCAACTGTCAGTGGAAATACGCCATTTTTGAATGCTGTTACTGCCAGTTGGTAAGTTCTTTGATTTCTAGGCATGCAACTTTCCCACGAAGTGTTTATCCTTCTATTCGATACGTTGTGTTATTGTTTCCCATTGTATATCTGAAACTTTTGCTAGTGCAAGCTCCGTTCTCAGGCTCCCTTGTGTTTCCCTCGTGCGTTCAGCCACGTGCGGTTTTGTATAAATTACTAGTCCCGAAAATCAATTTTTAATTATATACATATTTTTTATATAAGGTTTACAATACAAATATTCGTAAAACTTAGTTTTGTCATATTAATGCAGTAATCCTTACTAATAAAGACAAATGTCTTTATAATGGTATGTGACTCTCTGTCTGTCTGTCCGTCTGTCTACTGTGTGATCGTCAATCACTTAAAAGCTACTGAAGCGATTGGCATGACCATTTACAGGAATTGTCTATTATATACCACATAAACCAATAGGCCTATTTTCGTTTTGAAAATCCTACAGGGCTCTGCCCCACGGGACTTCCAAATTCCCATGTATTCCTTATGGACATTCTTTTTTGTTTGAGCTGATGAAAATACAAACAGCTGATCTTGATTCGTAGTAGTTCCACGGGCTAACCACAGAATGCAGCACACAACCCTGTCATAGTTTTTATAAATCATTTGTGGGGCGAAGCCTGCGGAAAAAAGCTAGTATATATTATAAAGCTCTAGATTAGCAGTCACTAAATATTGTTTATTGAACTACGAAACCTCTTTTTTTATATAAAATCAGAATATGTTAAGTATCAGAATTAATTTTCTCTGCTCCGCCACGATTTCCTCCTTATCCTTATTGAGTTCTTCCTCCCGAGGAAAGCATTAGGGTTAACGAATAAACCAAAATAACTAAATTTGATTTTAAAGGAATGGACAAATTCGAATACCGGGATGATCAATTTTACCCCAGTGACCTACTTGATGTAATAATGCACACCTTTTTATAACTGTTCATACTCTTATAATTCATGTTTGTAAATCTCTAAGTTTAAATAAACAATTATATACATAAATTGAAAGCACTCCAACAATATTCCAGGATCAGTTGTACTACTTAGTTTACACTACTTCATATACCCTGTTGATGAATAACTGAAATTATTGTATTATATACATAGTATAGCTGAATAAATACTTGTTACGCGTGTCTGCTTTCTAAGAAAAATTGCAACAAAATTATTAGTTTTCATTATACTTTATTTTACAAGAAATGTAGTTATTTCGTATTATAATTCTGAATAAACAACCTGAATGTACCCCTCTAAGTGACAAGGCACTACTAGCGTTCAAAATGGCCGGTGACCTAAATAACAGTTTGAAACGCAACTGCCGTTAACATAGTTGTAAATCTTCTGTTATATAGTTTTCTGTACTAATTCTGCTATTTACACCTAGGAATTACAAAGGGTGTTTCAAAAGACCTCCGGGATTTTGGAGCTTGGTTTCGTCTAAGCCAAAAAAGTAAACCATTAGTACCAATTTGCTTTATACATACTCACGTCATTATCCCCATCAAAAGTGTTTTACGTGAACTCCATTTGTGAAACAGAAAACTTCAACTTTGTAATCCAACTCTTGCTACACCCCCTAATAAATCAGCATCAGTGAACGCAACTGTTTTTTTTGTTTTTTGACTAGCCTACGTTTAGGTAGCTGTCAGTGTAATTGGCGTACGTTGGTGATATATTTTACATGGCACCAGAAGAATAACTTATAAGGCCACCAGAGTGAGCAGCTGACCGTGGAGGTCAGGGAAGGAGTCGCTAGTCTGCCTGTACCCCTCACCTAATCCCATTCATAGGTACGGTTAAAGTGAATTGGTGGGGATTCGCGGCACAGTTATTTCAAGTTTAAAATTTACAACCTCCTTTACCTAGAGATCTACTAAAACTTCACCTTAGAACGAAAGATGTTATCGCGTCCAACGATATTGATTTTTTGGGGAGTTTGGAATGAAAAAGATTACATAGTTGACGGTTGTTATGTCACAAAAGGAGTATACGTAGAATACTTGTGAGGTAGACAAAACCTAAGTGATTACAGGGTCTGTCTGTATGCCTTTCACTTATTTACGTTAATTGGCTGAGGATTAAACGAGCTCCGAAATCCCGGAGTGATTTCTGAAACACCCGTTGTAACTCCTAGGTGTAAATCATCATAGCAGTATTATCACAGAAAACTATAAAAACAACTTCAGAGGGTTTACAACCATGTTAATGGCAGTTGCATTTTAAAATGTTATTTCGGTCACCGGCCACTTTGAACGCTAGTAGTGCCATGTCACTCAGAGGGGTATATTCAGGTATACCCGCCGCACCCTTGTGGGCGAACCAACTCATTCCCCTCTCCACCCACTGCCACCCCTTAGGGGGAACCGACTTATTCCCCTCTCCACCCACTGCCACCCCTTACGGGAACCGACTTATTCCCCTCTCCACCCACTGCCACCCCTTACGGGAACCGACTTATTCCCTTCTCCACCCACTGTCACCCCTTAGGGGGAACCGACTTATTCCCCTCTCCACCCACTTCCACCCCTTACGGGAACCGACTTATTCCCCTCTCCAACCACTGCCACCCCTTAGGGGGAACCGACCTATTCCCCTCTCCACCCACTGCCACCCCTTAGGGAGAACCGACTTATTCCCCTCTCCACCCACTGCCACCCCTTAGGGGGAACCGCCTTATTCCCCTCTCCACCCACTGCCACCCCTTAGGGGGAACCGACTTATTCCCCTCTCCACCCACTGCCATGCCTTAGGGGGAAGCGACTTATTCCCCTCTCCACCCACTGCCACGCCTTAGGGGGAACCGACTTATTCCCCTCTCCACCCACTGCCACCCCTTAGGGGGAACCGACTTATTCCCCTCTCCACCCACTGCCACGCCTTAGGGAGAACCGACTTATTCCCCTCTCCACCCACTGCCACGCCTTAGGGGGAACCGACTTATTCCCCTCTCCACCCACTGCCACGCCTTAGGGGGAACCGACTTATTCCCCTCTCCACCCACTGCCATCCCTTAGGGAAACCGACTTATTCCCCCTTCCACCCGCTGCCACCTCATACGGTGACCCGACTTAGTGGTGCTGTTACGGGACCGCAACCATTCTCCTATCCCAGCAGTCTTCTGTAGTGTGGTATTATTATATTAATAGAATAATTGCCGATTGGTAACTTGCGCGTTGAAACACCTGTTTTGAGTTACTTGAATTTGGCTGAGTAAGATGGTGCCTTGTACATTGACGAATAAATAAGTGAGAATCATCCATTAAATTATTATTGTTACGGTTTTGAATTTTTTGCTCATTTTTCACATTTACCGAGGAAGTTAATCTTCAAAATGATGGGTCAATTATTATTTCCCATCAAATATTAAGGGAAATACGACATTCCAACAAAAAAACCCTTGAAAAATAATGTATGTGGATGAAAATATTAACTAAAATGTGTAAAATAATCTAATGAAAAGTAGGCCTATCGTTATATAGCCAGTAGTTTCTCGTAATAGTATATTTCCTAACAAAAGTGGAACTGGTTGTATCCGAGCCGAGATCGAGTTTACGCGCGAGGCTTTAGCTGATATCAAGCACCGGTATAGCACTTTCGGACGAGTTATGAACAGTACTTTTCATCTTACCACCTTTTATTTCCAATATCGATTCAGGAATATTAATATTTGAATCAACCATTATTGAGTTCGTTTACACTTTAACAACTAACATCAGAGGTTTGTTATTGTTTCATTTGTTTATGTTGCTAGGGACAGTCAGCTGTTTAAAAATCATATAGTAAAATATTGTACATAGAATAGCAGCGCTCGTGGTGAGAAATTTTGGAACCTTCTTTCCCGGCCTAGGCCTTTTTTCAGTTTTACCCGGACTGTTTACCCGGCCTATCGGGAATCGATTGGTTTCAATCACAGCTGATAGTACTGGAAACAATAGTTTATTGCGTGGGTATGATGAAAAACTGTTTTTCATGCTAATGCATTCAGTAAAGCCGCAGTCATCATGCTGTGGTTTGCCGAGTCTATTGTCAGACTCTCTGCGGGTTTGAGGTTTGACGTGATCACATTCCTGATAGTCGTTAGTGAAAATAGATTACCAGCGTGAATCACTATTTTTCAACATTGATTCTTAGCGAAAGTAATTTAAAAAAATCTGTATTACAATAAAGAAGAATTTTGTATTTAAAACTTAAATAATGTTGTATTATTAATTTTTTTTTATTTAAAGTTATACAGAACATTATTTATACCGAACGTAAAAGATTTGTATAGTTATTGGGACTGGTGCCATATTAATTATCAAGGCTTATATGCAACTGATTTTGTTACGGGGAATATGCAACATGAATTGTGCATTTAATAATATTTTAACAATGAAATAAACCAAAATTCTTCTAAATGTTAACAAAAACAATTGAACCATTTCAAAAAGGAATTGGCGAATAAGAATCCAGTAAAAGGTGGTTTTTTAGCGAATTTCCCCTATAGAGAAGAAGCTATTACCGTAGTCGGCATGGTAAGACCTAGGCCCGGGACCATGATAACTTTTCGTTTTGAGGTCCCCGACCCCAAAAACACCATTCATTCGAAACTGTATATATATATATATATATATATATATATATATAAATGTCCGTGAGCACGATAACTCTCGTAAAAATTAAAAATTATCCGATTTTGATAAAATTTGGTATAAACGTGTAAAGCAACATTTAAGACTTAAATTTCGAAAACCAGCCAGATCGCTCTATCCGAAGGGGTATTTTGGGGGGGTTTTGTACACCAAAAATGGGTTTTTCGAATCTTTTACATATAATTTTGGAAATAGTCAAATTTTAGTTTTCCCATTGGATTCAGCTTAAAAAAACACACAATTTGGTATTTTGATCATTTCTCTACGTCAATTGGTTACCGAGATATTGAAAGTGCTAAACACAGTACGTTGTCTAATGTTATTCTTATGGAGGAAAATAAAAATTTTATATCTCGCTTATTTATGAACGTATACTGATGAAACTTGGTATACGGCTTCATCTGGTTGTGGACCATTGATATTTGCTCAAAAAAACAATTTTTTACCAAAGGCTCCCGTAGCAGCAAACCTGCGTACTCAGCCCCATGTTATTCTTATGGAGAATAAGTAACGTGTTATCTGCCTTCATTATGAAAATAAATTAATGAAATTTGGTATGTGGCTTTATCTACATGAGTTATATTAATATTTTTGTATAAAACCCCATTTTTTGTGTTCCTTACTTCAGCAAGCCTGCATACTCAGCCGCCATGTTATTCTTATGGTGAATAATTAAAATGTCATAAATCGTTTATTTATGAATGTATATTGATGAAACTTGGTATGTGGCTTTATGTGGTATTAAGATGCATATATATGCATTATAAATTCGCTGAGTACGCAGGTTTGCTGCTACGGGGGTATTTTTCTTTTTAATACTGCTGTATTACTTGTCAGCCAGAAATAAGGACAAGTCGTTCTTGCAGCATAGGGACTGTAAAACCTCTGCTTTTATTATAACTTCGCATGTGTATGCTTTATTTACGTATTGTCATTTGATATTATATAAAAGTTTAGGTGTATGTACTCATTCCTATTTACCATTACTGTTATTGCAATCCGATCATAAAGCTATTGCTGTATTTCCTCACTTTATATTTTTTAAGTAAACAAAAATACGATTGAATTTAATGAAAAAGAAAATTGAACTGTAATATAATGGCCCGATTTAAAATAAGGCCTGGAGAGTGTTTAGGTATTGCGAGTACGTGCGCTTTTTTAACGTTGATCTGCAATATGTCTAGCAATAAAGGGAACGAAAAGATCATGCGTGCATTTACTGTAAGTCGTGTTAGTTTAAGCTAGCAGTGATAAGTTATTCTGATGTTATTAAATGATCTGTTCGACAAGACAATAGACTAAACTTGTATACATTGCGTTGCACGAGTGAAAAACTAGTCCAACCATAAGATTGGTGTTAATTTTGAAATTGGGTTTATAGCCGGCTTGAGTTTTCACTCGTGCAACGTAATGTAATAAAACTTGGCTAGTAGCAAAGTCTGGATGTGTAATCCTTCTAACACGTCACTTACATTTCCAATAAATTAACAATTTTCAATATTTTACTTTAGAAAAAAATTGTAATGTATTTAAGGAAATTACAAATCAATATATGTTTTGTTTATTAGATTAGTTCACTAACATCACAGGTTTGATGCAGTACGTTCTAATAATGCTTTATAATAACATATATTACATAAAGATATACTAGTTAAGTTTGAAAGGTTGTTTCTTTATGTCATCATCTTTGTTGTAAAAATAGTTTTATAATTTTGTTTGATATATATTATAATATTTATGAAGTATCAGATCTGCCAGATTGGATATTTACCCAAAAAGTGGTTGTAAAGATGTAAAGATGGGTTGTAAAATTTACTAGCTCTAATGGACCTAATCGTTAAATGTTTTAGTTTATGTTATGCATTCAATGAATTAAACTTTAAACCTTTATCAAGTCGCAATGCTGTTAAAATCCATGGAACGACTATTACCAACTTGAGAGGGATATATCAAAACTCTTTACATCACAACAATAGCTCTTCTTGAGCGAGACAGTTCCAATTACCCAACCTCGATTTATAACCACTGCAATTAATTCTGGGGACTAATAAATATAGCTCCCTAGATTCAGAAATCCTAATTTATAACTTGTTTAACTCAGTGGAAACAATATTTTATTACCAAGACCCCACACGCTATGTAGTAGATGCTTATACCACCCGCAGATAATAATTATATTAGAATAGCCCCGCATCTTCATTACAACATTTTATTTTACTAATACATAAACACACAATCAAGAACCATATGAGTTTTTAATTCATTAATAACACCAGTGTACCTGCTTTATAAGCTATTGAGAAAATTGCCCCAAGTGTGTCAAAAAGCTTTGTATAACTTGTGCTTGTCCCTCGATGTCATTAATTATGAAACTACGAACGCTTTCTTGCCAGAATATCCTCTACCGTCACTAGAGATCCAGTCAGTAGAGTCACTAGACTCCTTTTTAGTAGAGTCATCAATAGAGTGCTGATAAGTAGAGTGACTGATCATTAGTCACTAGACCGCTGGTAAGTAGAATCACCAAAGTGCTGATTAGTAGAGTCGGCACTAGAGTGCTGATAAGTAGAGTGACTAATCAGAAGTCACTAGAATGCTGGTAAGTAGAATCACCAAAGTGACAAAGAGCATAATGGTGATTTAGTAGAGTCGGCACTAGAGTGCTGATAAGTAGAGTGACTGATCATTAGTCACTAGATTGCTGATAAGTAGAATCACCAAAGTGCTGATTAGTAGAGTCGGTACTAGAGTGCTGATAAGTAGAGTGACTGATCAGTAGTCACTAGAATTCTGGTAAGTAGAATCACCAAAGTGCTGATTAGTAGAGATACTAGAGTATTGACCAGCAGTCACTAGAGTACTAATCTTTATAATCAATGAATTGTTAATATGTTGGGTTCATTAGAGTACTGATTAGTCATCGTGAGTTGTCTGCTATTAATCAAACTAGGTAACAATCAAGTAGAAACCCTTCCTAACAACAGATATTATAACGAGTATAAACACATATAAGAGCAAATAATAAACATTTGACTTATTACACGATTCCTTGCTTGAGAGCTTCCTGGCTTGATGCTTTATGCATTGTAAATTTATCTTATAAATAGATTTGAAATATTATGAATTCATAATTGGAATATCATGAAGAATTCAGGCTTTATTTAGTTTTGGAGTCTGATTGAAGCTTCGTTAAATTAAACTAATTAAAATAAATTTGACGTTGAACTAACCAACAAATAGTAATTTAATTTGTTTGTCGTCAATTGCTCTAGATTCAAATAATTATACGTATACATATAAACATATGGTTTTGGGGATGTATACAAATATTTTTTTTTAAATATAAGTGGCAGTCCCGGGGTCCCAATAAAGAAAGGAAGAGACTGTTTAAAGTTACTCATCTTAAACCTACAGAACTTGAAAAACAAACAGTCTATAAAAATAAATGGCAGTTCAAGTTCTAGAACTTTTAACAATATTTTTTTTGTGTGTGTTTTCATACTAGCCAAACATGTTTTGTCTATATGTGATGTATTTGCCTATTTCACCTAATTTTATAATTTCACCAATAACTATTTATAAAATTATGTTGGCTTACGACACATTAAAAAAATGTACTTTGTGTTAAACTATTACAATTAACAATTTACTTATCAAAACTAATTCACACTTGTAATTTTCCTTATCAATGGAGTTAAACATTTTTATTTTTGTTTAGTGAATTTCTTCTGAATCCACTAAATAATGCCTCAAATAACTTCATAAGCAATTTACTGAGTATCTCACGTAAGGTGTCTCAACCGGATTACAGACGAACCACTTGACCTAGAAGGATGTCATAAAATACCGTCATGTAAAATGTGTAGGTATAAGGGTAAAGTTGAGTTCAACTCAAGTAATACACGTGAATCATAAAATAAATGTGACTTGTGGTTTAGCATGTACAGAGTAAATTTTAATATTTTCCGCAAAAATGGCCGCCATTTTTTAGCGGATAGACGTACATGAGTTTTGTTTTCACCAACATGTTTTTCTGTTATAGGGCTTTATCATGGCGAGTAACATGGCGTGTGTTTACATTTGGAAATTCCGAGATTCGGAGTAGTGACCCTCAGTTGTTTTAACACCCCTTGCTTTAAACAAGCAAAAATATCTTTGTGTTATTCCTCGGGGTCGATTTAGTCGGAAATATTGTTATTTCATCCTTCTTGGTCAAGTGGTTCACCTACAATATGTTTGAGACATCTTACTTGAGACACCTGTATATATTTTCCATTTATCACAGATATATTTGTTTTAAACAATGAAAATAGTGGTACAATGGTGGTATGTTATTAATAAGTTTATGAAATGTTTTCTAGATTAATAAACATCATTACTCCAGTTTAATTTATAAGCCTTGAGAAAAAGGTATATTTCCTGTTCAAAGGCACAAGTCTCAGTGTTCAACAAAATGACTTGCAGTTGCATGCTTTTAATTACTGCTATGAACCTGATGAGGTACTTCAGAGAGTCTAATTAAATAGCTTAATTATTTGAACCCGTCGTCAATTCACTCCGTGACAAACTGTAATACAAATGGCATTATTATACTTTAGAAACTATCTACGATTGGCTCCAACAGTGTAAAATACACCCATAAAAAGAGTTTTGATGAATCAAAAATTTAATTACTAAATTTTCATTTCACATACATCCTTGCAGTGGGTGTGATCATTGTTCACCGACGATTAAACCACAGATGTGCATTACTATTTTAATTGGGAGAAATGTAAAAATTATAATTGTTAAATGACGTGGGTAAGATATGCTTTTAAGTTTTTAATACTGTACCTCAATAATATTGTCAGAGTTGGAACTTGAAACATATGAGTACGAACAATAATCGTACATGTTTTTTACTGCGGCTTCGTGAGGTTATTTCACAATAAAGTGCTATATTTCCCCGCAATGTATGTTAATCCATCCTAGAAGCTGTGTGCTTATATCAGCTCAAAATATGTTTCTAAAACTATATGTTTGATGGTCTTTCTTGGTTTATAATTTATGTACCCAAACTATTATGAAATAATTTAAAAATACTATTTCCGAAATGTTATTTAAACAATGAGAAACTAATTCCATACCAGTATTTGGATGGTAAAAAAAACATAAACATTAAATCCCACGGAGCATTGCATGTTTTCCCCGTTACAACGGAATTCTCTATTATAGATATAACATAAAGTTTGACAATGCATACTTCAGTTATAGCAAGTAATACTAAACTCAAAATTATGTTATTTGTTACCAATTTATTTACTCTTATGTTTAAAAGAAAATAGTAACCTAATTTATATTTTAAGGTGGATTTTCATATGTGAATATATGAATAATCGAGGCATAATATTAAATAAAACGAGTTCGCACGTAGCACGCTGACCTAAGGGAAGTGAATTTCCACATAAAAAACTTTTAAAACTCAAAATCAGTGTAAAACATATATTTATTTCAATTTTTATAGAATTCTGAAACCATCGATTTTTTGGCTGTTCTGATGCTCCTGGTTTCATTTACCTGCAATGCTGAGCATACAATTTTGCGCATTATAAGGTTAGGAGAAGGTCCAGGCAGGCTTGAAAGTAGGCGTGAGGTTGCTGGGGATGATAAAAATACACCAACAAATGAATAACAGGCTTCTCTAATGTAAAACCCCCATAAGAACGTACTGTGTTTGTTCAATACACATTTTCTTCTATAACTTGGTAAATAGTTATGCTAAAATTACGGGAGAGGGCTTTAAAGATTCGCCTCACTAATTCCAATCTTTCTACATGGAATAATTTTACATCCGGGGCTTTTCTGACCATTTTTGGGCCCAAAAACTCAAAATTTGAATGATTAATCCCCAAAAAAGGGGTTTAGAGTTTTCCAATTGTTTTGCCCAACGGACTTGTCCAACCGATTATAGAAAGGAATGTCCCTACCAAATTTGAAGTAAATCGGACAAAAAATGCGACCGCTAGAGTGCATACACACACATTATATATATATATATATATATATATATATATATATAATATATATATATATATATATATAATTTTGAACGACCCCCCAAAACGTGTTCAGGGGGTCACGTTAGGAACTTCTATGGTGGTCCCGGGCTTAAGTTTCACCGTGTGGGTCATGCTAATAGTTCACTTTCCATAGGAAATTCACTAATAAATGCTGCTTAATGTAATTTGAAACTGGTCACACTACTTCACTAATTGTCTTTGTTATAATTATATGTTTACGTGTTTGTGTTTGTCTATTTATACCTTTATTTTGTATTTTATAATTTATGATCTTAGCACAAAACACGAGTTTCATATGTTTCCATTTTATTTGGCACTTTATTATAATCCATGGTGTTAGCCCGTGAGAAGTGAGTGGGTAATACATAAGAATTTATTACGTACGTCCCGTCAGTCAGCTCAATCTAGCTCTTCTATATTATGTAGAGAGCTTGTTTCGAAGCATTTGCAATCATCATCAGCTGGAATAGCAGGGATATCAGTAATTTCAGTAATCCAGCCAGCAGCCCCAATACTACCCCAATTTTTTTTTTTAGTAATGATACGTAACACATCCAATTATGCTTGTGTAGTGTTTGCCACACAATACGGCATTTGATTAGGACCTCCCATGGAAACCTACAACTTACGTTCGGCTCTCAATAACCAAGGCAAAAATATACGAACTTCAAGAAATTACCATAAAAAAGGAAATCCCTAAATTTACATACTTAAATGGCCTAAATCCCCTTTTATTTACATTGGCCAAACTGGGAAGGGGTTTAATATCGGACATAAAGACAATCGGTCAGAACTAATAAATGTAAAGAAAAGTTACACCTTTGGCCAAAATTTAATTGATTAAAACCACATTGCTGGTGGAATAAACGACACACTCATAAATATTACAAATTTTGTAATAAGGGCAGAATTATTGAAACTAGAACAATTTCAAATTTATATATGTTTTTGAAGCTATCATTCACAGGAATATATAATAAGTTATTGAATAACGTTAATTTTCAACCAAGTTTTTAACGCTGTAATCGGCAAAAAGGACTTGTTGATAATAAGTAAAACGGTCAGTCTGTCCCCTGTTCGTGCCGTGACCATGTTAATGTCGACCGGGCTGCTAAGTTATTTGCTGTTTATTTTCTATGTCGTGTCTGTTTTATTTAGTCATGTGCATGCAAATTTAATTCATCTGACGAAGTAATCTGATCAATCAATTCAGCTGATGGTGTTGCAATTGCACAACAATATGTGCTGAAACGTGACCTCTTCTAATTTAACTGACTAATGGAACTTAATAAATCTAGTATCACATAACACTTTTATTCGCTTGAAAAAATGTTATTATTTTGTCCCTGGCAACATTTAAAAAGTTTCAATGGGGTTGGCATTTTGTAAAGTGGAGTAGTATAAAATATTATGTGGTGACGTGCTCAGTTAATACCCATGCTGGAAAGGGTTGAATTGTCTATATGAAGGGTATACATGAATATACAAACAAATAAAATAAATATAGTCTGCGAACAAAATAATCTATCGTATTTCATAAAAAGGTTTACCATCATTAATATATAAAATCCATCTACTTTCTTGTAAGAGGCTTCTAAGTTATCCTATATGGAAGCCATTGATTTGAAGCCATATATTTAGTTTAAAAGACAATAAACAGAGTCTTCTAGTGAGTGATTCAACTACTCAGTAATTGTAGTGTTCTCCGTTTTTAATTAGTCCTACCAATGCTTAGGTATTTACAACATACTTGCCTTTTTGTAAAAAAAACTGTAAACTGGTCAATAACAATAAACAAACATATAATATGCAACAGTTATATTACATAGTGAAATTAAATAAAATTAAAAAAGTGCTTTATTGAAAACAATATCATTAATTACAGTTATTATGTTCCATACATTGAACTGAAATCCATAACATTTTACAGCAATGCCTAATGTAGCCTCTGACGGGTTGGCATCTTAATATGTATTTCTGAAACTACTTTTGAATTTAATAACAACAGCTGGCTAAAACAAAAATGCAGGCTAAAACGTGTTCTCTATAAATATTAAAACATTATTATAGCCTCTTTAATTTTATAAGCAAAAAGAGAAGAAAAAATATAATTTTACATGTTTATAACTATAAATATACGATAAAAGTAAACCGTCATTGGCAAGATCATCATCAAATACTTTATATATATATATATATATATATATATATATGTATTATTTTGTTTGTTTTAATTTTTACTCTTCACTCTTAACAATTAAATTCTGAAACTAAAACCCATCTGCAAAACCAAGCTTCTTTCAGAAAATTACCAAGGCCATGCCAATCCGATCCATTCATAAAACAAATAAGTTCTTGGCGAGATACCTCGACCTACGTAACCACTTTTCTCTAATTTGTCACAAATTATTATACTATGGTATATTACATCAAACAAAAATAGTAGTATGCACGTTCCATCAATATTCAATCATAAATAAGCGCTTTATAACATTCTAGTTATTCTCTATAAGAATAACATGGAGTTAAAGCAGGTTTGCTGCAATGAGGAACAAAAAAAAAGGGTTTTTATATAATTATCAATATAACTCAACCAAGTGAAGCTACATACCAAGTTTTAGCGAATTTTCCCCTATAGGGAAGAAGCTATTACCGTAGTCGGCATGGTAAGACCTAGGCCCGGGACCATGATAACTTTTCGTTTTGAGGTCCCCAGACCCCAAAAACACCATTCGTTCGAAACTGTATATATATATATATATATATATATATATATATATATAATGTGTCCGTGAGCACGATAACTCTCGTAAGAATTATCCGATTTTGATGAAATTTGGTATAAACGTGTAAAGCAACATTTATGACTTTAATTTCGAAAACCAGCCAGATCGCTTTATCCAAAAGGGTATTTTGGGGGGGTTTTGTACCCCAAAAATGGGTTTTTTGAATTTGTTATATATAATTTTGGAAATAGTCAAATTTTAGTTTTTTTCATTGGATTCAGCTTAAAAAAACACACAATTTGGTATTTTGATCATTTCTCTACGTCAATTGGTTACTGAGATATTGAAAGTGCTAAACACAGTACGTTGTCTAATGTTATTCTTATGGAGGAAAATAAAAATTTTATATCTTGCTTATTTATGAACATATACTGACGAGACTTGGTATACGGCTTCATCTGGTTGTGAACCATTGATATTTGCTCAAAAAAACAATTTTTTGCCAAAGGCTCCCGTAGCAGCAAACCTGCGTACTCAGCCCCATGTTATTCTTATGGAGAATAAGTAACGTGTTATCTCCCTTAATTATGAAAATAACTTAATGAAATTTAGTATGTGACTTCACCTAGTTGAGTCATATTGATATTAGCATAAAACCCCATTTTTTGTGATCCTTGCTTCAGCAAACCTGCATACTCTGCCGCCATGTTATTCTTATGGAGAATAATTAAAATTTCATAAATTGTTTATTTATGAATGTATATTGATGAAACTTGGTATGTAGCTTTATGTGGTATTAAGATAAATATGTATGCATTGGAAATTCGCTAAGTGCGCAGGTTTGCTGCTACGAGGGGTATTATTAATTTATGTTCATAATTATGGGAGTCATTACATTTTACTTATTCTCCATAAGAATAACATGGGGGCTGAGTACGCAGGTTTGCTGCTACGGGAATAATCAACGAAAAATCAATTTTAAGTACAAATATCAATATACCAGTACTACGTGAAGCCACATACCAAATTTTATCAACATACATTCATAAATAATCGAGATATCAAATTTTATTTATCCTCCATAAGGATAACATTGGACAACGTACTGTGTTTAGCACTTTGAATATCTCGGCAACGGTTGGACGTAGAATCACAATTTAAACACCAAAATGATTTTTTTGTAGAGCTAAACTGATTGGTATAAGCAAATGTGAAGTTTATAGTAAAATTAATTGGGGAAAAGCTAAAACCCATTTTCTTATAAGATTAACATTGGAGATTTTATGAACACTTTTTTTGATTTTCTCCGCAACCATATAACCTAGCTTAATGATTCAAAATACCATATTATTTGTTTTTTTAAGCTCTATAACATGGTCAAAACCAAAATTAAGTTTTTTTTAAATTCTTGTGTGAAAAATGCAAAAAACTGATTTTTGGAAAATTTAAAACCCCCATAAACATCCCTTCCCATGGTCCGATTTTTCTGGTTTTCGAACTTAAAGTCATGAATGTCAGTTTACACGTTTGAGCCAAATTTCATCAAAATCGGACGTTTTTTACTCAAGTTATCGTGTTAACGGTCACACACATATATATATATATAAATTTGAACGAATAGTGTTTTTGGCATCTGGGGACCTCAAAAGAAAAAGTTATCATGGTCTCGGGCTTAAGTCTTACCGTGCGACCTTTGCTAATAGCTTCTTCCCTAAAGGGGAAATTCGCTAAAACCGTATTCCCATAAGATTAACATGGGAAATTTTATGGACACATTTTTTGACTTTTCTCCACAACCACTAAACCAAGCTTAATGATTCAAAATACTAAATTGTTTGTTTTTTTAAGCTCTACAAAATGGTTATAACCAAAATCTAGTGTTTTTTTTTTTATTTTATGTTAAAAGGTTCAAAAAACTGATTTTTGGAAAATTTTAAACCCCCATAAAACCCCCTTCCCATAAACTGATCGATCTGGTTTTCGAACTTAAAGTCATAAATGTTACTCTCCACATTTTTGCCAAATTTCATAAAAATCGGGCGCTTCTTTCAAAAGTTATCGCGGTAACGGACATATATATATATATATAAATTTGAACGAATAGTGCTTTTGGCATCTGGGGACCTCAAAACAAAAAGTTATCATGGTCTCGGGCTTAAGTCTTACCATGCCACCTACGGTAATAGCTTCTTCCCTATAGGGGAAATTCGCTAAAACTAAGTCTAAAGTAGTTCATCATAGAACATTATTTTCGATTGCGATATCCAACCCTTATATAAACTATTGAACAATGGTATGTTATATTTAAAAATTTAAAGCTGATAAAGTTAATTATGATTAAATGTTTACATTCAGCGCCCAAAATATAGTTCAAATCCTAGGCACTAACATTTTTTGTCAAGGCTTGAATACATTTTGTAATTAACTCGCTTTGTCAAATTCTAGTGAAAATGCCCAAATTTTTGTTTCAGTAAATAGCCAGATAGTTATGTAACCGTTCTTTAACATTTAAATGTTTATTCTAAAAGTTGCAAATGTTTCACTCATTTGGTATTACATAAAACGCGTATCCATCCACGATACGCATCCATGGCTGCTGATGCAACACCAACAAATCTACTCAGCTGCAGTGCGGCCCAGCGGGCTGGACGGATGAACTAGTTACCTACTTTATAGTAAATGTCTGTGGCAGAAATCGGAGTAATCTCTTAAAGCCGACCTAAAAATGTGATCGATATAACAGGTTTTCTATGGAATTGAAGATTTTAAAGATAATATCCTTTTATTTTTTATGTATAATCGGTAAATATATTTTGAAAAATATTCAAAATCATAGGGGGTAAATGTGGAGGGAGGGAAAGGGGATAGAGAAAAACACGTTTAAAACCAATAAAGCACAATTTCTGGACAGCGATTTTGTGTAAAAATATTGGTTTATAAATCTTTAAGGAAACAATTTACATTTTACTACGGTAGGGTAGGAAACATTGTATAACATTATTCGTCAACTAATTTCACAGTAAAATATTGTTATGATTGACTGATAACAAAACAAATCACTAAGGAAGTCCATACATAACTCACAATACAATTATTATATTATAAGAAAATATATATTCAGGGTCTATCCAGATATTTTATAGCAAAGGATTATCAGTGCAATGCAGTATTTTGAGGTCACAAATCATTACTTACCACGATTTATACTATAGTATTATATTTTATGATTAAATTATAAACTAACAACACACTGAATAGACAATTAATCCTTAACAAGGGTTATTAGACTATTAAAACAAATATTTCTTCTCAGTTTTACATACATATCCCACGTCGTCCCGATTGACCATATGTGGCATAGGACCAGTCAGCTTCTTCAAGGTCCATTTCGCACATCTTAATGTTGCTGAATTGATCATGGTAGGCAGAGACGTTCATGGGGGGGGGGTTGTCAAAATCATCTTGACAGGTTTGAGAGTCAGGTCAGGTATCGTCTTGATGTTTTGGTTTTATTTCGAAACATATTCAGTGCAAACCAATATTTCGAAGTCACGAGTAATTTATTAAAACTGTAATACTTTTATAAGGTAGTATAAGATAGGAGTGTTAAGCCATCACAAATAATTCACTATTTTTTCATCCTCCGAAAGGTCAACGTTGAGAATACGTGGTGCATGTAGCCATTATCACTAACTGAGATTAATCTTGTCACATTTTATACTTCAACTAAGTGTATTATTCATTGGTGGGTAGAGGTGTTTTGTTTGATTACTAATTGTAATATTATTTTAGAATTCAACACTCATTTACACGAAGCTAGGTATTAGAGATTCATCAAATTATTTGTACTACTTATTATGTAAATTAATTAAGTATTTTAAACCCTATATAGTTTAATAGTTAGTTAAACATTTTCAGGCTTTTATTTTATAATAAATTAAAAGAAAGGGAGTTAGCTTTGGCCAGTACGTTTTGGTTATTTATCTTTTCCTTTTTGCATTAATTTTGTTTTGCGTTAACGTGTTTTTACTTTGGACTGCCAACTACACTTTTTAAAGGTATGCCAGTGTATTTATAAACTATACGTTTTTGGCGGAACAGGCAACGAAAGATTATCAAAATTAAAAAAAGTCACACCTTTTATAAATGTTCCAGATACTCCAGTATTTCGCCCATGAGAGATATCTTAAGTGAGGTAACGAGATTTTGGAGGACTCGCTCAGAACCTGTGGTTGTAAAGTGTCAATAGTGGGCATTTCCAGTTCCAGCTCAATGTTATAGATGAAGAAAGTAATCAGAAAATTAAAACTTTTTTGGTCAATCATTAAATTATTTAAATTATTATCATCTTTATTAAAAAAATAAATTAAACAATTTAAACAAGGCTTGTTTCATTTGACCCCATACCAAAACAAGTCAAATTTATTTCCAAATAAAAATGAATACAAAATCATGTTCACAAACAATATTGCTGAAAACAAAATTCTCAATTAGGCCCTTCGGCCTGTGCCGGCCCAAAACAGAGCCTGCAGAGCCTGAGAGCCAGAGAGCTTGAGAGCTGGTTCGGGCCTGTGCGTGAGAACGAGCTCTGACCCAAATTAAGTGTACTTAATAAATAATAAAAACACATCGTATCAACGCGAAAACAATAAAATTTACTTTTTTTTTGTTTAAATAAGCTACAAACACGCAAAAAAGGAAAAGAAAAAAATATCAGCTGTTAGTTGAAATATTAACAACGAAAAAAATTAAGATTCGTTTTGCAGTTAAATATAAAATACCCCCGTCACAGCAAACCTGCAAAATCAGCGAATTTCCAATGCATTTATATGTTTCTCACTCCTACATAAAGCAACTTACCTTGTTTCATAAAAATACATTTATAAATAAGTGATTTATAACATTTAATTTATTCTCTATATTATTTTGGACTGAATAGGCAGGCATCGTGGAAGATAAAAAATGAGTTTTTATGCAATTATCAATATAACTCAACCTGGTGAAGCTACATTAACTTACCAAGTTTTATTAATTAAGGTAGATATAAAACTTTACATATTCTCCTTAAGAATAACATTAGGGCTGCGTATGCAGGTTAGCTGCTACGGGGACAGTCAACAACAAATTTATTTTTTGTGGAAATATCAATATACCAGTACAACATGAAGCCACATACCAAGTTTCATCAATATACATTCATAAATAATCGAGATATCAAATTTTATTTATTCTCCTTAAGGATAACATTGGACAACGTACTGTGTTTAGCACATTGAATATCTCTGCAACGGTTGGACGTAGAATCACAATTTAAACACCAAAATGATTGTTTTGTGGAGCTGAAGTTATTGGTAAAAGCAAATGATGAGATTAAAGTAAAATTAACTGAGGAAAAGCCAAAAAACATTTTCTCATAAGATTAATATGGGAGATTTTATGAGCAGGTTTTTGGGATTTTTTCCGCAACCACTTAACCTAGGTTAATAATTCAAAATACTATATTATTTTTTTAAGTTCTATAACATGGTCAAAACCAAAATTAAGTTTTTTGAAAATTTTAGGGTGAAAAATGCAAAAAACTGATTTTTGGAAAATTTAAAACCCCCATAAACCCCCTTTCCCATAGTCTGATTTTTCTGGTTTTCGAACTTGAAGTCATAAATGTCACTTTACACATTTGAGTTAAATTTAATTGAAATCGGACGTTTTGTAATCAAGTTATCGCATTCACGGACACACACACACACATATATATACATATATATAAATTTGAACAAATAGTGTTTTTGGCTTCTGGGGACCTCAAAACAAAAAGTTATCATGGTCTCGGGCTTAAGTCTCACCATGAGACCTACGGTAATAGCTGCTTCCCTATAGGGGAAATTCGCTAAAACTGATTTAATATAAATATAAATAAAAACTACATTTGATATAGTACAAAGACAATGGGCAATGGCGGGAGTGAAGTAGAAGTAGAAGTAGACGGTGTTGTTAGCTTTTGTATTCAGTGAGCAGTTGGTGATGAAATGTTAGTCATTTTAGTACTCAGAACGGATGAGGGATTCAGCATGTTCAGAACCGATCTCCAGCAGCCAGTTAAGAACTACCCTTTTGTAAACTTCAGTCGAGACCTGCAGGTCCTAATTACAGGAAAAATGTTCCTATACATGAAGTTTGCAATAAAATATTATTTGGAATGACTAACTGATTTAACTGCTTGAGGCACCTGCAGGCCAACGTTAACGGAGTTCCTTGTCTTGTAGTTATGTACCACGGGAGTTATAACTGATTCTTTAAGGGAATATGTATAAACCATCAATGTTTTAATGTGTAATTGCCTAACTGTAAGTAATTTCGTTTCGGAAAAAAAACATATTTGTAGGATAGTGTTTTTGTTTTTTGAATGATTTAATGATGATGCTTTAATAGTTGATTTTTGTACAACAAATAATGAATTTAAAAGTGATAATCCGGCACCACCCCATTCTGTAATTCCATATTGTAGAATATATTGAACATAAGGAAAATAAATTGCCCGGATTTCATTTCCATATCTACATTAACTAAGGAGGGTTTTTGATGAAAAGATAAGAAACATAATTTATTTGGCATACATGCGGGAACCGGTGTACGTCTTTAATTAAATAACATCACAACGAAATATCGTACATATTAAATAGGCTAACTACTAAAATAACATATGCCATAAAACATAACGCCTTATAACATTATAACATTATATTAACGCCTTATATTAACGCTTATGAAATATAATCAATTGTGTTTTTAAGTTGAGCTAGGGTGATCTTAATCAATCTTAAAATATAAAACATTTGTCTGTTATAGCTTTAACTATATAGGTATTAGCAAAGTAATAATAATACTTGTAATGTTTACATACCTAAAATGTTCACATCGCTACTTACAGGTCTACTTGAATATAACTGATACATTTTAACTACGGGCTAAAAAGCCTTGGATGAGGCAGTGATTACGTAATACTTAAAAAGGTTTATATATAATTCTGTAAGCGAAATTTTTAAGTCAAAATTGTGGGAGTTCGGCAAATGGCAGGATACTGGGAGCCGATTCGAATTTAAGGTTCTGATCCCAGAGACTCGGTAAAAATAGCAGTATTTCCAAATAGTTTCCAGCAAACGAGAAATGACGTAAAACATTCCCCAAAAGAAAAGCATGGTGATTTAAAACGTCTGCTTTGTTTACATTAAAACATATGATTAAGAGATTTGTTTTACGAAATGGCATGTGTTCAAGTCAGATGAGGCAGAGTATTGGAGCAAACAGTGTATATGAGTATATGAATGACAAGAATAGTTTTTAGTTCTTGAACCTTTGTTTCTACTGATTTGAACTTATTTTTTGTTTGTTTTCCTGTGTAATTATTTTACTCATGTTCCTGTGTAACATTTTGGACTTTTGACAATGCTACTTGTAGTCGAATGACAATAAAGAACTGATTCCTGGATTCTGATTTCTGATAAACATTCTGCAATCAACCATACGATAATTTTAGCTGTAAGACCAAGGTCGTCCTTATTGTCAATACGAACTTCTTTGTCTCTATATTTGAACAGAATGTAAGAAGGTCACAACATGTGATTGAGGTACTTTCTGCGATGCGCTATTGACGAGGTACTGCCAATGGTATTCATAATATGAAAATAACAGATACATAGTCTTAAATTACGCTGGGCCCCCAGTCACACAAAATAATTTCTTTACACAGTACGTTTCCAACAACGTTATCATTAACGTAAAATCATTAGCTGGGGCTTAAATACATGTCATGCGATGAGAGGAATTGCATGTATCACTCCATCGTCCCATGTCTCCATCACCTCAGAAGTACCTAGATTAATTGAGGGATCGTTTAAGGTTGCAAAATAATATTGTAAATGATCGTATGTAAAGCGGAAAACAGTGGCTTATCTGGCATTATTATAGACGACTTTTCAGATATTATGTCGTTAAGGAAAACAAATTCAATCAAATTATATTTTATTCATCCACCTAATCTGCTATGACTCAGTGGATGTAACACTCAACAGTTTATTCTGAGCATATACAATTTATCAAAGTTCAAAACCCTCAATGAAACCCTCAATACTTTAAGTTTAAGCAATTAACCGCAAAAATGTATCTCGCCAAATTTTGATTTAGCAAAATTACCACCAACTTCAGATGCTGCTCATTAACATCTTTTGTTAGTTTAACACCAGATTCAAACTTGTTAGGGTGTAATATTCCAGCAAAAGAGTGGGGTTGGCAGTATATATCAAATAACAGATTGATGCCTAAGCCCATGATGAATCCTCCTGCTCCATGTGAACTTCTTCTACTAATATCTTGAAATTGTAAACCATTGTGTGTTACAAACTGTAGCTGTCGTAGAGCTGGGTTCGATTGCCCATCTATGTGTGGGCACTGCAGTAGAATGAACTGTAACAATTCTTCGGACCAAACCGACGAAATATTAGACAATTATCATTATAAAAACCAAAAAGAGAAAAATGTTAATTATTGTTGATATTTGTTGTGCAGGTATTAGTAAGTTATCGAAAATACTATTATTCCTTATTTATTTTACTGCAAGACTATGATAGTTGACCTAACAATAGGGCCTAGACAATGAAAACTTATTATTTATCATTATATTTATTATGTATGTGTACTAAAACTGGATTTTTGTAATGCAACTTGAATTAAAAGTTGTTCTATTATATCTAAATTCAAACTGAATAACTATCCAAGATTACGGATACGAGTTCATACAGCGGTGCACCTAAACAGCGAGTGACATCGGCCCGGCATCCGGCAGCGCGGTGTCCGCTACTATTTTATCACTCTCTATGAAGCCATCATGTTAACAAATATCTTTACTAGATCCATAATTTTAAACCTGATTATATTAACTATAAGTTTTGTTGTAAACATTTCATTCCATGATGCAAGGATAAAAATATATAATTAGTTGAAGCTACTTTTTAGCGAATTTCCCCTATAGGGAAGAAGCTATTACCGTAGGTCTCATGGTAAGACTTAAGCCCGAGACCATGATAACTTTTCATTTTGAGGTCCCCAGATGCCAAAAACACCATTCGTTCAAATTTTTATATATGTATATATATATATATATATATATATATATATATATATATTTATATATATATATTTATATATATATATATATATATATATATATATATATATATATATATGTCCGTAAGCACGATAACTCTCGTAAAAAAGGTCCGATCTTAATGAAATTTGGTACAAACGTGTAAAGTACCATTTATTTGAACGAGTTCGAAAACCAGACGAATCGCACCATCCAAAGGGGGGTTTTGGGGGGGTTTTGGGGGGGTTTTGTACCCCAAAAATGGGTTTTTTAAGGTTTCCACATGTAATTTTTATTAAAATCAAATTTTAATTTTCACCATTGAATTCAGCATAAAAAAACAAACAATTTGGTATCTTGATCATTGCTTTATGTCAATTGGTTACTGAGATATTGAAAGTGCTAAACACAGTACGTTGTCTAATGTTATTCTTATGGAGAAAAAGAAAAATTGTATATCTCGCTTATTTATGAACATAAACTGACGAAATTTGGTATATAGCTTCATCTGGTTGTTGTTTATTGTTGTTTGCACAAAGAAACAATTTTTCACCTATGGTTCCCGTAGCAGCAAACCTAGGTACTCGGTCCCCATGTTACTCTTATGGAAAATAATTAAATTGTTATATATCGCTTATTTATGAATGTATATGGATGAATCTTGGTATTTGACTTCACTTAGCTGAGTTCTTTTGATATTTTGCATAAAACCCCATTATTTTGTGTTCCTTATTGCAGCAAACCTGCTTACTCATCCCCAATGTTATTCTTATGGAGAATAATTAATATTTTAAATATCGCTTGTTTGTGAATATATTTCTTATGAATCCTGTTAAGTGGCTTAGTGTGTTATGTTATAATTCATTGGAAATTCGCTGAGTATGCAGGTTTGCTGCGACGGGGGTATTATTTTTCGCAGAGGCAGTCTTTTATATATATTGAAGTACCACGGTGAAACTAAGCTGTCTTCATAAAAAGTGTATACAACATAATTAACTTAGAATATTGTTAAGCGTAAAATAATGAAAAAAACATGTCCTTAACTTCATTAGTTTTTGAGCTGTAAGGATTTAACCAGATTACCGCTTTTGTAAGGTTGGGGTGGGAGTTTAGGGAAAGGAAGAGGGGTGGGAGTCGGGACTTTGTGTTTTTTTAGTTTATACCTTGTATACTAACATCCTGTAAAAATTCAGCTTCCCTCTAATTAGTTGCGACACGAAACCTTTACTAACTGGGCTAATATAGAACTATCCTGCAAATGATAGCCTTACAAAATTGTACCGTATAAAGGGAGCTAAACTCGTGAATCCCTATAATCTTGAGTTTTCTAACCTATTTTATAATTCTTCAAAGGTTAAAACCTATTTAATTGTATGAGACTAATTTAATTTTAAATCTCAATTGTTATACGAGTATGATAACATTAAATCGTAAATCCGTATTTGCTCAGGTTTTTACATTTCTTTTTGTTATCTTTAAAAGAGGTTTTTAAGTCTTAAAGACCTTCCTCCGTCCTACATGTTATACAATAGTTTCACGTGTGCACAGTTTAATTATCGCGATCTAATGGCAATTTATGATGATATCGGTACAATTTACACTAATATAACCGTTTTAGGTGTTTATTATTTATTTATTTCTATTATGACGGAAATCTTAGTGCACCAAGTATATCATAGCTTTCCGAGGATAATCAAATGAGTTTTACCTAAAAATTCCCTAGGTCTGTTTTGAAGTCAAATGCCAATATGTGACTAAAATAAACTGCGGATCTATTTACACGTCCATAATATTGGAACAAAGCGAAATGGACAGTCAGATGAGAAACGTGCTGAGGATGTCAATGAGAGGCGACTTATGTAAAACGCCCACATTACACATTACTACGTGTTTGATAAATATACAATGCAAATTGAAATAGTTAAATTCATGAACTTGCATATAATAGTTTCAGATACTACGTTGTGCAGGTATACGTTTAATAAGTTGTTCAGTTAATATATTGCCCATGGATGCGTTGCAGGTAGAGCGCACATTTTATGAACGCTTCAAAACAATTATTAACCGGTTTAGTAGTAAATTCTACGGTAGTAGGTTTCTTTTCTGGATCAAGTACTCATTAAATATTTGGAATAAACTTTTTTTTCTGATAGAGTTTAAGATCAGACAGTTACAGTTTTAAGGGATAATGGAACCACGCGACGCCTTTGAGAACGATACCTCAACAATGAACCACCCTGTCCACTGTCACCGGCGGTCTCTCTCTGCACAATGGTAATGGAAATTATTTGAGATATTTTATATAATTGCCACTTAAACTGTTGTAATTATAATTAATAAATTTATTAAAACAGTTTGTTTTATTAATTCGCAACGAGATTTTGGTAAGTCGACCTCAAAAAGGTACACCCATAAAATTGTTTAGTTAATTAAAAAATTAGAATGATCTCCTATTGTGAAAGTAGTCTAAGTAAAACAAATTTCAAGTAAGTGGCTTGAATTTCAGTGTAAGGCGATCGATTTCAACCAGTAACACCAATCATCATCAGGCCCATTTATAAAAGGAGAACCATTCTTTGGTTGCACCTCATGTTGACCGATGTAACTGGTTGAAATTGATCGCTTTGAACCATCCTTTATGTATATTTCCGTCTTGCATCAAAGTAAGGTATATATATAATAGTAATTTAGTGCCGAAAGTGGCCTTTTACGGTACACGATCGTGTTTTTGCTGAGGTGTCAGCCGAGTGCGGAAATTTGATCAAGTACCAAATAAATGTCTAGGCATGACTTATGAACTATACTTTTCATCAGTCTGTAAACAGTAATAATACAACTAATTTATATCAGGTTTTCTGGGTAATATTTATGTCAAAATTACGATAGCAGTAGTGTTTACACAGTTTTTACAATTATGAGCTAACTATATTAATAAGAACAGCTAATTACAAACGCGTATTTATGTTTAGACTACTAATGGAAAAGAACAGCTGGTTTCGAATGCAACACTTATACTATTCATGGACACAACAGTATACTAGTGCTTCTTAAGTCGGCATGAATAACTAATAACAGTGCGAAAGTGTCACTTGACAGTTGTTCAAGTTTGAACATTTAGAGTCCATACTAATAACTCTTACTTTTTGGAACATGCTGTTAAAAATAATATTAAAATATGTTAACGATATTCCTCTGGGTTGATTTGGTGGGAATTCATTTCATTTCATCCTTCTAAGACAAGTAGATTGTTAATGATCTGTTGAGGTGCCTTGTTTATTATAAAGAACAGTTATGATATAGTGTGAAATTGGCGAACCCGTTTTTATCTTGGGAAATGTTATGTTATTGTTTTAGTATTGGGATGAAGAGATGCTGTGAATGTAAAACTGTTTATCTTGAGATAGAAATAAGGACCACATGGAAAATGAACAAAGTTAATTCTTAGTGTAACGTTATGTGAATATATGGGTATTCAAAATTACAAAAAAATTGTTAAAGGCAATATGGCAAACATAGTTTGTCTACTGTCAAACGTTGTCTTCTTCACAATATATTTTATGGCATATATAATCTAAAACTCTATTTCTCAAATCTATATAATTTATTGAATACTAAATTAATAACCAACTTACTTAATAACATGTTATACATATTCTGAGTCTCTGCAGGTGGTGTTTATCAGCATATTAAAACCACTAAGGTTATCAAGTGACACGTTTTAAAATTTTACATTTATATAAATAAACACACTATTTTATCAATACAATAGTGTATGGCCTATGAATCAAGCTATCGCCATTTTTATTTGAGATACAAGGAGTAATTCATACAAAGTAGCACGAAATAGTTCTACAATTGATCAACTAAAACAATTGCCAGAGACACAGCTAGTGACGTCATCAAAGGTTGTCAACGGATCATAACCGGCCAGCGTGGGACTTCAAGGGGGAATCTGCGAAATGGAAATAATCCTTTACACAAGGGCGCATCCTTTATTTAGTAACGGTTTAGGGTGAGCAAAAGTTAATATCTTAATAAGTGCTAAACATAATATAATAAAGTGTAAGCCTCATATAAATGTAAACAATATATACCTATAAAAGGCAAAGATCTCACTAACTGACTGAATCACTCACTCATTCATCACGAATTCTCCTAATTCCCATTTACCTGGAGAGTTTAAATTTTGTACAGTGGTTCTTTAGGGATAAAATAGGAAAGGTAATAGGTTTTCATTCTGATCTGACCTTAAGGCTCCGCCAGAGACCCCGACCAAGTTCCCATGTAATTAATTTCCTTATGTTCCTTATGGTAATTCATTTTTCGAGAAAAATACAAATAGCTGATCTTGATTCGTAGAAGTTCCATGGAATAACCACAGTATGCAGGACACACAACTGTCATAGTTTATATAAGTCATTTGCGGGGCGAAGCCTGCGTGTAACGTCTAGTCCCTAAATATTATCGTTTCAACTGAACCTCTTGTAGATATTATGCAAAGAATTCCAAACTAAAGGAAATGCATTAAAATGGTTTTTTTGAATTATTTACATCTAATTTTTGAAATAGTCAAATTTTAGTTTTTACCGTTGGATTCAGTATAATTCAGTTTGATAATCAGACGTAACTACCGATCCGTAATTTTCGGTCTTGGAAAATTGATGGAAAAATAAACTTTCTTTCTAGAAACTACTCTTCTTTATTCCAAGAATTCTATTGGATAACTGGGTAAGTAAGAGGGATATTTTTAAACCCATGGAAAATATGTGTGATTATAAGATACATTTTAAATCATCGATTCGTATTTCCACTGAGACTAGATTGCTTCTCGCTTGTAATTATATTACTTAACTACTTAATTACTATAGGTGTATTATTCGTTTATACGTAGTAATAGGTTCATTTTAGTTTAAGGTAATTTAATTAGTTTATATTGTATGGTTATAACGTAGTAACGTGGTAAGTGGTAATGTAGAGAGTAACTATAATATAAAGTTAGGGTTTAAGGTTTTTAACACTTTGCTTTTGTATTGAGTTCAGAAACAAGCTCTAGAAGTTTCCAGAGAGAGTTCATATCATCCTGTAAACATTCCAAGGTGGTGTACCTTTGTTAAACTACAATCCAAAAAATCTGTTATGTGTCATGTTTCAGCATTAATTTGAATCCACAACAGTTACACTGCATAAACTGTATACATTTAGGCAACCACCTCAACTAGAATAGTTAATTTTGCATCACATTTCTTAATCGGATTGAATGGAACCATTATGGAACCAGTTGAATTGCTCTGTGACGCTGGTGATTAAATAATTCAACACCTCCTTTACACTGACTTGACCTTGAATGCGGCCAGCGGTGAGGCACGCTTAATATCAAACATAGGGCAACATCGGATGTCAATAATCAAACAACTTTGGGCCACCTTAGTGGATTTTAAATAAATATTTTACTTTATATTACAATACCCACAAACTCGTTGCCTTTAGTATCCTTAATAATTTGTACTTAAAGATAAAGTAGTATTTAATATAATCTTAAAACTAATGCATTATTTTGCGATATGAAATAACTTAAAAAATAAAATTATAAAATTAATTGAATGGAAGGATCAAAATAAATATGTTTTTGAATCGTTACTGATATCTAATATATTAATAAGCTAAGGAATTTCGTTTTTGGTGCAGTACGTCGTTATTTTTCAACCGATTTGGACAATCGGTGTGTCATTTTAAAGCTTTTACACTGCAGATTAACAGAACTCCCGGGAGAGAGATCAAACTCTAAACTACCGGGAGAGTGGGATAAAATCGTTGAAGGAACTCGGCCTTAGTTTGAGAATACCAGGCAACGTGTGGTCATGGAATTAGTATCAATTTGAAGCTTAAACATTCCGATACTCCCCAAAATTGTCAGATATATCATTTTCCCACTTTAAGACCGTCAAATGATACAAAGTATAAAGTTCTAAAATGTCTCCATGTTATTCATGAGAGAGAATGTTTTTCTCTAATTTTTAAAAACTCGGCCTTAGTTCGAGAAAACTAGGCAACGTGTGGTCATGGAATGTGTACCAATATGTAGCTGAAACATTCCGATACTCCCCAAAATTGTCAGATTTACCATTTTCTACCTTTAAATTCGCTAAATGATACAAAGTATTAAGTCATGAAATGTCTCCATGTTATTCATATGGGAGACTTGTTTTACCAGGAACTCGGTTTGAGAAAAACAGGTAGGTAATGGAATGTATTGAAGCTAAAATATTCTAATACTCCCCAAAATTGTCAGATTTATAATTTTCTCCTCTTAAGTTTTTTAAATTAGGCAAAATGTAGGTGTATACAAACCATTTTGATGGTATTTATGGTATGTTTTGTTTACAACAAACAGCTGATTATAATCCCAACCCTGTGATTTTCATAAAAGCTGATCAAGCTGTTCAGCTTATCAAGCTGTTCATTAGTGAATTTTCTATGGGAAAGTGAACTATTAGCATGACCCACACGGCGAAACTTAAGCCCATTTCCACCATAGAAGTTCCTAACGTAACCCCCTAAACACGTTTTGAGGGGTAGCTAACAACTTCACATATATATAAAAGTTCACTTTCATAATTCGTGATATTTTAAGTCAAGTATTTCATTGTTGGTGGTTGTTCGTACAGGGTACCGTCGTCGGCCAAACTTAGTATTCTATTCGTTAACTTTCGACGCGCACCTACTAGTAGTTACTTATTAGCTGTTAAGCAGCTAATAAGTTAGTAATTCCCCCGGTTTCACAGATAATAATTGTTCTAATCATTTGCTATTTTGTGCTATGGATATCAACAATATAAATTAAAAATGGTAATTTGTGCTGCGTTATAAGGTTAACATTGTGCTTAGGTTGACAACATGATTAAAATGTAATCTGATTAAATCAAATATTCTTATAAAACAAAGAACATCAATATTTTAAGGGCCATCGAGTAGAACGAAAAAGAATTTTAGAATGTAACTCAGTAGAAATGTGTTTTATTGATGGCTGCCACAGCTGGAAGTTCAAAATAATTTAAAGTCCAGACAATAAAGTAGTGTTTTGCTCAGCATTACCAAGGGAGCACGAGGAAGACAAGATGGAAAAATTTTATCAGACTCAAAAAAATGTGCTAGTGTTTTTTAACTTTTAGCTCCTATCATATATTTATTAGGAGTTAGTGAACTTCCTTTTTAGATTTATTTTAATATGATACACGTATTGAATAATATTTTGAATCGTATGCTAAAACATTATTAAGACCATACATTGAGTTCTTATATTTAAATGTGCATAATTTTATGTTATTCACAAGTTATCATCAAAAGAACAGGATACTGTGGTTAATTTGTATTTTCAATTAAACGAACAGCGAACTAAACAGCAATCTAACTTTCATTGAAAGTGTAAGCTAAAAACTATTCAATTATTGCGTTTGATTGGTTTACCTAATTGGAAATGTCTTTCCAGTAAAGCAACGGAAAAAAACAGCTTTATAGTCGATAAAGTTCATTGGGAAAACACAACTTTTTATAATTAATCTTTATTTGTTTATAACCGGGCCAAAATTAGGGGTATAGATCAAACTCAAATTATCCCGTATAGAAATGAATTTTAAAGAACATTTTCTATAGGTTTCGCCTTGTTTAAGAGCACTTAATTGCTGTTGTACATTGTAATACTTCAGCGAGTTACACTAAAAATTCCCCTGTCTGCAAAAGGTGGTAAAATCCAAAAGATATATTAATTGTAATTTTAATCTTCTGAAAATATATCTTCAAAAGGATACATTTGTTGTCATAAACATATACGTCTTCTATATATTCTTAGTTTCACATTACGTTTCTGAATTCTTATGAAATGTAAACATTAAAACTTAGGACGTTCACGGGACGTGGCCCGAGGGGATTTTAAGGAAGTGAGTAGGCCTATGTGCTGCACGGGTTCAAACCTTTGTGTAAAGTTTTAGCCCAGTCGGTTCAGTAGTTTTTGCGTTTACCCGGAGATGTTCCGGGTAAACAGACAGGCAGTCATACAGACGGACAGACAGACAGACAGAAACCACCTCTTCTTTATAAAAGTATCTTATTTAACCGACAACATTGATCACACCGACAAAATATCACCATCAACATTGTGTTATAAATAAAGTTACCCAAATAAATCAATGTACATTTGGTTAAGCTCCGGTGAATCAAACAAACAGTATTGAATTCTCATTTCAGCTGTTTAGTTTTAATGTAAAAACATTGGTTTAATTAAAACCGTATGCACATTGTAAACTAACAAGAGATTCAATTTCACGCTGCTGCCGCTGTTACAGCAATGGTGACCTCATTTACAGTTTTAGCGGATAGTTGGTTTCCACCGGCTCTATTTAAGTATAGTAGAATAGCCTGTGTTGGTTTTAATTTAAACTAAACAAATATTTGGCATTTACGTTCGCTAGTTAGGACTCACATCCAGTTAACGCTTTTGTTTGTGTTTTAAACTCTCTCCTCTTGCCTCTGCAAGGAATATCAAAATAGATTTGGTTTACTATATTTTGGACGATGCCGTGCAGTATTGAGTGTTATGTGCAAACAAGCAGAATTATTTTAATAACTATGTATCATGTTAGTATAAATAATTGGTCAGCAAACTGTTCTCTTAAAAAGGAAAACTAAACGTATAAAATAACAACACATATTAATATAACTTATGACACGAGGATAGTAATTATAAAACCAGAAAAGGTTTTGTCCCCAAAAAAGAGCCGTATCTAATCATTTTTCAATAAGGAACAATTGCCTTAAATAAATAATAATTGTTCAATCTAACTTAAACCAAACTTAACTAAAATCACCCATACTCGCAGTAAACGTCAACTCCCAATATTTAGAAATAAATTAAACTAACTGCAATACCATTATACATAATAATGGATCGTATTATGTCTTTAATTACAAAATTGCATTGCTTGTGTCGGAACTTCCTCGAATAATAGACTTTCACAACGCGTACTTATAATACATAATACAAAGTCAAACACTGTCAATCACTTAACACATACTAACTCTGAATGATAACAGGAATAATTAATTACAAATATACCATAACGTTAAAACAAATATGCAAATTAACTTTAACTTATGTCATACTTAATTATTCTTTTGATAGTTTGCTTTTAATAATCTGTTCAGTTCAACAAAACAATCATTTTGGTGTTTAAATTGTGATTCTACGCCCAACTATTGCAGAGATATTTAAAGTGCTAAATACAGTACGTTGTCCAATGTTATCCTTATGGAGAATAAATACAATTTTATATCTCGATTATTTATGAATGTATGTTGATGAAACTTGGTATGTGGCTTCACGTAGTTCTGGTATTAATATTTGCACAAAAAATTGATTTTTTGTTGATTATTCCCGTAGCAGCAAACCTGCGTACTCAGCCCCCATGTCATTCTTATGGAGAATAAGTCAAATGTAATAACTCCTTAATTATGAACATAAATTAATAAAACTTGGTATGTAACTTCACTTGGTTAAGTTATATTGATAATTGCATAAAAAACCAATTTTTTTGTTCCTTGTTGCAGCAAACCTGCTTACTCAGCCCCCATGATATTTTTATGGAGAATAACTAAAATGTTATATAGCGCTTTTTCATGATTGAATATTGATGAAACTTGGTATGTGACTTCGCCTAGTTAAATTCTATTTATATTTACATAATAACCAATCGTTTGTGTTCCTTGTTTCAGCAAACCTACGTACTCATTACCAATGTTATTCTTATAGAGAATAATTAAAATCGCTTATATTTGAATATATTTGTATGCAACTTGGTATGTGGATTTATGTGGTATTAAGACATATATTATGCATTGGAAATTCGCTGAGTACGCAGGTTTGCTGTGACGGGGTATTTACATTTTGATAGGTTATATGTGAATAATTTAAATTTATTTTGATTGCTATTAATCGGCTTAATATGCAGGTCAATTAATTGAGTTGCAATAGATAATCTTATGAATCCTACAAGGTACGTACAGAGTTGCTGACAAAACTAAGTACCACTCCCACTCCCTTAACATTTTTTTCTATTTAAGATGTATGAAATTTGCTTGTGGCAATTTTCTCAGATATAAGGAGATGCGAAGACGTAAGGATACTAATGAAGTGTGTCATTGTTTACCGCGAAAGGGAGAATGAGTGGAGTTTACTATAAATTTGAAAAAAAGATCGTGTGATATCTAGTTTTAAATGTCTTGCTTGAAAAAATTGCATAAAACTTAGAACACCCAAAACTAAGTGTGGAGACGTCACTTGAGACGTCATGGGATACGTCAGTGGAGACGTCAGTGGAGACGTCAGTGGAGAAGTTAGTGGAGACGTCAGTGGAGACGTCAGTGAAGACGTCAGTGGAGACGTCAGTGTAGATGTGCAGTGGATGTGTTAGTGGACACGTCACGTGGATACGTGGAGATGATAGTGGACACGTCACGTTGATACGGGGAGATGTTGGTGGATACGTGGAGATGTCACGCGAAGACGTCGAGTGGAGACGTCAGTTGGAGACGTCTAGTGGAGACGTAGAGACGTCTAGTGGAGACTTTGAGACGTCCACTGGAGACGTCAAGTAGGGACATAGAGACGTCCACTGGAGACGTGGAGACGTGCAAATGTCCAGTGGAGACGCCGCATGTAGATGTCTGGTGGAGATGTCACGTGGAGATGTTGAGTGGAGCCGATATAATATATATCTATGTTTATTATTAACTCATTTAATAAATCTATACGAATAACCTTCGGAGTTATACTAGTTATTTTTGTAAAAAGAAATTTTATGTAGCTTAATAATCCAGAATAAATCATGCAAATTTAACTACATTAACAAAATTAAAATCTATTGAATTGCACATCTCCATTGATTTTTAACCAAGTTACAACAGGTGGATTAAAAGTTGGATAATGTCCTTTTGTCCTTTAAAGTTGGATAGTGAAATTACTATAACTGTTAACAAAAATATAATTACCCAATCTTAAGTTCTATCGTGGGTTGCATTTAATTTGGTATAGAAAAATACTCACAAACTGAATTGGAATGATTGAACAATTTAACTTTCAGTGAGTAGTAGTAATAATTTTTAATACCCCCGTCGCAGCAAACCTGCCTACTCAGCGAATTTCCAATGCATAAATATGTGTATCACTACCACATAAGCCACTTACCAAGTTTCATAACAATACATTAATTAATAAGTGATAAATAACATTTTATTTCCCATCCATAAGAAGAAAATTATGGCTGAGTACGCAGTTTTGCTGCAAAAGGAAGAAAATAAACGTGTTTTATGCAATTATAAAAATAACTCAACGAGGTGAATCTTCATACCAAGTTTTACTAATTTAGGTTCATAACTAAGGGAGATATCAAACATGAACTATTCTCAATAAGAATTTATGGAAAATAAAAAAAACATTTTTTGCAAATATTTATTGACCACAATTAGGTAAAGCCACATACCAAGTTTCATCAATATACATTCATAACTATTCGAGATATAACATTTTATTTATTTTCAACTAGTAGAATGTACCCGTTCTTCGCACGGGTTAGAAAGGTTGAGATCTTGAAACAGCTGTTCTTGCTTCTCCTCTTTAAGCTACTGTATCAAATAGAAGTAGCCACAGCTGTTTGTATTACAGTTTCTAAATGTTTACTTTCTTCTGAAATGTAAACATTGAAACTTCGGACGTTCACGGGGCGTCGCCAGACGGAATTTTAAGGAAGTGAATGTGTTGCTCGGGTTCAATATCTACCTTTGTGTAAAATTCAGCCCAGTCGGTTCAGTAGTTGTGCGTTTACCCGGAATATCAGACACACAGATAGTTAGACAGACAGACAGGCAGACAAACATTCAAAACCCACCTCTTCTTTATAATATTATAGACAATAATAAAATTGGACAACGTACTGTGTTTAGCACTTTGAATATCTCCGCAACGGTTGGTAGTAGAACAAAAATGTTATTTCCAAACTATTGGTTTTAGAGCTTACCCTATTAGAAAATAATGTGAAGTTTTCATTTAAATTAACTGAAGAAAATCTAAAATCCTTTTTCCCTAAAGATTAACTTGGGACATTTTTTTAATACGTTTTCTTTATTTTCTCCACAACGACCTGCCCTAGGTTAATGGTTCAAAATACTACTAAATTATTTATTCTTTTAACCTCTATTACATGGTTAAAACCAAACTTGAGTGTTTTTAAAATTGATGAGTAAAAAAATCAAAATAACCGATTTTTGGAAAACTTAAACCCTTGATAAACCCCTCTTCCCACGGTCCGATCTTTCTAGTTTTCCTTAGAAAGACGTTCAACATTATTTCATTAATGTCAAAGTTATATGTTTTAAGTGATTTTTCCCCATGTCTATAATTAATTACATTATCTTATATATATTAATTATTAGTTTTGTTAGGACAAAGTAGTTTGATTTTGGATCAGATTAACAAAGATTTTTGTAACTGTAGTTTGTGAATCTATTTTGATAATATAACATTCTTATAATCATTCGTATAAAAAGTAGGAATATCACGATTCAATTCTTCGTAAATTGAGATGTTTATTTCCGTCTCCCACTCAGTTACATAGCGGATTGTCAGCCTTTGAGCTATTGACATAAATTTACATCCTTGTAATCACTGACAAACATATGTAACAAAGCAACCTATTTATCTTAACCTGTTAACATAATTGTAAAGTTAAATAATTAAAAATATATCTTTATCTTTAAACAAAAACTAAGAATATATAGAAGACGTATATGATTATGACAACAAATGTATCCTTTTGAAGATATATTTTCAGAAGATTAAAGTTACAATTAATATATCTTTTGGATTTTACCACCTTTTGCAGACAGGGGAATTTTTAGTGTAACTCGCTGAAGTATTACGATGTACAACAGCAATTAAGTGCTCTTAAACAAGGCGAAACCTATAGAAAATGCTCATTAAAATTCATTTCTATATGGGATAATTTGAGTTTAATATATACTTCTAATTTTGCCAAACTATTAAAACCGAATTATCCAACTAACAAACGTCACTAAGAAAAATATATTTTGATCACGAATAAGGCAAACATAAATTTAACTTAGGCCCGGTTATAAACAAATAACGATTAATTATAAAAAGTTGTGTTTTCCCAATTCAATTGTAGATACTTCAATTTGACAGCTTAAAGAGCAGAAGCAAGAACAGCTGTTTCAAGATCTCAACCTTTTTAACCCTTGCGAAGAATGGGTACATTCTACTAGTGAACAATCAAATTATAAATTTCTAAAAGAATAATTAAAGTTACTTACACATAACACGCATTTGATCTAAACAACCATAAAATAAACCTCATTTATTGTTTTATAACGCAATGAAATTTTGAAGATCAGATATAATAAACTTAGATAAAACTAGTAAATAAATTAGTAAGATAAACAAAAATCAAGTAAACATAATTTTGTCTGTCTGAATAAGGATTTATCTTATTATAAACTTCATGAGTGAAACTTTATCATCATCATCATCATGAGTACAACTTTAGCATTAAATAGTTTTATGTTAAGTGTGAAACCTAGTCTAAACTAGCTATTTCAATACAAATATAATTTATACAAGTCTTTAAAAAAATATTGTTGTTCCTCATTACGTAGTTTTAACCCTATTGCTAATAAACCCCTGAACAAAGGAACTGATTGAAAAATGATTAAACTGAAGTGTTCATTATGGTCAACTAAAATTAATATAGCATTTTCCTGTTACTTGCCGTCTCGTAAGTAAGGGTTAACAAACCAAAACAAAGGTTGTAATTAAACTGGGACTGCTTCAATGAGTCTCACAACAAAAATTGCTAAGCCTCCTTTTAGTTTAACTTGAATATAGGTTTTGCATAGTTAAACTTTCAAACGAAAGAGTAGAAATATGCTGGTTACCATACAAACCACTTTATGCTTCTGAATTTATATTGAACGATGCACACAAATGTATATTAAACTATGCTGGATAAGATTACATGCACTACCTGTACAATAACTCCAATATTTATTAATAAAATAAGGATAAGGATAAGGATAATTATATCCTTCACAAAATCTCATACAATAATGCATTTGCTACTTCCAATCCCTAATACAGATACAACACATTTTACTAACTAAAATTATTATCATTAAAATGACAAAAATAAAGTAATACTACCATTTACACTCCATATTACATTACCCTTAGACTAAATGTTCAGGGTTGATAACGTGGAAGTGGAATTAATCCTCAATCCTGTACGGTGCCGTTCTTGTAATTGTAGTGTAGTATATGTTTTTTTTAAAACATATTATGTTTTTTTGTATATAAATAATGAGCTAACGAACGATAATAAACATTTGTACAGAATGGGAATTCCCAATCACATTGTTTTGAATCAACATTGTTTTCAAGCTACTAGAAAAATTAATTATCAAACAGAACCTTGTTTTATGTTTTTCAGTGGACTGCGTTTTTATTATTTATGTAATCTTAATTAGCTTAACTAATTAAGTAATGAAAATAATTAATTAATTCTCCTAAGATGTTGGTGTGTGTTATACATATAAGACAGCATACTTGCCAACCAACATGCTTCACAAAACTAACTTCTTACTGGTTTCTTGGTTGGTTAAACATGCCAAACATACTTCCCAGTTTGCCTAACCTGTGGTGAACTATTTTCAATAAGACTGGGTAAGTTAACTAAACAGTTAAATTTGATTAATATTTCAATATTGGCTTCGGACTCTAAAATTTTTAATTGACCAAAAATTTGTGTTAGTATGTTTTAAGGGATTGGCGGTAGGATGGCAACATTAAAAATACATAAATCTGTTTTCCTTCATTTTGTAAACTCTCACACACTTGTTATTGTTAATTTCAACGAAGAAACACATTTGTAGGAATTTATCAACTAAATCATCATTGCAACTATACATAGTACATGATCGCGTTAAGACATCTACAGAACACTATTCCCAACAAGTTTATACTGTTGAGGTTCAATAGTATAACCATTTAACGATTTTGTGGTTAAAGATAATTAACAAACTGCTAAAACTGGTTCTACTACAGAAATTAAATTAAGGGAACTTGGCAATATCAATGATTTCCAGAGATAAGAAGATATAACAAAAACCACAAGACGAATTCTGTCAAAATATTTATCAACTCTATAGGTTGTTTAAAGGGAACAAAAACCCTCGATTAGTGTTTAGGAAGTAAATAAACAGGTTTTAATAAGCACCTCGTATACAAGGTTAATGGTAGTCTACGCGAGTTGCCTATTCTACAATATGCTCGAATAAAGATTCTGATATTTTTAAAATAATCAATTTGGTTTCAATTAATGAACAATGTATGTCAGCTAAAGGCCTCTGTGGGACGTTACCTAAGTTCCTTCAATGGAATTCATTTATAAACTATTAAAATCAGGAAACATCTCCAAAGTGATTTAAATTTAAATAATGACACTCATTTTTATTCGTAAAATGTTTACCGTATATAAAGGAATATTGGTAGTAAAATTAATTCTGCAAAGGTAGAGGCAACGGGAATCCGATTTAAGAATACGAGTGATGTTTGAGGGAGACGAAACATTTAGAAATTTCTCTTGATCATTTCATAACTTTGTCTTAAAAGGAATCGCTACTACGACTCTTCGCAATGACAAGGTATTTGTAGCTGTATACAAATATCTGTAAGCACTTAGGAGGCCATAACTTTACAGTTTAAATTGAGCTTTTAAATATATAGAATGATGAATGCATTTGAAAATATTGTCCTCACTTTAGGTTCATCATTTTAACTGTTATATTTTTGTAAGGGTATTTCGTGTTTATCGCCTTTGGTAACATAATTTCTAAACTACGTTTTACACTTCAGTTTGTCCATAGAATATATAATATTTTTAATTAATCCTAGATTATATCGTGCATTTAAAAATTATTGATTGTCCACTGATATACATCATAACAAAGGTTTAAATTTAAATCAAAGAAATATAGGGCGCCCGATTCTGACTCTCGGAAACTTTACTGGGTTGCTCCTCAGGTATAAAACAGGCAAAGAATGCGTTATGGAAATATGTGTCATATCTTGATCTTTTTTATACTAATGAGTCTATACGTAATTGTACAAAAACATATATATCTCGTACATGGTTAATGATAAATTAAACTTGGTATAAATATGTATTTAAATAGTTTTACAGGAAAAATATCATCTATTAAAATATTAAATAATACCCCGGTCACAGCAAACCTGCATACTCAGCGAATTTCAAATGAATTATACCATAACACATTAAGCCACTTAACAAGATTCGTAGAAAATATATTCACAAACATGCGATATTTAAAATATTAATTATTCTCCATAAGAATAACATTGGGGATGAGTACGCAGGTTTGCTGCAACAATGAACATAAAATAATGGGTTTTTATGCAAATATCAAGAGGACTCAGCTAAGTGAAGTCACATACCGAGTTTCATCCATATACATTCATAAATAAGCGATATATAACATTTTAACTATTTTCCATAAGAATAACATGGGGACCGAGTACCTAAGTTTGCAGCTACGGGAACCATAAGCGAAAATTTTTGTGTGCAAACAACAATAAACCACAACCAGATGAAGCCATATACCAAATTTCGTCAGTTTATGTTCATAAATAAGCGAGATATACAATTTTTCTTTTTCTCCATAAGAATAACATTAGACAACGTACTGTGTTTAGCACTTTTAATATATCAGTAACCAATTAACATAGAGCAATGATCAAGATACCAAATTGTTGTTTTTTATGCTGAATTCAATGTTGAAAATGAAAATTTGATTTTAATAAAAGTTACATGTGAAAACCCCAAAAAACCTATTTTTGGGGTACAAAACCCCCCCCAAATCCCTCTTTTGATGGTGCGATTCGCCTGGTTTTCGAACTCGTTCAAATAAATGGTACTTTACACGTTTGTACCAAATTACATTAAGATCGGAACTTTTTTACGAGAGTTATCGTGCTTACGGACACACACATATATATATATACAAATTATATATATATATACATCAAATATATATATATATAAAAATTTTAACTAATGGTGTTTTTGGCATCTGGGGACCTCAAAATGAAAAGTTATCATGGTCTCGGGCTTAAATCTAACCATGAGACCTACGGTAATAGCTTCTTCCCTATAGGGGAAATTCGCTAAAACTCAAAAAATCAAAAACGATCAAATACAATTGAGTTAATAAACTTATTTAGATATTGGCGAATCCAATTACTTCCTCATCTATGTGAGACTAGGTTAGCTTAACATTATTTAAAGCCAACTAATTAACAATACACCAAATCATTATACCTCAAAAAACCTATAGACAATTTAAATTATTAAAAAAATATGTTGACCTTCACTAGCAACCACTTTAGAGTCACGTTTAGTAAGTTATGTTTCGAATAGTCAGTACACTTTGAACAGTCTTTTATCTGCAAGTGTAATTATTTTCGTCACAGGCGTCTTGAGTTATACTTACATTGACTTTGCAATCCGTAAACGATTTTAGTAAAATCTATTAAATAACAAATTGTGTACGACGTGTCCATTTTCGAGACGAAACAGACTCATTTCAGTAAAATCGTAATTTCAAAGACATTATCTACCACTTTACAAAGTTTGATAGACGAAAAGTCTATGCAATCTTGGTAAAATTAACATTGTGATGAGTTTGTTGATTGATGAGTTATTGAATTTGATGACTTTATAGCATTTAAATGTTAAGTAGTGAAATTTCAAGAAGCTGCAAGTGTAACGAGATACGTGTTCTACCCTGTACCACGCCGTCACAACCACAACCACCCCTATCATCACCACCACAACCACCACCACCACCACTATCACCACCGCACGCTACCACTGTGCGACCGGATATGGAAAGTATAAAAAGTGACTTGTCTTGGCTGCTTCGAGAGTTTTTTAAAGGAAATTTAAACTTCGACTGAGCTCTGGAAACTCATCGAGACTCATCGAGCAACATTACTGAAATGTTTCAGAATATTGGAGTTTGTTTTGAATTCTAACATGGAGAGCATTTAAAAATAAATGTCATAATTAAAAATTTAATTTCGTTAAATAATATTATTTAGTTATGCAGTTTGAATGAAAGGGTACAAGATATAATACTTTATCTAGCACTAATATTTAATCACGTTAAACCGTACCAGGGTCTTTAAAGAAAACCGTAGATTTTAACAACGAGCTCGAACTGAAAACCAGAACTAGTTTGAAAACATCACCACAGATAATAGTCCTTCGATAAAACACTTCCTAGATCATAAACCAAAAAAATATGTAACTGATTAGATGAATATTACCACCGAAATAAAAATACTGTTAAAAGGATAATCGGTTTTTTGTTCTGGGTTATAAGCAATGGATTTACTAAGTTATACTTCAAATACTTTCGTACATGCTAACATAAGTTTACATAAGAATATTAATGGACAGAGCTTAAAAGCGTAATCCGATTTTTAAAATGGGAATGAACTTATGCTTCATTGTGGTTTATTACTTTTAAATTCAGGTAATACTTATTTTAATACCGTTCATAACAATAACATGGGAACTTGAATGATCAGTGGGTCAGATATGTTTGGATTGTGTGCGTTAGTTGTAATTTATATTCCTATCCTATTTTGTCTCAATCCATCCGGTGGACGGTGCTTGATTGACTCACAAATATTCTAACTTTCAGTTTTATATTATTAGTAAACTAGAATACGATTATTCTGAATCCAACGGTGTCATAAATAATTTTAGTATGCATGAATGTATTGTGTTTAAAATAATCAAATTATCAGATAATTATAGAGTAATAACTTTCATTAAGTCATAAATAATGTGAAAAATCAAAAACGTCGTAGACTGTCCTAAGTTCTGTAGAACAAATCAAGTAATCATAAAGTTTTCAATTGATTTATATCTCGAAGTTGATGTAACTTTCGACCAAACTTTTACTTGTAGCCTGATAATTTAATTAATCCTCTTTTGATACACTTGAATCCACTTTTTGGTTCTTTTGTTAGCATTTAATCAATTATTAATATAATACCAACTAAAAACCTTAAGTTTGATTCAAAACATATTATTATATTTCAATGACAAAAACTTAGTTTATTTAAACAGTTTGGTATAAAATCTACATCTTTAACACAAACAATAACGCTAGTATTAATTATATTACGTGTTAATTAAACAATTTTTAGTGTTGTTTATCCACAAAATGTAAAAGAATGTACATCATATATATTAAAAACTCAGTTTGTAATTTAATAGTTGAACTTCAAACTTGTTGTTTAACGGCGGGCTTGCTTATGAACATAAGTTGTTCTTGTATTCAACTATTCATATATAAAAGTAACTTGTCTATTCATAATTTGCCTCCTGAATTGAAAATCGACTAGAAGTAATAGATTAACGTACCTTATCCGTCGTCGATCTTAAGTCATTTACTAGTGATTTAGGATTGACGACGGATAAGGTACGTTAACCTATTACCTCAAGGTGTACCTTGTCGTGTTTGTGGTCTGAATGTGGGATTCTAATCCGGAAAAGTTGACATGGTCAAGAAGAAAATCCGCTTTGATATGCCAAGTAAGCAACGAAATTAATTTCATAAATTGTAAAAAATTCGTACTGTTTTATATCCATATTAATAAAAATTGAAATAATCATTAACAAAAGAGAATACTCATCTGTGATATTTTAACTAAGGATATGGTTAGTATTTTAAATTAAATATGATCAAAGATGGTGTTACTTTAAAAATACTACTGTATTGACAAAAACAAAAACAGAAGATTGACGTTTTAGGTCGTGTTTATTTTAACATGCATGTTATTAAGTACTAACGTTCTCTAAAATTCTGCAAACTTTATAAGTAATATTAATAGTGTAAATAAACTTTGAAGATCTTATTATAAGCTGTTTTAATACAAAAATAGTTACCGAGAAAAAAAGGTATTTTAAAGTATGGTTATTTTATTAATTACAGTCAAGCTTAAAAACTACATGTAGCATTTTATGAAAGTATATAACTTTTATATATAAAGTGAAAACAATATAGTTACACATTAGTTCACAAACACCCACAAAATAAAGCTTACCATGTTTTTTGCAATGGCAATACTGTCTTAATAGAATCTAAGTAAATATTTTATATCTCTCTTTAATCTTCCTGACTTTGGGGTACGAAACTGTGTATCTGTATTATTCAAAACTATGCCAGAACAAAAATTGTTTTCTTATGAGTATTCAATGTATACTATTTAAGTTTAAATAATTTCTTATGTTTAGCTGTAGCCAAAGCAAAATCATCGACTACTAATGAACAAAAATGATTTCAATGCGGATATTACAATGTTGTGATTTACACTACACTACACTTAATCATTTTTCAATTCTTAATAAGAAAGTCAACCAGGTATTAATGTCGACTCAAATAAAAAATAACAACTCACTAAATAGCTGATAACTTGAAGTTAAGATGTCTTAGGTAACTTTATAGGTTATATTTTATTTTGTTAAAATTTAAGTTCACTAGGCTCTTTGAAGGTCCTAATAACAACTTCAGACAGACTTTTAAACGATAACTCAACCGAATTATTGGTATATGTTTTATACAAATTTGGGATTTTTATAGTTACTAAGCTACACAATGTTGATATGGTTTTATTTGTTTAGCTAATTTCCCCGTCAATAACAAAATCCTTACTATAACAGATTTTGCTGTCCATAAAAACTCGATTCTTAAAAACAAAACTTTCTTCACAATGTATCATTTTATTTAATATTTACCCCAGATGTGAAGAGATGAAATTTAGGTAAAGGTTGCTCAAATGAGAACTATACAATATAAAAATAACTATTTTCCAACCCAGTGTTTAACCCAATGTATTAACCTTAATCCTTTAGACAGAATACTTACTTTTGATATCTGTCGAAATGTCTTACACTTTAGGTAGGCCTTGGTATGATTTAAAACAAATACTACAAGGCTATAAGCATTAAAAGTTGTAATTGTAATCTAATAAATGTGTCTACTTCACTATTTAATTATTAAACAATTTATCTCCTTGTTTATTTTTTTTAAATATCCAAGGATATTTTAAAAATGTTTTAATTATTTTTCCTACAGCATAATATTGCTTAAATAAAATAAATAACCAGCTACCATAACAACTATAATCTATATAAAACGATTTTAAATTACAATATCATCAGGTAAATGTATATTATAAAGGTAAATCTACTTTAACATTTAACATCAAAGAAAGTAAATAGGGGAATAGTTCTTCTGGATCTGCTTGTACGCTGGGATCAATAAACCACAAAACCCAGTATATAATAACTCGCCCTTTATTATATTCAATTATGAAAGGTCTAAACACACCCACGAGCCGTTATAATGACGTGGCGCAGCTGTAAGGGCGCTCCACTCACGTAATTAACACTGTCCTATTTACAAACAACTCTCAACTTCATTATGAACGGTTTTTTACTTGTTCTTTCTGCATTTTACAATGATAATTGGGATCAAAATTAATCTTAGCAACTGGATTCCTTCAATTTATAAATTACTAGCTGTTACCGGTGGATTCGCTCACGATTCGCGACAAAAAATACATTAAAAATATTAACCTGACCAACACTATCAAATAATATTGTTTAGTTTTCCATCTGACTTCATTTGTACTTACTGACAAACAACTACAGGTGGTTATTTTATAAATGCTATCCTCCCATATGATTTGTATTGGAACTTACAGCACCCAGGGGGGTGGAGCCCTAAGCTTGGATGTGGAAATTATCAGGTCTATATGTTAATTTGATATGTAAGATTTATCCATGCAACATTTTAGCTTAATTGGTCCAGTAGTTTAAGGGTGATGCAACTCCAAATATTTATATATACATCCAACTTTCACATTTATAATATTAGTAGGAGTGCCCTACCACAGTAATCCTAGATTTCGCCTTAAGGAAATAGATTTCAGATCCGAAGATACATGATCACTAAGGATCCAGGAACGATCAAACCTAATTTACGAATCCATCCTGGGGATTTATTTTTTGGTGTATACAATTTTTACGGATACGACATTTAAAACATATAACACAAAATTGATTAAAATACAATTTATTTCGTGCTGTTTTAAAATTTATGTGTGCCTCTATAATTGCCATATTAGGAAACATAACACATAACAGTACACCTGCGTATTTGCATGCGTGCACTGTAGTAGTGACAGTCTAAACTAATATAACAGTCACTAATATATACCATTTTGGTTGAAATCAGATCCAGCTAAAGGGATTTTAACTAACCACTGGGATTTTAACTAACCTACCTGGGTAAAGAATCAGTTGGTTTTAGTCAGTAACAAGGCTAAACAAGGCATATCGGATATTCTACACTCTTCATTCATTTATATTCGTTATAACAAACGCTTTAGTGACGTCGTCTTTCCTTTTAATTTAGTAATTTAGTGTGCCAGTAGTTACAAGTGAGTCTAATTTTTTCTCAGTGACTAGTGGTGTAGAGATTAATTCGTCAATATGTGTGACAACTCTTATAGACTTTGTTCAGCCTATCATGCTAATACTCATTTCTTTTTTTAAGGCTATCTCAAGGTCATAAAAATATGACTGCAGGAAGTACATATCAAATAAACATTGGTTGTTATTTTCTAAACCTATTATAAATTACATATTTAAGAACGAGATCCTGGCTATAACAGCTTGGACTAGGTTCATTTAGAACATGTTCCACAGGGCCACTTGCGTTATTGCCTCAACCTAAATTATCAGAATGTAGAATAAACTCAAACGACATATCCGGTGATGGCTTTACTCCCTCTTGGATTCTATCCCTGGGTTCATGACTGCAACTAATACTGATTTTTTAAGTCCGTAGGTAACTTTGCAAATGTTTCACTAGCAAACCATTTAACGGAAGTTTACTAATTTTGGATAACGTTTAAATATGTAAAACACTTTCAATCTTAGATTTTTATCAAGTTCTCTTTTAGCTTTATCTCGGTTGGCAACCATTTCGAAGTACGTAGTTAATTTGTATGAAACTAACTTTTGTTTGTCAGTGTTTCAGTTTAAAGTAACAATTCATAGTTTTGTTAAGAGGTTATTGTAAGCCTCAAATATTCACAATATTGGAATACTTGAAAAACAATTTATAAATAAAGTGATTCATTTTAAAAACTCCGTTACATAGGTTACACATTATACGGTAATCGGGTTAGTAATAATTGACCAAGGATCCAGTTCTATATTAAGTTTGATTTCGTCAAAATAATTTATTTTCAAAGATTTAAATAACTACTTGGGGTGGTGGCAAACACAATATCAAGAAATACGCTTATTCAGTATAAGAATTCTGTTTTAAACTTATTCAACTCTTTGCAAGTTCCTAATATAAATGTTAATTTTTGCCTCCTATTATTTTAATATTTGCATATAAATCGTTCACCTACAATTTATATGATTTCTGAATCACAAATTTCAATATGAGCTCTGGAAATAATTTTGTTATTAAAAAACATCAAATTACACTGATTTTATCACTACATAAGAAATAAGCCATTATTTATATCTGAATAGAATACGCACAATATGCAAATATCGGTCGTCATTTTAACTATAATATGCAATGATCATTTATGAATATAGAAGACCAATTTTATTAACCTTACTGAACTATCTAATATTTCTAAATATTAATTTAATAATAGACCCTTTTGAGTCAGGAGAAAAATATTTTCGCAGACTCAAAAATCTTTTCTTTTTTTTTTGTCGATTAAAGAGTTTCCAAGCAACTTTATAAAAACCATCAAGTTTTGCTCCACTGCACTTATATCTCCGGAAGTTTACTGAAGAAGAGAGGTCATCAAAAAGTTATTGGAACTTTTTGATTTACTGTAGGTCCCAGTGTTTAGTGTTCTATTCTTTGTATTGGATACCTCATCAGTAAATTTTACATTAAAATAAACTGTTTTGAACTCAATTAGCTTTTTATCCGAAATTATTATTGTATAAAATATAATTTACCACAACCTAACACTGGCCTATTTTTGATAACTTTTAGTCAAGTACTTGCACTATTTTAGGCTTGTGATCTGAACAGTTAATGAAAAATATTGTAAGAACCATCCAGACTAGCTAACAGATGACGAATGATTAATTAAATGCAAACTAAAAAGTATAAACTAAGCTAAAGAGAACTACTCTTTTTATTCCTTAAAACCCTTCAAAATGATATCGTTCAGGACCTTTCAAATAGGTACGGTGACAGACGGGCTTATTCTGTTGTAGTGTGCCTTCCTCTGAATTTAAGAATGCGATAGTATATCACTTTTATTAATGAATTGTCTGAAAGTGGGTTATTACTTGTATAGTAAGTTTCTTACTTAAAAGTAGATTAAATGTATTGAAGGGAGTGTCTGTGATATGGTGGAATCCAAGGAACATAAGTCCCCATTTTATTCTATAAGAACATTTATCTTGTTACTTTCATGGTTCATGTATATGAAAACTTGTGTAATTCATAATATTAATTGTATCTACACATCCATTACTCAACAAAATTGAAAAATACAATTATTATATACGGGTTTAAAAACATTCATAATAACTCTAGCAGATAGAAAGATTTAAAATAATTTACCTATTAAAATGAAAACAGCTAAACTTACGTTAATTTATTTTCCATTTTTATTCCAAACATGAATAATTAATCATGTAATTACCTATAATTACAATTGCATTTGTATTTGTTATATAATGGAGGTTTGAACGAAACTAAAGGGAATAAAAGTATGCCATTAAAGCTTTGTTTAAAATAAACTAAGTGGGCCAGATGGGGATACTTCAAAGCCATTATCCATTATCAGCCATTATCTTCATTGCTGCCTCAGTTCATCTTCAATTGACATTAGTTAAAAAGTTATTAAGCAATAACCTCTTTGTGTGTTAGTTTAATGAGATTTGCTGACCAAGGTGATATAGGTAGCTTTAGCTGCACGGATTCAGTGCATAAGCTGCATTCTTTTACTTCCCACCTTTTATTGCAAACCCGGTAGCCCACCCAAACTGCAATATTCGACAACCCTCCAGTTCAAAAGATTAGTATTATGATCAATATTTATATATTTTATTGGAATAAAATATACTCAAAAATATACCTAATAATCCATTTAATATACCTATTAAATCATCCATTTTCTTTATATATAAACCATTGATTTATGCCGGTTACTTAACTTCGGTTTAAATCACTGTTCAATAAAACTTGTTATAATATCCACAAGTTTTTACTATAATATTTGATTTGTTTCGTGATATTTTAAAACAGATAGAGCATTGTTAATCTTAATTTGAGTTTTTAGTGTGAGTAATAGTTTTAGGCCTTGCGTTAAAATTAAAATATCACATAATTTCAAAATTATAAAAATATAATAATATAATTGTAAATTATATAAACTCCGAAAGGCAACATACAAAACAAAATTGTTACTATAGAAACAGCTTTTAAATACAATTTGTTTTTAATTAAAGAAAATAACTTCAGATTTATACTATGTTTATTTGCAAAATAAAAAAGGATCAACGTATCGGTTTACGGCAATTCTTTCAAAATTTTCTTAAAAATGATCTGTAATGTTTATAATTTTTGCCTTAAAACATTAACCAGGGTGTTTATAAATAAATATAACGACCTTTTTCACCTCGAGCTAGAGTGCAGCTGCAAAGGGATGTAAATGTAATGTAGCTGCTGTTTTGTTTTATTACCAGTTTAACTGCTTGAAACAGTTATGCGGGGATAACTTTTGACATCTTGATTGTTTTAAGGAAAAGTAAAAAATATATTTTTTTTATTTATAAACGTAGGTTAACACTAATATTCTCAGGCCTTTTTTCCCGGGGCTGGATGATTATGCATATATTTTCCCATCAATGTTATGTCCTTAATAAGAAGAAACCAACATTTCCATATAGTGTCGGTTGTAAGCTCATCCTATTACACGATAAAATGTTAAACCTTTAATAATAACTAATTATTGTTTTCCCTTCATGACAGCTAATGGTAGCTGCAGCTACAGGGTTCTTTATTTGTTTTTAGTAAAGCGTATAACAATACTGACAAACACGATAAAGAGTAACTACAGAAAAAACTAATCCCACCGGTTTACGTTAGGGGTTTTTTCTTCACAGTCATAACTCGATAACGGCTGGGCGGATTTTAACGTTTGAGGTGCAAAATTAAAGGTATTTTTACGGAGAGTCCCCAATACGTCTCAGAATTTTAAGAAAGAGCATCACTTAAATGCGGTAAAGTGCTACATTTTCGGAACAGTGGCGCTATCTGACGGGGGAAGTCTAAAATACGTGTTGATTGAAAGTACGTTGTTACTATCCGTTTTATATAAAATGTTTTGTTATGTTTATTTACAACCGAAGAAAGCTTTCGTTGGGTACAAACTTGCTCGGATTCGAGCAACAGGACAACTAGTAACTTATACCATCAAAACAAAACTTTAAGAGTTACCTCGAATTAACCAATAAAGTCACTACGTTCTCTTTTGGCTTTAACACTCGTTTCGTGACGTCATGTCAAATAAGCCTTAGGTTTGAGTCTACTATACTAATTATGGGAGTAAACATGATACCATAGTGTTAAAACCCCCAGTTGAGAACACTAAAAACAGGAAAACTAATTTCAAAACAAACTTGGACTGAACCATATACAATTATTACGTCAAGTTTAAAATCAATAACTACTGATTTCTAAGGTATACAAAGCAAATAAAAATAGAGCCCTACCAGATTAAAACCAGTCCATCTTGGTTTTATGACCGGCTTGGCACCGCGGCTCTCTGGATTTCTGACAGTTGGGGGATTCAGGTGTTGGGTCACGGATCCGGTGATGGTTACGTCTGGGTGAGACTTCGGCGAGTCAACGTATACAGTGTCTACCTCTCTCCCAACTATTCCGCCGAGGAGTACCGGGAGAGGCTGGAGGCGATGGAAGACAGTCTTCAGGGTGTCTCGGGGGGCGTAATAGTTGCTGGGGACTTCAACACGCGTGCCGTTGAGTGGGGCATGCCAGTCACTAACGCCCGGGGGAGACGAATCTTGGAGATGGCCTCGAGGCTCGACCTGGAAGTGGCGAACAGAGGGGACACGCCGACATACCGAAGACCTGGTTTTGGTGACTCCATACCAGATGTCACGCTGGTATCGGCAGGGTTGTTTCCTCTGGTAGCGGGGTGGGGGGTGATGGACGTGTACACGGCCAGTGACCACGAATTCATCTCCTTCAATCTGGAAGAAAACGAGTTGTCTCGTCGATGCAGTACCCGAAACCCAATTGGCTGGAATCAGGCCAAACTGGACAGGGGAAAATTCGTCGAGCGGCTCAGTCGTAGCCCCGAGGCCGGTTTGACGGAGCGCTTTGACTCCGCTGATCGAGATCGGGTCGAAGCTCTCGTGGGTTCCACAATGCAGCTGATCGAGCGTGCATGCGACTCGTCGATGCCTCGGAAAAAACCTGTCCGGGGTCGTCGCCACGTGTACTGGTGGACGGACGAAATCGCGGAGCTCAGGAGAACGGCACTGATGCTTCGCAGAAGAGCGCAGAGAACTCGAAACCGACCGGAGGCTTTGGCCAGGTCGGCAGAGCACAAGACTGCGAAAAAAGCTCTTGCCAGTGCAATTCGCCTGAGCAAGGCTCGCTGCTGGAAGGAGCTGTGCCGGGACGTGGACTCCGATCCATGGGGAAAAGGGTACAAGCTCGTCACGAGAAAGCTCGGGGGAATGGGGGCCAGCAGTGCCTCTATGCCTGCAGGCACGATCACAGCCATCGTCGATGCTCTCTTCCCAAGTCACCCTGTGAGGCGAGAGGAAAGAGTAACGGGGCCGGTGCCTGATGTTCCTTTGTTCACGGAACAGGAGCTCGTGGCAGCGTCGTCTGCCATGCACAACAACAGAGCTCCAGGCCCTGATGGCATTCCGGTTGAGGCTCTGAAGGTTGTGGTGGGAAGTCACCCACATCTGCTGCTGCGCATGTTTAACGCGTGTTTGGCGGCGGGTGTGTTTCCGTCACGCTGGAAGACAGCTAGACTGGCGCTCATCAGCAAAGGCAAAGGTGACCCGGAGTCCCCGTCGGCATACAGACCACTCTGTATGTTGGACACGGCGGGTAAACTCTTTGAGAGGTTGCTGAAACCCAGGTTGAGGTTGGCCGTCGAAGCCGCTGGGGACTTGTCCCCCCGGCAGCACGGCTTTCGGAAGGGCCACTCAACCTTGAATGCCGTGGCTGAAGCCAGACTCGAAACTCTGCGAGTTTGGCAAGAGCGTTGGAACGGTGGACTGGAAGGGCGATGGACGTTTCGTCTCATCAGAGACATAAGCCCGTGGTTGAGCCGTGCATTTGGGGAAATTGACTTTTTCTCGTGTCAATTCCTGACGGGCCACGGGTACTTCAGGGAATACCTTTTCCGCATGGGGAAGGTGAGGTCACCTCAGTGTAGTTACTGCCCGGAGGAGGTGGATGATGCTCATCATACTTTCTTCCGGTGCAGTCGTTTCGCTGAAGACAGGAGGAGGCTCGTCTCTGCTGTCGGCGATCTGTCCCCGGACGTCGTGGTGGGGGCGATGCTTCGAAATGAAGACTCCTGGAGAGCGGTTGCGCTCTTCGTGCAATCCGTTCTTCGGGGAAAGCGAGACGAGGGATGCTTAGGTGACCTCTAAGTTTCCCGAAACGGTGACGTGACCCGTCTGGGCGCAAGACACGCGGGCCAGTGCCGAAGTTGTCCGATAAGGGTTCCGGCCTGGTTTTTCCCCCGCGGCTCCGTAGGAGGTTTAGTGGGTATACCTCGGAAGAGGGAGTCCCACACTGTTCCTTTGGGTTCGCGCATTAAGCGTTCCTCCTACGTAAAAAAAAATAAAATAAAAATAGAACAAACAAAAATATGCGGGATGTTTTTCAAGAAAATCGGTAGGTTTATGTCACTTTTCTAACGCAGAGGAAGAATTCTTGAAGTTCCAGGGGAGAGTTTGCCGATTACGAAACAGAGGCTAATTACGAAACGATTAGCAATTCGATGATCATGCATACGTTTTTGATAGCTCTAAACGTAAAGTTCTAACTGGTCAAAGGTTTTTTGAAAGGGCTCTAATTTAACACCAAAACCTCAAACAATTAAACTTTCCCATCCAACCACATTTAGCTTGCCGATTTCTCTTATGTAGCAGCTTTTTCTCAATCTATCATCGTGAAATAATAACTGGATTTCACGTAAATTATTGAATGTATAAACGCCCATAAAGAAACGATTTTCTCAATTTCTCTTATTCAGACAAAAATAACTGGATTACATGTAAATTGTGAAATATAAAAACACCTGTAGAAAGGAGAAAAGGAAAGGAGTTGTATTGTTTGCTGCATTATTCAAAGAAACCCAAATGAACTCTCTTACTTAATGAACATATGTTTTAAGTAATAATCTGATATAAACAAACTTCCTCCATAAGATTAACAAAGGAAATTTTGGAGCCACTGAGGTGAAGTTTATTGACGATATGTTAGTTTGGATGGGTAATGCATATAACATAATTACCTATCAGTTAACAAATAATCATGAAAATTGGCCCAGTGTAACGGTCTGACGGACTGGACAAATTTTGAAATTCTGTTTAATATATATGATTACGTTTGTGCAAATTTGTCAGTTACAAAATTCAGATAAAAATTATCAGAGAACTATTAAAAAATAACAATTCTTAACATCAATGGATATTCATGTTATCTTTATATCAGTTTTACGTAAGATATTTGTATTTCCCTTTTTGAGAGTTGAGTCAAGGGATGAAATAAAATGTTTTTCATGGATTAATTCACTTGGAAGTTAATTTATTCCTTTTGCTTTTACAAAATCATTTATAAACTAATGAAATGGAACCGTGCTTATACCCGAAGAATGCGGTTTTCATTAGTGCACTCTGTGGCCCTAACAATAAAGTTTAATGGTCTAATTTATTTGTATCGTTTAAGAGATATGAGGCGACAAATTGAACCACGGTTATATCCTTTATCCGCTTTTTCAAGATTCTTAATTATGATGGGTTTAAATCCAAATTGTTTAATACTGTTTATAATATAAAAACATCTGAGACGATTTGCACTAAATATTTAGTACAGTTTAAATACATTGTTCTCAAACTTAAAACGTTAAATTTAGTATAACAGTATTTTAATATTATAAAGAAAAGGTGGTTTCTGTCTGTCTGTCTCTCTGTCTCTCTGTCTGCCTATCTGTCTGTCTGTATGTCTGATGTTCCGGGTAAACGCAAAAACTACTTAACCGACTGGGAGGAAACTTTACACAAAGGTAGATCTTGAACCATGCAACACAGAGACAATTCCTTAAAATCCCCTCGGGCTATGCCCCGTGAACGTCCGAAGTTTCAATGTTTAGATTTCAGAAGAAAGTAAACATTCAGTAACTGTAATGCGAACAGCTGTGGACTCTTTACATACTTTACTTTACAGCTATGTAATACGTTAAATACAGCTTAGGGCTAACCATTATAATGGATCAGAACAGGTGTTCACTAACTTGAATCTCATGGTAGACTGCGATGTCTGCTCTGTCTTAGGGTAGTGATGGGACTTATCTCTTGACCTTTTACTGAGGTCAATTATAATTTTTGATCCTGATAAGCATTATATCTACTTGTGAATCATATTCGTAAATGTTATGCTAGTCATTACAGCCAAACATACACATTCATTGCACATGTTCACCCCTTATCTGCTCGATTAACACGCTCTTTCTAGATTTTGCAATACTCTCATAATTGTACTATATAAATTAATTGTAATCAGTTATACTGTATAGAGTATTGTTAGTTGTTATGAAGTAACAATAATTTTGTTTTATTCTTTAAAATTATTAGAAGGAATATTTTGAGTTAAATATTGACCACGAAAGTAAAATTTCAAAGACCGGCAGGATTAAGTTTAGTTTTAGGCCAATTGTAATACAATAGGTTTTAGCCTATAATACAATAGGCCTAAAACTAAACTTAATCCTGCGGTCCTTGGAATTTTACTTTCGTGTTTAATATTTTTAGAAAGTTGTGCAAAATCTAGGATGAGCGTGTTAATCAAGCAGATAAGGGGTGAATGTGTGCAATGAATGTGTATGTTTGGCTGTAATGACTAGCATAACATTTACGAATATGCTTCACAAGTAGATAATGCTTATCAGGCTTGCAGTTACGAGTGGATGGTAGTTTAGACAAGACTACAGAACAATTCTCTGTAATACATAGAAAATGAACTCGTAAGCAAATATAAGCATGGATTTTTTTGGTAAATTTTAATTCTTTATCATACAATAAATGGGAAATTGTTTACATATAATATCCTAGAAAGACAACCAAATGCATTTGCAATATGTATGTTTTGTAATCATGCACATTTATTCTATAATACAGGAACTCAAGCTACGTAATATAAATATTAAATCAAAAGAAGTCATTTTTAACGAAAATATAAATGGTATATTTTTGTTTATATATAATATGGTGTTAACATCTCGCCATCCGATAAGAAACAAATAAGCTGTTAGAAGTAGGACTTGGTTGGCAATGGGAGGAGTGGAAGAAGCCGGGGAATTTGAATTCGTCTTTCGACCGCACATTAAAATCAAACAGACAGTCTGATACATACATACGATATTATGATTTCTCCACACTTTTCGACCAGGAATGGCAAAATATATTGTATATATTTAGATATAATTGTTCGCAAAAAACTGTATATTGCAATAGTTCACATCAAATTAATCTCTTTGTTTTGTATTTGTATTAAACAAAAAGCTATATTTAGGAATGCAGTTAAGTAATTTTATATATATAATATGTATGCTATATACATATAAAATATATAATATATATTTTATATATATAAGATATTTAGAAACCGATTTATACAGTCTAATATAAACCGGTTTATTGACGTTTTATATTGAAACAAAAATATTAATGTAGAAATGCATTCATTAAACAAAACTAAAAGTGACTTTTATTTTAGCCAAGTTAAGACAAATATATTTTACTATATATGTTTATTTTATTTCTAATTTTTCATTTAGAATATTTATAAAAGAAGGACACTAGAATTAATATATATATATATATATATATATATATATATATATATTAGTATCAAAATATATATTAATATAAATATATATGGATATAAATAATAATAACAGTTACGATGTGTCCGTTTTAATCGAGATATATCAATATCCAATGACTGACCAACTCAACTATTAATCTACTAAACACTCTACTATTGTTATGACCATCAATATCTACGATTTGCATGTCCATTTCATATTACTTTAATACATTTTCATCCATTTTCTGTGATAGTTAGGGAGATTAAACACACTGTAGTTAATTTTTGTTGTGGGGGTGTAAATCTACAGACACCCTCAAGCTGTTCATTATTTGTAATTAATTTATTGACTTTTATTATTAACACTTAGGTTTTTAGCAGCTTGGGCTTCACTGGGATTTAATTGTTGGGGTTTTAGTTGGTTTTGGATCTTGACCATATTATATGTCTTTGGACCATCCCATACAATGAGTTAATGTTACAGAGTTCGAATCACTGACATAACGCGATGCCATTGGTATTATTTACGAGGATTGTTACGGACTTTATACTTGCTCAGATCCCAAATACTGCTGCTTATCCATGGAACTAATGCTGTCGGGAATCCTTGCGGACCTCAGAGCGTAAGCTGCCTCTTTAACCTGTGGTAAGAGTTCCAGGCAAACACATTTCTTTAAGGAAAAATTAAAACTACGGTTTTTCAGATGTTAAAAGTATAATCTGCATAAATATGTTTTTATATTTTACTTAAATCTTAAACTCTAGATAAAGTTAAATTGATATTTAATTAAACTTGTTGAGTTCCATCAAAACAATTTAAGATGTACTCCAAGAATATTTTGAACAACTTTTGTGATTTAAGGTGTAAAGTTTCAAGATTCATAATGAAATCAATTCAATATGCTGTCTATGTAGGTAAAAGATAGTCTACGATCGTTGCTTTTAACCTGATACCTTTTCCTTGAAATTAAACAATAGACTACTTTTCGGGAATTACAAGTAATAAGAATTTTCCCTAAACTCTTCAATATTTCAAATTTAGGGAAGTCACCACTTCAGAATAAAAGAGGTTTTAACTCACATAAGAATTACTTATATTAAATTTATTATTTCAAACCTTTTGATACCTTGTTATTAACATATTTAAAACCATGCAGCCAAAAGGAAACTATCCTTCCAATAAAATAAGAAAAAGTGCCTGTTAGTACGCTGTAACGTGTCGTGGATAGGCGTGCTAAATCCCATAACTAAATACGATAATTTAATTAACAAAATGTATGCCATTGTTTCCAACTTAGCAGTCACATCCAGAGATAAAACATTTGTCTTTTATCACTAAGGGAGAGACAAGTTAATTCATCACAAATTTATCCTAATATAACTTTTGTTACTTGTAACTTTGTTAATGTTTAATACAACCCACATTAACACGGGAATCACATCAACAAATTATTAGTATAAATTAAGTATTGCCCTATTTATTTAAAAATGTACAAAATCAAAACTCGTTTGACTCACAATTTTAAAACATGTTTTAATACCTTTTTTCTTTCATTAAATAATTTCGACCTTAACGAACTGATTTAATATTGCATTCTGCATCTTGGCCTTCTCTTGGGCTCACCACCTGCTCTCTATATATAAACACCCAAACCAAACACAGCACTTGAACACACAACAAGCAGAGCTGAGCTGGTGTACACAACAAGCTGAGTTACTTTAAAGGAAATCAAGTAAATATTTAATGCGAGAAACTGGAAGATCAATTACATGCAAGTTTAACAACGAGCCGAGCTGCAGCAGGAGAAATCCACCTTCGCCGAATACATACTTGAATCAAGGCGACGCCTTTGTCTTAGTTTAACTGATAATCTAAAACATATTGTACAGATGAAAAGAAGTAACATATAGAAAACATATTTTTTGTCATGCTGCCTAAATACCGCCGTTGCAGAAAACCTGCATACTCAGCGAATTTCAAATGGTACTTCACTAAGTCATGAAGCCACCTACCAACTTTAATCAAAGCGTATTAATAAATAAGCGAGCTATGACATTTTATTTATTCCCCACTAGCTGTGTATCCGTCCTTCGTACGGGTTGTATATAAATGGTAGATTAACTAAAACAAATAACAATACACATGATTTGACAATATTAAAAATTACATTTTACACGTTTCATGTACAATTCAATTAAAGTTAACGAAATATACTGGCAGATAGTTCGAGATAAGTCAAGGAACTCTGTCGGGTAGTAAACGGCGTGTGGTTTGCGACTCCAAATCGGTATACGGATCACTTTGGATTCGATTTTAGAAATAAAAGAACTCAAGTACACAAAAAATAAAAAATAGGGGGAGCACAAATATAATATCGTGGGGGGCAACAAATTTAAAATCGGGGGGGAGCAAAAATATAAAATCGCGGGGAGGTCATTAAGATCGGGGGAGGGGGGTGCGCGCAGAGTTCCCCAATACCCCCTACTCTCGCTATCGAAAAAAGAGTTTGAGTTGCCATTCAAGTAGCTTTTAGCGAATTTCCCCTATAGGGAAGAAGCTATTACCGTAGGTCTCATGATAAGACTTAAGCTCGAGACCATGATAACTTTTCGTTTTGAGGTCCCCAGATGCCAAAAACACCATTCGTTCAAATTTTTATATATGTATCTAAAAATACATAAATAAAACAGCCATAAAAAATTACAGCCATATGGGAAATTTTTGTATATGTATATATATATATATATATATATATATATATATATATATATATATATATATATATGTGTGTGTGTGTGTGTGTGTGTGTGTGTGTGTGTCCGTAAGCACGATAACTCTCGTAAAAAAGTCTGATCTTAATAAAATTTGGTACAAATATGTAAAGTACCATTTATTTGAACGAGTTCGAAAACCAGACAAATCGCACCATCCGAAGGGAGGTTTTGGGGGGGTTTTGTACCCCAAAAATGGTTTTTTTGGGGTTTTCACAGGTAATTTTGATTTAAATCCAATTTTAATTTATACCATTGAATTCAGCTTTAAAAAACAAACAATTTGGTATTTTGATCATTGCTCTACGTCAATTGGTTACTGAGATATTATAAGTGCTAAACACAGTACGTTGTCCAATGTTATTCTTATGGAGAAAAAGACAAATTTTATATCTCGGTTATTTATGAACATAAACTGACGAAACTTGGTATATTGCTTCATCTGGTTGTGGTTTGCTGATGTTCAAACAAAAAAACAATTTTTCGCCTATGGTTCCCGAAGCAGCAAACCTAGGTACTCGGTCCCCATGTTATTCTTATGGAGAATAATAAAAATGTTATATACCGCTTATTTATGAATGTATATGGATGAAACTTGGTATGTGACTTGACTTAGATGGGTTCTATTGATATTTGTATAAAAAACCATTATTCTTGTTCCTTTTCGCAGCAAACCTGCGTACTCATCCCTAATGTTATTCTTATGGAGAATAATGAATATTTTAAATATCGCTTATTTATGAATATATTTCTTATGAATTCTGGTAAGAGGCTTAATGTAATATTAAGACTATATATTCATTGGAAATTCGCTGAGTACGCAGGTTTGCTGCGACGGGGGTATTTATTTCCATTATGGCAGTTGCCATTCAAGTAGGGTTTTTATTTCCATAATGATAAACAGCTGTTTACAATATTTTAAGTTATAGATATAACTTTTAAGTCATCATCTGGTTCAATATAAATAAATACTTTGTCCATAAGAATATTACAGGATATTTAAAACCCCGTAGGGCAGCGTCCTAAGGTGATTTCCAAAATTCAATTAAAACCTTCTAACGCACATATAGAACATAGAAAAAAGTTTCATCGAAATCAGTGCACCGGTTTCCCTGTGAAAAGCGAACAAAACGTATCCAAAATCGCACGAAATCACATTTTTGAGCGGCCGTCATTATTTTCCAAAAGTCGTATGCCGGTTTAAAGTGGTCCAAAACCTTCTCACGCATGTATAGAACAAAGAAACAAAGTTTCATCGATGTCAGTGCACCCGTTTTCCATGAAAAGCGAACAAAAACCCGTCCTTGAGCGTCACCGACAGACAGACAAACAGACAGACAGACAGGCAAACAGACAGACAGACAGAAATTGAGATAAGACGCGGTTCTGCTTTCCTGTGGTATGAAACGTAAAAATGTGCATAGATTTCATTATTCCAAGCAATGTACAGACAAACTCTAATTTTATTTATAAAGATAAGAAAAACATTAGGACTGAGTATGCAGGTTTGCTGCATCAAGGACCACAAAATGTGGTTTTTATGCAAATACCAATGGATCACCTCCAGATGTAGCAACATACCAAGTTTTATCAATTTATGTTCATAAACAAACAAGTTATCACATGTTTATTATTCTCCAAAAGAATAACATTACAGCAGTTGAGTACGCAGGTTTGCTGCCATGGGGACCATACAAAATTAGTTTTGTATGCAAATAGCATTAAAACCCAACCATGTAAAGCCACATACCAATTGTCATTAACATATGTTTATTAATAAGCGAGATATACAATTTTACTTAACATTGGTCAATGTACTGTGTTTGCACTCTCAATATGTCGGTAACCAATTGACATAGAGCGATAATCAAAATACCAAATTGTTTGTTTTTATAAGCTGAATTTAATTGTGTAAACCAAAATTTGGGTTTAAATAGAATTATAAATATATAAAAAGTTCAAAAACCTATTTTTGGGGTACAAAACCCCCCGAAAAACCCTCTTAAAGTAGAGCGACTTGTCTGGTTCTCGAACTCATGAAAATAGATGCTGCCATACACGTTTATACCAAATTTCAGCAAGATCAAACCATTTTTACGAAAGTTATCGTGTCTACGGACACATATACATTTATATGAATTTGAACGAATGGTGTTTTTGGCATCCGGGGGCCTCAAAACGAAAAGTTATCATGGTCCCGGGCCTAGGTCTTACCATGCCACCTACGGTAATAGCTTCTTCCCTCTATGGAAAATTCGCTAAAAGCAGCTGTTTTCAACACATACGTAGATATGCTAAATTTGTTCTTTTTACTCCTAGGATTAGCAGGTGATGACCTCGACCGAAAAGTTTCATTTTGATGATGTTTTTCGTCCTAGGATAGTTATTTATGCAACAAGTGCGCTAGGTGCCATTTTGCTGCACTCTATCATATGTATAATATTTATGATAGCCTATATGATATATTTCCTACAATTAGAATAAAGCGTGTCAATTATATTTATTCGGTGTTTTTAGAAGAAGGCTGCCACTATTAAAGACATGCTATATCTGAATGAGGTAATAGTAACATAACTAGGCCTACTCACAATATATGGACACTTTTATATGTAACCACACTTTAATTAAACTTCAATAAAATACTGGTTATGTTTATGATTATGTTGTTCGGGAACAACAACAATAGATCAGATGTTTATTATCTAGTGTTGACAACATAATTCATGCTTAAACATCGTTACCTGCACACTGTGTTTGACTATTTTTGTGTTCTTAAGTTGAAACACTGGAGTACGTAAAGTAAATCGAGAGTGCGCAAAGTAAAAATGAGTGCGCAAAGTAAAATGAATACGGGAATCAAGGTTCGTAGAGCTTTCAGACCGTAGAGCTTTCAGACCAGGTGTGCTTATTTACGTAAGAGTAATGTTCGCAGCAAAGATGTCTTACGTGGGCGTCGAGTTGATTCATAAATCAACAACACACCATAAAGTGTTGCCATCCTTAAGGGTATAATAATGGTACAGCTATTTTTAAATTGTCACTGGACATGCAGAAAGAAAATTTAAACCCTTAATCGATTAATCTAATAATATAAATAAATCAAAACAATACATTAGTTTCATAAAATAACAGCTTATCATAGAATGTAAGCAGTTAAACAATGTTAATTCTAATTACACTTATGAGGAAAATATTTTACTCGTGCGATAAATATCGTGTTTCCAGCAACACTGCAGATTGGATAGGTGATCACGTGACCTTCCAGCTGTTTTTACGAGGTCTCTTCCGGTTGATTAGAAAACCTTAAATAGATCGACTCAGCAAACCTGTACAAAGTATGTATGGACCTTGTACGGGAATCACCTGTTCTGTGACGTGTCCGAGTGCGAAAACAACTGCTTTGTCGGGCAGACGTAGGAAAAAATCATTGAATAACACTTTTTGGTCGATGTCAGCTGTTCATATGAATTATTCAACTTGTCAACAATGAAAACTTGTGTAACATATGTTGGTTTTGAGTAGCAATAATATCAATATGAAAGCAATCTTTTAATGGTACAAAAGTATAAAAAATTTAGTTTTTTAAAAACTGTTATATTATTATTGTTTGCAGTATGAGGAAAAATATAGTTCATCATTAGGACCAAAAGTGGCTTTTCGAACCTCGCTCAATAGTGAATTTCCTATGGAAAGTGAACTATTAGCATGACCCGGACGGTGAAACTTAAGCCCGGGACCACCATAGAAGTTCCAAATGTGACCCCCTGAACACGATTTCGCGGTCGTTCAAAATTATATATATATATATATATATATATATATACATGATTTTTCGATATTTGAAAGAATAATCCCCAAAAAAGGGGGTTTAGAGATTTCCGATTGTTTTGCCCAACGAACTTGTCCAACTGATTATAGAAAGGAACGTCCCTACCAAATTTGAAGTAAATCGGACAAAAACTGCGACCACTAGAGTGGGCAAATATACACACACACACATATGTGTGTGTGGATATTTTACATATGTGTGTGTGTGTATATTTGCCCACTCTAGAAGTCGCAGTTTTTGTCCGATTTACTTCAAATTTGGTAGGGACGTTGTTTTCTATAATCAGTTGGACAAGATCGTTGGGCAAAACAATCGGAAATCTCTAAACCCCCTTTTTTGGGGATTATTCTTTCAAATATCGAAAAATCATGTATTAAGATGGGAATTAGTGAAGCGAAAGTTTTAAACCCTCTCTCGTCATTCTAGCATAAATATTTACCGAGCTATTAAAGAAAATGTATATCGGCTAAACACAGTACATTGTCTAATGGGGTTTTTACATTAGAAAAGCATGTTATTCATTTGTTGGTGTATTTGTTTCATCCCCAGTAACCACGCGCCTACTTTTAAGCCTGACTGGACCTTCTCCTAACCTTATAATGCGCAAAATTTTATTCATAATATTGCAGGTAAATTAAACCAGGAGCATCAGAACAGCCAAAAATCAATGTAATCAGATTTTAATAAAATTGGTATAAATGTATGTTATTACACTGGGATTGAGTTTTAAAAGTTTTGTATGTGGAAATTCACTTCCTTCACGTCAGCGTGCTGCGTGGGAACTCGTTTTCCATTATCGGCTCCGCCTCGGCCGTTAAACTTGAGCTCGGATCTAAAAGCGTCACTTATGGTCCATAACGTCCCACAACCCGGTAAATAACTAGTTTGGTAATACTCAGCCGGTGAATTAGTCAATTAATTTTTAATGTTGTGAGACATCCTCCAGTGTTAAAAGGACTGTGTTAAAAGCCTTTCTTCATTAAAATTATAACCTGCTTGACGGGGAATAAAACTACAATTTTACATTTGAGTTTGATAATGACCCTTGAAAACGCAAGTCTTCATCGTGTGAATACTTGAGGTTAGTAACCTGTTATTTTCAATGAATATATGAGTCAGGTTTTGAGCAACAAGAATTAGCCATTTTCTTGCTCCGCGAATAGTCGAAAATCATTTTATGTTAATAGAGTAGATAATTTACCAATATATTAAATTAAAAACATGAACATTTATTTTATTCATAAGTTTGCGTAAATTTGTATTTAAATTATCTGGAAATAAAAATAGCATGATAGTAAACAAAATACATGTACAAAATACAAAAACTATTTATTAAATTAATTATACAAACGACTCATGGTAGGCAATAATTGACTAGAATAATTTGTAGGTATAAATTACAGCAGTTAGTCAAAGCGAGGACCGTTTGTTACGACGTATCTGAACCAGTTAATCGCCTTCTAATGATTGCCAGTTAACGATCCTGTTAACGGATCTATATTCATTGGAAAGCTATTCAACTCCATATACAAACTCACGCTCCTGTTGGTGTTTCAAAGTTGTATTCTTTGTTAGTTTTCCCAAAAATACAAAACTTTAAATGTACATCAACCTATGATTCAAGTTCTTCTATAAAACATAAAAACAATATAGACCCAGTTTATCGTGTACGTGTGTTTATCGTGTTTGTAGTTGGGTAGTGACATTATTGTGGTGAGCTTTCATATTTTTAGTCCATAAAAGAAATATTCGTTTTAAAAAAATGCCTTCTAGCTGTGTTATGTTAAGGTAGTTCACTTTGGGGGAAAAATTACATATATAGTAATCGAATGTGTGCAAAGTAATAAAGTAGTGTACAAATAATACCCAACAGACAAATGCATATTATTATGTTGTGTTACCTTAAATATTGTTTATGTTCCGTCTTCTTCATATGATTTTCTGTAAATATATTAGACATACAATCTCCATATTTTTTGTTTCTGGAGAAAGGAACACTATAATTTGGAATAGCTGCAAACCTAATAATGCACCAGTACATCAATACTATTAAAGTACTATTATTATCATAGAACTATTATTTTTACTATGTAGAATATTATTGTTACCTGGAATCGGTATATCAGGTTGTGGCGTAAAGTATATTGGCAGTCAACTGTACTTATTACCAGTATTTTATAAAGCGTTACTAAAAACTGTAAAGCTGTAATAAAATTGGATATTTATAGAATTAGATTTAACTCGCCCTGAAAATGTTAAAGAAGTAATAAATTTTAATTTTTGCTGATGCTTGTAATCAAAAATCAAAGCCTTTGACACCTCGGAAAAGTAATAACAAAATACTTTGCTTAGTAACATACCTTTTATAATTTATCGCTAGACTTTCTCCCATTCACGGTTATTTCCTAAAACCATTATATAATCAAATATATCACTAGTGATTTTTAGAGGGTGGTGGCCCTTTTTTAGATTATCTGTCTAGATGGACCCTAGACGTGTACGTGTAACGTTTCTAGTAGACGTGAGCCGTTCAGTAAAAGTATAAAGTACTAATAACATGTACTTGCCTGGGTGAGGATTCGGACCTGATTTATATATAGTGACCTGATATTCTACAGCTTTTCAGAAGTTTATAAAACTTTTGCAGACCCCTTTTGAAACCCGGAACGTTTACTTGGGAAAGATAAACATCGTGGAGGTGTTGGAGAGGTCGAATAGTTCAACAGCAAACTTTCATAGCTGGAAATATTTAATAAACCTGTATATTCTCTTTCCGCACAACAGAATATTTACTGTCCATACCTCAACCTGTCGTATTTTAAATGCCACAAAATTTAAATCTATAATATTATAAAGAGGTGGATTCTGTCTATCTGTCTGTATGTCTGTCTGTCTGTCTGTCTGTCTGTCTGTCTGTCTGTCTGTCTGTCTGATGTTCCGGGTGAACGCAAATACTACTGAACCGACTGAGCTGAAACTTTACACATAGGTATATCTTGAACCCATGCAACACATAGGCCTATTCACTTCCTTAAAATCCCCTCGGGCTACGCCCCGTGAATGCCCTAAGTTTCAATGTTTACATTTCAGAATAAAGTAAGCATTCAGAAACTGTAATGCGAACGGCTGCAGATACTTACATTTGACAGCATAAAGAGCAGAAGCAAGAACAGCTATTTCAAGCTAACTAAAATGCAAATTGCATTGACTAAAGAACGAGTAGAGAAAACCCCTGTGCGAAGAACGGGTACGTCAGCTAGCTATTAATTAAAGTTAATGTGGCTTCATCTGGTTGTGGTCTATTCTTCTTTGCTCAAAAAACAATTTTTACCGATCCTTCCTGTACCCCCCTTCCAGATTTGATATTTTTCTCCCCCCCCTCTTCGATTTTATATTTTTATTTTATGTCCCCCCTATTTTATATTTTTGCCCCCCCCATTTTACATTTTTATCCTCCCCTCGATTTTATATTTGTTTGCCAAACCCCGAATTTATAATTTTGCTCCCCCTCGATTTTATATTTTTTGCTCCCCCCCGATTTTATATTTTTGCTCCTCCCCGATTTTTATTTTTTCCCCACCCTCGACTTTATATTTTTGCCCCCTCTTCGATTTTATATTTTTATTTTATGTCCCACCCATTTTATATTTTTGCCCCCTCCTGATTTTATATTTTTTTGCATCCTACCGTTTTATATTTATTCTCCCCCCCGATTTTTATTTTTGTCCCGCCCCTGATTTTATATTTTGCTCTAACCCCGATTTTATATTTTTGTCCCCCCAATTTTATATATGTTGCCCCCGCATTTATATTCTTGCTCCCCCAATTTTATTTTGCCCCACCCCCAATTTTATATTTCGCTCCTCGCCACTCTTCGATTTTATATTTTTATTTTATGTTGTCCCCCCTCCATTTTATATTCCCCCCCGATTTTATATTTTTGCCCTCCTCCCCCTATTTTATATGTTTTTCCCCTCCCCCAATTTTATATTTTTGCTCCCCCTCATTTTATTTTTGCCCCACCCCCCAATTTTATATTTAGTTCCCCTCCCGATTCGATTTTATATTTTTATTGTATGTACCCCTTCATTTTATATTTTCCCCCTCCCCGATTTTATATTTTTACTCTCTCCCGATTTTTTTTGCCCCCCGCCCGATTTTATATTTTTCTCCCCCCCCCCCCCGCTGATTTTATATTCTGCTCCCCCCCGCTGATTTTATATTTATGCTTCCCCTCCCCAATTTTTTTATTTTTTTCGTACCATAGTTCTTTTATTTCTAAAAGCGAATTCAAAGTATTACGTTACCGATTTGAAGTCACAAACCACACGCCGGTTACTACCCGACAGAGTTCCTCGACTTAGCAACAGGACCCGAACTATCTGTCAGTATATTTCGTTAACTTTGATTTAATTGTACATTAAACGTGTAAAATGTAATTTTAATATCGTAAAATAATGTGGATTGTTTTTTGCTGTAGTTAATCTTCCATTTATATACAACCCGTATGAAGGACGGGTACACAGCTAGTATCATTTTAATTACACCCAAAACTCAAAAGTGATGGCATATTTGGACATTAATACCCATTATATAAAATAATAGAGAAAGTCAGCCTGATGAATGATTTTTATTTACTGAAAAAAGTTAAACCTATTTGTAATTCATCAAAGTAGGTTTTTTTTACTATATACAAATATTTCCTGTCAAAAATTAGCAAAATTATATACCACCGATTGTGCTTTTGACTCTATAGTAGTGTTTGTCTTTCTATAAATACAAACTGAACATTACTATCATATTCAGTATCTTGTAATTAGTTTTAAGTACCGTAAATATAAGTACAATTTAAAGTTTCAATAATTACAAATTATTTAGTATTTTAAACCGGTTCTCATTCATAGTGATCTAGTTTCTCATGTTCTTTTACAAATTTATAAAACGTTTGCAGACTGCTTTTGAAACACGGAACGTTTACATGGGAAAGATAAACACCGTGGAGGTGTCAGAGCGGGCAAATGTTTCATCACCAAACTTTCATAGCTGGAACCACATTCTTCGAAATGCCGGTATGTTTTCTCGCATATAAAGTTTATTTTTTAAATTAGAAGCAATATTCGTGTGTTTTGTTCAGAATTTAATTACGTTTTCTTTATCGTATATTAAACAAACCTAAGGTTAAATATTTTAAATTGTTCAGTATAGTTATTAGGAATGGGAAATGGCATATCAAAACCGTTTTATGAGATTTCCGCTTTGATTTTCTAGATAGGTGGATCTACAGATTAAGGCGGGTATCGAACCACCGAGACGCGTCAGTATCACATAGCTAGCAGGTTGAGGGGATCGATCCCGGGACCTTGGGGCCAAATTTATGCACTTCAACTAATTGACCTGGCCGCGTCTCATCCTATCACTATGAATAATATTATAAAAACCTAAACTCTGTGTGAAATTAAAATTAGGGTTTAAAAAAATCTTGCAAACAATACTCGCCCTATAATATTACTGTATGCAAAGGCAAACATTCATGATTACGAGGTAATAATCTTCGCTGTACGGATTTGGAATAAAGCGGATTTATGTAACATATCTGACAATAGCAGTACCGATTATACCTCATTAAAGCTAATCTTTAGGGCTTAAGGGTAAATAAGGGCTCAGTATCAGTCACGTGTTACTCCTGCTAATCTGCGAAGCGTAAGTATATTGATATGTATGTAACATCCATGTTTTTGGTCTTTGTAACGATTATTTAACTTAATGATGTTTAGTTGCCTACTGTTAAATATTGTGTCAGTGTTGGTTTCGAATCAATAATTTTAAAAGTAAAAGGATGACGTAATTATTTTAATGCTTACCAACCTCTTCAGGTGAACAACCATCAAAAATCTAATCCATCAACAGATTTTCGAAGCCGATGCCGACGACGACGTTGTTGGTAACTCTGTTATAACACTCATTATGATCCTTGCAAACTCCCAACAACTTGATAAATATTCTAGTCACAACTTGCCAAATTTAATCATATTTCAAGTATATTAAACATTTAAATGTCAGTTTAAAACGAATAACTAGGCTTCCCGATGTAATTTGATTTTACATTACTTATACATTCTATGAAAATGTAAAATATCCTTAAGTGTTTTTTATTTTATTGTCTGTAATTGAAATAGATTTATTGGAAAAGAACTATAAAATCGTGAATGAATATTTTAACTACATTTTACTAACTATTTTTGAATTATTGGGTGTGTTATTAGTTTAAACAGTAAAACTAAGATAAAAATAAACGTTTCTGTTCACCTTATTCTTACAAAGTTTCCTATCGAAGTAAATTTTATGGAATAAGGTTGAAAATAATCAAGCGAGATAAAATTTTGAATATCGAATGTACAATTCTTATGTCATTTTAGATTTCAATGACATTTGTGTTGAATGTTCTCTTGACCAGTGTTTTAAACAGGAAGGATGAAATCCCAAAATATACTATACAAAATACTACTTAAAGAAATCAAATTCGATAAAATCGGTTATATTGCACGTAACAAATATATACTGTACAACCTATTTTAAAATTGTATTGCTGTAAAGTTATTGAACTTAATTAACAATGTAATATATTTAAATGTTAATATGTAATAAATGTAATATATTTGAATATTTTTCACGAACAAATTAATTAACTAGTTTATAATACCTTATCCATAATATAAAATTCTGGTAATGTGATTTTCAATAATTTGTTTAAAAAGAGAATACCACGTATTCATTTTTTTTCGATTTAAATAGACCTTCCAATAGCAAAACTGCCATGACCAAGTTTATTGCAATCAAATTTAAACAGTAAACATCATAAAACAAGTAAAATAAAAATGTTCAATTAAATAATGTTTTACATTTAAATTTTCTGTAGGACTAGTTTGTAATGATTGGTTTGTTTATTTTATTATATCTCATGAACAAAAAGTATAGTGTTTTTTTATAAAATAGTTTAAATGTTTCTCTGGTGCCTTCTTACTATTGCTTCCCCTTAAGCGAAGTTGTTACTACCTTAGGTATTTTGTTAAGATTGAAACTAAAGCCATTCAAGTTTTCATTTCAGTGTCACAAGCTCGGCTTTCGTAGGGATTTCAATTATTGAAACCATATCATATATATATATATATATATATATATATATATATATATATATATATATATATATATATATATATATATATATATATATATATATTAGAAGCTTTCTAGAGGAGTTTCTGACTGCATGCAATTATATTCATAAAGCCCCGTGATAATATTAATAAATTTATATTGAAGCTCGCGAACCAATATTGGTTTATCACGTTTAATTATGTATTGAAGTAAATAATTTACGGGGATGTCTCATAAACATTTTCTAAGTATTCTCATATTATTATAGCTGAGTACACTTGTTGCAACTTGAGTTACGTCAGGAGCAGACTTGAGCTATGTACCTCAAGAGTGTAATTTGTTGAAGGAGTTTACTTCCCTGCGTATGTGATGACAAATGAAAAAACGTATTATTACTGAGGTAAAACCATAACTGCTTATCAAATTGACGCATTGTAAAATTAATACAATTAATTTGATAAAACTTGTTTTATAATATTATATAAAACAAGTATTATAAATTTAGTATGGTTTTTCTTCTCCTATTTCGCATATCGATAAATTTGATGGAAAATAGTTCTATAGCTGGATAAAATTCACAGAATTTAAAAGGAGTAGCATAGTTTACTAGTCTTGATTATGAATGATTAAGATTAAGCGTTGTTGGATGTAATTGTTGTATACAATTTTAAAATTTGACATAAATTCCAAAAAATAAAGTTTTTAAATTAAAATGTACTAGATATCAATTTTGTTTATAAAAATATACTATCGCATTGTACAAAACCCTTGTTTTGTATAAGACTTGTAGTTGAGCAAACTCACAAGTAACAAAGAATTAAATAAAACTACGTTTATTATATAATTTATAACTATCATAATTTAGTTTACAATTGGCATACTTTCCGTGTTAGAACTTTTAGGGATAAAATGTTTCAGTTTAGCTATAAACGCAACTACAAGGCACACCACTAATATCATGCATACAAATGTGTATTACTCTACAAGAATATAAAAGACAATAACAAGTTGTTTAAAACTTGTATTTAATTATTGGCTTCTTCGATGCACGTGACTACTATCTGTAAATGGTTTGAATTTATTTTTACAAATATATTGGCAAATATCTTTAAAATGCCTGGTTTTAGTTTTGTCGTCACGTTATCTGGTTGGGTTGGTGAAAGTTAATTACATTTCTTTTCACGTCCTTATCCTTGCCTAGACATCGTTAACGAAAGACATTGTCAGGAGAAACAATAAAGGATTTGTAACATTTGACAGCGCTTTGTGACAAACTTTGGACTGTTGTTAGTCAAAGTTACAGCAACGTCAAAGCTTCAAGATTGGTTAAGTCTGTATATTTAGGTTAGAAAACGAACAAATAAGACATTTTGTTTTTAAGCAGTAAAGAAATAATGCATTTTGTTTCAACGTAGTTTACCTCAATCCTTTATTAACTGTTGATTAAAGCTCATATACATGTAATATTGCATCAAGTGTTCAAATAATTTTGTCTTTCCGTTGAACTGAAATTACAACTCTAACATTCTTCTTCTAATACATGTGTTTGATGTATTTAAATAAATACCTACCACTTTATTTCCGATGAAAACCAGTTATATTTATATTATATTTTAATCTTCAACCACACTGTAATTTAAACACTTAAGTTAAGGAAAACTAAAATTGTTTCACTAGATGACTGACCAGTTTGAGACTCAGACCATACAAACCAAACAATCAGGTTTGTGTTGTTTGAGTTTGGGTTTTTGGCATACGGATGGCTCAAAATAATTTTGAGCTATCTGTATATTTTAAGTCTGCTTCTGCTATTATGAGTTAGTATTAATTATTTGATTATATACCAGTTTACATTTTCGATGTTGTATTTTAACGTCCGACTCTGAATAAGAAAGGGACAAAATGCAATGAAAAAAAAAGACTCAATAAAATACTTTCAATAAAGAATTTTTATGATCCAACTATCTTAATATATTAATTATAAACTCCACTGACTGACTGACCTATCACAAAATTTCCATAACTGTTAGGCCTACAGAGTTGAAATTTGGCATATAGGTTCCTCTTTGGCCCTAGGTGCTTGCTAAGTAATGTTATTACGGAAATCCTCCTGTGTTCAGCCCCGCTAGGTCCCAAAGTTCTCATGTATTCCTTATCGATATTCACATTATTTTGAGCTGATGAAAATTCAAACCGTGGCCCAAGGATCTTGATTAGTATTAGTTCCACGGGCTAACCACAGGTTGAAGCACACACAACTATCATAGTTTACTCGGGCGAAGCTGCAACTTATAATGTTTAAAATTAACATGGGGCATATTTATAGTTAAAAACCCGCACTAGCTTTTTATGACAAAACCACAATTCTGACCCCTACATAAATGTGGTAACCTTGTTGAGCATTAAACCTGAAACAATATCTTTTAAGATTATAAGTTATAAAATTAATCTTAAAATTTGTGCATATATATTACAAGTATGAGCTAAAAACCCTTTTGCATGGCTGGTTTATAGGTAAATGTTAAGATAATCATTATTATTTCGTAAAATTACGTTCTTGGTAATCCGCTCCAGAACGGGATATTTCAGGTTACCAAGTTGGAAACACTTTTAGAGCAAATAAATGCTTAGTTGTATTTTTTAAACTTGGCAAAACTATTAATACATCAATATTATAGACTTTGTTAAATATAATTCCGAATTCGTTTTTATTTAAACTTTTTTAATCGACAGTTTAATCACCCACAAATTTACACTCAAGTGAATTCCCCGTATTTAGAACTCCAATCCAAAGTTTGATCGGTTTCTCTTTTTCATTCGGTAGTTTATTTAAATTAGACTTATAGTCATTACTTTTTATCACCTAGGTCAAATTAACAACGAACATAGTCAGATTTATCTACTGATAAAATGGTAAACATAAATATTACTGTACTTATTTTAAAGCTAATACTTTCATTTTTGAAATATAACTAATAATGCAATTACTAATTAAATTTTGTTCTGGAAGAAAGTTAAATTGAGAGTTTTAAAATAGTTAAAGAAACGCGTTCTTTGAAACAGTTCGATTATAATATTTAAAAAATCCTCTTGTGGATCCTCCGAAAACCCAGTTTGATTTACTTATGCTGTTGTAACAATTAGTAATGCACAATTCCAAGAGATGATTGATAAACATAATATTTTTGACCTTATTTCATGAGAACTTGGGGACCATATTAGTATTTATAAGTGAGGTTTATGTTAAAAACTCACTCATGTTCAAATCACAAAAAAATATTTTTTTAATCAACGCCTCATTGCTATTTTGCTATTCTTTACATACACTATATACATTTTATGTCTTAATTACTGTAATGGTAAAATATATATTATTGATCCGACAATAAATGTATCCAGTAAAGTAAAGTATCCATTATCCTCCAGATCGAGAGATAAACAAGATTTTTTCATCAACTCGCGTCTGTAACCATAGTAGGTAAATTAGTGGGTAAGGAATATAGTCTTGCATTTGTTTAAACGATCCTTTCAATTGTTTTCCAGGAAGAAAGTTGAATGTTGCCTTTTTGAATGTTGCCTTGAAAGTTGCCTTTTTTAACGTAATTAAAATACCCTTTTGTGTTCCATTATTCATTTGGACGACTATTTTAAGCTCTTTGGTTATGTTTAAATATGTATAAACCTATAATCAAAACTAAATAAATAATCTTAAATCCATCACATGCATATGCATTGTAACGCATTACAAGAGATAACATATTGTATTTCTTTCCTTTTGTATGTTGTTTACTCTTATTCGTTCTGTTATTTTATTGTATATATGTATTTTTTATCTTTAATTTATCATTTGACAAATATTCACTAAAATTGCATTCCCTCGGTACAAGTAAGTAGCAAACAGATATTTTAACATTTTATTTATGTAGTTGTTCACCAACGATTTATGCATTTGTTGATGAACATTTACAATCTGTCAAAACGTTTGCCACGGGATATTAAAGACACAAATGATTTCCACATGAAAGCTGTTGGTATAATTATGTCTTTAACCTCTGAATCAGCTCTAGTAACAGTTGGTATTAATTCGATGTATACAAACATTCCTCACGATGATGGTTTGAAGGCTGGCAATTGCGCTCTAAACAAAAATTCTAAACCCTCCACTAACCTTTTTGGCCAATTTCACTCATACAATTTTAAGTAAGATAAATTCTAAGTTTATGGAAAAACTTGTTTTAATGAAATGTACAGCATTGGGTATAAAATTGTATATCCTACGCTAATCTGTTCTTGGGTCTGGTTCAACAAAACTTTACGTCACATACTTGGACACTGTTAGTCAATGATTTTATCTATGTGCTAAATCCTTTTGTAATAATACCTATAGTTTAGAAATATAAATATTTAAATTTAATTTTACTTTGATTGACCAGGGTTATTCTCAAACTGTTTGAGTAACCAAACAATTCAGCCTTAAAATACATCCATAGTGAAACCCTCGACCATTTCAAGTTCCCCACCTCATAATAATTCAGAAACTTATTACGGCAGTGAACCTTATCTCAAGCCTCGGTGTGGCATTTGTAAAATTAAAGACAAATACACGTCTAGCTTGCTTTAAACTCTTGAACTAGTTTATTCAATAAGACTTATTTATGTTCTGCACAGTAAATTATTTATTTAATTAATTGTTTGGTAAATTATTTATTATTTATTTCATTTGTGAAAGCAACGGAAATATTAAACAAGGTGACGTAATATGTACCAGGGGTTCAAAGAGATCTGATTACATTTATGACATGGTTAAAATGCTATGTTTAATAATTCCTTAGTTTCTGCATTTCTTTATCCAGTAAAACGCGAAATGAGCAGAAGTATAAGCTGCTTACTGTCTCCCCGTGATTGAGAGGCTCGGAACTGAATGTTGTTGTGCAAGAAGCTGGCTGCACTAAGTCACTGTTTTGCTACTTCCATCATAACATCTCTAAGCTTACAGCTTGAGAAAGGTTGACTTAGAAGTAGCACGACAATAGCAGGTTGAGAGGTGAAATATAGTACGGTTATGTCAATATCTTTGTTTTTGGTTTGTCCTACTTACACACACACTTTACGTTCATTTTGGTAGATTAGGAATGCTAAAAAGGATAAAAAAAAACAACGTATAAACATCGACTTCATATTACCTGACGGGGGAACTATTACAATCCTTCCTTCCTATTCTTTGTACCTCATAGACATTGAATGTACCTGATACAATATATCATACAATTTTTTTATTGTTATTTGAGAAACAATAGTGTCGTGGGTATGTTAACAATCCCAACTATTATGCATCACAGGAACCCCTTAACAGTAGCAGCTCTACTGTGGGGACATTAATTAACTAATATTGATAAAATAAAAACCGATAGTAGAATACCATCGTACAAAATATAAGCAAGTAATGACCCCACTCTGTAGCAATGAAAAACACAAGTGATGAAATATAGTGATCCAAAAGGAAGAGCAGGTGAAACCAGCCACTTATGAAATTGAGAACTTACGTCAATCGGCTAAAACGCCAGCTCAGTGCAGAGTGCTTTGTTTTTGTAAAATGCGATAAGTAAGTGTAGTCATTTACTTGAATAAATAACCACTTTATTCAAGTGGTTACTAACTTCATCTAATGGTTTACAATGAAGCTAAATTTTCAATTTTAACTTTATATTTTAGATTTGCCTTTAAATTTTCCGTGAGTTTAAATAACGTTGTCTGGTATTGTTATCTTGTAGCTTGTGTCATGAAATAAAATATTAAAACGTAACTCAAACATTTGTTTATCGATATACTGAGAAAGCGCTGAGATCAAGGTTAGGAATGTTGTATTATTATTTATACCGGAGTTGCATTCACAACGTCATGATATTATCAATGTATTTTACAGACATCTATGGTTGACACAAAACCATTATTGTTTTGAAATATTAGTGACCTAACACAGTAAGTAGCTCACCAACTCTTTTAAAGAGATTATAAATAGCTAATTCGATATATATATATATATATATATATATATATATATATATTGTCTGAGTCTTAGCTCATGATGATTGCATCTGTTAATTAATGTATTTCATTTAAAAAAATATGAATGATGTGTCAGTGTCATGATATTCACTTTAAAGAGCCTCTTTTTGCTCGAGTAGTAAGTCGGGCTCGCAGTTATCAAAATTAGTTTTATGTTCACCCTAGTTTGTATTTGTCAAAGTGTATTACACTAAAAAATACACAGCACTTCGAATCATATTTTAACTTACAGTGCACTTACATATAAGACGGAAAATTTACTTAAGGATGGTACCAGGTGATCAATCACACCATTTTAACCGAATAGGCCTGATGATGACCGGTGTAACTGGTTGAAACCCCAGTTATGCCTTGTACCATATTTTGTGCATACTTACAGTCTTGCATGCAAGAACAGTGTATGTGTAGATATTTGTTGTTTTATTACGTTTAATTGTACCAACACACATCATGCTATTAAATTAATTATTTAGTAAAAAGTCCTTCAAGAAAAACAAATTTATTTTAATAAAATTAAAGATGTTGATTTATTGCCTTTATTACAAATTCCGTAAGCTTATATTTTCGTGTTGCAATATTCTCAGAGTCGTGGGATTGTTATATTATTAGATAACGATTTGGTTTGAGTTGTCATAGGCTTTTTAAGGATAAAATGTTATTGAAATGTTGTATATCTGAATAATACTATTGTTAGTTTATAACAATAGTAAAAGTTGATAAGCATTAAAAATTAATAAATAAGAATGTTCAGAACACCAGGCCACTATAATTAGAATATTTTCCCTCAAATAACATTCGGATGTTTTAATAACAGTTTGTATATGGCCACCAAATTAAAAACAAATTCCAATTTTAAAACTAACTAAAGAGAACATCAGATCTGTATAAAATTAACATAAAACAAACATATCAAATATTTGCATACTTTTTATTTATTTTTTATTTAACCTCACAGCTTAACAAATAAATAATGTTGGATTCCAATCCATGTTATAATTGTAAAATACTCAACTTATGCTCTTCTTATCTTATCGTACCGGTGATGTTTAGGAGAAAATAGCAAAGTATACTACTTGATATCTTACAAATATATCTAACTTTTAAAGCACCATTATAAAAAGGGGTTTGTATTTAAACATTTAAAAGTTGCTGCTAAATTGGAAAGATTGGTGCCAAAAAGGTTTAGGACAGAAAACCTAAATTATAGGAAGTTGCCGTTTAACATAAGTTTTTATAGGTTCAGTAAAATGTTTTCAAGTAAAATGGCTGGTACAGTTACAGCAATCATCCTGTATTAAGTAATACTGAATATGGGTTTTATAAATATCAGATGCCATATGGTAAATGTCAAATGGTATGGACGTTTGCTATTACCGTAACATTTTTGAAAATAAATTTTACTTGTACTTTTTATACTTTTAAATATTTTGCCAAACGTTGGATACTACGACACATAAGGTACTCCTATACGAAGGGTGGGCAGACAAGGGCTGTGTATTGTTATAGTGATGCACGCCAGATGGCACTGACACTGCTGTATTGTTCTCGGTATCTGGGATATAATCCCAAGATTGGGTGCATAGTATAATAGCACTGAATACATGTATACAGTAAACCTACCTGCCAACTGCATAATACAGTAGGATGTCACTTATTCTAAATTCAGGGGACAGCCAATTTATTTCGAATTAAAGGAAGTTTGAAATATCGCGAGTTTGAATTATAGAGGTTAATGTGAATGAAATGCGAATTATAGGGGTAAAAAAACAAAACCAATTTCAATGAATCCAGATCTGAAGGAAACTGTGTATACACATTAGTTCATGTTTAAACAGGCTTCTTTTTGCGCTTAGTTCGAATTTCAGAGGCTTACGGTACCACAGTTCGTACTGTAGAGGTTGACTGCGAATTGTAGAGGTAACGTTTCAAATTACAGAAACAAAATTCGAATTCTAGGTGCCGGAGTATAAATATATTCGAATTTTATAGCCTACGTTATGCGTTAAAAACACTTTGAATTAACGGTAGATATTTTTTTAATATTAGAGGTTTTCTGAATGGAACGGACAAAACTGACCAATTATAGAGTTTTCGAATTATCGAGGTTCGAATTAGCGAAGTTCTACTATATAATTTTTCATCAGTTTTTATTTGTAGTACTACATTACTACAAATTATCGTTATAAGTTTGATCACCATGTTTCATTAAGTTGATATTTATTTAGCAAAACGTTATATTTTTTATTTTAATGTAAATGAAAAAGTAAAAATTTAATCCAGATTATATTCTTACTAATTAGATTTAATTTGAAAATATGTATCTGTGTACAATTTGGTATTTTAAATTCCTAAGTGGAATACGCTAAATCGAAAAACATGTTGAATTGTTCACGCCTGAACTTAGAAGTTAAATACCATCATATTAATCAATTACAATTTATGGTTTTATTTAAGTGAGGATAGTTTGAACGTAATTCAACTCTGAAAATAAATCCTCTATGTTTATATAAATCCACCAATCACCGATTATTATTAGTTTAGACATTTTAAAATTTCAAAAAGATAAAAGGTTTGTCCATAAAAAATGTAGTATTATTGATTTATAGACACATTCAACAAAATAACTTCTATTGCCATCTCGTGGCGACTTAAATGAACTTTGAATTGCATTTGCCAATGTTGTTCTATTCAGTGACATTTGCCAACATAATTATTTAATGAATTGTAATATTATATCATCATAATTTATTTTAGAATTAGTTTTAATTTTTCATATTGATACTCAGTTGAAATTTCAGGTTTATTCGAAGGAATTACATATAAAATATAAGCAGGAATATAACTATAACCATGCAGAACAGGAGTGTTATTAATGTCCTCAACTGCGGTTCGCTTATTATATAGGCGGAAGAAACGAGGTGATTTGAGGCGTGCAGTGCAAGTATTTTTTCACACCCAAATTCGATTAACATGTAAAAATACGCACCGATCAATGACATGCACGAAACAAAGTGCAAGTGCGCTCAAGAAATTCTCGCTCGGGAAATTTCACATGAATTTAGTCCCTGGCCTTCTGCTCTGAATGAATATAATACTATGTGCTAATGCATCTACTATGAATGACATGTTATAAGAAAAACAAACCCATCCCAGAATTCACAGAGGAAATTGGCAACGTGTTATGACCGGCACCTCTTTCAGGGCTTTATGAACGTGCCTACTGCTAACTATCGGCCAATTGGACAAGAATTCAAGAACGAAGTAAAAAGTAAGTATGAAGTAAGACTACGTTTAATATCAACATGTATTTATTTTTATAATAGAGTAAACATTTATAATTCACAAGATTATTTTACATTATTGTGAAATAATATTTGTTGTGTAACTTTATTGGTAATGTTATTAAAGGTTAATTCTTGAATCTGGAGCTTAAAGGGTATAACAATATAATGTACCGCATTATAAATTAAATTCCCCGAGTGTAAGTTTCAGCCAAGTGTGTCAAAATTAAACATTATCTCAAGCTAAAGTGACGTTTTGGCTTATTAATAACCTCGTTAACGTTCCTCCCATGTTTCGAAATAAATCATTTGCTTTACAATAAAAGGAAGAGATTCATAAAACATTTTTATTTTTAACAAAAAGTTTATGATTCAATTTAATTGGAACTAAATTTAAATCAGGTGTCCCTCTGTTGGATTTTATACATAAGTAAAGTAATACTACATGACAACTCTAACATCAAAGTTAACAGTGTAATTGTTGTAGTATTTATTACGTTCAGCCTCAACAATAAGGTGTTAAATTAAATGATGTTATTATTTTTAAGATACTTTAAAATGTGTTCATCCATACAATATTAACCTGTAAAAATAACTAAGTCACTCTAATGAACCAATGTATGAAATCACTCTTGAATACTGGTATAACGTGAAGAATGATTCTTTTGTAGTTTAGTTTGATGTTCTATAATATAATTATAAGTAATGTTTAATGTTCTAAATTATTTGTAATTGCTATGAGAATCTCCCCTGACTGAACATATAAGATGTGATCACCCATACGAGAGTTATTTTAATCTTGTGCGCAAACAGGAGAATAATTTTAACCTTGTGCGGTGAGTAGGAGAGGGGCGGGTGGCAATAATGCGGGCACTCGGCTCACTTCCTTCCACTCCCAACGTAAAACAGTGGGAATGAAAACCAATGAATAGAAACAAGTTAAACTCCTTACCCTAACTTTCCCTAACCGCACGAAGCAATAATAACTGAAATTTGGAAAACATACGCAGGTGTGGATAACTTTAATACTTTAATACCTTAATACGAAAATATCGTAAATAATGTTCACGTTACGTTATGGCACTTTTTGAAATATTGTTTATCTCAGTATTAAGAACAAATATTTTTTATTGTCTGTTATAGTTTAAACTTAATCCTGTGCGATTAAAATGTTACACTATGTAATTTAATGAAGATTTAACGTGGTATAAAAATACAAGTTTTGTTTTACTTTGTTATGTTTATAGCAACTTAGGACGATAATTTTTAAAAGTATACTTATTGTTTTAGGCCGTAAAGCCTGTACCCTTCAATATCCAAGTAGATATGGACTGAGTTACAACTTGGAAATAAAAATAACATACTTCAAGTAGTTTTTACTTCCACATTAATTGAAAGCCATGTTTTTCTTTACGTCTTACTTAAAACTTTGGATTTTAATTAATTTTAACAGCACAGCTTACAAACTAAATATAGCAAGAAAAATACCTCAAAAATCGTAACAATAAAATAAATGGAAATTGAATACGCTATAGAAATTGAATGCGCTATAGAAACAAACACGTTAAATCTGAAAACTAACAATCATAATAAAATAATAAGAATTTGTATGAACATATGAATTACAACAATAAAACTATTTGGAGGATTATCAACAAATTACTTAAACTTTCAAAAATATAAAATGTATTTATACAACCAAAATGTATTTTCAATAACGGTTTTTAATTTTGCACATATAAATATAAACCAAATAGTGCAGTCCATAGTAGAAAATAATTTAAAAAATTATACTATTATTTATCATGAATAAATACAAATATTAACAGAATGTATATAAAAATACCCCCGTCGCAGGAAACCTGCATACTCAGCGAATTTCCAATGAGTATGTAACATCAAACATTAAGCCACTTAACAGGATTCATAAGAAATATATTCACAAACAAGCGATATTTAGAATATTAATTATTCTCCATAAGAATAACATTGGGGATGAGTACGCAGGTTTGCTGCAACAAGGAACAAAAATAATGGGTTTTTATGCAAATATCAGTAGAACTAATCTAGGTGAAGTCAGATACAAAGTTTAAACCATATACATTCATCAATAAGCGATATATAACATTTTAATTATTTCCCATAAGAATAACATGGGGAGCGAGTACCTAGGTTTGCTGCTACGGGAACCATAGGCGAAAGATTTTTTTTGTGCAAACAACAATAAACCACAACCAGATGAAGCCATATTCCAAATTTCGTCAGTTTATGTCCATAAATAAGCGAGATATAGTTTGTTTCTATTTCTCCAAAAGAATAACCTTAGACAACGTACTGTGTTTAGCACTTTCAATATCTCAGTAACCAATTGACGTAGAGAAATGATCAAAATACCAAATTTTTATTTTATTATGCTGAATTCAATGGTAAAAATTTAAATTTGATTTAAATAAAAATTACCTGTGGAAACCCAAAAAAACTATTTTTGGGGTACAAAACCCCCCAAAACCCACCTTCGGATGGTGCTATTCGCCTGGTTTTAGAACTCGTTCAAATAAATGTTACTTTACATATTTGTACTAAATTTGATTTAGATCGGACCTTTTTTCGAGAGATATCGTTATACATATATACCAATTTGAACGAATGGTGTTTTTGGTGTCTGGGGACCTCAAAATAAAAAGTTATCATGGTCTCGGGCTAAGTCATGAGACCTACGAGTAATAGCTTCTTCCCTATAGGGGAAATTCGCTAATAAGGATAATATGTAGGATAATATTAAATACACTCAAATACCCTCAAATACACTCACTCACTCAAATACATCATAAATGACTAGTAATGAACTATAATACCAGAAACCAAAATTAGCAATACATGTTATTAATAAATAGTGATTCAAGGACAAAAGAAAGTTCAAAGTGTTAGAGGACACAAGTTTAACCAATTTGCATACAGCGTAGTTACAAAACATTGAATTTTAATACAATTTCTACCAAGTTAAAATTTGATTCTATATTATTAAAAGAATTACTTGATTTTGTTCGGCAATTTTAAACACCTCAAACTATTAATTTGTATACATATTTGGTATCAATGAAAAGCTCGTACTCTCTAAATGTGCCTTTTGGGGGTTTGAAAAACCTAAATATCCGGAGCTTCGACCTACAGGCTTTCAAAGTTTCAATGTGAAACTAATGTAGTTATATTTTATTTAGTTAATCAGCTGAATATAGCGTAAATCAAGATGTGACTTTTTAACAACGTCTGGCTCTATGCCTGCTAGATCCCCGTCCGGAGAGCGGGACATCTGCTAGTTACTTTTTAACATCCTGAAAAATCGTGTTACAAAATAATATGATTCCATAGATTCTTAGTCAGTAATTTCAAAAACGAAAGACCCGAGTTAAGCGTGTACCCGTTTCCGCATAATTTATTAGTGAATTTCCAATGGAAAGTGAACTATTAGCGTGACCCGCACGGTGAAACTTAAGAACGAGACCACCATAGAAGTTCCTAACGTGACCCACTGAACACGTTTTTGGGGGTTGTTCAAAATTACATGTATGTACATATATGTGTGTGTGTGTGTGTGTGTGTGTGTGTGTGTGTGTGAGTTTGCACTCTAGCCGTCTCATTTTTGTCCGATTTGCTTCAAATTTTGTCGGGACGTTCCGTTTTATAATAAGTTGGGCAAGTTCATTGGGCAAAACTAAACCCCGTTTTTGGGGATTGATCTTTAAAATTTCGGGTTTTTGGGCCCAAAAAGGGTCAGCAAAGCTTCACTTTTAAAATTAATGCATTTAGAAAGATAGAAATTAGTAACGCGAATTTGTTAATTCCTCTCTCATCATTCTAGCATAAACATTTACTGAGTTATTAAAGAAAATGTGTATCGACTAAAAACAGTACTTTACCTCAAAGGGGGTTTACATTAGAAAAGCCTGTTATTTATTAGTTGGTGTAATTTTATCATCCCCAGCAACCTCACATCTACTTTTAAAGTAGGCCCTTCAAGCCTACTTTCAAGCCTGACTGGACCTTCTCCTAACATTATAATGCGCAAAATTGTATTCCCAGCATTGCAGGTAAATGAAACCAGGAGCATCAGAACAGCCAAAAATCAATGTTTTCACATTTCAATAAAAATTAGAATAAATTAATGTTTTTACACTAATTTTGAGTTTTAAAAGTTTTATGTAGAAATTCACTTCCCTCATGTCAGCGTGCTGCGTGCGAACTCGTTATTTAAAATGTAACGTACATGTGTGTAATCGACTGTTATGTACTGTAATGCACCTCAAAGGGCGGTCAAATTGAATCGAAAGAAACAATAAAAACGAATAACAATAATTTAATGAAATAACGGAATAATCACATGATATGAATAAACTAGGATTATATTTAATAATAATATTTGATTTGCAATCAAAAGATACCTAAATCATAACTTTGTTTAGGTCTCTACTAATTACTAGTTTTATAAATGGGTCTGGGAGAATAATACACTAAAGAATCAGATCAATGTTTATTTACAGGACAGTTTTATATAGTGTATCAGTTATTTTTTACCCACAGAGTACTGAGAATTGTCATTCATTCAACTATGCCTGCCTCATTGGTGAATATGGATGCCTATAGAGATGCTTATATAAGTTAAAATATTAAAAATATGTATTTATATTAAGTATGTATTCAACATTTTAAATAATAGTAGTGTCTTTATAGTGCCAATATTGCTCAACATTTCCAATAATTTAATTTTTGTACTGACAAATATATCAAATAGGTTATAACGTCCTTTCTTTGTAGTTATTATAATTAAAACATTAAACTACCGGACGAGACCGTATATCTTCCTTCTGAATTATACTTTATTCTTAGGAAGTCGGGATGTATAAAAAATACAACTTTCCTTCCTAAGTGATTAGATAAATGTTTGCGACATTTTAAATTTGTTGTATAAAATAAGTTCTATTTCCTTTTATACTACCATTTTGTTTCAAAGTAAGTATTTCATGTCAAAGGATCATACAGTTATACAATGAGTATCCTTGTTGGTCAAGTTATAACTCAATAAGTAAAGTATTTTTATTTATATTAATTGTAATGAATTTTACGCCATCTATTTATTTTACAGTTATAATTACTCAAAATATTCTTATACAGAGAATTGCACCATTTACACTTTATTTGGGTTGCGTTGTGGAAAAGTAGATAAACTTATCGTATGATAGATTTGACTAGTGGCATTTAAATAAATTGACATGGAACGCAATCAAATACTAAGTTGTATAACTAAAGCTCGAAAAAACCCTTTTAAAAACGGAGTGCCTATAAAAACGATAGATCGATGTTCACCCGGTTTTCCATTTATGTGTTTCCCATAAAGAACTGGCCTGGTTACGATGTTGTTCTCATAAATACCCGAGTGAAAATCTGTTTCATCTCGGTTGAATGAACAGCTGTCATGAAAATTGGTGTCAGTTCGTCTAACAATTTTATACTAATTTAACTCAGTGGGATAATTAGTTGCATACGACCGTTATTTATAATTTTACTAAACATTAAATCCCTTGGATGAATTTATAAATTAAGTTTGGTCGTTCCTGGATCCTTGACTGATTATTCAGCTTCGGATCCAAAATAAATTTAGTTAGGATTAAAATACATATAAAAAACTAGCATTGCTAAGTTACAAAATTAATATATAAATATAATGAATCCAGAGGCTAAGTAGAATTTAAAGAATTAATTGGTATTTTGATACATACTAGTCGTATAAATAAAATTAAGCAAGTGAAGTGATTTCCTCTTCAAGTCATCTTTTACTAACAACACCCTCTAACAGACAACAACACTGCAACTATAACATATTTAACGCATGAGACAGTCCGGTTTTCAATGTAAAACCGAGGTTGTCAGATATGTTTGACATATTTCTTTCGGAGTTCTCTAATATGGTGCCGGACCCTGAACCAGCCGCCATTGTACACTTGAATCCCATTCTCGCAAATTTCCCTTGACAACTAAAAAAGAGGGTAACATTTCAGCATTTATTGAGTATTATCTATTTAATTGTTGGACAGCTAATTTTGTTCTAAAATCCCAGATTACTTATTCAACTTAAAATGGTTGGATATACGAAATTACAAATATTTCTCTAGTACCTTAAAAAAGGTGACATCCCATCTGGGCGTATAGTGCAGCGGTAGTACCACTACGCCGTGACATAAGTTCACACTTAGTTATAAAACCAAATAACTAGTTACTTAAGTATTTCTTCCCATCTATTCTTTCCGTTGCTTGGTGTTCTGGCGACAATCTGTGAGTTCTTAAGCTGTTTTCTCGAAAGGTAAAGCGCACCGCGCGAGTTGGCTGCTAACATATTGGTTGAGCATACACATGTGGTGAGAATTAATGTGATCGCTGCGACATAATCGCTATATCATCAGGTAGCCTGCATCCTCAGTGACGCTCATTGAGTCCTAGTAGACTCCATGCTGGTTGAAGTTGTATCGTTGTTAAGTCTCATCATACACACAGACAACACATCTCAGCTGTCACTGTACCACGGCATCAACCTCAGATTTCATAGTTTGAAACAGGGAAGCTTAGGAGGAACAAAATTCAACTGCGTATTTCTGAAGGTTGTGACCTATATTTATTATAGAATAATTTTGAAATTTTTACGGATTAAATATATTTTATAGCATTATTATTATTATCATTATTTGTGTTAATATATATTATCAAAATGATTAATATCCACGGGGATAGTGGGTTATATTGACAAGTTAATCCATTAGGCAAGAGCAACGATCATAGCTCAACAGCTGAGAGTGACAAGGCTGGAGTGTCTGTGTTATCTGAACTGTTGTATGACTACAACAGTCTCCTGTTGACTTGTACCAGCCTCCTGTTGTCTTACATCTGCATTTCAAAATTGAAAGTTACAAAGGTTTTTTAAGTAGGTATACCTACGTATTACGTGATGATTTAGTTACACGAATAGCTTAACATGTGCTTTTTAACTCAAGTTGTGAATGAATTAAGTCAATGAACAACAGGTTTCAGCGTACGATACAAAAGTTTCATTAAAATAAAATTGTAAAAAGTGTGACATATAATCTAAATTCTGTATTATTTCGGTTCTGTTAACGTATACTTGAAACAAAAACAATTCAAATGACAGTAAAACAGTAACAGTAGCTGACTAAAAACATCGTCATCAATATTAAGTTACGTTGAAGAAGCGGAGCTCTTTAATACTGCTCCAAATAAATATCACAAAAAATAGATAATCACTGTTCCATTCACGCATTTTCAAAAACTGCAGGTAGAGTTGGTATTATTGAGTTAAGGAGCTGGGTTTGGAAAGGAGTTAATCACTTAGCACAAGTAAAATAATATTTTTCAATTAATCTTTGCGTATTATTTTGACATAATTTTTCAATACATAAGATACATAATAACATTAATTAATAAAAATAAAGACATAGACATTTGAATTATGATAAACAACTATTGTTACTTATAATGTACTACTGTAATAAACATATTTTCATAACTCGTATTAAAGTTACCGTTTAATATCGTGTTCAGTTTCCGTCTCCTACTTTCTATACTAAAATTATTTTCAAATTTAGCTTTGTTTTGAGTATGGCTCTAGCAAAGCTTAATTGTTATATCGATTGTCTGCGCAGATTTCTGAAGCTATATTAGGTTAGGTTATATTAGGTTATATTAGGTCTGAAGCTTTAGGTTAGCCTTAGAAGGTAGAACATTCATAGCAAATTTCACGGGGAAGAATCCAATGGAGCAAGACTCTTCAATTTTCCCTTTTTTGTCCTTTAAAATATCCTTAGAATACAACAACAAAAGCCAAAGTTTCTGGTAGCTTTATGTATTATTTTATGTTCAAATCGATTTATTTTACTCAGCATATAAAAAGTAAATACAATATAAACATTCGCAAACATTTTATATTAGGGGGCTATAGATCTGACAAGTCTCTATTTGGTCTGTAAATTAGTCAAAAGTGTTATTACTTGTTTTTATTATTTAAAACATTTGTATTGCTGTAATTCTCGAAACTTTTAAAAACTAACAATTTAGTTATTAAAGTCAGTAAAATTATAAAAATAGGGAAACAAATTCAATAAACAGTGGGGACGAATTAAACCTAGTAAGAGTGGTTGCAGAAGAACCAGTAAGCTTCTGATTGGCTGTCAGTGGAATAATCTCGAGCCTAAGCAAATCATTCTAGTTCAGTCGAAGGTGGAGAGATCTAAATAAAATTAATTTTAATTTTTTGGAAATCCTGCTATTTTTTCCGAGTCCCTGGGATTAAGGCCTTTAATTAGAGTCTTCTATCATCATCCTGCGATTTGCCAAACTCCCACAATTTTGACTTAAAGATTTCGCTTACAGAATTATATATAAAGATTCTTTGGAAGTAGGGGATATATAAAAAATACCCCTGTCGCAGCAAACCTGCGTACTTAGTGAATTTTTAATGCATGTATATGTTTCTATCTATCATACAAAGCCACTCACCAATTTTCATGAAAATACACGAATAAATAAGAGATTTATAGCATTTTATTTATCCTCCATAATAATAACATTTCAATCTGAATACGCAGGTTTGAAGCAAAAAGGAACACAAAATATGTGATTTTAAATACCATTATCAATATACCTTAACCTAACGAAGATTTATACCAAGTTGTATTAATTTATGTTCATGATTAAGGAAGATATAAAACTTTACTTATTCTCTATAAGAATAACATTAGTGCTGAGTATGCAGGTTTGCTGCTACGGAGAAAACATGAAAGATATTTTGGTGCATATAATAATATACCAGTACTAGGTGAAGCCACATGCCAAGTTTCTTCAATATACTTTCATAAGAAATCAAGATATGAAATTATAATTATTCTCCATAAGGATAACATTCATACCACACCTCAGTACTATGTTGCGCAGGCTTCATGCTAAACATTATGTAGAGCCTGGTTAGGGTATAATACGGCATAGCTCAGTAAGTTATAATACCTTTCTTCATGGGACTGGGACCGTCTATATTCAGGATTAGTGAAAATATTTAAGTAATCAAACAAATCGTGGTTAGGTCAATTACGATTAAAAAATGTATTTTTAAACTCAAAATAGCAATTGATTTCAATTTATTATTGACTAGAGAACCCGTGCTGCTCTACGGCATCGGTCAATGTTACACCTTGAGTTTATGTGTAAAGGCTAATCAAGTTAAAATAATTCACCTTTTTGGTGGTAAAATCTAAAAATACTCTTTGTTAGCGGTAATTCTTTCTAAAGCTATATAAATATTTAGTGAAAAGATTTATAATTTTTGCACTAACCAGTTTTAACTATGAATAAAAGTAATGTTCTCCTTATTCCTGAACTCGTTAGACCTAATATTTTTCCCGCTAAAGTTTAGCAGCAGGGTTTTTATTTACTTTAACAGCTGTGATTTATATGGCTAGTTTATCATCTGCTTAAAACGGTTATTGGGAGATAGTCTATGACCATACTATGATGGTTGTTTTACAAGAAAGTGACTACTATATTCTTCAAAGCTCATCCCATCACACGATACATGATAAAATATATATTCAAATTAGAACGAATGGTCGTGGCATCTGGGAATCTAAAAACAAAAAGTTATCATCGTCCCCGGCCTATGTAGGTCTTAGCTGTATGTCCCCGACTACAGTAATAGCTACAAAATACCCACGTAGCAGCAACCCTGCATACTCAGTAAATTTCCAATTCATATTAATTTATCTTAATACCACATACCAAGTTTCATCAATATACATTCATAAATAAACGATTTATGACCTTTTATTATTCTCCATAAGAATAACATGGCGGCTGAGTATGCAGGTTTGCTGAAATAAGGAACACTAAAAATGGGTTTTATACAAATATCAATATAACAAAACTAGGTAAAGCTGCATACCAAGTTCTATTAATTTATGTTCATAATTAAAGGAGATAACACGTTACTTATTCTCCATAAGAATAACATGGGGCTGAGTATGCAGGTTTTCTGCTACGGAAACTATCGGCAAAAAATGGGTTTTTGTGCAAATATCAATAGACCACAATGAAATGAAGCAATATACCAAGTTGCGTCAGGATAAGTTGATAAATAAGCCAGATATACAAAATTTGTCTTATCCTCCATAAGAATAACATTGGACAATGTACTGGTAGAGGGGTGATAGAAATATTTTTTTGTTATAATTAAAGTGCATAGCAATGATGGCTTTAATTTTCTGAAATCTACCTATAGACAAATAATCACTTGAATAAAATATAACAGCAAAACTTATAAAAGCGATCACGAATATTTACCAAACCAATTAAATCAATTAAATCTCACGGTTTATTTTGGCTTTGACGCTCGTTTTGAGATGTCCTGTCAAAGTTGACCCCATTTTTGGGTTCAATGTATGACTTTAGGAATTAAAACCAGTGTACTAAACATTGCCAGGTTTAAAATGAAAATCTGAAATACAAATACACATCTACGCACTCGTACAAATACACATACGGAAACTCAAAATCGAAAAAACCCCAACGGTTTGTATGGGAAAATATGTTATGAAGTTTGTAGAGAGTAACCAGAAACATATTAAGAAAGTAAAGGAAAAGCCCATTTTGTAGAAAAGTACATTAAGGAACGTAATGAATTAGATAATCATGCATGTGTTTTAGAAAACTTTAAACGTCAATCGGATAGAAGTTGTTGAAAGAGTTCTAAAGTTAATAGCAAAACTTCAAAACATAAAATGTTCCTATTCAAATACACATAACAAGCCTTCTTACCTCATATATCAGATTTTCTCAACCTATACCATCGTACAACAATAACGGTATGACATGCACATTCTTGACTATAAAACACCCGAAAATAAAGTATTTGTAATAAGTGCTGCATTACTCTTTGGCAAACCCAATTGGCTCTCTTGGTTAATAAACACATGATTTAAGTAATCATCTGATGTAAACAAACTTTCTCCATAAGATTAACATGAGAACTTTAAGAAGGACTGGGGTGACGCCCATTGAACATTCTGATAGTTTGAATGGGTGGTGACGTATCTAGACATAATTACCTATCAGTTAAAAAAAGAATTGTGAAAATCGGCCCAGTAGAACGGTCTGGCGGACTGGACAAAAGTTTGCAATTTATTTTATATGATTTATTTGGACCTTAACCTATTGCTTTTAGTGTTTAAAACTACACTACGTTTTGGGAGGTAAGGAAACTCCTCCCGTTATAAAGTGAACCCTCCTTACATCAAAACATCAAGTTCTCACACCTAACCAACCTAAATCGTTTGGAACCTTTTATTATTTTTGTCCTTACATTTTAATTTACACAAACACAAAACTAACAAATACACATACGAACAAAAAATAATACACTAACACAACATTTAAATAGAAAACTGACAGTACATCAACTTTGCTGCATCGCTGCCTCCAAACTGACAGTAAATTGGGAAAACTGTACTCACCGTCTACTACTCACAACTGCAATACGCACTCCGAATACAATTAAAAAGTTAGGTTAAGTTAATTTAGTATAACCTGTAGGCCAAGATCTGTTATCAGAGTTTTTAGGTCGGTGCTTCTAAATACGGTTGTTTTGAAATTATCAGAGTTAATCACAACGTAACTTTTTTGTTCATGAACCCTAACACTACAATCAGTTGACTTAAATTTAGTTCAATTTGGTTCTGCATTTTTTTAAATATGAACTTAAATAATAACTGAGCCCTAGCCCCGTCCACACACCCACACAGACAAAGCAACCAGCGGAAACGTGTTTCCATGCTTGCGGAACAGGCCCGGTTCACAATAAGAGAGCGGTTTAAAATAACAAATACACATTTTCCATGGATCGAGCAAGTAAATTGTATTAAACATTTGTCAAAAAATAAATAAGCCAGAGTGGCAGCAAATACATATATAAAAGAAAACCTCAATCAACAAACTTTACTTGCTTACAAAGTTCCATGTTACATGTCTGGGTCCAGAACAAAATTTGCCATTAACTTTTCTAATTCTGTACTTCCTTTCAAAAAAATTATTAAATTAATTTAATAAATATAGGTTCAAGCATTTAATTAAAGAAAATAATTTGCAAAATTTATGTTTGGTACCTCCTTCTTTGCTGCAAAAAGCATTTTTCTTTTGAGAGTGCAATAATTTTAAATAAACTCTCAAAATAATCAAACCTTAAACCTAGATAACAATGATATAATAAATTAATAAATAACAACTAACAACACCTAACATTTACGACTCGAAGACAAATAAATAAATAAAACATTTAAGGAAAAATATCACAGTCACGCAATCACAGTTCTAGTCCACCAATAAACAATTCCCCCCAAGAGATCTGCCTTTTTTTTTAAATAGTCCAGTTAACTTGATTCACCGTCTCCCCCGCTTCTTTTCTTCATTAACAATGAAAAAACATCGGAGTTGTCTCACCTAGATTGAAGTTTTCAGTGTTGCGCTGTACAGCGACTTCCAGTAGGCGAGGCGAGACCTATGTGAGATGGAGCGGGGAGATGAAACGGGGCTCTCTCCCTTGTGTGGGGCGGGGGCAGCATCCTTGAAGATGTGGTGGCAGTGGCAGTGACTGGCGGACACTTGGACCCCGTAGCGGCGTTTAGCTAGGTTTAGAAGCTCATTCTAGGCCTGGCAGAACGATATGAAAACCGACTAATAAAAATTGAGCAAATAACCAAAATTATCATTGAGGTTAGGTCTGCCAACCCCGATCACAATCTCTGCGCCTATGAGGATTTTACGTCTTGGGCCACCACAGAGAAAGGATACATAAAACATCATGAACATATATAACATATAACAAGTATAACAAAATGAGAGTGACGTGCTGGGGCATGGCCACGGCTCATAACACATACAGACCGACAAACGGAAAACTATGCATCGGAGACCCCTCATTAAATGGTGAAATGTGTTTGTCCAAGCAACAATGCTATATACCTTTGTCCAGAGAGTTATGGGACACTCTGTATAGTGAGAAAATAATCGAAAATGCTATCAGGCTAAATTATCATGTGTTCTATGCTAAAATCATTGTTTATAGGGTAAGTTATATGGTTAAAAATTACTCAGAGCCTTATTTTAAGTTTTAAATACCAACCTCGGAATTCATCTAAACTTTCGGAATGTTTGTCATGTAATACAAACTCTTAATACATTTCGAGACAAAACCTTATTACTGACAAAAAACTAGGTAATATTAACTTTATCGTAAACCCTATTTAATTTAAGAACCTGAATAAGAGGTGTTTATTATTATGGATGACCCTTCTTAACTTAGCGCTTACACGTTTACGTGTTAACTTTTAACGCTTTTCCGTTTAACTGCGTTCAAACGCACTCTGTGTTAAACACCTTTGGAACTGAGCCAATAACCCTTAGAACCGAAGTCTGGCGGTATCCGTTAGGCTAACGGCATTCGGTATTATTATTTTTATGCGGTACATTAGGTTGTAATAAATACATTATTTTTGGTATTTCCATTGTATAAATGGGTCTTGAGTTAAATGTACTTAGTCTTAACCCACTTTTTGATTCCAACCTGTAATCGTATAGGTATATAATGGGCAGGGAAGCGTGAAGACAGGTCTTGCATTATTTATGCGGTCATAGCTCAAAGCCTTCCTTCTGAGATGGTAATGTATTATTGAGCAATACATTAAACATTACGGACCTTGACTTGGCAGTGAATAAAAATAAAATGTAGACATATAATTTACTAAGTAACACTGTTTATCAGTAAACCGTTTATCTACGTGTATGAGCTTTTGTTACACACTATTCATGAGTAGCTTTTAACCACAATACTTCAACAACTTAACATATATACACTATATATTACTAGAGGGAGAACAACAGATTGACATTAAACAAGTTTTCATTATCACGCGCGACTACAAAATGGACATTTGGATTTTGTGTAATATGTATGCATATCGTGTAACATAGTGTGCTATATCTGTGTTTTAAAATACAATTTTGTTAATCTGCAGCCAGGCAGAAATGTTACTATTCTTATGGCATTAATATGAATGGAATAGTTTCATATTTAATGGCATTTAAAATGACAAAGATTACTTCTAACCGAATGTACAATGATAACTCCATAATAATTTTCCTTCAAACTTGTAACTTGGGTTCATAACCAAATGTATTTTATGGCATGCTTGTGTAGAAAATTACAAATTAATAATGAAGCACCTGTTTTAAATATGAAAATATAGGCATTTCTGTTATCGGATTATTATATTTATAGTAATAAAGTTTGAATGATCATGGATTTGGTTTTTGTTAATTTTATGTTATGTTTCATTGCACTGCTTTGTAGGTTAATGCATTCAACAACAGCAAGAAATCTCAATGTTTGGTACGGAACATATTCGAATGGCACAATAGCAGAGCCACGCTAGAATAGTCAAACCCCGTGATGAGATTTCTGAAATGGCCTCACATAATGGGATCCCGCTGAGACCTCATCATTTAATGGTTGGGGGAACAAACAGATTTGTTATTTGATTCGCGATTTAGAAATTTGTAAGAGTCTATTTTAGTCTGCCAACTATTATTGTCAAACTCATTTAACAGTATTACTAGCAATGCTTCACTTAAATGATCTTAAAATTGAAAGGTGTTAAAGATGCCCGATTAATAAAATATATAATTAGATTACTCTTAACGATTCAATATTTGTGTTGTGTACTTTCACCTTTATACGTCAATACATATATTTATTTAAAAGCTACAAATATAGATACAACAATGTGTTTGTTAAAGTTTATAACAAGAAAGAGTGTTAAGTGACGTTTCGTATATTTTTGACATGTGGTTTAAAAACCTTGTTCTTCATATGTTAATTATTCCATTCTATTTATTTTAAATCATTTTGTTTTTATATAGCTAATTCACAATCACTTTCTTTTCATATAAACCTTGACCTAGATTTAAATACTGTCTATTTTGTCCGTTTATATCCCATTACCAAATAATTTAATTTTACAGTGTTATGTAAAAACAGTAAATGAATTTAAAACAGTTTTTAAACCTAGACTTTAAGTTTCAAAATACTTTAATTATGATCAAATAGGAATATGTGTCCTAGTGCAGGACTGTGATGTATCGTAATCTTCTAAAAACTAAAACATTAACGCATGTTGAATTTGGAAGAGTGATATATCTTATGTTATTTATGGTAATGGTTCAGTAAAGTAAGTACTGTGTTCAAAATACATAATTATATGTTATTAAATATGCACCATGTTATCAATTCCTCCTCTCTCAAAAGTATGTCTAGCAACATGTGTTATTTATTTTAGTATAAATAAATTTATAATTTTCAGACACTTTATCCTTATTTAAACGAAACAATCTCCATTGCCATATGCTATGTCCATGTCTTACAATTATTACCAAAGTAAAGTGTGATTAAAGTTATAAACATAAATATTTGTTTATTCAAGAAATTTGTGTTTAGCAGATAATTGGGCATAACTGAAAGAGTATAATAATCAACAATTAATGAAAAATGTTTTAAAATATGAAACAGCTATCAGAAATGAAGTGATCAACCTTATTGTTTTGTAGACCTCAGATCTACAAACTTGTACGTTGCTATATTGGAAATTACATTTTTTAAGAAAAGATTGACTGTGGAAAGGTAAAATACAAGGTAAGGTAAGTTTTGTAATGTCGGTATAAATACTTAATAGTACTTTAAAGTAAAGTATTAGTTTAAATATATGTACTTTTTATGTTGTGAGGCGTAGTTTACTTATACTGTTTAGTTGTAAAAACTCGTAACATGATACTAAATACATTATTTGTTACAAAGTGTAAAACCTCGTTATACATAATATAGGGCTTTCTATTACATCGCTAGCCTAACTGTTAGTGCCTTGGACTCCGGTTTAAGAGGTCACGGGTTCGATTCCCGGGATAACCATTTCTGTATGGGATTGGACCGCCATCCCAAAAAGTGTTAAGTGTGCTTTTTTCAATATAATACAAAATGTTTATGGTATTTGTACGAGTATATTTTCGAAAATTATACACTATTAGTTTTTGAAACTGTCCTAGGTAAAGACGGCATTCTATCCAATATTGCCACTTCTGAGGTCAAAATTAACCGAAAGAACCTTAGTTGCATATTTAAAATTGTAAGTATTTATGCCAATTTTAGCGAATTTCCCCTATAGGGAAGAAGCTATACCGTAGGTCTCATAATAAGAATTAATCCCGAGACCATAACAACTATTTGTTTTGAGGTCCCCAGGTGACAAAAACACTATTTGTTCAAATTTATCTATATGTGTAATAAAAATGTATATACATATGTGTGTGTGTGTGTGTGTGTGTGTGTGTGTGTGTGTGTGTGTGTGTGTGTGTGTGTGTGTGTGTCCATGAAAACTCGAGTAAATACTGGAGTAAATAACGTCCGATTTCAGTGAAATTTGGCTCAAATGTGTAAAGTGACATTTATGACTTTAAGTTCGAATACCAGAAAAATCGGACTATGGAAAGGGGGTTTTGTTGGGGTTTTAAATTTTCCAAAACTCATTTTTTTGCATTTTTCACCCTAGGCCTACTTCTTTATTTTGATATTTTAATAACTTTTCCTACCGTATATTAAGAGTAACCTTACACATCATAACTGTCACAGTGTCTTGTGCTGGGATAATTAGGAATTGTGTGTAGGCTATATTGTTTTTACAAGGCCGGCAGCGATCAGAAGTCTGCATTTTTATACACTCAACCTTTCCGGATGGCTTTTTTAAGGCATCGATCCCAGACCCCCTAGAAAATGTCACTACCTATCACAACATTTTTTTAGTAGGAAATGAGTTAAAGAATGAAAGGAAAAATCCTTATTAGCGAAAAGACATTGCTCTGAAATCTTAGTGGGTTTTAAAATGTAGTAAGAATATAGTAAACAACGATAAATTGAGAGGTCTGTTTGTAGAGGTTGGCCAAAAAGTCTGTGGTAAAGGAAAACAAATTTTAAATGGCTGTTACATCATTATTTTCGAGGTATGTACTGTAGGTAGGGTACATACCTAGTTTCTGTGTATGTAGAGAAATAGTTGTGCTATTACGTAGGGCCTAATATCACTTAATTATGCACAACAATATTTTAATTAAGGCTATGACATTTTTCATCGTGTACAGTTAAAATTTGTTTTTGTACGTGTTTTTTGTACTTAACTCTGTGTAAGTCGCCGTCACAACTAGGGCAAATTTATTGCAAAATAGCAAAGTTATTGTAATTTCAGTGAATTTCCCCTGTAAGAAAGATGCTATTTTCGTAGGTCTCATGGTAAGACTTAAGCCCGAGACCATCATAACTTTTTGTTTTGAGGTCCGCAGATGCAAAAAACACTATTCGTTCAAATTGATATATATGTACAGTATATGTATATGTGTAAGTGAGTGCGATAACTTGAGTAAAAAACGTCCGATTTCGATGAAATTTGGCTAAAATGTGTAAGGTGACTTTCATGACTTTAAGTTTGAAAACCAGAAAAATCAGACCATTGGAAGGGGGGTTTATAGGGGTTTTAAATTTTCCAAATATCAGTTTTTTACATTTTTATCGTAATTTTTTTAAAAAACGTAATTTTGGTTTTGACCATGTTATAGAGCTTAAAAAACAAATAACATAGTATTTTGAATTATTAACCTAGGTTCAGTGGTTGCGGAGAAACTCCAAAAAAACCTACTCATAAAATCTCCCATGTTAATATTATAGAAAAAAGGTTTATGACTTTTCTTAAGTTCATTTTAATGTAAACTTCACATTTGCTTTTACCAGTCAGTTCAGCTCAATAAAACAATCATTTTGGTGTTTAAATTGTGATAAATTAATAAAACTTAGTCTGCAGCTTCACCTGGTTGAGTTATTGATAATTGCACAAAAACATATTATTCTCTTTTTTTGCATCAAACCTGCTTACTCAGCCTTAATGTTATTCTTATGGAGAATAAATAAAACGCTATGGATCACTTATTTATTTATTTATTTTTATGAAACTTGGTAAGTGACTTTATGCGGTAGTGAGAAACACATGCATACATTGGAAATTCGCTGAGTACGCAGGTTTGCTGTGACGGGGATATTGTATATTTTACGATTTGGTAATTCGCTATGTTTAAATACTGTGGTCACATATTGCTTGGACCTCCGCCGGTCGTCCAAATGACTCTGATTCTTTGTGTTGCTGGGGGAAAAGGAGGTCTTAAAATATTTTCCAAGAGATGTCCCCGAGTGCTAAAACAGCGGTTATTCTGTCCCCCCAGGACCTGTTAAGACCGGCGTCGTGGCGTCGGTTTGTTGGAACTATGTAAGGAAAAACTGCAATACCTCTTATAACACCAGAGTTCAATACTTGTTTTTTAACATTATTCTACGTTAAGCAACGATTTGATAAGCGAAATTAAGCCTCACAGTTGATTTTAATGAGTTAAAATGTTAATTTTTGACCCCAAATGCTGGTTAACGTTTTGATATATGTCATTGCATTTTATCGTTTTTTTTAAGTAAAGTGAGGTTACTGGGGTGGTGTTTCATGCCTAAATATTCTTAAATAACGGTTTTTGGTTTTAAACTTTTTAACATTTGATCTATCCTATCTTATTTTGCTGACCTAGTATGAGAACGATCACGTATTACCTCACAGTATTATTGTCATATGAGGAGATATAAGAAAATAACAAATATAATTTTCTCCATTACTACCTCTGCCAAATAGAAAGGTTCTTATTAGACTACTGTTAGTTAATGTTCTCATAATCTATAAAATGTAGGTCTGTCAAATAGTTTGATGAATTTAACCTTAATTGTCAATTTGTTGCTCAACTGAACTTGTTAACTTACGCACATACTGTTCTTTATACAAGTCAGGTATCACATAAACCGTATAATTTTTTGAAATAAATTATAGCATTCAGAATGTGTTTGTTAAAATTAAGGAAATGTAACATCAAAGTTAAAGTCTTCATTCATATTTGCCATGTGAACTGCTTCATATTTCCAGAAGTTGCTGTTGAATATAATACAAGATGGAGAGAAGTACAAATCACTAGGTATTTTTCTATGAGTGCATTTCGATTATACGCTTGACAACGCAAAGCTTTGACATAGGAAAGCTCGTGACTTAACAATAGGAAAAGGAGTGTTCAATAGTTAGTTAGTGAAAAGGTCTGAAGTGTCCCAACAAATACATTCAACAAAACAGGTTCTGCTTGCATTCACTACTATTCTGGGAAAGTAATGACATGGGTTTCTTTTATTTCCAAATATTTCAAGATGGTTTGAATGTCTCATGACAACATTGCGTTTTATTTAATTTATTTTACAGTATTTTTACTTCGAAAAAATGCGTCTGTCACGCTTCTGTGTATCTTATAATTATTATTTGTAAAATGTTGCGCTATAATACTTTTTTGTTCAACTGTTTGTATACATTTATAAATTATAAATTAATTGGAAAACATCCAAAATATATTTTTTAAACCTCAACTGCGCGTTTTATTAGCCCAGTGCGCCGCGCGGCTATCTAAAGAAGTGAGGTGTCTCAACGGAATAGTCAATAGTCACATAGGCAAGCCAGTAATAAACTCTAGTGAAAATCCTCTTTTTGTGTTTAATAATTATTATTACCAATTAGAAGGGCAGCGCTCTAACTCTGAGCTATCGCGTCCGGTAAATTATATTAATAGACTCCTTATTTCTCTTAATTATTTGAAATAATTATATATTCATCAAATAATTATATTTGATTATCATTATATTTTTGGTAAGTTCATGCTAAATGATGATATAGCTGAAGTTATTTAGGAGCGTAATTCATCATTTAGGGTCCTTTATTTAATATCTACTAGTATGGCTATCTAATATTATTTATTTTATGAAATTGCAAAACAAAATTAAAATATATATAAGATTAAGTCATCGTTTAACTCTGAAGAGATGCCATTATTTACTAGACACAGTTTGCATATAATTTGTTTTGCATCAATGATCAACTTGTATCTTATTTTTTGGATGAACAATAAATTATAAAAAAATTGATGAATGTACTTTTTACGAATGGATTTAGCACACATAAACAAAATAGGCAATCTTTTTTTCAACAAATGTTGCTATGCAAACGAGGATTTATCGTTAAAAATGTTGAGTGGAGAGCCTATGTTGTATAAAGGACACCAATGCGAGGAAAATCATGATTGGCATATTATAAAATATTTGGTTGTTATCTTATTACATTATAATCATTTGACATTAAATCTCACTGTCAATCGTACTATACCACTTTTACCACATTTACATACCTTTGTATGCCGTTTTATGTAAGTAGCTAACAAACACCCTTTCAGGACCTTTACACATTTTCCTAAAACTAAATTTCTAATCCTGGCAAGGTAAACTTAGTCGTTGGGTAAAATTAATAATACAAATAAGAACACTTTTTGATAAACTGAACATGAATGCTCTCTCCTACAATATGAAATAACAACAAATCAACATGTACTAACCTTAACATGTCTTTGAAAAGTTTCTAAACTTAAAATATTTTTCAGGGTGGAAGGGACTATATAAAAATACTTTATGATTTAAAAAAAAATATTCTCCTGCCTAATTTCATGGCTGTATTATTAAAATTACGAACTTCTTATTTGAAATATTAATAATTTTGATTCCACCTAAATTTAATGATTGGTTTTAGGTATTGGGTTTTTATAGGTAAAGGTAACTCCATCTAAAAACTTAAGAACAAAAAAAACTCTTGAAACATTGTTCCCCAAGTGTCGCAGACTCTGGTTGCTCTCCTCGCACTGCCGCCGCGCCTGACGACTTCCTTCCTCGACTCCCTGTTGTGGGCACAGTGTCCTCGGTCCCTGTTGACGCCCTCCAAATTTATGTTTAATTTTACCCGTACAAGTATATTATTTGATTATGTAATGTTCTGAATCCATTAATCACATTTAACCGGTTTAAACCCGCCTAATCTCTTGCTGATATCATGACTCATCCTTGAGAAAATGATTGGTAAAAATTGTCCATATAAAACCTTCTGACTTCCAAATATTTTTTTCGTTTCTTAAGCTTTATTTAATTTCTCTAAAATTAAAGAATTAAATATTTTTATCAGGGTATAGTACAATTAATTTTTATTTATATAACAGCATATAATTTACTCCAATAATGTGCTAACTTATATATTATTGCTATTATAGTAAACTTACAATTCGTTGTAATATAGATACAAATCTGGCAGAGGTATGAGTAATCTTTACTGGTTTCTACGCATTGTTAACTATTAAATGAGGCCTGGAAAGTACCATGCGCCTACCTTACATGGCCCATTTTATTCTTGTTCGATCAAAGTTTTTTTTGATTCTGTAAAGAGATGCATTGGAATATTATTTATACTGTAATTTGTTGTAAATCATCAACTACCAGCACTGAATTTTAACAACTTCAATATTTTTTCAGTTTGTCAGTCGAATGACATTTACATTTAGTTTTGGTAAAATTTACGGTTCAAACCCGCTTCTTTCCTTCCATCATTTTTCGTTCCTTAATCATTTTCTAACTAACTGCCCCTGTGCCTAGCATTTTCCGAGGTTAAATTAGAATTATACACTAAACCTAGCTGTATGATTTTAGTTTTTTAAAACTCTGATCCAAATCATTTGCTTTTCTTACTAATTGACGAGGTTAATGATAATAATAAAACTGATAGTTGTTGGTTATATTATTAATATTAGTTATTTTTGGGATAAAACAATAAAAGGTAGTGCGAACAACCAAAACTTGTTATCATACAAACGTTTTTTTCTTTGGATACAAAACTTGAGTTTTTATTTATAATATATTTGCAATACAACCAGATTTACTAGAATATGGTTATATTGAAAACCTCAAATACTGGAGGGCTGCGAGAACAGAACAACACAGTATCTAGTTGAAACCTAAATAACTACGTTTATGAATAACATTTTGTTATTTTCCAATTAAAAAAGTTTCTAAACTTAAAATATTTTTCAGGGTGGAAGGGACTAGTATAAACATACTTTTAGATAAAATAAATACTAACTAGTGGCTTACAGGGCTATAACCCCTACCATATGGTTTTTGTGTAAGTGGATGATCACAGCTGATCATTAGTTCATTTTGCTTATTAATAAAAACACTGTAGTGATATTTCCATAAGAAAATCATTAGATCTTTGAAGTCCAGTGGGGCGTAGCCCACGTAATTGTTGACATTTCTGATATTTTCCCGCCGTTCTTGGCCCTCAAGCTTTAAAATTAATCGTCATAATCTAACTTATTTTCTTCATAGCTCGAGAGATATTTGGTGGAGAGATATTTGGTGGAAACCGATTTGCTTAAGGGATTAAATATATAGATTACAAATATTATTGGAACTTTTAGTTTATTTTTAATATATACGTCAGGCTGCACAGATCAGATTATTCGCCTAAGGCTGATTAAGATAACTTCACTTCCACTGATAACTGAGTTACGGAGGTTAAGCTGTTCAAATATCCGCCTTTCACTTTATTGGTCTTAAAAGCGTGGCATATCAACTTCGTTACGGTTTATTATCACTCGGTAATATTTTTTATACACATTTAGAAAATGTTAGGGTTAAATCAATAATATCTTTATTAGCATGACACGTGTTTTTACAACTAAATAGGATAGATAAAATAGTCTTACAACACTATAAAGTATAGTTAGACTTATACTGTACTTATTAAAGCACACTGTTGTAACTCTCTACTATTTTGTTTTATCTTGGAACAGAGATTCGAATGTTAATATAGTTTATAAATACTAAACAATATATAAATAGAAACGGCATTATTATATATACTTTTAATTTTCCCTTATTAAAAATAACGGTTACGATTTATAAACACCACAGATTATAGATATTACTGTTTGATCTTATATTATTACAAATCTTATATATACAGTATCACCTTAGTATCGAAGTAAGGCGATTTTTTTGACCAGGATACTAGCGAAACTATCAGGTCTTAAATGATTGTTTATTTGCTACTACCTGGCCTGACAGGTGTTATCCTGTCCTAATGTCATTGAATTTGTTTTATGTCAAATACTCGTTCATTTTCAAGATGAGCTCGTTCGGTGATGCACTCGCCTATTTTTTATAGTGCTAACTTCGGCATCGAAAAAAGAGTTTGAGTTGTCATTCAAGTAGATTTGTTATTTCCATGATGAAAATATATTTATGCCTTTCAAGTATATTTAGACATAATCCTTGTTAACAGCTGGTTGGTGTAACTAACTGAAATTTGATCAAATCAATGGGAACTTTGGAGGCAAGACTACACCTCATTCTCGCTGAAATAAACGTTATTATTTAACCAGTTTGCTTAAACTTAAACTATTTAATCATCCAAAACTAAGCTGGTCACTAAACATCTTGGCCTCTTAAGCTGGGTTTTCCTAGGTGCGAAACTTTTCGGCAGCGGAGCGCGGAACGTGGAGAGCGGAGTACTCTGGCCTCTCCTCATCATGTAATCAAATGGCGCTGTTTTACTAGACAGTGGAATTGTTCCACGCCGTGCCGCGGATTAACTTTGTCCGCTCCCGGAGTCTCCACCACGGAATGGTGTTCAGATTATACTGGCGTCCTGTGATTTTATCTTATTACAGAATGAGTTCGGGTAAATTTAGTGCGTCAGATGACGAGAAACTTGTTGAATTAATACAAGGCCAAACAATTATCTGGAGTACGGCAGGTATAATAACCAACAGATAATCCATTACAAAAATAAACATACTTATAAAATAAACTAACATTTGTTTTGTACTGTTGTTTTAGCTTAAATAATAGGCAGTTTTGTTGTGTTTTAAAAGTAAAATCTCAATTGTTTAAAATTGAACAAATTACAACCTTTCCTTTCTGTTCTTACATATCATAAGACAACTTAAAATTTAAAGCATCTCTGTTCTACACTAATGGTATAACATATTATGTCTCAAATATGGAAATATTGTGATTTTTACATAAATTTAAACAATAAAATTTTAGTTTGAACATTGGTTTTAGCTCTACGTGTAACTAATTTGAATTATTGCTATACGACAATTGGTTGAGGAGATATTGAAAATACTAAACAGTCCGTTGTATGTTGGTATAGACTAACTTTAAATAATCTATAATTTTTCTTTTCTTTTATTTTTTTCGTGCTATCCCCTCAACAGTCACAACTAAATTGAGCTATGTTATTCCGCAGTGGATCGCCGAAAAATTCCGCGTCTAAGAAAATAGAATTCCGCTGAGCTGAAACTACGAGCGGAGAATCTCCGTGTTCCACGTTCCGCTGCCGAAAAGATTCTCACCTACGAAAACCCATCTTAAGACTGAAAATAATTCACAGATAAGGATCCAAGATTATATTTAGCCAAAAATTCCAACATTACTGTTTTACTGTTTTTTGTTAAAGTAATTCGAAGTAAATTGATGTAGTTCAAAATAGGATAAGATTCTGGTGAGACTAAGGTAAAAAATGCATTACTCAAACAACTTTTTGTTCTTATTCGAAAATAGAAATTGTTGATAAAATAAACAAGGATAAATAAGAAAAATTGTCGCATTATGAAAGAAAACTATTTATATACAATATAAATTTTTATAATTTATAAGACCATCTAAATTTAAATACACATGATGATAGACAATAATTAACTGAAATTAAATGGTAGTTTTAAAATAAGTACCTGGGGAGCCGAGCTTTGCTCGGGGGAAGACCAGTCAGTTTGTTTAGATGACTTGTAGTAATATTTCACCACTCCCCCCTCTACTGATAATCAGATTTGTATTATTCATTTGCCTCTTTTCTACATTTTAAGGTCCCTCCAGTTGTTATTTATAGCTCAATGTCCCTTTGATTTATTTTACTACTCTATATATGTAATCTTAACTCAAATCTTTTAATCTCTGCTCTCAGGAAACCACATGTTAATAATCATAAACAACATGAGTATTACTTTGACAGTTCCCTGGTTGATTATGAACAGCTGTTACAATTCTTTTGTTTTGATTTGAAACTCCATAAGCCCAATGTTAATTTTTTAACTTTTCATTTTAGTTTTTTTACATTATTTGATTTTTCCTAGGGATGAGGCCTGTCTAGAACTTATTTTTATCCCGGAAATTAGTTATTTTGAACATTTGAAGGAAATCGTTGGAGCCGTTTTTGAGATCCGTGTCGCAAGCAAGCAAGCACGCAAGCAAGCAAGCAAACAAGCAAGCAAACCTTACTTATATTAGAGTATAGGATTTCAAATTTGTGCATGTTGAATGAATCAAATATAACTTAACAATTAATCTACTGAGATTTGAAAGAGTTTAGTATTATTATGCTAATATATTTCTCTCGACATTTCCGGTAGTTAGTTCTAATTTTGTCACTAGTACTACTGTCTGTAGACTTGTTTAACTTGTAAATACATTTTTGACATTATTAAAATAGAATTACAGAAATAGCCCACTCGCAATTAGGCTAATTAGACAAGACAGACACTTTCAAGAGCCTCCTAATGATATGCTGCAGAGTCTATGTGGTCGTGACCATCCAAACTAATTTATTCTGACCCCATTACCGTTAAACTCTCTCCATGCAGATTTGTATAAGAATAACTGTTTCTTTGTTCAGGAAAATACTTTTTCATTTAAATAAACCTGGAGAATCTGTATTATTATATGTTTATGGCATCATTAAAAAATAAAACTCTTAAATATGGATATTATTAAAGTATCATAAACTTCCAGTGACGCCAGTTATGAATCAATGGATGCTAATGCTCAAATAATTTAAAGCATTTCCCTGAATAGACTCAGTTTGCTCTTGCCCTCGGCCGGCTAGACATGGGGACATAGTTTGCACACTCATTTTGAAATGTTTTAAATGTTTAATGTTTCCTTGTGCCAGTAAAAGTTTTTGGTTAGTGTGAAATGTTTTTAAACTCAAGACGACAGTATTTTCTTCTGTGATAAACCAAGATTTGATAATGGGTCAAAACTTGTCCAGAAAATAGTAATCTTTTAAACTAGTGGATTGATTACGACATTACTAAATACCCCCGTTGCAGCAAACCTGCATACTCAGCGAATTTCCAACGAATATATAACATTTCACATTAAAACACAACAGGATTTATAATAAATGTATTCACAAACAAGCGATATTTAAAATATTAATTATTCTCCATAAGAATAACATTGGGAATGAGTACTGTAAGATTTTTTTCTTTTCCTCTTGTCTTAAGTTTGAATCATAACTCGCTTAGCATAGTGAGATGGAAACCAGGAAATTGATTGAAATGACACCAGCGTCTGTAATAACATATACCTTTTAATATTCATAAATCAGATCACTATTTCCTCCTTATTATATAATGATAAATATTCGTGACAACCCTTTAAATAGAGGCCTCTGTGCCCTAACTCCTATTTATAAAATACAACTGAAATGACAAACACAATATAAATTAACAACTCTCTTAAGTTAACAAATCATTAATAATGATCACTCTGTTCTGGCATGGCCAAAGTTCTTTAAGGCAACTTATACGTCACAGTCCACACCTTTCATATGAATACACACTCTTAACTCGATATTTAACATTTAATTTACATTATTGGGCATGTAACCGTTAATCTACCATTAAAGGTTTACTCAATTCACTTTATTAATAGTTTAGTCCTTTATATTTCATCCATCAATTACGCATCAAAATAATTACCCTTAAACCTTTCCAAATTAAACATTTTCACATTATATTACATTAAAATGTTAAGCCATGTGGGCCTTTATACTTCAATAAACAATTCATTCATGTAACAGTTATTCATTAACACTTACTAAATTAATTGAACGATGGTTAATGACATCGAGCTACTGCTATCTTTATGTACAACTATTTTACACCTCAACTTGGCCTATAGGCCATTTCGGTTATGCCTACGGTCTTTAATTTATTTTAACAATTTACCCTGTCATTTACTCTGAGGCTTCTTAAATTTATATAAATATATATTTCCCCTTTCTGTTTAGATTATTTATTTCTTGTCCTAGTAAGCTTTAACCTTTAAATATCTTCATCATTGATTATCATTATTATTATCAAATCATTTCCCTTAACCTTCGACTGTTCTCTCAAATTTTTCCCTTTTAACTAGAGGTGCAATTTAGTGAAGATCACATACCACGCAGTCCGAAATTTTGGCTGTCAGACGGTCTCCCTGCGTTGTCGGTCGATCCTCGCCTCTCCGTGGTCCCGTCCAGTGGTCAAGGTGTCCAGGAGTGGTCCAGCGTCCAGAAGTGGTCCCGGGTCCCTTGTGGGTGGTTGTCTTGAAGAATTCTCCCAAGGCTCCTCCGGTCGCAGACACGGTCCGTCCTCTTCTCCCTCTGGGTTGTGGTCGCTGTAGTGCTTCTGTTGGCCCTGCGTTGGTGGACTTGGTTGGAAGGTCGACAACACCCGGTATTTTACTATAAACTAAGTGTTGCGGGACTTACTCGATCCAGCCCCCTTTACTTCCCAACACTTCACTTCTTGCCTCTCCTTTTCTGACTGTCCATCATCTCTCCTCGATATGTTTCCCCCGATATCGTGTTTCCCCCAAATTCGGTCGACCACGCCCACGTCAACCAATCACGTCGATCGTGGACTCCTACACCCGCCGTGATTCGTGTTTGTAGCTGGTCAGCATTCCGCCGCCATCATTGGAATTTTTGGTGAGTTACTTTGATTTTGTCGCTTGAACCCTAGGTCAATTACCTGTGTAATTTGACCGTTTATTTCCTGTTTTGTTACTCTGTCATTTCCTGTTGTTCCCAATTCCAAGTCTTTAACCTCAGCTTTACTTCGTAGTTAATTGTACTCATTATTTTATGATTTTATTTTAGGGATTTTATTAATCAATAAAGTTCATAATGTTTACACTCCCCTGCTCGGGAAAATTTTTCGTCCCCGAAAAATAACTTAAGTAGTGAAATGAAGGGGACATCAGTGAAGTATGTTATGTGCTATGGCCGTGGCTGCGAGTGTCACGTTACTTTTAAGACGTATTAATTCCCCTGGTTGTGGATTGCGTTTGGATTGTAGTCCCTCGGTGGTGTCATGAGCCGTACCTTTATTGATAGAATGTGTATGAAATATCCCATGACGATAATTAATATTGACAGCAAGGTAATCCATGTTAATAGCAAGTAAAACATCAATTTTGTGTTGTTGAAAAGTTCAAATTCATTATTTTCCAATTTTACGTGCTCAATTTTCCTAAGAGCAGATACTTCAAATGTTGGGGTGTTTAATGTCCAATTAGAGTCTAAAATTTCTGATAGGTTATTAAATTCATGTTTGATTCCAGACGTTAGTGGAAACAATTTTAAGGTTCTCAGTTTTGCCCAAGATGCTGGGATTAAGTTTATCCTCTGCGGTGATCTCATGTCTTTTGAGTCACATGGTTTCAATTTTGTTATGAGTATCATATCTTGTTGTAATAGTTCACAGTCACATGGAATAAATATTTCTATTGTTCCAGTTGTAATTGGGTTAATTAAATGTTCGTCAGTGTCACAAATTAACTTCAGTTGTGTGTCAATATTAGTTATTAAATATTTTCTTGGGAGTAGTTGCGTTATGATAGGATATTGTGGCTTAAAGTCACAGGTAAATTGGCAATGTTTTTGTAAATCATCAATATTTGCCGAGTCTAAAATGAGATGTAGGCATAATTGTTCTTCAGTGGTCACGATTGTTTGTCTTGGTAACATACATAGCGGGAATGAGTCGTCGTTGCAGGCCTCGTTCCTCGTTATTACTTTAGTATAGTTCGTGGTTTTGAAAATGTATTTATCTTCCATGTTAAGCTTACAAATCTTGTTGTTCCATAATAATGGGGTAGCGATTGCTTTGTACATATTCCCCTTTAGTCCCCTACTTATTAACGGCACATTGATCCTGACTAGTAATGTGTTATTAAATATTTTGCAAGTGGTTATTTTTAATTCATAGTATAAATGCAATTCTTCGTTACTGATGGCTAAGGTAAGCTCTTTCGATTTTGCCTTGTTGTCCAAATCTAATAATTGAATCAGAAGATGTTTGGTGTTAGTTAGTAGATCAGATAATTTATGTTGGTTACATTTGTCTAAAATTTCTCTATATTTGTCGAGGTAGTATTTATATAATATATAAGCCCATGTTTGTTCTGTAATGTTATACAGCTGCTTAATGACACTAGAGTATGAAGTTGTTTTTATGCTATTTAATTCATCCTGTACCAGATAGAAGCTTTTATGTACTTTATCCAATAATCCATGTACATTACTTGAGAAATTGTTTAGATTTTTTGTGGTTTTAACAAAATTTTTGTACTGGTCGCTCACCGAGTCTATGATTCCATTTGTATGTGATTCTAGATTTTTTTGATTTTCGTACATCCCCGCAACTTGTTTAGTTGACGCCATGTTACAACACCAGCTAAAGAATTCCTCCATAAATGTGAGTCCTCTTCGTTTCTTGTTACCATTCTTTGATATTGTCGAATTCACTGAGGTTTCTGGGAATTGGTTAAGTATCTCCTCATTTATTAAACCTTGTAAGGTAATCAGTGATTTTTGAAATTGGCAATACATTCTAGAGATAGTGCCATTGTCCTGGCATTGTTGCGATGAACTGTTAAGTGTAGAAAACTCAGGTTTTTCTATCAATTGTGTAGTGATCAAAAGCGGAATAGTGGTTTCATACGGGATTTTCTGTGGTTGTTTTTCAAAGTGGTATCCACTAAAAACTTGGTATGTGTGGGAGTCATCTTTATGTGTTCTTGCATTGTGGAATATTGCCAGTATTATTGTTAAACTCGTTAAAATCTTCATGTTGGGTGAATTTCTGTGTAAAAAAAAAACTTTGTTAGTGTAATGTTCTATGAATTTAACCATCACTAATATAACATATATACTTGATGTGAAATTTGTAAACATGTATGTTTCACTGGAGTTAAATGTAATTTGGAAGTTTGAGTTCACCATTAAATGTCATGAAGTATCTAGTCTGCCGGCAAATTAACTAGCCTGTCTCCACGAGAATTAATAGGTGTACAAATTTTGAAGTTATCATAAGTTTTGTTTATCGATCAATAATTTTGGTTCAGTAATTTGCTATTAAATGTCATGAAGCCTTAGCTTGAGCGCTTTTCACTAACTCTCCGCAAGATTTAATAGCTATGATATTATTTAATTGACTTATTTCCATCTCCTTAGAGAATATAAATTACGTTGTTGTAACGCAGTAATGTAATTTCCTCAGCTAGTAGCAGCTCTATTCAGCTGAATAATCTGTAGCCTGTCTGTAAGTGCAACGTGGCTTGTTTCTCACGCGTGTAATCTTATCCGCAACATCCTGTCGGTCGCTTCGTGTTGTTGTAGTCTGTGTGTTCATAGTATGTCCTCAGTCGAGAGTGAGTATGGCTTTGGTTCAGTGTCGATCCGCGTCGGATATGTGTCGGAAACGTGTTAAGGTTTTTTTTTGAGTGATAAGTGGTCTTCCTTCCTCTTTTAGATGCTTTAATCTTTTGTGTTTGAGTGATTGTGGATTATTTATGTGGGCCTTTATACTTCAATAAACAATTCATTCATGTAACAGTTATTCATTAACACTTACTACATTAATTGAACGATGGTTAATGACATCGAGCTACTGCTATCTTTATGTACAACTATTTTACACCTCAACTTGGCCTATAGGCCATTTCGGTTATGCCTACCGTCTTTAATTTATTTTAACAATTTACCCTGTCATTTACTCTGAGGCTTCTTAAATTTATATAAATATATATTTCCCCTTTCTGTTTAGATTATTTATTTCTTGTCCTAGTAAGCTTTAACCTTTAAATATCTTCATCATTGATTATCATTATTATTATCAAATCATTTCCATTAACCTTCGACTGTTCTCTCAAATTTTTCCCTTTTAACTAGAGGTGCAATTTAGTGAAGATCACATACCACGCAGTCCGAAATGTTGGCTGTCAGACGGTCTCCCTGCGTTGTCGGTCGATCCTCGCCTCTCCGTGGTCCCGTCCAGTGGTCAAGGTGTCCAGGAGTGGTCCAGCGTCCAGAAGTGGTCCCGGGTCCCTTGTGGGTGGTTGTCTTGAAGAATTCTCCCAAGGCTCCTCCGGTCGCAGACACGGTCCGTCCTCTTCTCCCTCTGGGTTGTGGTCGCTGTAGTGCTTCTGTTGGCCCTGCGTTGGTGGACTTGGTTGGAAGGTCGACAACACCCGGTATTTTACTATAACCTAAGTGTTGCGGGACTTACTCGATCCAGCCCCCCTTACTTCCCAACACTTCACTTCTTGCCTCTCCTTTTCTGACTGTCCATCATCTCTCCTCGATATGTTTCCGCCGATATCGTGTTTCCCCCAAATTCGGTCGACCACGCCCACGTCAACCAATCACGTCGATCGTGGACTCCTACACCCGCCGTGATTCGTGTTCGTAGCTGGTCAGCATTCCGCCGCCATCATTGGAATTTTTGGTGAGTTACTTTGATTTTGTCGCTTGAACCCTAGGTCAATTACCTGTGTAATTTGACCGTTTATTTCCTGTTTTGTTACTCTGTCATTTCCTGTTGTTCCCAATTCCAAGTCTTTGACCTCAGCTTTACTTCGTAGTTAATTGTACTCATTATTTTATGATTTTATTTTAGGGATTTTATTAACCAATAAAGTTCATAATGTTTACAGTACGCAGGTTTGCTGCAACAAGGAACACAAAATAATTGGTTTTATGCAAATATCAATATAAATTTTTTACGAGATTTATCGTGCTTAAGGACACACACACACACACACACACACACACACACACACACACACACACACACACACACACACACACACACATATATATATGTATATATTTATATATATAAGATGTAGATAAACACTTAAACAATTTATAGATCGGGTTTAGTTAGTACTTTAAAATACTAACAAAACACTACAATGGTATTACTGGCATTTCTCTTCTTAGTGAAGTCACAAACCAAGTCTCATTTATATACAATCATAAATAAGCGATATATAACATTTTAATTATTTTCCATAAGAATAACATGGGGATCTATTTTGTCTGCTACGGAAACCATAGGTGTTTTTTTTGTGCAAACAACAATAAACCACAATCAGATAAAGCCATATACCAAATTTCGTCATATTATGTTCATAAATAAGCGAGCTATACAATTTTTATTTTTCTCCATAAGAATAACATTAGACAACGTACTGTGTTTAGCAATTTCAATATCTCAGTAACCAATTGACGTAGAGCAATGATCAAAATACCAAATCGTTTGTTTTTTATGCTGAATTCAATGATAAAAATTAAAATTTGATTTAATAAAAATTACATGTGAAAACCACAAAAAACCCATTTTTGGGGTACAAATCCCCTCAAAAAGCCCCCTTCCAATGATGCGATTTGTCTGGTTTTCTAACTCGTTCAAATAACTGGTACTTTACACATTTGTACCAAATTTCATTAATATCGGGCCTCTTTTACGAGAGTTATTGTGCTTAAAGACACACACACACACACACACACATATATATATATATATATATATATATATATATATATATATATATATATATAAGTATGTAGAGGGGGTATGTGGAGAGGTTTCATATATGTATATGTATAGATATATATGTATATATATATATATATTTATATATAAGATGTATATAAACACTTAAACAATTTGTAGATCGGGTTTAGTTAGTACTTTAAAATACTAACAAAACACTACAATGGTATTACTGGCATTTCTCATCGTAAGTAATAAAGATTCTGAAGCTACTTTGAGAGCCTCCTAATGCTATGCTGCAGAGACTGTGTGGTTGCAGCCATCCAAGCTTATTACTTTCGAGAGCCTCCTAATGCTATGCTGCAGAGACTGTGTGGTCGTTGCAGCTATCCAAGCTAATTACTTTCGAGAGCATCCTAATGCTATGCTGCAGAGACTGTGTGATCGTTGCAGCCATCCAAGCTAATTACTTTCGACAGCCTTCTAATGCTGTGCTGCAGAGACTGTGTGGTCTTTGCAGCTATCCAAGCTAATTACTTTCGAGAGCCTCCTAATGCTATGCTGCAGAGACTGTGTGGTTGCAGCCATCCAAGCTAATTACTTTCGAGAGCCTCCTAATGCTATGCTGCAGAGACTGTGTGGTCGTTGTAGCTATCCAAGCTAATTACTTTCGAGAGCCTCCTAATGCTATGCTGCAGAGACTGTGTGGTCGTTGCAGCTATCCAAGCTAATTACTTTCGAGAGCCTTCTAATGCTATGCTGCAGAGACTGTGTGGCTGCAGCCATCCAAGCTAATTACTTTCGAGAGCCTCCTAATGCTATGCTGCAGAGACTGTGTGGTCGTTGCAGCTATCCAAGCTAATTACTTTCGAGAGCCTTCTAATGCTATGCTGCAGAGACTGCGTGGTCGTTGCAGCCATCCAAGCTAATTACTTTCGAGAGCCTTCTAATGCTGTGCTGCAGAGACTGTGTGGTCGTTGCAGCTATCCAAGCTAATTACTTTCGAGAGCCTCCTAATGCTATGCTGCAGAGACTGTGTGGTTGCAGCCATCCAAGCTAATTACTTTCGAGAGCCTCCTAATGCTATGCTGCAGAGACTGTGTGGTCGTTGTAGCTATCCAAGCTAATTACTTTCGAGAGCCTCCTAATGCTATGCTGCAGAGACTGTGTGGTCGTTGCAGCTATCCAAGCTAATTACTTTCGAGAGCCTTCTAATGCTATGCTGCAGAGACTGTGTGGTTGCAGCCATCCAAGCTAATTACTTTCGAGAGCCTCCTAATGTTATGCTGCAGAGACTGTGTGGTCGTTGCAGCTATCCAAGCTAATTACTTTCGAGAGCCTCCTAATGCTATGCTGCAGAGACTGCGTGGTCGTTGCAGCCATCCAAGCTAATTATTTTTGGCGCCATTATTTTTAAACTTTCCAGTCGGAGTTTCGAACATTGCAGTTTACGTTGTCTACATTAAAATTATTCAAATAAAATATCTAAAAGAACGATAATTTAAAGATATGACCGAAAGATCACAATCAATAAATGTGGTTTGTACTCCATCATACAAATTATTGTTGGCTGTTTTACTTTGTACTACTCCACGCACTAAACAAAGTCATAGTTTTGTTGCACAACATTACTAAAATCATAAATTTAATAGCGTCGGAAAGAGTTAATTTAACATTTAACAGAACAAAACACATACAGCAAGAGAACAGGCGATCAACTACCGTTCGCTTGAATCACTGTGAAGTCCGCATTACTTTTGTATTTCACTGCCAAGAATTACTATTTGTTTTAAAAATAGTGTTTTTTTTAACTTATATTGATTTCAATATATAAAAAATTAACTGAGCAGGATAATGTGTATAGTTATAATAAAACAGAATAAAATAAACTACGTAACAACATTGCAACAAATAGTTATTAAACTTCAAGTGTACTTACATAACAGATGGTGAATTTGCATAAAGGATGGTACAAAGTGATCGATTTAAACAATTTTTTTCTGACTGAACTTGATGAAGACCGGTGTAACTGGTTGAAATCAATTGCTTTGTAACATTATTTTCGTTTATTTACTGTTACATAAGCAAGTATAGTATACGTGTGAATATATTTTTTAGTACTGCAAGTAGTTAATTTTATTTTGTTCAATAAATAAGTAAGCCATTCCAGCACTGCGGTAGCTCTCGTTGGATTGTTCCTCACAGCTGATAAGCCGGGTGGTGATCGGATATCTTCACATCTCAGCCGTCGCCGCCATCCATATTTTCTAGTGAGTTTGCTGATCTCGCATTTTCACACGTCATACAGCTTTGAAACTCATCCATACCTATGCAGTTCCTGTGTGAATGACTAGTGATAAAACCCCACCTAGCCAAAGCGATAATGTTTTTTATCAGTCAAATTTATTTTGGCTAAATGTTATTTACTTGAAAAACATAACAAAAATAAAAACACTTTATTAATTTGTTTAAAACTGAAAACTTAGTATTTCAGTATTCATTTGAACTATTCTAACTTTTTAACTATTTTATAACGCTTATTGCACCATTTACATCACATTTTAACATGTTAGTATTGTTTTTGCCCTTACTACGTGTAAAGCTGACATTTTAATACACATTTTTGAAATTTTATTAGCAATGTTTCTTGTAACAGTACAAGTTATGGTTTATTAAGAGACAAAATAAATCATGTATTTAAGTGGAACCCTCAAATTGTTAATAAATTAAGTTACTTAACTTATTATACTTGAGTCCATTAAAAATTATTTAAATACACTAGATTTCTTGGCTGAGGCTTTACAGTTTGCCTTACTGAAAGTTCCCGTGAACTAACAACACCCACAGTTTCAATTATATAAAACGATATTCTTGGGATTGGTTTTAATATCGTACAATGATATTGAAAACGTCATTAGGTTTACTAAGATTATAACTTAACACCATTATAACGAGAAAATCTAAACAAAAACAATGATTTATTAAGTATACATATTTTACCTTGTTTCTTATCGGACTTAATTATGACGTGTAAGACCTAAAATAAAACTTGAACAACATATATGTAGAATATTTGTAGATATATAGTAATTGCGATAGTTAAAACTACCTATATTATAATGAGAAACTTACATGTTGATTCTGAATTACATTTTCAGCGAAGCTGTATAAGCAATTTTCCCCAAAACTAAACTTAGAAATTAAATTGACTGTATGTAAAAATACTAAATTTAATATATATTGTCATTAACAGCTATTGAAAATAGTTTAATATAACATGTAATTAAACAAATGAACATGCATATTTGTTTCCGGCTGTCTATTTTTTACAACCGCTATAAATAATATTTATTGGAGAGTGATAAAGTAACTAGAAATAACAACTTTGTTAAGTTGTAAGTGAGATTAACTTCATAAACTTAATGCATTAGAAACTTTATAATTACTTCATTCAATTTCCACAGTTTAACTTTCTAATGTGACTTTAGTAAGATAAAGATGCTTTTAAGGATTTATACTCTGGGTTGAGGAAGAAGGATAGTACCAAGTATTAAAATAGTTAACAGTCAGAGATATTTTTCGATGATTTGAAGATAATATTGTTAACTTATGTGAAATTAAAACTAATCGATAGTATGTGATTTATCTAAATTTTTCTCAGGCATTTCTATAATTCTAAAAAACTAGCACCTAATAATTAGTATAGCGATGTTTTCACTATCCGGGCTATCCATGCACATTCAACGCCAGTAATCTTATAACATTATGTTTTAAGTAACTCAGAAAGCTACATTTTGTGATTTAAAATTATATGAGCTAAGAAAACTTGTTGTGAGACACGGTTTATTTATCCTTTTTAATTGGGTCGCATCAGTGTAGTACTCTTATTTTATAAATAACGAGTGAGTAGTAAACTTCTAATGTGCTTCATTTATTTAATAATTGGTGAAATACTAAATCTTTGTTCTCTTTTTGTAGACTCCTGAAACCTTTATATACGTTATTATTGTTAGATAATGTTGTCAATTTCTAAGTTAATTTGTTTTATCATTATTAATTACCTTGTGATCAATTGTTAATTATAAGCACTTTCACAACCACCATAACCTGTAAACTATATAAAATTGGCATGCTTCCGTTGGAAATAAAATAAAATAAAATAAATAAAATAATTAATATTAGTATTTATATTTTTTTTATAAAATAGTTCCATGAAAATTATTACGCTGATACTAGCTGATACCCGTTCTTCGCTAGGTAGAAATAGCAGGCATATAGAGAGATATTTTTAAAACGTATTTACATTTTAATCGGCTAAATAACTAAATAAAATATGACTCCATAAGATTAACATTAAAATTTTAAAAAACCTATGGGGTGAATCTCTGAAGGTTTCAAAACCTAAAAAAGGCACATCTAGAGCAAAAGAGCTTCTCATTGATACCAAACGTGTATATAAATAATAGTTTAAGAGGTCAAGCTGTAGTAGCTTGTTTTGTTAGAATCTCATATATGCAAACCACTCTGTATACCTGATTATACTTATCTAAATTAAGTACAGTTAAAAAGTACTATTAAGTATTCTAAAAATACTTATCTGCTGGCAAATTGCAGATAAAATACAATCAACGATCTTACGAGAACTGTTATTTTAACATACAGTATGTAAGGAATTGTTGATGATAAACAATGTCAAATCAAAGATGTCATTCTTGACTTGGAATTAAGTTTGATATCATAAATTTTTAGGACCTCGCAACTCATCAACACTTTGTGTTTTGGGGTATGATTATATGGAATGGACTCTATAAGTAAGATTATTTTTACTCAAATATGTTTTGTCATTAAACTCTAACGAATTAGAATGAATTTATTTGATTTTGTATAGAAGACTTAATTGCTTAAATGAGCATATACCTAATGTTTTAAATGTATATAAATATACTAAACTAAATGAGTTGTTGTAGAATTAAGTAATTTAAAATATTTTTTATTTTGTATTTACCCATCATAATTAATCATAATAATGTGCTCAAAAACTAAGCACATTAAGTACTGATTCGCAAGATTACAACTTAAAATATATATTGGTCAGGAACTGGAAATGGTAAAGTTTTTTATTTATACAACAGTGAACAACTCTTGTTAAGCTGATAAATTCAAATAGTTTTTCAATAATAAATAACATTTATGACATGTTTTGTGATTTTATTTAATGCAGATATGTTCTATATTTGTAATTTTGGTTAGGACACGAGGCTCACTACAACTTCAGTAAGCCTATCTGAGAACTAATACACTTAAAGAGGATTAGACTTTCAGAACGCGCGGTTCTTGTCTAAAGTGGCTTCAAATACCTACAGGAACTTGGTCTAGACACATCTGGTTTCAATGTTTTCCATAATCAATTCTAACTAAATCATAATGTTGAAATGTTATAATTGAAAAACCGTTGTTCACATACAATACCTACATTTTCATTCAAGCTTATAACAAACAGTTAAGAAAACAGTTATGTAGCTAATGTAAGGCAACATTGATATTTCTTCTACGGAACTGTAAAACCCGTAAATTTTATTTCTTCATAATTTTTTTTCAATATTACGTTTGACAATGTTTACGAGTAGTGGTACGGGTACACTAATGAGTCATTTTTGGTACTTGCTTATATCTGCTTGGAAAACACTTGGGGGAGTAAATCATCAGGGTGTCTGGCTCACGATAGGGGATGAGGGGTGTTATGTCAATGGCATCAAGTGACGTGGCTTCAAAACCCATGGGACGATTATGATGTCAACGTTATTATATTATTCCACATTTTACTTAGAAGTGATATTTAGTTATTTTAAAAAAGTAGTTTGTTTGCTTTTAAATAGAAAATGATGTGTTATCTTGTCTGTGGATAATTAATGTCGGTCTTTATGAGCACAATTTGTACATCGCCATTGCCTTGCCTCGTCGGTGGAGTAGACTGGAAATGACGATGCTGTATAAACCCGAGTGGGAGATCAAAATAGGAAGGTTGATAAATTTCACTATTGCTGCCATATTTTGCCCAAAGTTAAAAGATAAACCTATCAGTAGCGAACAAGTGGTTCAAAACGCACTCTCCACAAGATAAACGATCTCGCTGGGCAGAGATCGAACCCATTAATATGCAGCAACAGTTCCTGCGGTGGTTGCACGGAGGGCAGATACGGTGAGCAGCGTCATGTTCCCATAACCAATCAGATTTAACTGAGTATCGGTAGCCAGTTAGATAAGAACTTGTTTGAAATGGCTCCTAAGCTTTTCTTAAATAAATTATAATGTTAAAATAATGTTAACGTTAATCATTTTTTTATGAAAATAAATTGTAAATTAGCAAAAGTCATTTACCTATTTTTTAACAGGACACGAGACGACATACCTAATTTATATGATATTATATACTTTTTTAAACGGTACTATTGTATACTATATTATACTATATTATTGTATATTCAGTAATTATATATTATATAATATTATTATTATATGATGTCTTGAAAAACGTTGAAAAATGAAAATTACGTTTTTTTTTCAATCACATATTTCGTACCCTTACGACCCTTATGCGACTCCTTTTACACACTCTCCGCTTGCCAGACATTTCAAGTAGCTTATACACTACTGTTCAGACTAGTTGGCTTCAAAACCAAGTGTTATCTTTTTATGAGGACTTTGGGAATACCACTTCCCCCTGAGAAAAAACATTTATTGACTTACTAGTAGCCCGTCGCGGCTTCCTGGGGGACAGAGATTTGCTCGAGAAGCCGGTCAGTTGTTAAAAATGTCTAGAGTTCTTATAATATCTGCTCGACTCCAAGGCGAGTATGTTTGTTTTGCTTATTTGATCGATTATTTTCATTTTGGACATGTCGCTTTATTAAATCTTCAGATTTAATGGTTCTCGCGATCTATAAATAACCTAATCATGTATATTTAATGTTCAATGTACACATTAGTACTAACCACTATTCTCACAATCAAATCAAATGCACATTACCAAGTGTTATTTTTACAATTGAATGATTGAAGATTATTTTGTTTTTATTTTCAAATCTTAACCCTAACCCCAATGTTAGTTTTTAGAATAGTTTTCTATACAAAACAATTTCATTCAGTGCGATTAGTCACATTAAATAACTCCTAAATTCGATGACTCCAACATTTTGAGAGCCCTAAAGTAATACATATGTGGAGCAGGAGTAGGCAAAGGTTTTATTCTGATGTACTAACTATCCTCCTAACAAAAGTATGAACAATCGGTCCAGTTAAGTACTAACGTCAGTGATGATTAAAGTTTTCAAGTCCGACGGAGCAGATAAGTCCCAAAGGACATACGGGACGGAATTTATAGACATATTTTTGATTATAGTGCATTGCATGCTGTCAATTATTTGCTTAATCGGTTTATGAAGTACAGGATTAACATGTAAATGCCGAAGGTCATTAGAGCCGAGCCTCATTGAAACTGAAATAAGCCTACAACTGTTTTTTTTTATGGACCCAGATTCTTTCAAAGATTTGCGTAACAATTCTTCTAGTTTGTTGGACTTATAGATGGTGCACTTAAAAACACATCAAACATTCAGTATTATAATCCCAATGACTACCGAAACAAACTGAGTTTTAAATACCATGTTGCAAAGGCTTATGTGGTCCGTATCCAATGTTTCACTGCCGTGCCATTATTTTATATGGTTTAGTGAAACTTTGTAGAGTAGTAAAGCGGACGTGTTTCGCTATGATAACAAATAAGCTAACTAAATGCTCTTTGGAACAAATATTGTGCATTCTGTAGTGAAAGGTTGAGTAACCTGGACTCTTAAGATTTACACTAAGGACGAAATAAGATTTAAAACAGCCTAAACGTTTCCTCCTCCACACGAAAATGAGCAAAATGTTTTATTTAATTAATTTTTGGTGAAATGCGGAACAAATATGGCCTATAAACGGTCAGGCAAATAGACAAATTGTAATAATAATTTAAATATCTCCGCTGCATTCAATATGTCACTGCTCGAACCTATGTAGAAAAATCCGAATTTTAGGTAGATAATTACATATCTTACTTGCAACATATGGTATTACTAATAACCTTGCGTAGTGTATTAACAGCTGCAATTAAAATAAAATTGTTCCCCTTGTTGACCTTATGGGAAAAAACTAACTTTGAGGGCGGCCCATGCCCTTCTGATTGAAAATATCGAAAAATGAAAACCGTTAGGCACAACTAAAACATAGGACGAATATTGTGGTACTACAATCGTCAAAATCGGTCCAGAAATACCGGAGTAGTTCTCTTAACAAAAATCGCCTTAGCGTATTAATATATCAGATTTGCATTACTATCAGCTGAGTAACTAAGTAAAATATAACTCCATAAGATTAACATTGACTCTTTGAGAGCTTGTGGGGCAAAGCCCCGTGGTCGAGAGTTTATGGAAACCCCAAAAGGCACATCTAGTGGTTAACAGCTTTTGATTGATACCAAATATTTATATAAAATAATAGTTTTAGGGGTCAAAAATCGCCGAACAAAAATCAAGAAATTCTTTAAATAATATAGATGTGGGTAACTCAGCTCCATTATCAAGTCCAAGGCCGTAGAGAATCTCTCAAGGTCATCAATGACCCCATGGAACAACGGAAGACATTACAATTGTGCTAAGTCACGCCATTGTGGCTGGTAGACCTCCTTCCCTTCTCTCACTGAGGAAGGATTGGTATTTATCCCAAAATTCTAGGTTGTCGTTGTTCGTGAGGGGCTACAGGGCGTATATAGATTGTGGTCACTAGATTATACATGTTGTTTTGTGTAAATGAACCAACGCAGCCCAAGTGACTGCATGGGAATGGCCCGTATACGGTTAGTGAGACAACAAACCCATGCATTGAAACAATTTGGCTGATACACTTTTGAAATTATTAAACCAACTCAGAGCTTGAAGGATAAGTTATGTATTAAGAGCCTTATGCGTTCTAAAACATGTCAGATAGCTGGTCTAAGACACAATAGGCTTAAAATGTATAGAAAACCCTAATAATTGAACGGTAATATTTCATAAATGAAACAAAACTGGTTTGTGAATGAGCTTGCAGTCCCGACAACAGAATATTATAGAACTATATTATACCAAACTCTAAGGAGTGAACGATGCTGTTATCAGCTTATCGCCATAGCTATTTTATTTTTAAAGCAATTTGAAACACAATTTATCACGTAGAGGATTTTATTATAATATAACGAGTTCATTTTTAGGCTTAGTTTTTTAGGCTTAGTTTTTCATGAAATATCCTGCTTTCCTGGTAAATCAATCTTTTCTTTTCTCGACCAAACAAAATTCTAATAGAAGTAAAATATATCCATGTTTAAAACCAAGCCGAACCGTTCAATTTATATAGAAACATATTAAAATTCACTGGCATTTACAGTTTATCTTATTACAGTTTATCTATTTATCTTACAGTATATATTATTTAAATGCCTTATCTTCCTAAATTTGAGATAAATACCTTGTTTTATCAGCTGAAACGTTTTTCATATTAATAATTGCCTCGTACAAACGATAATGACAGGTTAAATTTATGGGTTACATCCACTATTAATGGTATTTTACTCTACTGTTTATATAAAAATTCTTATATTAAGTAGGAGCATAGCGAATACGTAGTAGGCAGGTATACCAGTATTTTAATGTATCGTAACATACTATTTAAAATCCCTGGTAAACGAAATATCAGAATATAATATATTGTGGTTTTGTTTATAGTGCAAAATATTTTAAGTGAAACAGACCACATCAGCATGATCACTTTGACCTCAAAACCATGTTCTGTTATTGTGATGGTAGGCCACAAGTATCTGTGACTTCAATCAGTTTATTATTGCCACACAATCTATTCTTATAACCAGTTTTATTTTGTCTTTGCTTTCATATTACTGTAGTACAATTTAATATATAAGTATACAAGTATAAGATATGTATACGTTAGTTTAAACGATTATAGCTAACTTAGAATTATTAGTTGCAATGAATTTTAGAACTTATTTTTTTTATGTTTAATGATAGATTTTAATGATAGATAGAATTCTAGATTGCATTAACTTTGTGATAATTTCTATTGAAATCCATGTTCTACAAATTATACGGATTTCAAACATCAGTAAGTAAATGTCATAAAGATTTACTTAAAATTTTACCTATAGAGATAAAAAATTTGTAATATTAAGTAAAGGGAAACTGCTGATTTCTTATGTGTGTATATTTAATTTGCTAAACCTTCTCTGGTCTTAAGGTTTAAGAATCATAACATTCAAACTTACCAAGTGGGAGGTAAAACCTGTAAATATATGAATTTTTATTTTGTTATTTAAACAATTTTCAGTTACAAATAACTAAAAACACTGGGGATTACGGGATAGTATCATATTGTTTGAACCATCAAAAAGGTTCCAGTAACAATAACTCAAATCCATAAAGTATTCTAAAGTTTTTGGTTACGGTTTCCCGTAAAACGCCACGCGATGGGACAAACATGAATTATTTTTCCACCAATGTTTTCTTGTGTGTTCTTGCCAGTTATTACTTTATTCTTAAACGAATTTTACTATTTTTACATGACAATTTCATTACTAAGTTGTATTTATGAGTTACAAATTTAAATAAAACATAACTGAAATGTACCAATTATTGTTTTTAAGGCTGCGTTAAATCAAAGAGTAGGATTGTTCTTTTAAAACATCATAGCGTTTTGTAAGGGAAAACTATAATTTGAAAAACAATTAAATACCATTAGATTTGAAATTGTAACGCGATAAGGAAACAGTTACAGTGACGTAGGGAATCCATGGCACCGGGTCTAACTGGACAGATTGTTGAATTATTCAGAACGGTATCAACGTTGCTTTGATCCTTTCATTACATTCATCGTCCCTTATGGTCCCACCCAAGCATCTGTTACTGCACAATGTGTAGCCTACATGGCTTCCGTAGTTTTGAAAGTGATTTAATCTATAGCTTTCCTTTTACCATAGGACATTCAACATTGTTGTGAAAACATTTATGTTTAAATGTAGACTTAAAGTATTACCGTACCTTAAATTAATTAAAAAGAAATAATGCCTCCTGAACTTTTTTTGGAAATTAAAACCAGGTTTACGTACTTATTTAGGAGATGGGAGATGACAGGGTTAATTTGATTGGTTGGGACGAAATAGGTACGTAAACCTTGTTGTAAGTTTTAAATTAATTACAGAGTTTCCAAATTTTTTGGGGTGTATGTGTAATTGTTAATTGAATAGTAGTCATACAGCTAAAATATAGGTTAAAAATGTTGCTTGATATTTCGATATTGTAACCATTGATATATTTTACGTATTCTTAATGTAACACCAGATAAACTCTCTAACTTAGGTCTTGCGTTATATTTAGTGAAATTGGTCAACATTAGCCCCTATATGTAAAATATCCTAATAATCTGTTATTGGTAATAAGTTCAGTATGAAAACAAACAAGGCCCGCATGCTATTCAGCTTAAATTACGATTAAAAAACTTTAGGGGTTTATATATTTTGTATGAAAGATTTGAATGTAGGATATAGATACATTAGAAGAGAGATTTTCTGACAAAAAATCCTTCACAAACAGCTATGGGGCTAAACAGCTGTGATAAATAATTTATTTCGCCGATTTGTTTAACTTTTGCTTACATTATGAGTATGTTTCAAGATTTCTTATAAGCAAAAAGAAAAAAGATTTTGTCCCTGCTGCAGTAAGCTAATTTACGTATTAACGTACCGTTTTAAAGTTTGTTGTGTTAACAGCAATCATATACCAAACCAAACGTAAATACACTTACATTCAGAAAGTGTTTGTTGCGTACCGAGTACTATAATAGAAAAGCAAGTTATTTTATTCCTAGGTCTAGATCAGATCAGGCTATAATGATCAATTGTGTGAGATCGCAAAAAGAAAATTTTTAGGTTTTTAGATGATTTGTTTTATTTTGTAAAAACAAATAACGAAAATAAAACCACTTGGGGTTATTAATGCATTTAATAACTATTAACCAACATATTTGATAATATAAATAGAGCACGAAGTCCATCAAGCCACTATTTTATTTCGGCCCCCTTGAACAATTCTACTATTTGCAAATCGTTACAGGATATAGTTATAACTTACCTAATAGAATTATAAAACTAAAGGTTAACGCTACATTTGCATCTCAATTCCGTAAATTGAGCATCACCTCCATCCATGAGCACTACTTCAAGTTCAAGTTGTATCCCAGTTCTTATAAAACTATCAATTTTCCCTCCGTTCAAACATTTATGATTTCCTTGTGTATTGCTAAAACTATCTTAATTATCAAGCCTAGAAAAACCCTTACTCTTTGAAACCAAAAGAGTTATTGAGGGTAAAAAATACCAAGAATATTTTGTCTTTAATTTCTATATTGCAGTAGGTTATTATTATTTAATTTTCTAGATTAAATTATAAAACGGAAACTCTCTTCTAAAGGGAAAATAATAAATAATAAAATATTTTATAACACCGAATAAGTAAAATCTTTATAAATTATTGATCAATACCGAAATTCAGCAAAATAAAGACTTATAAATTCAATGATTAGGATAATGTGTTTTTAAACTGTAGTCAAAGTCAGATTAAGTTTTTACCAACCAAAGAATAGATTGGAACCGAGAGAAAACACTTAACAAAGCGATAAACAAACATTTTAATTGCATTCCTGATTGGTTTCTCTTCTTGCGTTATCGAAATGCTACAGTTTTTCTCTTCAGATTGAATTAAATTTATTCTTAAAATATACCGATATTGATTAACAGGGACACCCTCAAACTGTTAGCATAATATTAACTATTTATAAATCAGTTCATATTTCCAAAAGTAACTACAACATTTTTTATCGCGATATAGGATGAAATCATGTTCCGATTTTAAAACTGTTAAAGTATATTAGGCAGGAAAGCATTTGAAGAATTTTAAAAACCACCATAACCCCTCACAACATACATCAGTTCACTCTCTAAGTTTTTAGGTTTAATGATAATCGATTTCATCAGTGTCAAAATAAACAAAACATATATTTTCAATGGCAATGGAAACAAGGGTTATTAGACTATCTACAATGGATTTGGCTTGTTAGCATTTCATAACAATTGCAATGTAATCTTGTGTAGTGTTATATTTAATATGCATATTTCATAGTTCCAGAAGAGAAACTATTTAAAGCTAAGAATTGATTTTTACAAGGTGAGTTTTAAATACACGCCCCACACACCTATTCTCGCCAATATACCAGATAACGACCATGAACCACCTTCGATCATTGTGGAGAGGCATTTGCTTAATTTTGAAAGATTTGTCGCCGCCATCATAGAGCCACCGTTTTGAAATCAGTTATTTTTTCGAAGCTAAAGGTGGGGTTGACCCACCTTTCAAACCGTTTTTACACATCAAAACCAATGTCGCAATCCGCTTGTAATAATCACCTATCGTTCTCAATATTTTGAATCTATTTTAAATTTATAAAAAAGTAGGGGGCACAGTTCCCGATTTATTTAGTTCAGTAATCATTTTAATATTCATTATTATCGATCTGAAATAAAGTTTTTTACCATTGGCTATTAATTACTGATTACTAAGTTAATGTGTAAAATGTGTGTAATATATTTATCTAACCGTCAGTCACTTAATAATAGTCTCAAAAACTAATGATTAAAATTGTACCGACCATAACGATAAACATTTAATTCTTTACACTAGTACTTGATTTTGAATTGTTTGTCAATAACAAAATTAAAAACCATTAGGCTGTATTCTATATATTATTTAAAAAACGCAGATCTATTAATCAACGAAGGATTATGTAATAAACTTTTAACTTAAGCTCTAATACAGTTGCTACTATTGGTCCCTAGAAGGCATTGCATCCTTGTTTTGGTCTTTAGTTCTTTTACTAGCTAGCAACTCATTCATCACACGGGATTATATCAGAAGTAATTTCTAATGGTTTAAATTTTACATCCTATTTACTCTGACTATATATTTAAAAAATGATTTAAGTATTTTAACCAAAACAAACACTAAAATAACTATCGAGGTAATGAGATTATTAAATGTGCATTTTTAATCTATCCTTTTATGCTACTTCAGTAGGATACGCCCCACTATAGCAAGCCAATCAGAAGCCAGCATTTTGTAGTGACGTCATTCCAAGATGGCGGCGCCCATGGCACTTTATTTCCCGCCAAATTTCCTAACCTCACTTTTTAAATTTTAACTCATTTTGCTCAGTTCTGGCAACCTATGCTCTATGATACATTATTTTACATATACACCATTATATATATATATATATATTATATACTGTAAATTATATGTATATATGTTCCATGGTTCGACTATTATATACTCTATGCGATTGATACTATCATATGGCAATGTATATACAATATTATACATATACTTTACAGCTACACCATTATATAAATATAATCTAGGATATATTAAAAAGTGACGTCACACGTCACTTGACCGCATGGGCTGAGTGAATATATACGTCATCTGAGGCTGAGCCAGTGACGTAGGCGGTTTCGTGACGTAATGAGGGAAAGTTTAAAGGTCAAAGTCACGGGGAGGGTGTTTTTAAAAAATCTACGTCGCACTCGTAAAATTCGAATTGTGATTCGATAGTATAATCGATATAAAATATCAAATGAAAACAATCGAATGAAACAATCGAATGATACGAGTGCGAGGTATTACTATTACAAATATTACTTTATTTTATTTACAATAATTCATGTTTACAATAGTTCCCCGTTGTTCGTTGTCATCGATGTTGTTGTTTTTTCGACACCAATCTGTTCTGATAGGTGTTTCCATTTCATTACCGTCATGTAGAAATAATACCTGATGGCAATGAAATGGAAACATCTATCAGATCTTGAATGAAATGACATTGTTATTTTGTGAAGAGCGTTTCGGAGAGCTCGATGTTCACCGGTCGAGAGCCGGAGGTGTACTGACTATTCGCTAGCTAGCGTTCTGATATCAAATAAAATGGTGGGGGTAAAAGTGTAGGATACGAGGCAGATGGCGCGGGGCAGGTGGTGCGGGGCAGATGGCGCGAGGCAGATGGTGCGAGGCAGATGGTAATTCTTGAATTCATTTACCACCTTATTCCATTATTGTTTAATAAAACGTCCATCAAGGATAACATCATTGCTTCTGTATCAGATGGTGTTGTTGTAGAAACTTCATGTACTTGTATTTCACCAGATATATTTTTGATCAGTGTCATTGTGTTCAACATTATAAGAGACAGATGTGGAAGAAACATTATTGTCTTGTATTTGTGAATCCATGTGTACCGCGCAAGAGCTGGACATATAGTGGTGTAGCGTTTGCGCGTAGGTTAGGTACTCGGCTCTTCCCCCACCACACCAGTCCCCCACCATACCAGTCCCCCCACCAAGTTTTACATCGCACAATAATAATAGTTTACATGTGTTAGTTAGGGTTTAGCTCTTAGACTGTCAAGACCTTAGCTCCGTAACTGAAAACTTCAATAATGTTTGCTCAACGTTGTATAATTATAACAGTTACTATGTTGCAGCGAGGCCAACTAGGGCTAACTTCAGCAAACAAGGTGGGACAGCGCCCTTTTACAGACTAGGATTTTCGTTATACAGGGTGTGCGAAACCCCTTGTTCCATTTGTTAGCAGTCTTTATTGTTCAAACACATAATAAAATACATCAGTTAACAGCTATTATTGTTGGAATAAACAAGAACAACGCACTGTTCCAGTATAGCAAAGAAAATAATTTGTCCGCTAAAGAGCTTATCAGACATCCATTCCATCATAGCTATCGCTTAGAAACCCGGTGTTCATAGCCGTTAACCCCGTATACTAAGTGTCTGTTTGCTTGGGTGGGGTTTGAGACCATCCCGTGCATATGCACCCAGGTTAAACATTATTCCATACGTAGGCCATCCAGATTACCTGGTTGATGCCCAGTACGAACTAATGTCCTCTCCCTTTTTAGCAAACAAAGGATAGAGTATTTTTAGAAAAAAAAGCCATAGCCCCTCCACCGCCATGACCCGTGGAGACCTTCCAAAAAAAAAAACAAGCTAATTGTCTCCTCCGTTCATTTTTTACTTTTACAAGTCCCACCGTATGGATTCAAGGAATAACTTGAGTACACCATTCACTCTAGGTCCTTCCAAGGAGTAGCCAAGGACTTACCTAGACGCCTCAACGTACAAGACCCTTCAATTTACATTCAGGTTTACGGGGCTTTTCGTCCCCCACGCCATTGACCTTCATTCACACACACACACAAACACAACCACACAGACATACATACAGTGGGAACTTTTACAATGTCCAAGACATGCTCAACTATATTTACAATTGAACTGTTCATGAAGTCAAGTGAGCCATTTTATTTTAAGTATTGTGCAGTAGTACAGATTAGAGCAATTTAGGGCAGGATCAGCGACCAAAGTGGCTGAGACAGAGCTGGAGGTTATATCATCCAAGTTAAAACCTGAAATCAGGCCACGTGACCATGTTTTTTTTTACAAAGGGGACGAATCGTTCCCAATACTACCAGTAGTGTTTACTCAAGTTTTTGGATTTTATAACCATAGGGTAGTGTGTCGTACTCACCCTCGAGCTTTCTTTTTGGTCCAGTAATTTTGAAAAGTTTGGATTCATTCACAGTTACAATATCGCGGTCTTTCGTCCTCCTGATTCTAGATTCCTTAATTTCTATGCTTTCAGCTGACTCACTAAGAACCATTTCTTTTAGTTTTTCAAAGTTAAGTGTTTTGGAGGTCTTAGAATTGAGGGTGAGGCCCTTGATTTTGCAAACAGATTTTAGTTTTTGTTTGTTGGTTGACCAGACAAGATATGCGTACGTTTTAGGCCCCCCAGAAACGAATTCAACGATGAAAGATCCAGGTCCGTATTTAACCAGCTCGTCGGTCATTTCCCCGAGGTAATCCCCCGTAGGAACCCTGTACAAACCTCCCTTATAAATATAGAGGGTTGAGTCTGTATCGTAGTACAAGACTTGTGAACCCAGGGCCTCCAGATATTCATACAGTTTCAGCCTAGCTTGAGCAGTAGTATAGGCCGCTATGACTACATTCACGTTTCTTAAGGGCTCACCGACTTCCTCCAGGTACTCCCAGCTCACTACCACTACCTCTTCGTTTACTATCTGTATTCTATTCACTATTATATAGGGTCTTGTCATCATCCCGAACAGTGTTTTGGGGTCTCTGACTATCGTGGCCTTTGTCTGGTTCTCCCGCTGTCCAAATTTACCCCAAAATGAATTTAGCATGAGTTTAGCCATTGATCTCAAACCTTCATTTTCAGCAATCTTGGCGGGGTCCAGCCTGATTCCTTCATGCGTGAAGTAGTTCCGCACGTACCGGTCTTTATCATTCTGAGTCTTACACCATTCTGGGTAGCCGGACGCTTCTTGTTTCATTTTCAGGAATTTATTGATGAAATCTGTAAAGAGTCCCCTTTTCTCGTATGTGGCCATTTCATATTCCCATAATTCATACATATCGAGGATGACATAGCCTTTCTCTACCGCTTTCCGCACCTCATCCATTGTCCAAGTTCCTACCAGGGCTCTTTCTTCGCTTTCGTGTTCACAGTCTTCTTGGTTTTGGTTTTCACCACATGTTTTACAGAGGGCAAACATTAATTTATTATTCATCCTTGCTGGGAGTACTGGGTGGTAGAGATCCCTTGGTGGTAGGACTTTGCATTTCAATAAACCATCTACTTGGAGACCTCTCTGTCTGCACTCTCTGTCTCCTACATGAATGGTGGGATGACCTAGGGGATACTTTCCGTACTTACACACATACGGGTAGAGCGAGCAAACGTCCACATATTGGATCGTTTCTCCTTCGACGCATTTATGGTAAGTCTTAGAGTTACCCGTTCTGCCCCCAAAGAAAGCCTGTCTTGGGTCTAGTGGGAGTGTGTTCAATATGGGGAGAGAGTCCAAGTGTTTGAGTTTTTTTTCTTTTTTTAATTTCCTAAACTCACACTCCCACATCTCGACTACTTCGTAGTCACTAAACTTAGCGATTTTGGCCTTAGTTCTCTCGTATCTTAAGTGAAGTGAGTCTGAGGGATCCTCCTTCAGAGGAGCCTCTCGATTGAACGGGAAGCATTTGGGGCATCCATGCCAGTAGCATCCATGAAACTCGTAGATGTTTTCCCTGTCAAACCCATCTACTTTCAGTTTGTTAATCTTTACTTCTTTACCCCGCCCCGCATGCTCGATCCTCACTCCACGTTTCTCTTCTTCCCAGCTCAACCACTGAATGGCAATAGCTGACTGGTTATCCACTAAACGGTAGCCGTTCTTTGGGATGAGGCCGATCGTGTTTGGTTTCAAAAAGTTGCGGCGGAAGGCCAAGTTGCAAGCACTAGCGATCGTTACAGCCTCTAGGAAAGGATCAACATTACACTCTTGGAGGAATATCGATCTGAACTTAAGGCAAGCTTGGGCCAAGATCTCCACATCAGAGATGCAATACTCCAACATTTCCTTTTGAAAATCAAATACATAGTTTTCCGCTACTCTTTCATGGTACCAGATTTTAAAGGCCTTATTGGACTTTTTAAACATTGACTCTGGGCAATAGTACTGTTTATCGGGAATAGGGCCTACATAATTTTGGTTCGCCAGAGTGTTGAACAAGTGAGGAAAGTAACCCTTCTTTCTCTCCGGAGGCAGATCAAATGACTTAGGGAGCGCAGCGAGGGCCATGGGGAAATAGTTAAGTGAGTCCACAAATCTAACGTTGTCCATTTCCATGAGAATAATTTTGCAACCCTTCATGACCAGATCGGGTGTGAATTTAGTTTTTTCAAGAACATACTTTAACAAAAATTGGAAATCAAAGCCCTGACCGTTGTGGGCAATTACACAGACATCTTTAAAACCTTTTCGGACTTCCATGACGTATTCCATGAAATCTTTAACAGGGTCAGAGTTGAAGACTCTCGTACGGTTTTTACAAACCCTGCAAAATTCTGTTTCGATACACTGGTAGCAAAACTGCTGGGAAACACACAAGTTTACTTTATGTACTTTTTGTTCGGGATCAGAGGGGAGAGACTCGTCTTGGCGAGTCTCCAGATCAAAGAAAATGAAAATGTAGTCCTTTGGTTTAGGCTTACCATCGTTCCGCTGTATGAAACATTTGTGATTTGGATCTTGGAAAGATCCGCAAGGTTTACAATAGACTTCTCCACACTTGTGGGGCGTGGATCTGTCTCTAATCCAAACTAATTTACCGCAATCAAGACACTTTTTGACAACTTTACATTTATCGACTTGGTGAGCAGTGAAACACTGTTGATTTCTCAAAGTCATATTACATTTTGAACAAACTATTCCTCCATGCTCCTCTTTGCAGGGAGGCGAGATGGTCTGACACTGAGAACAGATGTTTGAACATCTGTGCACACCTTTGTGATCATAGGGAACATGGCAAACTTCACAAAAATATTTACAAACGAAAGCAGCAGTCAAACTAGTTATTACGTTATAGTGCCCGTTGTAAAACAACAGGTTGATCTTGAATTTAGCATTTTCAACACTGCCCTCGAAATAAACGTCCCGGCCTTTATTATCATAATTGAACACGGTTATTTTGAAATCTTTCAACAAGTCTTGAAACTTCTCAAGTTCTGGGATTCCCGCACCATCCTCGGGCATCTCTACTCTAGCCCGTCGAATAAGTTCCTGAGCCCTCACGGTTTGCCTTTTTTTATCATCTTGCCTAATTGACTTGTACTGAGGATCCTTTGTTGTATGAGCGATACCTACAACCAAGGCCTTGGGGAGACACAAGTTGTCTTTATTTTTAATAACTACGATACCCTTCCTTGCTTTGCACTCCTCGTCAAACGTGTTAAAGATACCAGGTCGTACCCTCCCAGAACCTACAGGGAGATTAACTCGAGTACATTCTACTTTAAAAGTGTCAGTGGACTTGACGGATTCAGAATTTGACTGTATGATCTCTCCAAAAATTTGCCAAAGGATGTCTTCATCAATTTCACCAGCGGGTCGAAATGCGACATACCCCGGATCTCTACTTTTTAGGTTAAGACTCTGCAAAGTGAACCCGAGCTGATCATTTTCGCGGGCTTGTCCTTTCATCTCATTTACAATCTTGGCAAAACCTTGTCTGAGCCAATCTATCTCACTAGTATCAGGAGGAGGGTTAGAAAATTTGAAAATAGTTTTCGTTCCGTACAATCTAAACTTTTTAACATAAACCTGCTCGTCACTAAGTACTTCAACGGGTTGAACAACTTTAGCCATTTTACTAGTTGAATCAAACTAAAAGTTAAATATAAATTAAAACAATAAAGTGAGGTTATGTTAAGCAAAAGTAAGGTTATGTGAACCCAAAGAGAAACTTGAGTAAATACGACGATAGGCCTGGTAAAATAATAATTAAAAATATTAAAGTGAGGTTATGTCTGACTAAAAGAGTGAGACTATGAAATAGAACTATATGTTTGACTCTCAAAAGTGAGGTTAAGATATAAAAGTAGGGTTATGTTATACAATAAAACTGAGTTTAGACCTGATACACCAAATATAATACGCGTTAAATACTAACGACAAATTATAGTAGCATTTACTGTAATAATTGCACAATACTATCACAACTCACTTACCACAATAGCAGAGAATGAAGCAGCGCAAGGACCTCTGACCAACACAAAAGTCTGGAACAGAATGAATGTGGAAGGCTGTCTGCACCGGTATATATAGGCACCAACAACCAATCAGCGATCAGAACGCCTAATACGACCAATGGGGAGCGAGCTTATTCCGACCAATCACAGAGCTGTATTTTAACCTGTTACAACTGGATTTTTTAGGTGACTTACAGTAATTCAGAAACGCTACAATAGAGCAAGAAGAAGAGGGTTTGGAGAAAAACCCTTATTATTGTAGCATATATAATAGTGTAGACCATATAACGGTGAGATAGGCCAAGTTCAGGGTCATCCTGAGGATGTTTTAAAAGACTCTCACAGGTTTTATTTGATAATTACATTCAATATAATGCGTATACTTACGCATATTACGAAATGAGCGCAGAAATCATACAGATTTATTATTAATCGCTAAAGATAGCAGCAGACCTCAAAACACCACTCAACTACAGATAGGCAATGAAGTGGAAACATCTATCAGATCTCGTGTGACATGATATTATTATTTTGTGAAGAGCGTCTCGGAGAGCTCGATGTTCACCGGTCGAGATCCGGAGGTGTACTGACTATTCGATAGCTAGCGTTCTGGTATCAAATACAATGGTGGGGGTAAAAGTGTAGGATGCGGGGCAGATGGAGCGTGGCAGATGGTTACAAAGCAGCTGGCGCGGGGCAGATGGCGCGGGGCAGATGGCAGCTGGTGCGGGGGAATTCGAATAAAATATCCGTTAGTTAAAACCCACCAAGGATAACGTAATTGCTTCTGCATCAGAGGATGTTGTGGTAGACACTTCTTGTACTTGTATTTGATCAGTCGTTTCATTAGTGCCAGCTTGGTAAATATTAAAAGATGAAGATGTGTAATAAACATTATTGTCTTGTATTTGTGAATCCATGTGTACCGCGCAAGAGCTGGGCGCATAGTGATATAACGTCTGCGTGTAGGTTAGGTACTCGGCTCTTCCCCCACCACACCAGTCCCCCCACCATACCAGTCCCCCCACCAAGTTCTACATCGCACAATAACTAGTTTACATGTGTTAGTTAGGGTTTAGCTCTTAGATTGTCAAGACCTCAGCTCCGTAACTGAAAACTTCAATAATGTTTTCTCAACGCTATATAATTATAACAGTTACTATGATTTAAACCAGTGTATTCTGAGTACCCACTTGGCATATGTTAAACCAGAAATAAAGAAATTATTTAGATTTGACCTTCAAAAATCGTTGTTTTTGGCTATTACTGCTATACCCTTGGTCGGATCTGAATTCTGTTTGCACAGACTTGTTCGTCTGATCAATCCGCGTAATTTTAGTACCCACTTGACATATGTTAAACCAGAAATAAAGAAATTATTTAGATTTGACCTTCAAAATAATATTTTTTTGGCTATTACTGCTATACCCTTGGTCAATCTGAATTCTGTTTGCGTCAACTTGTTCGTCTGATCAATCCGCGTAATTTGAGTACCCATCTGACATATGTTAAACCAGAAATAAAGAAATCATTTAGATTTGACCTTCAAAATAGTTGTTTTTGGCTATTACTGCTATACCCTTGGTCAGATCTGAATTCTGTTTGCACCAACTTGTTCGTCTGATTAATCCGCGTAATTTAAGTACCCACTTAACATAGTGAAAACCAGAAATAAAAAAATAATTTAGATTTGACCTTCAAAAATCGTTGTTCTTGGCTATTACTGCTATACCCTTGGTCGGATCTGAATTCTGTTTGTACCATCTTGTTCGTCTGATCATTCCACGTAATTTGAGTACCCACTTGACATATGTTAAACCAGAAATAAATAAATTATTTAGATTTAACCTTCAAAATAGTTGTTTTTGGCTATTACTGCTATACCCTTGGTCAGATCTGAATTCTGTTTGCACCAACTTGTTCGTCTGATCAATCCGTGTAATTTAAGTACCCACTTAACATAGTGTAAACCAGAAATAAAGAAATTATTTAGATTTGACCTTCAAAATCGTTGTTTTTGGCTATTACTGCTACACCCTTGGTCGTATCTGAATTATGTTTGCACCAAAAGTTTCTCGTGAGTGAGGGCTAAGATAGGTAGTCATCCGGTTTTCGTTCCGTAAAGACTTAAGGTCGGTTTTCGCGCCATACCTTTTTGTAAGGGGTTAGGAAAAGGATAAGAAACATACTGATCAGTTAAAGTTAATCAGTGTGGGACTTAGATCCAAACACCCGGCGTCAGGCTACTGCAAACCCAAGTTTTGACCAAAGTAGTTTACAAAGAGAGTTTATATTCCAAGATTAAGTAAATTTACAACGAACACCCAAGGTCGGTTTTACAAAGGTCAACAGTATCGCTGAAACCCGGTGGGACTTAGATCCAAACACTCGGCGCCAGGCTACTGCGAACCCAAGTTTTGACCAAGGTCAGTTTTAAAGCGTGAAAGAAAAACTTAACATAGTGAAAACCAGAAATAAAAAAATAATTTAGATTTGACCTTCAAAAATCGTTGTTCTTGGCTATTACTGCTATACCCTTGGTCGGATCTGAATTCTGTTTGTACCATCTTGTTCGTCTGATCAATCCACGTAATTTGAGTACCCACTTGACATATGTTAAACCAGAAATAAATAAATTATTTAGATTTAACCTTCAAAATAGTTGTTTTTGGCTATTACTGCTATACCCTTGGTCAGATCTGAATTCTGTTTGCACCAACTTGTTCGTCTGATCAATCCGTGTAATTTAAGTACCCACTTAACATAGTGTAAACCAGAAATAAAGAAATTATTTAGATTTGACCTTCAAAATCGTTGTTTTTGGCTATTACTGCTACACCCTTGGTCGTATCTGAATTATGTTTGCACCAAAAGTTTCTCGTGAGTGAGGGCTAAGATAGGTAGTCATCCGGTTTTCGTGCCGTAAAGACTTAAGGTCGGTTTTCGCGCCATACCTTTTTGTAAGGGGTTAGGAAAAAGGATAAGAAACATACTGATCAGTTAAAGTTAATCAGTGTGGGACTTAGATCCAAACACCCGGCGTCAGGCTACTGCAAACCCAAGTTTTGACCAAGGTAGTTTACAAAGAGAGTTTATATTCCAAGATTAAGTAAATTTACAACGAACACCCAAGGTCGGTTTTACAAAGGTCAACAGTATCGCTGAAACCCGGTGGGACTTAGATCCAAACACTCGGCGCCAGGCTACTGCGAACCCAAGTTTTGACCAAGGTCAGTTTTAAAGCGTGAAAGAAAAGTACATATTTCATTAGTAAATAAAACACTTCAAAAAAACCAACATCAAACACCACAATCAGTTAAACTAACTACATTTACTAGCAGAAAACTACAAGCGTTACTCTAACATGTTTAATAATAAACATACATCCCTTAAGCTAAGGTAGCATCTCTAATATACAGTGGTACCAACTCTATACTAGAGATACTATTGCTGACAGCGCAGGCAAACAGCTAGCTAGGCTGTCGACCTGCGACTGCGAGCCCTGTGCGAGCCTCTCCTTGGTTTTATAGCCGCCAGCGTTGACGCTGCCAGACAGAGGAGAGCAGATGTCACGGCAGATGTCACGGTAGATGCCGGCGCGGCGGTGCCCCGTCTGTGTATTCAACTATGCTCAAAACGGTCTTCAATAAAGTCGAAACGTAGCACCTCTGGCGGGGACTTATCCAGGTTCCGGAGTCTTAACCGGTTCTTAAATCACAGCTATCCGGTTTTAAATATGCATATAAAAGGTGTTTATTATTCTTTTCAGAATTTGTAAGGTAAAACTTCACTATACATTGTGTAACATGTCATAGATTTGTTTTTTAAATGTCAATAACAATTTTAAAATGGACCATTATAAATTAAATCTATTATATATTCGTTGTAAATGTGTTATTCACTATAATACACTTATATCCTTTCATAAAAAGTGTATCACATATTTGATTTTTCATAAAATAAATTGTTATGTTGCATTTCTATTCATTTAGACTTATGAGGAATCATATAATTTGATATGTAAAGCAAATTAGGCAGTAAATAATAAGAGACTTATTTGTTACATTGATAAACATATCTGGTTAGTGATTATATTTTACTCGTGAAGCAAAAAGTTGAAAATAATTTTTCACCAAAAATACACGTAAAAAACATTTTTTTTTGTCTTGATTACTAGAAAAATAAATTCATGAAGCGGTTTGAGCAATAACGGTTGAATCTTTAGAGATTTTTGATTGCCTTTTTGTTTCATTTTGGAAATGTATTAATATGAACTAACAACATAATTGCAAAAGTGATTAGTGCTATTCAATACATGCAGAGTCAAACTGTATTCAAGAACTACGAGTAAAAAAAATTCAGCCAAAACCTTCAATTCAGATTTATTCAATTCAGTTATAGTTGATTACTTAAAATGGATTGGAGATAGATAGATTGGAGTCGTGTTGCGGGAATTTTACAGATTTCTCAGTTACTGTGCAATGATTCTTTTATATTGAGAAGAAACAGATGTGACAACGCAATTGGTTGGTTTAATTTCTATAATGACTGAATAAAATGAGAAATTTACATACAAAATATATTAAGGCTAAATTAACAAGTGTTTTACTACTAATCAAAACAACTTTTACTTCTACAAAGTGTTGTGTCGACCTTAGATTCATTCAACACGTGGACCACAAATCAAGGACAGACAGACATTCAGACAGTCGAACAGCTGTACCCACACCTGCTCGTACAGATTCGTACGAAATAGATACGAAAGTACGAGATACTAATAGCATTGACTATAGTCAACGCTAATAGCCTACAATATTGTAATTATAAGAAAATACAAGAACAATTGTTTTATTCATGTTTTACGTTTGAATAAATAAAGTACTCTCTTTTTTAATATGATTTAATTAAATTTATCTAAGTTTTTTTTTTTTAACTGTTTAATAAGAAACTAACACACGCTCATTTATTAACTTAGCCTGACAAAACTTGGTACGATATATTACTTCATATCGTTGTGGTCTATTGCACAAAAAAAAACAGTTTATTGGTTTATTGTTTTTGTAGCAGCAAACTTGCGTACTCAGTCCCATGTTATTCTTATGCAGAATAAGTAAAACGTTATCTCCGTTAATTATGAAGATAAATTAATAAAACTTGGTATAAAACGCTGACTATTTTGATAAGTCGAACGACCTTCTTATGGCTTCTGGTATAATCATATTGCATTTTAAAAATTTCGTAACGTTCAGGACTTCGACAATTTTACTGTTGTGGTGACTGAATATTGGGTCAGATTGGCCACTTTATCTCTTACACCAATAATCCTGTTAACCTAATGTTAAATCTTTGCATGCAACAAAATTTAATTAAATTTATTATTAACCTTTTGATGTGTACGTATGCTGTTTTACCGTAATATTGCATATCACACCTAATATGATAAGCATAGTACTAAAATGTATACAATAACATACATAATTTTTTCAGCTAGGTCTTTGACGTTTTTTGGCAATCAATTTGGTGTCAAGACACGATGCAATTTTGTTATAATATATTGATCCTACTCAAAACGCTGAGTATTTTGATAGGTCGTTCGGCAGGTTTATGCCTTACATTATTTATTCAATTTAATTGTATATGTTTTTACACGTTTAGAACATAAGGTAAGTTATAAAAAGTTTTTCATTTTTAATCTGTGTACAAAAAATCATAATTATTTAATTATTATCACTATCTAATATGTACGTAAACCGTTTTTGTCGAAATACCGTATATCTTAAATAACATGATAGCAAACTTTCTGAAATTAAAATGAGAACATGCAAACACATCTTTTAGCAACAGGACTAGCTGAATATGTCAGTGTCTATAACATGTGAAATTTTAATATTATGTACTACTCAAAATGTTGAGTATTTTGATAGTTCGTTTGGCCTTTTTATGTCCTCCATTATTATTTATATTTAGATTTAAGTGTTTTTTTTTACGTTCAGGTCTTGGGACAATTTTACTGTGGCTGTGATGTGGTTCGACTTATTTTATTTTAGTGTTAGACCTTTTTTATACTGTAATGTGGTTTCTTATGTTAAATATATGTTCGAAATATATATATATATATTTTGTTTATTATTATCCTTCTGATATGGGCAAAATCCTTGTTTGCTGAAATCGTATATCACACCCAATGTAAACTGAACTTCAGACATTACCTTACAATTATATCAAATTTCAAACAGGCATTACAGTAATATTATTAATGAAGGTCTGCATACATATAAGGTGAGACAAAAACTGAATAATACTGTAATTTCTTTGGGTAAATGAACATTAACTAATGTCTTAAAACTATTTGGAATAAGTTATTTAATACCCTTGCTTGTCTTCTCTATTAGCGAGTGAAACTTCGAGGATATTACAAACCTATAAATAAGTGAATAAAACTTGTTATTACCCAAATTATTTTTCATTTACTAATCCTTAAATTAATACGATATAATTACTAATCCTACACACAGTTATAAATGAAAGTACTAATTGTTCTTTATTATTAAATTGCTTTAACTTCAACTTACAATACTTTTTACTACATATATAATAAACCTGTATGTATTTTTGTTAAACGTTACCACTGAGAATAGACCATTCTCAATTAGATATATGTTACAAATAAATTATGCATACTGGATCGATCGAGCTAAAATTTGATTGGAAGATTGCGATTTTAACCAAAAGAACACTAAGACGCATTCGTTCATATGTTTATTTTACTGATCAGTCTTAGACAAAACAAGTTATTACACACTATATCACACGATATTGTACGTATTCAATATTATATACGTAATTTATTGTAAACGTAATTTTTGTATTGTATATGTGATAACGTCAGAAATTAAAACTGCAAAATCCCCGTGTGGAGAAAGAGACACCGACTGGTCTATAATGTAATTATGCTTTTGTTGAAAAATATAATATAAACTATAAATTAATAGCTTTCTTTGCTTAAGTCCAAGGTATTGGTGAGAAAATTGGAGAAAAATATTAGTTTTTGTATACAACCTCTCTTAAGGCCATACATTAGATAATAAAAGTGCCAAGTTAAACAAATCTTGTGTTGGTATTTCATCAGATGTGTAATTTGATTTGACTATTAATGTAAAATCACCTGAAAAAGCAATGATTTCGGGGAAAGCCAATAAAATTAATAATTTTCTTACGTTTCCCATTTATTCTAAACAGTTTCAATTAGTTAATTATATTAAGGACAACATTTAGTACTTCCATTGTTAGTAGCTAATCCCAAAACTACTAGTATAGTCTAATTAAACGACACGGGGTTAAAAAACAGTTAATTAAGCGGCGACCTTGCAATTAACCGTTTAGCTAACGAGCCCTCGTTGCAGTAAGGAAGACAAGGGGAATCCCATTTCCCAGAAGTGGATTAGGTCGGTTCCCGAGTTACCTTGACCCCCGCTGCACCGCGACTGCGAGGTTCCCAAGGTTGAGGTTAGCAGCGGGGAAAGCCATCGATCAGTGATTACAATCATTTCCGATAGAGTGCACTTTCAAAATGCGCGTCCCCTGTAATGACAGTGTTTGGTCAACCCGATGTTGTCAAAACACACACAACGAGGATCGAACTTTCGTTTAGGGGAAAGGGCTCGCGGGTTGACCCCGTTTTCATTTCGCCCTGCCAAACTTGCAGGATCGTTACCACCATTCACGTATTCCGCTTCCGGTCCGACTTAATTACCCCGTCCCCCGCCAGGTGCATGCCACTCAGCAGTTGCGATTCGTACTGCTTCTCACTCGCCGCTAGATGGGGCTGTCATTCGTAAATACATCTTCCGGCGCTGATCAGGATCGAAGGTGATCATGCAACTTTCTTCGAGAAAACATCAATTACAGACTTTTTACGGAGATAACTAACGTTCTTCCTTCATATTTCAAGTTATTGATGTAGAAGAACAATTTTTTAATAAGATCTGTATAAAATTTGTATCTAATTACTTATCAATTCGTTGATTCATTATAACTTGTAATTAAAACTATTTTGACGATCATAGATTCTTAATGGTCGCACAATATAAACCAAGTAAAATCACATATTATTCTCGTATTATTAGTTATTATAAATTGATACCCTTTCAGATGAATTGCAAAGCGACAAATCATATTTTGTTATTTCCGCGACAAAGAAAATAGTAAAATTCATAATAAAAACTAGGTTGTAACTGCAAGCCAATACACGCAAGAGGGCACCGCTAAACTGTATCGACAATAATTAACCGTAATCAAAATACTTTAAGCGAAGCCTTAAACAGCTAGGGTCTTGGTGTAACTTGTTTGACCGTAATTACAGGAAAACTATATAATGTATTTATATTTATTAGTTAACCCTCTTGCAACAAAAAATATCCGACAATTAAGATGATATTGGTATCAAGGCCAGACGGGGCGATAAGTCAAAACACACACACACACACACACACACACACACACACACACACACACACACACACACACACACACACACACACATGCCTGTGTTCTCACACGCGCAAACGCGACCACACCCTCGGGCGGTCCTAGACGCATAATTACACTTAAGTAGTAATCAGACAGCGCAATTTGCATTCTCCGGACTGGTTCCATTGGGCAGTTTAGCTGCTAATAAAGCAAACTACATCATAACAAGAGCGGATGCGATATTGAGACTTATTTATCGAAACTGGAGGACGCCGGCGGTTGAACAAGATAATTAGCTCTTCGCGACAAGACAAGTGCCGTAAAAAGTGCCTGTAACCTCTAGCCCCTAGCCCACGTGTTTTTTGTGTTCATGACTACAATGTAGGAGTAACTCAGGGTCCGATGCCGGGACCGATTATGTTCTTACGCTTTATTGACCGTTTATACGAAGAAGTGTCCCGAAATATAAAATGCTACAAATGATTTTACTTTTGGATATTTGTATATCAATATCACATATATGCCTGTCAATTTAAAAGTAAGGTTGATTGAACTGTTAAAGTATTCAGACGTTGCCATAGATCAATTGATAATATTTTGTCAACAATCTTGGAAAATGACGGCTGGAAATTGTTATACATCTTAACTGCTTGTTAATTGTTGAGTTTACAAAGAAGTGTTTAAAATGAATGTCGTTTATCTTGTGATTTCATCTTTAATTTTAGCGAATTTCCCCTATAGGGAAGAAGCTATTACCGTAGGTCTCATGGTAAGACTTAAGCCCGAGACCATGATAACTTTTCATTTTGAGGTCCCCAGATGCCAAAAACACCATTCGTTCAAATTTTTATATATGTATATATATATATATATATATATATTTATATATATATATATATATATGTGTCCGTAAGGACGAGTACTCTCGTAAAAAAAGGTCCGATCTTAATGAAATTTGGTACAAATGTGTAAAGTACCATTTATTTGAACGAGTTCGAAAACCAGATGAATCGCACCATCCGAAGGGGGTTTTTGGGGGGTTTTGTACCCCAAAAATGTGTTTTTTGGGGTTTTCACATGTAATTATAATTTAAATCAAATTTTAATTTTCACCATTTAATTCAGCTTAAAAAAAACAAACAATTTGGTATTTTGATCATTGCTCTACGTCAATTGATTACCGAGATATTGAAAGTGCTAAACACAGTACGTTGTCTAATGTTATTTTTATGGAGAAAAAGAAAAATTGTATATCTCGCTTATTTATGAACGTAAACTGGCAAAATTTGGTATATGGCTTTATTTGGTTGTGGTCTATTGATATTTGCACAAAAATTCATTTTTTGCCCGATAGTTCCCGTAGCAGCAAACCTGCATACTCAGCCCCATGTTATTCTTATGAAGAATAATTAACGTGTTATCTCCTTTAATTATGAACATAAATTAATAGAACTTGGTATGTGGCTTTACCTAGTTGAGTTATAATGATATTTGTATAAAAGCCCATTTTTTAGTGTTCCTTATTTCAGCAAACCTGCATACTCAGCCGCCATGTTATTCTTATGGAGAATAATTAAAATGTCATAAATCGTTTATTTATGAATGTATATTGATGAAACTTGGTATGTGGCTTTATGTGGTATTAAGATAAATTAATATGCATTTGAAATTCTCTGAGTATGCAGGTTTGCTGCTACGGGGGTATTTAGTATATCCTGGAGTTTTATTCAAAATTAAGTTCACTGACATATGTTTCTTCCACATGATGATATATTAATTAACACTGCATTTTATCAAATGAATACGGGGAAGCGAATATTTTTCTACTTACAGTTTTATTAAATGCTATATCTGGCTGTCTTGCTAGATTTGACTTAGACTCTTTCCGTTCCTTATGCATTTAAATATAGGTAATAAAAAGTTAACTCAAAAAAATGCGCTTTACATTGATTTTAAAGTGACAGTCTTTATTGAACGACCTATAAATTCAATCTCTATATATAATTCCGTAAGTCAAATTTTTGTAAAGAAATTGTGAGTGACTGGATGGCCGTAGAAGGATGGGAGGGGTATCATTTTAAAGGTCTTGACGTGAATTTTGAGGGAAAACTATTCATTTTTCTTATTTTTTTACCATAAATTCGCAACAGAATAAAACTTTTCCCATTAAAACAACATGGGGTTTAATTTGTTTACATCTTTTGAAATTAAAACAGCTGTGCCACAGAGTTAAATTAGCCTTTGATATTGATACCAGCTGTACTTATTCAGTTTGTTTACTTTTAAACTACAGCAATGTATAGTTGTTTAGGAATGGACATTTTATTAAAAACATAAGACAGTATAATAATATTATATTATAATGCTAGAAAATCAGTGCTTATTTATAAATGACCAATGAAGGTTGATAAAAAATTTATGTATTTTGGTTTTTTAGGGGCTATCGCCCCTTCAAGCCCCTAGTAACAAATAAATTGGATGGTTAAAAATAGACATGAAAAGAGTTTCCCTATATTACTACTGTGTCAATAATTAACTCCAGAGGCTGGGAAGAAAAGCATACTTCCGGGCTAGTTTTTTATTTTATTTGAAATATATTTTTAAAGTAACTATGCCAGGCGCGGCGCGCCGTGGGACATAGCACCTTTGGCTATCCGAAGCCCAGTACACTGATTAAAAAATTGTATCGGAGGGTTGTGAGGTTTTTATATATTCATATTGTAATCAAAATTAGCTATCCGATACGCCGACTCGGAGGTAGATCAGACTAACATTGAGCTTTTTTTATGAAGTTATAACCGTGTTTTGGACGGTTGTTTGAGCATTGCAAAGTGTTATAAAACGTAGTTCAAATAAATATGTCACAAAATTTGTATTTAAACCCGAACAATAACCACTATATATTTAAACTTAATTATTCATGTAAATTTAACACCAGAAATATATTAATATATCATTTGTCACTATTCTCTCGTAAAGACTCTTCTTGACGTCATTTTCAAGCTTATATTCATTGGTGATAGAAAGTTATATTAAAAGCGTTTATATAAGTTCGGTATAACTTGGGAAATTACTGTGGGGTAAGGAAAATATTGAAATCAAAGTATTGTTAAGGTGTTGGAAAATTTATATATAGTGTTTCTGTCATTTAACGTGCCAACCGTTAATACTTATTAAGATCAAGGATTTTGTAAAATAACGCAAGATTTATACTTTATAATTTTTTATGCCATGTACATTTAATTTGAACACACAAACTTATACAGCAGTATTTGTGATGTACTTTTTCATTAATTTATTAATTTACCTGGCCGAAATTCAAAACATTTTAAAGTTTGTTTTAGTTTTTTATTTTTTATGAACAATTGTAACATATATACCAGACATAAAGTATAAGTTATTGTGTTTCTTTATTCTAGATCTTTTTTGCGACACCTAACGAAACCCATTCTAGTTATTATAAAAATACCAGGAAATCAAGTTTACAAGAAAGCTTGTCGTAAGTGCGTGTGTTTCAGCTATTGCATATCTAAGTGTAAAACATATCAAATGAACCGTCAAAATAAAAATACAAGAGTATTACGTCGACACCGTATTAAATTACTTTTGCGACGCGGCGAATGTAGTAGAGTGCATCTGCCCCACGGACATCTGCCTTTGCACCTGCTCCTCTGTCGGCTATAAAAGCGAGGGTCTGGCTGCAGTAGTCTCACAGTTTTAGGCTGGCAGCCTAGCTAGCTGTTCGCCTTAGCTGTCTGTAATAGCATCTTTAGTATAGAGGTGGTACCCCTGTATACTGAAGATTCTACTTTAGCATGTTAGTTTGTTATGCATGTTAGTTTATTTGTTAGATTATAGCTTGTAGTTTGCTGCTATAAGATGTAGTTAGTGTTGCTGTTTGTAATTATTTGTGGTGTTGGTCTTTGAAGTGTTTTATTGACTAATTAAATATGTACTTTTCTTTCACGCTTTAAAACTGGCCTTGGGTCAAAACTTGGGTTCGCAGCAGCCTGACGCCGGGTGTTTGGGTCTACGTCCCACTGGGTTTCAGTGATACTGCTGACCTTTGCAAAACCGTCCTTGGTTGGTCTTTGTAAAATTAACTTTAACTAATCAGTATGTTTCTCATCCTTTTCCTAGCCCCTTACAAAAAAAAAGGTATGGCGCGAAAACCGACCTTATGTCAATACGGCGCGCAAACCGGTTGACATTGCCCATCTTAGCCCTTACTCACGAGAAACAGATTCAATCAGTTTGCTTATTTTTGGTTAAATTTAAGGGGATCTTGGTCAGGTAATTATTGTACTTCGGTTCGTAAAACTCTGACACCTACACAGTGATGAACGTCCTTGCGGTTTCAGAGTGCGCGACTGTTGTTAACTGACCATTTTGCTTTTATTTATTTATTTATTTTTTTGGGGGAGGGGAGGGGATAACTTTTCGGGGGAGAGGATAGCGTTCCGTTATCAGGTTTATGCCTATAATTGCGAGCATTAAACTAGGCCTCTTCTCCTAATACAGAGCGGGGAATAGAGCAGTTTGTGGTCAAAGTGAGAATCACTTACTGCTCTATTCCCCGCTTTGGCAAAATGTTCAGATGACCTTAGGGACTTAGAAAATTCAGAAAATTCTCGTTTCTTAAAATAATGGAAGATATGTATTGATTTTTCGGGAGAGATTAATGTTTAGTTATTACAGAATTCAGATCCGACCAAGGGTATAGCAGTAATAGTTAAAAACAACTATTTTGAAGGTCAAATCTAAATAATTTCTTTATTTCTAGTTTAACATATGCCATATGGGTACTCAAATTACGCAGATTGATCAGAGGAACAAGTTGGTGCAAACAGAATTCAGATCCGACCAAGGGTATAGCAGTATTAGCCAGAAATAACTATTTTGAAGGTCAAATCTAAATAATTTCTTTATTTCTAGTTTAACATATGCCAAGTGGGTACTCAAATTACGCAGATTGATCAGAGGAACAAGTTGGTGCAAACAGAATTCAGATCCGACCAAGGGTATAGCAGAAACAGCGAAAAAACAACTATTTTCAAGGACAAACCTAAATATTTTCTTTGTTTTTGGTTCAAAGTATAACATGTGGGTACTTCAATTACACGGCTTGACAAAATGAACAAGAAGGTGCAATCTAAATTTAAATCTAACCAAAAGTATAGCATCCGTAGCGTAAAAACAATGGTTTGAAGGACAAGGTAACGTTGTGGTGGGGGGTAGGTGGCTATCATACACAATAACGCTACATCATTATTCTTCCAGCTCTTAACGGATGAACATCTACCTAGAGGGTCTGAAAAATGTCGCAGTTTTACAGGAACATGAAGAAGGTGACCTTCAGTAGTCCCCTTGACACTACATTCTACTTCCCTGACAATGAAGACAGAAGGTCTACGCTTTTAATGGACAATGAGCGGTTTCGTCGAAGAAAAATCGAGGTTGAAACACTTTTAGCCAGTTGTTTGCTACGCAAAAAGCACCATATGAATACATGCACCGGTTTAGATCATAGTAGCTGTTATACTTATACAGCGTTGAGCAAACATTATTGAAGTTTTCAGTTACGGAGCTAAGGTCTTGACAGTCTAAGAGCTAAACCCTAACTAACACATGTAAACTAGTTATTGTGCGATGTAAAACTTGGTGGGGAGACTGGTGTAGTGGGGGACTGGTGTAGTGGGGGGACTTCCATCTGCCGCGCACTTGCCACCTGCCGCCTGCCATCTGCCGTCCGCCATCTGCTCCGCCCCACCTCACTTTTACCCCCACCGTTTTGTTTGATACCAAAACGCTAGCTAGCGAATAGTCAGTTCACCTCCGGCTCTCGACCGGTGAACATCGAGCTCTCCGAGACGCTCTTCACAAAATAATAATAATATTATGTCACTCAAGATCTGATAGATGTTTCTACTTCATTACCGTCAGGTAGTATTTCTACCTGACGGTAATGAAATGGAAACACCTATCAGAACAGATCGATGTCAAAAAAAAACAACATGGAGTCTGCGCAGGGATCAAAGTATCTACCTTCTTTCAACAGGAAAAAACACGATGACCGCAACTCTCCGGGATCATCAACTTCGATTATAACCAACAACGGCGGAAGATTCGTATTGTAATTAAGAACAAACATTGTAAATAAAATAAAGTAATTTTTGAAATAGTACTACCTCGCACTCGTATCATTCGATTGTTTTCATTAAATTTTTTATATCGATTAACCTATCGAATCACAATCGAATTTTACGCGTGTGAGGTAGTACTTTTTTTTAAATAACCTCCCCGTGACCCTGAACTTTAAACTTTCCCTCATTACGTCACGAAACCGCCTACGTCACTGGCTCAGCCTCAGATGACGTATATATTCACTCAGCCCATGCGGTCAAGTGACGTGTGACGTCACTTTTTAATATATCCTAGATTATATTTATATAATGGTGTAGCTGTAAAGTATATGTATAATATTGTGTATACATTGCCATATGATAGTATCAATCGCATAGAGTATATAATAGTCGAACCATGGAACATATATACATATAATTTACAGTATATAATATATATGTATATATAATGGTGTATATGTAAAATAATGTATCATAGAGCATAGGTTGCCAGAACTGAGCAAAATGAGTTAAAATTTAAAAAGTGAGGTTAGGACATTTGGCGGGAAATAAAGTGCCATGGGCGCCGCCATCTTGGAATGACGTCACTACAAAATGCTGGCTTCTGATTGGCTTGCTATAGTGGGGCGTATCCTACTTACTTCATATTTTTAATCTAAAACCACAACCTAATTCCCTAAAATGATTTAGTGGATAAGAAATATAAACAGTGGATTTAGTCTGAACGAATATAGACAGGCCGTCACAAATAAGTGGCCAGCGAACTCCTAACATAAATCCCTCAAGACCAAACGACTTTGAAACAAGAAGTGGTAAGATGAACCAATCTTTGTAGAGCCTTTCCCACTGAATTATTCATAGCGGCAAAAGTCGGCCTTACACTTTGTCCTTACTTTTAGTTCGTCGTTATTGATAAATTTCAAAATCGATCAGTTTTAGTGACTCTTATTCCGAGCAATTTTATGGTCTAATCAAAGACTAAATAAAACTATTATTAACACATTGATTAGGTAAGCTAATATTTACTATATCAAAAGACAATCAAATTGCAGTGAAGTTTATTAAAAAAATTCTATCTATATTTTCAAATTTTGTTAACTCTCGTAATGTCTACAAACTACGGCGGATTCATCGTATTTGAGGATAGAAAGGTAGAATAAGATCAAGATGTATATAAGAGAGGTGTGTCCATGATCAGCTGATGTAGATGTGTGTGCATGATCAGCTGTGATGTAGATGGGCTCGCAATAATAGTAAACAAACAATGTCTCTAACACAAAACTTACATTTCTCCAGACTGAACAAGAAAGTTTGCAGCCATGCTATTGGCTGCGCTAGCGTAGCGAGCCCATCTACGTCACACCAGCTGATCATGCACACACCTCTCTTTAATACATCTTGGAATAAGATAACAATTTATCACAATAAAGAGTGACATATCTGATAGTTTTGTTGACAACAGAGTAGAGGAAGGTGGATATTAAGTGGAATGAGGGTTTATAGTATTTTAGTATCGTGTAGTGGAGTGTAATAATTACGGTGTGATATTTGCACTTACGTTGTCTATGTAACATTTTATGTTATAGAATGTATGTAGAATTTAAATTATTTGATAGAGAAAGGGGTGGTTTTCTATAACGGGTGAACATTTTTAAAAGTCCACTGATAAACCAGAGACAACAAGTTCTCGAGTAGTACCAATCAGCAGTACGTCATCACATCCATTCGCAGGAATTGTGCCAGTGTAAAGTTTAAAGTTTGGCTGTCATAACTCGTCTCTGGGTTCACAGATAATCATAAACTACAAACTATGTTGTAGTGATCACTGAACCTTGTACCACTTATCTAATTAAGATGGAATAATCATTGGGTAACTCAACCCACACGACGTCAGCTCTCAGTATTACATTGGTTGTTTTTACACTGCTCTTTTTTTAAACTCGCTAGCTTCCAAATCTCTATCCTAGATAGTTTTTAATCACAATGTAGTGTATTTATTGTTTAGTTAGTAAGCCATACAATTACTTTAATCCACTAAGCTGAGAACGAGACAAATTATGTAATAAAATGTATAACTGATCGAAATTACACTAACGCTGGATGTTCATAAATATATACCGTACCGATATATAACATTTTATCCTTGTTACCTTTGTGTGAGACGAAAGATAGTTAAACAAACACTATAGAATATTAAAACGTGAATAGGACTACATGTCGAGTGTTTAGGATATAATACATCTCGCTGCATCTAATTCCGTCCATGTTTAAGACAACAGTTTTAAAAGTATAGACAGAAGTTTGTTTTTGATTACTTTGACTGACTAAAACGCATTAAATCTAGTGTGCAATAATTAGACTGTGGAATTTTGCATTTAACAAATAATCACTAAACTCATTTATAGATTACATCGTAAAGTATCGAAGGAATTATTAACTTACTTTATAAAAGCTTAAAAGGCCTGTGTTAATCTTTTCTTAAGTGACCAGAGAACATCCGCCTAAGCTGGAGCGTCAACAACACAGCGCCGTAGCTTAATACTAACATGATGTCACTTTACATAAGGCCCTTGGTTAATCGGATTGGCTTATTTAGCAACACATATTTTCCATGTACTTACTACAGCTTAAAATTAGCCTAAATTAGTTTGTTTTTAATGAAACATTCAAAATGTAAATGCTTCTAACGTTATAATATTATGAAGAAATCACATTTCATTCCATCCAATTTTTTGTTCTTGTTATGAGGAATTACAATTAATACGGCGCGGTGTATTATCACGGCCCTACAAAAATAAAATATTATAAATTGAATAATACATTTTTTATAGCGTAAAACAAATGCTATAGTTTTTAAACACTCAATATTTTCCCCCCTTAAATGTAATAAAAGTGTTGGTTATTTTATTTTAAGGGAAGTTTTTTTATTATTTTATTTCACAACCAGCTCCGTCATCCCTATATTTTAAAAATACACGTACTTTTAAGTACTCCACGTTTAGGCTTCGTCTATGCAACTGTCTACGCTGATTCTGCTCTTATAACATTTTCCAGTGGGTCACTGTATTTTTTTGACATTCTTTTGTGGTTTTTAGGCTTATGTGACACCAATGGTTAGATGTAAGCTGTTTTTACATTTATTTGTAAATTTGTATTGATTTTTTTGTGTTTTGAAAATAACTGCCTTACACAACCGACGAATCCTACTACAAGTAAAATGTTTAAGGAAAATAAAAGTTCTTAATCTCGTACTTATAACTTTTCAATTAAAATAAAATAAATAAAAGGTTTTATAAAAAGTTAGGTTAATAATGTTAGGATTTTGTTATTTTTTCGTGTAAAATATTTGTTTATAGTGATATTTCAATTTATTATGAAATTTTAAGCAGCATTTTTCGCTGATTTAGTAGCAAAGAGAGAGAGGGAACAATTTATTTCATTGTTTACACAGCCCACTAACTTTACAGCCCGGTCGTCACTCACGTTGCTGACCTCAGCGTCACGTAGGCCCGCGGTTGGGGTGGCTGCAACACTATGTCACTGTGGTGGAACAAGCAAAGAACATGTTCAAACCACAACCAAATTAAATAATGGAAAGTTTGAATCATTTCAATATTAATGAATGTCATTTTTATTTTAATTAGTAAAAATACATTACCTTTCTTAAGACGTAACATTTTTTCTCATTCTTCATATCAATGGCAATTTCCTAACTCATTTGCCTGTGATAGCGGCATAAAAGGTTTGCAATAAAATAACATATTTTAAGATGTATAAGACTATTTTAAGATGATTCAGGGTAATAGAGAAATCGTTGCAAAAGAAAGTGTCCTAGTTTCTCCTATAGATTTGTTTTGAATCACATCCTACTTTTTACTCTTCAAAGTAAACCATTGCCAAAAATTCACTGTCATATTATCCGAGCACACAACCAACTATAAAGTTAGTTAAACACATTGAACATATTGAATATTTGTCTTATTTGTCTTAATTTCATTTTATTAATTTTATATTAAGTAAACCCTCAGATGTTACAGTTTGTCGATAAATATAATGCTAAACCCAACAACCATTTATTTATATTAGTGTAATTATTATTTTGTAAAACTGGCTACACTACTGGATAAAGTTTCCAGAACTATTTCTCGCCATTTTCATGTGAATGTAATGTAATGTTTGTGGGAAATATATTTAATTTATTAATTTATAATTGTTTAGATAAGACATTAATTCTTTCATGCACGTAGAATAATTTTTTATTTACCAGAACAATGTCTCGTTAAAACAAGAATTTAATACTCGGTGTTAATTTTCAAGAGCAATAATACTGAAATATATTAATCAGGTTTATATAAAACCCCTAAGTTTCATTATTTATGGGCTTGATCTAAAATTGAAAATATTACATAGTATATTAAAATCACCCATAAAATCAGATTCATAACATCATGTAATTATCCAACTAAAAATCAAAACTTCTAAGATCATTAATTTAAGATTTAAAACTAATTTTCACGTTTAAATTCAAAATAATTAAAATAATTGAACTACAAATCTGTTAAGGACTTTGGATTAAGGTACAAGGGCTTGACCTTTACAATTACCAAATCACGAAATACCGAAAATGTTATTGCATTAAGAAGCATTTGGTTCAAACACACTTAAACCGGAATTAACTTGGTTAGCATCCTCCCTAAGAAACTTGTCCAGAGATTCTAGGTTAATGTCGCAACCCAAACTAGCTAGCAACGCTTATTTAACAGAACCAATGTCTCACCGCTAGCTGTGTTTAACGTCTTGTTCTCAATAGTACCTTTGTTTAGTTTTATTAAGTATATTTTTAAGATCAATTTAAAAAGTTTAAATAGTTTTAAACACTACGTAATCCAATGTTGTACTTTACTCGTAATGGATTTATAGTTTCCTATGATTACACGGAGTAATGGGGACACATATTGTATGGCACAATGTGCTATGTATACTTTCAAGATATAATTATTTGTTTCTTTGATAAACCAACGTCAATCAATTTAAATTAAATCGACAAAACCAGTGTTTCAAAGTCAGGCACTCGTTGCATCTAAAGACACAAATTCAGCTTTCCTGCTTAAAACATTATAAATTAATTATTGGACACAACAATTTAGTAGTTTACATAATCCATCACCAGGATCCATTTTACTATTTATTGTTTACTGGTTGAACTGTAAAATAAATGTAATATTCTGATATTGTTATCTTTGAAGAAAATTCAGTTCAAGCTACATTCAGAAACAATAAAAAGTAGATCTGGAAGTGAAATAAACTGAGGTATAAAGTGTATGTTACGATATAATAAACACTTATGATGTGTATGTCAATTTTATTAATAAATTTCGCATACATTTAGTGCTTTAGACTCTTTCATATAATTTATGCTAGGTTCTACGATGGTTTTAATTTTGAATTTCATACTTGTTTCATAATTCTAATTTATTTAATTTTTAAAATGTATTTTTCGTCCTGTCTATTTATTTACAATATAATAAAACGAGTTCGCACGCAGCACGCTGACGTGAGGGAAGTGAATTTCCACATACAAAACTTTTAAAACGCAAAACCATTGTAAAAAATACATTTATTCCAATTTTGTTGAAATATGAAAACACTGATTTTTTTGGCTGTTTTGATGCTCCTGATTTCATTTACCCGCAATGCTAGGAATACAATTTTGTACATTTTAAGGTTAAGAGAAGGTCCAGTCAGTTTTTAAATTAGGTGCGAGGTTGCTGGGTGTGATACAAATAACCGACACATGTAAAACATGCTTTTCTAAAGTAAAAAACCCATAAGACAATGTACTGTGTTTAGCCGATATACATTTTCTTTAATGACTCGGTAAAAATATAAGCTAAAATGACGAGAGACGGCTTAAAACTTTCGCTTCACTAATTCCCATCTTAATACATGCATTAATTTTACGTCCGGGGCTTTTCTGACCCTTTTGGGGCCCAAAAACGTCCGTTTCCGTTTGTTTTTCCGTTTGTTTTGCCCAACGATCTTGTCCAACTGACTATAGAAAGGAACGTCCCTACCAATTTGAAGTAAATCGGACAAAAAATGCGACCACTAGAGTGCAAACACATATACAATTTTGAACGACTCCCTAAACGTGTTCTGGGGGTAAGGTTAGGGACTTCTATGGTGGTCCCGGGCTTAAGTTTATCCGTGCGGGTCATGCTAATAGTTCACTTTCCATAGGGAAATCCCCAATAATTACTACTTTTTACATTTTGCAGGGACTTAAGAACATTGCTTCAATTTAAAAACGACACTTCTTACCAAAAAATAACGTTAATTTACAAAACTTATATATCTGTTTCCAGACTTTTTAGCGAATTTCTCCTATAGGGAAGAAGCTATTACCGTAGTTGGCATGGCAAGACCTAGGCCCGGGACCATGATAACTTTTCGTTTTGAGGTCCCCAGATCCCAAAAACACCATTCGTTCGAAACTATATACATATATATGTGTATCCGTGGGTGCAATAACCCTCTTAAAAAAGGTCCGGTATTGATAAAACTTGGTACAAAGGTGTAAAGCAACATTTATGACTTTAAATTTGAAACCCAGACAGATGGACCCGAAGTAGTATTTTTGGGGGGTTTTGTACCCCAAAAATTGATCTTATGAAGTTTTGACATATAATATTTAAAGTCTAATTTTAGTTTTCACCGTTGAATTCAGGTTTAAAAAACACACAATTTGGTGTTTTGATCATTTCTCTACGTCAATTGGTTAAGAGATATTGAAAGTGCTGAACACAGTACGCGCTATTCTTATGAGAAAAAACAAATCTCGCTTATTTATGAATTATACTAACGAAACTTGGTATACGGCTTCATCTAGTTGCGTTATATTGATATTTCCACAACAAAATCAATTTTTAAAGATAATTCCCGTAGCAGCAAACCTGCGTACTCATCCCCCATGTTATTCTATGAAGAATAAGTCAAATGTAATGTCTCCCTTAATTATGGACATAAATTAATAAAACTTGCTATGAGGCTTCACCTTGTTGAGTTATATTGATATTTGCATAAAAATCCATTATTGTGATCCTCTTTGCAGTAAACCTGCGTACTCATCCCCCATGTTATTCTTATAGAGAATAATCAAAATGGTGTATATCGCTTATTTATGAAAGTGTATTGATGAAACTTGGTATGCGGCTTCACCTAGTTGAGTAATATTGATTCTTACATGAAAATCCATATTTTTTGTTCTTTTCTGTAGCAAACCTGCGTACTCATTCCCAATGTTATTCTTGTAGAGAATAATTTAAATTGTATATATCGCTTATTTGTGAATATATTTTTATGAAACTTGGTATGCGGCTTTAAGTGATATTAAGACATATATTATGCATTGGATATTCGCTGAGGACGCAGGTTTGCTGCTACGGGGTTACTTTAATCCGGGAACGTATTGCACCCTACAACAACATTCGATGGAGAATTATAAAATATGTATTTTTACTGATTTATATTATTTATTTACAATATAATAAAAACGAAAGTCACAGAAATTTTAATCTCTTAGACCTTAAATCTGAGAACAACATTTTATATTAAATCTCTAAAATAAAACGGAATAAGCTATTTAATAAGTCTACAAAAATATTTTAAATTTCACAGCCAGCATATTTATAACTAAATAATTCAAGTTGTACACATACTCATTATTCCAGGGTCGCCCTATGATCCCAGTTCATACAAAACACTACAGTTATAATCTCATTCTCAGCTTACACACAGGACTTCTAAACCCTTCCCACCTATTGTACTTTGAAACCCTCGGAAAAATTTCCAAAAGTTACAGTTTTTAATTTTAAAAACTCCAAATTTACCTCGAAAATTGAAAATTTTAACATTGGGCTTATGGATTTGAAACAGTATTAGAATACTTTAACCTTCTCACTTTCAAACTAGACAATAAATGTACCAAATCTGAACTCTAGCATGTTGAGACGTTGGGGAATTAGTGATGAGGGAGTGAGGGCTTTGTATTTTAAAGGTAAAATATGCACAATTTCGAAGAAAAATAAAAGTGCAAATTAAAAAAATTAACCTAGTAAAATCTAAACACAAATATTAGTTTTAAAATATGAAATTTGTTGTAAAAGTCAATACAATTAACTAAGCATTATCTTCATTTAAATGTACATTCAAGCTAATAACAAAACCCTACATACTTTTAATTTGATATGAGAAAAATACAGAATACTAAACATTTTATATGTTGTAGAAAAACCAAATACAGTGTTAGATTATTTAATTTTTTAAATAAAATATGAAAAATAAGGTCTTGTACATGCTTGTGAATTTGTTGTACATGTACTTACAACATTTTGACAAGTTTTGTTATTAATTTGTTTTATTTAAATACCTGCAAGTAATAATATATCCTCAATGGGGTATTCTTAAGATCAACCGATCCTGTATTGGTTATAACTTGCCAGCCAACAGATTTATGGGACATTCTATGGGCATAAAGCTATTTTGTAACAAAGTGAAATTTTCTTTTCCCAAGTTTGGACGTGTGATGGTATTATAGTATGTTATATTTTTGATTCAGTATGTGTCCATTCATATAACATAGCTAATCGATGAATTGATTAAACTGTTTAAGTTTTAGGTAATTGTTAAAACTGAATGCCACTATTAATTGTCCCGCATCAATTACCTGGCTCGTTAGACCTAATTTCCACGTGAAATCGTCCAGTGGAGGTAGTTTGTCAAACAGTTTACCTCATGTTGATTCAGGTGTAGACAGTGCAAACTCGATGATCGGACCGAGAATTATACGCAACAATCATAGTTGGTACGAAGCTGTATTAGGTAACGTATATGTAAATTAACTAGTTTTGAACTATAGGAACTTTCAAAGTGGAGCTTGAAAGCCACTGATGACTGTTCCGAATCAATGTTATGACTCATTAGGCACACCCTTTTTGTTAAATCGTCCATCAATAGCAATTATTCAAACAATTCATCTTCTGCTGGTTACATTTTATAAAATATAACTTGATTATGTTATAATCAATGTAATCCCCACCCTGACAAGTAATTATTTACTAGTACTGTACAACTTGGACTGCAATGGCTCACTCCTCGCTTTTCTAGGTACGTTCTATGCACTAATCTGTAATCCGTGTGGATGGTTAAGGTAACAAAAATATAGTCTGCCAATGTTAAAATAAAATAAAAATTCCATATTCATTACTAATACTTTAAAGACACTCTTCTTAGGGCCGCTCAACATTACAAGGCACCCTGGCGCAGCCACTCATAAGAGACGGTGTTGGACAAACATGATGAAACAAAAATTACGTGCAACGATTTCTTCCCGCAGTAAGCTCCCAAAGTGTGCGGCCACACTTACTGATTATTTTTATGAACTAAAAATGAAAACACCAATTAAATATTGCTAAACTGTTTTAAGCTACAATATTCCAATCAATGATCCAATGACTTTCGGAACCAACGCCATAAAATTACAAAAACTGCAACTACAACAAAATTAAAAAATCTTAAATAAACGACATCAATCAACAGTCAACAGAGCTTTTAGTAACGTAATTAAAAAATGCAAAACATGTTTATTAGAAATTAACTTAGAAATATCAGCGTTCAATTTGAAAAATATATAAATATCTGTTAGGAATCCCTAAATACAAAATCACGACCCTTAAATCCTAAACCTAAATCCCCAGAAGAGAGAGAATCAGGTAATCAGAAAATAGATAGTGATGTCGGTCAAATTTGTTTCCGTACTTTACCATTGCCTTTTGACTAATATTGAAATATATTAATAATTTAAAATTTAAATAACAAATGTTATTACTAATTTTGATTCAGTTGTTAACACCAACATTATCTGTGTGTTATTATAGGAATTATGAACTTTACGAACTATAATGTACTTAACTAGAATTTGCATCTATTAATCACTGTATGGCATTTTTGAGATAGATTAGACCTAACGCATGGTATTGGGTGTTTTTAACAGACAAAATGAAGTACTCATAAAGGCTGCACTTACGAACATGTACGTACCACTTAGTGGGACATAAATAATAAGCAAAGGGGGTTAGTGTATAATTTTAATTTAAGATGGTGGATTTGTATGGTTCGAGTCAAAGAGTTGCGTAAAATACACCGCAGCCACCTTATTCAATATGTAAAATCACGCATTTCTGTTGCCAACCCGTGACAGCGTAGGGTCAAGATGTGGAGACTACTATACCCAAAATTAAGTCTTTAAAATTAAAAGATTACCTTACGAATTTGTAATTTGTTTTGATTGTTAGAATATTTTACAATGTTTTAGCATGCACCTAATCTGGTAGACCATTAAATACAATTTTGCTCGGATGTGTATGTGGACCGTGAGACTTAAAGGTTCGATCTCAAACCCTATACCTAATAAATTGTAGGTGCAATGCAACTTTATAAAACCACACTACTGACCATTTCAAATGAGAAACATTTTACTCGGAAAAGGTCCCTTCTGAATGTTCTAAAACTAAGTGGATTTCTCGAGTTTTCTAGTACATGTTAGTTGAACTACGAGGAAATTAGTCTGTAAGTTTACAATTTGAGCCAGTCCTCGCACTTTGGACGTAACTATTTTACGTCAATATTGATATTGATTGCCTGCCAATGAACAGCTTTCACCAACTACATTGAACTTGGATTGATTGAAGTTTGTTTAATCATTACTATTACTAGAAGGTAACTCTTGTTTTTGATTGTGCAATATCCAATAACCTATACAAAAGGTTTTATAGTATACGTGTTTTTCTTTTTAACCAGAAACAAAAACCACTCACTAAATATGGTGCAGTTTGCAATAATGAGTGAATATCTTTGATGTTGACCTTATAAAATTTGCATGCTTCAGGAAAGTAATATAACTATAGTATCAAAACAAAATTTTTAACTTAACCAGGTAAGACATTGTTTGTGTTAGATAAGCGTTCCGAGCTACTTTGGGATGCGTCATTAACCTAGAATATCACAAGTTTCAAGGAATGTTTCTCATTGGGAGGACTAATCCTACCTTATTCCTGTTTAAGGAGATTAACCATTTATAACATTTAACACTGTAGTCCCTTATTAACATTTAACAACTTTGGTTTTAGTGTAGTTAAAAAGTTCTGACTTCTACAGTATTTTGTTACTTTAATTACATAATTAAATGCTTTATATAAAATAATGTGAACTTTTTCAGCTATATTCTCAGATACAAATTAGATAAATCGTGCAGTAAAACCAACGCTAAACGCTTGTTAACGTGAGTCAGTAACACATTACTTTTGACGACTGACAGAGTAGCTCTTGCTTATTAGACAAGAAAGATTATTATGTTTGGGTTGTCCGTCAATTTACATCTTGCTTTATTTGAATGAAAGGACTTATTTATGTGTTTACTAATTAGTTTCAATAAAAAAACCGTCGCTTTATTGATTAAAAGTAATTGTCTTTCAACATAAAAGCGCCTAATTCACAATACCGGAGAAACAAGGAAAGTTTCACATTAAGACAATTTCCCATACATCTAGATGATTTTTTACAATTGAAGGTTTTGGATTGTTCCAGATGCGTTACAGTATACTAGAAGAATGGTTTAATCTGGAAAAATGTCTTTCTATAAGAAAAATAGTTATATTTAACCTGGTGTTAACAGCGTAAGTAAATTTGCAGGGTGTTGATTACGATTATTTGAAAATGTAGGAAAACTTGCGGTTTGATTACACACGCAGCATGTAGTCTGTTTGTTCCACTACAATGGCATGATATTGAAACCACATCACCCGCAGATCAACACAATACTGTGGTTAGGCCCCATTGGTAGTCTGACTGAGTGAAAAAAGGAATAGGTTATTTGAATCATTTAACATTGTATAAGCAATATTTATAACTGATCTGTGTTATTCAATAATTCCTTTCTCTTTATAATAAATAAGCTTAAATACGAGTAAACGATGTTACTCAGTGCTAACGATTTGTTATACACTGTTCTTGTAGAATTACTGAATAAAGTTGTTCTACTGAACCTAGGAATATAGTAAGCTGTTAGATATATAAGTTATTGTTTAATAACAGTATCCAAAAAGAGCTGAAAGTGCTTGGATATTACCTTTATAATAATTACATCGTTACATCTGACTTATATCAACATTCCAGTTTATATCTTAATTATACTACCAGATTAAATTTAGAAAAATGTGACGTCCATTGCTTTTTAACATTAAATATCAAAAACAAACTTATACTGCTAACTTTAATCTATATATTGTAAGAAAATAATCTATTCAAGTATTTAAACAAGAGACGATGAAACAGACCTTCATCAAGTTAAATCAATACAATCATCATTTCACATTAAAACCGTTCTTCGTCTCCGATTCCCCAAAGTGTTTAAGAAATTGCACACACTGATATATTTATAAGTGTTTATATATTTATTGCTTTACCAATTTATATATGTTGCATATTATATGGAAATATCTTAAAGGAGTCTCCCTTTTAATATCAAAACAATGAGTCATCATAACCACAGTGCTGTAATTTAACTTAACTATAAAACGTTTTCAATAAACGGAAAGATCCACCATCTCCATAAACCGGGTTTCAAAAATAACTTTTACAGCAGGATCAAACACTCTAAATTTAGGTTTAGAGTTTGCAATTTTAAATGTACAGTAGCTTATGCAATTTATTTACGTCCTTAAGTCTATAATGGGCCTATTTGTACTAACAATTAAAAGCAACAAATCTTAATGAAAATGTAACTCGGTGAAAAAAAAACTCTTTGTTACTAACATTTATTATAAATACTAACGTTACTAACATTTACGATAAATACTAACGTTACTAACATTAATTCAATAAAGTTAGGTCTTTTTGATTTTTTTTAGTACTAATCTGCTGTATGGTAATATTTACACTTATCATCACGAAATAAATGCAAGTCTTTTCTAAATTTAACTTAATGTGTTGTATAATTTCTTTAGTGTGCCCTCAGTACTTCTCTGTAGTCACAAACTCAGGCTAATTTTAAGCTGTACTAAGTACAAGGGAATTGTTACAGCTTATATAAGCCAATCCGATTAACCGAAGGCCTTATGTAAAGTGACATCATGTTAGTGTTAAGCTACGGCGCTGTGTTGTGTTGACGCTCCAGCTTAGACGGATGTTCTCTGGTCACTTGAGGGAACGTTAACTCAGGTCTTCTAGAAGTTTGTATAAGGTAGTTGCAATACAAATAAATGCAATACTTTAAAATACGATCACTAATAGTTATGTTACGGGCATGAGCTTCATTATTGTTTTCTTACAAAAAGTTTATTTTAAACCTACCGAAGTTTTACCAAGGGTAGTGCTAGGACGAGAGTCTCCTGAAGGTTCTTGCTAAAGGAGATGACTTGATTCAACCACAATATCCATCCGCCTGTAATTAGGTAAGGTTCTTTATAAGGTTGATTGAAAACTGCAACAAACTTCAGCTACAGAGAAGCTCCGAACATCATGTTAGTAAAACTACTGTGAGTGGATGGTATAATATGGAGGGTACTACTCGGAAACCTAGATTCTCCTCTTAGGACTTAGACATTAATTAAATATACATGGGTGAATTCTGTGTATCTAATTCCGTAAGCCAAAATTTGACAACGATTTTTTTAGCTTATGAGAGGTCATATAAAGCTGTGAGAGGTCTCAATTTGAAGTTATGGGCGTGACGTTTTGGGAAAGCTATTAATTTTTCTTAATTATCTACCGAAAGTTTGTTACGGAATACAATAATTCCAATTTAAATAGCATGGGGATTTAAAAACGTCAGTTTTGTTTGCAGTAAAACTTGTGATGAAGTACCTACTTCGTTTGTGAACTGCCATGTGTTCCTAATTATATTGTTTTAATTTCCTCAGCATGTAAAGAGTAGAAAAATTAGATGAGGCAGAGTACTGGAGAAAGGATATGGGCTATGGTCCTTTCAAGCCACTAGTATTAGCCAATTATACTCTTGTAGTAGGTACGATCTTTCACTAGGAAATCGCTTGAGATCGTGTGATGCAAACCTTCGTAATAATTCAGGGGCAAATATATGAGGTCTACTGCATCACAATGCACTGCATTGTATTTATTTTCAGTACATTTATTTGCTAGTATAGTCACTTAATGTATATTTTTCTCTACTATATTACCTACATAGCGATGATATATAAAGCGTTGATAAATAAATTATTGCTTTTTCTTTCCTTACAGACGATTCTTCTCAAATTTTCTAAATATTTGAATATTTCGATTCTTTTAAAACATCTTAAGTTCAATCAAATGCATCTAATGAACTGTTATGTATTTTAAATATAATACGAACTATTAAATGCTAAATTACTTAATCAAAGTGTTGGTTTTCTTTTAGTAACAACGAATATGCAAAACGACGATGTAAGGTTAAAAGTTTAAGCCCAAATTTTGTCATTGTAAATAATTCAGTAGGAGACTACAAAGATTGGTTCACTTTTATTTCTTAATTAGAAATTGTTTGGTTTAGAGATATTTTAGTTGGAGGATTGTTGGAATTTTTTACAATCGGTTTATATTGATTGAACATTGATTACTGTTTACTAATATGTCGGAAGTTATGTTTTTGACAGTTACATAGCCATTGTACTATTTTGAAAAACATATCTATAATAAATCTAAACATACTTTGAACTTACTTTACTTAACATTCTTAAACTTTTTCAAATTATGAATATTTTATCAAACTTATAAATGAGATATTTCAAGACTTTACACGTGTTAATTAAATAAATTTGACTGTTTAGAGGCGTGTTATATATTTAAGTGGTTTATATTAACAGTACCAAGGTATATTTTATTTGATTGGGTATTAGACAAAATATAACGTTTCAAAAATGCTGGGACTATCCAGAATTTGTAGCACTTTTTGGAGAGTATTTAATTTTATAGTAAATTGCTGTTACTTTTGTTAAACAAAACGTTCTTATCATTGAATAATTAACATTGATTGATTAATTAGTGAACTGTATGGTTGTATGATCTAAACTAAACGTAAATATTTAACCATACAATTGAATCTTGATGAAATGAAATTATGTTGCGAAAGATTCTATCACTACTCACAATTTTGGGCTCAATGGAATTTCATTGAAAAGAAGAGCAGCCTGTTATTTTTCAACGCATTCACCTTAACGCTTGCATAAATCTGCATTAAACTGAGCTATAGTATTTAGCACACATATAAAATTAATATTACAGTTTTGAAGATGCTGTGGGAGCTGTTATAAGATGACTGTTATTGTATGGAAAATAGAAAAGTCTCTCAACTACTCAGTTTATTTAAGCTTAGGTCCCATGATAGACGCGATGAAACGCGATGGCTGATATTAAAAGTCAAGTCGAAGTGAAGGCGGTGCTGAATTATATACGTAGTGATTTTCAAATACATTCAGCATTTCAACCGCAGAAATGTTGTTCTCAGAAGACTAGTTGGGACTTGCCATTATTTGTGGTGATTTTCTAGAAAGGATTATTTATTATCGTAGGCGGAATTGGAAGATATGGAATCAGAATAATGGTAATATTTAGTTTGTATGCCCCCACCTGCAAAACAACAAATAAGTTATCATATGGATAACTCTTACATATGTCCCTTACACGAACATTTTTAACCTAATAACGGTAATGAGTGAATTTTATTACGAATAAAATAAAGCAACAGACTAAAATCTAAAAACCTCTTTTCTTCACATTTTAGGAATCATAACTCGAATTGTATAAGTTGTGTAAATGTATTAACAGAATGCGTAATCAAAGAAAGATCTGTAAAACGAAAGTCATCATGTTTCATTCGCTCCTTCATGACAATGCATGTTTCATTATTATGGTAAGTAAATAGTATTCTAATGAAAATGGTACAGACACCACGATTTTATGTACAACATCTGACATGTAAACCTTTCAGAAGAAATGTATATCAAGCCCCTACTTTTTCTATTAGTTTCTGCTAAATATTACGTAGGCTTTGAAGTTGACATATGTTCTCACTCTTAATAGACCTTCTTAATTTAGGTATTAAAATATAGACTCTTTTTCTGTCATACAATCAACACGGTTTAACTGTCAATTGTATCTAGGGATGAATTATAAATGTAATATATTATGGTTCATAAATCGTTAGGGTTTTTATAGAACTTACTTAACTAAACTATTTATTTCAGGATTGTTTTGCTTTTATTCAATAAGAGGTTTTTCTTTAGTTGAGTTTGTTATGCTTAACAAATATTTTAATACAACGATATACAAATTTAATATTTGCAACGAGATTGCATTTAAAATTTGTTTTTGCCTTTTAGCTGAGTAAATAACAGTTTGGAACTAATTCAGTTCAACACCTTATTAGATTTATGCAAAAGTAACGTTTCAATACGAAATATGGACGTAAAAAATTAAAACGAATAAAAAGTACAGAAATATTAAAATACAATTTTAATTAGTCTAATAAAATAAGGAACATCCTCATTTTCCATTAATATACACAACGTTCGGGCCACAAAGTACGATGAATGGGATAAAAGGACAAAAGCCACGTTGATACCGACTGAATAATTCAACAATCTGTTCACTTGGATCTGTCATCTGTATGGGACAGGGATGCCTAGCTGACCCTTAGGTTGGGAGTAAAGTGGTGTGATCAGTCAGGAAAGCAAGACACAGCCAGGCACAAATTTATCCGAAATAATTCCGGTCTGGAACACCGCTGCCCGTAGGGAGTTTAGTGGAGTCCTATACACCGTGCGGAAACGCATTCCCAATGCGTAAAAAGCCATCTAGTATGGAACGACATATGAAATCAGTACAGAAGTTTTAGCTCGTAATATAAACTATGAAAGTACTCACTTGACAAAAAGATTTATGGTTATTAAATATGATGATTAACTCTGCTGTAGTTTACTCACTATTCTGGACTGCTATTTCCTTTGAGAAAAGTATTTTCTGACTGGGTCGGCTTATACAAATGGAACACTTCGTGTATATTAATTTTTGTATGGATCAAGCAAGTTAAGATTTTGATAACCCAAAATAAATATCACTGAAATGTTTATCATTAAATCGATGAATTATGGTTATTCATAGATTCGTGAAAAATGAATAATTGTAATCCTAAAGAAGGAAATACCAGTAAATATTATACTACTATTGTAAGTAAATATTATACAGTAGTTACTGTACCCTTAATTTATAATTAAACTATAAGTGATAATGGTACACGCTCAAACCAATGTGTCTGGACCAAGTTCGTTAAGGTATACGAAGCCACTTTAGACAAGAACCGCACGTTCTGAAACTGTAATCCTCCTTAAGTGTATTAGTTCCCAGACACGCTTACCGAACTGTAGAGAACTGTGTGGCTTAACTCTTATTTCAAATGTAGAAAACTATTTATTTTACTATAATACCTCTATTATAATTGACTAAACAAATGACAGTTAAATACTTTGTTTGTCTTCATTGCGTTAGTATATTGAACTTCATACTCATCCCAGTGAAGTATAGTGGAGTTTTTCCATTTGTAAATAATTAACAGTAGTAGTAATATACCACATGTATTTATTTATCATGTATTTATTATAATGTATTAATAGTAGTTTTTCGATCACATAATTTTAGTTTATAACATTATCCTAAAATATAAGAAAATCTTTCTTTTTAAATTTTTAGTTTTTTATTTTAACCAATACTGTACGACTTTAATTATTAAAAGGGCCAATCTAGCTTGATTTCCATAAAATATGGTTTATTTTAAGATATTTTTTAGATTGCATTAACTTTGTGATCATTTTTATTGATATCTATCTTCTACAAATCACACAGATTTCAAAAATCAATAGGTTAATTAATGTCATACAGATTTACTTAAAAGTTTAATTCTAGAGATAAAAAAGTTGCAATAATAAATAATAATACGTAAATAATACATAATAATAATAAATAATAAATTTGTTGGAGTGTATTTGTTGTTGTTAGCTGAATAGTAGTCATACAGTACAAATATAGGTTAAACATGTTGCTTAAAAGGAAAACTGCTGATTTCTTATTTGTCTATAAGCCTACCTACTAAACCTTCCTCTGGTTTAAGAGTATTAACTTTCTAATATTAACTTACCAAATCGGAGATAAGACCTGAAAATTTGTGAATTTGTCTTTTGTAAGTTAAACGAATTGTAGTTACAAATAACTCAAACACTGGGAATTAACGGATAGGTTCATATTGTTATAAACATAAAAATGTTCCAGTATCAATATCTTAACTCCATAAAGTATTATGATGTATACGGTCTCTCGTTTATTTACATAATAAAACCCCACGCGATGTGACAAAAACAAATTAGTTTTCGACCAATATTCCCTTGTGCGTTCTTGCCAGTTATTGCTTTATTCTCAAACGAATGTTATTATTCTTGTATGAAAATTGCATTACAGAGTTGAATTTACAAGTTTAAAAAATTAAATAAAACACAACTTCAATATACCATTTATTGTTATTATAGTTGCGTTAAATTGAAGAGCAGGATTGTACTTTTCATATATCAAGGCGTTTTGTAAGGAAAAACAGTCATTTAAAAAAAATTAATAACATTACATTTGAAATTGTAAGGTGGTAAGGAAACAGTTACAGTGACGTAGTGAATCCATAGTGCCGGGTCTAACTGGACAGATTGTTGAATTATTCAGAACGGTATCAACGTTGCTTTGATCCTTTTATTACATTCATCGTCCCTTATGGTCCCACCCAATCATCTGTTACTGCACAATGTGTAGCCTACATGGCTTCCGTAGTTTTGTAAGTGATTTAATATACAACTTCCTTTTTACTATAGGTTCATTCAACATTGCTTTGAATATATGTTTAAATATAGCGTTACAATATTACCGTATCTTATTATTCTTAAATTTATTAATTTTGGAAATGCCTCTTGAACTGTTTTTTGGAAATTAAAACAAGGTTTACTATATCTCAACCTATTTAGGAGATGTCAGGATTAATTTGGATGGTTTGGACGATAAAGGTATGTAAACCTTGTTGTAAGTTTTAAATAAATTACGGAGCTTCGAAATTTGTTGGAGTGTATTTGTTGTTGTTAGCTGAATAGTAGTCATACAGTAAAAATATAGGTTAAACATGTTGCTTAATATTTTGATATCGTACCGTGGATATGTTTTACGTATTCAAAATGTTACACTAAATAAACTCTCTAACTTAGGTCTTGCGTTATATTTACGTGGCATTCATCAACATTAGCCCCTATTTATATATAAAAAAAAACTAATAATCTGTTTCCGCCTTCATTTAGATTCTTACCTCACAGAATAGATGTGGCAATCGAGAATAGGAGCTGATGGCGGAAATCCATTTCAATCCGTCCTCAACGATGTTGCTGTCTTCTGGGAGTCCCAGAAATGTTACGAGTCATTCAAAATGCTGGTAAGTTACAGCCTAAATAAGAAAATTACTCTGCTTTTGTTCATTATACTTTGATTGGTTTAATTCCACTAGAAAATCCTCCTAAAAGCTGGTGGTCGGTATAACACATAAGTACCACATTAGTACCCTATGGCAGTAAGCTATTATACGTATTAACGTACCGCTTCAAGTTTGTTGTGTTAACGGCAATCATATACCAAACGTAAATGTAAATACATTCAGAAAGCCTTTGTTGTGTACTGAGTAAAAGAATGGAAAAAAGTTTATTTTAGTCCTAGATATAGATTAGAGCTGGCTATAATGATATAATATGCCAATCGTGTGAAATCAACAAAAGCAAATGTTTATATTCTCACATGATTGGTTATTATTTTACAAAAATACACTCGAAAATAAAAAACTTCGTGATAATAATACATTTATTTAATTACTAACATATTTTCTAATATAACTAGAGCACTAAGTCCTTTAAGCCACTATTAACTTTCAGATCCCCTCCATATTTTTCTATTTTCCAAACTTGTACAGTATGTAACTTAGCTGACGGAATTATATATATATATATATATATATATATATATATATATATATATATATATATATACAAATATTAGTTGTAAGCATAATTTTAAAAACAGAGTGCCCTTTTTGGTTTTAACATAATATGTTTTATTAGACGACTAGTTTCAAACCTTTAGGTCATAGTCATGTCTTACATTAGTTTTGTAACCTCACATAGTTCAAATTGTTCAAATTATTAAAATTATTTTTTACATTGACGAAGCACAAGCTGTTCCCCTCCTCACCCCTCCCCATCACAACACTCCAAAATTCACTGCGATAGGTTGTTTTAAAATCATAGTCTAAACGAAAATATAAATTCTCTTACTCTCTGATATTTAGGTTTAATAAGAAGCGATTTCATCAGTGTAAAAATAAACAAAACTTTTTTTGAATGGCGATGGAAAAAAGTGTTAAACTAACTGCAACGGATTCTGTTTCTTTTCATTTCATAACAATTACAATTTTATCTTGTGTCTTATTCTATTTAAGATGTATATATCAGTGATCCAGAAGAGAATCAATTTAAAGCTAAGAATTCATTTTTACAGTGTGAGTTTTAAATGCACGTCCCAACAACTTGTAATAATCCCAATATACGAATCCATAAACTCTATATGTTTACAAAAACAAAATATCTGACAGGAGGCAAGAAAGATTAACAAATGACATATGATCAGCTGAAAATTTATATTGTATTTCAATTGTAAACAGATCAGTATTTAACTCCTTTACCTATGGATGTATATGAACAATGTACCATTCCAGTACCTATTATTTCTACAACCATGTGTTTTCATATCAAATAATTTTATATTTAAATATTGTGATATGTATTATTTATTTTATAACTTGAATTTGTAATTGTTCTTTGAGATTGATAATTATTATTTTTATTCTAAATTTATAACATTTAATAAGGCGTACAAATAATATGTAAACTTCTTATAGTGAAATACATATATTGCAAGAAGGACAAGGTCATGATCATTATACCACCAGCTAAAACAATTCAACAAATGTGTATAAATTAACTTAACTGAAAGAAAAACAAATGTGTGTGTTGTTGTGAAAGTGATATGTAAAGAGTTGCAGCATAAAATTTAGGTCCAAAACAAATTCGAAATACAAAAGGAAAAAGCGCAACCCATGAAGATTAATGGACTGAATAAACTAGAGGAACACGTTTGTGAATCCTTACAAACAACCGAGGTGAGGACTTCCCAATTAAATTGATTTTTTTTAAACGAAACTTCCACCACTATCAAGATGTTGAAACTTAACTTCAATTATGAACATTCATGAACCAATTATAACTAAATTTAATAAGTTTACACATTTAGCGATCATATCAATCTGACTTTATTTAATTTCTTATTTACCATATCTAGTAATAATATGCTTAATCCCACAATTTAAATGTTCGGCGGCAAAGAACTACCCCTGACGATGAATCTGTATGTAACTCTGAGAATAAACTAGTCGGAGCAAAATTTATCAATCTTGTACAATATTTAATGAATTGTATAATAAAAAAAATCCAAGTCAAATGTATTCTTTATTTTATTACAAACAAGCATATTTATAAACTATTCTCGTCATTATATCAGATAACGACCATGAACCACCTTCAAACATTGTGGAGTGGCATTTGCTAAATTTTGAAAGATTAAACATTTTCGGTTGCCATCTTAGAGCCACCTTTTTGAAATAAATTTTCTCGAAGTTAAAGGTGGGGTTGACCCACCTTTCAAACTGTTTTTACACATCAAAACCAATGTCGCAATCCATTTGTAAATATTACCTGATGTTCTCATTACTTTGAACATATTTGAAATTAATAAAAAGTAGGCGGCTCAGTTCGCGTTTTATTTAGTTCAGTAAAAATGGTAATATTCTTTATTATCCATCAGAAATATTGTTTTATATCAGAGGGCATTAATTACTGATAACTATGTTAATGTGTAAAAAGAGTTTAATAAATTTATTTAAATGTCAGCCATTTAATAATAATCTCAAAAACTAATTATGAAAATTCTACCGACCATAACGTTAAACAATTAATTCTTTACACCAAACAGTACTTGCTTTAGAATTGTTTGTCAAAACGTTATGCAAAATCAGTTATAATTACCCTAGATTTTTTAAACATCAGAGGATAATAATTCATAAAATGAATACAATCTTATATATATATATATATATACCCAATTTTAGCAATAACAAAATTTAAAAAAATTAGGATTTATTCTAAGTATTATTCCCAATTCCCAATTATCATTCCCAATGTTATTCTTATAGAGAATAATTCAAATAGTATATATTGCTTATTTGTGAATATATTTTTATCAAACTTGGTATGCGGCTTTAAGTGGCATTAATACATATATTATGCATTGGATATCCGCTGAGGACGCAGGTTTGTTGCTACGGGAGTATTTTAATCCGGGAACGTCTTGTACCCTACAACAATATTCTATGGAAGGTCACAAAGTTTATATTTTAACTGATTTATATTATTTATTTACAAAAGGTCATAGAAATTTAAATCTCTTAGACCTTAAATCTGAGAAAAAAATGTAAATAAAATCTCTAAAATAAAACGGATTAAGCTATTTAATAAGTCTACACAAATATTTGAAATTTCAGAGTCAGCATATTTATAACTAAATAATTCAAGTTCAATAATTCAAGTTCAACAACACAGTTATAATCTCACGCTCAGCTTACACACTGGACTTCAAAACCCTTCCCACTATTATACTTTGAAACCCCCGTCAAAATTGCCAAAAGTTAAAGTTTTGAATTTTAAAAACTCTAAATTTACCTCGAAAATTGAAAATTTTAACATTGGGCTTATGGATTTGAAACATTAATAGAATACTTTAACTTTCTTACTTTCAAACTAGAGAATAAATGTACCAAATCTGAACTCTAGCATGTTGAGACGTTGGGGAATTAGTGATGAGGGAGTGAGGGCTTTGTCTTTTAAAGGTAAAATATGCACAATTTCAAAGAAAAATTAAATAAAAAATAAAAAATATCCTACTAAAATCTAAACACAAATACTAGTTTTAAAATATGAAATTTGTTGTAAAAGTCAATACAATTAACTAAGCATTATCTTCATTTAAATGTACAGTCAAGCTAATAACAAAACCCTGCATACTTTTAATTTAATATGAGAAAATACAGAATACTAAACATTTTATATGTTGTAGAAAAACCAAATACAATGTTAGATTATTTAATTTGTTTAATAAAATATGAAAAATAAGGTCTTGTACATGCTTGTGGATGTGTTGTACATGTACTTACAACATTTTGACAGGGTTTGTTGTTAATTTTTTTCGTTTAAATACCTGCATGTAATAATATATCCTCAATGGGGTATTCTTAAGATTAACCAGTCCTGTATTGGCTATAACTCGCCAGCCAACAGATTGATGGGAATCATTCTATGGGCATAGATCTATTTTGTAACAAAGTAAAATTTTCTTTTCCCAAGATTGGACGTTTGATGATATTACAGTATGTTATATTTTGTATTCATTATGTGTCCATTCATTTAACATAGCTAATCGATGAATTAATTAAACTGTTTACGTTTTCGGTAACTGTTAAAACTGAATGCCACTATTAACTGTCCCACATCAAAAATCTGGCTCGTTAGACCTAATTTCCACGTGAAATCGTCCAGTGCTGGAAGTAATTTATCAAACAGTTTCATGTAAATTCAGGTGTAGACAGTGCAAACTCGTTGATCGAACCGAGAATTATACGCAACAGTCAGTTGGTATAAAGATATATTAGGTAATGTATATGTAAATTAACTAGTTTTGAACTATAGGAACTTGCAAAGTGGAGCTTGAAAGCCAATGATAACTGTTCCGAATCGATTTTATGGCTCATTAGCCACACCCTTTTTGTAAAATCATCCATTGATAGTAATTATTCAAACAATTCACCTTCTGCTGGTTCCAGTTTATAAAATATAACTTGATTTTGTTATAATCAAAGAAATCCCCACCCTGACAAGTAATTATTTACTAGTACTGTACAACTTGGACTGCAACGGCACACTCCTCGTCGTGTATTCATAGGTACGTTCTATGCACTAATCTTTACTCCATGTGGATGTTATGGCAACAAAAATATAGTCTGCCAATGTTAAATGAAAATAAAAATTACATATTCATTACTAATACTTTAAAGACACTCTTCTTAGGGCCGCTCAACATTACAAGGCACCCTGGCGCAGCCGCTCATAAGAGACGGTGTTGGACAAACATGAAGAAGCAAAAATTACGTGCAACGATTTCTTCCCGCAGTAAGCTCCCAAAGTGTGCGGCCACACTTACTGATTATTTTTATGAACTAAAAATGAAAACACCAATTAAATATTGCTAAACTGTTTTAAGCTACAATCTTCTAATCAATGATCCATAGACTTTCAGAACCAACGCCATAAAACTACAACAACTACAATTACAACAAAATTAAAAATTAAAAATCTTAAATAAACGACAAAAATCAACAGCCAACAGAGCTAATGGGTAACGTAATAAAAAAATGCAAAAGATGTTTATCAGAAATTAACTTAGACATATCAGCGTGGGAGTTTATGTTCTCAATTTGCAAAATATCAAAATATTTGTTAGGAACCCATAAATACAAAATCAAGACCCTTAAATCCTAAACCTAAACCCCCAGAAGAGAGAGAATCAGGTAATCATCAATTAGATAGTGATGTCAGTCAAATACCTTTCCTTACTTTACCATTGCCTTTTGACTAATATTGAAATATAATAATAATTTAAAATTTAAATAACAAATGTTATTACTAATTTTGATTCAGTTGTTAACACCAACATTATCTGTGTGTTATTATACGATTATGAACTTTACGAACAATAATATACTTAACTATAATATGCATCTATTAACCAAAGTATGGCACTTTTGGGAGAGATTAGAGTAACCTAACGCATGGTATTGGGCGTTTTCAACAGACAAAATTAAGTGCTCATAAAGGCTGCACTTACGAACATGTACGTACCACTTAGTGGGATATAAATAATAAGCAAAGGGGGTTAGTGAGTAATTTTAACTTCCCAATGGCGGATTTGTATGGTTCCAGTCAAAGAGTTGAGTAAAATTCACCGCAGCCACCTTATTCAATATGTAAAAACACGCATTTATGCTGCCAACCCGTGACAGCGCGTGTGCCACAGCAGGATTACAACAAGATGTGGAGACTACTATACCCATAATTAAGTCTGTAAAACCTAAATGATACTTACAGGATTTAAAATTTGTTTTGGTTGTTAGAATATTTTACAGTTTATTAGCATGCACCTAATCTGGTAGACCATTAAATCAAATTTTGCTCGGATGTGTATGTGGACCGTGAGACTTAAAGGTTCGATCTCAAACCCGATACCTAATAAATTGTAGGCATGCAATGCCACTTTATAAAACCACATTATTGACCATTTCAAATGAGAAACATTTTACTTGGAAAAGGTCCCTTCTGAATGTTCTAAAACTAAATGGATTTCTCCAGTTTTCTGGTACATGTTAGTTGAACTACGAGGAAATTAGTCTGTAAGTTTACAATTTTTGAGCCAGTCCTCGCACTTTGACGTCAATATTGTTATTTATTGCCTACCAATGAACAGCTTTCACCAACTACGTTGAACTTGGATTGACTGAAGTTTGTTTAATCATTACTATTACTAGAAGGTAACTCTCGTTTTTGATTGTGCAATATCCAATAACCTATACAAAAGGTTTTATAGTATAGGTGTTTTTCTTTTTAACCAGAAACAAAAACCACTACATATCGTGCATTTTGCAACAAGAAGTGAATATCTTTGATGTTGACCTTATCAAATTTGCATTCTTCAGGAAAGTAATATAACTATAGTATCAAAACAAAAGTTTTAACTTAACCAGGTAAGATATTGTTTGTGTTAGATAAGCGTTCCAAGCTACTTTGGGATGCGTCATTAACCTAGAATCCTTTATAATAATTACATCGTTACATCTGACTTAAATCAACATTCCAGTTTATATCTTAATTATACTACCAGATAAAATTTCGACAAAAGTGACGTCCATTGCTTTTTAACATTAAATATTAAAAACAAACTTATACTGCTAACTTTAATCTATATATTGTAAGAAAATAATCTATTCAAGTATTTAAACAAGAGACGATGAAACAGACCTTCATCAAGTTAAATCAATACAATCATCATTTCACATTAAAACCGTTCTTCGTCTCCGATTCCCCAAAGTGTTTAAGAAATTGCACATACTGATATATTTATAAGTGCTTATATATTTATTGCTTTACCAATTTATATATGTTGCATATTACATGGAAATATCTTAAAAGAGGCTCCCTTTTAATATCAAAACAATGAATCATCATAAACACAGTGCTGTAGCCAGTCATTAATTTAACTTAACTATAAAACGTTTTCAATAAACGGAAAGATCCACCATCTCAATAAACCGGGTTTCAAAAATAACTTTTACAGCAGGATCACACACTCTAAATTTAGGTTTAGAGTTTGCAATTTTAAATTTACAGTAAATTATGCAATTTACTTACGTCCTTAAGCCTATAAAGAGCCTATTTGTACTAACAATTAAAAGAAACAAATCTTAATGAAAATGTAACTCGGTGAAAAAAAACGCTTTGTTACTAACATTTACTATATATACTAACATCAAGCCAATAAAGTTAGGTTTATTTGATTTTTGTTAGTACTAATCTGCTGTATGGTAATATTTACACTTATCATCACGAAATAAATGCAAGACTTTTCTAAATTTAAATTTAAGGTGTTGTATAATTTATTTAGTTTGCCCTCAGTACTTCTCTTTAGTCACAAACTCAGGTTAGTTTTAAGCTGTACTAAGTACAAGGGAAATGTTACAGCTTATATAAGCCAATCCGATTAACCGAAGGCCTTATGTAAAGTGACATCATGTTAGTGTTAAGCTACGGCGCTGTGTTGTGTTGACGCTCCAGCTTAAGCTGATGTTCTTTGGTCACTTGAGGGACCGTTAACTCAGATCTCTTAGAAGTTTTTGTAATTGCAATAAAAATAAATGCAATACTTTAAAATACGATCATTAACAGTTATGTTACGGGCAAGAGCTTCATTATTTTTTTTTACAGAGAGTTAATTTTAAATCTACCAAAGTTTTACCAAGGGTAGTGCTAGGACGAAAGTCGTCGTGAAGGTTCTTGCTAAAGGAGATGACTTGATTCAACCACAATATCCGTCTGTAATTAGGTAAGGTTCTTTATAAGGTTGATTGAAAACTGCAACAAACTTTAGCTACAAAGTAGCTCAGAACATCACCGTTAGTAAAACTTCTGTGAGTGGATGGTATAATATGGAGGGTACTACTCGGAAACCTAGATTCTCCTCCTAGGACAATAATTAAATATTCATTAGTGAATTCTATGTATCTAATTCTGTAAGCCAAAATTTGACAATGAATGTTTTAGCGTACGAGAGGTCATATAAAGCTGTGAGAGGTCTCAATTTAAAGTCATGGGCGTGACGTTTTGGGGAAAGCTATTAATTTTTCTTAATTAATTATCTACCGAAAGTTTGTTACAGAATACAATAATTTCAATTTAAATAGCATGGGGATTTAAAAACGTCAGTTTTTGTTTGCATTAAAACTTGTGATTAAGTACCTACTTCCTTTGTGTTCCTACTTATATTGTTTTAATTTCCTCAGCATAAAAAGAGTATACAAATTATATGAGACAGAGTACTGGAGCAAGGATAGGGGCTAAGGCCCTTTCAAGCCACTAGTATTAACAAATTATACTCTTGTAGTAGGTACGATCTTTTAAAAGGAAATCACTTGAGATCGTGTGTTGCAAACCTACGTAAATAATTCAAGGGTAAATATATTACATCTATGTACATATTTTTCACTAATTTTTTTAAAACATCATAAGTTCAGTCAAATCTATTGAATGAACTGTTATGTGTTTTAAAGATAATACGAAATAGTAAATTCTAAATGACTTAATCAAAGTGTTGGTTTTATTTTAGAACAAGTAACACCGAAAATTCAAAACTATGATGGAAGGTTAAAGTTTTAGCCCAACTTTTGCCGTTGTAAATAATTCAGTAGGCAACTTTACAAAGATTGGTTCACTTTTACTTCTTGTTTAGAAGTCGTTTGGTTAAGAAAGATTTTAGTTGGGGGCTTGTTGGCATTTTTTACAATCGGTTTATATTGATTGAAAACTGATTACAGTTTACTAATATGTCAGATGTTTTGTTTTTGACGAGTTCGTAGCCATTGCAGTATTTTTTCAAATAATATCTATAGCTAATCTAAACATACTTTTAAACTACTAAACTTAACATTCTTCAACTTTTTCAAATTATTAATATCTTATCAAACTTAGATATGAGTCTTTCTACGAGTTAATTAAATCAGTTTGAAAGTTTAAAAGCGAAATTATTTATTTAGATTGTTTGTGTTAACAATGCTAAGGTATATCTTATCTGTTTAAGTATTAGCCAAAATAGAACGTTTCACAAATTCTGAGACAATCCAGAAATTGTGACGATCTTTGGAGGTTATTTATTTTTATAAATTTTTTTAAACAAAATTTTCTGACCCTTAATGATATGCCAATCAGTATACATCCATAAATAATCGAGATACCAAATATTAATTATTCTTTGTTAAAGGATTTAAAGTGTACTCATTCCGATTACGGGGCCTCGGACGAGTCCCGTATTGACGTATTCTCTCTGATGCATTGCTGAATTTAAGTCTGCTTTTGTTAAACTTTTTAGACTTGTGTTACTAACTTAGTTAATATAATGTATGTATTTTATAACTGTTTAGTCAAATAAAACACATAAGGCTCCTAGAAAATCCAGGGACTTTTTGTGAGATGCTTAGTTAGTCCTTAACAGTCACTTTAGGGAGCTAAGATAGCTAGTTACCTTTTTTATTGTTGAGCACCAACAATAACAAACTGTTTTACCGAGTGTACTGTTTTACTGTTTTACTTTGTTTTTTTACTTTGTTTACACTGTTTTCTAATTCTTGATGAAAATGTCCGCAATAATCTCTTAAATAACATTAATGATATCTTAACTAATTTGTAAATTTTATGATTGAATGAACGAAAACTAAACGTAAATATTTAATCATACCTTTGAATCATGATTAAATTAAATTATAATGCGAAAGATTCGATCACTACTTACATTTTTGAACTCAATGGAATTTCATTGGAAAAAAGGAAAGAAAAGTAGCCTGTTATCTTTCAACGCGTGTACCATAAATCTTTAAAAAATTCTGCATTAAACTGAGCTATATTTTTCAGCACACATATAAAATTAATGTTACAGTTTTGAAAATGCTGTGGTTCATGTTATAATGACTAAGTTGTCTGTTATTGTATGGAAGGTAGAAGGATCTCTCAACTACTCGGTTTATTTAAGCATAAGCCCCAAGATGGACGCGATGAAGCGCGCAGAGCCGCGGTGGCCGATATTAAAAGTCAAGTCAGCGTGAAGACGGTGCTGAATTATTTACGTAGCGCTTTACAAATAATACATCCAAGCACTTCAACCGCAGAAATATTGTTCCCCGAAGACTAGTTGAGAACTGTTATTATTTGTGGTGGTCTTATAGTAAGAAATATTTCATTATCGTAGGTGGAATTTGAAGGTTTGGCCTCAGGTTAGAGGTAATAATTCGTTTGTGTGCCGTCTTCTGCAAAACACTATATAAGTTATCTATCATATGGATAAATGTATACATGTGCCCGTCACAAAAACATTGTCAATACAATAACCATAATACGTGTATTATTATGGTAAATTTTTAAACAAAACAATGACATTCTATTGTTAGATGTAATCCTTAATACACCCGTTTATTTAAATTAATTAAAATAATAAAAACCACTTGAGATAGATTCCAAATAAAACTCTCCTCCAAATGAATATACGTGGGGACTTGGAATTCCCTTGGAGCAGAACCCTGAGGACATTTCTAAATGGAAATACACCTATGACACTCCAGTACATATTTTTTAGACTAAAATTGTGCCAAACTCAGTAGAATTGGGCCAGTGGTATCAAAACTCAAAATGTATAATTATGAGTAAATGTATTAACAGACTTCGTCATCAAAGAAGTATCTGTGTACCGACTGAATAATTAAACAATCTTTTCACTTGGACATTTCATCTATTTGTGACGAGGGATGCCTAACTGACCCTTAGGCATCGGGAATACAATGGTGTTCTCCCTCAGCAAAGCAAGACACAGCCAGGCACGAAGTTATTTGAAGTAGTTCCAGTCTGGAACACCGCTGCCCGTAGGGAGTTTAGTGGAGTACTACACACCGTACGGAAATGTATTCCCACTGCGTAAAAAGCCATATTGTATGGAACGAAATATTAAATCAATACACAAGTTTTGGTTCGTAACATAAACTATGCAATTACTAATTACATATAAAGATTTACGCTTATTTAATATGGTGATTAATTTCGCTATATCGAACTATATTAACTTATATTTTATATTAAAACAGTTAAACTATAAGTGATTATGGTGCACTCTCAAAGCAGATGCGTCTGGACCAAGTTCGTTTAGGTATAAAAAGCCACTTTAGACAAGAACCGCGCGTTCTGAAACTGTAATCCACTTTAAGTGCATTAGTTCCTATACACGCTTAACGAACTGTAGAGAGCTGTGTGGCTTAGCTGATATTGCATATGAAGAAAACTATATATTTAACTATAAAACCTATTTTATAGTTAACTAAACAACTGTCAGTCAAATTACTTTTTTTTGTCTCCATTGTGTTAATAGTTTAAACTTCGTATTAATCCCAGTGTAGCATACTAGATATTTCACTTCAGGTAGTTGTAAATAATGAACTTTTCCGACCAGATGATTTTAGTTTTTTAAGTACCTATATGTTTTATTCTGCATACAGAATCAACTTGTAAGTTTTGTATTAAGACAAAGGACATTTTAAAAGTCGCAGAGGTTGGCTAAAAACAATAAAAACTAACTTTTGTTTTCCTTTTATTATGGTGTTATGTTGTATTACAAAAATAAACATAATTTTACTCAATGTTCTTATGAAATAATAATCCGAACAAGAATGGCCTATTAAATGTGTAACTTAACTGAGCATGATGGTAGTTCACAAAACCAGTCGTAAGAATAGCTGTAAGCCCTTTATCAAGAAGCCTAGTGTATTTAAACCGTTACTGTGGGTTCAAAGGGTCGCGCCTAGCAATTTCAATTGCCTAACTTATGTGTATTGTGTTTAACCAATACATACATACTGTAAGTTTCAATAACAGCTTATCGATCTTGTTTTAAAAAGGTCATGGGTGGAATTAACAAACAAATAAATAAAATACTCTGCTTTATTATTATTTATTAAGGTTTAACTTTAGTTTATTATTTATTTTGTATGTTACCAAATCTAAACTTAAAAACCTTTCTAGGAACGTTGTAAATCGAAATTTAAAAATGCTTGATAAAATGTCATTTTAAAATTTCAATAAAACGTATACAAAAATTAAAGTGTTATAGATGATAAAACATATACTAAAATACTATCTTTTACACAAATTAGGCAGTAATAAATTGTTCATATTTATTTTCTTATCGTAAAAATATATAATTGAAATAAGTGTAACCGTGTAACAAAGCGAAATCGGTATTAGTTTGGATTGGTGGTGTTTAACCTCTAGTCGTTCACACGGTAATGTGGGATCGGAAAACCCATTAGAAAAGATGGATGGCGGCTGACGGCTGAGATGTGAAGACATCCGATCACTACCGGGCTTATCAGCTAATCAGGATCTAGCAATCCAATGAGAGCTATAGCAGTGCTGGAATGGCTTAGTTATATATTGAAACCAATCTATGTTAATAAATCCAGTAACAATTCGTAAACATAAATAATTCTCGGCAAAAATGCAAAGCTATTGCGTATTTCACAATTATAATAGCTAAAGTTTGGTAATAAGGTACGTTGCGGAAAATTAAGTATGCATACGAAGATTAACTGTGATAACTTTAATTAGTTATTTAGTTGTACTAAGATCATCCCTTTAGATTTGTTATACAACTTGTTTTTCAAGATTATAAGAGGGAAACATAAATTTATTTTTAACTGACCTTTCATTAATTTGTTTTGGATCAATTTTTGCAATGAAATAATATAATAAACATTAATTGATACTAGCTGCTCCCCCGCAATATTTTGCGGATATAATCCTTATAACAGCGGTTTTTTTTATTAAAACGATGAGATTTTAAAACTCGGAATGTAACAAAAATAAAAGTGTAAATTAAATATTTAGCTGATTTAAAATAAAAAAGAATAATAAAAATCGGTTATGTATTAAATTTAGGAAGTAAGTAAATAAAAAGCCGGAATTTGTTAAAATAAATAGATAAATCCAAGTAAGACCAGTAATCGCTGAAATGTAAGCTTAATCGACAGAGGTTGGACATATGAAAATAACGGTGTTATTGGTGATAACCTCAATCATGAATTGATGTTCATTAAAAACTAATGTTTGTTAAATTGGGCAAACAAATTACTTTGTTTGTCCAATTACTAACTCCGCATAGAAAGTTTAAAATAATGGGGTCAAAAGTAATTAGCTTGGATGGACTCAGCCTCACAGTCTTAGAAGCTTATCATTAGGAAGCTGTTGAAAGTGTATTGGTTACTTGAGTTGGACTACTTACTTAAGATCAATGTTAGTGTAATATTAATTATTGTTACATATATTTTCAAACTTTTAATAATAAGTCTACAGTTAGGCTATTTACTAATATAACTTTAAAACTAGCTGATATTTAAATTGAGATAATAATACTAGGGAAATTTTTACTATACTAAACTAGGGGACAGATTGATATATATGTAGCCTGTCATGAGAAAAATTTCTACCGTAGTAGTAATAAACAATATGAAATGTAAGAATTTTAGTCGTAAGATTTTTTTATTTATTCAACCCTTAATCATCTTTAACTTTGGAACCGAGGATTTTTTCATGTTCAGTACTATTTGTTTCTTTTCTTGAGATGGACCTAATGCATAAAATCGGTTTTGTAATGGACTCGTCACATGAGAATAAGTCATTGGTTCCTGGATTGCATATTGTACTCAAACGTAACAATCAAATGCAACGCCACCGCTGTAAAAAACGTACTATATAATTCAATAGATGCTTGTAAACAATAAATACATGTAACAATTAAAATGTTTGACAGCTTAGTTAGTGAATTTGCATTTTATAAACTCGAACCAACATAAAGTTAATTGTTTGTATTACAATTCTAATAGATTGAATGTGGCGATGTAGACTAATGATCTGACTAATGTATATGGGACAGTCATTAGTGTAATTCAGACTGAGCTTCAACAGTTCCTATAATTCAAACAAGTAAAATTATGTATGAGTTACTCTTTTCTTCACCATGCTACCTAGGATTGTTAAGAATTCAGTAGTTTTTCCGTTTTAAAGTTTTGATAAGCTCCTTAATTAGCAGGATAACTTTTTAGTTTTAAAGTTTTGATAAGGTTTTTTAGTAGCAGGAATTTGTATGCAAAATAATTAGCAATTTTAAAACTAGATTTGCTTTTTTTAATATTAGTGACTACGTGAATATTTTTTTAATAGATAGTTTCTGATTTAAAGTTAACCATCTGTTTTGCGGCATTTCATGGAATTGGCTAACCTTGTTCGAGTAAGCTTTATATCTATGAGTCCCTTTGTTTTTGCAACTTCAAATCGTGATGAAATAGCCTCTGAATCACTTTATATTACCAAAAAGGGTTTAATTACCTGGTGATACTGCCGAGTGATCCAATGTCATGGTACAACTACCACTGTTTCAAACCTCAGGGGTGCATTGGTGTCAACTTGTAGATGAACCCCTGAGGTTTGAAACCTGTGGTAGTTGTACCATGACATAGGTCCACGCGGCAGTATCACCAGGTAATTTAAAGCTGTCTATGTTATACATTAGGGATTATCAAATATAATTAATTGCAATAATATTACTATTGTTTGTTTAATAGCAAACTAGCTCGTACCCGGCGCGTGGGGTTTCCTGTCTACAATCGGATTCCTGTTTCTTTTCCCAAACGGTATCAGGAAACTGACTCATACTTTCTCGCTTTTAGCCCAACTTTAATGAATAAATTACTTTTTATTTACTAAATATAGAATACAAAACACGGTCGAATGTACAGAAAATCTTGTAAACAAGTTTTTTACAAAAACATCCACCCAAATCCCTGTTTTAGGGGCACTACAGAATCCATTGCTATACACGTGGTTTTAAGAGGGGAAATGCCCTCCATTCCCCCCCAGAGTTATTAAGGGGCAAAATATTTGGAATCCCCTCTAACTAACTAATTTGGAATCTATGCTAACTTGATAAGTAATATCAAGTTTGAACGAAATTGATCAGTAAATAAGAGAGAAATAGTAATTTTTGTATTACTCTCTCGTACTGTGTTTACAGCAAAATGAAAATTTTGATTTTCTCCGCAACCAGGAATCGTAGAATAGTAGAAATTTTTACGAAAACAATACTTTCTCCATATACTATGTATAAAGGGAGAAAGTAAAAGTATTGTTACCATGGAAACTTAAATAATTACTCTATTAGGTTAATATTGATAGTTTCAAACTCCAGCGGGGCGAACCCTTTAGGTTCTAGGACCTTGATTAGCGACTAGGAACAATCCTGAGGTTAACCTGAATGGCCAAGCAAAATTTCATCGCAATCGGACCAGTGGTATAAGAGTGCATGGATAAAGAGACAAAACATAGAAATAATTTTTTCATCCTACTAATTTATTGATAGTTGTGGCCTTGATTTTTTTAGTCAATTTATTTATATGAAAAATAATTTTAACAAGAAAAAGTCAGCACTGTTTAAAATAAATTCAGAGCCTGTCTTCAATTTTTTTATATGCACTAACATGTAAAACTGGAAGGCCAAAATAACAACTCCAATATTATTTATTTGTGACTATGTATCCTTCAGAACATTTTCTTTTGTTTAATATTTTGATAAATTTGTATTTTGTGTTAATTTTTATGTTTTATTATGTAAATGAAAAACATTTCTCAACAAACTTGTGTAAATACTTCAAACATACCTACATACTTTTTATATATTTAGCTACAGGCTTAAGAAAAATGAAAGAATGTATGTTGTTTTCAAAATTCATCCATTTTATTTACCAGGATTTATTTGTTGTGATGTCGTTTATATTCACATTTCTCATTGGAAGGAAGCGTTGTTCAGGTTTCCTTTAATGCAGTCCCTCGTCTCTTAACTATCATCTTTCCAGGACCGTTGATCTGGTAGTCCTGCAAACGTCTGTGCTGGGCAGCGTCTTGAGATGTCTGACGTGGGCAATGTCTTGCCAAATCGGGCCACAAATCATCTAGATGTGTGACGTCAAGGTATCGCTGGGATGTTTTCGGTCAGTGGCTGTTTGGACGTCTTTTACACCTCCATCCCGATCCTATTGGTACTGTATTTTCCATCTCACATAGCAGGAAGTCTTCCTCCACCGCCCTCTGCGTGGTGGGCTTTAGGCCTTTTTATGGGTTTCTCATAGGTTTTCTATTGTCAAAGATTCTCAATTTTCCCCATTCCTATCCCCCAACTACAAGAAGATTGACCCAAGTAGTCGAGTGTGGTAGGACGGGGGAGGGTACGACGACCCGGCTCTGTTCGGGAAGGGTCCTAATTAATAAAGGCGGTGGACCATGCCCACCGGACGAACTGCTTGTCAGCCAAGCCAGAAGGTCTGCTGGACCCAGAGGACCCAACAGAACTCCCGCCCAGCGGACCCCTCTAGAAGAGAGCCAAAACCGGCCCACCCAGACCCAGGCCGACCAACAAACTCCTACTTAAACCTACCTTATAGCAAATCCCAAAAATCAATACAAAATCACACTGATGAGACAAAATTCAATTGATCGAGCTGTGCGTTTAATATCCACAAGAACAAGTGACATGGTATCTATGGGAACAGATTTAAATATTTTAATTGTTGTTTTATTTAACAACTAGATCTGTACGCGCCCTTTGGAGTGGAGGAGCTAAAATAAAAATACCTCCGTAGCATCAACCCTGTGTACTCAGTGAATTTCCAATGCATATACATGTATCTTAATGCCACATAAATCCAAATACCACGTTTCATCAATATACATTCATAAATAAACTATTTATCTAGTTTTAATTTTTCTCCATAGGAATAACTTGACAGCTGAGTATGCAGGTTTGCTGAAACAAGAAACACAAAATATGGGTTTTTATGCAAATATCAATATAACTCAACTAGGTAAAGCCACATACCAAGTTTTATTAATTTATGTTCATAATTAAGGGAGATAACATTTGTCTTACTCTCCATAAGAATAATATGGGGGTTGAGTACGCGGGTTTGCTGCTCGGGAACTATAGCGGAAAATTTTTTTTGTGCAAATATCAATAGAACACAACGATATAAAGCAATATACCAAGTTTTGACAGGATAAGTTGATAAATAAACGAGATATATACGTTTATTATTCTCCATAACATTGGACAGCGTACTGTGTTTAGAACTTTCAATATCTCTGTAACCAATTGACGTAGAGAAATGATAAAAACACCAAATTTAAGCCAAATCCAATGGTGAAAAGTAAAATTTGATTTACTAAAATATTATATGTAAAAAACTCCAAAATATCATTTTTGGGATACAAAACCCACCAAAATACCCCTTTGGGTGGAGCTACCTGGCTGGTTTTCGACCTTAAAGTCATAAATGTTGCTTCACATGTTCATAACAAATTTCATCAAAATCGGGCCATTTTTACGAGATTTATCGCACCCACGGACATATGAAGAGCTTGATTCCAAAAGCCACTAAGTCCAAAAATATTGTTCACTCAGTATGTGTGCAATTAAGTGGAGTTTGGAAAATCAAACTATACTGGGTTGTAGCCCTTGAATTGCTTTACAATATTACACTAAAAAGTCAATTTCGCCAAAAGTGGACATTTATATATATATAGTTTTAAACGAATGGTGTTTTTGGCATCTGGGGACCTCAAAATGAAAAGTTATCATGGTCTCGGGCCTAGGTCTTACCATGCCGACTACAGTAATATCTTCTTCCCTCGATAACTCTCGTAAAAATGGTCCGATTTTAATTAAATTTGGTACGAACATGTAAAGCAACATTTATGACTTTAATGATCTATTTTTCTCCTTAAGAATAATATGGGGGCTGAGTACGCAGGTTTGCTGCAGCAAGGAACACAAAAAAGAGCAATGATAAAAACACTAAATTGTTTTTATCTGAATTTAATGGTGTGAACCCCCCGAAATACCCCTTTGGATTGAGCGATCTGGCTGGTTTCCGATCTTTGTCATAAATGTTGCTTTACACGTTTGTACCAAATTTAATTAAAATCGGGGAAATTTTTACGAGAGTTATCGTGCTCACAGACACATATACATATATGAGAAATCGCCGTATCCAAAATGGTATATTGGTGGGTGGGGGGGGGTTTGTACCCCAAAAATGGGTTCTTTGAAGATTGTACCTATAATTTTGAAAAACGTTGCCGTGTTGTTTTGAAAAGAATGGTTCCTGTTGCAGCAAACCTGGGTACTCAGTCCCCGTGTTATTCTTATGGAAAATTAGTAAAATATTATGTCTCCCTTAATTAAGAAACATGAACTAATAAAATTCGGTGTGTAGCTTCACTTACTGGAATTTAAAAAGAACTGCATAAAAACCCATTTTTAATTGTACCTCGATACAGCAAATCTACGTACTAATCTCCCATGTTATTTTAATGGAGAGTAATTAAACGGCATATATCGCTTATTGATGAAACTTGGTATGTGGTTTTACCTAGTTCAGTTATATTTATATTTGCATAATAATCCATATTTTGTGTTCCTTTTTGCAGCAAACCTACGTACTCATCCCCCATTTTATTCTCTTGGGGAATAATTAAAATAATATATGTTGCTTATTTATAAATGTATACCAAATATAATTGGTAACCGGCTTTATGCGGTATTAAAACATATATATATATATATATATATATATATATATATATGCATTTGAAATTCACTGAGTACGCAGGTTTGCTACGACGGGGGCATTTCATCGCTCAATATTTAAAATTATTTGGAAGTCCTTATTCCACACAATTGTCTAATGGACATTTTTGACAACAACCAAAAACTATAGTTGTACCACTGATTACGCTACCTTCTTACATTCCTATATATGCAACAAAAGGCGAGAGTTAAGATAGATATTTGTTAGGCTATGCCACATCTTGGTGTTTGATGGTCTTAATCAAAACTATCAGAAACAGTCTTACACCGTATTTTGTATACTTTGTACAAGTTCAGTAAGAAGTTCGCATATACAACGGCCCACAATACATCTAAGCTATTTATATTGTGTATTTTTGTTTTATCTCCCATGTTTATAATTATCTTAACAACGGTATTTTTTATGTTTCAGGTTGGTAGCAATGACGTATTTCGATTTCGCAACCAGTCGTGAGTTTTTATTCGGTTATTGGAAGAAAATAAGGCATTTTTGACTTTCTACAAAGATGTGATTACGAGCACTTTTTAAAGAAACTCAGGTACGGAATTTTACGAAAAATATGCAAATGCATTGTACAGTAGTTGCATGATTATTCACAAATAAAAACCAAATTAAGGAAACTTGTTTCGCACGTGTGCCCTGAGAGCGAACTCCCGAGGCGAAACACGGTCAAATGATCAAGATCCTGTAATTTAATAATTCCGACTGGATACTTGTAATTTGTATAACATCCTTTTCATATTCAATTTCTCCTTCGGAATTCGGTTAGAAGCAATTAGGAATACGGATCAACTGATAATTACAGGATTTCACTTTTAATATGTCCTTAAGTAAGTCCATTATAACTCACGTTTAATTCAAGTTTTAGCTGTAAATTTACACACTATTATTTGTTTTCAAGATTAACTTGTTTATATGGTCTCTAATTGTCACTGTCTATTCTATTTCTACCGCATAATACGCTATGGCAAGTTTGGTTAACAGAACTCCTCCATTTTTTCCAAACCGATTTCGACGGTCGAGGTATCTAACAAATTAGCCTCGATTCGTAAATGTGCAAAGAGGTTTCGGAGGTGGTTGTGTTTATTACACTGGCAGCTCTCAAACTAGCTGCACGTCTTTTGCTCCGCGGGTTAGAGTCATTTCATTTCAAAACACATCTTTTTCTTTGGGAGTAGAGCAGGTAGAAATCGGGGCTGCTGGAAACACCTCTTTTGCTCCACGAGGGGGAGAGTAGCTAACACTCCCTCTCCCCCAAATTCTTTCACCATCAGTTGAACTGGAGGTGCAAAGCCAATCCGAACGTTCTTTCGAAATACTCTAGAATCTCGAGATTCTCTTTACCGTGGAGAACCTAAATTGTTAAGTTTAGGTATTGTTGGTATATTGGCGAGCCCTAATCCTGTGTGTTCAAAACACTGGACTTGTTGTTAACCCGAGCGTCCATTCCGAGATCTGCGGCCATTGACACTGCCATTCTTTACCACTCCGCTTTATAAAAATTACAAAACATGAAAATATTTAGATATTAAGGAAATATTATGGGAGATATGATGGGGATTTAACATTGTAAATCTTTTTGTATTTTTGGTAAGGGTGGTTGATGTTTTAAATGATTTTTTTTGACATTTTATCAGATACCTGACTCTTAAAAATTAATTTTCCTTTATAAACTGCTAATCAGAACCAGGTGCATCAAAACAGCAACAATATAAAATAATCTTAGTTTGGAAATTCGCTCACACACGTCAGCGTGCTGCGTGCAGAACTCGCAATGGCTTTGGCAGATGTTTAGACAAGTTGTACACTAACACAATTGGACACAATAGTTGTCAGCTAATCTCCCCCTCGTGGAGCAAAATAGGTGTTTCCAGCGGCCCCGATATCTACCTGCTCTACCCCCGTAGCAAAAGATGTGTTTTGAAATGACTCTAAACCGTGGAGCAAAAGGTGCACACGCGTCAAACTTCATTTTCCTTCCATGATAATAGCATGGAGATACATTTTTAATCCAGATGCCCTTTAAAACAGCTGTTGATGAAACACAGTTACAATGAAACACGTTTGGTTTGAAATTTGTTTTGAGCTAGCATTTGATCTATTGTTTCCAATTCTTCTTCATCTTTTTGTTCAATTTACATGTTATTTTTGTTATGTTCTACTTCTTTATGAATGTTTAAAAGCCATTTATCTTTAAATGAATCTCCACAAATATCGTAATGGTACATGTTGTAGGTGTGTCTTCCTCAAAGGTTAGCCTATTACACATGACACCACCGCTAATGCACCTCTATTTATACCCGATTAAAAAGTGGTGGGGGTAAGTGGTGAAGGTGTTTAAGGATTAAGGGGTGTTTTGAAAATAAAATATATATCTTTCAATTTTATATTAACTGAAGTTTTTTCGAAGTCCCGTCAGTGGGTCAAGGTCATGTAATCACATTGCCAGAACGGGGAATAGAGCAGTAAGTAATTCTCACTCTGATAACAAACTGCTCTATTCCCCGCTCTGTATTTGAAACCAATCTACTCGAATAATGTTTATGGTGTTATGTAATAAAGACAAAGGATGTAGCCTTCTCGTAATAGACGATAAATTTCGTTTGCCAAAGGGATTTGTTTCACGTGTATTTTCATTTCTTATGCTCCTTGAATACCCATTCCTTTTATACCCGATCAGGTGGTGGGGGTGCAAGTGATAGGGAAGGGTGTTTTATCATAGATTAAGCATACTCCTTAGGGGTATGCTTAATCTATGGTTTTATCTAACAAATCAATACTATCTGCAAATTTTCTAAGTTTTGTGAGTGGGTCAAGGTCGCCTGAACATACTACCAAAAAGGGGAATAGAGCAGTAAGTTGTTCTCACTTAGACCACAAAGTAATCTATTCCCCGCTCTGTATTTCAAAGGTCTTTTATTTGGTAACAATGTTTATTCATCCTGGTCCTCATCAAAAAGGAAAAGTTGTTTGTATGTATGCCGATGGTTCTTCATCGAAGAAGTGTTGAACCGCCAAGTCATCCTCTTTAAGAAAAACAGATTCGATCGGTTGAGGGGTGTTAACATTTCCCTAACAATTGAGGGAGCCAGCGGGTTTTCTGATGTTTGGGGTACCGGTTCTATGAGATGTGATTGAAGGATTTTATATCTTATTTATTTTATTTGATGGTCTTATTTATCGTTGTTATTTTAGAATCATCTAGATGCGCAAATGGTAACCTGCTCCTTAATCTCTGATAACCATCGTTCATTCTCGCTCTCCATTTCCGCGACTGTTCATTTTTTCTCTCGGTTTTAAGAGGTCCAAGATCTAGGTCAAGGTCGTTGTAACATTTAAAAAGTGTGTTTTTAAAAGCATATGCTACAAAATTTAAATAGGTTGTCCAAACTTTTTTTATTTTGGACTAAATTAATCTTGAAAAACTTTTATTTTAATGTTAAAAATTTTTTTTTGTACTATAATGTTTTCCACACAATGGTACCTGAATCGCCTCGGATTACATAGTGCTTTTTGGCAGGGTGTGATGGATGGCGCATACCTTTAGGTAATCTTAAAATGTAAAGTTGATCTCCGAATTTTAACATCACCTTTAAAAACCCCATTATTTTAACGAAAACGTATTGTTTATATTTAAAAAGCCTATTAATCCGAGTTTTGGAGTGTTTCACTGTTTGATGTGGTGAAGAAAGAGAAACTGTACCCTTTTGTTTTAGTTTTAAATGAAAACTGCATACTTCTTCATTTAAAACACAAGTTTTAGCACAACGTTAACCTTTCTTTGCACCTTTTTTGAAACTGTAGTTGCATTGTTGTGCAGGAAGTATGCACTTCCTTCTCAAAGATTTTAATTGTTTAAATTTCTCTGAAGGCGATTGTTTATTTATGCAGACTACTGAAGGACGAGGAGCTAAACTTGCAGAAGGCGTAGTGTCAATTGAAGGTCTGGTGGGGGTCGTAAATATTTTGGAGCTCGATGATGCCAAACTTTACCTTGATGATAAATAACTTGACCTTGATGATGAAGAAGGTGAACTTGAAGATGAAGAAGATGAACTTGAAGATGAAGACTCATCAATAACTGCATTGGATGGTGGTGGTGGAGAATCAGTAGTCTTCTCTGGGAGAATGGGTGGTAGTGATGGACAATCACTAGTCTTCTCTGGGAGAACAGTGGGTGGTGGAGAATCACTCACCTTCTTTGGGAGAATCAATGACATTACTAGAGCCTGGCGAAGTATGGATGGAACAACAGTAGTTGAGGTTGATGGTACAGAAGTCGAGGTTGATGGTACAGAAGCAGAAGAGTTAGAAGACATTCTAATGGAGGGTTTAAACTTCATCGGTCTTGTCGCTTTCCTGATGTGCGTCATAGTTCAAAGCGTGAGCTAGCACAAGCAGCAGAATGATTTTACAGTGATTTGGAACCTCTTTAATACACAAATGTAAGTGGAGTGGGGGTGATGGGTAGTTTAATGTTAGGGAAGGGATATCGTTGTAAGAAATAAATATATCTTCCAATATTTTACCAAACGGAAATTTTCTAAGTCCCAAGGTTATCTGAACAAGTTGCCAAAACGGGGAATATAGCAGTAAGTGATTCTCACTTGGACCACAAACTGCTCTATTCCCCGCTCTGTATTAGAGGAAGAAAATTACAAGCAGTACTTTTGATAACGGAACATTAATCTCCCCCCGAAAAATAAAAACCCCAAAAAGAAAACAAATACAGATATTTAAACAAACTGACCAATTAAGGTTAATTTTACAAAGACCAACCAAGGTCGGTTTTACAAAGGTCAACTGCATACTGAAACCCAGTCGGACTTTGGTCAGTAACGGGTGCCAAGCTACTGCAAACCAAAGTTTTGACCAAGGTCAGTTTACAAAGACACACTTAACATTCTTAATATTCGCCAAAGTTTCTCATGCGTGAGGTTTAAGATAGGTAATGTCAACCGGTTTGCAGGGCCGTATTGACAAGGCCGGTTTTCAGGGCCGAACCTTTTTTTAAGGGGTTAGGAAAGGGTCTATTTGAGAAACACATTAAATTACTTTGATAAAAAACCCATTGATATAAATAAAGACTTAACTCATTTTTAAAGCGTGTAAGAAAAGTACATATTTCGTTATTAAATAAAACATTTCAAAAACCAACAACACAAATAATTACAAACACCAACACTAACTGCATTTACTAGCAGCAAACTACAAGTGATAATCTAACAAACTAACATGCTTAACAAACTAACATTCTAAGGTAGAATCTTTAGTATACAGGGGTACCACCTCTATACTAAAGATGCTATTACAGACAGCTAAGGTAAACAGCTAGCTAGGCTGCCGTCCTGAGACTGTGAGACCTTTGCGGTCAACCCCCGATTTTATAGCCGACAATTCGTGGTGGTGGTAAGTGGGAGCTTTGATAATATATTTTTCCGATGCTACAAAGTGCACACTGATATATTCTAACTTCATAAACTGGGTCAAGGTCAAAGTAAATGTTTTGTAAAATAGCAAAGGATTTACCTTTGCTATTTTACTTTTGTAAGGATTGCAAGAAAGCTCTAAGTTCAAACAAGGGATACTGTTATCCGTTTCACACGAAATTCATTGTACATTCTTTTTTTCAAATGGAAAATTTCCATGTTAGAGGGTGATTGCCATATCATCAAAAAACAATACATATCATTTCTGTGTAATGGTCTAAGCTCCATCTCTACTTTTAATTTAATACCTCCATACTCAAAACCAAGAATAGCCAGAAATGCTTCTGACAACGCAAGCTCAGAAGGACCCCCCCTGGGGGAGCCTCGTCTGCCAACGGGGGGGGCTCGTCTGCCGAAGGGGGAGGCACTCGTCTGCCAAAGGAGGGGGTATGTAAACCGATCTAGGTCAAACAGATTCTAAACCAGTCCCCAGCTTACTAACCATATATGGATAGGGTAAGGTTTCACTTTGCGACCTGCTTTACTCCGTCTGCCACCTCATTCCAGCTTCAACCATTGACTGGTAAACTCCTCCTGCTCTCCACACCTCTCTTGTTCTCTCACTTTCATCATGACTACACCATTGAATAATGAGAAACTTCAAAGGATCGAGGAGTCGTTAAGGAAGGCAGCACCAAAACCAGCTGTTTTAAAAGACCGTCTTCTTTGAGGATGAGGATAAAGAAGAATTTTAGAAACATCCTCTATTCTTTGATAAAGGTTCTTCATCATCATCTACTACAACACTCCATCACTTCTTCCTAGGTGATGGAATACTTCATCATCATCATCTACTACAACACTCCATCAGTCCATCCAAGGTTCTTCATCACCTGTTAAATCACTCCATCACTCCAACATGAATAAAATTAATAAGATGAAGACCTTGACCATTGAACAATTGGTAACACCGATTTAAATTACAAAAACGAAATTTAAGAACTTAAGGCGAAGATTTGCATACAGAGTGGTGGCAAAGAACAACAACAACAATTATTATTTATCTTCCGATGAAGTTATTTTCTAGGTCAACTTACCAAACTCAATTCCATCCCCACCAGAAGTACCTTATGAGCGTAAATTGTGCTTGATGAAAGAAGAGAGCGGAGTGAGGTGGATTGTAAAATAAAACCCTTAACCGTTCCTACCCCACAAAAGATCCTTTTAAACAAAAGGACCGCCTAAGCATTTCAAGTTAGGGACCTTGCCTTGAAATAGGCAGGAGACTTTGTTAGTCTCCGGCTTGTGTGAAGTCACCGTAGGTTATGAGACGTTAAGACAGGTTATGGAAGTGATCTTGACCGGAGGGGGGTAATATAAAATTTGTATAAGGTATACCATGTGGGTACTCAAATTACGCGGCTCAGCAAGACAAACAAGATGGTGCAATCAGAATCCACATCCGACTAAGGGTATAGCGGTAATAGCGAAAAAACAACTATTTTGAAGAATAAATCGAAATAACTTCTTTATTTATGGTTTGACGTATACCATGTGGGTACTCACATTACGCGGCTCGGCAAGACGAACAAGAAGGTGACAAGAAGGTGCAATCAGAATTCAGATCCGACCAAGGGTATAGCAGCAATAGCAAAAACACAACTGTTTGAAGGACAAGTTTGGTGGGGGTAGGTGTCTATCCTACACGCTAGCGGTACATCACTTTACTTCCAGCTCTTGACGAATGAACATCTATCTATACAGTTTGTGTAAAATCTGAACATGCCACAGTTTTACAGGAATATGACGAAGGTGTCCTTCAGTAGTCCGCTTGCCACAACCTTCTACTTCTCCGACAATGAAGACAGAATGTCTACGCTTTTAGTGGACTGTGAGCGGTTCCGTCTTAGAATAATCAAGATTGAAACACTCTTAGCCAGTTGCCTGCTACGCAAGAAGCATCATATGAATACATGCACTAGTTTAGATCACAGTAACTGTTAGGACTATACACATACGGTGTTTAGCACAAATCATTGAAGTTTTCAGTTACGGAGCTACGATCCTCACAGGGTAAGAGCTAAACCCTAACTAACGCATGCCCCGTGGAACTTGGTGGGGGGAATGTTGTGGTGGGGGGACTGGTGCGGTGGGGGTAAGAACGGGTGCCTATCATACATGCTTGTGTCTCATCAGTATAACTCTGACACTTGTCTATACACATGGACTCTACACTCCAAGACACTACTGATCCTTCCACATCTTCATCTTATAATATTGAACAAGCTGACACTAATGTAAATAAAACTGATCAAATACAAGTACATCAAGTTTCTACCACAACATCTTTTTATGCGGAAGCAATAATGTTATCCTTGATGGGATTTGACTAATGGATATTTTATTCAACAAACATGGAAGGAAGCATTACAGGTGAACTATATTTTAAATTATACACAAGACATAACAAACACCAAGGATTCTGAGCATACATCATTGGAGGAAACTTCAAACAATACGCGCACAGAAAGTTTTGTAAATTAAATTAAAAATGCATAGAAGTTAAACTTATTATCTTGCACAGGTTTAATTAGGTAATATTGTAAGGATATCTTTATCGAATGAAATCTATCGAAACAAACCTGTGCAGGATTTCTTTTTTAAAACATCCTCAGGATGACCTTGAACTAATCTTACTCACATGACGTCACTAATACGTCGCCAAATACGTCACAGCCACGTCACAAAGTCACGTGACCGGAAGCTGTGAATCAAATGGGCCAGAACTCCCAAAGTTTCACTACTGGCATCATTTAAGACATGCGGCTTTGTAAAATATGTCCAAAGAACCATCACACGTCAAAATTGGATGTTGGGAAGTGACATAAGAAGCCAGTTGGGCGGAGCCCTAAGCAATGAAAAACATCCAGTCTCTTAGTCCCCCAGCAATGTGTTAAGTTCTGGGATCAAGTTTGAGGAGCCGTTCGACCAAAACCGTTTCTCAATAAGAATAACAGGTCAGCTTTTGATGCCACTGGGGCAGAGTCCTGAGGTCTGGAGGAAAATCATAAAAGTACCTATCTAAAATTGGTTGGTCCTCTATAACATTATGGTCCGGAGCAGTTTTGAGGAGGCGTTTTCAAAATCACCTGGGACACACACGCACATGCACAACCATTATAAGTATAGATTTTTGTCAATAGAAAATACTTTGAGCTCTCGTAACAGCCCGATTAACATTTTTTACAAAATTCTTTAAAATCTACTAGCAAAAACTACTGGTCCAATTTTAACGGTTTTAGTATTAAATTAAAGGTTTTGGCCTTCAGTTATGTCATAATTACATTTCTTTTCTTTTTATGTGTTAAGTCTTACCATGAGAACTTCGGTAATAGCTTCTTCCTTATAGGGGAAATTCGCTAAAAACAAATTGTTAAACAATTAATAAGTAAGGTTTCATTGGAGTGGCTTGCCTGGTTAAAACATGTTTTTCGTAATTTGTAAATATAACACTAAGTTGGCGAATATAACTTACATTTAATCCTTCAATTTGCCGAAGGCTGCAAAGCTTGCATCTCATTGTTGCTAAGACAACAAGACCTACGCATCAATGCACGGTAATTATTTAACAAACTGCAAAGACATTGGTTCTCTGTATGGCAGTGAATTTGTGACTGTGTGTGTGTTTTATTATTTTTGTCAAAAACGTGAATACACCTGCAGGTTATTATTTTATTTTAAAGAATCACTTAACAGTTCACATGTTGGTATGAGAATTCATATTATTAAGCGATAAAATAGCTTACACCATGATATGATTATAATTGCTACAGATAAACATAGGAGGTTTTTATAAATTTTATAAATTTAAAAATATCGTTGAGTCATTTCCGTTCAAAGATTAAAAACTAGTTGTGGACGTGGAACTGTTTCTGATGGTTTTCTAAGGCACTGGGGGCATTGGTTACAAAGAATTACGTTGACTATACAATGTGATTGTTTATAATTTTATGGAGAATCAGAGTGTAATGTATATTTTGGATTGTTATTTAGTTTTTTGATAAACATTTGCAATATGACTCGTTCTACCTAAGATGACTGCCACCTTTTGTTGATTTTTAGATTTAAGAATATGATCTAAGTCTAACAAGTCTAACAATTGGATTAAATATTGGGTTTCAGAATGTTGTTTTGAAAATTAGTATAACTACGTATACATATTGCAGAAAACTTAATATGCATTGAAATTTAAATTTCTTGGCTGCTGGAGCCAAACCCTAGTGGTTGGGTGTAATAACCTGATATCATTCCTATTGGAATTGGAGTTTTGCCACCCGCTTTGATCCCGGAATGGCATACTTCCTCGATCTCAGTTATACATGAAGACATTTAAAAAGGTGTAAAATAGTTTATATAAGAATCTATAGAAAACAATTTAACTTACGAAAAAATCCTGTTTATTACAACAAAACATATTCATTGCCTAATTTTCTGCAATTACACAGTCAATCTGGTATTCAATCAATGATTTGTTTTTAATAATGTATTGCAAATCAGGGTTTCTAAATTATTAAAGAATATGCAATAAATTATCAACTCAAATTATTTTCTTCGACATTTAAGTTCAAGAGATATATTTCAGTTTAGCTGTAAAGTCGTTAAGTCATAAATTACCAAGTTCTATTAAATTGTATGGTAATACCTTTACTAATTATATAAACCTTTATATACAATCTCATACCACCTAAATCTACACCGCCTACACCTTTGTTTACTAGTGATGAATTTCACAAAATATAAGAGGTAAGATTTTCAACACCACGTCCAGATATTTTTTATATGAAATATTAGTTTTAAATTCATAACAAGAATTTTCAATCCGTTTACGATTTAAAAATTTATATCGCAAAAGGTTAATTTTTTAATTCCAACCAAATGTTGAGCATTAAGTTCTTTCTGTTTGTTGTTGTTTGTTTGGTTTAGTTGATAATAATATAGAGCAGTTTTAATAAAAAAGGTTAAACACGCAAGTTGTTTACTTTTGTTTTGATTTACTTCATTAGCTTATATCTATATGGGATACATGATATATTTGTAATATGCTTAAGTGATGTTTATTAACAGAACGTCTCCGTTATTTCTGGACAGAGTTTGACGAATGATTTTTGATTAATTTTGCCGATATTAATCGTGTATAATAAATATCATACGTTTTATCAATATAGTAATTTAGCCCCCAAGAAAATAAAGAATTTACAAATTCAAACAGTTATAGAGCTCAGTAAAAAACTAATTCGTCTCCACTGCACGCAGAGAGAGGCAACGAGGCTTTGATTACTGATATAATTAGCCTCAAATGTCACACCTCGTTACATGCTGGGTTTAAGAGCTTGTGCCTCATATCCAGTAGAACACTTGCTTGATTAATCGGTCTATTGGACTGTAATGCATGTTTCGTGTTGTCAACAAAGATAATGACAATTAACAAACACATGATTCAGTATTGTAAATGTAAAATTCTTTGTTCCATGACAAAATCTGAATTGTAACACTGTCTTGAACTAATCTTGTTCTTTTTCGTGTAATAGTAATTAGTAAACTTAATGAGTAATTTTTGTTTGAAATGAGACGTTTGAATACAAACATTTATGCGTAGTGACAACTTCATTTACTGTACCCAATGTCAGTCTCAAAACTTGTTTTTTCAGCCTCTTGTTTTTTAAGTATTAAAATCTATAAACTTTCTCATTTATATAAGAAAAAAAACATCAATACAATTTAACTTTTAATTGTACCTAGGATCGAATTATAAATGCAATATATTAAATTGCATAAACTGTAAAGGTTTTTCAGAACTTAAAATAGTCTATGTCAGTTTAAAACTTAATTAATTCAACACCTTATAAGATTTATATAAAAATAATGTTATAAGACTGTGCAAAGTCTACATGTCTACGTATTCATATGAAAACCATAGAAGTGTTAAAATACAATTTATTCAGTGATAATAAAGTAAGTCACATCTACATTGTCCAGTAAAATACAAGAGAGTGGGGCCATAAAGAAAGACGAATATTATGAAAGGACCTGTTGACTTGGATATGTCCTCTGTAAGGATGAGGGATGCCTAACTGACCCTTAGGCATCAGGAATAAAGTCGTATGATCCGTCAACAAAGCAAGACACAGCCAGACGCGATGTTATTTGAAGTAGTTCCGGTCTGGAACACCGCTGCCCGTATGGAGTTTAGTGGAGTCCTACACACCGTGCGGAAACGCATTCACACTGCGTTGAAAGCCATCTTGTGTAGAACGAAGTTTTGAATCAATACAATAGTTTTATTTCGCAATATTAAAAAACTATGAAAGCACTCACTTGATATAAAGATGTCTGCTTATTGAATATGAAGATTAACTTCGCTATATCGAACTATATTAACTTATAGTTTATATTAGAACAATTAAACTATAAGTGATTAAGGTACGCGATAAACCACATGTATCTGGACCAAGTTCTTTAAGATATACGAAGTCACTTTTGACAAGAACCGCACGTTCTGAAAGTGTAATCCTCCTTAAGTGTATTAGTTCCCAGACACGCTTACCGAACTGTAGAGAGCTGTGTGGCTTAACTCTTATTACAAATATAGAAACCTATTTATTTTACTTTGATGCCTATTTTATAATTTAATAAACAAATGAAAGACTAATTGTACTGTATGTCTTCATTGCGTTGGTAGTTTTCTACTTCATACAGTTCCATAGAAGCATACTGGAGGTTCTATTTCAGGTATTTGTAAATAAGGACCTTTTCGACCGGATTGTACACTGGAGGAAATATTATAGTAATCCAAACAATATTGCATAGTAAATGCAATTTTGGTAGTTTTTAAAAGATTTATCTTAATTAACACAATAGTTAATTAAGCTTATTAAGCTTAATTAATAGCTTATGGTAATGTCCTACCATCACGTCTGTCAAAACTATAATAATATTCTTGCTAAATTATTTGCAATGAGGCTGGTAATTGCATCGACATATTATTGTTGCTCATACATCATAACGATAGTAGTATAGTAAGTAGAAATGCTTAGCGAGAATATTCTGATATATTATACCAGATTCTGTTTTTAATTACACGACAATGTCTCAAAGTGGAAATTAGTCGTCACCGGCCTGTCCTGAAGCGTGAATGCACCGAGACAAGCAATGTTATAGTTTATCGTGTGATCGGTATCGGAATGTGTTATACTGAAATATGTATGTGTTAAGTGTCTCACTGTCTCAGTAATGTTTTAATAATGTAAAGAATAAACCTAAGGAATAAGTGAAGATGTGGCTGTAACCACAAAACATGCAATGGCATAACCTCAAAAAGTATATTGAACAGGTAAACCTTTTTATTTTTTGAAAATAAAAATCCAGCAGTTTCAACATAATTCAGAATATTATTTAGGCTTTCTATAGCCTAGGTTAGGTATTAACAAGGTAAAAGTAACAAAGAGACTGAGATTAAGTTACTAAGCCTTAAATAATCAAAATAAATATTATCAAAAATATGATTAAAGCCAAGCGAACGGTGGTCTATTGACCCCATATACTTCTGCAGCATTCATGTAAGCAATGTTATATAACTGTTTTGGTTGGTTTTCAGGCTGTGTTCGTTAAACTGTAGGGTTTTTCGTAACCACTCTACTGTATTAACCACAACAACAACTTACTGTAGAAATAAAAAAAGGTATTGCCATAGCTACTATACATTCTGAGAGGAGAGTCAACCGAACTTATAGCTGCAGCAATAACTTATTTTAAAAGTAAAAATAAGAGTTATTGTTATAAATACTATAAACTCTAGTAACGATTCTCATAATGTTTAGTTTTATTAACAGTAACTTATTGCTCTGGCAGCAAGGTGCATTGCTTGGGCTCCAATTTCATTATTGTAATATTTGCAATAATTTCTGTTGCACAATACAATAAAATATTGACAATAACAGGATTGTAGCTACTACCAAACACATTGCTGGTACCATATTTACAATAATTTATTGTTCCACATACCATATTCTGGTTCATATAACAATAATATTTTTTCCGTGTATATGCCAGTTTCTTTAGTATATGTTTCCTTCTGAATACCGAATCAACTTTTACGTTGTATATTAAAACAAACATTTTAACAGTCGTCGATCAATGTTTGGCTGCAATTATTTTACAGCTGTGTGTTTTGAAGATTTATTTTTCGGTCTCGCATGTCATAAATTAAAACTTAAAAATATCTCAAATATGCTCAAAAAATCACAATTTATTTTTTTACATTTTCTTTTTATCATGGTGTAACGTTATATTCAAATATAATTATAATTGTGTTTAATATTGTTATGAAATAATAATCTGAATAAGACTGATCTATTCAATATATAATTTAACTGAGAATGTTTGATGGTAGTAAATAGAACAATTCGTAAGCAATGTTCGTATGTAGGCGATTTATCGAGAAGCCTAGTGTGTTTAAACAATTACTGAGAGTTCAAAGGGTCGTGCTTAGTAATTTAAATCATCCAGTTTTTATGACGTTATAACTTTATGACGTTATTAATATCGTCAGCATGCCAAATAACACCTCCTATTTTTGTTTTAATGAATCATGTATTTGTGTCTTTAATCATGTTTTTTTTATAATCATATTCAAATTGCACTTTAATAAGAATAATCTAACTTATATGTATTGTGTTTAACCAATACATACACACTGTACGTTTCAATAACAATTTACAATATAGCTTTTAAAAAGTCATAGGTGAAATTAAAACAAATATTTAAAACTAGCGGTTGTAGCCGTCAAAAATTACGCACTTAAAACACGAATCATGTAGTTTTCATTAGTAATAAAATAAGTAGGGATAAATGGACATTCCTGGACCAGGAGGAGCCAGGAGGAGCCCCCCCCCCCTAATTAGTATGCAATTTTTTTTTAATTACCCTAATTAATATGCAAATTTTTAATTACCCTAATTAATATGCAAATTTTTTTTAATTACCCTAATTAATATGCAATTTTTTTTTTTCGTTTCAGGAGGAGCCCCCCCCCCCGAGGTCTCGTCTGTGACACTTTACCCACCCCCGACGACCCCCCCCCCCGAGGTCTCGTCTGTGACAATTTAAGGGGGGGGATATCGGTTACCATAGGTCGGATCTGAATTCTGATTGCAGATTCTTGTTCGTCTAGTCAAGCCGAGTCATTTGAGTACCCACATCGTACACTTTGGATGATGTTTACAAAAAAAAAGGGCCCGCACCGCACTTTTGACCTTTTTTTTCTTTGCATTTTTGGAATCTCCTTGTCAAGACGAGTCATTTGAGTACCCACATCGACCACTTTGGGCTAACCTGATGATGACCTTGAACCTGACCCTCTTTTTTTTAATGCATTTTCGGAATCCCCTCTTCAAGCCGAGTATTTTGAGTACCCACATGACGTACTTTTGATAATTAATACAAGAGTTGAGCAGGGTAACGCTACAACCAACAGAGCTAGCCCATCAACGCCTGCGGACAATAAAACTACCAGTGAATGCGAATTTTGATGAGAATATAATTGCAATTCTTTGGGTTAGAGCACTTGAAAGGGGGTGTATCGATACACCCCCCTTCAAGTACTCTACACCAAGGCAGCTGTTCACACAACCAACCGACGCGGTCGGTCCTGTCTGGGATGCAGCTGCTGTAACTGGGTCCCCAGCAGGAGGAGCGCGCGACCCCAGCAGGAGGAGCAGGAGCTGCGCCCGACCCCAGCAGGAGGAGCAGGAGCTGCGCCCGACCCCAGCAGGAGGAGCAGGAGCTGCACCCTACCCCAGCAGGAGCTGCGTCCGACCCCAGCAGGAGGAGCAGGAGCTGCACCCAACCCAAGCAGGAGGAGCAGGAGCTGCGCCCGACCCCAGCAGGAGGAGCAGGAGCTGTGCCCGATCCCAGCAGGAGGAGCGCGCGACCCCAGCAGGAGGAGCAGGAGCTGCGCCCGACCCCAGCAGGAGGAGCAGGAGCTGCACCCTACCCCAGCAGGAGCTGCGTCCGACCCCAACAGGAGGAGCAGGAGCTGCGCCCGACCCCAGCAGGAGGAGCAGGAGCTGCACCCTACCCCAGCAGGAGCTGCGTCCGACCCCAGCAGGAGGAGCAGGAGCTGCACCCGACCCCAGCAGGAGGAGCAGGAGCTGCGCCCGACCCCAGCAGGAGGAGCAGGAGCTGCGCCCGACCCCAGCAGGAGGAGCAGGAGCTGCACCCGATCCCAGCAGGAGCTGCGCCCTACCCCAGTAGGAGGAGCAGGAGCTGCACCCGACCCCAGCAGGAGGAGCAGGAGCTGCGCCCTACCCCAGCGGGTAATGCAGCAGCGGGCAATGGATCCACATGCCGTTGATTCCCCGTTGTTTGGAGTACAGAACGTCGTCAAGATCTTGGGTAGTTGAAAACATTTTTGGTTCATGAACGTACTTGAACCTTTTGACAATACGCCATAGCCTCTTCTTATGGAAATGCTTCAAGGTGCAATCATCGTCGTCTTTTCGGTTGTAGAATTCACCACCTTCAAAGTAATCATCTTCATCGTCAAACGGTCTCTTCTTATTATTGCTATTCATTGTCGTTTCCGCTGCAACACATACATCCTCCAACTCGACGACTGTGATGTCACAATCCCACCTGGGAATGCGGATGCTCTAATTGACTGATGGCGCCAGACCCTTCCAGGAACCCATAATTATAGACCACCCGCGTCGAATTCCGAGCAATAGAACAATAGAACAAAACATCAGCAAAGGGGGTGTATCGATACACACCCCTTCAAGTACTGTAATCTAAGGCAGGTGTTCACGCAAAAAACCAACGCGTCGAGACCTGTCTGGGAATGCGGATGCTGTAATTGGATACTCCGACGGGAGTGCGACCGACCCTTGCAGGAACCCATATTTATAGACCACCCGCGTCGAATTCCGAGCAATAAATCACCAGTTGTCAAACACCCACGGTCTCATTCTTGTTCTAGTCTCCAACAATTCCTGACGCATGGGGGAGCGAAAATCTCCCCCCTAACCCATTATGTGTTAGGGGGAGCAAAAATCTCCCCCTAGTAATTAAATCAACAGAACACCAGTTGTCAAACACCCACGGTCTCATTCTTGTTCGGGAGTTTGAAGTGTGTAGTTGTGTAATAGTGTTGCTGTGTGACGTTCTGTCAGAGTGATCACCCGACGTTTTGACCTAACCTATAAAATGAACCACTTAACCGCCTATGTGTTTAATGATCAGCCTTTGTCTGTACTATTTGACAGCAGCGATAATCCATGGTTCAAAGCTAAGGATGTAGCTACAATATTGGGCTACGCTAACCCTAAAGAAGCAATCAGAGTACATGTTAGAGAAAAATATCGCAAAACAATTCCTGAAGTATGGGGGAGCGAAAATCTCCCCCTAACCTATAACGAGAAACATTCAATCTTTCTTAACGAGCCGGGATTATATTCGTTACTTATGAAATCTAAAATGCCCATTGCCGAGAAGTTTCAAGATTGGATCTTCGAAGAAGTTTTGCCATCCATTAGAAAAAATGGACAGCACAGACTTATAAACGAGAACCAACGGCTGCTACAATCACTTACAAAGTCGCTAACAAATAACCGAAAGCTAGATCAAACAAATTCCGAGTTTAAAACTACAAATGATATATTGTGTATGAAAAACCAATCCATGAATCAAACGCTGATCGAACAGAAACCTAAAGTGGCAGTGTTGCCTGAAGATGTAAATCTGAAGCATATATTTTGTGTGATGATTAGGGAAACCCTTCTAAAGCAGTACGGAGTTTGTGAATACAAGTGCATTCGAACACAGAAGAGGAATTTCAAACAAGCCTTGAAAAAAGCAAAGGAAGAAGGATTTACAATGTGCTATTGTAGAGAAAATGTCCCCAACGGCATAAACATAGTGAATAAGGCTAAGGAAGTGATGAAGAGTTACGGCATGCACATTGACTGCAGATACAACAACATCCTAACCTCGCACAATTTCATTAATATAGTTGAACATATCTTTGACAATGCATAGGTCTGCGCTTGTGGACTCGTTCCAGAACCTTCGACGCTAGTCAGGTAGTAACAGTCGATACGTGCTCCAAAGATGACCAGTGCGGATGACGCAAGAAAAGTAATCACCATATCAATGGCCAAAATACGTTATAAACGTAACAACATCCGAGAAAGGCTCGCAATCAAGTTAGTGTTGGATAGAGCGAGAGATGTGTTTGAGAGAAAATATCATATGAAACAGCATACTTATGAAGAAAACAAAAATATTGAATATCATGTGAAAGAATATAACTATGAAGAAAACAAAACAGACTGTTAAATTTAACGAGGAGCTAAATACACAGTACACTTATGAGCCCTGTGAGGATGTACAACAATTAACGTGGACTCAAATCGCAATAGATGAAATGAGATTCCGCAGACCGTTGGAACTAATGTTGGGTGAAAAAATCAAACATCTAACCTATTGCAACAAGATGTGTCACAGCGAGTGCATACAGTTTACTTCAAGGGTGAGCAGACGCACCACCAGTCCGTAGTACGGTTGAAGTCACACGGTAAGGACGTGAACATGGACGCTTACGCTTCTGCGGACGACTATATCAAATCGTTTATTCAGGAGATTGAGGTTATGAACAATAATGCTAGTGATCAGACATTGACATCACCTCAGGCGTCATCTGTAAAACCGATCACTGCCTGCAAGAGACGAAGGAGGCCAACTCCCATCGAAGTGGAAACCAAGAAACCAGGATGGGTACCAAAACCAACAGATGATTGTCCCATAGCGTCATGGATGGAGGATGGGAATACTTTTGCTGTTCAAAACCCGGGAAACAAAGCACAAATTTTATTGAAAATGGAAATGTACGATGGTACAGATATGGTGTTCATGTGCGGTTTATTTTTGGACAAAGATGGTGAAATGCACCAAAGTGTTAAACAAGTAGTTGATAAAGTGGAAAACATGTAGATCGATAAATCAACAGGAGTATCGAAAATTACAGGCTTAACTCAAACTGTTACACAACGCAGTGCAGTTTCGCAACCAACGTCGAAGAAGCGAGCTGTGAGGAAGAAACAACGAGTGTCGCCAGCAGTCAATTAGAGCATCCGCATTCCCAGACAGGAGGGCGACGCGTCGGGTTTTTGTGTGTGTGTGTGTGTGTGAACACCTGCGCCCGGCCAACTACTACTAGAGATGTCGAGCAGAAGCACTTTCATGTCAGAGTTTCCGAGCGTGAACGGCACTGCAGCAACCGTGGACCTGAGAGCTATCCTCAACAACTGCAAGTCTGACTCCCGCTCCTGGTGTAGACCAGGATAGCCGATCTCCGAGAGGAATGCGGCTATCTCATCACTGCGATGGAGCGAGCCACCACACCCTTTGGCGAGACGATCATCGTGATCCTGGAGGGGCAGGTCGGGGACAACTTCTTTCTACGAGTCTACCTGCCTAGGCGCTTCAACGAGGTCCTGAGCAACACCGACATCGAGCGCTACAACGGCGGGTTTGGAGAACGCCATCGCTTGGTGAAGCGCAGCCCGAGGGGTGCCAATAGCAGATTCACACCTTTGGAGTTTATGTAAAGCAAAACTTGAAGATTATGTAAATACATTTGTAAACTAGTGTTCGTAGTCAATACTTATAGCCACGTTCAGAACATAACCACTGTGTTATTTATTTCACTTAACCCCAAAAATGTCCTTTAGTAGTAAGTTTAAGAGCGTGAGTATGGTAACTGTGAGGTGTTTAGCTCATCAGCGTCATCATCAGAATCATCGATATTTGTACATAGATGTAACCAACCGCGTAATGCTATACAATTGGTTAGAGCGCATCGTGTGTGAGCTGTCTTGTGATGGTGACATCGCACTGCGTTTGTTGATAGTAGACTGTTGATTGACGATAGTGATCCGCAACCAATATTGCTGATATCAATGACATTAGTAGTACAGTGATCCGTGATGAAATTGCATCGTACAAACTCTATTTTCTCAGTACCTTTGACATAGACAATCGGTCGTTTGACGATACATGCACGTAACTTTTCCTTTAGCTCATGATACCAGATATCACCTTGAGCCCATCCCAATCCGTGACAGTGTTTTGTGAGCCAATAGCGTTCACATAGTTTCTCTTGTGATAGGAAATCTCGACTGAATGGTGATTTGGCGATATGATGCATTAGCAGTGTTCCACTGGCCAATTCCAAGTCACACACTTCCTTCAGAATATAATCGCTATTGCTGTCCTTGAAACATTGAAAATCCAAAATAATGGGAGATGCTACATTTTTACGAGGTACTCTGCGTAAACAATCCATCTTGTATGAGTGTTGGTTGCCGACTGATTATGATTTAACCGACAAAGTCCACATTTAGATCGCGATGTTGATTAATTTAGATGACGTTGGTAAATCCGCATATACCAAACAGTTGCCAATCTCTGTGAGTGCAGGCATGCATTATACCACATCGATATCGATAGTAGCAACAGTAGTACTAGTAGTAGTAGTGGTCATAGACACATCGATCACTCTTCTTTATTCTTCCGAAGAATAAAAAAAATCTGTGCCTTAATGTCGGCGCGCGCATTATGATTATACCCATTTAAATTGCGCGCGCCGACATTGAGGCACAGATTTTTTTTTTATAATCAACAACAAACCTAACTTAACAGAGCATGACTTAACCTAACGACGAGATACTCCTGACAATATTTCCTATCTATAAGCACAAACCTAACTTAACAGAGCACAACATAACCTAAGGATGAGATACAACTGCCTACGTTTCCTATTTCTATGCAGGGACCTAACTTTACACTGGATATCGTAACCTAACGATGAGATAAGTCTCTCCATGTTTCCCCTTTCTAACTGGATACAGTCTTAATAAACCTAACTATACCTATCGCAACTTAACACAACTACGTGATGCTGTTAGCTTTCATTTTCTTGGGTTGACATTACTCAAGATTGGAACTTGTGTGATGGTGAAAACTCAAACGTCTTCAAACATCGTTTACTTGGATTTTTTTTTTTATCAATGTGCGAACTTCTTCAAACCTCGATTACTTGGAATTTTTATCGATATACAAAAATATTACAAGTGCGATCTGGTTATTAAACGCGTATGTTATAATGCTAGTGACAATTCTTGAGGGAAAGGCAAACTTCTTGAAACACCAAATACTTGGGATTGACATACGAGATGTTTAATGTAAAACTAAATACTCGTTACACTTACGAACCGCGTGAGGATGTACAACAGTTAACGCGGACTTGAATTACAACCGATGAAATGAGATTACGCATACAATTGTAATTGATGTTGAATGGGGAAATGAGCAATATAACCTGCTGTGACAAGACGTATCGCAACACATGTGCTCAGTTTACTTCAAGCATTGCTATTTCCAGTCGTCACATACAACATAATGCACATTGTGACTTAAGCATGAAAAGTGATCGATGCGTCAATGTACAAGTTACGTTGTTAATGAACTAACATACGATAAAGGTTCGTAGTCGAGTTATTCCCTCAAATTACACCAGATGAAATAATACCACGCATAACATTTCAATTGATGCTGAATGTTAGAATGATGCATCTAACTTGTTGTGTTTGGATGTATCGCAACACATGTGTGCAGTTTATTTCAAGCGTTGTTAGTACCATCTGGCACGTACGCCATAATGCATATTGAGACTGAAACAAGAATAGGGATCGATGCGTCAATGAACAAGCTACGATTTAACGTACTAACATTCGAGAAGTTTATTGTCATACTAAATACTCATTACACTTACGATCTGCGTGAGGATGTACAACGGTTAACGTGAACTTAAATCACAACAGATGAAATGAGATTACGTCTACAATTGTAATTGATGTTGAATGTGAGAATGTGAAATCTAACCTGCTGTGACAAGACGTATCACAACGAATGTGCACAGTTTACTTTAAACGCTGTTATTACCAATCGTCCCGTACGCCATAATGCACATCGTGACTTAAGCAAGAAAAGTGATCGTCGTGTTAATGTACAAGTTATTTTGTTAACGAACTAACATACGATAAAGGCTCGAAGTCAAGTTATTCAGGCAACACTGCTTCTTTAGAGGTCTGTTCAGACAACATTTGAATCATGGTCTGGATCTCCTTACACAATATATATATATACATATAATTTTCTAGTTTTAAACTCCGAGGTAATTTGATCTAGTTTCTGTTATTTGTTAGTGGCTTTGTAAAGGATTGCAAAGACTGAAGTTTCTCGTTTCTATGTTTGTTGACTTGTATTGTTCACTAACTTGTGCTAGAAGTGCTTTTTTTTATGATTAACGCAGCTCAAGATTTGAGCAACCTCTGTAACTATGAACCTAGGGTTGTTACTACTGTCATACAGAGCAGCTCCTATCTAGTTATTAAATACATAGGCGATGAAGATCGCTGTTAGTACCAGTTGTCACGTACAAGATAATGCACATTGCGGAAGAATAAAGAAGAGTGATCGATGTGTCGATGACCACTACTACTACTAGTACTACTGTTGCTACTATCGATATCGATGTGGTATAATGCATGCCTGCACTCACAGAGATTGGCAACTGTTTGGTATATGCGGATTTACCAACGTCATCTAAATTAATCAACATCGCGATCTAAATGTGGACTTTGTCGGTTAAATCATAATCAGTCGGCAACCAACACTCATACAAGATGGATTGTTTACGCAGAGTACCTCGTAAAAATGTAGCATCTCCCATTATTTTGGATTTTCAATGTTTCAAGGACAGCAATAGCGATTATATTCTGAAGGAAGTGTGTGACTTGGAATTGGCCAGTGGAACACTGCTAATGCATCATATCGCCAAATCACCATTCAGTCGAGATTTCCTATCACAAGAGAAACTACGTGAACGCTATTGGCTCACAAAACACTGTCACGGATTGGGATGGGCTCAAGGTGATATCTGGTATCATGAGCTAGAGGAAAAGTTACGTGCATGTATCGTCAAACGACCGATTGTCTATGTCAAAGGTACTGAGAAAATAGAGTTTGTACGATGCAATTTCATCACGGATCACTGTACTACTAATTTCATTGATATCAGCAATATTGGTTGCGGATCACTATCGTCAATCAACAGTCTACTATCAACAAACGCAGTGCGATGTCACCATCACAAGACAGCTCACACACGATGCGCTCTAACCAATTGTATAGCATTACGCGGTTGGTTACATCTATGTACAAATATCGATGATTCTGATGATGACGCTGATGAGCTAAACACCTCACAGTTACCATACTCACGCTCTTAAACTTACTACTAAAGGACATTTTTGGGGTTAAGTGAAATAAATAACACAGTGGTTATGTTCTGAACGTGGCTATAAGTATTGACTACGAACACTAATTTACAAATGTATTTACATAATCTTCAAGTTTTGCTTTACATAAACTCCAAAGGTGTGAATCTGCTATTGGCACCCCTCGGGCTGCGCTTCACCAAGCGATGGCGTTCTCCAAACCCGCCGTTGTAGCGCTCGATGTCGGTGTTGCTCAGGACCTCGTTGAAGCGCCTAGGCAGGTAGACTCGTAGAAAGAAGTTGTCCCCGACCTGCCCCTCCAGGATCACGATGATCGTCTCGCCAAAGGGTGTGGTGGCTCGCTCCATCGCAGTGATGAGATAGCCGCATTCCTCTCGGAGATCGGCTATCCTGGTCTACACCAGGAGCGGGAGTCAGACTTGCAGTTGTTGAGGATAGCTCTCAGGTCCACGGTTGCTGCAGTGCCGTTCACGCTCGGAAACTCTGACATGAAAGTGCTTCTGCTCGACATCTCTAGTAGTAGTTGGCCGGGCGCAGGTGTTCACACACACACACACACAAAAACCCGACGCGTCGCCCTCCTGTCTGGGAATGCGGATGCTCTAATTGACTGCTGGCGACACTCGTTGTTTCTTCCTCACAGCTCGCTTCTTCGACGTTGGTTGCGAAACTGCACTGCGTTGTGTAACAGTTTGAGTTAAGCCTGTAATTTTCGATACTCCTGTTGATTTATCGATCTACATGTTTTCCACTTTATCAACTACTTGTTTAACACTTTGGTGCATTTCACCATCTTTGTCCAAAAATAAACCGCACATGAACACCATATCTGTACCATCGTACATTTCCATTTTCAATAAAATTTGTGCTTTGTTTCCCGGGTTTTGAACAGCAAAAGTATTCCCATCCTCCATCCATGACGCTATGGGACAATCATCTGTTGGTTTTGGTACCCATCCTGGTTTCTTGGTTTCCACTTCGATGGGAGTTGGCCTCCTTCGTCTCTTGCAGGCAGTGATCGGTTTTACAGATGACGCCTGAGGTGATGTCAATGTCTGATCACTAGCATTATTGTTCATAACCTCAATCTCCTGAATAAACGATTTGATATAGTCGTCCGCAGAAGCGTAAGCGTCCATGTTCACGTCCTTACCGTGTGACTTCAACCGTACTACGGACTGGTGGTGCGTCTGCTCACCCTTGAAGTAAACTGTATGCACTCGCTGTGACACATCTTGTTGCAATAGGTTAGATGTTTGATTTTTTCACCCAACATTAGTTCCAACGGTCTGCGGAATCTCATTTCATCTATTGCGATTTGAGTCCACGTTAATTGTTGTACATCCTCACAGGGCTCATAAGTGTACTGTGTATTTAGCTCCTCGTTAAATTTAACAGTCTGTTTTGTTTTCTTCATAGTTATATTCTTTCACATGATATTCAATATTTTTGTTTTCTTCATAAGTATGCTGTTTCATATGATATTTTCTCTCAAACACATCTCTCGCTCTATCCAACACTAACTTGATTGCGAGCCTTTCTCGGATGTTGTTACGTTTATAACGTATTTTGGCCATTGATATGGTGATTACTTTTCTTGCGTCATCCGCACTGGTCATCTTTGGAGCACGTATCGACTGTTACTACCTGACTAGCGTCGAAGGTTCTGGAACGAGTCCACAAGCGCAGACCTATGCATTGTCAAAGATATGTTCAACTATATTAATGAAATTGTGCGAGGTTAGGATGTTGTTGTATCTGCAGTCAATGTGCATGCCGTAACTCTTCATCACTTCCTTAGCCTTATTCACTATGTTTATGCCGTTGGGGACATTTTCTCTACAATAGCACATTGTAAATCCTTCTTCCTTTGCTTTTTTCAAGGCTTGTTTGAAATTCCTCTTCTGTGTTCGAATGCACTTGTATTCACAAACTCCGTACTGCTTTAGAAGGGTTTCCCTAATCATCACACAAAATATATGCTTCAGATTTACATCTTCAGGCAACACTGCCACTTTAGGTTTCTGTTCGATCAGCGTTTGATTCATGGATTGGTTTTTCATACACAATATATCATTTGTAGTTTTAAACTCGGAATTTGTTTGATCTAGCTTTCGGTTATTTGTTAGCGACTTTGTAAGTGATTGTAGCAGCCGTTGGTTCTCGTTTATAAGTCTGTGCTGTCCATTTTTTCTAATGGATGGCAAAACTTCTTCGAAGATCCAATCTTGAAACTTCTCGGCAATGGGCATTTTAGATTTCATAAGTAACGAATATAATCCCGGCTCGTTAAGAAAGATTGAATGTTTCTCGTTATAGGTTAGGGGGAGATTTTCGCTCCCCCATACTTCAGGAATTGTTTTGCGATATTTTTCTCTAACATGTACTCTGATTGCTTCTTTAGGGTTAGCGTAGCCCAATATTGTAGCTACATCCTTAGCTTTGAACCATGGATTATCGCTGCTGTCAAATAGTACAGACAAAGGCTGATCATTAAACACATAGGCGGTTAAGTGGTTCATTTTATAGGTTAGGTCAAAACGTCGGGTGATCACTCTGACAGAACGTCACACAGCAACACTATTACACAACTACACACTTCAAACTCCCGAACAAGAATGAGACCGTGGGTGTTTGACAACTGGTGTTCTGTTGATTTAATTACTAGGGGGAGATTTTTGCTCCCCCTAACACATAATGGGTTAGGGGGGAGATTTTCGCTCCCCCATGCGTCAGGAATTGTTGGAGACTAGAACAAGAATGAGACCGTGGGTGTTTGACAACTGGTGATTTATTGCTCGGAATTCGACGCGGGTGGTCTATAAATATGGGTTCCTGCAAGGGTCGGTCGCACTCCCGTCGGAGTATCCAATTACAGCATCCGCATTCCCAGACAGGTCTCGACGCGTTGGTTTTTTGCGTGAACACCTGCCTTAGATTACAGTACTTGAAGGGGTGTGTATCGATACACCCCCTTTGCTGATGTTTTGTTCTATTGTTCTATTGCTCGGAATTCGACGCGGGTGGTCTATAATTATGGGTTCCTGGAAGGGTCTGGCGCCATCAGTCAATTAGAGCATCCGCATTCCCAGGTGGGATTGTGACATCACAGTCGTCGAGTTGGAGGATGTATGTGTTGCAGCGGAAACGACAATGAATAGCAATAATAAGAAGAGACCGTTTGACGATGAAGATGATTACTTTGAAGGTGGTGAATTCTACAACCGAAAAGACGACGATGATTGCACCTTGAAGCATTTCCATAAGAAGAGGCTATGGCGTATTGTCAAAAGGTTCAAGTACGTTCATGAACCAAAAATGTTTTCAACTACCCAAGATCTTGACGACGTTCTGTACTCCAAACAACGGGGAATCAACGGCATGTGGATCCATTGCCCGCTGCTGCATTACCCGCTGGGGTAGGGCGCAGCTCCTGCTCCTCCTGCTGGGGTCGGGTGCAGCTCCTGCTCCTCCTGCTGGGGTAGGGCGCAGCTCCTGCTGGGGTCGGGTGCAGCTCCTGCTCCTCCTGCTGGGGTCGGGCGCAGCTCCTGCTCCTCCTGCTGGGGTCGGGCGCAGCTCCTGCTCCTCCTGCTGGGGTCGGGTGCAGCTCCTGCTCCTCCTGCTGGGGTCGGACGCAGCTCCTGCTGGGGTAGGGTGCAGCTCCTGCTCCTCCTGCTGGGGTCGGGCGCAGCTCCTGCTCCTCCTGTTGGGGTCGGACGCAGCTCCTGCTGGGGTAGGGTGCAGCTCCTGCTCCTCCTGCTGGGGTCGGGCGCAGCTCCTGCTCCTCCTGCTGGGGTCGCGCGCTCCTCCTGCTGGGATCGGGCACAGCTCCTGCTCCTCCTGCTGGGGTCGGGCGCAGCTCCTGCTCCTCCTGCTTGGGTTGGGTGCAGCTCCTGCTCCTCCTGCTGGGGTCGGACGCAGCTCCTGCTGGGGTAGGGTGCAGCTCCTGCTCCTCCTGCTGGGGTCGGGCGCAGCTCCTGCTCCTCCTGCTGGGGTCGGGCGCAGCTCCTGCTCCTCCTGCTGGGGTCGCGCGCTCCTCCTGCTGGGGACCCAGTTACAGCAGCTGCATCCCAGACAGGACCGACCGCGTCGGTCGGTTGTGTGAACAGCTGCCTTGGTGTAGAGTACTTGAAGGGGGGTGTATCGATACACCCCCCTTCAAGTGCTCTAACCCAAAGAATTGCAATTATATTCTCATCAAAATTCGCATTCACTGGTAGTTTTATTGTCCGCAGGCGTTGATGGGCTAGCTCTGTTGGTTGTAGCGTTACCCTGCTCAACTCTTGTATTAATTATCAAAAGTACGTCATGTGGGTACTCAAAATACTCGGCTTGAAGAGGGGATTCCGAAAATGCATTAAAAAAAAGAGGGTCAGGTTCAAGGTCATCATCAGGTTAGCCCAAAGTTGTCGATGTGGGTACTCAAATGACTCGTCTTGACAAGGAGATTCCAAAAATGCAAAGAAAAAAAAGGTCAAAAGTGCGGTGCGGGCCCTTTTTTTTGTAAACATCATCCAAAGTGTACGATGTGGGTACTCAAATGACTCGGCTTGACTAGACGAACAAGAATCTGCAATCAGAATTCAGATCCGACCTATGGTAACCGATATCCCCCCCCCCTTAAAGTGTCACAGACGAGACCTCGGGGGGGGGGTCGTCGGGGGGGGGGGTAAAGTGTCACAGACGAGACCTCGGGGGGGGGGGGGCTCCTCCTGAAACGAAAAAAAAAATTGCATATTAATTAGGGTAATTAAAAAAAATTTGCATATTAATTAGGGTAATTAAAAATTTGCATATTAATTAGGGTAATTAAAAAAAAATTTGCATACTAATTAGGGGGGGGGGCTCCTCCTGGCTCCTCCTGGTCCAGGAATGTCCATTTATCCCTACTAAAATAAATGTAGTGGCTTCAAAATTGTTCTTTACAAATCTATAGCTGAATATCTGTTAGTTATTTAAAACGATAATTTTGAAATGCGTGTATTCAAATGGGAAATCACCGTGCGAAATTGTAAGAGGCTATTGTACCAAAGCATATTGAATATTAAAATATTCATTAGAATGTGTCAAAATTCTTTTACGAAAGACTTATTACGCCTGCTCAAAAAATAGCCCAAAAGAAGAATTTGATGGTTTAGTTTAAACTTTGTTATAAGTTTAGTATTGGATATTGAATCAGATGCAGATTTATGTAACTTCAACCCAAATTCTGTTTCTTAAAAACTGGAGTAAAATTGTATTAAATGTTTAAATGTGTTTTTCTTTGGGCTCAAATATGTAATACGAATTAACCTAACTGCTTTCCTTATTTTTATAACCAAAAGATAAACACAAGGATATTACCAATATCCAATTAGATATTTATCAATACTTAATTGTATTTCGTGTGCTGACATACAAACTGTCTAAAGACAGACCAACAAAAAACACATAATTAGCTAAACTGAATAAATTTGTATGTATTCAATACTAATAGTGGGATAGGTCCATATACTCCTTAGTTTTCTTATCCCTTTTTTAACAATTTCTTACCAGAGTTTCATGTATACCCACATGATAATTAAATTAGTCATGTGTATGGTAAATACTGAATCCAGATGTGTCTGGCTCAAGTTTGTTAAGGTATTCGAAGTCACATTGGACAAGAACCGCGCGTTCTGAAAGTCTATTCCTCTTTAAGTGTATTAGTTCCCTGACACGCTTACTGAACTTATAGTGAGCCTCGTGTCTGAACTCCTAATACAAATATAGAAAATATAAGAAATAAAGTACTCGTATATTAAAAACTAATTTTTAAGGTAATATATTGTTAAAAACTAATTAATTTTATTAGCTTGGTTAACAAACGTTTTTCAATACTGCATAACTAAATAAAAAACTTGAAATTTCCATTCTTTAGCTAGTATATATTTTAAGATATATTTGGTTGTATCAGTATATAAGGTTGTTAGTTA